>BSBM01000299.1:28276875-29731250 GCA_027924585.1 Larix kaempferi | reverse complement strand
TTTCCCCAACTCAACCGATCAACATCTCTCGCACTCCTAAAACGATTGAGAACGTTTACATCAGTGACGATTTCTCTCCTGAGGAGGTTTCCATCTACACTGAATTGTTTACTGAAATTCGGGAAGCTTTCTTCTGGTCATACAAGGAGATGCCAGGATTAGACCATAGTATTTTCGAGCATGAGATTAGAAAGTATCCTCATGTTAAACCGGTTCGGCAACGTCTTCGTGTTGTTAACCCTAGGACGGCAGCCGCTATCAAGGCAGAGGTGGAGAAACTACTCAAAGCTGGTTTTATCTACCCCATTCCCCTTATCGAATGGGTGTCAAACCCCATTCCTGTGGATAAGAAGCAGGGAACGATCCACATATGCACTGAGTTTAGAGACCTGAATCGTGCATGCCCGAAAGACAATTTCCCCACTCCATTCATTGATCAGATATTGGATGCTTGTGTGGGAAGTGAGATTTTTTCGTTCATGGACAACTTTTCGGGGTATAACCTTATTCAAATCAAACCTGAGGACCAACATAAAACTGCTTTCATTTGTTCTTGGGGTACATTTTCATATCAAAAAATTCCCTTCGGCCTTAAAAACGCCGGAGCTACGTTTCAGCGTGCCATGACCTATTCCTTTCACGACCTTAAAAGTATAATGGAGGTTCTCTTGGATGATCTTTCCGGCTATTCTCGTAAGAGAATGGACCACCCCAAGCACCTTCGTTGGATTCTCGAACGATGTATACACTACAAGATCCAATTGAATCCCAATAAATGCATCTTTGCAGGTCGCCTTTTAGGATTCATAGTTTCGAAAGAGGGTATTAGAGTCGATCCTCTTAAAGTTGAGGCAATACTTTAGTTTCCTCCTCCGCGCAACTTGTTTCAACTTTAGAGCCTCCAAGGGAGAGCTACTTTTCTATGCCATTTTGTAGTCAATTATGCTCATCTTACCAAAGGTTTCGTGCATTTATTTAAGAAAGACACATCATTTATCTGGGATGAGCGAGCCCAGCAGTCTTTTGATGCCCTTAAGAAAGCTTTGGTATGGGCCCTTGTGCTCATTCCACCAGACTTTGCACAAGATTTTATACTTTATGTGGCTGCATCTCAAGAGACGATTGGCATGGTCCTGGTTCAAGTTGATGATGCGCTCATCGAGCATGTCATCTATTACCTCAGTCGAAATCTAGTAGACGCTGAACTGAGATATACTCACGTGGAAAAGTTGGCACTTGCGACTGTACATGCAGTCCAACGGTTACAACACTATATTTTTCTTAGAACAACCACAGTTGTAGTGCACATCAATCCATTTCAGTTCGTGATATCACGATGCCTTATACGGGGGAAATACAACAAATGGATTGTGATCCTTCAAGAGTTCGATCTTGATTTTGCTTCGACAAAGTCAGTGAAATCATTGGTGTTTGATGAGCTTATGTCGAACCTTCCAAGACTTGATGAGGATGTCATCCATGAAGATTCCTTTGTGGATGAAAACTTATTTCTTATCTCGTCAGAGGACCCTTGGTATGGGGATGTCATTGTATATCTCCACACTTTGAAGTTTCCTCCACATTATTCAAGGGATGAGCGATGGCATGTGAAACATCACGCTAAATATTATACTATCGTCGGTGACACTTTGTATCGCTGAGGAAAGGATTCTATTCTCCTTCGTTGCTTAACTCACGAAGAAGCGGAACGGGTGCTTAATTATTGCCATGTTGGGGCGTGTGGCGGTCACTTATCCGGGCTTGCTACATCCCAACTTATTATGCGAGCTGGTTACTTTTGGCCTTCAATCTTTAAATATTGTATAAATGCTGTGAAGAGATGTCACCCTTACTAGGTGTTTTCTCGGAATATACACTCGCATCCAACGCCCCTCTATCCGGTCGTCACCGTCGGTCCCTTCACCAAGTGGGGGATGGATTTCATGGATTGCAAACCAACTTCGGCTGGGGGGCATCACCATATCATAGTGGCCGTGGACTACTTTTCCAAATGGGTTGACGGCATGCCTACCGTAAAAGCCGATGGTGCTACAACAACCCATTTCGTGTTCAATCAGATTATTACTTGATTCGGTATTCTGAAAGAGATTGTCACTGACCATGGCAGTCAATTTCAGAACAAAATGATGGAGGATTTGTCTCTTAAGATTGGGTTTCGTCAACAACACTCATCTTCTTACTACCCCCAAGCGAATGGTCAAGTTGAAGCAGTCAATAAGTCTTTGAAGACCATTCTCCAATGTACCATCCAACAAAGCAAGAACAACTGGCACATTATGTTATATCCTGCTTTGTGGGCATATCGAACCGTAGTTAAGACTGCCACCGGGTTCTCACCATTTCAGCTAGTACACGATGTGGAGTCGATTTTACCAATTGAATGCGAAATCCCTTTGCTTAAACTGGCCATAGAGCTCCTCCCTGATACGACGGGTCTTGAGCAACGTTTAATCCACCTTGAGCAACTGGACGAGCAATGTCAATATGCTGCCATGGCTATAGATGCAAATAAATGTCGTATTAAGGTTCAGTATGATAGGTCTGTCCATCCCCGGAAATATGTTGAAGGTGACTTGGTCCTCTTATATGACCAAGATAAGGAACCCCTGGGGGCAGGCAAGTTTAATCCCATGTGGCACGGTCCTTACATTGTGAGGTGTGTCCTGGAAAAAGGATCCTATGAATTAGAAGACTATGAGCGGACTATCTTGAAGGAGACTAGAAATGGGCTCCACCTCAAGCAGTATTAGACTTGAACCTTTGGTTTAGGATAATACTTTTGTATAATACTGTATAGTTATTTTTGTACATAGTTTAGCTTTATTTTGGTTTTTCGGGTCTGGGATTAGCTTCCATTTGATTGACAAATGTCAGTGGAGTTTCCTATGTTCTTAGGGTTCGCAGATGGTGCTAGCCGTCATATGCAGCAGCTTGCTTCTGCTGCTTGGGTTATTTATTCACCTGACCACCTAGTTGTGTCCTCAGGAGGTGCTTGTCTTGGTCCCACATCTAATAATGTGGCTGAGTATAGTGTTGTTATCAAGCTACTTCGGGATGCTATTTCACATGGCATCCAGTCCTTAGAAGTCCGCCTGGATTTACAACTAGTTGTGTCTCATTTGAATGGTTAGTACCGTGTGAGGGATCCTACACTACTATGAAAATTCATAAGGGTAAGACTCTTGGAATGAAATTTTGTTTCAATTACATACATTCATGTTCCTAGAAGTTTTAATCATATATCTGATGCATACGCTAACTATGTATTAGATTGGCATTTGTCACATCCACAATGAAGCACACAAATAAAAGATGCATTCATACATTTGTACATACACACATATAGTAGAACTGGAGAACCAAAGTTTTTATAAATAATATGTCCAAAAAATGGTAGTGTCATAATACAAAACTAGAGCCCGTATCCCTCAAAAATATACATATCGATACAAAAAATGGGACTCTGAGATGTCTACTCCTACGAGGAGGCCTAGATGCCGCCCCGATAGGATGTGTCTCATAGTAATACTGTACTACATTTGCGACATGCTGCGGTAGTCACACCCAGTTACCCGGCACACCCACTAGCTAGCGCTGCATATGCTCTGGTAGCTATGCCACCTCAACTTGTGGTACCCTGGCGGTCATCCATGATAGGTTGGCCCGCAGATTCGGTAGTGTATGCTCTGCTATAGCACCTACTACCTCATCACCCCTGCCCCTGCGATGATGTCTCGGGAAACCCTCGGGTCTCACTGGACCTTTTTCTGTGAGAAAACAGTCAAACATTAATAAATGATACTACCCCCAAAAAATATTTTTGCATTTACATCTATAATAAAAAATACATAAAAAATTAATACACCAAAAACCCTAAAAATAGTACTCACTAATGTCTCCGAACGCTGCATCTAGTGGAAGCGACATGTCACGATCCTGGCGGAAGTCTATACCTGCATAGAGGTAGTCATCTATGGCTATGACTTGTTGGTCCCACCAGTGAAAGAACTCCTCTGTATATGGTGATGCCTGACGGCCACCACCCTGTCTCATCAATACCTCGGCCCACCGAGTCATGGTTGGATCTCGGAGACTATGAGGAGGGACCTCAACCCTCAGACTGAGCCCCGGAACTCGCTCAAAGAAGAAGATGCATAAGATACTGCCATACCCAAAGTTTTTTGCTTCCCCTTGCTTGCACTCTGTCAGCTGGGTCTTCATGGACCCTAGTAGCGTGGTACACCAATCAAATATCATGGGCTGCATACACTATGACGCATAGAACATAACTGGCCTAGATGCCTGGTGTAGATCTTTTGAACCAGTAATCTGCACTAAGGTAGCCACGAAAACCTTCATGCTCAGGTTGACTATGGCTCTGATGGGCACCTGACTCCCTAGTGCTCGAGTATTTGGAACACAATACCGCTCTATATAGTCGAGGATGGTGATCCCACCACCCACAGAACGAGATCGAAGGCTTGCCACCTCACCTCAGCGAGACAAACCAGTAATGAAGTAGATATCTTCCACTTCCAAGGAGAGTATTTCCTCGTCTAGGTTGAAGTTCTATGCATCAACGTCCCAATAATCTATCAAACGGCGGAGCAACAGGTTTTGGGCCCTCAAACCTCCTATGCTCCAAAATTTGTATAACCCACATGCTTGTAGCGCTTGCTATGCACGCACATCATTGCGGATGACCTCATCCACTTGGTCATGTTCCCTCTCTCTCCACTCTAGAACCATCCTGGAGAGAGAAAAACCACAGAGTTTAGTCAATTTAATTTAAAAAACTAGCTTTACGGCTGTACCCGCGGGCAAGTTTGCTTACAGAGGCAGTTACCCGTGGGAAAGTTTGCTTACAAAGGTGGGTACCTGTGGTCAACGCGTGCGTTGACTGTGAGTACCCATCCCTATCCACGACCCGCATAGTTATAGCCCGCGGGTAGCGCCGAGACCATTTAGGGCTTGGCCAAACAAAAAATCCAATTGATGAAAATTGAAATAAAAGCATTGAAATGGAAGGCATGGATGAGATTACCAACCTGCTCCTGACGGTTTGATGAATGGACACCCGTAGCTCCCAGAATCAGCAGTTGAACATCAAGGTGAAAACTAACCACAAAACTCCAAATGGGTGAATAGTAAAAATGAATTGTAAATTGTAAATTTTTGTTACTATTTATAATTTTCAAAACCCACTTGTCTATTGTTTTCGCCATTTAATGCTGTTTTGGACTAATACAATGTCATGGAGTAGCATTTTTTGACCAAATTTCTTCGACGAAAGTTGTTTCCGAATGTTTCACACCTATAGTAGGTATATTTCACACCTGGCATATAGGTTAGATGTCATTTTCACATGCATTATGCATTTGACCTTTTGACCACTTTTGTAAACCCTAGGTGAGACCCTGCTTTTTAACTGACATGGAACCTTCACACTGTTATAGAAGTGTCGTTATCCGGCGGTAGGGCCTTTCCGAACATGGGCGCCCTAGTTAGAACCCATTTTTGCATTATGGTGCCCATGTCATTGTTTGTCCTTAGTATTGGGAGTCCTTTGTAGTTACGCCATGACTGTGCGATAAAGACTCATACTCTACTTTGTCTTATGCTGGCCATCTCCCATAAAAAATCCCCCATTTATATCAAGTTGTGATTGCATTGCATCATCCTACTTGCCGCTTGAGCCTTGTGCGGGCTCCCGCTTACTCAGTTGTTTGCTTGGTGCCTGAGCACTTTTCTCGGTCGAGCCCTGTAGAGATTACACTTGCCCCTCACAGTTTGATGACCTTTTGACCCTAAGGGAACACCCCTCGAGTGTCCACATCTTGCACATGCTTCCTTGCATTGATCATAGGTATGTTCCACTGATTGGGACTAGTCTGCTCGCTATTTGACACTCGTTCCCTCACTTGTTGTACTATAATCAATTTTATTCTCTTTCAAGCTTTTCCAAATATGAAAAAGACCAAAAAAATCAAATATTCCAAAAAGTCAGATAGGATTATGGTTACTATTGTTTGTTGGCAGCTGTTGTGTCGCCTTTGAGCATAGCATTCATTCCACTCCATCCATTATGAGTCAGGACTATAGTTGGACCTTAGGAGCTGTACTTATTTCTCAGTTTACTCCACCAATTGGTTAAGCTTCCAGTCATTATGGAGCCCTTTGTGATGCCTCCTGCATCGCACAGTTTATATTGAGTCTATGCTGCCTGAGTCTATCCATCTTCTCATGCTCTTGTTCAAAGGAAGTCCTGAAACCAGAGTCGGCCATCCTTATTGAGTCAGTCCATTTCGCCTGAGTTCTTCCAAATCTTTCAGCGTAGCTGGTACCTCGTGTTGGTTGATGGGGGGTGCCTTAATGCCCTCCTTCTAGTGAGTCTCGTTCCATCGACTTCAACCCATTTATTCTGGAACTTGAGGCTTAGAGTTCTGTTGAGTACCTTGAGGCTTGCAGTCATTAGTGGCAGGTTCTCTCACCATCGACAGTTTTGGGAATACATCAATATCCCCTAATCGATGGATTCATCTTAGTGTTCGACCTCAACACATCTATTCATGCTTTGATGCTTGTACTCTGTGCCTTGATGCCCATTTTCATTATTGGTGGGTTATCTCGTGTCTATTAATGGTATACATCATTGACTGGTAATCAGACGATGTCACATCAGGTTTGAACTCAACTCCTTTATTCACTTGATGGGACTTGCACCATCGAAGACTTGCGTAGAAGACCCCAGGCGATAATGGCATTCAGTATGTTGCTTATGATTATGACTTTACATCTGAGATATCACCTCTCAGATATCAGCAGTTTGTACCTCCAGTTTGTACCAGTTGTTTCCTTTTCAGTAGGAGACCATATCTTATTGTAGAGGGATCATAGCTATGATCACTTATGACATGTATTCACTATGTACTGCCTATTCATGGCCATTCTATCAGATTGTTGTACTACCGACATGTACTCAGGGATACTATTGTATTATGACGAGTGAGTTGCTCCTTCCACTTGTGTCTCCATCACTCCACTTCTGAGATTTATAATGTATTTCGGCCATCATAGCATCAGTCTCTAACCTCACCCATTAGGGGGCATCTGTTACAACGTAATCTTCCACCTTGTGAGCATCAGCACTCTTTGGCCTGCAGGATCCATTTTATTGACTCAGATCCACTTTATATCCTTCAGACACACTATTTTCCCTATTTTTTCCCCTGTACGCGAGCTGCATCACTACAGTGGGCGTACCCGCGAGTTGCATGACTATAGCCCGTGGGTAGCATGTAAAATGGTAAAAATAACTAGTTAATTACTTTTTACTCCCAAAAAGCGGTCATTGGGTGACCTTTGGCCCTCCATTTTCCCCGAAACGCCTCGATGTGTCCTTTCACTTACCTTTGAGAGGACTATATATGAGCACATATGGCTTATGGACGGTAGGAGGAAAGAGAGCAAGAGAAATCTAGTGGATTTTTACCCTATCTTAAGTCTACACTCATTGATCCTTGTAGTTGTGAACCCTTTATGTTCACCTTCCAAACTCCTATCATAGTTTGAGTTTGCCATTCCATGGAGGATTGAAGTGGTGGAGGCACAAGTGGATTGACCCAGATCTTGGTTCAGACTGGTTGCTGACAAGAGGTCGTATCACATTGTACTTCTTGTTATTTATTAATAGAAATACTCATATTCTCATCCATTAATGTTGTGAATGTTGTTTATATTACATTGGGTTGCATTTGCTTATAATATCACGGACTGTTTCTATTGATGATGTTAATATCGTTTATATATTATATGTGCTTGTTGTATATTGGCTGTCAAGACTAATTTGCTGGTTCAAGTGCACGGATTGAAGGCTCCAACGGCGATCTACACCAAACGTTTGGATTGAGGTTGGTTATGTTCTTCATTATCTTAGCATTGTCATTTATATAGCATAGCATTGAGAATTGAGTTAATTTCTGGTACTCAACTCTCTGTTGTGGTCTACCCCGAGCCATAGGAAGTTTTCTCCAACACACCTAGGTATCGCATAGGCCATTTGCAGCAGTTATTCTTTGAGTGTACTAAGTCAGTTAGAGTTTGAACAACACATTTTGTTTGCACATTGAAGTCTGAGGGCCCTCTGGTTATAGTTTGGGATTCTCAAGCCTCTTCTAGGCGAGACATACCAGCTGTAGTGTCAGGAGGTCCCTTGAGTCAGTCCCCTGTTGTGTGCATTTTGGTTGTATATTCTTTTAGGTGTGTGCTCTGTGATGATTTAGTAGGCTGTTAGGAGACGCTTATTTGTTGAATCTTTGGGATCATTGTGGATCGATATCCGTCTATCCTCTGATCCCATCGGTTGGCTGGTTTACCAGCTAGCGATCCATTACAATCACTTCACAAGAGACATTGGAGGACTATCGGTGGTCCTTTATTCACATCGCATGAGATTCAGAGAGCTCCCACTATGAGTTCTTCATATGGCATGTCGAGATTCCCAATGACTCCATCCACTGGCACGAAGAGAACTTCCCCTCCTCACACGTACTCTTCGAGGAATGGATGGGAAGGAGGCTCATCACACACCACTCCTCATGGGTTTGGGGAATCCCATCCCACTAGTAGGAACCCGTTTGATGATACATGGTCATCAACTCATCTGTATGTTTCATCTATGGGTGTGTCAGGTGTTGGTTCAACATCCGTCTTCACGACCCCAGACCCTTTTACTTTTGGTATGCCTAGCTTTATGTCAAGTGCTACTTCCTCCCTGTCCAGTAGTCACACTAGCTCTATCATTGGGGTTGGGGGAAGCATACCCACTTTTATTGGTTATTAGTTCGGGAGTGGTCACATCCCTCCTTCTTCTCCAAATGTTGGATGATGGTCTCCTCTTCATCAGCCCCTAGTGTTAGTGTGAATCCTTTCTCAAGTGGAGGTTTCACGGTAAGCATCATATCTACGACCTATATCACATCCGTTAACCCATATGCCTCTGCTCCCGTGCCTTCGAATGATTATATGATTCCGCATCCTCCCCCTCCTTCTAGTTCTTCGGCTCCTTGGGGTGGGAACATACTGATTTCTTATGGCTCTTACTTGGCTGGTTTTTCCACATCAAGTGGTTATATGGTACCCCATTCTTATGGAGGTAATTTTCATGGTTATTCATCCGGTTTTGGCCCTTATCCCATTCCCTCCTATGGATCCCCTTCTATGCACATGCCTATGTATCCTTATATGGTTCAGGTGGGAGGAACGTATTATCCTACTGGTCAGGGCCATGGGCTCTACCAGAGTTATTCGTCATCTCAAGTGTCGACCTTGGTGTCCACGGTCTCATCCTCGCAGGGTCAGTCTCTCCAGGGAGCCTATGATCAAGCTTCATAGCCTCAGCTCCCGTTCCTCGCTAGGTTGAACTTGCTTGATATTTCTAAGCTCATGAATGATCCGGTGTGTCATGATCACTATACATGGTCCCCAGTCCCCACCAAGCTCCCTTTCAATGTTCCAAAGTTTGAAGGGAAGAAGGGTGAATATCCAAGTGATCACATCACCACGTTCCATCTATGGTGCTCCTTGAACTCCTTAAACCACGATTCCATCCGTTTGAGGCTATTTCAATGCAGCCTTATGGGGGATGTTGCGAAATGGTATGTCGAGTTTCCTGGGGGAACGTATAAGAGCTTCAACGATTTGGCTTTATTTTTTCTAGATCACTTTCAGTTGCCGGTTCGTTATGACAATGGCACCAAAATCTTGTCCACCTTCCTCCAGGATAAAGCAATGCATATTTCTGATCACAATCAAGAGTGGCGCCGATGGAAGAGGTTAGTAAAATCCAACATTCCTATGAATTTTATCCTGGAATGGTTCCTCAAGTCTCTGCTCCCTTATATTTAGAAGGACATTTCATTGTCCAGAATTATGACTGAGGAACAAGCCATCTTTAGAGCCCAGCAGTTAGACCTGGTCTATGCTCAGTCTAGGATTTTGTATCACGTTATACCTAATGCACTGCGATCAAGACATGAGTCCAAGCCCACTCCTTGACCGCATGCTGATGGCATTGTTGGTTCCGTAAGTGATCATTCTGTATATATGGTTACGAATCAGATGCATAACCTATCTATTAACCAGTCTACTTGTCGACAGTCTCCCTCCTTGTTCGTTTCCACCTAGTCATCCGATGTACATTATGTGCAATCGAAGAACCCATCCTCTAACTAGCATCCTGGTGGGAAAAAGAAGGGGAAGAATAACTGAAGGGGTGGAAACAATAGGAATAAGAAAGGGAACACTAACCCTCCTCGGGATGGAGAAAATGCTAGTGGGGATCGCAAGCCCAAGCATAAGGTGAAGTTTCCTTGTAAACTTTGCTCTGAGGATCACCTTACAAATTTGTGTCCTCATATGGATGAAGCATCGAAGCACATCGCACAGAACCCAGCTGTGCTGACGAATACCCTTCCTCATCATCAGAATATGGCTTTTGGTGCTTCTGTCGCCATTCATGTGAATACTGAAACTTCGACTTATTATACTCATGACGACAGTTTTGGATGCGTAAACATGGTCAAATATGAGTTTTGTGTTGCTACTCGCTCGTGTGATTATGGAGCTCCACAACCTTCTTTGGGGAATGAGACCCTCCACCCAAGAATCCATTGGTTATTGAGAAACCCAACCCTATGCCACGGGTACCGAAAGGTGTCCTCAAGCACTCAACACATAATGCTAATTCTTGAGCCATCCAGAACTTCTCGATTATGGATGATTTGGGCCAAACCCCATGTGCTATGTTGGCTCTTGAAGTCCTTCAGGATTGTCCTTCACAAAGGAACGCCCTTCTATGTGCTTTGGGAGTCCTCGATCCTCATAACCCGAATGTCATCAAGTTTGAAACTACTGATGTTCAGCCTTGGTTTCCCTATCATGTGGCTTTCCAAGTTCATGTTAGGTGTTTAGAGATGATCATTAAGCGTACTATCGTTGATGAAGGTGCTTCCACTTCAGTGATGTCTTTATCTTGTTGGAAGGCTCTCGACTCTCCTCCGTTGGAAAATTCCATGACCATTCTTACTGCGTTTGATGGTTGTTCTTTCAGGACGCATGGTATTATCCCCTCCCTTGAGGTCCACTTGGGTGGGAATGCCGTGCCTATAGAGGTCAAGGTGGTCGATGCTCCCCTTGACTATAACCTTTTACTGGGTCAGAATTGGATCTACGCTATGAAAGCGATCGTATCCTCTATTTTTAGAGTCATCTGCGTTCCCCACGAAGAAAATATTGTGTCGGTCGATCAACTATCCTTTACTAGTTCCAATCACGTAGCATTGCAGGGATGTGTGGTCCCTCAGATCGAAAATTCTAAGCTGGAAACTGGGAATGTTGGTGTAGGATTATATTCCTCCTTGATGGGATATTTTGATTTTTCTGCACCAATCTCCTTTATAGGAACCATCTCTGATGAGGTTCCTTCATTGCTACATCCTGTACCATTCTGGAAATTGTGCTTTAGTTATCCGTGGAGTCTATTTTCCACGAGTTCCTCGTCGGGAGACTCTTCGTACATCGGAATGGCCACGCCCTTGTCTGCAGTTGAGCTTGCTTATCACGATATTCAACAAGTCACTACAGAGCCTGATCTCTCTTCTTCAAGGACAGAGGAAGAAGATCCCATTACGCTGCCTGCATGGGTAGTTGACTCGTCTTGTTCACATGACTTCCTTGATGATAGTTTACCTTCAGATGAAGCCATTATCGAGGCCATGAACGACAATGAAAATTCTTGGGAAGACCTCCATCATAGATCTTATTTCCTTCCCAACCTTGATCTTATTGAGCAAGATGAGCTTCTATCAACTCTAGCCGAGAAAGTTGGTCACCCCGTGGTTCCTTTGGAGTCACATGGAATTTACGCGAAGGGAAATATGGCTAATATTTCCCCTAATATCCCGATCGACATTTCTCGTACTCCCGGAAAAGTCAAAAATGTATACATCGGTATTGATTGTTCCTTCGAGGAAATCCATATTTACATCGATTTATTCAAAGAGTTTCAGGATGTGTTTGCCTGGTCATATGAGGAGATGCCGGGTATTGATCCTAGTATTGTTGAACATGAGATTAATACTTACCCACATGTTAAGCATGTTCAATAACATCTTTGTGTTGTTAATCCTAGGAAGGGAGCCGCCATTAAGGAAAAGGTAGAGAAACTACTTAAGGCTGGTTTCATCTACCCGGTTCCCCTTACCGAATGGGTATCCAACCTTGTTCCTGTGGATAAGAAGTAGGGAACCATCGATTTGTGCACTGAATTTCGCGATATGAATCAAGCGTGTCCTAAAGATAACTTCCCCACCACATTCATAGATACAATCTTGGCTGAGTGTGTAGGAAGTGAAGTATTCTCATTTATGGATGAATTTTTGGGCTATAATCAGATCCAAATCAAACCTAAGGATCAACATAAAACTCCATTTATATGTCCTTGGGGTACCTTCGCATACTGGAAAATTCCCTTCGGCCTTAAAAATGCCCGAGCTACGTTTCAGCGGGCCATGACCTATACTTTTCACGATCTTAAACGTATAGTGGAGGCTTACCTGGATGATCTTGCTGCTCACTCTCATAGTAGAGTGGATCACATAGGTCACCTCCGTCTTATTTTTGAGAGATGCCGTCATTAAAAAACTCGTTTGAATCCGAACAAGTGCATCTTCTATGTGAAAATTGGTCTCCTTCTAGGGTTTATAGTCTTGAAGGAAGGTATTAGAGTCGATCAGTTGAAGGTTGAGGCAATACTTCAGTTTCCTCCCCCGCGTACTTTGGTTCAACTTCAGAGCCTCCAAGGGAAGGCCACTTTCTTACATCATTTCATCGTGAAATTTTCCAGTCTTACTAAGGGTTTTGCGCTGTTATTAAAGAAAGACACCCCTTTTATTTGGGATGAACGATCCTAGCAGTCTTTCGAGTCTCTTAAGAAATCCTTGGTATTGGCTCCTCTTCTTAGTGCACCCTACTATGCGAGAGATTTTTGATTTATGTGACCGCGTCTCAAGAGACGATTGGTGATCTTGGTTCAGGAAGATGATATGCTCCCAGAGCATGTTATCTATTATCTCAGTTGAAACGTAGTAGACGATGAACTAAGGTATTCTCACATGGAGAAACTGGCCCTTGTGACTGTTCATCCAGTCCAGAGATTACGACACTACATCTTTATTAGGAAAACCACAATCATAGCGCAATTCAATCCATTTCAGTTCCTGCTTACACGATGTCTGATTGGGGGGAAGTATAATAAATGGATCTTCATCCTTCAAGAATTCGATCTTGATTTTTCCTTAGCGAAGTCTGTGAAGTATTTTGTTTTCGCAGAGCTGATGTCATATTTTCCTAGACTTGATGAGGAAGTGGTCCATGAGGACTCATTCGCTGATGAGCATTTAATCCTTATCTCGTCGTCAGACCCTTGGTATGGAGATGTCATTGTATATCTCCGGACTCTGAATTTCTCTTCGCATCTTTCGCAAGATGAGCGATGGCATGTGAGACATCATGCCAAATATTATGTCATCATCGGTGAGAATTTGTATCACCGAGGAAAGGACTCCCTCCTGTGTCTTTGCGTGACTCATGAAGAAGTGGAGTTAGTGTTGAATGAATGCCATAATGGGGCATGTGGTGGTCACTTATCCGGGCTTGCTACAACTCAATGCATCTTGCAAGCGAGTTATTTTTGTCCTACTATCTTTAAAGATTGTGTTAACGCTGTAAAGAGATGCCACCCTTGTCAGGTGTTTTCTCGTAATGTACGTTCTCATCCTGCCCCTCTTTATATGGTCATCATCGTCGGTCCCTTCACCAAGTAGGGGGTTGATTTTGAGGATAGCAACCCAGCTTCGGTTGGGGGGCATCGTCATATCATAGTGGCTATAGATTACTTTAGCAAATGGGTCGAGGCCATGTCAACCATTAAATCCGATGGTGAAACAAAATCCCACTTTGTGTTCAATCAGATCATAGCTCAGTTCGGTATCCTAAGAGAGATTGTCACTGACCATGGTAGTCACTTTCAAAATAAGATGATGGCTTATTTATCGCTTAATCTTGGGTTTAGACAGGATCACTCATCTTTGTATTATCCCCAAGCGAATGTCTAGTTCAAGGCAGTCAATAAGTCCCTTAAGGCCATTCTCCAAAAGAACATCCAACAAAGAAAGAATCATTGGCATATCATGTTGTATCCTTCTTTGTGGGCTTATTGAACCATAGTAAATACTTCCACCAGTTTCTCACCTTTCCAGTTAGTTCATGGTGTGGAGTCCATCTTACCGATTGAATGCGAGATCCCTTATTTGAAGCTAGCCATAGAACTCCTGCTTGATACTTCAAATGTAGAGAAACGCTTACTCCACCTCGAGCAGTGTTGGCATGGGACAAATCTGCAGGAAGTGCGGAAGCTGACAGGTGCGAAAGGGTCATTCCGCGGAAGAAGGACCCTTTGCGGCGTTCGCAGAAGCACAAGAATTGTTAGATTAGTTAAGTCGGTCATGTGGACCGTTTTGTAATCAAATACAAGCACATAAATAGAGTAGGATTGTAAGCCTAAGAGAAGCCAGTTTTGGATGATTGATCCTATCTTTTGGGTTTGTTTTGTATCCGCAATATGGTGTATTGACAGTTTCTACAAGGTTCATTCCACAGGGTTGGTGAATGAATGAAGATGTTCGGTTATGGTGTAATCTGTTCATGTATATGTAACTTCTGAATGTATTTCACCTATGTATATTGTACTCCTATAGAGATCTTATTATTCCTCTATACGGAAGTGTCGTCATTTGTATTGATAAGTGTCGCAAGTGTCACAACTTGCAAGTGATGGGTTATTAGACCACCAAGTGTGGGGTCGGCCCTGATTAGTATTACCATGGGTTATTAGACTGAGTTAGACAAGTCGGCCCTGCTAGTTTATTAGGCAGGTCAGGTCATGTATAAATAGAGTGCGGGAGGCACTCTATTTGATCACTTCATTATTCACTTCTACACTCACCATAAAGTGGCGCACAAGTGAGGAAGGAGGAGTAGCTACTAGGAGGACTATCTATTGTACTTGGGTTATATCATTGCTCTTTCTATCTCTGAGGAAGTTGTAGGGTTTTTCACCTTTATGGTTTTCCCAGTGAAACTCTGTGTGTCAATTGTCTCATGTGATTTCTTGGTGTGATTGATATGCATTTTTATGATTGATATGCTGTACATATTATTCTCTTAGTAAAGATCCTAGAGTACATTGAATTAATGCTAAAAAATTAACATGGTATCAGAGCTAACTTGAGAAGAAGACACTGTACAGTTGCGGAAGCTAGGGCTTCTTGTTTATTGGGTTTCTATCCACATTTCTTCAAAGGCAGTAGGGTATTTTGACTCTCCTCAACAAGGTGCATCTTTCTGTCCAATCAGATTTCAATTTTGGGTACTTTCATTTTTGGCCCTAAAAATTAGGGTTTCCACAAAAATAGGAATTTCTGAAATCGGAGACCATAGCTGGAAGCTCCTTGGAAAGTTCGAAGTTTAGAGCTTTGGATCGAACTTTTTGGTTGGGTGAAGCTCCGGGAAACTCAATCCCTAATTCAGGGTCCTCCTTAGTGAATCCAGGAGATTGAAAAGCATTTCTGAAGGGTGAAACTTTGCGGTTTTCAATTTCTGAGTATACCAGGCTGATCAGCTCATCAAGGCCCATCTTTCTATCCTTTCGGAAGTTTCAAATTAATATTTTGAATTTTTAGGGTTTCTCTGACAAACCCTAATCTAGCTCCAGATCCAGATTTCTGCAAATCAAGTGGTAAGACCTAAATCTTTTATTTCCATTTGAGTTTCTCATTAAAATGTCTCACCACACCAAGCTTGAGGATAAGCTTGAAGGGGCTGATAAATTCCGAGCATGGAAGTATAGGATTGGGTTAATCCTGGAAGAAAATGAGTTGGACACTTACATAAGTGAAGAGGTCCTTGTCCCAGAGGGAGAAGATACTAAGGACTTACATAAGAAAAACTTGGTCAAGGAAAAGAGGATCATTGTTGATTCTATCAAAGACCATCTCATACCACATGTGTCATCTCTGAAGACACCCAAGGAGATGTTTGATTCCCTGACCAAGCTATTTGAAGGAAAGAACATAAATCAAAAGATGACTCTGCGGAACCAATTGAAAGGCGTAAAACTTTAGAATGGAGAGACCATTCAATATTATTTCTCTATGGTCTCTTAGATCAAGGAACAACTTGAAGCTGTGGATGAAGTGTTGGATAATGGTGAAGTTGTCATGACCACCTTGAATGGCCTACCTAGGTCATGGGATTCCTTCATTTAAGGAATATGTGCAAGAAGGAAGTTGATCTCCTTCAGTAGACCGTGGGAGGAATGTTCACAAGAAGAGGCTAGGCTTGTAGCCCGAGAAGAAAAGATGGGAAGTGAAGATCAAGCTCTCACAACTCACACCAAAAGAAACAAGCCCAAGAAGGAGCACTCTCATCACAAGAAACCTTTTCAAAAGGGTAAGAACGATCTGAGATGCTTCACATGTAATGAGAAGGGACACTTTGCTGTAGATTGTCCTAAGAACAAAAAGGGATTCAACAACAACAAGAAGAAGGGAAACAAGAAGAGATATCATGCCCATGCTGCTGAGGATGATGAACCTCCCAAGAAGAAGGCTAGAGCAGAAAGTGATGACTCATCTAGTGAAGATGAATATGTTCTAATCTCTGCTCTCATAGGTACTATCTCTCATGGATGTAATGATTGGCTTATTAATAGTGGGGATTCCAAACACATGACTAGGTTTAAAGAATCCTTTGCAAATCTATCTGAACATGAGTCACCCCATAAGGTGAAACTTGGGGATGACTATCAATATCCTATCAAAGGAAGTGGTGAAGCCTCCTACAACCTAGACTCCAGGAAGTCTTTGAAGACGAAATATTTTCTATATGTACCTGGGCTCAAGAAGAACCTACTCTCCATATCTGCATTGGATGCAAAAGGCATGAGGGTTGCATTTGTAGATGGCCAAGTCCTAATGTGGCCAAAGGGTAAAACTATAGATGATGCAGTAGTGATTGGAGAGCAAGAGGGAGGATTGTACAAATTGAAGGGACAACTTGAACATGCCATGGTACATGAATCCATGGAGCCAAGTGAACTTTGGCATAGAAGACTTGCACATGTGCACTATAGAGCACTACCAATTGCAAGTAAAGCTGTAGAGGGTCTTTCTGAAATCAAGACAAATCATGATGGTATTTGCAAAGGATGTGCAAAAGGAAAGAACATTAAGAAGGAATTTCCAAGCAGTGAAAGCAAAGCTAAAGGGATCTTGGAAATTATCCACTCCGATGTATGCAGTCCGATGTCATCCAGTTCTCTGAGTGGGTATATATAATATGTCTCTTTCATTGATGATTTATCTAGGAAGACTTGGGTTTATTTCTTGAAGAATAAAGATGAAGTTTTTGATAAGTTCAAGGAATTCAAAACCTTAATGGAAAATCAAACTAACAAGAAGATCACGACATTCAGATCCGACAATGGCGGAGAATTCACTTCAGGTGATTTCAAGAAACTATGCAGTGATTCAGGGATTAAGAGGGAGTTGGCCGCTCCCTACAATCCACAACAAAATGGAGTTGCAGAAAGAAAGAATAGAACAATCATGGAAGCAACACGAGCAATCCTGCATAACTAGGATATGCCTATGCATCTATGGGCAGAAGCAGCTAGGACAGCTGTATATGTGCAGAACAGAACACCTTACAAGATATTGGACAACAAGACACTAGAAGAAGTATTCTCTGGTAAGAAACCTGAAGTCATCCATCTCAGAATATTTGGTTGTCTAGTATATACACATGTTCCAAAAGGAAAAGAGGAAAAATATAGATCCTTCAAGAAAGAAGGGCATCTTTGTGGGGTACAATGAAAGATCGAAAGCTTACAGAATATACTTTCCAGGGTTCAAGAAGATTGATGTCAGCAAGGATGTAACATTTGATGAGAACTCAGCCTTGATCAAGTCAAGGAAGACACCTGTTGAAGATCATGAAGAACCAAAGGAAACCAAATTTCAAGACACCACTATGACTGAAGCAATTCCAGATGCAGATCATGAAATAGAAGATCCACGAGAACCTGTAGATCCACCCCGTGAGAAGAACTCTCACAAGAGGAAACCTGCATGGGCTAGAGAGCTCATTCAAGATGCAGAAAGGTATGGCATTCCAGAAGAAGAACATAGAGAAAGGAAGAGGACTAGATCTCATACAAACTATGTTGCCCTACTCTGTGATATTATGAACAAAGAACCTTCCAGTTATGAAGAAGTAGTGGAAAAGAAAGAATGGAAGGATGCCATGGTCGAGGAATACCAGTCGATCATGAAGAATGATGTTTGGGATGTAGTCCCATGACCTGAAGGGAAGTCTGTTGTAACTTCCAAATGGATCTACAAGATCAAGCATGTTGCAGATGGCAGCATAGAGAAATACAAAGCGAGATTTGTACCTTGTGGATTCTCCTAGAAAGAGGGAATAGACTATGAAGAGACTTTTGCTCCTGTAGCTAGGTACACTTCCATCATATCAGTACTTTCCCTGGCTGCAATGATGAAATGGAAGATACACCAGATGGATGTCAAGATAGCTTTCTTGAATGGTGTAGTCGAGGAGGAAGTGTATGTGGAACAGCCACTTGGTTTTGAGACACATGACAGGGGGTCATATGTGTGCAAGTTGAAGAAATCCTTGTATGGCTTGAAGCAAGCTCCTAGGACTTGGTATGGTAGGATAGATAGCTTTCTATCCAATTTGGGCTTTACCAAGAGTAAAGCAGATTCCAACCTTTACTACAAGGTTGAGGAAGGAAATCCCGTGATACTACTTTTGTATGTGGATGACCTATTTGTAACAAGTGAGGATCGATTGATTGCCGATACCAAGAGGAAGCTTGCTACCGAGTTCGAGATGAAGGACTTGGGGATGATGGACTATTTTCTAGGCATGGAGGTGTGGCAAAGTGTAGATGGAATCTTCCTTGGATAAGGGAAGTATGCAATAGAGATCCTGAAGAGGTTCGGGGCTATGGCATCGAACTTGAAGCTTCTGTGTGATGCTTCATCTAAGCCGGTTGATGTCACGGTGTATCGTCAGATGATTGGGTCCTTGATGTACCTGACGAACACAAGACTAGATATTTGCTTTGCGGTGAACACATTGAGCCAGTTCTTGACGGATCCCAGAGGTGTTCACCTAGTTGTTGTAAGGCATATTCTAAGGTACCTGAAGGGTACTATTGATTATGGGCTCAAGTATGATGCGAATCAAAATTTTAACCTGTAGATTTATGTTGATTCAGACTGGGTTGGCAGTGCTGTAGATAGGAAGAGCACTTATGGGTTCTGCTTCAGTATGGGATCAGGTGTGATCTCTTGGTTTAGTAGGAAGAAGTCCTGTGTAGCACTGAGTACAGCTGAAGTAGAGTATGTTGCAGCTTGTTCAGCTAGTTGCGAGGCAGTATGGCTCCGGAAGCTACTGTCTGAGTTATTTGATCTCCCACTAGATGCTACTGGTATCTTTTGTTATAACCATAGTTGTGTGAAGCTGTCTAAGAATCCATTGTTCCACGATAGGTTGAAGCACATTGAGATCAAATATCACTATATCCGGGATATGGTGCAGAGAGGAACAGTGAAGCTCCTGTATGTTGCGACGGATGAGAAGGTTACGAATGTGTTGACGAAACCACTAGCCAGAGTGAAGTTTGAGTACTTCAGAGAGAGGCTTGGTGTTCTTCAGATTGACAACACTTCGAGGAAGAAGTGATGGACACATTTGTAGGAGCCATTCCGAGCATGGTGAGAGGAGGATCCTTTCCATGGCTGTGGATGTAAGCGCTGGATGATGAGCATCAAGACGATGCTCCAATTACTGCTTGTTATGATCAGTTGGATCATGCAGATGCATATGCATCATGTTGGATGCTTGTTATGATCAGTTGGATCATGTAGATGTATATGCATCATATTGGATGCTTGTTATGATCATTTGGATCATGTATATGTATATGCATCATGTTGGATGCTCTGTGTGATTAGTTGGACCATGCATATGTATATGTATCAGGTGGATACATTGTATGATCAGGTAGATCATGTATGTTGATATGTATCAGGTGGATACATTGTATGATTAGGTAGATCATGTATGTTTATATGTATCAGGTGGATACATTGTATGATCAGGTGGATCATGTATGATGATATGTATCAGGTAGATACTTGGTATGCATTATGTGGATGCATTGTATGATCAGGACGATCATGGATGACGAGCTTCAGGATGTTGCTCCAGATGATATGCATTAGGATGATGCTATGATGATGATGATCAGGTTGATCATGTGATGATGTACATCAGGATGATGTATGGTGAGTATCAGATTGATACTCCGTGGCCATGGATAGGTTGTGCAAGGGTAGCATGTAATACGTCCTGGAGATCTGGACAGGTTGTGCTAGTCACGTAAAAGGCCTCAAATGCTCTTTAGAGATCTTTCTTGGCAAGACACTCTTTTAAGGTTTTGCTAGACCATAGGTAATACATCCTGGAGATGTGGATAGGTTGTGCTAGTCACATAAAAGGCTTCAGATTGTCTTTAGAGATCTTGCTTGGCAAGACACTCTTTTAAAGTTTTGTGTGGACCACATGTAATAATTCCTGGAGATCTGGACAGGTTGTGCTAGTCACGTAAAAGGCCTTAGATGCTCTTTAGAGATCTTGCTTGGAAAGACACTCTTTTAAGGTTTTATGGTAGGGGTCACATGTAATAAGTCCTGGAGATCCGGACAGGTTGTGCTAGACACATAAAAGGCCTTTGATGCTCTTTAGAGATCTTGTTGGGCAAGACACTGTTTTAAGGTTTTGTGATAGTCACATGTAAAAGATCCTGGGAGATCCGATAGGTTGAGCTGTGTGCTTGTAAAATGCCTGGGATGCTCTTTCGAGGTTTTGTTGACGCACGTAATCAGTCCTGGGGATTCCACAGTATGGCCAATGATGATGAAGACCTACAAGTGGTGGGCCTACATCTAGTATGAAAAAGGACTGGCTCTGTAGAACTTCCTATGACAAGTAGATCGGAGATTGATTGAGAGAGAAGCAGGAGTGAAAATGACGATGATTTGATGACGATGATCCAGTGACGATGATCCAGAGAAGAAGACTTGTGCTAGCAGATCTGTGTTGAGAAATACCTTCCTAGTTAAGAGGGATTGTTGATGTATATGTAACTTCGGAATGTATTTCACCTATGTATATTGTACTCCTATAGAGATATTATTCCTGTATACGAAAGTGTCATCATTTGTATTGACAAGTGTCGCAACTTGCAAGTGATGGGTTATTAAACCACCAAGTGTGGGGTCGGCCCTGATTAGTATTACCATGGGTTATTAGACTAAGTTAGACAAGTCGGCCCTGCTAGTTTATTAGGGAGGTCAGGTCATGTATAAATAGAGTGCGGGAGGCACTCTATTTGATCACTTCATTATTCACTTCTACAGTCACTAGAAAGTGGCGCACAAGTGAGGAAGGAGGAGTAGCTGTTAGGAGGACTATCTCTTGTACTTGGGTTGTATCATTACTCTTTCTATCTCTTAGGAAGTTGTGGGGTTTTTCACCTTTATGGTTTTCCCCAGTGAAACTTTGTGTGTCTATTGTCTCATGTGATTGCTTGGTGTGATTGATATGCATTGTTATGCTTGATATGTTGTACATGTTATTATCTTAGTAAAGATCCTAGAGTATGTTGAATTAATGCTAAAAAATTAACATAATCTCTGTCTTTATTCTTATGCAATGATGCGATGATGAATGTGAAAGATGTTATGTTATGTGAATGTTTTCTATTGATTGATGTGAATATGCTGTAGGTGTAAGAAGTAATGCTAATCTAAATAAGTATGTCGAGTATGTTGTTCTGAATGTTTGTTGAAATATGCAAATGACTTAAGATGCGAATGATAAGTTAATAGTATGTTGTGAATGTTATGGTATCTAGTTAGTGCGAAGGTAATGTGTGTGTATCCTCTACATCACTGTGGAAACTTGGTTCTAGCAGCCCCCTTATCCATATCGGGTGATACTGCACTTGCTTTGCAAGTGTTGCTGGGAAGGGTTACACCTTTCCGGGCCGGAGTATAAGGGAGTTTGGGTTGATGGTTTGTTGGAGACAAGCAGCATCGGGATGCTGCCGTGGCAATAGATGCAAATAAATGTCTTGTCAAGGCCCAGTACGATAGGGCTGTCCATCCCCGGCAGTATGCTGAAGGTGACTTGGTTCTTCTTTATGACCAAGCTAAGGAACCCCTAGGGGCAGGCAAGTTTAACCCGATGTGGCATGGTCCTTACATTGTGAGGCATGTCCTTGAGAAATCAGCCTATGTGTTAGAATACTATGAGGGGAACATCCTGAAGGAGCATAGAAATGGGATCTATCTCAAGCAGTATTATGCTTGAGCTTCTAGCTTGAACTGATACTTTGTATGTTATTGTATAGTTTTTGTACATAGTTTAGTTTTCCTTTGTTTTTTTCAAGTCTGCTAATTCGCTTCCTTTTGGTTGATAGATGTCAGTAGAATCTCCGGTGTTCTTAGGATTCACGGATGGGGCAAGCCATCATATGCAGAGGTTAGCTCCTGCTGCTTGGGTTATTTACTCGCCTGACAACCAGCTTGTATCTTCAGGAGGTACTTGTCTCGGCCCTACATCGAACAATGTGGCTGAGTATAGTGCTGTTATTGAGTTGCTTCGTGATGACATTTCACATGGTATCTAGTCTTTAGAGGTCCACCTGGATTCATAGTTGATTGTGTCTCAGTTGAATGGTCAGTACTGTGTGAGGGATCCTACGCTACTAAGGATATTCTTAAGGGTAAGACTCTTGGAACGTCATTTTCATTTGATTACTTATATTCATGTTCCAAGATGTTTTAATCATGTTGTTGATGCATACGCTAACTATGTCCTATATTGGCACTTGTCACATAATTAAAAGAAGAAATGAATCACACATTTAACATTCATACATCTGTATACATAATATAGTAGAGTCGAAAAAGTCATAGGTTTTTCATTATCAAAGTTTATATGTCCAAAAAGTGATGTCAGAGTACAAAATTGGAGCTCATAGCTCTCAAATATACATATATCTGATACAAAAATGAAATCCCATGGCATCTAATCCCTATGGGGAGGTCTCGCTGCCTCGGCAGGATGAGTCTTCATATAGTAGTGCACGACATTGGTAATACGCCAGAGCAGCCACACCCATGGAGTGTGTTCCCCCACTACATGACTCTCCATCGCCTCAGGGAGATGGTCCACCTCGATCATAGGTACCTTGGTGGTCATGCGACCCAGGTTGACTTGTATAGTCTCTAATGTGTGCTCAGCTATTGCACCTACTGTATCTCCACCGTTTCCTCTGCGCCAATGTCATGGGAAGCCTTGTGGTCTTCGCAGACCCAAGTCTACGAGCAAACAATCGATCATTAATACTTGATATCACACCAAAAATATTTTTTGCTTTTACTTAAAAAACAAAAAAAAAAAACAAAATTAAATATTCGAAACTTAAAAAGAGGGTCTTACCAATGTATCAGAACATGGCCCCTGGTGGAAGTGGCATGTATCGATCTCCTCTATAGTCGATCCCCTCATAGCGATAGTCATCTATGGCGATCACCTGTCGCCGCCACTAGTGGAAGAACTCATCTGTATATGGAGAGGCCAGTCGGACACCCCCCTATCGTGTTAGTATCTCTTCCCACCGGGTCTAAGCAGGATCTCAGAGACTGTGAGGAGGGACTTCCACCCTCGGACTAAGGCCTAGTATCCTCTCGAAGAAGAAACTGCATAGTATGCTCCCAAAGCCAAAGTTTTTGGTCTTCCCCAACTTGCACTCTGTCAGCTGGTGTTTCATTGTACCCAGTACTGTAGTACACCAGTCATATACTGTAGGACTCAATCAATCAGTCGCATAGAATATCAATGGCCTCGAGGCTTGGTGAAGTGAAGCATACCCCGCTATCCTCTCGAGAGTGAGGATGATGATCTTCATACTCAGACTCGATATAGCCTCTATGGGGACTTGGCTACCCACTTTTTGGGTGCCCTCAATGCAATACCTGTCAATGTAGTCACTTATTGTGACTCCTCCCCCTATGTTCCGAGATTTGAGGCTTTCCACCTCTCCTCGACGGGATAATCTGGTAAGGAAGTATGTGTTCTCCACTTCCAATGGAAGTGGCTTTCTATCCATGCTGAAATGCTGAGCTTCCGGGTCCCTGTAGTTTACCAATTCAGTGAGTAATCGGTTTTGGGCCCTTAAACCCCCGATACTCCAAAACTTATACAAACCACAAGCTTGTAGTGCTTGTTGGGTGGCCAAATAACCTCCAACTTGATGATCAATTTCATCGGGCTCCCTCTCCCTCCAATCTATCACCATCCTGTGGAAAAATCAAGGAGTTTTTAGGGTCAAAACATGTAAAAAACCTTACCCACGATGCTATATGCGGCCTTTTTCAGAGACAGTTACATGTATACGCGGTTTACTTTTGGTTTTCCTGCGCATACTCGACCCTCCACATGACCCGATGAACCATGGCTCGCGTACAGCGCAAAGGTGGGCATAAAATAATTAAAAATACTAAAAATATACCACTAAAAAACAATTTGAAAACCATAGATTTGAAGGGAAGGATGAGAACTCTTACCCAGTCTCGACGGCTCGCGATTTCATCGCTCCTAGATCCTGGAATCATCACTTGAACATTGAAGGTAAAAACCACCAAAATGCAATATGTTGGGTAAAAATGAAAATGGTATGGTAAAAATATTTCTTTTTACTATTTATTACTTTTCCCTACCCAGTTTTATATAGTTTTTACTATTTTTAAGAGCCTTCTTGACTAATATATCATTGTGAGGTATCTTTTTGAGCAATTTTTTTGCGTCGGGAGTGGATTTTGAACCTTTTCGTGCCTTCAGCAGGTATTTTCTACACCTGTCATATAGGTTAGGATGTCATTACGCCTGCATTATTGCATTGACCTTATGACCATATTCATAAGCCTTAGGTGCAACCCCGCTTTTTAACTGACATAGAACCTTCATGCCGCTTTAAAAGTGTCGTTACTTGGCAGTAGGACCTCTCTGATCATGGGTACCCTAGTTAGATCCATTTTTATGTCTTATGGCACCCATGGAGTTGTTCCTCCTTAGAATTGGGAGTCCTTTGTAGTCCCGCCATGACATTGCAATGAAGAATCATAATATGATTTATCTTTATTCTGGCCATCTCCCATAAGGACACCCCCATTTATGTCGAGTTGTGAATGCATTGCATTATCCTGCTTTCCTTTGAGCCTTGTGTTGGCTCCCGCTTTCTCATTTATTATCCATTTTCCTTAGCACTTTTCCTTTTGAGCCAAGTAGAGCCTTAATTTATCTTTCGCAGCTTGATGACCCTTACCTTGAGGGAACAACCCCTCGAGTGTCCATATCCTGCACATGCTTCCTTGCATTGAGCATAGGTATGTTTCCATTCCCTAGAACTAGTTTGATTTCCCGTGAAACTTGTTCCCTCACTGTTGTATCATAAGCAATTTTATTATTTTTCAAGCTACATGATATGAAAAAGACAAAAAAATCATATAAATTAAAAATCCAGACGAGAAAAATTTACTACCTTCTATTGGCAGTTGTCATGTCGCCTTTGAACAGAGCATTCATGTTCGCTCCATGTATCATGGGTCGGGATATTAGTATGACCTTAGAAAGATGTACTCGTTTCTCAGATCTTACTCCACCAGATGGTTAAGATTCCTGTCATTATGGAGCCTTTGTTGATGCCTCATGTGTCACAAAGTATTCTCAGTATCCAGTATTGATTCTATGCTTCCTGAGCCTATCCATCCGCTCATGCTCTTGTTCAAAGGAAATCTGTAAACCAAATTCAGCCACTCCTTAGATCTCTTGATTATTGCATGTCGACCATCCTTTATGAGTCCAGTTAGATCACATATGATGTTCCACCCTACACCCTGGGTCTACTTTCATCATTGGTAGGTGACCTTGAATTTAGCAAGTGACATTTCATTATTGTTCCTTAACTGAGTGGTTTCCCTTGTGTTCGAAGACAAGATATCTATTCACACATTGGGATTCGTGCTATGCCTTGGTTTCCATTAGACCCCATTGGTGGTTTCCTCGCTCCTCTCAGTAGTCTTCATCATTGGCTGCTATTCAGGAGGTCTCTTCCGTGCACTACTTGCATCTTGTACACGCATAAGAGATGCACCCATTTTTTGGTTCGTTCATCCTGTTCGTCTGAGTTCTTCCAAATATTTAAGCTTAGCTGCTACCTCATGCTGGTTGATGGGGGATCCATTAATTCCTTCCTTCCAATGAATCTCATTCCATTGACTCCAACTCATTTTTTCTAGAATCGGGATTTAGAGTCCTTTGAGTACCTTGAGACTTGCAGTCATCAGTGGTAGGTTCTCTTGCCACCGACAGTTGGGAATCCATTAATGTCCCCTGATCGATGGATTCTTCAAGTGTTCGACCTCAACACCTTTAATCACACTTGGTGAATGTACTCAGTGCCTTGGTACCCATTTTCATCATTGGTGGGGTATCTCGTGTCTATTAACAGTATACCTCAATGACCAGTAATCATACGATGTCACATCAGGTTCGACATCAATACCTTTATTCACTTGATGGGGCATGCACCGTAGATGGTTTGTGTAGAAGACCTCGGACTTCAGTGGCATTCAGTATATGCTACTTGTGATCGTGATTGTACCTATGAGAGATTGTTCTCATACACCAACAGTTTTACCATCAGTTTGCATCAGATGTTTCCTCTTAAGAAGGAAACCATATCTTACTGTATATGGGTCATGGCTATGACCATTCATGACATGTATTCACTATATTCCTATTCATGGCCATTATATCATATTGCTATGTATTGTACAGATATATATACAGATATATTGTTATATTGTGACGAGTGGACTACTCGTTCCATTTGTGTCTCCATCACTCCACTTTTGAGATTTGTAATGTATTTCAACCATCATAGTACCTTCTCTGACCACACACATTAGGGAGCATCTGTTACACCATATTTTTCCACCTTGTGAATATTAGCACTCCTTGGCCTCCCTTACCCATTTGAAGACTCATAGCCATATCTTTGGTTCTGCTTGAACCCATTTTTCCATATTTTTCCTCCTATATGTGATCTGCTTCAACACACCTCGCGTATACGCTTGTTGCATTACTACATCCAACGTACATCGATTTTTTGTAAATAAAAGTAAAATCTTCATTTTTTACTCCAAAAAGCGGCCATTGTGATCTTTGGCCTTCCATGTATCTTGAAACGACTCGATCTGACCTTTCACTTGCCTTTGGAGAGTTATATATTGAGCTATTGTGATACATAGAGGGAGGAGAAAGAGAAGAAAATCGAAACTCTACCAAAATTTTTCCTTAATTGCTATTGCTTGAGTCCACATCCATTGATCCTAGTTGTTGTGAACCATTTATGTTCACCTCCAACACTCGTTCATATTTTGTGAAGGATTTGTTCTTTTACTCATGAGTTTTCCATTGTATGGGGGATTGAAGTGGTGGAGGAACAAGTGGAGGGACCTAGTTCTTGGTTCATATGAGTTGCCGACAGGAGGTTGTATCTTGTACTTCTTGTTTACATTAATACAAATACTGATTTTCTCGTCCATTTATATTGTGAATGATCATTTATTATGATTGGGTACATTTGCTTATATATATAATGGATTATGATATTGTATATGCTAACCTCTTCTATATATCATATACACTTGTTTGTGTTTATTGTTGAGGCTAAGTTGCAAGTCCAAGTGTCGTGATTCGAAATCTCAACGGAATTCTTCATCAGACATCCGGTTGAGGTAGGTCCTTTATTGTGTTTATCAAAATTTACATTTATATAGCATATGTTGGGAAGTGAGTTGATTTCTCGAGTCCATCTGTCTGTTGTGGTCTACCCCAAGCCATAGAAAGTTTTTATCTGTAACATCATGAGGTGCGAGTTAGAAGGGTCGATGACACCAAATGCATTGAGTAATGCCTTTCTTTGTGTTGGGAAAGACTATAACACTTGTAATGTGGACATAGCTGTAGGGGATTGAGCCAATTCATTCACAATATTGTAATTATGGGAGGCTTTCATGTGAGGGTTATTAGGGGTACGACGAAGTGGAACTTTTGGAATCCATGGGATTTTTTCGGTATTCGGGCATCTTATCTGTAAAGGGTCCACCGAGGGGATAGAAACATCTTTCACTTGTGGGTGGAAGACCCATCAATGCTGTGGCTCATGTCTAAAGGTTTACATCCAATGTATAGATATTTTGGAAAGATCCATTGCTAGGTGGGCGAGGGTCTTGTTGTTGTGCGACTACCCCTTTATTTGCAAAGGGTTGTTGTAACATGATAGTTTGTAGTTGGGGAGGATTTGCTTCCCGAGGAGGGTTTATCAATATTTTATTTTTGGATTCCACTTACTGTTGGAAATCAGGGATAAGAGGACAATGATGCGTGTAGTGACCATAATCACCACAAATGGAGCAACAATAATTTGTTCTTAGGGGGGGGATTCTTCCCTTGTTTGGCGGGATTGTTAGTCCCTGTATTTTGGTTACCCGTATTTTGGTTTTGTTGGGGATGGGGGTTTCCCCCTTGCCCCGACTGCTGATTTGGTTTGTTATTCCCTTTCTTCTTCCATTGAGTCTGTGGATTTTGGGGGTTTGTGATGTTCAATTGCTCAAATTGTTTAGCATGTTGGACAAAAGAAGGTTGAACTAGGTTGAACCCCATGTGGGGGGTAAGTTGCTCTCCAGTTGGGCATGGGAAAGGGTAATATGGGCTATACCCTGATGGTGGGATAAATGCGGTTTACATTCCATACGAGGTGGACGTAGGAATGGCTTGTGCCATTGGTGGTGTAGGAATCATCGTCACTTGGCTAACGTTTGTGTACGTAGGATTATACGGTCCATAATCAAATTGACCAACTGTTGGGGTACGCTACTGGTGTAGGGGGTATCGACGTAGGTGGCATAGTTGGGTAGTACAAAACCATGTTAAATGGAGCCGCCGTGGTAGGAGGAACCATTCCTAGATGGGAAATGGATCCAATAAGGCCATCCGCCAAATGTGACGAGTTCGAAGGTGTGGGATTCAATGACTGATGCCGAGGGGCATTAGGGAGGATTTGTCACATCCCCATTTTTTACCCTATTGCATTAAAATTATAAATGATGTAAATATCTTTATTAAATCATGGTGAGGAGCTCAAGGCCAAGGCCCCTCCATAGATTTATTGTTTTATGTATCGGAAATTAAAAATAGATGCCTATGGTTCTTGTACTAGATAGGCACAATGTAAATGAAGATACCATGTAAATACGAATTTTAATGAAATACCCACAACTAGCTATGTAATGCAAGAAAGAGACGGGGGCATGATTCTACAAGGAATAGGGAGGGAAATTATTCAAATCCTTGAACCAATAGATTTAATCCAAATGTCATTGAGTGAACCCATAAACCCTCAACTACCCATGTTGACTTATGCACCCAATCATTTAATTCTTCCAAGAGTTGGTTGAGGTAGTTAATGCCTTGGGATTGGAGAGGTATGGCAGCCAATTTCGTGTATGGGCAAGCCATCAACCTGGGAAAACGTATTTTTTCTTCTTGGGCAAGAAAACATCCATGAAATGGTGCCCAAAGCCATTCTTCACCCATTGCCTTTGCTCTCTCCCGCAGTCTGAGCTAGCTGGGGCTTTCTCCTTCAAGTTTTCCACCATTTTCCTATATTTTCCATGGCTGGGAACTCATTTTTGTATTGCACAGTGGCTGAGAGAAAGGGAGTCACATTTTGGGGGTTTATAGAGGCCGTTTTTGTCCTTGAAATGCCCATGAACGTTTTCTGAAAACGAATTTGCTTCCCAGGGTTGAATCCCCATCTACCAGTTCGTTTTGATTGCCTACATCTTTCAGCACTTGTGTTTTTGCTGTTGTGTGCATCCCTATTTTGGTTTGATATTGTGAGCAAGAATTTAGGAGTGGAAGAGGACAGAATTGGCTTAATGAGCCTAGTGAGGAGGTAACCTCCCAAGAAGATCAAAAGGGCTGGTTGCTCTTCTATGCACACCTTGAACAACGCTAGAATGGAAGGTATGGCCTGAGGGACTATGTAGTAGTGAAGGGAATACTTCCTTGGGGTTGGGTGTGTAGGCATTGTGGGTACCAAGCTAGATAGATCTTGTGGAGGTACCCATATCTCTGTGGTTGAGCTCACTAGTCTAGCAATTCTTCCTTTCCATTGCCTTAGTAGCTTGATAAAACCAACTATGGGTTGGCTTGGCTGATTTTGGTGTATATTTGGCTATGTGTGAGCCTGATGTTTCCTTTTTCCTCGTAGAGATCATGCCCAGCTCGGGGGTGGCAGTTGTGTTGTGAGACTGACAAGCACAATTGGCCTATGGTTAGGTGGAATGTTGCAGTTGCATAGCCAGTTGCTCAGGACTACTTTGTTTTAAGATAAGTGCTCTCTTGTGTTAATTATGTATTGTCTTTAATTGATGAATGGCATGACTATGTTGAATGTATACTAGATGTGTAATAGAATTCAATTCTGCTGTCTTTCTTAAAAATAGATATATATTTACATCTGCATATGCCCATGTCTTTCTCTTTATATTATGTGAAGGTTTATTTAATAAGTATGGGGCTAGATGCCCAATTTTAGCATCACGATCCTCTCCCTTGCTCGGTCTGGAGGGAGGGTATGTGACAGGATTGTGTAAAGGTAGAAGGATTGTGCATATATAAGATCGAAATGTTGCATTTTCATAATGGCCTCTTCCTTGATTTTTGGCATGGAGGTGGTGACATCTTTAGCTATGGTGGGTTGGAGAGATTTAATAAACCAATCCAAAAAAAAGGAGGTTGTATTTCAATCTCACATAGTGTGCGGCATCTACGCCACTCATGGATGTGGTATGCAATGCGGGTGGAAGTATTTTTCCGAAACTTAGTGAGAATTTTGAGGCCTAGATCGTGACGGATTGGAATTTGGAAGTACATAAGAAATGCAGTGGCCAATGCCACAAATGTGGAATGGGTTCCACTCACTAGGTTTACGTACTATTTTGCAGCCGTTCCGGTGAGGGTACACTGGAAGAGGTGAAGGAACACAAGGTCAACTATGATGTTAGATGAACACCATAAGTGGAAAGAAATAACATGGTTGGCGGGATTGTCTCCTTGTTTTCCTTCGAATTTGGGAATGTCAGAAGGACTCTTGTCTAGCATAGCCGGCTATGTCGCATCATGAGCAATGGGATTGTTAGTCAGATTGGACAAATCAGGTAGATTTAAATTAGCCATAAATGGTAAGGTAGGAACAACTAGTCTTTCCATTCTGTGCAGGATATGATTTCCATGAGGGGGATACTTAGGTGGTGTTATAAACAACAATTGAAATCCTATAAGAGATGATGGGTCAAAGGGAACCGAGGGATCTCCAAGGGGAGAAGCCAGTGGGGTATTGCTTCTGATGGGAGAAGAAGTGGTCTAATTAATAGTTTCTCTGAGAGGAGAAAATGCACCTATAAAGGCTTGGCCTCAACCAGATGAGCCTATCAATGTAGCTTGGGAATGACCCCGACTAGGGTACCTTCCTTGTGAACTATAGGAAGAAGGTGTAATAACAACCCTCGAGAGAGGGGATAGGTCTTGTAGTCTGCGATACTATCTTAGGATATTATTTTGTTCCTCAATAGTGAATGCTTTGTGTCAATATGAGATTCATAGTGGAATTAAACAAAATTAAACAAATACAAAAACATGCCAACCACAACATATGCAAAATGGTGCAATAAGTGAGTGATATGTGCAATGTCGGTTTTAGTGCATGAGTTCCCACATGTAGGTTCCTTTTATTATGAGTTTAGTGAACTTGTATTTAAAAAGAAAATGAATGTAAATTCCCTAACAAGACCTGACGTACTTCCTCTCAAATGTAACTAGGCCTCCCAAAAGCATAATTGAGGGTGATAATGGTATCCACTCACCAATTGACTAGTTGAGGTAACAAAGAGCTAGTTATATCATCAATGGTGCCAATGTTCCAATCAATAATACTTGGAAACACCTCCCAAAGGAAATAGCTAACTTCAAGAGTCAATTTCACTTGCAATTGCTCCTTGGTGATATCCTAAGTTGGGCCACTAAGATACCTTGCATCAAATGTGGATCAGTGGTTCTTCCTGCACGGTATAGTGTCATCTCCCTACAACAAGATGAGTGTCTTGTAGGGGAGAGAAGGGAAGATATACCTCTCCGTTCACCTCCTTGGTCACAGAGCACTTATGATACGAGTTTTCTTTTAACACTTGATTATAGAAGGATTTTGTAAGTACTCTATGAGACAACACTGCTATGTTTCAAAATATTGCTAATAAAACTAGATTGGTGGGAATTAATGGATTCCTATCCCAATCAATCCTACCTAACTAAAATATTGTTTTGTGACCTCCTATGGAGGATTTTATTTGGTTAAGGAAATTACAATGTTGATTTTAACAGGTTTGATTTGTTCACTTATGGAGTGTAAGAGAGGTATTTCACAATCCCTACCTTTCTGATTCACCAAGCTCACATGAAGTGCGAGCTGAAGAGCATACTTGGATCATAAGAGTATTTAGGTATCTTAGTGTGTGCTAGTGGTGCAAACACATGTGATGAAAGCAAATTGATATCGAAAAATTAACTAGAAGAGCATATCAAGTAATGCGTACTTTTGACTCTAAAAGAAGTTAATGATGCTTTGCAAATCAAAGATGCTAACTAAGTGTGTAATGCAGGTATTACACACTTCTCAACCTTTTTTTGATTCACCAAGCTCAAATGAACTGCGAGGTGAAGATCACACTTTGATTGACAAGTGTCTTTAGGTCCTTTCTTGTGTGCAAAAAGTGGATTCTACTCTAGCAATACTACTAAAAACATGTCGATTGGTGCATAAACAAGAAAGGGTCTTGAATACTAGTGACAACAATGAGGCCCGTTGGAAGCCTCAAAGTTGGTTACCTAAGTAATTTTCAAGAGAGATGAACTCTTTACTTCCTAATCTTGGTCTAGGTGTACTAATTACTAAAAAAAAAAAATTATGCGAATTAGCCTTAATTTAAGTTCACTAGTGAGCAATATTTGGAATACCAAACTAAGCTATGTAGATAAAAAGAAAATATATAACAACAACGCGAATAAACCACACTTTGTTGCGTGGACAATGCAGGTTGATTCAAAATAGACTCGCTGAGTAGCACATGTATTACATTGACCTTCTGCGCGGATGAACTTGGAGGGATAGAGCAGGTCCGACACTGTTAACCTACGCTGTGTGCACGCCTGTGCAAGTCATATCTACGTTGTCAGCGTGTCAGTTATGCCGGGATCCACGCTACTGTGTAAAAAAATAAATTGTGGTCGTGATGGGGCCAATTTATGGAAGCAAGAGGTGGAATACCTGATCTCTTGCAAGTGATAAATACCCAGAATTAGATACTTAGCATAAAACAACCTAGTTTAAATAGAAATGAACAAAAATAAGTATGGTATCCATTATAACTATTGTGGAAAAAATTGCACAAGTGCACTCTTTCACTTGGTAAGGGCTAATCCTTGTAGGTTGCAACAAGGCCTTAGTCCTTGGAGCCCCTTTTGTGTGTGGTTTCTATTCCTCCAAGTGATCTTGCATGACATTGTTAGTGTAGTTCACATTCAAACATATAAATATTGATAGAAAAAAAATGAAAGAGATGGGTGGAGAATGCAAACTCCAATAACAACCAAAGATATGCTAAGCCACTCTTATATTGCCCAATTGAATACTTGTACAACACCTAGGAGGTGTGGGATTCAAGGGAAGCCAACAATCTACCTTAGGGAGGCCTTTCTTGTCCAAACTAAATGCTAAGTAGATGGTAGAACAATGGAGAGAAACACTTTCCCCTAGCTGGAAGGTGGCAAGGGAGCTTGGGAATGCTTACCATGGTAGGAAATGGTGGGCTACGAGGAAGCTCCAACTCAAATCCAACAGCATAACCTTACTCTGATTTTTCTCTACAAAATGCATGCCAATAGATTCCTTTTATAGGTCAAGAGGCGGCCAAGAAACAATTAGATTGAAATGTGAACTCTCCTCCATGAACTAGTTCCAAGGTACACAAGGGGGGATAATTAATTCCAACAAGTGTGTGAGGAGTCGAATTCAGATATTTGGGGAGGAATGAGTCTTCAATGCGCCACTAAGAGTGAGTGGTCCTACCATTTTGACAGTAGCACGCCTATCGAAGGAAACTTCGCGCAGGTGTAGCATGGGTGTTGTTCAGATAACCTGCACTATAGCGTTGGTCAACTGTGTATTAAATATGATACCCTTTTTTTTGTTGTTCTTTGGCACTTATGGACTCATGCTGTGTTTTGGATCTGTTGAGGATGCCTATGGTGAGATGCATTCTTTATGTTGATGAGACCTTACTCAATGAATCGTCGAAATGTCACATGTGAGCGATTTTTAGGCGTTAACAATAGGATTCTAGGATATTCTATCCATAGTGTCCTTTTGTGTGGGTGATGAATATTTTATTGTGTTTATCATACCCACTAACGAAGAAGATCCTTCTTTGAATGTTACTTGGGATAGCCTCTTGATCTTCTTTGAACATTCTATTTCATATGTTCATATCTTTGTTAGATTTTTCATATATCCAACTTTATTTGATGTGGATGAATTAAACTGGGGAAGAGATGGTTTTATTTGAGCCTTTATGGTAGTTTATTTGGTATAGGATCATTTTTATTTTCTATACATCTACAATATCTCACTTCCTTTAGATGGGTCAGCCATAAGTAGACAGTTTTAGACATGGCTATGTGTTTAAATGGGTGGAGCATCAAGATAGTAACTTAGAAGTCTTTATCCCAACGAAATATGCAGGATTTAATACTTTTCAATTTTAATACCATCACGTGATAGATTTCCCAAACAAAAGAACAAATAGGATCAAGACAGACAGGTTTAAATCCTTTCAAATGATAGTGCTTGAAAATGCACCGCTGACTCTTTCCAGTGAGGAGAAACTTAAGTCTTCAAAATATTTCTCACACCTCTAGAAATTTAACGGAATTAGTCAACTAAAAAATGTATTGCATAAGTAATGAGATTATAGCTTTCCCATCCAACACTCTAATTGTTGAACTAACTTTTATTGAAGGTTCAAAACAAGGAAAGAAACAACTGGGTTTTATCAAAATAACTAGGCTAAAACAAAGTAATTCAAGGATAAAAAAACGAAATAACAAGGAAAAGTTTTATTTATGTATAGAAATGTTTGTCCTAAACTAAGTAAAGTATTGCTTTAAAGCTTGGCTATTCACAGGGATATTTTCCAATTTCCCTTCCAAGTTTTGTAGTCTATAAGTTCCATGGCCAAGTTTTTCACCAATAGTGTAAGGGCCAAGCCATAAATGTTGGAATTTGGTATGTTTTCCATTTTCTTCGTGGGGTTGATCCCACTTTAGCAATAGATCACCTATTTGAAATTATTTCTTCCCTAACCGATTGTTTTCAAACCATCTCTTGACATTACATTGATGTGTGGAAAAATTATTTCTTTCCTTTTCTATTTCTTCTTCGAGTTTAAGGAGGGTGTTGATTCTTTCTTGCATCTTACAGCTATTGGATCCTCTAGAAGCTTGTGCTAACAGAAGCAAAGGAAAAATAATATTAGGTGGAAGAATATATTCTTTTCCATAGACCAAAGTGTAAGGAGAAACCCCGAAATAATTTTTGGGTGTGACTCTATCAGCCCACAAAGCATTTGGGAGAGCAAAATGCAAATTTCTTTGATTTTCAATAACAGTTTTCTTAAGTATCCAGACGAGGTTTTTATTTGTAGATTCTGCTAACCCATGTCCTTGGGGATAATGATTGGAAGAATAATGCAATTTAATTCCCCTTTCTATAGCAAATTCACTTACCTTTAGAGAAGATAAATAGGAAGCATTATAAAAAACTAGGCAAATTGGAACCCCAAACCTAGTTATGATATTTTCTTGCAGGAACTTGATGACAACATCTTCATTGAATTTGCAAAGAGGAACAACTTCAGTCCAACGTGTAAAATAGTCAGTAGCTATGGGGATATAACGATGCTGTAATGAATAATTTGGATTTATATCTCCAATAACATCCAAGCCCCATTGCTTGAATGGTTATGAAATTATCACTAGTTGCAATGGCACGACTGGTTTCCCTTGCCTACCGGCACTCTTTTGGCATACAACAAATTTTTAGACATAAGCATGAGCATCCTTAAAGATAGTGGGAAAATAATAACCTTTTATGAGGATCTTGTGAGGAGTAGTATCTCCATAATAATGTCCTACAACAAGTCCATCCTGCAACTCTTTCAATACCTTCTCTACATCTTTCTTTTCTAGACATTTGAGAAATACCCCATCGTAATTTCTTCGGAACAACACTCCACTGATTATCTGATATGATGTTGATTTCAATCAGAGAGCTCTTGTTTGCTTTGAATTCCAATGTTCCAGGGAATATCCATGTTGTAAATAATGCACCAAATATTGGTACCAAGAATCAGGGGCGATATTAATGGAACAAATACTAAGCAAGTTAATTTATGCTTCATTATCTCATCCATTGGCCTATTCTACTGAATTTTCCATAATCAGTTTGCAAAATCCTTGGCCCTTAACGATGGTAGCGGGATTGATTTATAATTCATATTCTTGTAATGCAATAACACAGTTCCTACGTCTTTATCCTAGTTGTCTCTGCACAAATAATGATATGACAGCTGGGTGAGGTGCTATTTAGAGAGGAAAAATAAAAACTACTTTTTCTTATCATATTTTTTACATATCCCCTTACAGTTTACATATCCCTAGTCTTTCCAAGAGAAAATATTGGGGAGGGTTGTTCTAGTTGCAACAATGGTTGGAACCCAATAACACTTGAAAATGGTTGTGACCAATAGAGCTATGAAGAGCTCTACTGTATTCATGATTAATATAGGGAAGGATCTCATCCCACATGTAGGTATTCTTGGAATTGTACATTCTCAGAATATGCACAATCATCTTGTTAACTACTTATGTCTATCCATCCATTTGGGGGTGAAAGGTAGTTGATTTGGTGAGCTTGGTGTCCATCACTAACCATAGGATGGACCATAATGTGCTTAAGAACCTGTAGTCCTAATATGAAATGATAGTTTGTGGTAACTCAAAATGAACCCAAACTCAATTGAACAAGAGCTTATCAGTGGCCTTGGTTGTGATACTCTTCTTGCAGGGTGTCAAAATGGCCATCTTAGAGAAGCGATCAAGGAGCAAGAATACATAGTCATTACCATGCTTAGTTGAAGGTAGTCCTGGCATGTATCCATGGAGATGGACTCCCAAGGTCCATTGGGAGTAGGAAGAGGGGTCTACTACCCTTTCTTCTAAATGACGGGTTGAGCGATGGCATAGGCAGTGCATGATCTAATATACTTGTTGACATCTTATCGGAGCTTTGGAAAATAAAAATACTTCTGCAATATTTTTGGTTGCAATGGTAGCATTGGGTTCTGCATCAATGATATGTTTCCCCTTATCCTATTTGGAATCAGATTCCAAATTAGGTTTTGAATCTCTTTCTTTAAGATCGACCAGCAATGACTATTTCAAGTGGCATTTTTCAGTGTTATTCCAGGGGATTTTGTGGAACTCACACCACTTCCCATTGTCCTTTTTTGACTTATGATGGCCCTTCTTTTCCTGCATCTTCAATTAGAAGTCTCTAGGTTGACTCTCCTTGATATAATCCTTTTGTTGCAAGTTAGGGCCACCTTTACCATACTTCTCTTGTGAGAAATTTGCAAACACAAACTCATGCTTGTTCCATTGCTTAAATTTTTTCTCAATCTTGATAGCATGGTGGTAAGTGGCTCCTAGTGGGGAGATGTTCAAAAAATCCATCTTTGCTTGGATTTACATGTGTAGGCCATTGTTGTACTTCAAAACGAGGTTTCGCTCAGAGAATTAGATACCCAACTTTGACGCAAGGTATGAAAAATATTAGTGTACTCTGGCACCATCTAGTCTCTTTCCTAATGTAGATTCATCCATCTCGTGCAATTGTCATCATAGCTTTCGACAGGGTAGAATTCCTCCTTGAGAGGATTCACAAAGGCTTCCCAAATGGGCCATTCCATGAATAGTGTAAATTCATCTTCATTCTGTCTCACCAATTAACTGTCCCACCAAACTTTAACATGGGGAAGGGTTTTAAGGAGAGTGGAGGTGATTTTTTTAGTGTTGTTTTTTTTTAATAGAGTAATATCCTTCTAACAAGTTTAACAATTTTTCCAAAGCATCCACATCTATTTGGCCTTCAAATAAAGGGATATCGAATTTCACTTATACATTAATGAATGTTGTTTCACCTCCTAAATGGAGGCTTGTTGAAGGTAGCTCACATGTTTACGATAATCATTGAAAGATCTGGGCGAAGTTATCTATCATCTCATTACTCTATTGTGAAAGGGATTCCTCAAGAAACATCTTGATAGGATCTCCTACTCCTTCATTTGGCTTGTCCCTTTCCATGAAAGGACGCTTGGGTTGGCGAGAGAAATCATAATCTATTGAAACTAGCTCGAGACCCAACTCTCTATACTTTGACCTCATCAACGACATGTACCAAGAAGAAAAAAAATAGATTGATTTGATACCATTCATCTAGATTGTATAGGGAATGAAATGAAACACACACAGGAGTATAATAGAGAGCATAGCAATACATCAGAATACAATTAAAACCCAATTTCTATTAATGAATAAAATAGTGGAATACTGTAGAACATACACTAGCTATAATGGTGGTAGCTTATCTATGAAGGGAGAGAGATGGTGGCTACACTCATTTGCACAAGTTAATACAAGAGGTGGAATAGATGGAATTTTAACATAAATCAAGAACCCTAAATGTCGAAAACCCAAAACCTAGGAGGCAGAGTGACGAAAATTATTTTCTCTAAAAATAATGCCAAAAGGTATTTTTAGGCATAGCTTTTACATCATTTTCCTGGAAGCATAAATTTCAAATACGAGCTTTGTTTGGTGCATGTAGTAGCCCATTGTAAAGCTCTAATTGAGAAGCACAATTGATTACTAGTCTGCCATTGCACAGAGTAATCATGCTGCAAAGCTTTATGGGACAAAAAACATTGTTTAGGCCCTCAAAGCAGCCTTAGAAGTTTAGGACCCTAAAAATCTTAGAAAATCCATGAAAATCCTATCAAAATTTCCCAATTAGAGAAACAAGTTGAGTCATTGGAAGAGGTGGGTATCCACCAATATCCACTTGGATCGTGAGACCTTCCTGCTACCACTATGTCATTTAGGAAAAAAAAATGAAAGCAAGGTATATGTCCTTGAAAATTTGTTGAGGAAGGTGTTCATGTGCACCCCCAAATATTTTCCATTGTCTTCATATTTATGGTACAACAAAGATGAAAGTTGTTGGTTTTTGAACTCTACACCTCCTTGTCTAGTGAGAGAACCAAATAAATTGTGAAACATTTTATTCCTCATCTTGATATTTTACAACATCTGCAGGTTTTTTTCCATGTGAAGAAGGTCACCCCACCAAGGAAGCACACTCTAGCAAGTAAAGGCATCATACATAAGACCCACGTATTGGGAATCTTGGTTTTTGTGATGTGTCTGTCATTTGATATCATTATGAGAAGAGGTCTCACTCTCACCATTTGAGAGTCCATGCAGTATGGATTCTATATAAGGTAAGTCTCGGGTTTCAATCTCAAACCCTTCAGTAGACATGTCTAAGATGATTCCATGCAGTATGGATTGTGAGTATGTATTCTAAATAATTCAGAATCCATAAATTCATCATGAACAAATCCTACATCCTTGGAACTGATCCAAGAAAGACAATCACGTGTGACATGGATATCTATTGGTTTTACAAAAGTAATGAACTCATATACCAATAACAATAAAATATAGGATCTCAAATGTAATTGGGAATTTTTTTTGGGAATGTATATCAAGACCTAATGATGAACATAAAAGTCACAACTTTTGCACCAAAATAAAATTAAAATATTTATGTATAACATAAACCATGGAATTAGCTTCGCTTTGCGATGGTGTAATTCTTCTCGAAAACATTCAACTTCTTGATCACAAACTAGATATTTATAAAGTTTGCAAGGACACAGAACACGAGTGAAAACACAAAGGGCATATTGATTGCCTTCTCATTATTAAACTCAGATATATATAGTTTCACATAGGACCAAAACCATCGGCTAATACTATGGGCCAATGAATACCATGGGACGACTAATGACCTAGTCAACAACTAACTCAACTAACTTAACCAACAACGACACATGAGATTACAACTCTTAACACACCCCCTTAATCTCAAGTGGGATGGTGTGGTCGGCACTATCAATGCCTAAGTGTTGCCTTTGAAACTCAAATGCAGATGTACCCAAAGGTTTGGTAAACATATTAGCTAACTGCTCCATAGAGCCACAAAACATCAAACTAATCTCTCCATTATTGACTAACTCATGTATAAAGTGATAGCGAGTGTTAATGTGTTTACTCTTCCTATGAAATACATTATGTTTAGACAACTGTATGGAAAAATTGTTGTCAAAATAGATGGTTGTTGGTTTTTTTTTGTATGTCCCATGTCCTTCAAGAGTCTTCTGAGCCAAACTGCATGACATGCTGCTGCAATATATTCCGCTTCTGCTGAAGACATTCTCACAATGGGTTGTTTTGAGAATCCCAAGAAATAAGAATGGTACCAAAATGAAAAACATAACCAGATGTGTTTTTCCTATCATCAATACTACCTGCAAAACCACTGTCTGTGTACCCTGTGAGAGTACAGTCCTGTGAATGAGTGTACCAAAGTCCATAATCAATTGTACCTGCAACATATCTCAGAATTCTTTTTCCAACTTTCCAGTGAGAGTCTTTGGGAGACTCCATGAATCTAGAAATAAGGCTGACAACATACATCAAATCAGGTCTAGTAGCATTCAAATACATTAAAATTCCTACTAATCTTTTGTAAAGTGTAGAATTTACTGTTGCTCCTTCATCATTCTTGCTTAACTTGGTTCCTGTTGCAATGGGGGTTTCTACTCGTTTACATTTATCCATTTTGAATCTCTACAAAATCTCAATAGCATACTTACACTGACAGATGAAGATCCCATTTTCAGTTTGATCAAATTCCAGACCAAGGAAAAACTTTATCAGGCCAAGATCAGTCATCTCAAACTCCTTTTTCATGGCTATCTTAAACTCTTCTAGCATCAAATTTCCAGTATAGATCATATCATCAACATAAAGAAAAACAAGTAGAATGTTACCTTGCTGATCTGTTTTGACATACATAGTAGGTTCATTGCTGCTTCTGTTGAACCCATTGTTGATGATATAAGAGTCAATTCGGCTGTACCAAGCTCATGGAGCTTGTTTGAGACCATACAAGGCCTTTTTCAGCTTACATACCTTGTGTTCTTGACCTTTGACAGCATAACCAGTTGGCTGATCTACATAGACTTCTTCTTCAAGTATGCCATTCAAAAAGGCAGATTTTACATCCATTTGATAAACAAACCAATAGTTTTGAGCTGCTATTGCAAGTACATCTTTGATGGTGTCCATACTTGCTACTGGAGCAAAGGTTTCATCATAGTGTACACCATATTACTGAGCAAAACCTCTTGCAACAAGCCTTTGTTTGTAGTTTTCTACCTCTGATTTTTCATTCAACTTGGTCTTATAGACCCATTTTACACCAATGCAACTTTTATTTGATGGGAGATCGACTAGATCCCAAGTATGATTCCTCTCAATAGAATCAATCTCTTCATTCATTGCTTGGACCCACTATGGATCTTTTGCTACTTCTTCAAAACATGTTGGCTGACATGAAAATAGAGCATACTGTAGCTGCTCATCAATGACAGGAGTCTGTTCATATAAATCCCTTAGGCTTCTGGTTCTTTGGTTCTGTGGTGGACTGTCTACTAGTGTCCCTTATTGTTGTTGTTGTTGCTGTACCTCAAGTCTGGGCATTCTGAGTAGTTCTGGTGGTACCAGAATGTCTGTTGTATCACTCCAACATTTATCTTCAATAAATTTGACATATTTGCTCACCACTACTTTCTTGGTGACAGGATTATATAGTTTATAGGATTTATGTTGTTCACTATAGCCTGTGAAAATACACCTTTCACTCTTCTTGTCTAACTTCTTCCTTAACTCATCAGGTATGCGTGCGAATGCAACACATCCAAATATCCTGAGATGTGAGATACTAATATGAAAGCCACTTCATGCTTCTATAGGTATCTTGTCTTTGACACTTACTATGGGATACCTATTCATTATATATACTAAACATGCAACAAATTCTGCCCAATATTCATCTAATAAATTCTTGAATGACAGCATACTTCGGGCCATGTTCATGATGGTCTAATTCTTCCATTCTGTAAATCTATTCTGCTGTGGAGTGTATCTGGTGGTGTACTGGTGCTGGATTCCATGCTTATTATAGAACTCTACAAAGTCATGAGAGACATACTCACCTCCACTGTCTGATCTGAGTATTCTGAGTGGTTTACCTGACTGCTTTTTAGTCAAAGCTTTGAACTCTTTGAATTTGGAGAAAGCATCTGACTTATTTCTAAGAAAGTGGATCTCGACTTTCCTGCTATAATCATCAATAAATGTTAGGAAATACAGACTACCTCCTATATAATGGGTTTGCATGGGTCCACATAGTTTTGTGTGAACAAGTTCAAGGTTTTCTTTGGCTCTATTTGTAGAAGTGGGAAAGTTATCCCTTTGGTGTTGCCCTAAAATATAGTCTTCACAAGAACTTGATTGTTCATTCATGACTGGTAATACATTGACCATGGATTATTTTTGCAGATGAGAGAGACTCGGAAAGGGTAGATGACCATACCTACAATGCCACAACCAGGTTTCGTCTTGACTAGAGACAGTATGAGCATATGACTATGAAATGATAGCACTCCTCAGGTTGAGTGGGAAAATTCTATTCTTGGTCATTTCTACTTTGGCTAGGGGTTTTCTACTAGGGGATTTATCATAGAAAACATAGTGGGAATCAATGAACCTAACATCAAACTTATTCTGAATTAGTTGACCTACACTGATCAAATTGATCTTGAGATTTGGAACATAGAATACATCATTTATGTACTTCTTTTCATTTTTTTTGGTAAGTATAGGTACAATACCTTTGCCTTGAGCAGGAACAAGATAGTGATCACCCAGTTTGATCTTTGAATTAACAGATGGATCTAGATCAAAGAATAATGATTTTTCACCTATCATATGATTGCTGCATCCACTGTCTAGAAACCATACATCTGATTGATGTTCTTCTTCAATCGCTTGGTATGACAGAAACATAACTTCTGACGAATGTTCTTCAACATTGGAGACATTTTCTCTGCCACTGTTCTAATATGCTTGCTTCTTTTTGTAGTCACGTTCATAGTGTCCATATTTCTTGCAGCAGTTACAGTGGACATTGGACCTGTTAGTCCATATCTTTCCTCCTCTTCCTCTCTAGTTCTGAGAGGTATGACTGTGCTCACAGTGATATGTGTGTTCATGGGAAGTTCTATCATCTGTGGAATTAGAACTCCTTCCTCTTCTTCGTCATCCTCTTCCTCCTCTACCTCGACCTCTGTTGAAAGAAGTTTGAGTGCTTTCTATCATATGTGACATAGACTATTCTTCCTAGCTGAGTCTAGCTTCATGAGACAAAAGAGACCTTGTTAACTCTTCTAGGGTAAACATCAACAGATCCTTAGATTCTTCTATGGCAGTAACTACCATAGAGAATTTCTTAGTGATTCATCTAAGTACCTTTTCAACAATACCCTTCTTCTTGAGGGCTTCCCAATAGGTTTGGAATTGCATGACAATCCCCAAAACCCTAGTCATGAACTAATCGATAGTTTCAATGTCCTTCATCTTAAGACTTTAAAATTGGAGTTGAAGGTTTTGGAGTCTTACTGTTTTGACTCTATCCGTACCTTTGTATGCAGATTGCAGGAGATTTCATGCTTGATGTGTGGTCGTATCTCTAGTGATCCGTGGGAAAATGGACTCCTCAATGCAACTTTGGATTAACCACTTAATAGTGATATTTCGATCTCTACTTTCATCGAGGGCCTTCTTATTTGCATTAGTCATCGCAGCGAGAGCAGCTGCTGTCGGTTCTGTGAACTCTTTTTCAAGCATATCCCAACACTTGTTGAGCTATAGAAAGGTCTGCATCTTGATAGACCAGAATTCATAATTGTTTCCATTTAGCATTGGACCAGAGATCAGCTTCATGTTCAGACTTGCCATGGCTTATGACAACTTTTAAACTAACTGACACAGTTTGCTAACTAAAACAGTGCGACTCTCGGGTGCACCGGGAAATTTTTTACAGATTAAAGGAAAGCTGGAGCACTTTTCCTTCTTCTAGGGTGAGCCATCGGCACAGTTTTCCTTCAGACAGGGTGATCCATCGGCGCAGTTTTCCTTCAGACAGGGTGAGCCACCGGCATAATTTTCCTTTAGCTAGGGTGCGCCACCGGCGCAATTTTACATCAGATAGGGTGAGCCACCGCCTCATATTTCCTTCAGATAAGGTGATCCAGCTTAGAAGGTGGCACAAGTTTCCTTCATCAAGGGTGCTCCAGGGTTTCTTCAGTGGGGATTTTGTTGGTGCAAGTGTCGTTGCAGTTGGGTGCACCGGTATAGTGAAGAAAAAAAAATGTCACGGCCTGAGTGTCTGTCTCCATCCTGTACTGCAACTTCAGTCGTGTGTGTGCTCTCCATCTTCTGAAGAGGCTTACCCAAAAAACACAAGTTTAAGGATCAGGTCGTCAACTCTGATACCATGATAATTTTGCAAGGACACAGAACAAGAGAAAAAACACAAAGGGCATATTGATTTCCTTCTCATTATTAAACTTAGATATATATAGTTTCACATAGGAACAAAACCGCTGGCTAATACTATGGGCCAGTGAATACCATGGGACGACTAATGACCTAGTCAACAACTAACTTAACCAACAATGACACATGAGATTGCAACTCTTAATAGATATGATGATCTAGATATCATCATATGGTTTCTATAAGGCTATTAATCATGATGTTGGAAGCATTTGTGTCAAGATGGAAGATTTTATCCCACCATGGCTAGACCAAGGTTGGTGCTTCCACAATCTTCTCCTTGAGAGTATTATTGGATTATTGTTACATAATTATCCATTCATATTTAATATATTTGGTTAGGAGGTGATATGAAAATATAAAAAGAAAATTTGACAATAGCCATCATGACCTAGGAGTGTGCACACTCATGTTACATTAATCATAGGAGGTAAATCCATGATGGTTTTGAATTTCTTGAAAAGGGGGAGGATAACAATAAATTATTAGGATTCATTAGTAAACCAAATTGATAGCATGATTGTATCATTCATTTGAGTTATTAAACGTGGTATCATAGGAGTCTGTGTAGAACAAAGTAATCAAGATAGATCACAAAGGAATGTGTAGATAAAATCCTTGAAATTGTTTAGAATGGTGCAACTAAAAGAAACATGTGCATTTATAATTAAAGTGGCCAAATTATGTAGTAGTAGGATCCCATTATATTACAAAGGAAGTATTTGGATTATGTTCCTGTCCAATATTGATTTGATGGTAACCACTAAAGTTATATTTGGAAGAGTGGAATCTTGCATGAGCATTGTTGAATAGGTTTGGCATCAAGCTCAATGTTGGTGTTCATGACATTGAAATATTCAAGAATATATTTCAAATCCTGATCAATCTAAGTGAATACATAACTATATTCAGTGAAATTGATATATTCAAAGGTATATCAATTTTACTCTAAGAACATGCACCAATTGTTAAATTGGTCTCATAACTTCACATGATTTTGGGTGCACTATTGAAAGTGTTCCAAACTCATTATTTATATGCACGTTTTCATGAATCACCATAAAACTCAACAAAGGAATAACTAAGTGGAACAATATTATCCAAGGAATTGTAAATTTGATCATAACCCATTTTGTTCACTAAAACGTGTTTTTTCCAATTTGCCATAATTCTAAAATGTTATAGATATCTTTCTTAATAGTTCATGGGTGTGTGCTTCTTGTGTATTTCTTTGGTAATTGGGGGTGGAGACTAAATATTCCCATACCCATGAGTATTTATGTTTATCACTACCTAGACATTTGTTTATGGGAGACCAATTGTCTATAATTCAACAGTGTACATGCATTCTAGGAATGTAGATTTCACAATTGATCATAATTGTAGAAGATTTTTCTAGAAATAAAATGTGCATAGTTTTGAAACTTTCCTAGCATTTCGAGTAGGAATTAAACACTACAAAATCATTGGGGGATTAGTCATAAGATTAGAATAATGGAGAAGAGCAATCATTTAAGGATTTTAAATTGGTGAACAATTTTTGTAAAGCAAGATAATATGTAGATGAAGTTGGAAGGTTGGTTCATTCGGTTTGCATCCAGATAAAAACCTTTATGTAATTTTTTTGTATACTTTGATTCTCAAGAATTGTAAAATCTCAATCACAGCAGAACCTAGCTACTGTGGATTCCTCACTAGTGAAAGATTGCACAACATTTGCAAGAATAGCATAAATCTGTAAATGAATGAAGAACAATACACATGAAATGGGTGAATAATGTCAATATTATTAACTGTCCAACCTCAAAATAGGTTAAGAACACTCATATATACAAATCTGGAAGAATTCGAATCCATCTGGAGTGTTCACACTGATCTAGCTTAGAAATAGCTCAAACCCCCCTAGGTTGACCAAAATATCCCAAACCATCCCAAACTGGTTCGAATCTGCTGTGTGAATGCTGGGAATGACTGGACAGGCCCATGTGACCTCACACATGTGAAGAAACTGGTTGGTTAGAAGTTTGGTAGCTAAAATTGGCCAAAAATATGACAAAGTTGGCAAGATTGTCCACAAACTGAGCAAATGCGCCCTAGGTAGAAGAGAAGCATGCTGAATGCATTAATTGACCTGAGGAGGGCGCTCTAGGCATGCTGAATGCATTAATTACCCTGGGGAGCGCTCCAAACAGCTGGTTTGACTCAGCACTTGTTCACATTGCTAACTAGTTCAAGATAGTTTGACCATTTATCAACTAACCAACTTAGGGATGTAATAATTAATCACTTGGGCACAAATTAACCATCATTAATAAATGATTAATGTAAATAGGTGTAATAATGTTCTAACACCCCCCCTTAAGCTAGACTTAGTGAAATATCAAAAATTAAGGCCTTGGCAACTAGGCTCAAGTCACCTTTTACATCATAAAATTTATTTGTCCATGTAACCAAGGTAAGGAGGAAAACCACATGGGAAATAAAACCTCCCCTCTAAAATGGACATGTGGCATATATCAAAATACACCAATCATCACCATGCATCACTCACCCCAAGCAAAGATCTAAGGTGAGTGAAGGTCTTCTCGATAAAACACTTGGTGAAGATATCAACAGTTTGCTCACAGGATGGGCAATACTGCAATGCTATGATCCGGTCATGCACCAAACCCCGAATGTAATGCATGTGTATCTCTATGTGCTTGGTCCTCTGTATCTGTACTAGATCGGTAGAAATCTTGATTGTACTTTGATTATCACACCAAAGAATAGTGGGTGAATCAAAGGCAATCCTGAACTCTGCAAGAATACCTTGCAGCCAAACACATTGTGTGGCTGCATTGACTGCTCCCCTGTACTCAGCCTCAGCTGAAGATAAGGAAATAGTGCTTTGTTTCTTGCTTGACCAGCATATAGGTCCATGTGCAAGCATAAAGACATAACTGGAAGTTGACTTCCGATCGATACAATCACCGGCCCAATCAGAATCTGTAAATCCTACTAGTTCAAGGGATGAACCAGCAGCATAATGGATACCAAAGGACTTAGTACCCTGAACATAATGAAGGATCCTCTTGGATTCCTTCCAATGGATCTCATGAGGCTCTTGCATGTTCCTTGCAACAGCCCCAACAGCATAAGACAAATCTGGTCGAGAGTGTGTAAGATACAACAAACTCCCAACTAGTTGTCTATACAGTGAACTGTCAACTAGTGGTGAAGAACCCCATTCTGTAAGCTTAACTCCTGAAAGAAATGGAAATTTTGCAGACTTACATTCAGCCATCTTGAATTTCTGCAGCAAATCTGAAGCATACCTTGACTGACATACAGAAATTCCATTCACAGTTTGATCTATCTCCAAACCCAGAAATTGTTTTAGCAATCCTAGATCGGTCATGGAGAATGCACTGTGCAATGCTCTCTTAACTGAGTCAAGTTCTTTGGTGCAGCTACCAGTGATCAAAAGATCATCAACATACAGTACAATAATCAATATCAGATCACTAACATGCTGCATATACACATTTGGATCAGACTTACACCTCTCAAACCCCAAAGATAGCAGAAAATTGTCCATTTTTGCATACCATGCTCTAGGAGCTTGCTTGAGCCCATAGAGTGACTTGTTCAACCTGCAAACAAGTGTATGATCAGAAATAAAACCTTCAGGATGCTGCATATATATCTCCTCATTCATATCCCCATGAATAAAGGCACTTTTTACATCCATGTGATGAATCTCCCATCGCTTGGAAGCCCCAATGGCCAAAACTAGTCTTATGGAGTCCATCTTTGCCACCGGTGCAAATGTCTCTGTATAGTCCACTCCTTGGACCTGAGAGTAACCCTTAGCTACCAACCTGGCCTTATACTTCAGATCAGAGCAATCAGATCCAACTTTGGTTCTATAAATCCACTTGCATTGCACTAGTTTCCTCTTGGGAGGAAGAGGGACCAAATCCCAAGTTTTGTTCTCATGGAGTGAGTTCATCTCTTCTTGCATGGCTGATTGCCACCTTGGGTCTGTACATGCTTATGAATATGACATTGGATCAGATCCAACCATCAAATAACATGCCTCAATCAGATCAGAATTATCACATGCAAAGGAATTGTGAAATTGAGATCTAGTTTTCCTAGCATCTTGGGGATCTCCCACAAGCTCTCCGGCACTTTGAATTGTTTTCTATGCCCACTTGGGCCTTGAGGGAGGGATGTGTTCAGAATCCATATCAACATCATCTTCAGCAATATCAGAATCAGAAATATCAGAGAAAGAATTACTACTTACTTCATCATCAAGACGAGGGAATGAGCATTCCCCATCACCTTGTTCACTAGCTTGCAAGAATTCTTCCTCTTCGAATTTGACACTTCTTTCGATGAAAGTTTTGTGAGTGGATGGATCAAAGAGCTTGTAGCCCTTGGAATCCTCTGCATACCCAACCATGATTGACTCCTTGCTTTGGGGCTGCAAGGCCTTTCTCTTCTCCGGTGGAATTCTGGCCCAAGCCCTTGAGCCAAAAATTCTGAAATGTGAGACATTGGGCTTGTGGCCCATCCATGCTTCAAATGGAGTGATTCCTTGCAATGCTTTGTGTGGTGCTCTGTTCTGAACATATGCTGCACAATTCATAGCTTCAGCCCACAATTTGGGAGACAAATCCCTTGCTTGCAACATGCAAGTTGCCATCTCTTTCAGTGCTCTATTTTTGCGCTCTGCAACACCATTTTGCTGTGGTGTGTAGGGCACTGAGTGTTGCATCTGAATGCCATGCTCTTGACAGAGCTGCTGCAAATTGTTATTGACATACTCTCTTCCATTATCAGTCCTCAAAACCTTCATGGCATTCCCACTGAAGTTCTCAACCATGCTCTTAAAAATTTTGAAACATTCAAAGACTTCAGATTTTTGCTTAAGGAAAAATAACCAGCAGTACCTTGAGTAGTCATCGATGAAGGTGAGCACATATTTGCTGCAGCCATAGGAGGGTGTGGGGAGTGGCCCTATCAGATCAGAATGCACTATCCCAAGTGGTTGATCAGCCCTCCTTGCCTTCCCTTTGTCATACTTCTTTTCAGGATGCTTCCCAATCATGCAACCCTTGCATGTTCCACTTGAAAAACTGATTTGTGGCAGCCCTTCTACCATCTTTTCTTTGCTTAAAACTTGAAGATATCTGTAGTTTAGGTGACCATACCTTTGATGCCATAGCTTGCTGGTATCATTCCCATGTGACAGAAGTACACTTGGTGAAGAGAACTCGAGGAAGTGGGAGAACTTGTACATCTTCATGTCATGGTCTGCAACACCCATTGCAACAATTTTCCCGGTGGAAACTTTTGATATCTCCACATCATCCTGAGTGAAGACCACCTTCTTTGCTGCTCCAGTATGTGTCATTTGATATACAGAGAGCAAGTTTGCTGCAAGATTTGGCACATACAACACATTAGAGAAGAAGCCATTCTCCATAGAGATTTTCCCAATGCCATGAGCAGGGATTTCTGAGTCATCTCCCATTCGAATGGAGAGGCCACTGTAGGGTGCAAGTTCAGAAAACGAATCTCTTGAGGAATCCATGTGCCTTGAGGCACCTGAATCAATGATGAACAAAGGTGAATGAGATGAACTAGCCACCAAAGCATGGCAGCTCTCCTTGTCTTCAGAAACGCACTCCTTCTTCTTGGAACTTTCAGGAAGAGGAATATTATTTTTCTGTAGGAGATGGGTCATGGTGTCTATGGTTTTCTTCATGCATGAGCTCTCTGGATGAAAATATCTTTGACAGTAGCTACATTTTGTCTTCTCAGCCTTCTTTCCTTTGTTCTTGACAGGATTCGAAACCCCCTCAGAGGATTTGGGCCTCTCATCCTTCCTCTTCTTCTCTTGAGGTTTCGACCCCCTGGGTTTTTGCTTTCCTCTTCCACATTTCGAATCTCCAGCTGCAAGAACTTGATCTTTTTGCTTGCTGGAGCCCATCAAGACCAGCTTGTCTTGCTATTGAGTTAGAATCTCCATGAAGTCAGCCAAAGATGGCATCTTCCAACCTCTAACTATGAGCCTTGTGGAGTTGAAGGAAGACACAAAAACTGAGTATTCAGAACCCAATTTGGAGAGAATGGACAACACCAACTGTTCTTCTTTCTTCTCTATGCCACATTGTCTGATCTGCAAGACCAAGTTCTTGAACTTGGTGAAGAATTCCTGGATGGAATCGAAATTCCCTGGGCTCAGTGAGACAAGCTCATTTTCGAGCTGGTGGCCTCTCATCTCATCAGTCTTTCCAAACAGGGTCTCAAGCTTGAGCCACACTTCATTTGGAGTTGCTAGACTTTCTACATGAAACAGGAGGTCTCTCGAAATGCTGAGACAAAGGAGGCCAAATGCCTCATCCATTCTGTTAAAAAACTTGGATTTCTCCACAGCTGAGTTTGGCTCCACCTCAGTGCCCATTGTAACTCTGTAGAGACCCTTAGATCTCAGCAAAATCACCATTTCTGCCTTCCAATCGAAATAGTTGAAGGGAGTGAGCACGTTTGGGTGAGATGGCTCCATTCTTCTCTGCTACAATTCACACTTGCTGACAATGTTGGTCTTCAATACCTGCAAACAACTCTCAAATCACTCTGGAGGGATCTACACTAACAGATTCGAACCCTGTTTGGATAGTGGGTGCATTCGGGAGAGCATCACACCTGAGAGGAGCCACTAGATTTCTCCAGTAAGCTCAAGGCAATGGCCTCAGCAATTATGTGGTTTCTCCACTGCTTCTGGCAATCCACTAAAACAGTCTTGCTGGTTCGAATTCTAGCTCCAAGAGCTCTGATACCATGTAAAATCTCAATCACAGCAGAACCTAGCTACTGTGGATTCCTCACTAGTGAAATATTGCACAACATTTGCAAGAATAACATAAATCTGTAAATGAATGAAGAACAATACACATGAAATGGGTGAATAATGTCAATATTATTAACTGTCCAACCTCAAAATAGGTTAAGAACACTCATATATACAAATCTGGAAGAATTTGAATCCATCTGGAGTGTTCACACTGATCTAGCTTAGAAATAGCTCAAACCCCCCTAGGTTGACCAAAATATCCCAAACCATCCCAAACTGGTTCGAATCTGCTGTGTGAATGCTGGGAATGACTGGACAAGCCCATGTGACCTCACACATGTGAAGAAACTGGTTGGTTAGAGGTTTGGTAGCTAAAATTGGCCAAAAATATGACAAAGTTGGCAAGATTGTCCACAAACTGAGCAAATGCGCCCTAGGTAGAAGAGAAGCATTCTGAATGCATTAATTGACCTGAGGAGGGCGCTCTAGGCATGCTGAATGCATTAATTGCCCTGGGGAGCGCTCCAAACAGCTGGTTTGACTCAGCACTTGTTCACATTGCTAACTAGTTCAAGATAGTTTGACCATTTATCAACTAACCAACTTCGGGATGTAATAATTAATCACTTGGGCACAAATTAACCATCATTAATAAATGATTAATGTACATAGGTGTAATAATGTTCTAACAAGAATATCAGGTATATGTATTTTTTTTTGGGGGGGGAACAAGAGTTTAAATAGGTGTTAAATGGAGGTAGTCGTTATTCCTAAAAATTAAATGGTTTGTTTAATATTATAAAAAAGTTAATTAATTATTATGATTCCTTGGTTTATATATATTTATATTCCAAAGAGATAAAATTAACAAAAAATTACAAAATAGTTGAGTATATAAGGGATGGAAGTGATCTTAAGAACCTTGTTAATTATTTTCCTTTGCTTCCCCTTTTCACCAACACTTTTGAATATGGAGTTTCCCTTCAAAATATTGCATATCATTTTTCCCACATCCACACATCTAGCATCCAGTATGGAATGTGGAGTCTTGTTTCTATTTTTTTTCTTTCCTTTTCTTCAATTCCACATTTATACATTCCACATATAGAATGAGAAGTGCAAAGAGTCTTGTTTCCCTTTCTCACATTCCCGAGTTGAATCCTTGCATTCTTCCATCTTCACATCTAGTGAAACGTGTAGAGAATATTTATTCTGATATGTCATATATCACATACCCATAATATGCACCCCTGCATCACGTGTCCTATGCAATCTAGTTTCTAAGTTTTTCTTTCCTTTTCTACATTTATGCATTAACACGTTCTACATGTTGAATGTGGACTGATAACATTCTTGTTTCCCTAACACATTCCCAAGTCGAATACATATTGTCCTACATGTCCACATCTAGTGTGGAGTGTGGAGCTTCTTAATTCTGTGGTTTCATATATCATATGCTCATGATCCACGCCCTCACATTCTACATCTAGATTGTGTAGGCCTTCCACTTCGAATGCCACATTTTGCATCATTCACATTCGATTTTAACATTGTTATCAATTCGTATCCAATTAGTATTTTATGAAATATTTCTTATTTTAGTTAAATTATAATATTCAACTTGCCATTTATTCCTATGTATAATGGCTACTTCCATTTAACACAGGTTTAAGCTCACTCAATGGTTACTCCTCTCCATTATTCTATGCTTATGACTAATCCTTTGATTATAGGTGGATTGTCCACTTCAAACATTGGAAAAGTTAAAAAAATTATACATAGTTTACTTCGAGAAGATCCTCCACGAATATCCTCCACAATAGTGTATATATTTTTTACTTACATTGAATATAAAGTAACCATTCAAATGTGATTTATAGATGTGTCATTGTGCTGGAATTTGACGTTTATGATGCTGAAATGTTCAAGAAAACCTTTTTTTTAATCTTTGTCTTAATAATAATAATAATATAATTTTAAGGTCATAGCCTAGGCAAACACCAAATTGGTGTATGAGAACCCCTTGTTTGTGGGATAAGGGAACCTCTTTGTGTAGTAATTTGGCCACTAAATTCAAGTGAACACATCATCATTTAAAAAAAAAGAAACCTTTTCTTGTTGTATGACATCATTTTGCCAATAGTCACCACTATAAAGTTTCCAACCATTATATAAATCTAATGTATTTTAGATAAATTAATCTCAATATGGTCATGGAGGATATTGAATGTCTTTCTACCCAATCTTCTCTTTGAAAATTTGTGTTGGAATTTCCTCCTCCCTATTACATGCCATAATTTGTAGGTGAGTGGTCATGGACATTTAACTAAAGATCACAATGTGTCATGCAAAATTGTAATATTAGGGATGACAATTAATCGTTACTCTTGTAATCCCCCTTAGCAGAATGTACATCTCAAGGGTTCCATTTTGTCTATGAATTTAGCACATACATAATCATCTTCAACAAAGATATATCAATTTCCATTACTATGTGACCATGCACAAATATTACACTAGTTCCATAGCTTCACGTGATTTTGGGTGTGTTGGTTTAAGCATTTAACATAGTATGTTAATGCACACCTTTTTGCAATAGCTCACCAAATAAAGAAATTGTTAGGTGAAGCAATACTTTCCAAGGAAATGGAAATCTAATCACAACTCTTTTTGTTCATTGCAACATATATCTTTGCAAATTCTTCATCATCTAAAATTTTAGGATGGGATTTTAAATAGTTTTCCATATATATTTTTATGAAGCTTATATAGCTTCATTGGTAGCTTATATAGCTTCATTGGTCAATGGGGTTGAATGATGAGTATTACAATACCCCTAGGTATTTGCATGCATTACTACCTAGACTTTTCCTTTAGGAGCCTCATTATAAAAAAAATGGTGGTGTATGTATTCATTCATTGTGTCAATATTAAGCAACTGTTCTAATGCAATTTATAGTCTTACTACAAATTATAGGATATTGCATTGAATTATGATGAGTTGGGCCTCAAAAAATATACGGTGTTTCTTTTCTAAGGTTTTCATGCAATAACCAACTAAGGTGTGAGCAGTGGTCCAAAAGACATAGGTGTTTTAACAAGTTAGTGCATTGGAACAAACTGATCTACATTGGGACTAATGTGATATGTTGGTGTCAAAGAAGTCTGCAATAACGCTAATAATATAATAGGTCTTTCTCTTGCTTGCATCATGCGTGTCATCAACAAGTGACAATTTATCTATTTGTGCTTCCATTTGTTGTGGAAAAAAAAGTGAGTGTCTAGAGTTGTTTTTAACACAAGCTCCTTTTGTGAGTGTCACATTTTAAGAAAATAAACATGATACGCTCTAGTTTGTGATGATTCGCTACCCAATTTGATTCTTTGTTTTAGGATTCAGTAGAGTAAGATGCTTTCCATGCATTTAATGAACAAACCTTCATACGTGCGTGAGCACTATCCAAACACCCTCGATTTAAGGTCATAGTATGATGTTCTTACCGCTCAGAATGAGTGGTTTAGGGTGATTCAAATAAATAATTTTGAATTGTAAATATTTAGTTAGTAATTAATAGTAAGTTAGTTGAACTAGGTGTGTAAATTTTGTTTTTAAAGTTTTGAATTAATATTTAGTTAACACTTCATAGTAGTGGGTGGAAGTAGAGATGCAACATTGTTGCTAAAGTTTTATGCAGTGGGAAATCCCATTATAGGTGGTAAGAATGTGGTAGGAATTGGTATTATTTAGTTAATAGTGGTAAGAAATTGATGAAAATATAATACAATATTATTTGAAAATAAATCTCAATATTGATGTTTAATTTTTCATCTATATTTAATTAATGAGTGATAATAAGTTGTGGACTTAAGGGTGCATTATCATTGAAAAAAGATTATGCATTGAGGCAAAAAAATTATGAAGTAGAATGCAATAATATTGGTAAAATAGAAATGATTGTCAACTAAGTTGTATATGGAATAGAATAAAGAATGGAATTGTGTGAAATTAAATAAAAACATTGTGTTTGATATAAGAATTTAATGTAAATCTCTACAAACCATAATCAAAGGAATACAAGGATATTATTGATCCATGTGTCAATCAAGATAGACATGCAACATATTTGATCATGGCCAACTTGTGGTTCATAACAAATTTTATGACTGAAAATTTTTCCTTCTGATCTTCTCTTGAACCATCACCCCCCCCCTAATCTTCAGTTTGTTACATGCTCTTCTTTAACAAGGGATCTACATGTCAGTACTAATAGGTTAGCAGCCATACAACTCTACCAACTTAGATCAATATTACTTGGCAACATCAGTAGGATATGCAGTTGAGGTTGTTAGTGTGTCCAACAAGCCCAATGTTCAAAGTCAATCACATACATGCTAATGCCCATAACATTGAAAAAATATCTTCCTTGTCTAGGAATTTGTTAGTTCCATTGTTGACTTGGGAACCATTATATAAATGATGGTCTTACATCCTCTTTTTGTATAAATATGTAACATTATTTATTGTAGAATATGCAAGGTGAGAACATGTAGGGTAAAAAATGCAATGTTGTAGGTTGTAATAGGTTCCATACTATATAAAATGCCAATAATTTTTTGTGGTGATGTATATTTGAAGGATTGAACTCAACATGCCATTTTTTTCATAGTGATAGATAATATCTTTGCATCACTTCAATCCTTGCCTCCTCTCTAACTTCTTTGTAATAAAATAGAATTATACACTTGAGCCAACATGTATTGTATTAGGTTACTTATTTTGTTTTTTTTGTCTCTTGTTATTCCTCTACGTTATATTATGCTAATAATTATTCCCTAGGTTGCATACCCTATAATAATATCAAATAATCTTATGCACTTCAACTTGATTGTGCATTACTATCACTTCCACCTAGTCAAGTTATTGTTTATAGGCTCCTGCCATTCATCATGTTTGGACATTGTGATCTACTTCCAGTTATTGTGTAAAGCTAGACATACACTACAAGGACGATTGATGTCCTTTTGGTGAGGGTTTATGATCCTTGGGAAATTGATCCTATTAGTGGTTTGAATGATTGATATTAGAGAAATTATCTATGAAAGTTACTTTAAGTAGAGTCCAATGCCTATTTCATTAAACTTGGACATATTCTAGTCCAAGTCACTTTGAAGACGGGTCAAAAACAACATTTTTGAACCCCAAAATCAAGGTTTCTAAAGTGCAAAATCTCGTTCCAAAAATGCCAAATCCAAGTTCCAAAAGCATACTTTTTCTTTTGATATCGCCACTTTTGAAATTGGTTTTTGCACTTTTCCGATATGATAAATATGGTAATGGCACTTTTAGAACCCGATTTTACCCTTTTGGAAGGCTAATTTTGACATTTCCAATACTTAAATTTGTAATTTTGAAAACCGATTTTGGCACTTTCAAGCTTTGATTTTGCACTTTCAAAAGCCAAACTCCACAATTTACAAGTATTATAATCACAGTGCAATTGAACATACTAGTACAAACAAACATTCAAGTGTATTAATTAACAAAATACTTTCATTTTATTCACAATTGGTCTCACATCACTCACGCCATTTAGGTGTAGCAAGAAAGGCCATAATTGATCTAACAAGAATGTGTCATTGACATCTTGGAAAGTATACGTTTTTGTTATAATACAGTTCTCTTCCTCATTACAAACATGTTTTTCTTTCGAGTCATCTACAATCATTGTATTTGTAGCATCCCAACCATGGATCAAAATGTCCCAAACTTTGTTTAAAGGATTGAGAAATAAATAAGGATTTCCATCACCCTGATAACCCTCTCTAGCTATGCAAGAACAATATTCTTGTTTTAAAATTACTCTAAATTGTTCCCTTTGCAATCTTGTTATTTGTAATAATGTTGGAAAAAATTTGTCAACTTTTTTTGTTGTGCGAATGTCCGTACCCTAACTTCAAATATACCAAAGAATTTTTCAAAAAATTCCCTAAATCTTGGACGTATAAAATAATACTTTGTGGTTGATTCGATATCCAGTGTTCGAGGAAATCCAATTTTTTTATTTTATGAGCTACGTTTCACAAAAATCCATTGAAATCGAAAATAATCAATGGTTTACTAGTAACAAATCTTCTAGTATCTGCATACAAAAAAAAACACGCAACCCAGTCAATAAAATATTGTGTTTCAATGTCTCTAAGTATATTTCTTGCATGTTCTTTAATTTTTGAAACACATCACCAGATTCATGATACGATGTCCATAAATAATATAAGAATTGTCCAAGATAAATATAGAAAAAAATTTACATCAATTTGTAGAAGTTGTCAAAATATACAAATCACTAAATGAATTGTTTTCTATATAATATGATGGTCATTTGAAGTTGAATGTCTTTAACCAATGCCCCATTTTTGAACGAGGCCCGAGATAATTCAACAGAGAACACAACATTGTTTTTATACTTATTTCTCTCTCTTGTGAACTGTCAAATGTCCAAGTAGTTGGCATTTTCAAGCAGTTTTCCTTGCTATTATCTGTTAAATGATATTTCCCTTCATTTATAAACAACATGTGCATATATATATATATATATATATATATATATATATCCATATTGGATAAGTACATCCTTGAATGACTTTTTGTATATGTGCAGCACTTCACCAACATTATAATATGCAGACATTGAGCAATTTTATAAATAGTACTATGTTTACATTTCTCTTGATCCCAAATAAATACAAAGTATTCATTCTTCAACCATTCAAATATACCAAGGATTTTTTAAATTTCGATGTTGTTGATTGAGGAAAACCACAGAGCAATGTCAAAATGTTCTCTGGAAACACTGATAATATTAGGGCTAAACATCCGTACATAATAACGATAGAAATTATGGACAAAATGAGGATATTTGGAAAAATATTCAATGTTGGATAACATCCGAACTCCAAAGATCAATCCCTCTACTCCGAGGACCAATGGTTTCTTTTGTGGTGATATCCAAACTGCATACAAAAACTGTGACTATATATATAGTTCCACAGCAACAACATTTTGTTCATGAAGTTAATTATCAAAAACATGCAACTGTAAATGAAGATTTTGATCTCCAAATATTAATACAAAAATCACCCAAAATTTCACAGATTCAAATGATTTAATAAAATCATCACACTAAACTAATAATATGTTAGATTTAGACCAAAATAGCAATGTCACCAAAAAAACCAGAAAACACATTAAATGATTTAAAATCTCCATAGGTTACATCTAGTGTTTCCTGCTCTTGAAAGAGACAATGATAGGTCACATTTGATGGATGTCACTCAACTAGAAGAAGGCATTGAAGGTTCTGATATCAGTTGATTCATGCATTTTACTAAAACCCTTCCAGAGTCGATGCACCAATTCACTATCTGTCCTAGCGGACGATGCAATAAAGGGCTTACTCAAAATACCGTTTTCACATGGATGTGATTTCACATCATCACCCTCCAAAACATGGAAAATTTTAGGAGCTAATCTTAGCCCGTGGGCTAAATTTAGAGGTTTTAATTTTTTAGTGGGCTTTTTGTTAATTAGACCAACATTTACTATGATTAGCCCAATTTTTATGTATTTATTTTTACTAAATGGCACATTAGCCCCATAAAATATATAAAGGAGACATTAAATTGAACCATTTCGCCCCTCTCTGATACGATTTCAAGCTCCCATCGCCCAGTAAAATAACCCACTCGCTCTAATTCACCCAAATTTATAGAAATGGCAGTTGATGAGGGTAAATTCGCCCTCTGGTGATCATGGAAATACAGTTTTTTGGTAATTTCATCCACATATTATGGATTGAAATCGATTTTCAGTTTTAAATCGCCCTATATATATGCTGTTTTTTTATTTTGTTTTTTATCATAGCTAAAAATATTTTGGGTTTTTTCAAATTTCAGGATTTCGGGACTGTGGAGCAAGCAATCAAGGATTTTTGGTTTTCTTGGCTAGCTCTCAGAATTTTGGGTCTTTGGAGCAAGCAATCAAGTTGTTCCAAGCAAATGGCTTGATCCATGTTAGTCTGGTTATGAATCCCGTCGATGTTAATGGTTTATGCTAGTGCACTTGTATATAGCCACAGCATCATCCATAGTTTCATATCTTTGGCTTCAAATTGTGTTTTTGTTACGGTTTTCCCTTCGAAGGTTGTGCAGTTTACTGAAATGAGGCACTAATTGAAAGGAACGAAAAAAACAACAACCATGGGCGCTCTCAAATCCACTATTATAGTAGTCATAGGCTTGGCTTTGGACTGGTTGACAGCTCAGATCACTTGCAAACCTTTTTTGGATAAAGGAAAGGATGCCATGAACAAGTCCCTTGATCCTCATTACAATCCTGATGACCAATTTTGAGACGTTCACTCCAATGGCGAGGAGGATCATAGAGATAAAGAGGAGGGTAGTTTCGGTTCACCCAAATAATCAGGATGGTTTCAATCCGATTCGTTATTGTTGTCGCATATATATATATATATATATATATATAATTTAATTTGAAGTTTACTAAAGGGTTTGCATGAATACTGTCACAGGGCACAGTTCTTCAAATACTTGTATCCTCCAAGGGTTTTGGGTCTCAGGCTCTTTTTAGGTAATTGGGTCTTTTGGGAAAAACTTGCAAAGCATGAGAATTCTTCTCTGGTTTGCCAAAATAAAATTTCTGTTTGAAATCAACATTGACCAATTTAGCCCATATTATTTTAACCCTACTTCCCCATTCCCAATCCCCCCCTCCTGGAAAGTTTCATGGATTGTATAGAACCTTCGTCTACATGCTAAAAATATACATAATTAGCGATGACTTTCACTCGAAATCCAGCCAGTAATCATTCCAAGCCTAATTTAGCAAACCTTCTTGCACAATACCACTTAACTGGGATTTTTTCGTCCTAGGACGAACATGCATATGTGAGCTATACACCAGTTAACACACACATGAAAATGTGGTTTATGTTCCATGGTCAAGATGGATGGGTGGTTCCCGGATGCGGGTGATCCTGCTGCATTCTCCTCCGACGCCATGCCAACCGAGGGGACACCACTGCACCACCCTGTACGCGGCGATAGGCCTTGTATGCAAACTCAGGCCTCTGCTACGTGTGAAGGACAAGGCAGCCACCTGGATACCCCATCTCCCCTGGCTCCAGCTCCTAGGATGGCCTCGATCTGAGACACCACTTAAATGCCAAGCCCAACCCCCTCCCAGCTATCTGTTTCACTTGCTTGAACTGACTCTGATCACATGGCTCGGTGGGTGGCATTAATGTCGGATCATTTCCCTATGTCCTCTAACCCCTGCTGGTCTCATTTCGCCATTACTCTATCCCATGTGAAGCTCCTCCCTCCCAGACGCCCCCTCCGGGATATGAAGAGGCTGACCCATCCTCCTGTGTTCATTCCACACCTCCGGTTCTCTCCGCCTGCATCTTCTGCTGAAAGTTCAGCCTCTGTGCATCGCTTCTGCAATCTCCCCATCATGACCATGAAGCATTCAAGGGGCACTTCTAGGCGTGGCTCCACGCAGAGCACTGGAAAATCTGCATCGACTGAAAAAGAAATCCCTGCAAACATTGGGTACACAGATAATGTCTCAATGTCGGTCCGATGCTTAGTGGATGACTGGGAATCGCGAAATGTGGCGGAGATTTTGGCTTTTGGTAGCCCAAGCACATAGGTAAATCACTACTGGCTGCTCAAGAACCTAATTGGCACGTTTGTAGAAGAAATGCTAACCCATTGGAATTTGGCCAAGATGTCCATAACAGACACTAGGTCCACCATGGCTCATCTAGACGGCATTCTTGTGGTGTTGGAAGCCAATCTCATAAATCGCCACCTCTACTCGTTGTTTCCTCAGCCCGCTCAGCCCATTGGTTTTGGACCGAACGGCCCTATTGCAGGTTTCGGGAAGGAGAGCATTGCTCTCAAAAAAGGTACATGCTCACAGGCAACTGCGCAAGCAGCTGGCAGCTCTCTGCATGACTCCATGGCAGCACCAATCCCTGGACTCGCCTCTGGCCCGGACTCTCCTGCGGCGGTACTGGTGCAAGAAGTGTCCCCTGGGACCTCCTTCTCGGTTCCATCCACCATCGCAGTCACCCAACACAAACGCTCTCGCAAGGATGGACTTGAGGAAATCATCCCGCGCAAAACAGAACCTCTGCCGATCAAGCTCCCTGAACAACAATGGACGGATGATTTCTTTGATCCATGCCCCATTTCTGTTGAAATTCAGGACTCCATGGGAATGGAAGCTAGCTCTTGAACAGGATTGTCTAGTTTTTTTTTTTGCTATCTATATGTATCGGAGAGTCCCACTCTGTCATCTGTCTTTCTTGATCGGTAGATATTCTGTTTACTCTAGGTTTTTCCATACTTCTCTGTAATATGGACTCTGAGAGCTACACTAGAATGTCATATTCAGCCTCTCTTGATGTTTGTACTATAATATAAATTTTCTATGCAACTTACAAAAAAAAAAAAAGGTATATGAAGTCTAGTACCATTTTCTGACTTAGAACTTGAAACTCGAAACCACAATACCACTTAACTAGGATTTTTTCGTCTTAGGATAAACTTGCATATGTGATTTGAGCTATATACCAGTTAACACACGTGAAAATGTGGTTGTTGATCTATTACCAAGATGGATGGGTGGTCACCATACTTCAAGTTATATGGAATCCAGTACCATTTTTCAACTTAGAACTTGAAACTTGGAACCGTCTGTGGATATGGGTCCTTAACCAAAATGTCAGACTGGGGCATTTGGTAAGGTACCCACCTCATTGGTAGAAATTCAACCCATGGAGATGTACGTCGAGTTGTAGTGGTGTATGGGTACTATGGGGAATCAAACTCAAAACTAACTACCCATGGATGGGTACTTAACCAAAATTCCATGATGAATATTCTTTCATTAAAATCATAACCAAAATTAAAATGGAACATATAATAGTATAATACATGTTTGTAGCCTTTGCAGCAATCTGGGAAACTAGAGCTTCCTAGGATCATCATAATAAATGAAGTTAACACTGGAGTCCCTTTACCAAGAAAAGCTGGGACTACAATGGCTATAATCCAAAAATATCTATGTGCAGATATAAATACTACATAAAATAACTGAAGGCCAAACGTGAATGAATGATGATGAAGGGAGAAGAGACACAACTGATGAAGCCAGATGGTCCTATCATTTCATTTTCTTATTTGAAAACTGGCATTTAGTGAATTTCACAGTGTACAGTTCCCTCCAAAGGGTCCATCGCTAAAGAAAGACCCCAGAGCTCCGAATTTTCACAATAAGGAGCATGTGATGTCTCCTCCTAAGTGTGATGTACACCTCCAACAACTCAAAGTGGTTAATCTCCTTTCCTTTTGAAACCTGCCTTATTTTGGCTTCAAGCTAATGGTCTCAACCAGGTGTGGCAAATATTTTTGCCTCTTGATATAGTGAATTCCACTACCTATTGTCTATGGTATCAGTGATTCAGTACAACCCGTCCTAAAGTGTTCCTTGAGTCACCCTACCGATGAGTTGAAAGCACCTAAGATACTGCATCATAACTTCCATTGTGCTTTTCCAACTCTGAAGAAGTAGAAACCTAACCTGGAGCTTTAAGTTTTAACTCCTCCCAAAATTTCTTGGTTATTTTGAACATTTAAGTAGCTTGAAATCACATGGGACCAACATCCACCGATCTCCACTTGAGGTTGCATAACACCAAAAACTCTTGTCTGTTTTAGAATTAACTTCCTTGTGTTGAATTTGATTGACAGGAGGGTTGGAGAACTCTACTAGAGACCCCCTTAGTTGAGGCCGATTATCATGTGTTAGGTGAATGAATGAAGGGTACCTTGTCTCAATAATACTCTCTACTTACTGGATGCAAATTGCAACTTGTTGCATTTGTGGGTGTTGTTATCACATATATAGTAGCTGGGCTACCATATGTTTTATTCCAGATGCCAGTACATTTTTTCAGCCAGTTCTATTACATTTGAGATGCTGAGATGAGCATCTATGTTGGATCACTATTTGATTATGGACAACAGTATATTACTATCCCATGACTGAGTCTCAGGAAACTCAGATTTGATGACTGATGCAACCATTTAGCCATTTACAGAGCAGTTGGTATTGCCCAGAGTTGCAGCAGCAGGTTCTCAGTGGACATATGATGGTTCAAATTGGTTATTTACAGGTATATGACCCAACATGTATTATCTTGGGTTATGGTTATTATTGCTTTTATACTCATTCTTGTGGCATGTCTTAGCATTTAGTATCATGATCTGGCGATCATATAGGTATTTAGACCTAGTTGTATTGATTATATATATATCTATATATATATATATATAGATATATAGATATATATATGTACCCACTCAGACTTAGAAGTTCTTGAATTATACTCATCGGTTTTACCCTCCTTAGGGAGAATAGAGGTGATCATTCCCACCATATTTTGGCTTGCTAGTGTTGGTCTCATTATTCACTTTCTCCACCCATCCATTACCTCCCAGTTATGTTGTTACCCTGACTTACTACTTGAATAATGGCATGGAGGACCTTCCCCTGCTTTAGCCTCTTTGTTGGATAAGCCTCCCCTGTTGTATTGTGTCTCGGCTCTGATTTTCCTAAGTTATGTTGGCTAGACCTGAAACAGATAGTGCTACCATCAATACAATGTATATGGAAATGAAATGTATATCTTAAAGCCCATTCTAGAATGTGTTTCTTAACACACGTGAATGCAAGGCAAGCCTAGTGAAATTGGCTTTGAATGTAAATGTGAAATATAAATCCAAGAATGTGTTTCTCAACACACACGGATCAGAAAGCCTTAATAAATGTAAATCCAAGAATGTGTATTTGAACACACATGGATCAAGGCTATGGAAATTGAAAGGACCTAAAAGCAATGGTTAAACAAATGCTATATCTAATGATTGCTGGCCTCACTTGTATTGATTTATCCCTCACTAGATTGTGAGTTACCATGTGAGATGGAGTAAGGGACAACTTGCATTATGTCCCCTAGAGTCCTAAGTTACGGTTTGTCGGGAACCTAGTCATGGTGGCTCTAGAAAAGATCCTCACAGAGTTATATCAGCTTGGATGCGAGTTGTAGGAATCTGTCAAGGTTGAATAAACACTTCTGAAAGAACTTACCCATTTGTGAGACACGACCATCCCCTATGTAACTGCTTGTCCGACATATTATGCTAGAGTGTGTACCCTTTCCATTTCCAAAGTGTCACAGTGTCAAGTCAGTGGTCACCCTTTAGCCTAGCCTTATGATTTTTTAGCATTCACCCTTCACTAGCAAATTGATCACAACTATAAAGTGAGTATAGCCTTGAAAGTCTGGTCCGAGTCATAATAATAATATTGAAAACACTTTATCTTTGGTTTTTAGATCGCTAGAGAATTGATTACTATTTGTTATAATTGCTACTCGAATGATTTGTAGAGCATTTCTTAGACTCTAACACTTGCAGCAGTTTGCTTTTAGCATGGGTCATTTTATTGGTCATGTTGACTTGGTCAAACCTGGTTTGACCAAAGTCAACCATAGGACATGAGGTGGATAGAGCTCGGATGATGCAAATGGATGATATATGGTCTATTACAGGTCACCAGATGGTTCCATGCATTGGTTACAGGTTTATGATGATGATTTGTGATTTTCAGCATATTTGATCATTTACAGATTATTATTATTTTATTTGTTGTCAAGATATATTGGAGATTTTATATGATCATGCACAGATCCATAGGGTGTATGAGTACACACCTCTAGTGGATTTGGGCTCTCTGAGTCCAATGAGATAGTTGGTTTTCAGTTTCGAGTAGTTACAATGAGTATTTTCATCATTTTATCATTCTGGTGCATATTTGCCATGTTAAATGGCCTGTCAGAGCAGAGTGATGGTGCGATTGGTTTTCCTATGGCGCTACAAAGGGGACATGCAGTGTAGCCACTTGTTGTTACTATATTGTTTTGTTCCCAGACACATTGGTGCAGTCATATTTTTCCCCAGGTGACCAGGCAGATAGTTACAAGCATTTTGATTCTTTCCAGAGGATTTACAGAGGATAAAAAATGGTTAAAATGGCTACTGAAGAAATTGATTTTGGGATACTGAGGCAAGGAAATGGTATGTGAATTGTTTTTATGATGTGTTGGATGTCTCCCACACCCTCCAGAGTAGTTACATTAGTTGGTGGGGCCCTCACACATTTCTTGGGCACATTTTATGGTTTTCTGGAGCCTTTGGAGGCTCACGACTTTCCTAGAGAGGCACAATTTGTTGCTAGGATTGGTCATTGGTTATTATTGTTCCATGGGGACACACTAGGGGTGTTAGATATTACCCCCTAGACCCACCATGTTATTTTATTCATGTTTATTTTATCACATTGAGTGGGACCCCCTCTCCTAGGGCGATTTTGTCCATGTATGTTATATTTTTGAGTTGATCCATGTATTTTATTGTTGAGCTCATCTCAACCATTGATTAGAACATTTTGATATTTTAACCTTATCCATCCATTCAAAAGGTGGTTAAGGTTTTAGTATCTCTCCATCCTATTTAAAGGAGAGAGCTTCTCATTGTAAAGGGACTTTTGGCTCTGGAATTTTGGAATAAAATATTTTCTCACAGATACTTATCTTATGGCTTAGGGCATCAATGGTATTGATTGAAACTGTTCTTCCTCTGCACTGAGGGTTTGGTAATTATTTTTCATATCTATTTCTTCACATTTTCATCTATAGGTAAGGAGGCCAAATTGGTGAGGAAGGCACATTGGCTAGGGAGACCTTCCCTACAAGTTTCTCTTCTCTTCGCCGGTTACAGGGAGTATTATTGTCTATGCACCTCTTACTCTTTGTGATTTTACTCATCGTTTGTATTTCTTCCATGCTTGTTTGAACTGATTGATTTTCTTTGACCTTGGTTCATGAGGTAGAGGAGGGCGCACATGTGGAGCCAGGAAATTCGTGGATGCAAGATAACTCAACAATTTCTCATTTGATCTTTGCAGAAGCAACCCTCAACACCTTGGCAAACATCTCCATCATTCCGTTGATGTCCATTTTGTCACTATTTTTTATCATCAAATCTACTCTGAATGGCGTTATTTTCATCATTTTTGCTATAATAAGTCATTCTCTTTTCCATTCAGACCATCAAACAGACCAGGTATGCATATATTCACTAATCATATGAATTTTGATCAAATCTCACTATATTATGATTTATTAATGTTTAATATGACATTTTGGGGCATACTTGGCATTTAGTTTTGATCTACAGGCTGTGGTTTTTCAAACAGTCCTCCATTCAGACTGCGTGTTTACGTTGCTAATGTTCAGCCATGTCCAGCCCGTTATTCAGCCCTGCGACTTGTGAAATCGTTGGTTGGCATATTCCTGGTCATTAAAATCAGAAATGGGAAAGTGGGTTCTGTTAGCGACGTGGTGGTTATGGTTGGTGAGCCTCCATTCTAGAAGATCCGCTTCTATGCTCGCCCTGCTTGATATCCCACACCTCTACTCATGTTGACGCTCTAGAAGATTCGCTCCCTTGTTCGCTCAGCCCGCCAGCACATGCTCCTTCCACGTCAATACCCATGCTCTGTTTTTCTTGCGTGTTCATCCTGGCATCATGCATACCCATTCATGCCGATGTTCCAGAGGAGCCTGTCATCCCACGCTCAGTTTGACAGCACACTCCTCAGTCCACGTCGAAGGAGGATCGATGCTGCAAGCGGCCGCGTGAACCTTGGGAGGCGCCCACATGCGCTATCACACATCACTCAACAATCATTTTGCAGTCTTAAAAGCCTTTATTTTTAGAGAGGTTGATGCTGTCGACCTTCTCTCCCACTCTAACATTATAAATAGACAATTTGTGTACATAAATGATGAGTTAGAGAGGTTGAGAAAATGATCATCTTGTTAGAAAGCAGTTTGTAGATTTTACAGTAGATATCAGACATTTTTGTAATTTTCCCAGTTAATGGAAGTTCAGTTCGTAGCTATTGGTCATTAAGTGACTTAGTTTCAATCTCTGATTGCTGGGAAGGGCCCCTCATCAACCATAGGTTTCTTTTATTTTGTATTTTCTTTCTGCAATTAGATAGTTTATTTTTCAGTCATTTAGTTATCTCTGTTTTTCTGTAGTTGATATTTCTTTATCTTTTCCTGTAAACTATATGTTGCTGCTAACATAATCTATTTTTCAGAATTAGAAATGGTCAACCAAGCATAGTATTCTGTAGTTGTCTTCAGTCTTGTTCTATCATCTGTAGTTAGACATTGCTTTAGTTATGTTATAGCTAGCATTAGTTTCACTAGCTTCTCTCTCTCTGTTAGCTTTTCTTCCTATAGTTGTAGGTTAACTTTATCTTCCATCTCAGTCTTGCTTTAGCATATCATAGAAATAGTTCATCTTCTTTAGAGAATGATTAGTATAAATAGTTTTCTTGTTAGTTTAGCTTCTAATTAATCAACCTATTGCTTCTTTTGCATAGTAGGATCATATGCATCAGCCAGCTGGTAATTAAAGTCATTCAAAATTCTTCTTCTCCTTAGTTTAAATCGTTTTCTTCCATTCGGACTAGCATTCAGACTGTCATTCAAACATGCATTCGGATCGTCATTCGGACCTTTACACTTTCTGCATTGTTTTATGCTTTTTTAGAATCTAGTTTCTTCTGATTTTTAAATGTAATGCTTCTTGCTTCTAATTAACAGTTTTAGATGTAATTTAAATCTTGTTTCATGTTACATAGAGTTTCTAATTAAGTTTTGTCATTATTTCCTACTTCCATATTATCTTCCTTAATCTTCTTTTTAACCTTCTTCCAAAGTTAAGTTCTTCATATCTGATTTTCTAATTAGTTATTGTTTCAGAATTTATTAGTCTTGTTCCTATATAGTTTATTTTTAAGTAAAAAGTTAATAATTTCATTTTCCAAGTTATTTCAGTTTTGATAGTTTCTTTGTTAATCATCATATTAGTTTTCCATTCATATAAATAATGAAGATGTTCATTATTGATGTATATGTAACTTTGGAATGTATTTCATCTATGTATTTCATATACATTTATTGTACCCTTATAAGAGATGTGTTATTCCTCTATAAGGGAGTGTCGTCATGTGTATTGACAAGTGTCGCAAGTGTGTGTACTTGGTGATGGGTTATTAGACCACCATGTGTGGGGTTGGCCCTGAAATATATATTATATGGTTGATGTACCTAGCTAAACAAGTCGACCCCATAAGGTCAGTGGGCAAACAGACTACTATAAATAGAGATCGGGAGATCTCTATTTTGACCACTCGAAAACTCACACTTCTCTCACTCAGAAAGTGGCACACTAGTGAGGAGGAGGATCATCTGCTACTAGGAGACTATCTCAGTGTATTTTTGGTTGTACTTTGGTTGAGCCATTTCTCTCTCTATCTCTGAGGAAGTTGTGGGGTTTTTCACCTTAGGGTTTTCCCCACGGAAACTCTGTGTCTCTTGTCTCTCATGCTTTTGATTCTTGTGATGCTTTTCATGCTTATTATGATTGTTATGCATTGATATACTGTATATGTTGTTCTCTCAGTAAAGATCCTAGAGTATTGTGAATTAATGCTCAAAATTTAACATGGTATCAGAGCTAACGTGAGAAGAAGACATTTTGCAGTGACGAAAACTTGAGTTTCTTGTTTATTGGGTTTCTCTCCACAGTTTTTGGAAAAGCTGTATAGTAGATTGACTCTACTCATCAAGGAGAATCTATTTGTCCAATCATAATTCAATTATGAGCATTTTCAGATTTGGCCCTAAAAATTATGGTTTCCACAAAAATAGGAATTTCTGAAATCTGAAGACATAGCTGGAAGCTCCTTGCAAAAATCAAAGTTTAGAGCTTTGGATCGAGATTTTTGGCTGGGTAGATCTCCGGGAAACTCAAACCCTAATTCAGGGCTCTCCCTAGTGAACCCGAGAGGAAAAAAAGGCAAATTTGAAAAGTAAAGCTTTGCTGATCTCAAATTCTAAATACACCAGGATGATAAGCTCATCAAGGCGCATCTTTCTATCCTTTCAGAAAGTTGAAATTCACATTTTGAATTTTTAGGGTTTTTCTGACAAACCCTAATTCGGGACCAGATCCAGTTTTCAGCATTTCAAGTGGTAAGACCTAAATATTTTCTATTTCCATTTGAAGTACTATCTAACATGTCTCACCACACCAATCTTAAGGATAAGATTGAAGGGGCTGATAACTTCTGAGCTTGGAAGTATAGGATTGGGTTAATCTTGGAAGAGAATGAGTTGGACTCATATATAAAAAGAAGACATCCCTATCCTAGAGGATGAAGAGGCTAAAGTATTGCATAAGAAGAACTTGGTCAAGGCAAATAGAATCATTACTGATTCTATCAAAGACCATGTCATACCCTGTGTGTCTTCTCTAAAGACACCCAAGGAGATGTTTGACTCTTTGACCAAGCTATTTGAAGGGAAGAACATAAATCGGAAGATGACCCTGCGTAACCAATTGAAAGGAGTAAAGTTTTAGAATGGAGAAACCATTCAATCTTATTTTTCTAGGGTCTCCCAAATTAAGGAACAACTGGAAGCGGTAGATGAAATGGTGGAGAATGGTGAAGTTGTCATGACCACTCTAAATGGCCTACCCAGGTCATGGGATTCCTTTATTCAAGGAATTTGTGCAAGGAAGAAGTTGATCTCCTTCAACAGATTGTGGGAAGAATGTTCTCAAGAAGAAGCAAGGCTTGTGGCCCAAGAAGAAAAGATGGTAAGTGAAGATCAATCTCTCACAGTACACACCAAGACAGGAAGGTCAAAGAGAGAGCACTCTCATGCCAAGAAATCTTCACACTATCATCAACATAAAGATAAAAAAGATCTCAGATGCTTCACATGCAATGAGAAAGGTAATTTTTCTTCAGAATGTCCCAAGAACAAAAGGAACAACAACATCAAGAAGAAGAAGGGCAGTAGGAAAAGATATCATGCTCATGCTGCTGAAGATGATGAACCACCCAAGAAGAAGGCTAGGGCAGAAAGTGATGATAGTGATGATGACTCATCAAGTGAAGAAGAGTATGTTCTAATCTCTACTCTCATAGGTACTGTCTCCCATGGTTGTAATGATTGGTTAATTGACAGTGGGGCTTCCAAACACATGACTGGGTTTAAGGAATCTTTTGTAAACCTATATGAACATGAATCACCCCATAAGGTGAAACTTGGGGATGATTATCAATACCCAATAAAAGGAAGTGGTGAAGCCTCCTACAACCTAGATTCTGGAAAATATTTGAAGATGAAAGAAGTCCTTTATGTACCTAGGCTCAAGAAGAACTTACTCTCCATCTCTGCATTGGATGCAAAAGGTATGAGGGTTGCATTTGTGGATGGCCAAGTCCTAATGTGGCCAAAGGGAAAGACCATAGATGATGCAGTAGTGATTGCAGAGCAAGAGGGAGGTTTGTATAAATTGAAGGGACAACCTGAACATGCCATGGTGTATGAATCCATGGAGCCAAGTGAACTTTGGCATAGAAGACTTGCTCATATGCACTATAGGGTACTTCCAATTGCAAGCAAGGATGTAGAGGGTCTTCCTGAAATCAAGACCAAACATGAAGGTGTTTGCAAAGGATGTGCAAAAGGTAAGAACATTAAGAAGGCTTTCGCAAGTAGTGAAAGCAAGGCAAAGGATATCCTGGAAATCATCCACTTAGATGTATGTGGTCCTATGTCATCTAGTTCTCTAAGTGGGTATGTTTACTATGTCTCATTTATTAATGACTTCTCCAGGAAGACTTGGGTATACTTCTTGAAGAACAAATATGAGGTGTTTGATAAATTTAAGGAATTCAAAACCTTGATGGAGAATCAAACTGACAAGAAGATCAAAACATTCAGATCCGACAATGGTGGAGAATTCACCTCAGGTGACTTCAAGAAGCTTTGCAGTGATTCAGGGATTAAGAGGGAGTTGACTTCTCCTTATAATCCTCAACAGAATGGAGTTTCATAAAGGAAGAACATAACAATCATGGAAGCAGCAAGGGCAATGCTGCATGACCAGGATCTACCTATGCATCTATGGGTAGAAGCAGCTAGAATAGCTGTATATGTGCAAAACATAACACCCCACAAGATATTGGAAAACAAGACACCAGAAGATGTCTTTTCTGGTAAGAAACCTAAAGTCAGCCATCTTAGAATATTTGGTTTTCCAGTATACACTCATGTCCCAAAGGAAAAGAGGACTAAACTAGATCCTTCAGGAAAGAAGGGTATCTTTGTGGGTTATAGTGAAATCTCGAAGGCTTACAGAATATACTTTCCAGGGTTCAAGAATATTGATGTCAACAGGGATGTAACATTTGATGAAAACTCAGTATTCATCAAATCAAGGAAGGCACCTATCGAAGTTTATGAAGAACCTAAGGAAACTAGATTTCAAGACACTACCATAACTGAAGCAATTCCAGAAGTTGTTCGTGAGTTTGAAGATCCGCAAAAACATGTAGATCCACCCCGTGAGGATAACTCTCACAAGAGGAAACCTGCATGGGCTAGAGAGCTCATTCAAGATGCAGAAAGATTTGGCATCCTAGAAGAAGAACACAGAGCAAAGGAGAGAACCAGATCACATACCAGCTATGTTGCTTTACTCTGTGACATTATGAACAAAGAACCTTCCAGTTATAAAGAAGCAGCAGAAAAGAAAGAATGGAAGGATGCCATGGTTGAGGAATACCAATCAATAATGAAGAATGATGTTTGGGATGTTGTCCCAAGACCTAAAGAGAAGTCTATTGTGACTTCCAAATGGATCTACAAAATCAAGCATGCTGCAGATGGCAGTGTAGAGAAATACAAGGCAAGATTCATAGCTCGTGGCTTCTCTTAGAAAGAGGGAATAGATTATGAAATTTTTTTTTCACCTGTAGCCAGGTATACTTCCATCATAATAGTACTTGCCCTGGCTGCAACAATGAAATGGAAAATAAACCAGATGGATGTCAAGACTTCTTTCTTGAATGGTGTAGTTGAAGAGGAAGTATATGTGGAGCAGCCACTCAGTTTTGAAATACATGACAGGGAGTCATATGTGTGCAGATTGAAGAAAGCCTTGTATGGCTTGAAGCAAGCTCCCAGAACTTGGTATGGTAGGATGGACAGTTTCCTATCTAGTTTGGGCTTTACCAAGAGTAAAGCAGATTCCAACCTTTACTACAAGGTTGAGGAAGGAAATCCTGTGATTCTACTTCTGTACGTGGATGACTTATTTGTAACAGGAGATGATAGATTGATTGCAGATACTAAGAGGAAGCTTGCTGCTGAGTTCGATATGAAATATTTGGGAATGATGCATTATTTCCTAGGTATGGAGGTGTGGTAGAATACAGGTGGGATCTTCCTTGGTCAAGGGAAGTACACAGTAGATATCCTGAAGAGATTCGGGATGATGGATTGCAAGGCCATGGCCACACCCATGGGATCGAACCTGAAGCTTCTATGTGATGCTTCATCTGAGCCAGTTGATATCTTTATGTATCGTCAGATGATTGGGTCCTTGATGTACCTGATGAACACGAGACCAGATATTTGCTTTGCGGTGAACACATTGAGCCAGTTCTTGACGGATTCGAGGTGTGTTCACCTGGTTGCTGTAAAGCATGTTCTGAGGTACCTGAAGGGTACAGTGGATATGGGCTCAAGTATGAAGTGAAACAAAAGTTTAACCTGCAGGGTTATGTTGATTCAGATTGGGTAGGCAGTGTTGCAGATAGGAAGAGCACATCTGGGTGCTGCTTTAGTATGGGATTAGGTGTGATCTCTTGGTTTAGCAGGAAGCAGTCCTGCGTAGCATTGAGTACAGCTGAGGCAGAGTATGTTGCAGCCTGTTCAGCTAGTTGTGAGGTAGTATGGATACGGAAGCTACTGTTTGAGTTATTTGATCTCCCATTGGATGCTACTGGTATCTTCTGTGTTAACTAGAGTTGTGTGAAGCTGTTTGAGAACCCAGTGTTTCAAGACAGGCCGAAACACATAGAGATCAAATATCACTATATCAGGGATATGGTGCAAAGAGGAGCCGTGAAGCTCCTGTATGTTGTGACGAACGAGCAGATTGCAGATGTACTGATGAAGCCACTAGCCAGAGTGAAGTTTGAATACTTTAGGGAGAGGCTTGGTGTTCTTCAGATCGAGGACAGTTCGAGGAAGAAGTGATGGACACATTTGCTGAAGCCATTCCAAGCATGTTGGAAGGAGGATCCTTCACATGGCTGTGGATGTAAGCATTGGATGATGAGCATCAGGATGATGTTCTAGTTTTTGCTTTGGATGATTAGTTGGATCATTTACATGTATATGTATGTACGCATCATGTTGGATGCTAGATATGATCAGTTGGATCATTTGTATGTATTTTGTATATGCATCATGTTGGATGCTTGGACCATGTATCTGTATATGTATCAGGTGGATACATTGTATGATCAGATAGATCATGTATGTTGATATGTATCTTGTATTTGTATTTGTATTAGGTGGATCATGTATGATGATATGTATCAGGTAGATATCAGGTGGATGCATTGTATGATCAGGATGATCATGATGACGAGCTTCAGGATGTTGCTCCAGATGATATGTACCAGGATGGTACAGTGATGATGATCAAGATGATCATATGTATCAGGTGGATACATTACATAATCAGTTGGATTATGTGTGATGAGTTCCGAAGACACAGATGCATAGAGCCTTTCTGACATGGTGGTAGATGTGTTCTCCCATGTGCGTTGATATAAGTGCAGAGCCTTTCCGACATGGTGGTAGATGTGTTCTCCCATGTGCGTTGATGTAAGTGCAGTGCCTTTCCGACATGGTGGTAGATGTGTTCTCCCATGTGCGTTGATGTAAGTGCAGAGCGTTTTCGACATGGTGGTAGATGTGTTCTCCCATGTGCATTGATGTAAGTGCAGAGCCTTTTCGACATGGTGGCAGATGTGTTCTCCCATGGTCGTTGATGTAAGTGCTGTGAGCCTTTCACGGATGGTGGTAGGTTGGTCCTCCCATGCCGGTGAGTGTGCTGTGTGTGTGCATTTGGGTTGTGCTTCATGATACTCTGTGGCCATGGACAGGTTGTGCAGTAACATGTAAAATATCCTGGGAGATCCAATAGGTTGAGCTGTGTGCTTGTAAACAGTCCTGCGATGCTCTTTCGAGGTTTCATTGACTCACGTAATAAGTCCTGAGGATTCCACAATATGGCCAGTGATGATGAAGACCTGCAGGTGGTGGGCCTACATCCAGTATGAAAAGGGACTCTCTCTGTAGAACTTCCTATGACGAGTAGAGTCAGAGATTGGTTGAGATAGCAGCAGGAGTGAGGATGATGATGACGATGCATCGATGATGATGATCCCGAGAAGAAGACTTGTCTAGTAGAACTGTGTCGAGAAATACCTTCCTAGTTAAGAGGGAGTGTTGATGTATATGTAACTTTGAAATGTATTTCATCTATGTATTTCATATATATTTATTGTACCATTATAAGAGATGTGTTATTCCTCTAGAACGAAGTGTCGTCATGTGTATTAACAAGTGTCGCAAGTGTGTGTACTTGGCGATGGGTTATTAGACCACCATGTGTGGGGTCGGCCCTGAAATATATATTATATGGTTGATGTACCTAGCTAGACAAGTTAGCCCCATAAGGTCACTGGGCAAACAGACTAGTATAAATAGAGATTGGGAGATCCCTATTTTGACCACTCGAAAACTCACACTTCTCTCACTCAGAAAGTGGCGCACTAGTGAGGAGGAGGATCATCTGCTACTAGGAGACTATCTCAGTGTATTTTTGGTTGGACTTTGGTTGAGCCATTGCTCTCTCTGTCTCTGAGGAAGTTGTGGGGTTTTTCACCTTAGGGTTTTCCCCATAGAAACTCTGTGTCTCTTGTCTCTCATGCTTTTGATTCTTATGATGCTTGTCATGCTTATTATGATTGTTATGCATTGATATAATGTATATGTTATTCTCTTAGTAAAGATCCTAGAGTATTGTGAATTAATTCTCAAAATTTAACATTCATGACATAATATTTGGATCAGAAATAAATATCTTTATCAAGTTTTCTACTTGCTTCCAAATCAAATCAAGTTCAATTAAATATCTTCTTAAGTTTTTTACTTGCTTCTAGATTAACATTTATTTCCAAGTCATTTGTATATTGCTTAGATTTCTTTAAAATTGTTTCATGCTTCACCTTCGTAGGATAGCATAGATACTTGCATGCCTTTGGTTTCAGAATAGTCATTAGATTGTATGATTGATTTGTTTTCAATAATATTTTATTTTGAATTGATTCTAAGTAACGTAATTAGGTTTTCAAGTATCATTCGCTTGCAATTGATAATTCAGAACCCTTACTCAATTCTAGGTAGATTACCAGCTTCAAATTAGCTTAGATTAGTTCAAGCCTTCAATCTTGCACATATAGTGTTTGCATCTCATAAGCTCCCTTCTCAGGTTGACAATTTAAGTGTTGAATTAGATAGCATATATTTTACCCAACATTTTGGCGTCGTTGCTTGGTAGGTGCTAAAGGGATTGGAGTCTAGGTATATAGGGGTAGATTGGATGCTTTTACATTACACAACAAGGGGGAGGGGAGAATGGTAAGATGAGAGGTAAGAACCTGCGCATCCACTACAGTGGGGTGCCCCAAAGCCTTGTTGTTCCTTTCCGCACAAGTATGATTTCCTTTCTGTATGATTGAGTTTGTTTATTTTCTGCAAGTTAATTTAATGTAGGTGCTTTATTTCATAAAAGTGTGGTGTGTTTAGTTTGCAAATTTGTTTTAGTGATATAAAATCATTTTAAAAAAATACATAAAAAATTTGGGTGCTGTAAGAACCCAGGGACTAATCCATGTGTGAAGTAGGATCTATCAACCGACAAAATGGATTCATAGGTGACCACTAGTATGAGAAAACTCTCTCAAATCCTAGCAGCAGCTGGGATCTCAATTTCTTCTTCTCAAGGAGAACACATCTTTACGGAAATAAAAAAAATTATCTACCTCTCCGGAAATAATAGAAGAACCACAGTTCCATGAGCTACAAACCAACCCTCCTTGTCAACCTGCCAAGGAAACCAAAAACCTGGAGACTACATTCGATGGAGAGAGACCTGAAATTGAAAAGTGCTACACATATATATCAATAGATCCTTTATGTACTCAAGCAATTGAACATTTAGAAGAAGAGGACCTGCATGGCTTGAGGAACGAATGTGGGTACCACGACTACATTGAAATATGGTTTCAAGAGGTAAACCAATCACAATACCATTCCTTCATTCGACACCTTCTGATGCAAAGGCAAGTAAGTCAGTTGATTCTCCACATCCAGGTAATCACTGCAATAATTTTCTCGTACGTGGATAAAGGTATGTTTTTAATAGTGCTTCGCACTTGGTTACATTGGAAGAATTCATATACTTGAATATAATTGTTTTTCTTTATCTTTAAGTAGAATATGATATTATGTAAATATATTTCTATTTTTTGGAATAAATGAGAATCATTTCTGACAATTGGTTTATATTTATGCAGGAATTTCGGTTAGCTCATATAGCTTCATCAATTAAAAAGGGAAGTATTTCTTGTGATTTATTTTCCTTTGATTATTTTGCAATATATATATATATATATATATATATATTATTTCTAACCACTTTTCTTTTATGATTCTTTTCGATTAGTTTCATTTTTATGCTCATATGGTATTTGATTCAAATATGCAAATTCATGATTTATCATTATAATAGTTGCTTAAGACCTACTATAATCAACATGTTTAAAAAAAAAAAGTTTTACCTCACACCTAAGGACTACTAGTTCATCTTAGACTCATTATCAAAACTTGTCTCTTAAGCATTCTTTGAAAAAAAAGGTAAGCTCAGGGGTAAGTGATATTTCTACTTGTGGGGAACACTACTGATCTCTTATGAAGAAGATAGACTGCGAGGTCAAAGATAGCTTTAGGTTATTTTCTTTTGATATGATCAGTAATGCAGGCTATTATAAATAAAGTTACTCATAAGGTTCAGTCTAAAAATTTTGAATTATTTGCTTAGGAATGCTTAATACACTCTTGTGCCAACTGGCTTCCATACACTAACATTATTATACAAAGCAAACCCGCTAGGGTACTGAACAGGATCGCTAGCAGTGGGTCCATGCTAAGTAAAATATTAAACAAGGAAGCTCGATAAATGCAAGTAAACCCACCGAGGTACTGAACAGGCTCGCTGGCAGCGGGGCTATGCTTGCATGCTACCAAGATAAACCCGCCGGGGTACTGAACAAACCTGTTGGAAGAGGGGCAATATCGGGTGAAAGAGATATGGTTAATACATTACTATGCACATGACTCATTTTACAAACCTGAGTACACAAATACATGTTTAGGCCAATTATTTATATTATCATTAGAGAATGGTTGTAAGTTGGACTTAGACCCTTTCATCTAATTCAAACAATACCTAGGATATGATTAGCCTAGAAATAGGACCCATAACTATAGTTAATCCCATAAACTCTACGGTGAACCTTATCTATATTCTTTGGATGACAAGAAATCTTTACAATGAGTCATGGATGACTAGTTTTCCTCTGGCATTTTTCACATCAATTATACTATTATTCTTCATATGGTATTTTAAGCACTGTTGTATTCATTTTTATTAATGTACATATCTGAATCATCTACATTTATTAGTTAATATTTCATTTCCTTATGAAAATTATCACGGTATTTTAGAAGCTATCTGTAAGACTTTCGATTGATTTTTTTTTCATTTTCTCTTTGATGGCTTGAGGACATGCCATATTTTTGGTTTGGGGGAGGTTCAAAACTATCTTTATTTTCTAATTACTTATCAAAATGTTTATTCATCTCTGACAAAATGATAGGTGTTTTTAGGAATAATGCAACTAACAGAAAAAAAGAAACTATTCTAATTCCATGTTGACCAAAGAAGAGTGACTGAAGATTTCAGAAAAAACATGTTTATATCATCCTTTTGTGTGCTGGTAGCCTCATAAATTATCTGCATAATCAACAACAATTAGATCCAACAAGCACATCTTATATAGACAAATGGTTTGTATGAAGGGTCGAATGAAGTAAATGAATGATGATCCGAATGAAACCATAACTTACAACATCATGATTAAGTGTGCTAAGGTATTTAATTTTTGAATTCTATAGATAAATCTAATTGACTAACCATATCAAGGATTAATCAAATTTCATCTCTACATATGATCTCATTCCTTTAATTCATCTCGACTTCACCAAATGAATCGACTAATCATGCATTATTGCGATTTTCAGAATTATTATCTGGTTATCATATGGTTTTAACTTTTCATTAAGTTATATGCAAAAAAAATCAACATGCAAACCGTCATTTTATTAATTAAAGATCATCATAATTCTTAATGCACTATGTTATAATCCCATGATGAAAATTTTCTTTCAACCTGTCCAAGTTTACTTTGGACATGGTTGAATATTTCACAAACCATATGAATTCATTAATGCACACATCTTTATTATGGTACATGTTTCCAAATTCTGAATAATGGCGTGATCGTTCAAACATGCCAAATTTTCATCTCATGATTTTTCACACATTCAATTGGACCTTGTTTTAAAACTAACCCCTGCTTTATCCTCACCATCACTCTGCTCACTGTTATCCTTTCCGAGTCCATCTAGCCGCATCCACTTCTTCCTTATTTCTTTTTCTCTTTGCTCAGTGGGACTTGGCATATCTTCGGTTTGGGGGAGTGTTGATGTCCATTTTGTCACTATTTTTTATCATCAAATCTACTCTGAATGGCATTCTTTTCATCATTTTTTCTATAATAAGTCATTCTCTTTTCCATTCAGACCATCAAATAGACCAGGTATGCATATATTCACTTATCATATGAATTTTGATCAAATCTCACTATGTTATGATTTATTAATGTTTAATATGAAATTTCGGGGCATACTTGGCATTTAGTTTTGATCTATAGGCTGCAGTTTTTCAAATGATCCTCCATTCAGACTATGTGTTTACGTTGCTAATGTTCAGCTGCATCCATCCCATCATTCAGCCTTGCATTCAACCCATGAAATTGTTGGTTGGAATATTCCTGGTCATTAAAATCAGAAATGGGAAAGTTGGTTTTGTTAGCGACGTGGTGGTTATGGTTAGTGAGCCTCCATTCTAGAAAATCCACTTCTATGCTTGCTTAGCTTGACAACACACACCTCTTCTCACACTGGCGTTCTAGAAGATCCGCTCCCTTGTTCGCTCAGCCTGCCAGCACATGCTCCTGCCACGTTAATACCCCAGACTCTGTTTTCCCTGCGCGTTCATTCTGGCATCACGCATGCCCATTCATGCCGATGTTCTAGAGGATCCCATCCTCCCACGCTCAGTTTGACAGCACACTCCTCAGTCCATGTCGAAGGAGGATCGACACTGCAAGCAGCTGCGTGAAGGAACCAATCCCATGAACCTTGGGGGACGCTCGCCTGCGCTGTTACACATCACTCAACATCCGTTTTGCAATCTTAAAAGCCTCAATTTTTAGAGAGCTCGATGCTGTCGACCTTCTCTCCCACTATAACATTATAAATAGACGATTTGTGTAGAGAAATGATGATTTAGATAGGTTGAGAAAATGATCATCTTGTTAGCATACAGTTTGTAGATTTTTCAGTAGATAGTAGATGTTTTTGTAATTTTCCCAGTTAATGGAGGTTTAGTTCGTAGCTGTTGGTGATTAAGTGACTTAGTTTCAATCTCTGTTGCTGGGAAGGGCCCCTCATCAACCAAAGGTTTCTTTTATTTTGTATTTTCTTTCTACAATTAGATAGTTTATTTTTCAATCATTTAGTTATCTCTGTTTTTCTGTAGTTGATATTTCTTTATCTTTTCCTGTAAACTGTATGTTGTTGCTAACATAATTTATTTTTCAGAATTAGGAATGGTCGACCAAGCATAGTATTCTGTAGTTGTCTTCAGTCTTCTTCTATCATCTGTAGTTAGACATTGCTTTAGTTCTGTTATGGTTAGCATTAGTTTCATTAGCTTCTCTCTCTCTGTTAGCTCTTCTTCCTATAGCTGTAGGTTAACTTTATCTTCCATCTCAGTCTTGCTTTAGCATATCATAGAAATAGTTCATCTTCTTTAGAGAATGACTAGTATAAATATTTTTCTTGTTAGTTTAACTTCTAATTAATCAACCTATTTCTTCTTTTGCACAGTAGGATCATATGCATCAGCCAACTGGTAATTAAAGTCATCCAAAATTCTTCTTTTCCTTAGTTTAAATTGTTTTCTTCCATTCAGACAGGCATTTGGATCGTCATTTGGACCTTTACACTTTCTGCATTGTTTTATGCTTTTTCAGAATCTAGTTTCTTTTGCTTTTTAAATGTAATTCTTCTTGCTTCTAATTAACAGTTTTAGATGTAATTTAAATCTTGTTTCATGTTAAATAGAGTGTTTAATTAAGTTTTGTCATTATTTCCTACTTCCATATTATCTTCCTTAATCTTCTTTTTAACCTTCTTCCAAAGTTAAGTTCTTCATATCTGATTTGCTAATTAGTTATTGTTTCAGAATTGATTAGTCTTGTTCCTAGATAGTTTATTTTTAAGTAAAAAGTTAATAATTTCATTTTCCAAGTTATTTCAGTTTTGATAGTTTCCTTGTTAATCATCAGATTAGTTTTCCATTCATATAAATAATGAATATGTTCATGACATAACATTTGGATCAGAAAAAAATATCTTTATCATGTTTTCTACTTGCTTCCAAATCAAATCAAGTTCAATTAAATATCTTTATTAAGTTTTCTACTTGCTTCTAGATTAACTTTTATTTCCAATTCATTTGTATATTGCTTAGATTTCTTTAAAATTGTTTCATGCTTCACCTTCGTAGGATAGCATAGATACTTGCATGCCTTTGGTTTCATAATAATCATTAGATTGTATGATTGATTTCTTTTCAATAGTATTTTATTTTGAATTGATTCTAAGTAATGTAATTGGGTTTTCAAGTATCATTCGCTTGCAATTGATAATTTAGAACCCTTACTCAATTCTAGGTAGATTACCAGCTTCAGATTAGCTTAGATTAGTTCAAGCTTTCAATCCTGCACATATAGTGTTTGCAACTCATAATCTCTCTTCCCGGCTTGACAATTTAAGTGTTGAATTAGATAGCATATATTTTACCCAACACATTCAAGTACGCTTGTGAGGTCAGATTTATATTTCTCAAAACTACCCATCTGTCATTTACATTTAAAACCCTAAGTAAAATCCTTCAGAAAATTCTCTTGGTCAAACCGCTTGATCAACTGGAAAAACATTTCTAGGTTATTGGCTTAGTGTAAATCCCTAGGTGGGTTCTCAAGGGTGTTACCCTTGGGGACTCCATTGGCCCATTTTCCAAGGCACTAGCCTCTACTTAACCCTCACGACTTTCTTGGCTTGCTGGTTTTACCTATGGTTTGATCTTCTTTTGAGTGCTTGATTGCATAAACACTGTCACATCCATCTTTCAAGCCGTGCTAGAAATGCCTAACTGTCAGATCTATTTTTTGTGACACTTTCCCTATTTTAAGGATCACATTTCCCAAGGCAGTTAAATATGACCATTTTACACTAGCATTGAATCCTGGAATCATACCTAATATTCGAATCACTGAGCTTAAGATCTATCCATCGAGTCATATCATCTCTAAGCCTCCATAGTGCTTCAATTTCCTTAAATCTAGGGTTCCATACCTATCACCTTACATACCCTATCCTGAATAGTTTGATTTGGTGATTGGGTTAGATCTCTCCTGTTGGGAGTAGATCAGGGTCTCCCCCTTGTTACCTTGGCTTTGGTAACAAAAGTGAAGAGTGCCTTGGTTGGCGTGACAACCATCCATTTGCGAACTAGGGCCCTCTTGGTTCACCTCTTTGGTTTCCCATCCCCTCTACCATCCTCACTGATCCATCTTATAGGGGAAACTACAAGTTTGGTGATAACAGATGTCTCCCGTTACCTTCCAAGACTGATGAGACTAAATGTGATATGAAAAGCATAATCATTCAAACAACAAGACTGTAACCCCACACTATACATTTCCATTGAATAACTTTCTGTTTACTTTAGGAACTTCCTTTCCTATCCTCCCATTGACCAAGGAAGGCAGTTTTCCTTCCTAAATAGCTTCAATTATGGCTTCCAGAAATACAATTCAGTCTTAAAACTGCTAAGATTTGAAGAAATTTGCTTGGGAAATTGGATCATGTACCTTGTTTGAACATTTCCTTGCTCACACCATATTATACTGAGTGGGCCATCTGTTTTTGGAATTTTCCTTTTACCTGCTCCAGAGTTGCCATTTTTTCTTGGAAGGGTTTCTAACATTCCAAACCATACAAAGCAGTTTCTTAACTAATAGTAAGAATATGTGTCTAATGTTTGACTTATCCCCATCCTAACTACACAAAAAATCTCATAGGTCCTACCTTTCTTCAGTTAAATCTACTACTAATGCATCAATGCCAAAGTAGTCTAAATAATAATACAAAAATTGAGTCCATAGACCACTTGAGAAAATGTGGTCAAATTCATCATGTGATGATTCACAAACTCAGCAAAGCATTGGGTCATGTTGGTTTCATCTTCGTGTATTTTTAAGCATGACTATAGCTTTTCTAAATTCTTACTGCTTGCACATGCCACTTTTATGTGCAATTGATTGCTATCTATTTTCTCCAATTAGGTACAAGCATATTGCTTTGTGACTAGATACGTAAGACACACAGTATAAATATTTTGGGTGGCATGTGTTGTTTATACTAGTATTCTATCACCAAAGCATTTTGCTTTGCGACCAGATACGTAAGACACAACATAAATATTTTGGGTGCCATATGTTGTTTATACTAGTATTCTATCACCTTACATTGGGAGGTGCTTTGGATTCTCTATGTTGCCTTGTTCTACTTCGAAATGTTTGTTTGTTGGCTGATAATTTTTTAATATTAATAATGTGGCAGGGAGAGTTATAAATTAGGGCACTAGGTCAGCACTACCTTCAGTGCTATTTTTGTTTAGCTAAACAAAAGGAATTTTTATTATCCTTTTGTTTAGCAGCATGCTTAACATGCTTCTGTGGTAATATCAATTCACTAGCCAGTTTAAAGTGTCCCTTAATGAAGGCCTAACCTTGTAGTTGTTTAAAATACAAGTTGATCAAGTTCAGTATACTTTTTGTTTGTAGAATGATATGTAAGTGAAAGCAATTTAGTTTAGCTAGAAGTGAGACATCGCTCTTTCAAGCATTAAAAGTCCTGGACAGTAGACTGATCAGCTGCCCTTTCGTTCCTTGCATGTCTATGAACAGATGGGGATGGCTAGTGCATTAGAGACACTTTGTGGACAAGCCTATGGAGCAAAGCAATATCATTTGCTTGGAATTCAACTACAGAGAGCAATTTTTGCTCTTTTTTGTGTGAGCATACCACTTGCTTTGTTATGGGCATATATGGGACACATTCTTGCAGCCCTTGGGAAAGACCCTTTAATATATTTTGAAGCAGGGAAATATGCAAGATGGATGATTCCCAGTTTGTTTTCTTATGCAGCTCTTCATCCCCTTGTGAACTTTCTTCAATCACAGGGTATCGTAGTTCCAATGATGTTAAGCTCTGCAATAACTCTCTGTTTCCATGTCCCCATCTATTGGGTGTTGGTGTTCAAAGTTGGATTAGGTAATAAAGGGTCTACTTTGGACATAAACATTTCCAATTGGCTAAATGTCGGACTTCTGTCACTTTATGTTACATTTTCCCCTGCATGCAAGAAGACATGGACATCCTTCTCAAGGGAAGCTTTATTTGATATTAATAACTTTCTTAAGATTGCTATTCCATCTACAGTGATGCTCTGGTATATGGGTCCTTTTCCCTTTGGCTGCAGAGTGTAGTTGAATTTAAAAAAAATGCATTGTTTTGATCTCATTTTCCATTTTTGCTTATTCTATTACTTTTTTCCATCTTTAGGGTGTTCAAATTTTTAAAACGATATTTTCAGTAGGAATCAGTTGATGTATGAAACTATTCTTGATATTCTTAATCATGCTCTCATGTTCTATTTCTAAGTTAATACTTATATGTTTGTCAGTAGCTTAGAGTACTGGTCTTTTGAAATGCTTATTCTCCTCTCGGGTTTGTTGCCTAACCCAGAACTTGAAATGTTAGTTCTCTCCATTTGGTAAGTATGTCATCTCTGACAAATTAATTAAGAAAGCTTAATAATGACATCTTCTTTTCCACTGCCAATAGTTACTAGAATTCAAATAGGAGGCAAGACTTGAGAAACCGTCTAAGGAAGCATATAAATAATAGGAACATAGAGGTTATAAGCAATTAATACAACAAAGTCAGAAATTCATACCACAACGACGCTTTTATATCTTCAGTCAAAACACCGAATTTCGAGTGAATATTTGTCCATTAAGTGTATAATTATTTGACATAATATTTGAAGAGTATGAGGAGAGGTTAGTTTAGTTAATAGATGGATATTGCAACTTACTCACTAATTCATCAATAGTAGTTAAAATATGTTTGAGAGGGTACCATTTGGTCCTAATTGATAACATACACTTATAATCATCATAACCCATACCTTCAACCATCTATCAAAAATAGATTGCCACCACTTCCATGGGTGAGAATGTCACTAAGAAACTATGCACCACCTACATATAGTAGTAGTTATTTTGTTAGTAACTTACTATCACATTCTATGAGCATTCATTCACTTAAGCAACTTAACACCATTTGAAGTTCATAACTATGCATAACAATTTTCATGCAACTTGTGTAATACATACCCCATTCTCATTGTATCCATAATGAATTTTACAATTGATGAACTTTCATTACATTCGTATAAAGAAAATAACAAGACTTCAGATAATGTATGGTAATGAACTACTATATCAAGTGCTTGATGATCATGTTGATGAAGTGAGATTTTTTTTATCATTGATCAAATCCAAGGGACAACCAAACATCATTATGAACTTGGTGTACAAAACCAATGAAATTATTTGAGCATCACTTTTGGGTGTAACAACATTCTCTATACATTTGGTGAAATTGTCAATGGAAACCAAGATAAAGCTATTTTAACAAAAGCTAACTAAAACAAGTCACAAGAAATCAATTTCCATCTCTAAAGGGGGAAAAGATGAAATGGAATGTAATCATGATTATGTGGGATCCCACATGCTAACATAAATCAAAATTTCGAACATACTTGATTGTGCAAAATGAAACCGTTTACAAACTACCATAATCCTACGAGTAACATTCTATTCCTTGTATATCATGAAATAGTTACAACCATTTATTTCTTGATATCCAGAAAGGACATTCATAAGCTAATCCAAAAAAAAATACTTTCCTATAAATATCATTATTCACAACATACTTGTATAAAACACCTATAATTATATTAAATGGAAATGTATGTTGTGCAATCTTCCAATGTTGTTCTATGGTATATAATTCTAGGAAGATTCCCTTGGAAAGGAACCAATATAAATATTGTACAATTGTGTCCCATTGTGAGTATGGATTCTAAATAATTGAGAATTCATAAATTATCATGAACATATCCTACATCCATAGAACTGATCCAATAAAGTGTTGGAATAATTAAAACCCACTCTATGACAATTAATATATTAGAGACATTAATTAATCATTTCATGATTAATTACTATGTATTGAACTAAATAGTTGGCATATGAGTCATTGTGTGGACCACAATGTTGATGTATATGTAACTTCGGAATGTATTTCATATATGTATATTGTACTCCTATAGAGATGGTATTATTCCTCTATACGAAGGTGTTTGTATTCCTATAGAGATGTTATTATTCCTCTATACGGAAGTGTCATCATTTATATTGTAAGTGTCGTAACTTATACTTGATGGGTTATTAGACCACCTTGTTGGGGTCGGCCCTGTATAAGTCATGTGGGTCGAAGGGTTATTAGACCACCCTATTAGGGGTCGGCCATGTGGGTCAAAGGGTTATTAGACCACCCTATTGGGGGTCGGTCCAGTCAGCATTATGTTATGTGGTTAATTTAAGGCCGACCTAGTAAAGGTTATTAGGCAAGTTAAGTCAAGTATAAATAGAGTGCGGGAGGCACTCTATTTGATCATTCTATTCTCACACACACTCTTTGGAGAGTGGCGCACTTGTGGAGGAGGAGAAGCTGCTGCTAGGAGATGTCTATCTCTTATGCTTGGGTTGTATCATTGCTCTATCTATCTTTGAGGAAGTTATTGGGGTTTTTCACCTTTATGGTTTTCCCCAAGTAAACTTTCTGTCTCTTGTGTGCTTGCATTATTGTGTCCATGATCGATATGCTATAGATATGCTATACATGTTGCTCTCTCAGTTAATATCCTAGATCATACTGAAGTAAATTCTGAAAAAGTAACATGGTATCAGAGCTGGCCTGAAAGAAGGCATGCTATGGCATGTATGACACTTGTTGCACTTGCGATGCTAGGGCTTGATATAGCAAAAAATAGTCATCGTAGAACTTTCACTATAAATATATTTTGGCAAAGTTTTCAAATCTAAAAATTTTACAAGTTGAAGATAAGATCCCCATGTACCTTGTGTCCAAAGGAAAACTTCTAATTTGTTGTACTTTGTGTTTTATGATTTGTACAATCTCGGGCTTCTGCCTCTTCCATATCTGAGTCATAAACAGGTGACCTAGGAAAAAAGGTCATAACTTGGGCTAGGAAGCTCCAAATGAAATTTCGTAAAAAGTGACAAGTAGGGCACGGACTGTAATTTCATAGGACTAAGGTTTCGAGGCCGAAAGTGATCCAGTGACACGTGGAACTCTGTACAAGTTCGGTCTCCTATTTTATCCCATAAACATGTCACGTTGCGACACTTGGCATAACTCTCTCTCAGAGAATCCAATTGAGGTCATACCTATTAGGTTGGAAATATGATAGGTCGGGATACCATAGGTATAAGTTTCAGACACTGTGAATTCGTAATTGCAGAGTTACATCAGAAAAAATCAAGTGCATATTTCTGTCAAAACATAATTGGATTTTGAACACCTTTAGTCATGGCTGTGGGAATTAGGGTTTCAGAGAAAGTTGGTATTTTTGTAATTGGAGACCACGGCTGAATGCTACTCATAAAAATCAAAATTTAGAGACCAAGATAAGATTTTTTGGTTGGGCAGAAGGCTGGGCTTGATCAAACCCTAGTTCGAGACTTTGATCGGAAAGATGGAAAATTAGGGCTTCTGCAAAAGTTGGAATTTTTGAAGTCTGTACCACAACTGGAAGCTCCTCAGAAAAATAGAAGGTTAGAGCTTTGGATCAAACCTTTTGGTTGGGCAGAAGGGTGGGATTTATCAAACCCTAGTTTGGGATCCTGTTTATAAGATCCGGAAGTTTCAAAGGCAATTTTGAGGGGTGAAACTTTACAGTATTCAAATTGTGAGTATACCAGCTTGATCAACTCATCAAGGCGCATCTTTCTATCCTTTCAGAAGTTTGAAATTCAAAGTTTGAATTTTTAGAGTTTCTCTGACAAACCCTAATCCAGGTCCATATCCAATTTCTACAAATCAAGTGGATTGGGTTAATACTAGAAGAAAATGGATTGGTCACCTACATAAGTGAAGAAGTTCTTGTTTCAGAGGGAGATCAGGTTAAGGCCTTACATAAGAAGATTACAAGGAATCTCGACAGGTATGACTTACAGGTATGTTTAGAATTCTGTTCATGGTTAAGTTTATGATATGTTTGTCTTCATATCATTACGGTTAGTACAATCTTGATTAAATTACTAGACTTGTTGTATCACCTTAATAAAATTATGAATACATGATAGAAGATATTCATTGATTAAGGTTTTGACACTTATGATTGTACTAATGCATTGTGATGTTGTATGAGGTTTATGTTGTTCACTAACATGAAAGGTACACCAAGAAAGACATATCATGTTCTACTTCAAGAACATATGATCATGGTGACATGAAGACAAAGATTCATCCATTGTCATGGATCACATAGAAGATCCACTTACTAGGTATGTATAACTTGGTTCTACAATGGTTGACTTATGAGACATGCAGGTTACTAACACAAGTCATTGAAGAGAACCAGAAGGCATCATGCGGGTATGTTAGACATAACTAGCTAACATAGTAATCCAGGTATGTTTTTCCTATATCAAGTTAGAATCTTACCTTGTGTTAGGATCCCTTATATAAGTATACTTGGTATGATTGGTTATGTTTATTCATAAAGTTATAAATGTAAGTAATCAAAGGTTTATGCATATTATGTCTCTTATCTTGATTGATGATTTGACTAACCAGAAGATTCCTATGATCAAATAAGAATATGCATGAGTAAAAAAATTCTTCCCTGAAACCTTGAATACTAATGTTTATTATCTGTGTTTGAAATGATCATGACTATACATGTTAAAGATTATTGTGTTCTGATAGTATTAAGATTATACTAATGAATGTGTTATTATGTATGAGACCTCAAGGATAACACAATGATGATACTAATAAGCATGCATAGTGATTAAGGATGGATATAAGTTCAAGGACAGGTAATCCAAGAAGCTAAGATCAAGAGGGAGCACACTTCAGTAGTTTCTACAAGGATGCAGATATTCAGAGGGAGTTGACCACTTCTCACAATCCACATCAGAATGGAGTTACAGAAAGGAAGCAAAGACTGAGAGGGAGTCAACCCAACAAACAAAAAAAGATAAGTATTTGAATTATCATTTCTTGCATATTTGATTGTTTAAATAATATTGTTCAATAATGTATATACTGATGTTCCTAGAATTAGGTTGTGCATATTAGAATAGTTCCATTGATGAACAGTATACTACTAATATACATGGATAAGTGGCCTATGGCACTGTACAACATTCCATTGCTACTTATCTAGAATGAAACCTCTTTGCTGACATGTTGGGAGTTGTGCACACTCTTAACAATGTTCTGGTAGAGATTGGAAGGCATCTAGAAAGTTACAGGATATAAATAAATGTTGTATTGAAGCATTGGCTAAGATAATTGCATGACTATATGACATATTTATTTATGTGTAAGAATTTGTTCTGAAAACTATGAGATGTTTTCTAATCATGCAATTTAACTTATTTTGTAGGAAAGATCATATACCATCACCTACAAAAGAAGGACTACAACATTTGTTCAACAACAAAGTTATCTATTGAAGATATTGAATATATTGAAGTTCCCAGGATACGGGATGTAGTAATGGAAGAATGCCATGATCGAGGAGTACCAGTCGATCATGAAGAATGATGTTTGGGATGTAGTCCAAAGACCTGAAGGGAAGTCTGTTGTGACTTCAAAGTAGATCTATAAGATCAAACATGCCGTAGATGGCAGCATAGAGAAATACAAAGCGAGATTTGTAGCTCGTGGCTTCTCCCAGAAAGAAGGAATTGACTATGAAGAAACGTTTGCTCCTGTAGTCAGATACACTTCCATCAGATCAGCACTTGCTCTCACTACAGTGATGAAATGGAAGATACACCAGATGGATGTCAAGACATCCTTCTTGAATGGTGTAGTCGAGGAGGAAGTTTATGTGGAGCAGCCATTTGGTTTTGAGACACATGATAGGAAGCATATGTGTGCAGGCTGAAGAAATCCTTGTATGGCTTGAAGCAAGCTCCTAGGACTTGGTATGGGAGGATAGACAACTTTATATCTAGTTTGGGATTTACCAAGAGTAAAGCAGATTCCAACCTTTACTACAAGGTTGAGGAAGGAAATCCAGTGATACTACTTTTGTATGCGGATAACCTGTTTGTTACAGGTGAGGATAGATTGATTGCCGACATGCTGCGGAAGCTTGCTTTCGAGTTCGAGATGAAGAACTTGGGGATGATGCACTACTTTCTAGGCATGGAGGTGTGGTAGAGTGTAGATGGAATCTTCCTTGGACAAGGGAAGTATGTAGTAGAGATCCTGAAGAGGTTCGGGATGATGGATTGCAAGGCCATGGCCACACCTATGGCATCGAACCTGAAGCTTCTGTGTGATGCTTCATCTAATCTGGTTGATGTCATGATGTATCGTTAGATGATTGGATCCTTGATGTACCTGACGAACACAAGACTAGATATTTGCTTTGCGGTGAACACATTGAGACAGTTCCTGACAGATCACAGAGGTGTTCACTTGGTTGATGTAAAGCATATTCTGAGGTACCTAAAGGGTACAGTTGACTATGGGCCCAAGTATGATGTGAATCAAAATTCTAACCTGCAAGGTTATGTTGATTCAGATTGGGCAGGCAGCATTGCAGATAGGAAGAGCACTTATGGGTGCTACTTCAGTATGGGATCAGGTGTGATCTTTTGGTTTAATAGGAATCAGTCTTGCGTAGCACTGAGTACAGCCGAAGCAGAGTATGTTGCAACTTGTTTAGCTAGTTGTGAGGCATTATGGCTCTGGAAGCTACTGTCTAAGTTATTTGATCTCCCGCTGGAGGCTACTAGTATCTTTTGTGACAACCAGAGTTGTGTGAAGCTGTCTGAGAACCTGGTGTTCCCTGACAGGTTTTAGCAAATTAAGATCAAATATCACTATATCAAGGATATGGTGCAGAGAGGAGCAGTGAAGCTCCTGTATGTTGCGACGGATGAGGAGATTGCAGATGTACTGACGAAACCACTAGCCAAAGTGAAGTTCGAGTACTTCAGAGAGAGGCTTGGTGTTCTTCAGATTGACGACACTTCGAGGAAGAAGTGATGGACACATTTGCAGGATCCATTCCGAGCATGGTGAGAGGAGGATCCTTCCATGGATATGGATATAAGCGCTGGATGATGAGCATTAGGACGATGCTCCAGTTACTGCTCCGTATGTGTATATATGCATTATGTTGGATGCTTGATATGATCAGTTGGATCATTTATATGTATATGTATGAACTCATCATGTTGGATGTTGGATATGATCAGTTGGATCATTTATATGTATATGTATGTACGCATCATGTTGTATGCTGGATATGATCAGTTGGATCGTGTGTATGTATCTGTAGATGTATCAGGTGGATACATTGTATGATCAGGTAGATCATGTATGTTGATATGTATCAGGTGGATACATTTTATGATCAGGTAGATCATGTATGATGATATGTATCAAGTAGATACCGTGTATGCATCAGGTGGATGCAATGTATGATCAGGATGATCATGGATGACGAGCTTCAAGATGTTGCTCCAGATGACATGCATCAGAACGATGTAGTATTGATGATTAGGATGATCATGTGTACATCAGGATGATGTATGGTGAGTATCAGGTTGATACTCTATGGCCGTGGAACAGGTTGTGCAGATGAGCATGTCGAGGAGATCCTATAGGTCGGAGTTGTGTACCCGTAACAGCTTGGGATGCTCTTTCGAGGCATTACTCTAGGAGGACATATAATAGCACCCTGGGAGATCCTATAGGTTAGAGTTGTGTACCTATAATAGCCTGGGATGCTCTTTCGAGGTTTTGTCCTATGGCATGTAAGTAGACCTGGGAGATCTGGATAGGATGAAAAAGGCCTCAGATGCGCTTTCGAGGCATTGCTCTGGGAGGATATATAAGTAGACCTGGGAGATCTTGGTAGGATGAAAAAGGCCTCAGATGCTCTTTCGAGGGATTTTCCTATGGCATGTAAGTAGACCTGGGAGATTTGGATAGGATGAAAAAGGCCTCAGATGCTCTTTCGAGGCATTGCCATGACCACATGTAATAAGTCTTGGAGATATGGATAGGATGAAAAAGGCCTCAGACGCTCTTTAGAGATCTTGCTTGGCAAGACACTCTTTTAAGGTTTTGTGGTGGGAGTCACATGTAATAAGTCTTGGAGATCTGGACAGGATGAAAAAGGCCTCAGATGCTCTTTAGAGATATTGCTTGGCAAGACACTCTTTTAAGGTTTTGTGACAGTCACATGTAAAAGATCCTGGGAGATCGGACAGGTTGAGCCGTGTGCTCGTAAAAGGCCTGGGATGCTCTTTCGAGGTTTTGTGATGCACGTAATAAATCTTGAGGATTGCACAATATGGCCAGTGATGATGAAGACCTGCATGTGGTGGGCCTACACCCAGTATGAAAAAGGACTGGCTCTGTAGAACTTCCTATGATGAGTAGATTCAGAGATTGATTGAGATAGCAGCAGCAGTAATGATGACGATGACTCGATGACGATTATCCAGTGATGATGCTCCAGAGAAGAAGACTTGTGCTAGAAGACCTGTGTCAAGAAATACCTTCCTAGTTAAGAGGGAGTGTTGATGTATATGTAACTTAGGAATGTATTTCATATATGTATATTGTACTCCTATAGAGATGGTATTATTCCTCTATACGGAAGTGTTTGTATTCATATAGAGATGTTATTATTCCTCTATACGGAAGTGTCATCATTTATATTGTAAGTGTCGTAACTTATACTTGATGGGTTATTAGACCACCTTGTTGGGGTCAGCCCCATATAAGTCATGTGGGTCGAAGGGTTATTAGACCACCCTATTGGGGGTCATCCATGTGGGTCAAAGGGTTATTAGACCACCCTATTGCGGGTTGGCCCAATCAGCATTATGTTATGTGGTTAAGTTAAGGCCGACCTAGTAAAGGTTATTAGGAAAGTCAAGTCAAGTATAAATAGAGTGTGGGAGGCACTCTATTTGATCATTCTATTCTCACACACACTCTTTGGAGAGTGGCGCACTTGTGGAGGAGGAGAAGCTACTGCTAGGAGATGTCTATTGTTGATGTATATGTAACTTCGAAATGTATTTCATCTATGTATTTCATATATATTTATTGTATCCTTATTAGAGATGTGTTATTCCTCTATAAGGAAGTGTTGTCATGTGGATTGACAAGTGTTGCAAGTGTGTGTACTTGCTGATGGGTTATTAGACCACCATGTGTGGGGTCGGCCCTGAAATATATATTATATTGTGGATGTATCTAGATATACAAGTCGGTCCCATAGTGTAATTGGAAAAACAGGTTAAGTATAAATAGAGATCGGGAGATCTCTATTTGGATCATTCGGAAAGACACACTTCTCTCACTCAGAAAGTGGCGCACTAGTGAGGAGGAGGATCATATGAAACTATGAGACTATCTCAGTGTATTTTGGTTTTACTTTGGTTGAGCCATTGCTCTCTCTATCTCGGAGGAAGTTGTGGGGTTTTTCACCTTAGGGTTTTCCCCACGGAAACTCCATGTCTCTTGTCTCTCATGCTTTTGATTCTTGTGATGCTTGTCATGCTTATTGTGATTGTTATGCATTGATATACTGTATATGTTATTCTCTCAGTAAAGATCCAAGAGTATTGTGAATTAATGCTCAAATTTAACATGGTATCAGAGCTAACCTGAGAAGAAGACATTTTGTAGTGACAGAAACTTGAGTTTCTTGTTTATTGGGTTTCTCTCCACAGATTTTGGAAAAGCAGTATAGTAGATTGACTCTACTCATCAAGGAGAATCTATCTGTCCAATCAGATATGAATTTTGAGCATTTTCAGATTTGGCCCTAAAAATTAGGGTTTCCACAAAAATAGGAATTTCTAGAATCTGAAGACATAGTTGGAACCTCCTTGCAAAAATCGAAGTTTAGAGCTTTGGATCGAGATTTTTGGCTGGGTAGATCTCTGGGAAACTCAAACCCTAATTCAAGGCTCTCCCTAGTGAACCCAACAGGACAAAAAGGCAAATCTAAAGGGTAAAGCTTTGCTGATCTCAAATTCCGAATACACCAGGTTGATCAGCTCATCAAGGCGCATCTTTCTATCCTTTCAGAAAGTTGAAATTCACATTTTGAATTTTTAGGGTTTTTTTCGACAAACCCCAATCAAGGACCAGATCCAGTTTTCAACAATTCAAGTGGTAAGACCTAAATCTTTTCTATTTCCATTTGAAGTACTCTTTAAGATGTCTCACCACACCAAGCTTGAGGATAAGCTTGAAGGGGATGATAACTTCCGAGCTTGGAAGTATAGGATTGGGTTAATTGTGGAAGAGAATGAGTTGGACTCATATATAAAAGAAGACATCCCTATCCCAGGGGATGAAGAGGCTAAAGTATTGCATAAGAAGAACTTGGTCAAGGTAAAGAGAATCATTGCTGATTCTATCAAAGACCATCTCATACCCCATGTGTCTTCTCTAAAGACACCCAAGGAGATATTTGACTCTTTGAACAAGCTATTTGAACGGAAGAACATAAATTGGAAGATGACCATTCGGAACCAATTGAAAGGAGTAAAGTTTCATAATGGAGAAACCATTCAATATTATTTTTCTAAGGTCTCCCAGATTAAGGAACAACTGGAAGCGGTAGATGAAATGGTGGAGAATGGTGAAGTTGTCATGACCACTCTGAATGGCCTACCCAGGTCACAGGATTCCTTTATTCAAGGAATAAGTTGATCTCCTTCAACAGATTACGGGAAGATTGTTCTCAAGAAGAAGCTAGACTTGTAGCTCATGAGGAAATTATGGGAGGTGAAGATCAAGCTCTCGTAGCTCACAACAAAAGAAGCAGGCCCAAGAAGGAGCACTCTCACTACAAGAGATCCTATCAAAAGAATAAGAAGGATCTAAGATGCTTCACATGCAATGAGAAGGGTCACTTTGCCTCAGATTGTCCCAAGAACAAAAGAGATAATAACAACAACTCTAGTAAGAAGAAGAATGGTAGAAAAAGAAAGTTCCATGCTCATGCTGCCGAAGATGATGAACCTCCAAAGAAGAAGGCTAGGGCAGAAAGTGATGATAGTGATGATGACTCATCAAGTGAAGAAGAGTATGTTCTAATCTCTGCTCTCACAGGTACTATTTCCCATGGTTGTAATGATTGGTTAATTGACAGTGGGGCTTCCAAACACATGAATGGGTTTAAGGAAAATTTTGTAAACCTATCTGAACATGAATCACCCCATAAGGTGAAACTTGGGGATGATTATTAATACCCAATCAAAGGAAGTGGTGAAGCCTCCTACAACCTAGATTCAGGAAAATCTTTGAAGATGAAAGAAGTCCTTTATGTACCTAGGCTCAAGAAGAATCTTCTCTCCATCTCTGCATGGGATGCAAAAGGTATGAGGGTTGCATTTGTGGATGGCCAAGTCCTAATGTGGCCAAAAGGAAAAATAATCGATGATGCAGTAGTGGTTGGAGGGAAAGAGGGAGGATTGTACAAATTGAAGGGACATCTTGAACATGCCATGGTGACATAAAGACAAAGATTCATCCATATTCATGGATCACATAGAGGTATGTATAATTTGTTTTTGCAAAAGTTAACTAATGAGTTATGCAGGTCATTGAAGAGAACAAGAACACATTGCTAGACATAACTAGCAAATATGGTGACCAGGTGTGTGTTTCTTATATCATAGGATCTATTATATAAGTATGCATGACATGATTGATGATGTTTATTCATGAAGTCATAGGCTTGAATAATCATGGGTATATGCATATTACGTGTCTTACCTTATTTAATGTTATGACTAACCTTAAGAGTCCTATATAAACCTTGAATGCTAATGCTTATTATTTCTGTTTGAAATGATCATGAGTATACATGCTTGAGACTATCGTGTTTTGATAGTATTGAGAATATACTAATGAATGTATGATTTTGTATGATATCACAAGGATAACACAATCATGATACTAATAAGCATGCATAGGGACCAAGGATGAATATAAGTTCAAAGACAGGTAACCCAGGAAGCAAAGATCAAGAGGGAGCACACTCCAGTTGCCCTTGCAAGGAAGCAAAGATCAAGAAGAAGCACACTCTAGTAGTTCCTGGAAGGATGCAGATATTTAGAGGGAGTTGACCATCTTTCTACATTCCACAACAGAAAGGTGTAGAAGAAGCTATTTCAGCAGCTTCTGTAAGGAAGCAAAGACTCAGAGGGAATCCACCCAACAAACAAAGATAAGTATTTTACATATTTGTTTGTTTAAATAAAATTGTTCAATGATGTATATGCTTATGTTCCTAGACTTAGGATATGTATTGTGCATGTTAGAATGATTGCATTAATGTACAATATACTACTAATATGCATGTGATGGGTAAGTGGCCTATGGCACTGTACAACATTCTAGTGCTACTTATCTAGAATGAAACCTCTTTGCTGACATGTTGGGAGTAGTGCAAACTCTTAACAATGTTCTGGTAGAGACTGGAAGGCATCTAGAAAGTTGTGGAACATGGATAAATGTTGTATTGAAGCATTGGCTAAGATAATTGCATGAATGCATGACATATTTATTTATGTGTAGAGAATTTGTTCTGAAAATTATGAGATGTTTCTAATCATGCAATTTGACTTGTTTTGTAGGAAAGACTGTATATCTTCACCTACAAAAGAAGGACTACAACATTTGTTCCAGCAACAAAGATATCCATTGAAGATATTGAAGTTCCTAGGATCTGGATGAAGAAATGGAATGCCATGATCCGTCGATCATGAAGAAGATGTTTGAGATGCAGTCCCAAGACCTGACAGGGAGTCACATGTGTGCATATTGAAGAAATCCTTGTATGGCTTGTAGCAAGCTCCCAGAACTTGGTGTGATACAAAGAGGAAGCTTGCTGCTGAGTTCGATATGAAAGATTTGGGAATGATGCATTATTTCCTAGTTATGGAGGTGTGGCAGAATGTAGATGGGATCTTCCTTGGTCAAGGGAAGTACACAGTAGATATCCTGAAGAGATTTGGGATGATGGATTGCAAGGCCATGCCAACACCCATGGCATCGAATCTATAGCTTCTATGTGATGCTTCATCTAAGCCAGTTGATATCTCTATGTATTGTCAGATGATTGGGTCCTTGATGTACCTGACGAACACGAGACCAGATCTTTGCTTTGCTGTGAACACATTGAGTCAGTTCCTGAAAGATTCGAGGAGTGTTCACCTGGTTGCTGTAAAGCATGTTCTGAGGTACCTAAAGGGTACAGTGGATTATGGGCTCAAGTATGAGGCAAATCAAAAGTTTAACCTACAGGGTTATGTTGACTCAGATTGGGCTAGCAGTGCTGCAAATAGCAAGAGCACATCTGGGTGTTGCTTCAGTATGGGATCAGGTGTGATCTCTTGGTTTAGCAGGAATCAGTCCTGCGTAGCACTGAGTATAGCTGAGGCAGAGTATGTTGTAGCTTGTTCAGCTAGTTGTGAGGCAGTATGGCTACGGAAGCTACTGTCTAAGTTATTTGATCTCCCATTGGATGCTACTGGTATTTTCTGCGATAACTAGAGTTGTGTGAAGCTGTCTGAGAACCCAGTGTTTCATGACACGTCGAAACACATAGAGATCAAATATCACTATATCAGGGATATGGTGCAGAGAGGAGCTGTGAAGCTCCTGTACGTTGCGATGGACGAGCAGATTGCAGATGTGCTGACGAAGCCACTAGCCAGGGTGAAGTTCAAGTACTTCAGGGAGAGGCTTGGTGTTCTTCGGATTGATGACACTTCGAGGAAGAAGTGATGGACACATTTGCAGAAGCCATTCCAAGCATGTTGAAAGGACGATCCTTCACATGGCTATGGATGTAAGCGCTGGATGATGAGCATCAGGATGATGCTCCAATTATTGCTCTGTATATGCATCAGGAGGATGCTGGATATGATTAGTTGGATCATTTATATGTATGTACGCATCATGTTGGATGCTGGATATGATCAGTTGGATCATTTATATGTATGTACGCATCATGTTGGATGCTGGATATGATCAGTTGGATCATTTATATGTATATGTATGTACGCATCATGTTGGATGCTGGATATGATTAGTTGGATCATTTATATGTATATGTATGTACGCATCATGTTGGATGTTGGATATGATCGGTTGGATCATTTGTATGTATTTTGTATATGCATCATGTTGGATGCTTGGACCATGTATCTGTATATGTATCAGGTGGATACATTGTATGATCAGCTAGATCATGTATGTTGATATGTATCATGTATGATTAGGTGGATCATGTATTTGTATTTGTATCAGGTGGATACATTGTATGATCAGGTGGATCATGCAGATGATATGTATCAGGTAGATACTTGGTATGCATCAGGTAGATGCATGATATGATCAGGATGATCGTGGATGACGAGCTTTAGGATGTTGCTCTAGATGACTTGCAGCAGGATGTTGTAGTGATGATGATCAGGATGATCATGTATACATCAGGATGATGTATGGTGAGTATCAGGATGATACTCTATGGCCGTGGATCAGGTTGTGCAGATGAGCATATAATTTGGCCCTGGGAGATTTGCAGATAGTCTTTCGATGTTTTGCCTATGGCATATAATTTGGCCCTGGGATATCTGGAAAATTCTTTTTCGAGGTTTTACTTTGGGAGGAAATATAATTTGGCCTTGGGAGATTTGCAGATAGTCTTTCAAGGTTTTTCCTATGGCATATAATCTGGCCCTGGGATATCTGGCAGATGCTCTTTCGAGGTTTTGTCCTATGGCATATAATATGTCCCTGGGAGATCCGATAGGTTGAGCTGTGTGTTCATAATAAGTCCTGGGATGCTCTTGCAAGGTTTTGCCATGACCACATATAATCTGTCCCTGGGAGATCCTATAGGTAGAGCTGTGTGCTCGTAACAGCCTGGGATGCTCTTGCGAGGTTTTGTGGTGACCACATATAATCTTTCCCTGGGAGATCCTATAGGTAGAGCTGTGTGCTCGTAACAGCCTGGGATGCTCTTGTAAGGTTTTGTGGTGAGGTCACATATAATATGGCCCTGGGAGATCCTATAGGTAGAGCTGTGTGCTCGTAACAGCCTGGGATGCTCTTTCAAGATTTTGTGATGCACGTAATAAGTCATGAAGATTCCATAGTATGGCTAGTGATGAGGAAGACCTGCAGGTGGTGGGCCTACATCCATTATGAAAAAGGATTGGCTCTGTAGAACTTCCTATGACGAGTAGAGTCAGATATTGGTTGAGATAGCAGCAGCAGTGACGATGATCCCGAGAAGAAGACTTGTCTAGCAGATTTGTGTCGAGAAATACCTTCCTAGTTAAGAGGGAGTGTTGATGTATATGTAACTTTAGAATGTATTTCATCTATGTATTTCATATATATTTATTGCACCCTTATTAGAGATGTGTTATTCCTCTATAAGGAAGTGTTGTCACGTGGATTGACAAGTGTCGCAAGTGTGTGTACTTGCCGATGGGTTATTAGACCACCATGTGTGGGGTCGGCCCTGAAATATATATTATATTGTGGATGTATCTAGATAGACAAGTCGGCCCCGTAGTGTAACTAGGAAAACAGGTTAAGTATAAATAGAGATCGGGAGATCTCTATTTGGATCATTCGGAAAGACACACTTCTCTCACTCAGAAAGTGGCGCACTAGTGAGGAGGAGGATCATCTGCAACTATGAGACTATCTCAGTGTATTTTGGTTGTACTTTGGTTGAGCCATTGCTCTCTCTACCTCTGAGGAAGTTGTGGGGTTTTTCACCTTAGGGTTTTCACCACGGAAACTCCATGTCTCTTATCTCTCATGCTTTTGATTCTTGTGATGCTTGTCATGCTTATTGTGATTTTTATGCATTGATATACTGTATATGTTATTCTCTCAGTAAAGATCCAAGAGTATTGTGAATTAATGCTCAAATTTAACATCTATCTCTTATTCTTGGGTTGTATCATTGCTCTATCTATCTCTGAGGAACTTATTGGGGTTTTTCACCTTTATGGTTTTCCCCAAGTAAACTTTGTGTCTCTTGTGTGCTTGCATTATTGTGTCCATGATCGATATGCTGTAGATATGTTGTACATGTTTTTCTCTCAGTTAAGATCCTAGATCGGATTGAAGTAAATTCTGAAAAATTAACACACAAGTCATCTCTGGTGGGACCACAAGCCTTCCTGGTGTGGAACACAAGTTTCCTAATTCACTTGGGTGCATTTCTAATGATTCTGGTGAGAATGGCTCATTCCTGCTTTTTACTGCTTTTGGGTGAAAGGTGAAAAGCTAGTTGACTAGGGAAAGTGCTTTTTGGACCACTTTCACTCCTTGATGTTTCTTCCTTCCATTTTTTGGATTTAGCATGTTTTTTCATCATACATCACACTCAGGTCACTAATTCAAAAATTCGTGAGCCTTTGATGTGACTTGGAGAACACACTTGCCACCTAGGGGGGTTTTGCATCATTTTAGTAAGTCTACTTTTGTGAGGATCCAAATGGAATCATTATCCATTCAAATATCTGATGTAAAAATTATATATTGACAAACATTTAATTACCTAAGTTTGGATGATGTATTTTATTCATGAGAGTTAATACAGTTTGTATCTATTGTGAGTAATTTTTGTTCTTGACTAGTTGTGTGAGATATTTGTGAGAGTGTGTAATTTCTTGATCAAATATTGGTGTGAACTGAATTTCACATGGTATCAGATCTATCAATCTATTCCTTTCTCCTTCTATTGTCTTGCAAGATCCAACCAGTCTCAAGATCCACATGGTGCATTCTATCATCCAGAAGGCACACCAAACAAGCTTTGGGCACACCCAAATCATTCCAAAATTAATTTCAGAGCTGCCATGGATCAGTCACATCATATCATCCTCACCCCATTCAATTATTTTGACTGGAAGGTGCAGATAAAGATCATATTGAGGAGCAAAGGGCTGTACACGGTGACTATGGCAACTGAAGCTAAGCCAACCTCAACAGTTGAGAAATCAAAGTGGCATAATCGAAGAGATGAAGCTTATGGGATGTTGTGTAGCACTACATCCATGGATCTTCTATTCCATCTCGATGGTTTTACCTCTCCCAATGAAGTTTGGCTAAAACTTCAAGAATTGTTTGGAAAGACCGATGAATTAAGAGGCCACCAACTGGATAACGAACTAGTTTCATTGATTCCACAGAATTTTGATAATCTACAGGATTTCTTCTCCAAATTCAAATCACTTTTGTTGTAGCTAAAGAAATGTGGTATTGACAAAAAATATGAGCAATTAGTCTTGGCCATTCTCTCCAAACTTGGCCCCGACTACCTAGTCTTTGTTTTGACCTTACATTCCACAAGGAAGGCAGTTAAAATTTGGAAGAGCCTGACACTTTCAGAATTTATGGAGTCTTTGACACAAGAACAAGACAAATTGGTCTTGATGGAAGCCATTAAAAATACATCCAAAGACCACTGTCTGAATGTTGGAGATTCAAAGGGTTCAAAAGGGAAGAAGAAGGGCAATTTCAAGAAGCCCATAGGTGAGAGGAAAGACAAGTAGAAATTTCATGAAGACTCCTCGAATTTAAAGAGGAATCCAAATAAGAAAAATGAGAGGACAAAGTGCAATTATTGCAGCAAGGGATTTCATCCTGAAATCTCTTGCATGAAGAAAACCATTGACCAAATGGCTCAACTCCTGGAGAAATCCAACATTCCTCTTCCAAAGAGCTCAAGGAGGAAGGATGGAGGACAAAATTATGATTACAAGGAGAGAGTAAATGCACTGATGGCAAGCACATCCAAACCTAACTCATTCATTATTGGTTCCAGAGCTTCAAGAAACATGGTGTCTACAAGTAATTTTTTTACTTCACTTGACTCTTCTAGTGGTCCAAATATTGTATTGGGTGACAATTTTGAAACATCTAGCAAAGGCAAAGGTAGCATAGATCTCGATTTTGGTTCATTCAATAATGTCTTGTATGTTCCTGGACTTGCTGCAAGCCTATTGTTAGTCTATCATATGACCAACACATGGCTTCCCAAGAAGGTAACCTTTACCCCAAATGATGTTGAGATATCTGAAATGTCTACAAGCCGAATTGTCGCATTAGGAACTGCTGACCATAGCTCTATAATCTACAAGTTTTCTCACTTTGTGCCATATCCCTCACCTTCTGCTCTATTAACCCATGCTAATGAGTCAAGCAAATTATGGATTGAAATATTTGGCCATCTAAACTAAATATCTTTCCCAAATCCATGAGAAAGAAATGGTCATAGGGCTTCCCAACATCAAATTTTCCAAAGGTGTCTGTCAATCTTGCATCCTAGGAAAACACCCTGAGCATAAGTATGGGAGATACAAAACTGAGAGAACCTTTTCACCATTGCAGATTATTCACACTCATATATCAGGTCCATTCCCTCATGAGTCTTTGAAGCATGCCAAGTACTTCCTCACTTTCATAGATGACTTTAGCAGGTACTATTGGATTTATTTCATCAAGGTAAAATCTGAATTTTTTGGTTTGTTCAAGCTATTCAAAGCCTCAGTTGAGAACCAATATGGTAGACATATAAAAATTATGAAATCTGATAATGGTGGTGAGTATATCAAGTCATAGTTTCAGCAATTTTGTGCCTCTTCAGGCATTCAGATGCAACACATAGTTTCATATACACCTCAGCAGAATGGGGTTGCTGAGAGGAAAAACAGATCTCTTAAGGAGATGGCCACATGTATGCTTGAGGAAAAGTAATTGTCTCCCAAGATATGGACCGAGGCAATAAATTGTGCCACATATATTTAGAACAGAGTGCCACAAAAAGCTCTCAAAGGTATCACTCCTTTGAAGGCTTGGACAGGGCACAAACCTGATATCTCTCATTTCAGGATTTTTGGCTCAAAGGCTTGGGCTAGGATTCCACTTGCGAAGAGGAGGGCTATGCAGCCCCAAATCCAACCATGTATTTTTGTTGGATATTCATAGGACTCTAAAGGGTATAAGTTTCTAAACATGAGCACTCAAAAATCCTTCATAGAAAGAAGTGTTCGGTTTGAAGAAGAGCCCTCTCAGAGTGCTGAAATTGGAGAACCATCTTCACCACCACCTGAAGAAGTAAGTGATGCTCCTATTGAAATTTTTTATTCTGATATTTCTGATGATGAAGAAATTTTTATTGAAGATGCTGATTCACCAACAAATCCTAAATGGGCTGCTAATACCTTGCAAGCAGCAAGTGAACTAGTGGGCAATCATCAGGACAAAAGGAGGACTAGATCACAATTTGAGACTAATCTCAAGGTGAATGACCCATACCTTTCTGAGAAATGTTATATGATGGTGGATTCTAATCCTAAAACATATGAGGAATACTCACATGACCCAATATGGCAGTCTTCCATGGATGAAGAGTTTCATTCATTGCAGAAGAATGAAACATGGGAGCTAGTTAAGCTTCCCGCAGGAAGAAAATTGGTAAGGTGTAAGTGGATCTACAAAACAAAGTGTGAAGCTGAGGGTAAAGAAGTGAAATATAAGGATAGGATGGTAGAAAAGGGCTTATCCCAAGTCCAAGGCCTATACTACAATGAGAATTTTGCACCATTTGCACAGAAGGATTTGATAAGACTAGTTTTGGCAATTTCTGCATCCAAGCGCTAGGAAGTGCACCATATGGATGTCAAGAGTGCATTCCTCCATGGGGATATTAAGGAGTGTATTTATATGCAGTAGAAAGAAGGCTATACATCTGATCCTAACTATGTGTGAAGGTTGAGGAAGTCCTTATATGAGCTTAAGCAAGCCCCCAGGGCTTGGTATGCCAAAATGGACAACTTTCTCTTGTCACAATCTTATGTTCGATGCAAATCTGATCCTAGTGTTTATATGAAGCTGATTGATGGTTCAATAATGATTATAGTTTTGTATGTTGATGATTTTCTAATCATAGGTAGCTCTACTAATCAAATAGCTTCATCGAAGACTGCTTTGCATCAAGCTTTTTCCATGAGTGACTTGGGAATTCTTAAGCAGCTTTTGGGGTTGAGATTTCTCAAACAGAGAATGGAACAAAGGTATCTCAATCCAAATATGCATCTGATATGTTAAAGAAGTTCAATATGGATGATTGCAAGCCTTCAAAGACTCCATTCCTTTCAGGAGTTATACTTGAAGAAGCAGAATCTACACCCTTGGCTGACAGCACCTTGTATAGACAGCTTGTTGGCAGGTTGCTCTACTTGACTCAAACTCGACCTGATCTTTATTATGCTGTGAGTGTGGCATCAAGATATATGGAGCATACACATGAGATCCATTGGAGGGCAGCAAAAATAATTTTTCACTATGTGCAAGGAAACAAGACAGACGGGATCCACTATGCTGCAGATTCTAGCCTAGATCTTCTTAGCTTTACTGATTCAAATTGAGCTGGTGATAGCCTTGATAGAAAATCCACATCTAGATTTGTATTCATGCTTGGAGGTGGTCCTATTTGTCATTTTTTTAGAATATAATACATTCTGATATAGGATCTTAACTGAAAGAACAACATGTACAGTATATCAAGCATAAGAGACAAGAGACAAGAGACACAAAACATTTCACCGGGGAAAACCAAGAAGGTGAAAAACCCCGCAACTTCCTCAGAGATAGAATAAGCATCAATACAATGATCACCATGGTCAAACCCAAGATATAGATATCTACAGCAGCATGCGCCTCCTCCACTTGTGCGCACCCTCCTCTTCTCTCACTAATGCGAAGTGAGTGAACAATAGAATGTGTAAAATGAGAGAGACACACTCTCTATTTATACACTACATCACATGACCTTTACTCAACTAGGTCGGCCCTAACTTAACCACATAACATAATGCTGACTGGGCCGACCCCCAATAGGGTGGTCTAATAACCCTTTGACCCACATGACTCATACAGGGCCGACCCCAACAAGGTGGTCTAATAACCCATCAAGTATAAGTTACAACACTTACAATATAACTTGCGACACTTGCAAGTACACATGATGACACTTCCAATCGAAGGAATAATACATCTCCGTTGGGGATACAATAAAGTACAAATGTAATACATACAATATACAAGTGAATATCTTCTGAAGTTACAAATACATCAACACTCCCTCTTAACTAGGAAGGTATTCTCTTGGCACAAGTCATCAATACATATAGGCACAAGTCTTCAATATTGGAGCTGGATCATCATCATTGGATCACGGAGCATCATCGTCACTGTTGCTGTACTCGCCATCTCGATCACTGGTGCTATATCATAATTCTTCTCGTCATAGGAAGTTCTACAGAGCCATCCCTTTTTCATGTTGGATGTAGGCCCACCACCTGTAGGTCTTCATCATCACTGGCCATACTGTGGAATCGTCGGGACTTATTATGTGCGTCAACAAAACCTCGAAAGAGCATCCCAGGACTTCTACGAGCTCACTGCTCAACCTATCGGATCTCACAGGGCAATATTATATGTGATCTCCACAAACCTCGAAAGAGCATCCCAAGACTGATTACGAGCACACAGCTCAACCTATCGGATCTCCCAGGGCAATATTACATGTGGTCATGGCAAAACCGCGAAAGAGCATCCCAGGACTGATTATGAGCACACAGTTCAACCTATCGGATCTCCCTATTGGGCTTGGCCCAACAAGGCCACTTTTGATAACATTTTTGAGGCTAGATGGAGCTGAGCTAAGCGCAGCTCAAAAAATAAGTAAATTTTGGCTAAGTATTGGGGGTACTGCAAAGTGGTGCGCAGTACTGAGTTTTGAAGGATGCTGCAAAGATCAGCGCTGAACAGGTTCAGTGCTGCAAAGGTAGTAGGCCACGTGGAACCAGTAAAGTTGTGTATTGGACAGAGGATGACCAGATGGAGTGGATAGACCAGCGATGGTATACTTTTGGTAAGATTGCTGGAAAGATGCCGAGTTGAGGGCATAAGAAGATCAGGAAGGCGGCCGACTGTACGAGTCTGTTAAGCAGAGGGCGGATCTGGAAAGTGACAGTTCGATGTACAGCAGAGTACGTGACCATTAAGGGGAAAACAGTGGATGGAAAGCGACTGGGAGATGAGCCAGTTGTACGTGGCCGATAAGGGACAGACGACCTACAGAGAAAGCGACTGGGAGCTGAGCCAGTCGCACGAGTCCGCTAGTGGAAGGGTGGCTCGAAGTGGATGACCTGTTGGTGTGCGCACAACAGGAAGGCTGAAAGCGATGGATCTAAGGTGTGGAGGACTGCAATGACAACAGAATCACTATCAGAAGCCGGCATGATGGTTTAGAGGGACTGTAGTGGTTTGGAAACCCTAAGGGTTTCGGTCTTCAATGTTGTAAAGACACGACCTTCGGGCACGATCTATTTAAGAAGACCATTTTTGTATAGGAAGGGTTGTTGTTGGTGATTGTTATGGTATTGTAATATCTTTTGAATCAAGAATAGATTGTAAGGGCTCTGTAGCTGAGTGCATAGAGACCTATCTAATCAAGAAGAGAGCCGCAGCTGAGTGCACGGCTAAGAACTATGACCATTCCTTAAAAGAAATATCAAACACAGTTCTTGTGGACATAGCTTCCCATCTGGGGGAGTGAACCGCGTTAAATAGTGTGTTGTGTGACTGAATGTTTATATGTGTGTTTGTATTTATATGTTTCTGTAGTTGGATGTATGAATATTTGCTCATAATCTGTTATGAGGAGGTTTTTATATGCATTTGACATCAAGAGAGTATGGAATGATATGTTAAGTCTGCATGAACAAAGGTATGGTTAGTATTAGCTTCGCTTCTAAGGACAGTGAATCTATCATCTGCTTGAGTATGGGGAAAGTCAATTATGTGTCTGAATGAATGCAGTCGACGAATGTATAACAGTTAGTCTGCACCTGAGGGTTATGCCTAAAACAGTAACAGTCTAAGTGTGTGAGTGCGCATTAAGTAGTAAGTTAGTTAAGTGTATGACTGAATGGATGAGTGATGTTCAGCTCATTGATTTAAGCATTTTGAAAATAGTCCAAGTGTAGGAAGTCAAGCAGCAGTGCTCGCAGTGTAGCATTAAGTCTTGCAGTAAGGGAGAAGATAGTGGTGTGGGCCGAGGTGTTGACCATCGCCGCGTAGTGCGACCCTCGTAGCGTACAGCCGATGCGCTACCGCAAAATTCGTCATAGTCATCAACTCATCACTCACTGTGGACATCTGAGTCCACAGTGCCCCATTAGAAACACCTCGGGTGAGACCTCAACCTGCTCACAGGCTATTGCCGAAAGGGCCGGTGCGAAGGGATTTTGTTGGTTTAAGGTAACCATGTAGAACCTGGGTCTTCATAAAACCTCTGGTCAACATTTGTATAGCCAAAAAATGGTTTTGTTGTCATGATAGAATCCATGATGAGTTCCAGTCGTGATGAGTGACGAAGAGTCTAAGCTCCCAGAAAGTGCATTGAACTGGCATCCTGAGAAGACAAAAATCCAGGCTTGGTGGCATAACAATAAGAGACTTTAAAAGACAAGAGAACAAACATCCACGTCTAAGCGACACACAATGGTCGGATAGATATCTGTTGGACGACATTCATGAAATTTTCAAGGCTACATTTCCAGATGAGCTGTACGCATGGATCTCGCGGCTCATAGAAAACAAAACTTGTTTTCAAGGAGGCGTTCCTACAGAGTGGAATCCTGAGCTCATATCACAGCTCAAAGCGATAGACAACACATTGACGCGTACAGTGGATTTTTGGGTCGATCATATGCTAGAAGGCTTTGTCACAGAGTTTGCTGTGGATACGCTCAAATCCTACAGCCAAGCAGAGGCACACTTTTTTGGAGGTTCCCAAGGTAAGTTCCTAAACAATATCCATCTATATATTAAGATACTGTTAGCTGAGAAAGGTGTTTTAAGAATGCAGTAATCTTTTCAAGTTGTCATGGTAAATAGCATTTATAGCGATTCTGACGAAGATACTTACAACTTAAGAAGTGGGAAAAGATACAAGTTCAATAAGAATCTTGGAGGCTCTGGACTCCACGTAGATACTGAGATCCCCTCTGACATTGAAAATGAAGCCGCACCGCCATTTACCCCTCAGAACCCTCCACTTGTAGAGCCCACCCCACCGAATACGTAGCCTAGTACATCTACCCCTATACGCCCATTTTTTTTCACTGCGCAGAGTCCTTTACGACACCCTAGCACCCCTCAGGGCACACCTCAGGGTGTCCCTTCGAGTGCTACACCTCCCCCTAGATCCATGGCCCATACGGATATGAAGCTACCTATATTTAAAGGGACGGGTCTAGAAGATCCTGACCAGCACTGGTTCCTTTGTGAAGCTGTCTGGAGTGTCAGATAGATCCGAGATGATGATGAGAAGAAAGACTAGCTTATTACTACATTCAGATATAGAGCATTGCACTGGTTCATGAAGTATTCTACCACACAGCCCAGGACCCTGGCAGAGATTAAAGCTGTGCTGATAGCAGAGTTCAAGAAACCAAAGTCTAAGTCTTAGTTTATAATTGAGCTGAAGGAAATCAAGTAGAGACCGACTGAATCAATCTAGGAATTTGATCAGAAGTTCAAGACCCTATTAGACCAAGTAAGATTTGTTATAGCTCTGAATCAGTACAAAGAATGGTTCATTGCGGCACTGTTTCCACACATCAGGTTACCATTGATGCAGCAGAAGATTACATCCCAGGTAGAGGCCTTGGAAATCACAATGAAGTTGGATGGTTCGCTAGTCGGTGAATCTAGTTCTGGGATGACGTAGATTCAGAACCAGCTTACCACCCTGACATTGGAGCTACAGAGCATGAAGAATGGAAAAGAGCAGCGATATGAACCTCGTCACAAGATTTGGTGCACGAGTTGCAAAGGAGAAGGTCATGACCGGGAGCATTGTCCCCTATATTGTGACTATCTCGCTAGTGGTGCACCTAACCCCATCAATCAGAACCAGGCACCCTGGTGTGAGATCTGTAGAACTACCAGTCATAGACCTGAAGATGGTTACCTAATACAGAAATATGTGAAGACACCTAAGAATCTATATTGTAATTTCTGCAAATCAATTGGACATGATGAATCTAACTACCGCGCCTATGAACTAATGAATGAAAGAAAGTGCGACATGGATTCAATGAGAGGCGCTGGCTTGTACAGAGTGCAAGAAGATAAGCAGCCAAAGCAAGAAAACACACAGTATGATCAATCTACCTACAAAGGCCATGGTGGTGGATACCGCGGTAGAGGAAGAAATACTGGCCCGGCACAAGAAAGAGGCTACGGCGGGGTCATCTGCTATAACTGTGGCCAGCCAGGTCATGTATCCAGAGCTGTGTAAACCCATGCACCACTTGTAATTATTGTAAATAATTTGAGCACGTGATAGAAGATTGCCCGGTGCTAGAGGTAGAGATGTAGAAAAGAAGAAGAACAGACGCGCCAGCCCTGAACATCCAGTGGATCGCAGCAGAGAACATACCTGCGGATCCTAGCATTAAAGTAGTCACACGCAGTGGCATGGAGACAGGTTGCGATAGGGGAACAGAGGCTCATGCGAAGCAGGGCCCTCTTGAAACAATATGGGTAAGAAAAGCTCTAGGAAAGATGCATGCTTTGGACCTCAAGAAGAACAAAGAAGCTTTTGTTGACGCACAGGATACCGTCAGAGAACCAGCACCTAAATCACCAAGGATCCTGCTGCGCAACGAAGTACCATGTGTTGAAGACACACCTACTACGTATGACAAGACAAGACACACACCGGATGTTAGCACCTCTATTGATTAGTTCCTAACGAGCTGCATGAAGCTGCTGAAAAATGAAAATGCGATAGCAGAGCTGGAGAAGCTCATAAATCTATATGAACCACAGACAAAAGCAGAAACTTCTTAGGGCGCAGTACATCATATAAAGGAAAATAAGAGGTCAGGCCAAGAGATGAGGCTCACTGCGTAGATAGGAGACTTTGAGATGGATGAAGTTATCCTTGATCTGGGATCAGAAGTAAATGTCTTGACCAAGCAGACATGGCAGTAGATGGGTCGACCAAAGCTATTGTGGTCACCTATCTAGTTGAGAATGGCCAACCAAGAGAAATTTATACCATTTGGTTGATTAGCCAATGTTGTGGTTGATATTGATGGAGTACAAAGCTATGCGGACTTTGAAGTCATCGAGATTGTTGACGATAGCCAGCCCTTTCCTGCGCTGCTAGGAATTGACTAGGCTATTGACAATTTGGCCATTATAAATTTGAAAACAAAGAAGATGATATTCGAAGGAAAGCATCTACGGGTTATCGCACCATTGGATCCTGCATATGGGGACAAATATAGCGAGCTAATTCAGGAGGAATCTAAGGCTTAGGACTTGGACTGGTTGTACCAGATGACTACGAACTAGGAGGATTACATTAATCCTACTATGGACGGTACACTCAGCTAGAGATGCGATAGCTCCTGCGTTTCTGACTCGGACTCTGGACTGGAAAATTGGTAGAATCGCATGCATGAAGTGTCAGCTAGAAGGTGCATGTAGGTCATGAAATCACTGCATTGGATTGGAAAGGAGGTAAGTTCGATCCCTACATTTGATGGTTCTGCTAACATTTATAATTTTATTCAAGACTATACTGCAGTAGTTCCAGAAGAGCACAGGTTACCAGCATTGGATATGGCACTCCGTGGCATACCTGCCATATGGTGGGCTTCGCACAAACACATATTGATCACTTGGGAGCAATGCAGAACAAAGATACAGATTCGGTTCATAGAAAGGGTTACCTTACCCTTTGAGAATTTCAACGGGAAAACAGATCCTAGTCAGCATTTGAAAGTCTGTTTGCAGGCATGGGAAGAAAGACCACCTGAAGAGTGGGTGCACCTGTTTGTGCATACTTTGGAAGAGGATATTCCAAAGAAATGGTATCTAGACTTGGAGTTACGCAGGGAAACCTCAGATTGGGAAACGTTAACTGCGAATTTCCAAAGAGATTTCAGCTTCGAGGATGAGAACCCTTTGATACATGAGGCACTGCAGATAATCAAGGAACGTGTATTCATAACAGATTATCCTCGCGAAGATATACCATGGGAAGAATTTTTCGGCACACATGACAGTCCTACGAACATACACTCAAAATGGAAAGAAGATGAAGAACATCTGATAGACTGTTATAATTTAGCTGAGGATGATGAGCATGGAAGAGAAGAAGATGAAGATGATCCGCACAATATCAATATACCAAAGTAAGAAGGTGCGCGTGATGTAGAAGGACCGCCACTGAAAATCCCGGACATGAGTGGACTGGTCAAGACACAGAAGGTAAACATTGGCACGAGTGAAGAGCTGAAGTTCGCATCTATCGGAGACTATTGGGATAATCATACTGTCGTCGAGATTGCAGACACTTTGCACTAATATCAAGAGCTATTTCTAACCAAGTTTACAGAGATGAAAGGAATATTGGGTGACTTAGGAGTCATGAAAATCCATTTGAAGCTAGGCACTAACCCCATGAAGCAGCGACCGTATAGACTGAATCCACGGTATAAAGAGAGAGTCCGCGCAGAGTTGGACAAAATGTTAGAGGCAGGAATCATTGAACCCGTTGAGGAATCTGAATGGATTAGTCCTATGGTTGTCCAGGACAAGAAGACTAAGGGTGAGATCAAGATTTGTGTCGATCTCAGAAAAATTAATGATGCCTCTATGCACGACCCATTCCCTACTCCTTTTACGAATGAATTACTTGACAATGTTGGAGGGAATGAGGCCTACTCCTTTACCGATGGTTTCTCTGGTTATCATCAGATCAGAATTGATCCCGCAGACAGGCATAAGACGACATTCGCTATAGAATGGGTCTCATTCCAGTATACAGTCATGCCGTTTGGTCTGAAGAATGTGCCTGCCATCTTCTCCAGAGTTGTCATCGCGACATTCGAAGATTTCATGCATAAGTTTCTGGAAGCATATTTTGATGACTGGATTGTCTTTGGTTTGCTGAAGAACCATTGTGCAAATCTGAGAATGATGCTTGAAAAATGTAGACAACATCAGATCTCGCTGAATCTGAAGAAGTGCATCTTCTGTGTTCCATATGGAATCTTACTGGGACATATTGTTTGTAAGCAGGTCTTGATGGTGGACCCTATGAAGATTGCCATTATTGTGAATTTACCTACACCAACTTCAGTTAAGATGCTGCGCTCTATCTTCGGTCATACAGGTTATTACAGGAAGTTCATTAAAGGTTATGCGCAAATAACCGCAGCAATGGAGAAGTTGCTGAAGAAAAACGTGCCATTCATTTGGAATGAGAAGTGCGAACAGGGTTTTGAAACCCTTAAAAAAAAGATGGTTACCGCACCGATACTAGTCTTTCCAGACTGGGCAAAGCCGTTTCATGTTCATGTGGATGAATCATGCATTTCCCTTGGTATTGTGTTAGCTCAGCCAGGAGAAGGGGGTATTGACCACCCCATCACATTTTCTAGTAGAAAGCTATCGATAGCAGAGAAGAACTATACGACTACTGAGTGGGAAGGACTTGCGATGGTATATGCCCTTCAGAAGTTCAGACATTATCTACTTGGTGCACACTTCCTTATGTTCACTGATCATTCTACATTGAAATATCTGGTCAACAAGCCAGTGTTAGGGGGGCGTATATGTAGATGGTTGTTTCTATTCCAAGAGTACGACTTCGAGATCGTTGTTAAACCCAGCAGGCTGAATTTGGGACCTAACCACCTATCTAGAATAGAGTCGGGAGAGGAGCCAACAAATATTGAAGACAGTCTGCCCGATGCGTAGCTCTTTGCTATACATATTACAGGTGATTACTATAAGGATATCATTGATTTTCTGACAACAGGGATGACATCGCAAGAATTTTCTATTCAACAGAAGAAGCAGCTAGTAGTCCGTGCCACGGATTTCACTATCATTGCAGGTCAGTTATACAAACTTGGACCAGATGAAGTCCTATGCAGATGTGTACTCGACCACGAAAAACCATATATACTAGCAAATGCGCATTCAGAGATTGCGGGAGGTCATTACGCAGGAAGAGCTACTGCACAGAAGATATTGAGCGCAGGGATATGGTGGCCTACCATCCACAAAGATTCTAAGGAATACTGTAGGAACTGTGATGTCTATCAGAGGATAGGGAAGCCGTTGCGAAGAGACGAAATGACATTGAACCCACAGTTGACCTTACAGGATTTTGAGAAGTGGGCAATTGACTTTGTGGGACCTATAAACCCACCAGGGAAGAGAACTGGTGCGAGGTATATCATTACTGCCATGAATTACCTCACTATATGGGCAGAAGCTAAACCAGTAAAGGACTGCAGTGCAGGTACTACCGCGCAGTTCATTTTTGAGGAAATTTTGTCAAGATTCGGCTGTCCAAAAATTTTGATGAGTGATCAGGGCACTCACTTTCTGAATAAGACCATAGAGGCCCTGACAGAGGAATTCCACATTCGGCATCACCGCAGTACACCATATCATCCGCAGGAGAATGGAACTGTTGAAGCTTTCAACAAGATACTGGAAAACACGCTGATGAAGGTGTGCAACGTAAACATGGATGATTGGGACCTGCGCATCTCGTCTGTGATTTGGGCATACAGGACAACTTGTAAGAAATTGACGGGACAGACACCCTTTCGATTGGCTTATGGGAAGGAGGCCATAATGCCAATGGAGTACATTGTCCCCAGTCCGAGGATTGCTTCCTTTACTAGAATGGCAGATCACGAAGCATTAGAAGAAAGATTGTTACAATTAGTTGGCTTGGAGGAGGATCATTTCATTGCAGGCTTTCAATAGCAAGTCTAGAAGGATTGTGAAAAGGCATGGCATGATTTCCATATCAGGAACAAATGCTTTTAGGTAGGTGATTTAGTCCTCCTGTATGATAGCAAGTTCATGAAATTTCCTGGCAAGTTTAAAATACATTGGCTTGGTCCATATATTGTTATGCATGTCACTAACAGTGGTGTAGATCAGTTAGCCACTTTAGCTGGTGATACCCTACCCACTATGATAAATGGAAGCAAACTTAAGTTGTCCCATGATAGTCCTGCTTCGCAGCATGCGAAAAAATAAACATGGGGAGAAATTTCTAAGTGTCAATTACAGTTGAAATTGGGCACTAGAAATGTATAGAGTCTGTACATGTATCATAAAGAAAGAATGTATGAGCTGAGCAGCACTGTTGAAGCTACATAGGAGCTGAAAGCAGAGCAATGGAAAAATGGCCATCGCAGTTCAAGATCAGTACCACGAAGGCACTGCGCAGGAGTTAGAATTTCCTACCGCACAGTTCGGCGTAGCATTCAGAGAAAAATAGCCGTTGCATGGATTTTGAGAAAATAGCCATTGAAATGACTGTTGCAGCAATTGCTCGAGCATTTAAAGGAAAGATAGCCATTCTGGACACACTGACGATAGAAGAGATGGGAGGATCTGTTCAAATTGGCCAACGGACAACTCATTAAATGCATATATAACCATTGGGAGGCGCGGGGAGGACCTAGCTGCGCCTACAAATAACACCTCTACATGACTCGCGGGTGTTACTCAGTACTTAGACTTTTCTTGCGATCACTCCCTGAGCTAGTATTCTTCTATCATCTGATTAGCACAGCCCTTAGCTAACTAGTGAATGTCCGAACCCTCCTATAGAGAAGAAGAGCTAACGATTGAAGAAGCACTTAAGGTCTTTCAGTACGGGGGAATTACAGAGTTAATGAAAACCCAGAGTTAATGAAAACCCATGCCAAGAAGGTTGTAATCGAGCCAGATCAAGTATCCCGAAGATCACCTCGTCATAATCCGAGCATGTAGGAAAAAGGGAAAGATAAAGCAAAAGACGTAACTGCACCTCGAAGCAAGATCATAAAGATGGGCTCGTCAGCACAAAAATCACCAGTCCTTCAGAAAGAGCCACTGAAACTCACACAAGAATACATATCACCTCGCGCGTTGGACGCCCCAGTCTTCAAATTGGTCAAGAGTATTAAGTATGAGATCCCATTGTCACCGATCTCAAAGCATGTAGACGTTGCCAAGAACCTGCTTGGAAAAATTTTGGATTGTAAGTGGGAATAATTTGACCTCTTAGGTGTACAAAAGGAAGAGCCCCACGCGCCTAAGTACCCACAATTCCATCATGACCAGTACATGTGCTGGAAGAAAGATGCCAAGGGTACACCTAACTTGGTTGCCGAAAGCTAGCTGACGCTGGTAGTTCCGTCAATCTTGTTAAACCTCCTTAGACTGCCACATTTTGACCGATCAACGGAAGTTAATGTGGTGGTTCGCACACTGATGGCACGAATCCACCAGGGATACCTATGGCTAGACAAAAACATTGATGTCAATATTTCCTTGGTCCACCACATAACAGGTCTCAGCAAGCATGGTAAAGATCCTAAGCAGTTCTTCCAAGGGAAGAGCAAAGAAAAAGAAGCTATCGAGAAAATGAAGAAAAGTCAGACATTGACAAAGGGGAAAAGAGGCTTTCCCACAGAAGACAATGAGGATAGAACGACAAAATTTGTGACCCAGTTACTCGCAGGGAAAATCCTCAGAATGGCTAGGCCTCCGGAGGTGCCTGCGGGCGCATTATGACTTGGTGCCGCAGTAGCTGTGGGAACCGAGTTCAATTGGTGTCAATTCATTCTGAATGAGTTCTTCGATGAACTCAATGATACCCAAGAAAATGGTGGACAGTTCCACTTCACATGGCTCATCATCCTCATCGCCTTTTGTGGATGGAAGGAGCCAAGGGACTATGTGGGGATTAACATAGAAACCAATGATCCCAGAGGATTCTGGTATGCCAACCTCTGGGAAAATGTCATCGCAGAGTGACAGCATGTGACAGCTGAGGTGTTCTACCAATATTATACTCAGCTGTGTGATGCGATTGTCCCTACACCCTGCATCACAAAGCAGATAACGTCGAAGTACATTTGCGTTCTGGACTTTAGCGCAGACATGCGATCTATATTCATCGCACCAACGAAAAAAATGAAGAACCCAGAGTGGTTCCCATGTAACTACCACATGTATGAGGAGGATATTGAAGCCCTCATGAAGGATTGGCCCGCTGAATTCCATGTGGAAGTTATGGATGTTGATATAGACTCTGAAGAGGACAAGCCAATCCCGCTGGAATGCCCAATTGTTGAAGAAACTGGCAAGTGCAAAGAGCCAAAGACTCTGCAGAAGCCAAAGGCAAGAAAGAAGGTGAAGGCTACAAAGATTCAATCTGAGGAAGTCCTGAATGAAGATGATTATGAGATGATAGCCGAAACAGTTTTAGAACAAATGAAGGAGCTCATGGAAGCTAAAGATAAGAAGGACAAGGTCATCCAGGATGACCTCCAAAAGATGAGGCTCGCAATGCAAGGCCTGATGAAGAAAATGGATGATGTCCAGAAAAGCCTTACCTTGCTGTGAGAAGCAGGAGCCGAAGGGAGGTCGGCAGGGACCTCACAGCAAAAATCGCCACAGCTAGCAATAACGCTGCCGTCGAAGACCAGAATTGTACATGTCGACCCATTGGCTGTTGCACTACCAATGGTAGAGCAGTTGGTCTTAGACACAAAGAGAGTCAAGCAGATAGAGCTCGACTTGGCAAAAATCCCATTACCAGGATTGCACTTCATCCACATGTAGATCATCGAGGAGATGCATGAACAAACAGTAGAGTCAATGAAGTTGCAAGCGGAGCTCACCGCAGCAAACAGACAGCTTGAGTTGCACGTAGACATGCAGCTACAAAATGAACAGGACCGCTGACGGAACTTGGAGACTACCATATCTAATGTTGCAAAGGATATTGAAGGCATAGAAATCCAGGATGATCTTGCAGATACAGTTCTGAGGATCGGAGATAAGGTGAGATCCTTGCAGTCGGAGATGTAAGATAAAAAGATTTATTATGAGGCTGATATTGCCACATTGAAGGATAAGCTGAATAAGCAGACACCATTAACTGAGCAACAGCTGAGAGAACGTCAGTACCACTGTGCAGAATATGATGAGCGACATCACTCAGTGCCAATAGCTGCTGGAACAAGTCTCCAAGGCATTCACTGCTCCTGAAGAGGATCAAGCGCTGCAGCACATGAAGATCGCGGTAAAGGAAAAACAGACCACCCTGGATAAATTGGATGCAGAGGTCAAAGCTCTGCCACCAAGGGAGAGGCTGGCCAGGTATAACGAAGTATAAGGATTGAAGAAGCAAGTCCAGGAATTAAGAGAGAAGGAGACCGAAATGGAAAATCAGTCACAGAAACTCATGGAGGATGCTACAGCAGTGTCGCAACAGATAGAAGACAAGCTGGCAGAAATACGCGACAACCGAGAGCAAGTACAGGGACAGATTGGAGTAGAGATAACCCCAGCGCTGCTTGAAACAGTTCAGCAAGTTGAGTAGGATAGAAAACAAGTAGTCGAACAGTTGCTCGGTGTATATAATGAGTTTGCGGCCAAGCTAGTTCTACCAGCCATGGAGCAGAGTGAGACAACTGTAGCAGCAAGTGGCTCGGGGAAGAGCCACATGTAAGTGTTACGGGCATGTTGGGCCTGGCCCAATAGGGCCATTTTTGATAACATTTTTGAGGCTAGATGGAGCTGAGCTGAGCGCAGCTCAGAAAATAAGTAAATTTTGGCTAAGTATTGGGGGTACTCTGAAGCGGTGCGTAGTACCGAGTTTTGAAGGATGCTGCGAAGATCAGCGCTGAACAGGTTCAGTGCTGCGAAGGTAGTAGGCCACGTGGAACCAGTAAAGTTGTGTACTAGACGGAGGTTGACCAGATGGAGTGGATAGACCGGCGATGGTCTACTTTTGGTAAGACTGCTGGAAAGATGCCGAGTTTAGGGCATAAGCAGATTAGGAAGGTGGCCAACTGTACAAGTCTGTTAAGCAGAGGGCAGATCGGGAAAGTGACAGTTCGGTGTACAGCAGAGTACGTGACCATTAAGGGGAAAACGATGGATGGAAAGCGACTGGGAGCTAAGCCAGTTGTACATGGCCGATAAGAGACGGACGTCCTACAGAGAAAGTGACTGGGAGCTGAGCCAGTCACACGAGTCCGCCAGTGGAAGGGAGGCTTGAAGTGGATGACTTGTTGGTGTGCGCACAACAGAAAGGCTGAAAGTGATGGATCTAAGGCTTGGAGGACTACCACGACAGCAGAATCTCTATTAGAAGCCGACATGACGATTCAGAGGGACCATAGTGGTTTGGAAACCCTAAGGGTTTCGGTCTTCAATGTTGTAAAGACACGACCTTCAGGCATGATCTATTTAAGAAGACCATTTTTGTATTGGAAGGGTTGGTCAAGGTGAAGGGTCGTTGTTGGTTATTGTTATGGTATTGTAATATCCTTTGAATCAAGAATAGATTGTAAAGGCTCTCCAGCTGAGTGCGCAGAGACCTATCTAAGCAAGAAGAGAGTTGCAGCTGAGTGCGCGGCTAAGAACTGTGACCCTTCCTTAAAATAAATATCAAACAAAGTTCTTGTGGACGTAGCTTCCCATCTGGGGGAGTGAACCACGTTAAATAGTGTGTTGTGTGACTGAATGTTTATATGTGTGTTTGCATTTATCTGTTTCTGTAGTTGGATGTCTAAATATTTGCTCACAATCTGTTATGAGGAGGTTTTTATATGCATTTTCCATCAAGAGAGTATGGAATGATATGTTAAGTCTGCATGAATAGAGGTATGGTTAATATTAGCTTCGCTTCTAAGGACATTGAATCTATCATTTGCTTGAGTATGGGGAAAGTCGTTTATGTGTCTGAATGAATGCAGTCGACAAATGTATAACAGTTAGTCCACACCTGAGGGTTATGCTTAAAATAGTAACAGTCTAAGTGTGTGAGTGAGCATTAAGTAGTAAGTTATTTAAGTGTATGACTGAATGGCTGAGTGATGTTTAGCTCATTACTTTAAGCATTTTGCAAATAGCTCAAGTGTAGGAAGTCAAGCAGCAATGCTCGTAGTGTAGCATTAAGTCTTGCAGTAAGGGATAAGATAGTGGTGTGGGCCGTGGTTTTGACCATCACTGCGCAGTCTAACCCTCTCAGCATATAGCCGGTGCGTTGCCGTGAACTTCGTCATAGTATTCATCTCATCACTCACAGTGGACATTTGAGTCCGCAGTGCCCCATTAGAAACACCTTCAGCCTGCTTGCAGGCTGTTGCCGAAAGGGCCGGTGCAAAGGGGTTTTGTTGGTTTAAGGTAACCGCGTAGAACCTGTGTCTTCATAAAACCTCTGGTCAGCATTTTTATAGCCAACACTCCCAGGATCTTTTACATGCAATTGCAAAACCTGTCCATAGCCACGAAGTATCATCCTGATACTCATGATCATATAGATCATGTCATCTCAACGAGCAAGACATCAAGTAGGTACACCTCAAGACTAATTACACCGCCTTTGCAAAACCTGCAAGATCTCTCAGGATTGATTACACTACCTCTGTAAAACCTACGAGAGCCTCTCAGGACTGATTATATGCCTCTGCAAAACCTGTGTACCATACTGTCACCTCATCGTCTTTAGATCACCTCATCGTCCACGGAGCACAACCAAGATGCACATCATACAACACTTACACTCACCGACATGGGAAGACACACTTCAACCATCTGTGAAAGGATTAGCACTTATATCTACGCCATGGGAAGACACACTTCAACCATGCGAGAATTGCACATCACTTATATCGCAGCCATGGGAAGACACACTTCAACCATGCTCGAATAGCACAACACTTATATCGTAGCGATGGGAAGACACACTTCAACCATGCTCGAATGGCACAACATTTATATTGCAGCCATGGGAAGACACACTTCAACCATGCTCGAATGGCACATAACTTATATTGCAGCCATGGGAAGACACACTTCAACCATGCTCAAATGGCACGGCACTTATATCGCAGCCATGGGAAGACACACTTCAACATTGCTCGAATGGCATAGCTCTTACATCAACGACCATGGGAAGACACACTTCAACCATGTCGGAATGGCTCCAACCATTATATCTACACCATGGGAGGACACACCTACCACCATGTGAGAATGGCTCATGTTCATCTGTGTATCCGGACTCATCACTTCCCCTTGGAAGGAATATCGATCTGAAGTACACCAAGCCTCTCGCTGAAGTACTCAAATTTCACTCTGGCCAGTGGCTTGGTCAACACATCAACTGGCCAGCGGCTTGGTCAACACATCGACTGGACAGGGCTTGGTCAAAACATCGGCTATCTGCTCATCTGTCGCAACATACAGGGGCTTCACTACTCCTCTCTGCACCATATCCTTGATATAGTGATATTTGATCTCAATGTGCTTCGACCTGTCATGGAACACTGGGTTCTCAGACAGCTTCACACAACTCGAGTTGTCACAAAAGATACCAGTAGCACCCAACGGGAGATCAAATAACTCAGACAGTAACTTCCTCAGCCATACTGCCTCACAACTAGCGAAACAAGCTGCAACATACTCTGCTTCGACTGTACTCAATGCTACGCAGGACTGCTTCCTACTAAACCAAGAGATCATACCTAATCCCATACTGAAGCAGCACCTAGAAGTGCTCTTCCTATTCGCAGCATTGCCTGCCCAATCTGAATCAATATAACCCTCCAGGTTAACCTTTTGATTTGCATCATACTTGAGCCCATAATCAACTGCACCCTTCAGGTACCTCAAAATATGCTTTACAGCAACTAGGTGAACACCTATGGGATCCGTTAGGAACTGGCTTAATGTGTTCACCGCAAAGCAAATATTTGGTCTCGTGTTTGTCACGTACATCAAGGACCCAATCATCTGATGATACACCATGACATCAACCGGCTCTGATGAAGCATGACATAGAAGCTTTGGGTTCAATGCCATAGGTGTGGCCATGGCCTTGTAGTCCATCATCCTGAACCTCTTCAGGATCTCTTCTGCATACTTCCCTTGTCCAAGGAAGATTCCATCTGTGCTCTGCCACACCTCCATACCTAAAAAGTAGTGCATCATACCCAAGTCCTTCATCTCGAACTCGGCAGCAAGCTTCCTCTTCGTATCGGCATTCAATCTATCCTCACCTATAACAAACAGGTCATCCACATACAAGAGTAGTATCACTGGATTGCCTTCCTCAACCTTGTAGTAAAGGTTGGAATCTAATTTAGTATTGGTAAAGCCCAAACTGGATAGAAAGTTGTCTATCCTACACCATACCAAGTCCTAGGAGCTTGCTTCAAGCCATACAAGGCTTTCTTCAACCTGCACACATATGACTCTCTATCATGTCTCTCAAAACCAAGTGGCTTCTCCACATACACTTCCTCCTCGACCACACCATTCAAGAAAGTTGTCTTGACATCTATCTGGTGTATCTTCCATTTCATCATTGCAGCTAGAGCAAGTACTGATCTGATGGAAGTGTGTCTAGCTACATGAGAAAAATTCTCTTCATAGTCTATTCCCTTTTTCTGGGAGAATCCACAAGCTACAAATCTCGCTTTGTATTTCTCTATGCTGCCATTTGCAGCATGCTTGATCTTTGGAAGTCACAACACACTTCCCATTTGGTCTTGGGACCACATCCCAAAAATATTTCTTCACGATCAACAGATCATGGTATTCTTCCATTACTTCCTCCCGGATCCTGGGAACTTCAATATCTTCAATAGATAGCTTTGTTGCTGGAACAAATGTTGCAGTCCTTCTTTTGTAGGTGATGGCATACGATCTTTCCTGGAAGACAAGTTAAATTGCATGATTAGAAACATCTCATAGTTTTCAGAACAAATTCTTACACATAAAGAAATATGTCATACAGTCATGCAATTAATTTAGCCAATGCTTCAATACAACATTTATCCATATCCCGTAACTTTCTAGATGCCTTCGAATCTCTACCAGAACATTGTTAAGAGTGCACAACTCCCAACATGTCAGCAAAGAGGTTTCATTCTAGATAAGTAGCAATGGAATGTTGTATAGTGCCATAGGCCACTTACCCATCACATGCATATTAGTAGTATACTGTTCATTAATGCAATTATTCTAATATGCATAATACACACCCTAAGTCTAGGACATCATTGAACAATATTATTTAAACAAACAAGTATGCAAGAAATGACAATTCAAATACTTATCTTTGTTTGGTTGTAGGGTGGACTCCCTCTCAATATTTTCTTCCTTGTAGGAACTACTGGAGTGTGCTCCCTCTTGATCTTTGCTTCCTGGATTACTTATATCCATCCTTGATCACTATGCATACTTACTAGTATCATCATTGTGTTATCCTCGAGGTCTCATACATACATTCATTAGTATAATATTAATACTATCAAAAACATTATGATTCTAAGTAATCTTAAACATGTATGGTCAAGATCATTTCATACACAAATAATTTATCACAATTCTTTTACTCATGCATATTCCTATTTGACCATAGGACTTTTCTGGTTAGTCATATCATCAATCAAAGTAAGAAGCATAATATGCCTAAACCCATGATTACTCAGACCTATAACTTCATGAATAATCATTATGAATCATACCAAGTATACTTATATAAGAGATCCTATCACAAGGTAGGATTCTAACTTGATATAGGAAAAACATACATGGATTAATATGTTAGCGAGTTATGTCTAACATACCCACATGATGTCTTCTTGTTCTCTCAAATGACTTGTGCTAGTGACCTGCATATCTCATAAGTTAACCATTGTGGAACCAAATAATACATACCTTGTAAGTAGAGCTTCATGAGTCTTTGTCTTCATGTCACCATGGTCATATGTTCTTGATCTAGAACTTGATTTGTCTTTCTTGATGTACCTTACATGTTAGCGGACAACATCAACCTCATACAACATCATGGTGTATTAGTACAATCATAAATGTCATAACCCTATACATGCATTCATACTTTTACTAGGGTGATAAGACAAGTCTAAAATTAATCAATATTGTACTAACCTCAGTAATATGAAAAACATATCATAACCTTAATCATGAACATATTTCAAAACATACCTGTATCTCCTCAAGTCATACCTGTCGAGATTGGTTGTAGACTTCTTATGTAAGGCCTTAGCCTCATCTCCCTCTGGAACTGGAACTTCTTCACTTATGCAGATGTCGAATTCATTCTCTTGCAGGATTAAACCAATCCACTTTGATTTGCTGAAACTGGATCTAGAGCTGGATTAGGGTTTGTCAGAGAAACCCTAAAAATTAAAACCTTGAATTTCAAACTTCTGAAAGAATAGAAAGATGAACCTTGATGAGCTGATCAAGATGGTATACTCAGAATTTGAAAACTGCAAAGTTTCACCGCTCAAAATTGCCTTCTAGATTTCTGGATTCACTTGGGAAGACCCTGAATTAGGGTTTGATTTCCCCAGAGCTTCACCCAACCAAAAGGTTTGATCCAAAGCTCTACACTTTGATTTTCTTGAGGAGCTTCCAGCCATGGTCACAGAATTAAAAAATTCCAACTTTTATAGAAGCCCTAATTTTCCACTTTTTCGATCAAAGTCCCGAACTAGGGTTTGATCAAGCCCGACCTTCTGCCCAACCAAAAAATTTGATCTTGGTCTCTAAATTTTGATTTTGATGAGGAGCATCCAGCCGTGGTATTCTATACAAAAATTCCAACATTCTTGGAAACCCTAAATTCCTGGAGCCATGAACGAAGGTGCTCAAAATCCAATTATGTTTTGACAGAAATATGCACCTGATTGTTTCTGGTGTAACTCCGAAATTTCAGATTTACAGGGTCTAAAAATTTAGCCCGTGGTATCCTGAACTGTTATATTTCCAACCCCACAGGTCTGACCTCAAATGGATTCTCTGAGAGAGAGTTATTCCAAGTGTCGCAATGTGACCTATTATGGGATAAAACAGGAGAGCGAACTTGTACGGAGTGCCACTTGTCACTAGTTCAATTTTGGCCTTTGAAAATTGGACTTGTGAAAGTACAGTCCGTGCCCTACTTGCCATAGTTTACGAAATTTCATTTCGAGCTTCCTAGCCCAAGTTGTGACCTTTTTTCCTAGGTCACCTGTTTATGACTGAGATCTGGAAGAGGTAGAAACCCTATATTGTACAGATCATAAATTTGAAAGTATAGCGAATTAGAGGCTCTTCTGCGGATACAAGGTACATGGGGATCTTATCTACGACCTGTAATATTTTCAGATCCTAAAACTTCACCAAGATGGATTTATAGCGAAAGTTCTATGATGACTAGTTTTTGCTATATCAATCCCTAGCTTCGCAAGTGCAACAAGTGTCATAAATGTCATAGCATGCCTTCCTTCAGGCTAGCTCTGATACCATGTTAGTTTTTAAGAATTTAATATATTATGATATAGGATCTTAATTGAAAGAACAACATGTACAACATATCAAGCATAAGAGACAAGAGACACAAAACATTTCACTGGGGAAAACCAAGAAGGTGAAAAGCCCTGCAACTTCGTTAGAGATAGAATAAGCATCAATACAATGATCACCATGATAAAACCCAAGAGATATATATCTACAACAACATGTTCCTCCTCCACTTGTGTGCATCCTCCTCTTTCCTCACTAATGCAAGAGAATGTGTAAAATGAGAGAGACACGCTCTCTATTTATACACTACATCACTTGAACTTTACTCAACTAGGTTGGCCCTAACTTAACCACATAACATAATGCTGACTGGGCCAACCCCCAATAGGGTGGCCTAATAACCCTTTGACCCACATGACTCATATAGGGCCGACCCCAACAGGGTGGTCTAATAACCCATCAAGTATAAGTTACGACACTTACACTATAACTCGCAACACTTGCAACTACACATGACGACACTTCAAATCGAAGGAATAATACATCTCCGTTGGGGATACAATAAAGTACAAATGTAATACATACAATATACAAGTGAATATATTCCGAAGTTACAAATACATCAACACTGTTTGCTAGTCTAGCAAGAAACAAAGTGCCATTGCACTATCTTCAGCAGAGACTGAGTACAAAGGAGCAGTGAATGCTGCTACTCAATGTGTGTGGTTGTAGGGTATTCTTTCAGAGTTTGAGATTTCCTTTAGTACTCCTACTGTCATATTTTGTGACAATCAGAGTGCTATAAGGGTCTCAAGTGATCCAGTGTAGAGACATAGGACCAAGCATATTGAGATACATATGCACTACATCAGAGGTTTAGTGCATGACCAGATCATTGATTTGCATTATTTCCCAACGGGTGAGCAAACTGCAGACATATTCACCAAAGATTTTACTAAGAAGACATTCAACTATCTTAGATCACTACTTGGGATGGATGAACATGTGGTGGAGTGAAGGATTGATCAGCAATCTTTCAATTTTGATATGTCCACTTTTTGAGGGAAGGTTTTTCCCATGAGGTTTTCCTTATATCCTTGTTTTGTGGACCGATAGTATTGTACAGGGTGACCAAGTCTTGTTACTGGGCCCTTAGTATTTTTCATTTCCTGATATTTATCACATAAAGTCATACTTATGGGGGGTGTTGGAATAATTAAAACCCACTCCATGTTAATTAATACATTAGATACATTAATGATTCATTTCATGATTAATTACTATGTATTAGACTAAATAGTTGGCATATGAGTCATTGTGTGGACCACAAGTCATCTCTAGGAGGACCACAAGCTTTCCTAGTGTGGACCACAAGTTTCCTAAGTCACTTGGGCGCATTCCTAGTGATTCTGGATAAGGTTCTGGTGAGAATGGCGCATTCCTGCGTTTTACTGCTTTTTACTACTTTTGGGTGAAAGGTGAAAAGCTAGTTGACTAGGGAAGTGCTTTTTGGACCACTTTCACTACTTGATGTTTCTTCCTTCCATTTTTGGGATTTAGAATTTTTTTTCATCATACATCACACTTGGGTCACTAATTCAGAAACTCATGAGCCTTTGGTGTGACTTGGAGAACACACTTGCCACCTAGGGGGGTTTTGCATCATTTTAGTAAGTCTACTTTTGTGAGGATCGAAACGAAATCTTTATCCATTCAAATCTCTTATGTAAACATTATATATTGACATCCATTTAATTAACTAAGGTTGGTTTATGTATTTTATTCATGAGATTTAATACAGTTTGTATCTATTGTGAGTAATTTTCTGTGTTCTTGACTAGTTGTGTGAGATCTTTGTGAGAGTATGTAATTTATTGATCAAATATTGGTGTGAACTGAATTTCACATAAAGGAAATCACATGCGACATGTATATTTCTTTTTTTTACAAAAGTAGTGAACTCATATACCTATAACAATAAAATCTAGAAGCTCAACTGTAATTGGGGATTTTTTTTTAGAATGTATATAAAGACCTAATGATCAACATAAACATCACAAATTTTGCACCAAAATAAAATATAAATATTTATGTATGACATAAACCATGGAATTAGCTTCACTTTGAGATGGTGTAATTCTTCTCGACAACATTCAACTTCTTGATCACAAACTATATATGATGATCTAGAATATCATCATATGGTTTATGTAAGGCTATTAATCATGATGTTGGAAGCATTTGTGTCAAGCTGGAATATTTTATCCCACCATGGCTAGACCAAGTTTGGTGCTTCCACAATCTTCTCCTTGAGAGTATTATATGATTATTTATAGAGGATTATCCATTCAAATTGGATATCTTTGGTTAGGAGGTGATATGAGCATATAAAAATAAAAAGAAATTTTGACAATATCGATTGTGACCTAGGAGTGTGCACACTCATGTTACATTAATCATGGGAGGTAAATCCATGACGGTTTTGACTTTCTTGAAAAGGGGAAGGATAACAATAAATTATTAGGATTCATTAGCAAACCAAATTGATAGCATGATTGTATCATTCATTTGAGTTGTTAAACATGGTATCATAGGATTCTGTGTAGAACAAAGTAATCAAGATAGATCACAAAGGAACGTGTAGATAAAATCCTTGAAATTGTTTAGGATGTTGCAACTAAAAGAAACATTTGCATTTATAATTAAAGTGGTCAAATTATGTAGTAGTAGGATGCCATTAAATTACAAAGGAATTATTTGGATTATGTTTCTTTCCAATATTGATTTGATGGTAACCACTAAAGTTATATTTGGAAGAGTGGAATCTTGCATGAGCATTGTTCAATAGGTTTGGCATCAAGCTCAATGTCAGTGTTCAAGATGTTGAAATATTCAAGAATATCCTTCAAATCCTAATAAATCTAAGTGAATACATCACTATATTCAGTGAAATTGATATATTCAAAGGTATATCAATTTTACTCTAAGAACGTGCACCAATTGTTAAATTGATCTCATAACTTCACATGATTTTGGGTGCACCATTGAAAGTGTTCAAAACTCATTATTTGTATGCACTTTTTTCATGAATCACCATAACACTCAACAAAGGAATAACTAAGTGAAACAATATTATCCAAGGAATTGTAAATTTGATCATAACCCATTTTGTTCACTAAACTGTGTTTTTTCCAATTTGTCATAATTCTAAAATGTTATAAATAGGTTTCTTAATAGTTCATGGGTGTTTTCTTCTTTGTAATTGGGGGTGGAGACTAAATATTCCCATACCCCTGAGTATTTATGTTTATCACTACCTGGATATTTGTTTATGGGAGACTAATTGTCTATAATTCAATAGTGTAAATGCTTTCTAGGAATGTAGATTTCACAATTTCTCATAATTGTAGAAGATTTTTCTAGAAATAAAATGTGCACAGCTTTGAAACTTTCCCACCATTTCAAGTAGGCACTAAACACTACAACATCATCGGGGAATTAGTCATAAGCTTAGAATAATGGGGAATATCAACCATTTAAGGATTTTAAATTGGTGAACAATTTTTGTAAAGCAAGATAATATGTAGATAAAGTTGGAAGGCTGGTTCAGTTCGGTTTGCAGCTAGATACAAACCTTTATGTAATGTTTTTGTATACTTTGATTCTCAAGAATATCAGGTATATGTATTTTTTTTGTGGGGGGGGACAAGAGTTTAAATAGGTGCTAAATGGAGGTAGTCATTATACCTAAAAATTAAATGGTCTGTTTAATATTATAAAACAATTAATGAATTATTATTATTCTTTGGTATATATATATATTCCAAAAGAGATAAAATTACCAAAAATTTACAAAATAGATGAGTAGATAAGGGACGAAAGTGATCTCAAGAACCTTGTTAATTATTTTCCTTTGCTTCCCCTTTTCACCAACTATTTTGATTATGGAGTTTCCCTTCAAAATCTTGTATATGATTTTTCCCACATCCACACATCTAGCATCCACTATGGAATGTGGAGTCTTGTTTCTATTTTTTTCTTTCCTTTTCTTCAATTCCACATTTATGCATTCAGTATATGGAATGAGAAGTGCAAAGAGTCTTGTTTCCTTTTCCCACATTCCCGAGTTGAATCCTTGCATTCTTGCATCTTCACATCTAGTGAAAAGTGTAGAGAATATTTATTCTCATATGTCATATATCACATACCCATAATCTGCACCCCTACATCATGCATCCTTCGGAATCCAGTTTCTGAGTTTTTCTTTCCTTTTCTACATTTATGCATTTACACGTTATGCATGTTGAATGTGGCCTAATAAGAGTCTTGTTACCCTAATACATTGCCAAGTCGAATACATACTATCCTACATGTCCAGATCTAGTGTGGAGTGTGGAGCTTCTTAATTATGTGGTTTCATATATCATATGCTCATGATCCACAGCCTCACATTATACATCTAGATGTTTTAGGCCTTCCACTTCGACTGCCACATTTCGCATCATTCTCAAGACATTCACATCCGATTTTAACATTGTTATCAATTCGTATCCAATTGGTATTTTACGAAACATTTCTTATTTTAGTTAAATCACAATATTCAACTAGCCATTTATTCCTATGTATAATGGCTACTTCCATTTAACACAGGTTTAAGCTCATTCAATGATTACTCGTCTCCATTATTCTATGCTTATGGCTAATCCTTTGATTATAGGTGGATTGTCCACTCGAAACATTTGAAAAGTTGCAAAATTTATACACAATTTACTTCGAGAAGATCCTCCACAATAGTGTATGTATTTGTTACTTACATTGAATATAAAGTAACCATTCAAATGTGATTTATAGATGTGTCATTGTGTTGGAATTTGACGTTTATGATGCTGAAATGTTCAAGAAAACCCTTTTTTTTAATCTGTGTCTTCATAATAATAATATAATTTTAAGGTCATAGCCTAGGAAAACACCAAATATCATTGGTGTATGAGGCCCCCTTGTTTGTGGGATAAGGGACCCTCTTTGTGTATTAATTTGACTACTAAAGTCAAGTAAACACATCATCATTTAAAAAAAAAACTTTTCTTGTTGTATGAAATCATTTTGCCAATAGTCACCGATATAAAGTTTCCAACCATTATCTAAATCTAATGTATTTTAGTTGAATTCATCTCAATATGGTCATAGAGGATATTGAATGTCGTTCTACCCAATCTTCTCTTGGAACATTTGTGTTGTAATTTCCTCCTCCCTATTACATGCCATAATTTGTAGGTGAGTGGTTATGGACATTTAACCAAAGATCACAATGTGTCATGCAAACTTGTAATATTAGGGATGATAATTAATCGTTATTGCTGTAATCCCCATGAGCACAATGTACATCTCAAGGGTTCCATTCTGTTTATGAATTTAGCACACACATAATCATGTTCAACAAAGATATATCAATTTCCATTACTATGCGACAATGCATAAATATTACATTAGTTCCATAGCTTCACGTGATTTTGGGTGTGTTGGTTTAAGCATTTAACATAGTATGTTAATGCATACTTTTTTGCAATAGCTCACCAAATAACGAAATTGTTAGGTGAAGCAATATTTTCCAAGGAAATGGAAATCTAATCATTTCTCTTTTTGTTCATTGCAACATATATCTTTGCAAATTCTTCATCATCTAAAATTTTAGGATGGGATTTTTAATAGTTTTCCATATATATTTTAATGAAGGTTATATAGCTTCATTGGTCAATGGGGTTGAATGATGAGTATTCCAATACCCCTAGGGATTTGCATGGATTAATACCTAGAATTTTCCTTTAGGAGCCTCATTATAAAAAATTCGGTGGTGTATGTATTTATTCATTGTGTCAATATTAAGCAACCGTTATAATGCAATTTATAGTCTTACTACAAATTATAGGATATTGCATTGAATTGTGATGAGTTGGGCCTCAAAAAATAGACAGTGTTTGTTTTCTAAGGTTGTCATGCAATAACCAACTAAGGTGTTAGCAGTCGTCCAAAAGACATAGGTGGTTGAACAACTTAGTGCATTGGAACAAACTAATCTACATTGGGACTAGTGCTATATGTTGGTGTCAAAGAAGTCTACAATAATGATGATAATATAATAGGTCTCTCTCTTGCTTGCATCATGTATGTCATCAACATGTGACAATTTATCTATTTGTGTTTCCATATATTGTGGAAAAAAAAAGTGAATGTCTAGAGTTGCTTTTAACACATGCTCCTTTTGTGAAGGTTTTCACTAAGTAGAGAATGGAATTGTGATGCCCAAAATGTCAAAAATCAAGTTATGTACGTTTTATCGCATAAAAAAACTTGATACAAGAACATGTAAACAAAAGTAATGCTTAATTAAATCTAAACTAAATTAAAACAGAAATAACATAATTTTCATCTCTTTCAACTTAATGCTCCATTTGGTCATTGCATTAGAGTTGGTCCTCTAGAATCATCAAATGCACAATATATAAAATAAATTTCAACTGACATGAATAGTAAACTAAATTTCAAATGTCATGTACATGAGAAGTAGCATTAAAGAATTATAACCATTATTTGGATCGGCCTTATACTCAGATATTTCTGAGTTTGATCTTGTCACTCAAAGGACAAGTCAAACTGGTTAAACCATATATGTACCTAGAGAGAGAGAAAAGGTTCAGGTAAAAAAAAACAGATCTCGAGTTCTTCAATCAATAAGCAAATGACAAGGATAAAAGAAAAAAATAGGTGCAGCAGACTTTGAAAGTCAAGCACATAAATAATTCCCATGCATAAGAACTCACACAGACAGAGACAAGTCAAACACAACTGAAGTAAATTGCAGAGGTAAGGTGGGTCTGAGCAGAGATCAATCAATCTTGAATAAGATAAAATAAATTATGCAGAAATATATCTGAGTAGAGATCAATCATGAAAGACAAGCTGAGAATGCATAACCCGTGAAGCAACCCGAGGAGAGATTGAGGCAAACAGTGAGACAGCCGTGAAGGCAACCCGCGAAGGAATAGAGAGACAGCCGTGGAGAGAGATACGTGAGACTGCTAAATTAGTGAGACAGATAAAACTGTGAGGCTGAGACAAATAAACCGTGAGCTAGATACATAGATAAAACCGTGAGACTGCTCGAAATAACAATTGCTGAGATAATCCGTGAGACAGTCGAAATAACAATTGCTGAGACAATCCGTGAGAGAGCCGAAGTAACAATTGCTGAGATAAACGTGAGACAACCGAAATAACAATTTGCTGAGATAAACATGAGAGAGTCGAAATAACAATGGCTGAGATAATCCGTGAGACAGCCGAAATAACAATGGCTAAGATAAGCCGAAATAACAATTGACCCGAGTAGAAGAGTAGACGTGAAGATTTTGCTCACGGTAAGTTTTTTTTCATTCGTTGAATTAGAGTTATATATAGTTTTAGATTTAGAAAACTTAGGATTAAAATAATAATAAAAACTTAGGATTAAAAAAAATGAATAATAAGAAATGAATAATAAATAAATAAATAATAATTAAAATAAAAAGTAGGGTACCAATGGTCCAAGGGTTTTCAAATAAAAAGGATAAGACTTAAAATAAAACTTTATTAATAAATTCATAAAGTTTTTATTAATAAAGATGTTATTAATAAAACTAAAAAATAAATATTTAATAAATTTTTCATAAAGTAAAAGTCCAAAGGTCCAACAAAAGGTAAAAAGACCAAAATCATAAGTGGGTCAAGGGTCCTATATCCAATGGTCTTTAATAAATCAAGTAGATAAATACACTCCATAAAGTAGGAGTCATGAGGGTCAAATGTGCACATAAGTGAGAGTGCTAGGACCAAGTAAGAAAAGGACCATGAGTCAACAACAACCACAAGACCAAGGTGGACAATCAATCAAATAGGACCAATAAAGACCAAAGACTTTTCTCTCTCTCAAGATACATAGTTTATATATTTTGTCATCACTGTATAAGGGAGAAGATCCAAATGGATGGTACAATCTTTTTGTCCTTAATACTGCTCCTAAGAGTTAGATACTAGGGACATCGTCAAGGGGTGTCCAGTCCCTTGAGAAGCAACCTAGCAATAACCAATTAGGAGAGGGGACAACAATATCTTTCATTCTCAATGAATGGCTTTCAGCTCAAGGCTGAACCTCAGTCCTAGATTGGGACATGTTGATCAACCATCTGGTCCATGACTAGGATCTCCATTCTCACAGAGAATGGTCCTCAACCTCAAGTTGAGAATTCAGTCCTAGGCTGAATGTTGATCAACCATCTGTAGGACCTAGGAAGTCTCTGTCTCAACCTGCAGGATCTGCTTGGTCATCGTGACCAAGAAACCGTCTGGTTCTGGACCAGAATACACTAGAGACAAATAGGGGCCCTAGCCACATGCTAGGGACGTTGCCATGGCATCAACCTGCTTGGTCCTCGACCAAGAACCCGAGGAGACAACTGGGGGACCTAGGGTACCTTCTAGGGTCTTACTCATTACTCTGCTTGGTTAACTTGACCAGGAACCCTAGTTAACTGACTAGGGTACCATCCTCTCTGAGAATGGGTCTCGCAGCTGCACTAAAAATTAACACTCCCTCTCAGCAAGAGAGACATTCTCAGCACCGCTAAGCTTGTCAAGGACAGAGGCTTAGCCCACATAACTGACAACTGCACCATGTCCTTGTCATGGTGAAACAACCTGTCATAGAATACAGGAATTTCTGAGAGCTTCAAAGAACTTTGAATGTCAGCAAACACTTTAATCTTAAAGATCCAAATGGAAGTTACACTTGACTTCCCTTGTTGTCTGAGAATCACTTTCCATATATCATTATCCAATTTCAACTGAAAAACATTTTTCCAAACTTGAAGTTTGGCTAACTCCACATTCGTGGTTGAACTTGAATGAGTGACATGGCTCTCACTGGAGAAACCTTGAAACCCCACAAAAGGTTCCTTAGTGAGATCAACTGAAGGCTTCTTGGCCTTCTCCCTCTGTTTCTCTGAATGAGAAGTCTCATGGACTTCTATGTCTGAGTCATTGTAAGACTCCCTCTTGATCTCTGAAACTTGACAAGGGTTATTCAATAGAGCTTTAACAACATGTCCTGAAACCTTGTAAAGGTCTCCTTCACGGACACCAATTTCAAAAGCTGAGCTCATATTTCCACCTTTAGTCCATACTAAAGCTTTTCCTTCTGAGAAGGCTATAGAGAACCCCTTGTCTTCTAAAATTGCCACTGAAAGAACATTCCTCTTTAAACTAGGAACATATAAAATTTCTTCAACATGAATTAACATACCTGAATCGAGTTTTAAGGCTGTTGAACCAAATCCTTTTATTTCAAGGGTACTTCTGTTTCCCATCTCCACTTTTGTATTAAACTTCTTGGTCTTGTAACCTACAAGTGCCTGTTTGTATCGAGTCATATGCTTGGTGGCCCCACTGTCAGTCCACCATGAGTCTGATGAGTTGGAGATGGAACCTGAGAGCGCTGAAATAAGGTAGTACTCTTTTTGATCTTTTTCTTTGGTCTCAACTTTAGATTTCTTTTTTTGAGGCTCTTCTTCTTCTATAGCAGTTGAAGCATGGTGCTTCCCTTTATGCCAATTCTTGTTAGGAGGATTTCTACAAACGTTGGCATAATGACCGAGCTTGTTACATTTAAAACAACTTACTTTTGACTTATGAGAGTGATTACCTTGAGGTATCTTACCTTTGTTCTGGTGCTGAGGGAAATTTCTTTCTCTCCTTGTCTTGGCAGTAAGAGCAAGGTTCTTTTTAGTTTGAGGTCCAGATATACTCTGGATTCTGCCTTCTTCTTCTAGGCAATCATGCCATAATCTATCAAAGCTTGGTTGAGTTTCTCTTCCATTTACTGCTGAAAGGAATGTCTCCCAAGATGTAGGGAGGCCATCTACAGCTGTTTGCACAAGATCATCATCATCTACTTCAACTCCAATTGCCATGAGTTGATCTTTTAACTGAGCAATCTTTGAGAAGAAAGAGGCAACTGTTTCTTTATCCTCCATCTTTAATGAACAGAGCTGCTTTTTCAAGACCCTCTTTTGAGCAGGTGCCTTCTTCTCATAGAGATTAGCTAGGGCATCAAAACATTCCTTGGCTGTCCTTAGAGGAGCTATTATAGGCATCAAATTATCTTTGACTGAGTCAAAAATCACCCTCTTTGTTTTAGCTTGCTTCTTCTTAAATGCTGCTCTTATTTGAGCTGTTGTGGGTTCTTCCACAACATTAGTGACCAATTCATCCAAATCATTTTCCTCCAAAATATTTAAGACCCTGGCCTTCCATGCATTAAAGTTTGAGGCTCCTTCAAGCCTATCTTCTTCCTTTACAGAGTTGGAAGCCATTTCAAAGCCTTACAGTCAACTTGCCAAGTAAGCTTCTGTGAAGTAAAGATCTTTGTCTTAGGATCGATGTAATTTCTGTTGGCTACAAAACAGAATTAGCTACACCCTAAAGCTCTGATACCATTTCAAAAATCAAGTTATGTACGTTTTATCGCATAAAAAAACTTGATACAAGAACATGTAAACAAAAGTAATGCTTAATTAAATCTAAACTAAATTAAAACAGAAATAACATAATTTTCATCTCTTTCAACTTAATGCTCCATTTGGTCAGTGCATTAGAGTTGGTCCTCCAGAATCATCAAATGCACAATATATAAAATAAATTTCAACTGACATGAATAGTAAACTAAATTTCAAATGTCATGTACATGAGAAGTAGCATTAAAGAATTATAACCATTACCTAGAGAGAGAGAAAAGGTTCAGGTAAAAACAAACAGATCTCGATTTCTTCGATCAATAAGCAAATGACAGGGATAAAAGAAACAAATAGGTGCAGCAGACTTTGAAAGTCAAGCACATAAATAATTCCCACGCATAAGAACTCACACAGATAGAGACAAGTCAAACACAGCTGAAGTAAATTGCAGAGGTAAGGTGGGTCTGAGTAGAGATCAATCAGTCCTGAATAAGATAAAATAAATTATGCAGAAATATATCTGAGTAGAGATCAATCCTGAAAGACAAGCTGAGAATGCATAACCTGTGAAGCAACCCGAGGAGAGATTGAGGCAAACAGTGAGACAGCCGTGAAGGCAACCTGTGAAGGAATAGAGAGACAGCCGTGGAGAGAGATACGTGAGACTGCTAAATTAGTGAGACAGATAAAACCGTGAGGCTGAGACAAATAAACCGTGAGCTAGATATAGAGATAAAACCGTGAGACTGCTCGAAATAACAATTGTTGAGATAATCCGTGAGATAGTCGAAATAACAATTGCTGAGACAATCCATGAGACAGCCGAAGTAACAATTGCTGAGATAAACGTGAGACAGTCGAACAATTGCTGAGATAAACGTGAGACAGTCGAAATAACAATGGCTGAAATAATCCGTGAGACAGCCGAAATAACAATGGCTGAGATAAGCCGAAATAACAATTGACCCGAGTAGAAGAGTAGACGTGAAGATTTTGCTCACGGTAAGTTTTTTTTCATTCGTTGAATTAGAGTTATATATAGTTTTAGATTTAGAAAACTTAGGATTAAAATAATAATAAAACCTTAGGATTAAAAAAAAAGAATAATAAGAAATAAATAATAAATAAATAAATAATAAATAAAATAAAAAGTAGGGTATCAATGGTCCAAGCGTTTTCAAATAAAAAGGATAAGACTTAAAATAAAACTTTATTAATAAATTCATAAAGTTTTTATTAATAAAGATTTTATTAATAAAACTAAAAAATAAATATTTAATGAATTTTTCATAAAGTAAAAGTCCAAAGGTTCAAAAAAAGGTAAAAAGACCAAAATCATAAGTGGGTCAAGGGTCCTATATACAATGGTCTTTCATAAATCAAGTAGATAAATACACTCCGTAAAGTAGGAGTCATCACGGTCAAATGTGCACATAAGTGAGAGTGCTAGGACCAAGTAAGAAAAGGACCATGAGTCAACAACCACAAGACCAAGGTGGACAATCAATCAAATAGGACCAATAAAGACTAAAGACTTTTCTTTCTCTCAAGATACATAGTTTATATATTTTGTCATCACTGTATAAGGGTGAAGATCCAAACGGATGGTACAATCCTTTTGTCCTTAATACTGCTCCTAAGAGTTAGATACTAGGGACATCGTCAAGGGGTGGCGAGTCCCTTGATAAGCAACCTAGCAATAACCGATTAGGAGAGGGGACAACAATATCTTCCATTCTCAATGAATGGCTTTTAGCTCAAGGCTGAACTTCAGTCCTAGACTGGGACATGTTGATCAACCATCTGGTCCATGACCAGGATCTCCATTCTCTGAGAGAATGGTCCTCAATCTCAAGCTGAGCATTCAGTCCCACGCTGAATGTTGATCAACCATATGCAGGACCTAGGAAGTCTCTGTGTCAACCTGCAGGATCTACTTGGTCATTGTGACCAAGAAACTGTCTGGTTCTGGACCAGAATACCCTAGAGACAAATAGGGGCCCTAGCCACATGCTAGGGACTTTGCCATGGCATCAACTTGCTTGGTCCTGGACCAAGAACCCCAGGAGACAACTGGGGGCCCTATGGTACCTTCTAGGGTCTTACTCATTACTCTGTCTGGTTAACTTGACCAGGAACCCTAGTTAACTGACTAGGGTACCATCCTCTCTGAGAATGGGTCTCGCAGCTGCACAAAAAATTAACACAAAAGGGCACACTAATTACGAAGATGGTTTCACTAACATTAGAAACATAAGATCTCTCAATTCTTGGATAATATGATTTGCACCATGCTCTTGGTGTATGGCATATATTTGTTGTTCCAAATCTAGAGTCATTGACAATGGTAAATCTAAAGTCAAGACAATGGTAGGTGCAAATGACTCTAAGTCACAATTGCAACGCTACAAATTTTTCAATAAAGCACCTCTAATAAATTGCCAACTTACCTGCAGCCTTCGCTCACTCTACCAGTCCTTAAGAGAATCCCTATTATAGTACGTTACTGCGTTACCTATTCTTTTTGTGATTTATCTCTGTGAGTGGTGATCTCTGTGTGTTATTGTTGAACCCCTTCTTATGTTGCATGCAGATAACTGTATTTTTCTTTGGAAGGACAGCTTATAAGTTGCTCACCTCTATAACAAGGATTCAATGCACTGCTCCGGTGGCAATTTTCATTGGTAAGTCTTCAGTGCGTAATTGTCTCAAATGACTCTGAGATACCACCATTTTTTAATACATCCATCAAACATCCTTCCTGGCGTTTTCTTTTCAAATGTAAAGATCCTCAGCAAACAAATTTGTGTGTCGATCGCTAAACGACATTGTCAAGCCCTAAATATAGGCCGCGGTTGGTGTTTTTCTATTGCCAGAAGTATAACTCTCCGCCTTTCTTTTTTCTGTCGTATTCTTCCTTTCCATCTTGTTTTTGGTTTCGGTGCTTTGATTCAATCCGAATCTCACTACCTCATTGCACCTATGTGTTGTCTCTATTGTATCATATTGACTACCTTTGATTTTTATTGTTCAAACTCATCAATTAACCTCCTAATATATCTATCTGGCTTAGACGTGATACCTTGATATCTTTTATTGAATAGTTTACTTTATTCCTTTAGATGTGTAGACATAATATATATGATCTGGAGATGCCTCACTCAAATCCATTCCTCCCTGACATAGTTTACAATCATATTCGCAGAGAAGCAGATGCCTCACTCAAATCCATTCCTCCCTGATCCTAATGTTGTTCAATGATTCATGGATGGTGTTGTCATAAACAATCACATTTTAGAAGCAAGCATTTTTCTATCAGCTCAGAATGCTCTGATACTTATATTATTTACTGTAGTTGATATTATGTACACTGATGCCTGAAAAACCTGTTTGTATCAAAACACAATCGTCACAGCATCCAATTGAGGAATCTTGTATTGCATCTGTGTTTGCGTTGTTTGCTGAAGAAGAGATCGAGCATGAAAGAGGGTTCACATTTCTCTCAACAATATGGTTTGAAATTGACGCTAAGACTTTTGGTGCAAATTGATGGAAATAATTTGTTCTGGATGTATGGAAGCACTTCTTTGGTCCTGAAGATTATAGATACCTGAACTCGATCACCAGTTATGAAGCAGAGGTAAATATATGCAGGAGGCTCTAGATAAGCCAGCTTCTTGCTTTCTAGTGAAAGCGTAGTATTGATTTGTTCAAAACTCATTTGCATAGTGTTTTCAATAATTCTTTTGCATTTTGAAATTAAGACTAAATTGAATTTGTAATAGTGTGCATTTTTAGGTGGTATCCAACACTCCTTTAACTTTTCAGTTTAATATTTCTTTTACAAAAACTCTTTGAAGTTTACTTTTGTGTTTAAATAACCAAAATTAAAGAACTCTGATACACACATCATTTAACAATTTCTATGAATAAAGAACTCTTTCATGCGATCTACAATTTCTATGAATAAAAGAACTCTTACTACAGTTTACAAGTCATGCACATGAAAATTGATATGTTTAAAACTCAAAACAGGTCATTATCTAAAGAATTGAGTCTCCTTGAACAACAACATTCTGATTTTGGATTACAACAGTGAAAAAGGGAGCATCAAGCATATTATTATTCTGAATAAAATCAGGGAATTTGATGAAGATACACGGCATGAAGACACTAGAATAACAAGTGAAGACCTTAAAGTAAATTAGGAACTTAAAAAAACTGAAGATGAAGTCATTGAAAAGTCAAATAACAACATCATGAGAGATAATTAGACCAGTTTCAGGATGCATCTAAGATTATAGGATTAGTTTTAGGATGCATAGATAAGATTTTTAGACTTTGATAATAGCTTCTTTTAAAAATAAATCTTACGATATAAAGGATGATGATATTTTTTTTCATATTCTTTATTATAGCAAATCAATTAAATTTGTGAATAGAGGCTTTCTTAATGATGCTGATCTAATATTATTCTTAATATAAAAATAAAGAATAAAGATAATTTAATATTATTATGTAGTCAAAATCATCCCAGCAACTTTAAAACTTTTCATGACCATAGTCATAAAAAGGATGAGCATGTCATACATTAAAAATTGAATCAGTGATGTCTGCCCTACCCATCAGCACATAAAATAGTAAACTAAGAAAATTATTGCTTCCAAGAAGATCATGCAAGTATATAAGTAGGAACATGGAGTGAAAACATACATTTTAGTAGTAAAATGACAAATTATGGTGTATCAAATCCTAAAGAGGCTTTTGGTGCGATAAAATAGTAAACTAAGAAAATTATTGCTTCCATGAAGATCATGCAAGGCAGGAACCTTAGAGTGAAAAAAAACATTAGTAGTAAAAAGACAAATTATATATCTAAACATTAGTAGTAAAATGACAAATTAGATATCCCTATTGCATGTGGTGGTCTATCAAACCAGAGGAAGGATTTTGGGTCTAAGGGGCTATCAATAGATTGTGCACAGAGGAAAGTAAAGGGCTTGCTTTCAGAGGCTTCCAAAAATAAACATTACTAAAGAGAAGTTCTTATCAATGTTTCTAAGTCTTCAACGAACTAAACAAAAAACAAGTAGTTATAATTTGTGGTAATAATACTGTAAATAAGATAATAGAAATAATCCATGTGCCTTGTTAGTGAAGACCAGCCTGCATACAAACAAATAGTAAATCACCTCAACAAAGTCAATGTTGCATGAAAGTTACTTAAACCCATAACATGTTATCCCAATTGTTTTTACTTCCACCTTTCTAAACCTATTAACAAAGGCAAATTTATAAATTATAATTAGTACTCTCTTTTCTGCTCCAAAGTATTGCACCAAAGGAACACCTAACTTCCTATGTAAACTTCAATCAATAGTATCAACCCCAACTTTCTGAAGCACCAAAGCAAAGGCATCCGGATTTCATAGTAATAGAATACTACTCCAAGTATGATTGACTTTAAAATAATCAAATTGGGTAATGAATTATGAGAACTTGCAATGTATTATGTTTAAATTATTAAAACTAGAAGAGTTGTCTAGTACATGGGCCAGGCTCATTTTCTTTATAAATTGTACTAAAAATGATATCAAGTGAAATTGCACACAATGCTTGGAATCTGACATGAGTTTGAAAGGCTGAAATTGCACACAAAACTTGAAATGTGCTCTAGATGGATATACTATTTGAACTTTTCCAGCTCAAACAAGTGCTCTTCAGAAGTAATATGCAAATGAACCCTCAACTCTGCTAGTAAAAGTTCTGTTTTCCAGCTTAATGTTTTTCGAGCTCTAAAGACACCTAACACAGAACAATATGCATTTACTTCTAGTTGATGTGTAATCTCATCTGCCCAGTGTTCATGGGCAGAGCCAGTATTGTCTATCTGTTCTTCCATATTCATTTTTGTGTCGACGGATGAATGGACAAAAGAAGTGCGACTTCCATCATCAGAAGGAGGACACGCTCTTTATTGTCAATGTCCATTTTGGACTCCCTAGACAAAAAGGCCCTTACATACACAAAACTTTGCAGGAAAAAATTTCGGCCTTGTTGCCTACAAAAGATGTTCAAGCAGATATTAGTAGTTACTCACTTGCAGAAGGATTTAACATCTTATGAAACAATCTTGAAATTAACTGAAGTCGTGTACAAAAGGATGTTTTCCCAAATTCAAGCAAAGCAGATAATAGAAAAATACACATGGAATATAATGCTTATAATCAACCCAATTTCCCACTTTGCATAGAATTATATCTTTAGTTTCAACTAGTGAAGTATGAACAATATGAAAGCCCAAACAAGGAGAGAAAAACTCCAACATTCCTTCACAAAACTCAGAATAAACACAGCATTAGACGATAAGTTCAAAAAATCACCATAAAACAAAAAGAAAAAAGTTAAAACAACTCAAAACATACACAAACATATATGTAAACCAGTGTTTTCAAAGAGGTGTTCCCCACGTTTTGCGTACAGGGACACCTCTCAGGATCATCCCTAATTTTTTTAACTTGTGTGGCTTTCACAATAAACTAACAACATTCCTTAAATCTATCTACAAAAGATCCCTTACAAATTGTTATCTAAAGCAAAACTCTTGCACATTTTACAGAAAATAATTTTTGGTACTTGGTAATTACACATATCAACCAATAATACGGGAGGAATAAAGTAATGTCAAAGCATAGGTGAATTGGATAAGGGAATGACTTTGGTGAAGCCCTAAACCAAGATTATTACTACAACCCAGAATTTGTGAGCAGAAGCATCAACGAATAAAACAGTTCAAAAAATGCTCAAGATGGACCTAAATAAAAAACAATCTGAAAAATGCTTAAGATAGACAATATTGGTCAAAAAACAATCTATGTCAAATTTGTCAAATCTTGGTTGAACTCGTTAATTTCCAACTATGGGAAAGTTTAACCAGACATACCTCAATTTGGTTCAAATGGACAGATTTAACTAGTTACAGAGCCAAGCCAAGTAGATTTGTACATTATGCAACCATCCTCAAAAAGCCAATCCATAGTATTTATATATATCTATCCTCATACCTATGAAACAACCCTGCAAAATCACTTTTAATCAACGAGCAGCGAAGTAGAGAGACTCACCTGAATATCAGCAAACATTAACGAAAAAAGAAGGAATGGGTATTTAAATCAGGCTCTTATAACTACAGCACAGGAATGTGTATTTATATCAGGCTCTAACATCTCTAACTACAGGAAACCAAGCTAACATCTCTGCACTGCATAATCCCAGCGATCTTTGAACCATAGTGGATGGGAATTGCAGCACACCACAGGAATTCTTTCACACACAGCAACTTTAAATGAAATGGACGCAGAAATACCTTTAACTCGATCTATTCTTCACGAGTTTACGCAAAGATCTATCCCCTACTGCCGTAACAAGCCCAGTAGAAAACAAGCACAGGAATTCTTTCACACAGAATATATGATAAGAAAATAAGCCAAATGTCTACCAGCAACTTTAAATGAAATGGACGCAGAAATACCTTTAACTCGATCTATTGCCCTATTCTTCACGAGTTTACTCAAAGGTGCGTCAAGCCGATCTATCCCCTACTGCCGTAACAAGTCGAGTAGAACAAGTTATTTATATAGTTTGAGCTCCGAATCATGCATGACCTCGATTGCATGTAAGAGTGGAGTAAGAAGCTCTTCATGCATTTGATGAACAAACCTTCGTACGTGCGTGAACACTGTCCAAACGCCCTCGATTTAAGGTCATAGTATGATGTTCTTACCGCTCAAAATGAGTGGTTTAGGGTGATTCAAATAAATAATAAACAAACGCCCTCGATTTAAGGTCATAGTATGATGAACAAACGCCCTCGATTTAAGGTCAAAATGAGTGGTGTAGCGTGATTCAAAAAAATAATTTTGAATTGAAAATATTTAGTTACTAATTAATAATAGTAAGTTAGTGGAACTAGTAGGTTTGTAAATTTTGTTTTTAAAGTTTTGCATTAATATTTAATAATTATCATTAGTTAATACTTCATAGTAGTGGGTGGAAGTAGAGATGCAACATTGTTGCTAAAGGTTTATGTAGTGAGCAATCCTATTTTTCGAGCAAGGGGTGATTTGAGTGCAGGTTATCACACGCTGTGTCCAAAAGCCCTCGATTTAAGGTCATAGTATGATGTTCTTACCGCTCAAAATGAGTGGTTTTGGGTGATTAAAATAAATAATTTTGAATTGTCAAAATTTAGTTAGTTGAACTAGGTGTGTAAATTTTGTTTTTAAAGTTTTGCATTAAGAGTGGTTTAGGGTGATTCCAATAAATAATTTTGAATTGTCAATATTTAGTTAGTAATTAATAGTAAGTTAGTTGAACTAGTGTGTAAATTTTGTTTTTAAAGTTTTGCATTAATATTTAGTTAATACTTCATAGCACTGGGTGGAAGTAGAGATGTAACATTGTTGCTAAAGTTTTATGTAGTGGGAAATCCCATTATAGGTGGTAAGTATGTGGTAAGAAATGGTATTATTTAGTTAATAGTACCTTAAGAAATTGATGGAAATATAATACAATATTATTTGAAAAGAAATCTCCATATTGATGTTTAATTTGTCATCTATATTCAATTAATGAGTGATAATAAGTCGTGGACTTAAGGGTGCATTATCACTGAAAAAATATTATGCATTGACATTTGACTATTTATCGATAGGTAATATGTGGCAAAAAAATTATGAAGTAGAATGTAATATTATTGGGAAAATATAAATGATTGTCAACTAAGTTGTATATGGAATAGAATAAAGAATGGAATTGTGTGAAGTTAAATAAAAACATTGTGCTTGATATAAGAATTTAATGTAAATCTCTACAAACCATAATCAAAGGAATACAAGGATATTATTGATCCATGTGTCAATCAAGATAGACATGCAACATACTTGATCATGGCCAACTTGTGCTTCATAACAAATGCTATGATTGAAATTTGCTCATTGTGATCTTCTCTTGTACCATCACCCCCCCCTAATCTTCAGTTTTTCACATGCTCTTCTTCAACAAGGGATCTACATGTCAACACTAATAGCTTAGCAATCATACAAACCAACCAACTTAGATCCAAATTACTTGGAAACATCACTAGGATATGCAGTTGAGGTTGTTAGTGTGTCCAACAAGCCCAATGTTCAAAGTCAATCACATACATGCTAGTGCCCATAACATTGGACAAATATCTTCCTTATTCATGAATTTGTTAGTTCCATTGCTGACTTGGGAACCATTATATAAATGATTGTCTAATACCCTCTTGTTGTATAAATATGTAACATTATTTATTGTAGAATATGAAAGGTGAGAACATGTAGGGTAAAAAATGCGAAGTTGTAGGTTGTAATAGGTTCCATACTATGTAAAATTCCCATAATGTTTTGTGGTGATCTATATTTGAAGGATTGAACTGAGCATGTCATTTTTGTCATAATGATATATAATATCTTTTCATCACTTCAATCCTTGCCTCCTCTCTAATTTCTTTGTAATCGAATAGAATTATACACTTTAGCCAGCATGCATTGTATTAGGTTGCTTCTTTTGTTTTTTTGTCTCTTGTTATTCCTCCACGTTATATTATGTTAATACTTATTCCCTAGGTTGCATACCCTATAATAGGATCAAATAAGCTTCTGCACTTCAACTTGATTGTGCAATACTATCACTTCCACCTAGTCAAGTTATTGTTCTAGGATCTTTCCATTCATCACGATTGGACATTGTAATCTACTTCCAGTCATTATCTAAATATAGACATACACTAAAAGGATGATTGATGTCCTTCTGGTGAGGGTTTATGATCCTTGGGAAATTGATCCGATTAGTGGTTTGAATTATTGATATTAGAGCCCTTATATGTGAAACTTACTTTAAGTAGAGTCCAACACCTATTTCATTAAACTTGGACATATTCTAGTCCAAGTCACTTTCAAGATGGGTTAAAAACATCCTTTCTAAACCCCAAAATCAAGGTTTCTAAAGTGCAAAATCTAGTTCCAAAAGTGCCAAATCTAGGTTCCAAAAGAATACTTTTTCTTTTGATATCGCCACTTTTGAAATTGGTTTTTGCGCATTTCCAATATGATAAATATGATAATGACACTTTTAGAACCTGATTTTTCCCTTTTGGAAGGCTAATTTTGACACTTCCAATACTTAAATTTGCAATTTTGAAAACCGATTTTGGCACTTTCAAGCTCTGATTTTGCACTTTCGAAAACCAAACATGACCCTTTACAAGTATTATAATCACAGTGCAATTGAACATACTAGTACAAACAAACATTCAAGTGTATTATTTAACAAAATACTTTCATTTTATTCACAATTGGTCTCACATCACTCATGCGATTTAGGTGTAGCAAGCAAGCCCATAATTGATCTAACAAGAATGTGTCATTGACATCTTGGCAAGTATACATTTTTGTTATAATACAGTTCCCTTCCTCATTACAAACATGTTTTTCTTTTGAGTCATCTACAATCACTGTATTTGTAGCATCCCAACCATGGATCAAAATGTCCCAAACTTTGTTTGAAGGCTTGAGAAATACATAAGGATTTCCATCACTCTGATAACCCTCTCTGGCTATGAAAGAACAATAATCTTGTTTTAAAATTACTCTAAATTGTTCCCTTTGCAATCCTGTTCTTTGTAATAATGTTGGCAAAAACTCGTCAACATTTTTTTGTTGTGCAGAAGTCCATACCCCAACTTCAAATATACTAAAGCATTGTTTACAAAATTCCCTAAATCTTGGACGTATAAAGTAATACTTTGTGGTTGATTCGATATCTGGTGTTCATTGAAATCTGATTTTTTTTTATGATTTGCCTGTGACAAAAATCCATTGAAATCAGAAATAATCAATGGTTTACTAGTAACAAATCTTCTAGTATCTGCATAAAAAAAAAGAACACAGACAACCCAGTCAAGAAAATATTGTGTTTCAATGTTTCACCAAATTCATGATACGATGTCCATAAATATATAAGAACTGTCCAAGATAAATATAGAAAAAAAATTTACATCAATTTGTAGAAGTTGTCAAAATATACAAATCACTAAATGAATTGTTGTCTGTATAATATCGCGGTCATTTGAAGTTGAATGTTTTTAACCAATGCCCCATTTTTTAACGAGGCCGGAGATAATTCAATAGAAAACACAACATTGGTTTTATAGTTATTTTTCTCTCTTGTGAATCGTCAAATGTCCAACTAGTTGGCATTTTCAAGTAGTTTTCCTTGCTATTATTTGTTGAATGATATTTCCCTTCATCTATAAACAAAATGTCTGTTTTTTTATATGTATCTCCATATTGGATAAGTACATCCGTAAATGAATTTTTGTATATGTGCAGTACTTCACCAACATTATAATATGTAGACATTGAGTAATTATAAATAGTACCATGTTTGCATTGCTCTCGACCCCAAATAAATACAAAGTCTTCATTCTTAAACCATTCAAATATACCGAGGAATTTTTTAATTTCCATGTTGTTGAGTGAGGAAAACCATAGAGCAATGTCAAAATGTTTTCTGGCAACACTGATAATATCGGGGCTAATCTGTGCATAATAACGATAGAAATTATCGACAAAATGAGGTTGTTTGGAAAAATATTCAATGTTGGATAACATCCGAACTCCAAATAGAAATCCCTCTACTCCCAAGACCAATAGTTTATTTTGTGGTGATATCTGGACTGATTATAAAAATTGTGACTATATATATAACCACAACAACAACATTTTGTTCATGAAGTTAATGATCACAAACATGCAACTGTAAATGAATATTTTGATTTCCAAATATTAATACACAAATCAACCAAAATTTCACAGATTCAAATGATTTAATAAAAGCATCACACTGAACTAATAATATGTTAGATTGAAACTAAAATAGCAACGTAACCGAAAAAAACAGAAAACACATTAAATGATTTAAAATCTCCATAGGTTATATCTAGTGTTTCCCACTCTTGAAAGAGGAAATGATAGGTCACAATTGATGGATGTCACTCAACTAGAAGAAGGCATTGAATGTTCTGATATCAGTTGATTCATGCATTTTACTAAAACCCTGCTAGAGTCGATGTACCAATTCACTATCTGTCCTAGCGGATGATGCAATAAAGGGCTTACTCAAAATATAGTTTTCACATGGATGTGCTTTCACATCACCACCCTCCACAACAATCATTGATGTATTACTTTGTGAATATTTCATTGGGAACTCCTCCCACACACTCTCCACATTTTTTTGTGTATTTCCTTCTTTATCGTTGGTACATCTCTCTCGAAACCATAAAAATAAAATTTGTTCCCCAAATGTTTTTTCTGCACTACCTTCCCTCAAAAAATTTGTAAACAATGAATTCCCCTCATTGACCCCACATTCACATGACCAAATCCCAACATTGAATTGGGAAAGACATAATCCAAAAAATTGTATCGCATTTGTTCGTGACTCACATGATTTTTCTTTGTGTTTAAATTCAAATTCACCAACAGTACTTTCTTCCCCCCTTTTTACTTTTTGCCTCCAAAAGTATTTTTTTTTATTTTCTCTTTTGGAGTCATTTTCTGTGACTTTCTTGCGAAATAGAAAACCTTCCATTTCTAATATCAATAACATTTTTGTATGGGGAGATGCATAGAAATATTGCTTGTCATTATATATTTCGGAATAAATTTGTTTTATTAATTTAAGTAGAAAATAATTTGTCTTTTACCTGTCAATGACCGGCCAACATTTGAGTGGTGAGTAACATTGCTGGAGATACCGCATTTTGACACCAAGCCCTCGCCTGGTTCATTATTATCCAAGAAACCCATCTCCAATGTGTTGGTTGCTAATATCCACAAACATCATCAATCCCAGCTCTAATTGTGGATGATCCACATGTTGAATAGCAATCCAATCATCTTGACCTGGAAATTTGCAGGTATACATTTTATATAACTTTTTGCAAGTATTCAAAGTCACTATCCCCATTCATAATTTAGTTAATTTAACCAGGATCTTTGAAAAATAAATTTTTACCTTCTTGTCCATCCTATTCACCAGTTTGGTAGTTCCTTGTGGATTTGTAACATCCTGAAAAAATCACAAAAATTTAAAATTTTTCTACGTGACAATTAATGCTTATTTAATATGTGCGGAATAGAACAAAGCATAAAACGTTATCGTGCTCTAATAAATACCATGCTAGCTTATCGTATAAGAATTTGCGACTAACAGAATTATGTTTATGTCTTGATGTCATTAACACTACTGCAACTTCTATTATTGATGTTATGATTTATGAATCAATTATTTTGACTAATATACTTTTATTTATTGATGAAGGGGTCCTATGGACGCCCTGAGGCTTACTTAGCATTCATGCTAAAGCATGTGAATTCGTACTTGTGGCAGTTTACAGATAAGGTTTTAAAGTTGCGACAAGTGACCAAACAGTTTATCAGTGAAGGTCTGTAATGATCGTAATGCAGTGTTGTACTCAGAATTATTTTTGGTTTCCATTCATGTCGAACTGTATGTAAATATCTACCTTCTTCCTCCGTGGCAATTTGTGGAAATTCTATGTATAACTGTTTTGCTAACTTTCCTAGGGTCTATACTTCTACCATGGTTATGATAATTTGATTTATCAACAAGTCTTCTATTTCACTATACAATAGCATGTATGTATAAACACAATCTTCTTTGATTATTTATATAATCTATTTATATGGTGTTTGGGACATTATCAAACAATTACAAACTATATATATAACATATTATATGTTGTGTGTTATGTGCAATAGTGTGGCCCCATGTGATATTATGCCACCCTAGTGAACTATACAAACATATGATGCTATACAAAATGCAATATTATACAAACTTTATCGATAATTTGTAAAAATATAATACTATATGATCCTACAATACTATGTGAACTTTGGAGATATTCTATTATGTGTTGTGTGCACTTATGTGACCCTAGGTAATACTTATGCGACCTCGGTGAAGTTCTATCTAACCCTTAACTTAATGTTACAAGGGCATATATCATGACCTTACCATAACCATTTCCATGTTGTTTGATATGAATGTTAATATGCATTACAGGTTGGCAGATGTAATTGTATCCTATGCATTGAATGCACACAACCAACAAGAATAGCGGAATTCCCTTGTGGATCGCTGAGTAAGCTTGGTTCACATAAAAGTATCTTGGTGTAACAACTGAGTGCTGAGTTGTAACTTGGCAAAGTTTTAAACATTTCCCAGCTAGATCCTTCATGGATGTTGTAGTGATGGCTCATTTAATGTGGTAGATGGTTTGTGATTTCGTAAATCCCACTCGTGATCTCCACCGTTGATTTGGCAAGGGTTTCAATGCATGTGGTTAAACCCTACCTTTGCTGTGATCGATGAGTTTATTGTGATTTTTGTTACTTGGTAGTGGTAGATGTATGTGGCCGACAGGATGAGGGTTTGTAGTTTTGTTGTTCTGCCTGTGGAGGCATAGCTCCTGAGTCTTGAACTCGTAACCTATGTAATTTATAGATCCAAGCTCTCTCCAATTCTTGTACAGTGGTGAATGTCTCCTTTGGTAGTCTTAGAGTTTGTCTTTGGGTGGTTTGATACCCCGACTTGTTGAGGTTTTTTTTATTTTAATGCTGGGTTTGAAATGAATGGTCAGGGCCTCGCCAGGGTTGCTATATCTCTCGGCACTGTTTCATTGTTTTAAAATAGTTGATGGTTTTGTGTTGGATCCAGCTATACTAGCATTCGACGAAGTAGGGGTTTCGTTACAATTGTATCTGTCTTGGCGTTCATTGCTGCTACGGGCTATCATTTAAAAGGTAATGTGTTTGATTTCCTTCACTGTAATGTTCATACATGAGTGCTAATGGTTATTAGAATTTCGATGCTGTAATTCTTCCTTCTGAGATACTATTTTAACCACATCTGTGATGTTCTTGCAGGTGTAATATGTAATGGCTTCTCAATTCTGGGTGTTGAAGGTTGGAAATAACTATACCAACTGGTAAGACTCGGCGGTTGCTTTGAAACTCTGTGTAGGTGAAGATGTTGGCCGACTATGTGATGTTTTGTGTGTTGTGTTTTTCACTCAGAGAGTTTTGTAAATTTGTAGATATAGGGTTTGTAAACTTTTTAAAAGTATGGGGAGGATAATACCTCAACCCACAGGGAAACAACCGTGTTGATTGTTAATACAAGTATTTTGTAACGGAGATTCATATTCTCAGACTTAATATAGTGATACATCTGGTTCTCAAAATAGTTCTGTGTTTATGGTTGATGGATAAAAGTTATGGTTGTGAAATGAAATGAAAGCTTCTTCGTATCGTTTCTTCTCCATAAAATAACTATGAAAACTGTATAGTTGTATCGTGTGTCTCTCCAGACTTGGATATCGTGATAACCCTTTGATTTCTACAAATCGTATGGGATACATTTTTGTTTTTAGAGAGGAGTTTGGATGTGTAAGGTTCGTCGGTATGGGTTAATTTTTTATCATCGTTATGATGTCGAGTCTTCAACTCTGTCGAGTTATGGAAATAAATAAAATAATAATCTATGTTTTAGCTTTATGGCAATTGTCACATGGTTTGTCAAGCGTTGAAATGGATAGTTTGATGTTGCTCTTCGAAATGGTCTCAGCACTAAACTGATGTCTGCTATATTTGCTTAGAAATATCCTACTAATATCATGATACTTGAATTCTGGAAATGATACCAAGAATGTAATTGTTTAACCTGTAGGAAATGGTTTCTGTGTGAATTGTTTGGTCTTTTGTTTATAAGTTTAAAATGAAAACCTATTATGAAAATTGTTAATGCTAACTAGGTCTTCCACTGTGTAATGTTGAGACCAAAACTTGATTATGTTTACATTGTAATAATTCTATATCTTAATTGGAATTGTGTAGTAAAGAAAAATGAAGTTTAAGTTGCTTAGAATGGAATGTTCACTAAAGGATGGTAGTTGATAACTCTGTTTAGGGTTATAGCATAAAATGTTTTGATTTCCACGATAGAGTTTATGGTATAAAACAATGTATAATTGTATGCATGAAATAGTTGGGAAATCTTATTGTCTGTACAAAGAAATATCACTTTGCTGTATAATGAAAGTAAATCTATAAATTTCCTAATATAAACATGAGCATTTAAACTACTGAATATAAATAACAATCTTATATTGTTAGAACATAAATCTAATTATTTTGAAAACAGAGATATTATAAACAAGGAAACATTGCATGTAAATTAGGAAAACAGTTAGCTAAAAATAATTGATAATGGGGCACTGTAAATGTATATACAGGAGTTAAACAGTAAGTAGAAAACTTGAGGAATTTTTAATAATTTAATCTTCTCATTCACTTGGTTATTTGCCTATCTTGATCTATTCTACTTAATCTGTCTCTGTACTAGAGTACGATGTTGTTCCTTTTTGCAAGGGAAAAAATGCAGAGACTATTTTATTCAATCAGTTCGATATATATAGAATTATTAAATTATTCAAGAAAACTGAAATAAATCTCAACAGTAAAAGTTAAATAGATAACAGAACTTTAAAGTAAAAATAGATAAGACAATGGAACCTATGAAAGATGATAGGGCTGACAAGCACCCAAGGAGGCCTGTTCCTCCCAACCTACTTCAGAAGAAGCAGCTCAACTACTGACTTCAAATGAACCCCCGAGCCTGATTACTAATCCAATAAGTGGGTGGAACTGTGTAGAAGCAAGGCACTCAAAAATGCCTTCTCCACTTAGCATCAACCTCATGAAATAAAATTTCTTCTCCACTCAACATCAACCTCCTGAACTCAATAAGAGTTTGGAAGACTCACAACATGATGAACAACATAGCATTTCCCCTCATCAAATCTCTTGGGTGCAAACACAGCAAAACCCCAAGGTAAATTTCCTCATCAGGAAAAGTGATGAACCTCAGTTCAATATTTGATGGCTATTATATAGATTGCCTAGGTCTTTTAGTGGTCAGTTTGGAATAAATGAGCCTCAAGCTCTAGTCCCATCTTTCAGGGCACTATGACCACATTTCAAGGGAGTTGTCCCATACCAACAGCTAGTTAGTTGCATCATGATGCTGCCACTTGTCCATTGCCTTCTACCCCAGATTCCATTCCACCTAGTGGATCAGTAACCACTCTTTCAATAGTCCTCTTAGGTGTTTGTCTCCTATTTTATCTATTTAATAATAATATATTGTGTAATTTACAGTCATCCTTGGACACCTGTCCAACATAAAACTTTACAATAAAAGTTATAACAATGTTTGTTAACACAAAATGTTTTCCAGCAAAAAGGGTACGTTACAAACACCCCCACTTAAGCTCAACATCGTCCTCGCTGTTGCTTCTTCATCATCAAGTTCCTCATGGAACAGAACTAGATATGCTGCCCGCATATTACTTTCTAGCTCCTAAGTAGCTTCATCAGGGCTAAGGTGCTTCCATTGCACCTTTACCTGCCCTATGGTGCGATTTTGAAGCATAATTTTCCTTTTGTCGAGAATACAGTCCAGTTCCACCTGAAAATCTCCTTTGGGTTCCACCTGTATGTCATTCCAATTCAGCACATGAGTAGCATCATGCACATACTTCTTTAAAATAGAAATGTGAAAAACATTGTGGATTTTTAAATTATATGGCAATGCCAATTGATATGCAACAGCTCCAATCCTTGATAGGATTTCGAATGGTCCACAATACGTTGGTGCTAACTTAGCATAGCTCCCAAGATTCAAAGAACTTTTCTTGGGCTTTACCTTTATAAAAACATGGTCTCCTACTTGAAATTCTCTTTTAGTGCGTTTCAAATCAGCATAGCTTTTCTGCTGATCTTGGGCAACCTTTAAGTTACCTTGAACCTATTTCACGGTTAGCTCAATTTCTTTCAATAAATCTGGTCCTAACATCAATCTGTCTACAGGATTATCCCAATAAATTGGAGTACAACATTTTCTTCCATACAAAATTTCAAATGGACTTAACTTAGCAGATGCTTGATAATTATTATTGTAGGCAAATTCTGCTAAGTGTAAGTAATCTTCCCACTTAGATGGCCGATCTTTAACATACAATCTTAACATGTTTTCCAAAATCTGATTTACTCTTTCTCTCTGACTTTAAGTTTGTGGGTGGAAAGAAGTGCTGAAATTTAATTTAGTATTTAATCCTTTAAATAGTGCTGTCCAAAAGTTACCAGTGAACTTAGAGTCTCGGTCTAAAATAATTACCTTCGAAATTCCATGCAAGTGAAAAATTTGCTTCATGAAAATATCTGCAATGTTAGAAGCCTTGAAAGTAGTTTTAACAGGAATAAAATGAGCAACTTTATTAATTTATCAACAACAACCATAATTGAGTCATTCTGCTTCTGATTTTTAGGCAAACCTATAATAAAGTCAATGCTTATAATTTCCCATTTCCATTCTGGAATTGGTAAGGGCTGCAATAGCCTAACTAGATGTTGATGTTTCGCTTTAATAGTCTGACATTCAAAGCATCTAGTTATATATTCAACAACTTCACTCTTCATGTTTGGCCAAAAGTACTCATTTCTTAACATAGTTATCATTTTCTGATAACCAAGATGCCCTGAATAAGGACTCTTGTGAACTTCATCTAAAATCAGCAACTTAACCTTCAAAAAATTAGGCACATAAATTCTGTTTTTATAAGTTAAGAATCCTTTTTCATTAATACTGTAATCTCCTATAACATTTTCAGATGAATTTTCAGCCACTTTATCATGTAATTTTTGGTAATTTTTGTCTTGTTTAATTCCTTCTTCAATCTAATTTTCCAGATCAGTTTTAAAAGTACTGATTGCTGCCAGAAAACTCAATCTAGCATTTCTGCTTAATGCATCAGCAACCTTATTCTCCTTTCCATTAATGTGATGGATCTCAAAATCGTACTCGCTAAGGAAAGCTAACGACCGATCTTGCCTTGAGTTAATATTTGTTTGATCCAATAAATACATTAAGCCCTTGTTATCAGTCATTAAAATGAATTTTCTTCCGATCAAGTGATGGCGCCACGTTTTTAAAGCATGTATCATGGCTACCAACTCAAGATCATACGTTGCATAATTATTTTCATGTATTTTTAACTTCCTTGACTCAAAAGCAATTGCATGACCTTGCTGACTTAAGACCCCTCCAAGTCCTTCGTTGCATGCATCTATGCATATGACGAAATCCTTATTAGGATCTGCAATTTTTAAGATGCGTGTAGTAGTTAACAATTCTTTTAACTTATTAAAACTGTCTTGACACTTTTGATCCCATATGAATTTCTTCCCTTTCTTCTACAAAGAAGTGATGGAATTAGCAATTCTAGAGAACCCTTCAATAAACTTTCTATAGTACCCCATTATTCCCATGAATGACCGTACATCAGTTACATCTTTAGGGACAGACCATTCATTAATAGCTTTTATTTTATCAGGATCAATAGAAATACCATCTTTAGAAATTATATGACCCAAATACTAAATTTTATCTTTATAGAAATCACACTTACTGAACTTAGCGTAAAGCTGATGATCTCTAAGTACTTGTAAAATGATTTTTAAATGTTCGTCATGCTCTTCTTTAGTTTTTGAGTAAACCAGAATATCATCAATGAATACCACTATGAACTTATCCAAATATTTATGTAGAACATTGTTCATTAAACACATTAACACTGCCAGTGCATTGGTTAGCCCAAAAGGAATAACTACGAACTCGTAGTGTCCATAACGCATTTTGAATGCAGTTTTGAATATGTTGACGTCTTTTATCCGGACTTGATGATAACCCGACCTTAGATCAATTTTAGTGAATATCTTTGCTCCACGTACTTGATCAAATAGATCATCTATGCAGGGTAAGGGATACTGGTTCTTAATTGTCATTTTATTAAGCTGACGGTAGTCAATGCACAAACGCATGGTACCGTCCTTCTTTTTAACCAATATTACTGGTGCTCCCAAGGGGACACACTGGGCCTTATGTAGTTTTTATCTATTAATTATTTCAACTAAGATTTTAACTCATTTAACTCCAGAATATTCATCCTATAGGGGGCCTTCGAGTTTGGTACCGCACCGGGTACTAACTCAATGGTGAAATCAAGTTCTCTTTTCGGAGGTAATCTTGGAATTTCTTCCGACAATACATCAGAAAAGTTCCTAAGGATGGGAATATCCTCTAGTTTTAACTTGTCTTCTTTAGATGTACACTCATCATTAACAGCATTAACAACAAACAATTTACAACCTTTTCTGGCAGCTTTCTTTATTTGTAAGACAGAAATCTGCCTTACTGAAATCTGTCTATGAATTCTTTTTACTATTTCTGAATTACCTTTATTATTTACACAAGTAAAATATTTATCATAACAATTCAGTATAACTCTATGTTGTTCAAGCCAATCCATGCCTATCAACAAATCATATGACCCTAAAGGTAAAACATTCAAATTAATTTGCGTTTTCAGCTGACTTAAAAATACTTCACAATTCTTGACATAATCTGTAACCTTTCTTTTAGTTCCTGTTGCAAGTTGAACTAACCATGCATTATCAAATTTCTCTATTTTTAGCTTGCAATGGTTTACTAAAGTAGGTGAAATATAAATTAGATTTGCATATAGATCTATTAAAATAGAAATAGACTTGTTTTGTATCATACCTTCAATTTCAACCATGGATGTTTGATGGTCCGCTTGACGATTTTCCAGTGCTGCATTTATCCTGGGCATTTCTCTTGCGATATCTCCAACTGTAGGTTCTGGTTGCATAGTATGAATATTGTTGGTTGTCCTCTTGTTGCGTGGGCAATCTGCTCTTTTATGTGGTCCACCACATTCATAGCACTTTATGGGTCCTTTCTGCTTAGCATACCTGTTGTTATTGTTATTGTTATTGCTATGATTATTATTATTAGGTACATTTCTTGTAGCAATAGAGTTCTGAAATGCATTATTCCGGTAATTATTAGGAAAATTTCTGTTATTAAAATTTTTCTTAAAACCTCGAGCATTATGATTAAAATTTTTCTTTTTATAGTTGTACTGATTAGTCTTACTTTTCTTCCAGCTAGTTGTTCCTTCTCTTTTTCTGTTTTGGTCAAAACAAAAATTTTTCTTCCTCATGGCCTCTTCCAAAGTGGAAGGATTATCATACTCAATACGATCTTTTATATTAAAAGATAAACAACTGAGAAACCTTTGCACTTTAGGATTTTCCTCAACCATGTAGGGCACATACCTCAACAAGCTAAGGAACTTGCTGCATAGTTCTTTCATGTTCATTGTACCCAACTTTAAATCATAAAACTCTTTTGACTTATCTTCAAAGTACTGTTCCGACAAAAACTTCCTTTTAAACAAACTTTTAAACATAGTCCAAGTTACTTATTTTTCTTTTATACTCTTGATCCTTTTAAGATCCTGCCACCAGATATATGCCTTCCCGGTCAGATTGTAAATAGCCATCTTGGCTTTCAGTTGAGAAGAGTAGTCGTAAATGTTAAAGTACTTTTTCATTCCAGACAGCCAAGCTTCTGCTGTCTCACCCTTCTCACTTTTTCCATTAAAAGTAGGTGGTTTAATATTTTTAAATTCCCCAGTAATATGTTCATGATGCTTATGTTTTCTCTTTTTAGAGCAGCATTCACTGTTACTGCTGTCATAATTTATGTCTTCATTACTTGAATCAGATTTAGAGGATGAGTAACTATTCCTTTTATCATTTCTTGCTTTCTTATGCTTATGTTGGTGGGACATTATTTCAGAATCAGCCTTAAATTTTGATTTTCTGCCTCTTTCATCACTATGACAGTTTCCTTTTAAATTCTATTGTAACTCTTCTTGTACCTTAAGGATCCGTTCATTTTCTTCTTTAACAGCTTTTAACTCGGAATTTAAATCTTGTACAGTGCGTAAAATTTTAGAAGACTAGTTGTTTAACTCAACATAAATTCCTTTAGTATTGTTATCATTAATACATTCATTACGAGGAGATCTATCTTCTGCTGATTCCTCTCGTATTTCCACACTTGCAATTATAGGTCAATCTGGTCTGTGCAAAAATAAAATTAAATTACAAAAGTTAGTAACATAAAATTTTTGATTTCTTTTCTGTTTGCGCGCATGAGCCTCAATCAGGCCTAGAGTTTGAACTTGTGCTCTGATACCACATGTAACATCCCGGAAAAATCACAAAAATTTAAAATTTTTCTACGTGACAATTAATGCTTATTTAATATGTGCGGAAAAGAACAAAGCATAAAAGGTTATCCTGCTGTAATAAATACCATGCTAGCTTATCGTATAAGAATTTGCGACTAACATAATACTACTGCAACTTCTATTATTGATGTTATGATTTATGAATCAATTATTTTGACTAATATACTTTTATTGATTGATGAAGGGGTCCTATGGACGCCCTGAGGCTTACTTAGCATTCATGCTAAAGCATGTGCATTCGTACTTGTGGCAGTTTACAGGTAAGGTTTTAAAGTTGCGACAAGTGACCAAACAGTTTATCAGTGAAGGTTTGTAATGATCGTAACACAGTCTTGTACTCAGAATTATTTTTGGTTTCCATTCATGTCGAACTGTATGTAAATATCTACCTTCTTCCTCCATGGCAATTTGTGGAAATTCTATGTATAACTGTTTTGCTAACTTTCCTAGGGTCTATACTTCTACCATGGTTATGATAATTTGATTTATCAACAAGTCTTCTATTTCACTATACAATAGCATGTATGTATAAACACACTCTTCTTTGATTATTTATATAATCCATTTATATGGTGTTTGGGACATTATCAAACAATTACAAACTATATATATAACATATTATATGTTGTGTGTTATGTGCAATAGTGTGGCCCCATGTGATATTATTCCACCCTAGTGAACTATACAAACATATGATGCTATACAAAATGCAATATTATACAAACTTTATCGATAATAGACATATAATACTATATGATCCTACGATACTATGTGAACTTTGGAGATATTCTATTATGTGTTGTGTGCACTTATGTGACCCTAGGTAATACTTATGCGACCTCGGTGAAGTTCTATCCAACCCTTAACTTAATGTTACAAGGGCGTATATCATGACCTTACCATAACCATTTCCATGTTGTTTGATATGAATGTTAATATGCGTTATAGGTTGGCGGATGTAATTGTATCCTATGCATTGAATGCACACAACCAACAAGAATAGCGGAATTCCCTCGTGGATGGCTGAGTAAGATTGGTTCATGTAAAAGTATCTTGGTGTAACAATTGAGTGTTGAGTTGTAACTTGACAAAGGTTTAAACGTTGCCCAGCTGGATCCTTTGTGGATGTTGTAGTGATGACTCATTTAATGTGGTAGATGGTTTGTGATTTCATAAATCCCACCAGTGATCTCCACCGTTGATTTGGCAAGGGTTTCAATGCATGTGGTTAAACCCTACCTTTGCTTTGATCGATGAGTTTATTGTGATTTTTGTTACTTGGTAGTGGTAGATTTGCGTGGCCGACAGGATGAGGGTTTGTAGTTTTGTTGTTCTACCTATGGAGGCATAGCTCCTGAGTCTTGAACTCGTAACCTATGTAATTTATAAAGCAGACCTCTCTCCAGTTCTTGTACAGTGGTGAATATCTCATTTGGCAGTCTTAGAGTTTGTCCTTGGGTGGTTTGATACCCCGACTTGTTGAGGTTTTTTTATTTTAATGCTGGGTTTGAAATGAATGGCCAGGGCCTCGCCAGGGTTGCTATATCTCTCGGCATTGTTTCACTGTTTTAAAATAGTTGATGGTTTTGTGTTGGCTCCAGCTATACTAGCATTCGATGAAGTAGGGGTTTCGTTACAGTTGCATCTGTCTTGGCATTCATTGCTGCTACGGGCTATCATTTAAAAGGTAATGTGTTTGATTTCCTTCACTGTAATGTTCATACATGAGTGCTAACAGTTATTAGAATTTCGATACTGTAATTCTTCCTTCTGAGATACTGTTTTAACCACATCTGTGATGTTCTTGCAGGTGTAATATGTAATGGCTCCTCAATTCTGGGCGTTGAAGGTTGGAAATAACTATACCAACCGGTAAGCCTCGACGGTTGCTTTCAAACTCTATGTAGGTGAAGATGTTGGCCGACTGTGTGATGTTTTGTGTGTTGTGTTTTTAACTCAGAGAGTTTTGTAAATTTGTAGAGATAGGGTTTGTAAACTTTTTAAAAGTATGGGGAGGATAATACCTCGACCCACAGGGAAACAGCCGTGTTGATTGTTAATACAACTGTTTTGTAACAGATATTCATATTCTCAGACTTAATATAGTGATACATCTGGTTCTCAAAATAGTTCTGTGTTTATGGCTGATGGATAAAAGTTATGGTTGTGAAATGAAATGAAAGCTTCTTCATATCATTTCTTCTGCATAAAATAACTGTGAAAACTGTATAGTTGTATCGTGTGTCTCTCCAGACTTGGATATTGTGATAACCCTTTGATTTCTACAAATTGTATGGGATAAGTTTTTTTTTTTAGAGAGGAGTTTGGCTGTGTAAGGTTCGTCGGTATGGGTTAATTTTTTTATCATCGTTATGATGTCGAGTTATGGAAATAAATAAAATAATAATCTATGTTTTAGCTTTATGGCAATTATCACATGGTTTGTCAAGCGTTGAAATGGATAGTCTGATGTTGCTCTTCGAAATGGTCTCAGCACTAAACAGATGTCTGCCATATTTGCTTAGAAATATCCTACTAATATCATGATACTTGAATTCTGTAAATGATACCAAGAATGTAACTATTTAACTTGTAGGAAATGGTTTCTGTGTGAATTGTTTGGTCTTTTGTTTATAAGTTTAAAATGAAAACGTGTTATGAAAATCAATAATGCTAACTAGGTCTTCGACTATGTAATGTTGAGACCAAAACTCGATTCTGTTTACATTGTAATAATTCTATATCTTAATTGGAATCGTGTAGTAAAGAAAAATGAAGTTTAACTTGCTTAGAATGGAATGTTGACTATAGGTTGGTAGTTGATAACTCTGTTTAGGGTTATAGCATAAAATATTTTGATTTCCACTACAGAGTTTATGGTATAAAGCAATGTATAATTGTATGCATGAAATAGTTGGGAAATCTTATTGTCTGTATAAAGAAATATCACTCTGCTATATAATGAAAGTAAATCTATAAATTTCCTAATATAAACATAAACATTTTAACTACTGAATATAAATAACAATCTTATACTGTTAGAACAGAAATCTAATTATTTTGAAAACAAAGATATTATAAACAAGGAAACATTGCATGTAAATTAGGAAAATAGTTAGCTAAAAATAATTGATAATGGGGCACTGTAAATGTATATACAGGAGTTAAACAGTAAGTAGAAAACTTGAGGAATTTTTAATAATTTAATCTTCTCATTCACTTGGCTATTTGCCTATATCTTGATCTATTCTACTTAATCTAGCTCTGTACTAGAGTACGATGTTGTTCCTTTTTGCATGGGGAAAAATGCAGAGACTATTTTATTCAATCAGTTTGATATATATAGAATTATTAAATTATTCAAGAAAACTGAAATAAATCTCAACAGTAAAAGTTAAATAGATAACAAAACTTTAAAATAAAAATAGATAAGACAATGGAACCTGTGAAAGACGGTAGGGCCAACAAACACCCAAGGAGGCCTGTTCCTCCCAACTTGCTTCAGAAGAAGTTGCTCAACTGCTGACTTCAAATGAACCCCCGAGCCTGATTACTGATCCAATAAGTGGGTGGAATCTGCGTAGAAGCAAGGCACTCAAAAATGCCTTCTCCACTCAGCATCAACCTCCTGAAATAAAATGCCTTCTCCACTCAGCATCAACCTCCTGAACTCAATAAGAGTTTGGCAGACTCACAACATGATCAACAACATAGCATATCCCCTCGTCAAATCTCTTGGGTGCAAACACAGCAAAACCCCAAGGTAAATTTTCTCATCAGAAAAAGTGATGAACCACAGTTCAATATTTGATGGCTATTATATAGATTGCCTAGGTCTTTTAGTGGTCAGTTTGGAATAAATGAGCCTCAAGCTCCAGTCCCATCTTTTAGGGCACTATGACCACATTTCAAGGGAGTTGTCCCATACCAACAACTAGTTAGTTGCATCATGATGCTACCACTTGTCCATTGCCTTCTACCCCAGATTCCATTCCACCTAGTGGATCAGTAACCACTCTTTCAACAATCCTCTTAGGTGTTTGTCTCCTATTTTATTTATTTAATAATAATATATTGTGCAATTTACAGTCATCCTTGGACACCTGTCCAACATAAAACTTTACAATAAAAGTTATAACAATGTTTGTTAACACAAAATGTTTTCTAGCAAAAAGGGTATGTTATAGGATTCTCCATCACATTCAATGTCGTCATCGGATACTATAATTTTATTGGATGATACTTGAGTGTTCTCTTTATTTGAAGTTGTTGTAGAATAGGAATTTGAATAAGTTATTGAACATAACCGACCGATAAAAGTAAAATACAATGAAATGAAACATCTGAAAATGTTAATACAAATACCTTGGTTTATACCCAATTCATGATAGAAATTGTTCATAAACAACTCTTGTTGTATTGTCTCCACAATAGAAATAATTATTCTATTTGGCGACCTGATCAACGAACGAAGAACTCTACCTCATGCGTACAATGAAAGAATTGTACCTCGAGAAGAGACCAGTCTGGAAACTATGTGATCCCATAATTGATGTGTCCTTTCTTTCGCAAAAACATGGCTTTTCAAACTATCATTGGTAACCTTGGGAAAAGGTAAATCAATCATTGGTAGGCCCTCATCCTTCCAATCCATATCCATTTGAAAAGTAGACAAATTATCCTCATCCCTTCCAATTCTCCAACACTGTATAATAGAGAATCCTATAAATAGGTCCTTGGATAAATCTCTATAAACGCCCTTGGTAGGATTCCACATTACCTTTTTTTTTTATTTCTTGATGAAATGTGTGACATCTTTAGAAATCATACAAGAGTTTTCCATATTAGCTAAAAAAATACAAGTACATGCTGCTTCATTTTATTCTAAGTAGTACAACAACGCAAACATATCTTCTTCTGTCCAGACACTATAACAATTACACATATCAACAATAACAAATTCATAGCTAATTGCCACACCAAAAAATGCAATGGATCTTAGTGTGTTAACCAAAGATGCAAGATAACAACATTGACAAGGAAACCGTGAAATATCTTTGACGGAGTCAATGGACATACCCATCCCCTCTTTACTGATATATATGTTCAATATTTTCTCAGCATCATTTGGTAATTTGGTACCATTATCCTCTTCAAATTCTTTCTTTCTCCTTTTACCAGGTGATTTTGCTTTCTTTTCGAAGCATAAAATACTGCACAGTTGCTGGAGATGATTTGGTGCAATTTTATAGATTTCAATGACATTATCATTAGTGATAATCTGTGATCGAAAACTATGCACATCATGAACTTTGAAATATTCAAATATCAAATTCCTAGTTGACCTCTCGTCCTTGATTCGCTTGCAATATTATAGAAATTTTATGCGCAAACATTTATGTCGACTTATGTGCTCAGCCAAAATGATTCGTTGATTATGTTATCCGCCACAATGGTCAATTCATCTTCATCAAGATCACACAATGGTCTAAAAAAATTGGATCCATGATTCTTTATTTTATTTTGAACAAAATCAGCCTGAGTGATGCTCTTGGGTGAGCATGGCAAGGAACCACTTTTGTAAAGCTCAAATACAGACATCCATTTGATCTGTAGTCGATCTGATGTCAAAACAAGAGCTAGCTTGTCTTTATGGCTGTCCTTTGTTTCAACAACAAAGATATCCATAAATTCACCTTGGAAATACTGAAAACATATAAAATTAAAGATAATATTTAATTTGCTAATTTCATAACACATGCATCAATATACAGACTTTGATTGATAAGAAGAAAAATTCTATGCCTGCCAATCATCACTGGAAGTGTTTCCCTTTCCCGGGCGGGATGGCCAACTGCAAGATATCTATTTCTCTCTTGCTTTTACAACTTGAGAAATGAATGGAGTGTCTGCAAATTCCTTGTTTGATAAATTTTGTTGTTTGCATAATTTGTTGATAATGTTTTGAGGAACATCTTTATGTAGAAGATGAGTTGTTCGATGACGATACATTGAATGGACCGATTGATATTTATTAGTTTCAATGATTTTTTTTCTGTGTTGAAATAGCATGTTTCCCTCCAATATGTAAAAATTTACTTAAGGAAAATTAATTCCGTCTTCATTTCTAGGAAGAAATCCCAACGTGATCTCCTTAACGAAATGCAATACAATAACATCTCTCAATGTTGTTGTAAAAGTTGAGAGAAGAGATAAAACCATCTTTTCCACGTCCTCCTCATCAACTTTTCGATATTGCAAATGCAAGGGCGCAATAACACATCTTGTTACGTAATAGAAAAAACTTTCTCATTGAACAAAAAGTATTTGATATGTTCTTGTTGAGCTTCTTTTGAACTTTCGAAGCTTTTAGTCGCTCTCCGCATTGTCTCTATAGAAGGACATGAATTGAGTGCTTTGAAGAAATATTTGGTCACATATTTTTCAATATGATTGAGAAATGTTCTTCTTAGGTAGAAAAGAATCTTTGCATGGTCTACATTTGTCAACCTCTTTTCAATATAAATGTAATGCAATACAAAGGATGTTTGCGCATCCATGATTATTTTCTTCCATACCGACAAAATTCCTTTCTTCAAAGATGATGCAGTATTAATTCCAAACGGATTACAAACATCATATGAGGGAAAAACCACCCTTGCTTCGCACAGGAAACCGGATCTGAATCAGGACCACTTTTCATTAGATCTAGTCGAAAATTACAAACCATAAGATCAACCTGTAGAAGGAAACACCGGTCTCTCTCGACCACTTCAACACGAACACATAATAAATTGTCAGAAATGGGATCTGTAGATGTCAATATTCCAGCTCGAGTTGGAGCTCCTTCCTCATTCAAGCAGAATAAATATAAATCTGGGTACAAATTATTTGGTTCATCCATCTTAACATACCATCCATTCTTGAATAAACCAAGGTTGTGATATTTTAACAAATCAAGGAATGAGATTTCCTGGTATTGACTAAGGCTCAACAATGTAGACATGTTTTATCTACAAAACAATAAATATTGTGTAGTTAATATAAGAATGCATACAATGTTTATAATTATCAATTATTGTTTTAATATTAGATGTATACTTGCAAATGTTCAGGCGAATGATCGATGGAGAAGGAACGACCTCTCATTTCCAAAATCAATTGATTGATTAAGAACAAATCTACTAGCATTATCCATGACTGATCGAGTGCACATTTTATATAGTCATTTGAGATAGAATCGATCATAGAAGGAGCGCTCATTATTTCATATTAACTATCACTTTAATTTGGTATTTGTGCTAGAAATAAACAGATCAAGAATATTACGGGAAGTCACATTTCAATCAAGTGCTACTCCTTACCATTTAAATTGATATTTATTGTGGTTTGTAGAAAATGGATCAATGCAAGAAGGAGCATCCGTTCCTTTCTGAATGCTACTTGTGTCAAAGTTATCAAGGTAGAATATCTCCATGATATTCTTGATATTTGGAGAATATACGAAGGGGTGTCCGGTCCTTCTTGGAATTTCTTTTACTAATAGTTCTATAATACATAAAGGGTTGTTTGATCCTTCTTGGGTTCACCATTATGGATATAGGTGAATTGTTGGACGACCATTCATAGATTCAATAGTTTTACAATTCTCTAATAAGCGAAGGGGCGACTGATCCTTTCACTCCATGATATTCTTGATATTTGGAGGATATAGGAAGGGGTGCCCGACCCTTGTTGTGTTTTACATTTCTCTCATAAATGAAGGGGTGACTGACCCTTCTTGTGCTAAGTATTATTTTTGTAATAGTTCTATAATACAAGAAGGGTCATTTGTTCCTTCTTGTTTTCACCATTCTGGATATAGATGAATTGCTAGACGACTATTCCTTTTACTCCATGGTATTCTTGATATTTGGAGGATAGAAGAAGGGGCGCTCGATCCTTCTTGTTTTTACTATTGATAATAATCCCACAATATAGGAAGGGTTGGTTGTCCATTCTTGTTTTCACCATAATGGATATAGATGAATTTACGGCCTGTCCTTTGTAGAATAAATAGTTTTATATTTCTCTCATAAATGAAGGGTCAATTGACCCTTCTTGTACTCAGTATTCTTCCAGTGTTCACCACTCTGTGTATACATGAATTGTTGGCCTAGTCTTTGAAGGTTGCATATTTTTACATTTTTCTTATAACTCAAGTGGCAACCGAACCTTCATGTTCTAAGTATACTTTTCATAATAGTTCTAGAGTACAAGAAGGGTCAGTCGTTTATTCTTTTTTTCACCATTCTGGATATAGGTGAATTTCTGGATGACTATTCGTAGGTTCGATATTTTTAAAATTCTCTACTAAACGAAGGGGCAGTCGATCCTTTCTCTCCATGATATTCTTGATATTTGGAGGATATAAGAAGCGGTGCCCGAACCTTCTAGTGTTTACTATTTCTACTAATCCTACAATACAAGAAGGTTCGACTGTTCATTCTTCTGTTCACCATTCGGGATATAGCTAAATTGTCGTCCTAGCCTTCATAGATTAAATATTTTTACATTTATCTCATAAATGAAGGGTCGTCCGACCCTTCTTGTGCTCAGTAATCTTCCAGTGTTCACCATGCTATATATACATGAATTGACGGCCTAGCCTTCATAGGTTGAATATTTTTATAATTATCTCATAAATGAAAGGGCAACCAACCCTTCTTCTACCCAATATTATTTTCAAAATAGTTCTAGACTGCAAGAAGGGTCGGTTGATCCTTCTTGTGTTCACCATTCTAGATATTGGTGAATTGTTGGATATAGGTATTCACAATTCTCTACTAAACGAAGGGGTAGCCAATCCTTCTTGTCGGAAGTTGGAAGTCAGGACAAATATTTTTTATTAAGTATGTTATAACTTAGCCGATGTCTCAATCCATACTATTTACTGCGGAAGTCGAAAGTCGAGAATTATTGGCCTAGCTTTCGTAGATTAAATATTTTTACATTTCTCTTGTAAATGAAGGGTAGACCGACCCTTCTTTTTCTCATTATTCTTCCAGTGTTCACCATTATGGATATACATGAATTGACAGCCTAGCTTTCATCGGTTGAATATTTTTACAAATCCCTCATAAATAAAGGGGCGGCCGACCCTTCGTTTTCCCAGTATTCTTTTCATAATAGTTCTATACTGCAAGAAGGGTCGGTCAATCATTCTTGTTTTCACCATTCTGGATATAGGTGAATTGCTAGATATAGGTGTTCACAATTCTCTACTAAAGGAAGGGGCAGATGATCCTTTCTCTTCATGATATTCTTGGTATTTCGAGGACATAAGAAGGGGTGCACAATCCTTCTGGTGTTTACTATTCCTACTAATCCTACAATACGGGAAGGGTCAGTCATTCATTCTTCTATTTTATCTCATAAATGAAGGGTCAACCGACCCTTCTTGTTGGAAGTTGGAAGTCAAGAATTTTTTTTTTTATATGTTATCTAATGGTCACTCATAACGGTTCACCTTTTTAAAACAATGGTTAGATATTTAATTACAATATATAGTTTTACAAAGTGTTTGAATCAAAAACAAAATCCTTTGGGTATGGAGTCAACACATGCATTTCTCAAAATTATTTAAGAGCCTGGTGGTAGGATAAATATTTCACAAAGGAAAAGTAGGTATCATTTGTCCATACAAATAGCAATTTTAGGGATGATAGAAGATTAAAGAAAACAATACATTAATAACACAAAGCATCTAACTAGGATGAATTCTGCATTAATTTGGAATAAAGAACATTGACAATATTTAAATGTGTGAATCAGAGCATATAAAATGAATCTAACTCACATAGTTCATTCAAATATGATGCAAAGTGATAAGATAGTGTAAGAAGAAATAGTTCACAAAAGAGAAATTAGCTCCTCATTTCTCTTTAGTGATGGACCTCTAGTGATGGACCTCCAGTGAGACTAGACTTCCTATTCTAACTCTAGTTAGCTCCTCATGCGGCCTCCACTGAGCCTCCTTCATTCAGTTAGTGCCTCCATTTTGCCAATTACACCTACCACACTCAGTTTGACATCTGGTTGACAATTACTTGTGCATTGATGACTCCACTGATGATGATCAGGACTTCTAGTTGTGCTTTGATGACACTCCATTGATCTGATGATCACTCCATGAAGGCTAATTTGAATTGCCACCTTGGCATTCGAATCCTCACTATTGTATTATTTATTTGTCCATATTGTGATTAATGAATTAGTGTGTGATTTTATTCTGCTTCTATCCGAGTTCTACTATATATCATAATTTTGCTGCTCTTTTACACTGCATTGTCCACTATTCTTATATCTTCCTGCTTCATCTTGCTTGTGAGTTATACATCATCTCTTAGATCTGCTGTGAGGATTTTCACATGGTATCAGAGCATGTTGAGAGTATTGTTTATCTTCATTCCTGAGATTTTTTTGCAGGTTATTATCAAGATTTCGAGTGCAGTATTTTCTACACTTTTGCAGCAGTAGCAGTTGCAGATATTTTCTATTGTTTTTGTAGGTCTTCTAAAACAACTTCCATGAATCTGGAAGGAATTCCTCCTCTTTCTCCATTCAACTATGATGAATGGAAACAAAAAATGATAGCATATTTAAAGAGCCATGGTCTCTTTGATTATTCTTTTGAAAGAGAGTTCGAACCCTCTAAAGAGGAGAATGATTGGTTAAATGAAGGTGACAGAGCCTCTGGAGCAATGTTGCTTGCTATGTCTCGTTGTATGGAAATTGATTTCCTTAATTCTGCTGAATCTCCAAAAGAGCTATGGGCCCATCTGGATGAAATATTTGGCAAACAAAATGAAGGGATTGGTCCAAACCATTTCGAGATCAAGCCCACTGTTGCATTCTCCCTCCTTGATGGTCTCTCTGATCATGAATCAGTATCAAACATATCTCATATTGAAGTTGTCCACAAAGAAGAAGAACTTGCAGATTCTACACTCATGCTCCAAATTTCTTCTATTTCGAATTTTGTGCCAGCTCACACTCTAGAAACTGTGGAGGTTCTAAAATCCTCTCTTGCACAAGAGTCTATTGGTTTGTATCATGATCTATTGAATGTTTCGGAGGTCAAATCAGCAATTAGAGGTAATGCATTCGCTCTCCTTGATCACTCACCTCTTATGTACTACTATATGATCATTTGTACATGCTCTCAGAAGTTTATTGAAGATGTAGGGCATTGCCATTCACTTGGGAAAATTTCTCATGCATTTTATGGTTTTGATCTCACCTCTACCGGTTCAAAGGAGATCTCAAGAAACCATTCATTAAATCTTGGAGTTGATTTAAAATCCAAGCAATCACTACTTGGGATAATTTCTCATGCATATCGTGGTTTTGATCTCACCTCTAATGGTTCAAAGGATATCTCAAGAAACCATTCTTCAAGTCTTGGATCTGATTTGGATTCAAAGCATTCACTATCATGTGATGGTTCTTTTGGGCATAATCTCACCTATGATGGTTCGAAGGAGAAAGTAAAAGGCTATCTACACATTCATGGATTTGATCCTACCTCAACTGATTCAAATTAGAGGTTCCAGGATCATCCTCATACTTTTGGATTTTCTCTCATCACATTCGATCTGAAGAGCAAGTAAAAGCACATGCCTTTTGAGCATGAACCACTTCTTCCCAAGAAGATGATACCTCCAGACATATGACCAAGCATCACACCTGCTTGAGTTTGGAGCATTTATTTTTGGTGTGCCCTACAGTCTATTTTGAGGGGGGGTATTTTTTCCATGAGGTTCTCCCCATTTTCTTGGTTTATTGACTATTATTATTATTCATTGTATTAGGTGACCTTTGGTCTTAGTTACCAGGGCCCAGGATGGATTAAGAGGGGGTGTTGGGATTTTCCTATACTCTATCCTAGTCCTAACAACATTCTCCATTTTTGCATTTTCAGTCATGCATTCATTTTGCATGCAGTCATGATTTTGCATGCATGCATGTAATTGCATGCATCCTAGTCATCAATTCTAGCACGTAGCCCTCAGTTAGCTAGCCCCAGGAGCTTCTTATTGATCAGTTTTATCCCTCCTAGTGCTTAGTGCACACTGCATGCAATTGCATGCATCCCAGTCGCCCTCTCTCACCTACTACTCAATTGCACTTCAGTTAGTTGAGTTATCTTTAGATCCTTCCTTGATTTAAGGATAGACTGACTCTCAACTGACTGTATCACTTCGATGGACCTCCAGTGAGACTAGACTACCTATTCTGACTCCAGTTAGATCCTCATGCGCTTTCCACTGAGCCTCCTTCATTCAGTTAGTGCCTCCATGTTCTAGTTGCACCTACCACACTCAGTTAGACTCAGTTTGACATTTGGTTGACAGTTATTTGTGCATTGATGATTCCACTGATGATGATCAGGACTTCTAGTTGTGCTTTGATGACACTCCATCAAGGCTAATTCGAATTGCCGCCTTGGCATTCGAATCCTCACCATTGTATTATTTATTTGTCCATATTGTGATTAAGGAATTAGTGTGTGATGTTATTCTGCTTCTATCTTAGTTCTACTGTATCATAATTCTGTTGCCCTTTTACACTGCATTGTCCATTCTTCTTCTATCTTCCTGCTTAATCTTTCTTGTGAGGCATACATCAATTCTTAGATCTGCTATGAGGATTTTCACAGATATATTCAAAGGTATATCAATTTTACTCTAAGAACATGCACCAATTGTTAAATTGGTATCATAACTTCACATGATTTTGGGTGCACCATTGAAAGTTCTCAAAAATAATTATTTATATGCACTTTTTCATGAATCACCATAACACTCAAAAAAGGAATAACTAAGTGAAACAATATTATCCAAGGAATTGTAAATTTGATCATAACCCATTTTGTTCACTAAACTGTGTTTTTACTTTTTTCCAATTTGTCATAATTCTAAAATGTTATAAATAGGTTTCTTAATAGTTCATGGGTGTTTGATTCTTTGTAATTGGGGGTGGAGACTAAATATTCCCATACCCCTGAGTATTTATGTTTATCACAACCTAGATATTTGTTTATGGGAGACCAATTGTCTATAATTCAACAGTGTAAATGCTCTCTAGGAATGTAGATTTCACAATTTCTCATAATTGTAGAAGATTTTTCTAGAAATAAAATGTGCATAGTTTTGAAACTTTCCCACCATTTCAAGTAGGCACTAAACACTACAACATCATCGGGGAATTATTCATAAGCTTAGAATAATGGGGAAGATCAACCATTTAAGGATTTTAAATTGGTGAACAATTTTTGTAAAGCCAGATAATATGTAGATGAAGTTGGAAGGCTGGTTTAGTTTGATTTGCAGCTAGATACAAACCTTTATGTAATGTTTTTGTATACTTTGATTCTCAAGAATATCAAGTATATGTAATTTTTTTGGGGGGGGACAAGAGTTTAAATATGTGTTAAATGGAGGTAGTCGTTATACCTAAAAATTAAATGGTCTCTTTAATATTATAAAACAATTAATGAATTATTATTATTCTTTGGTTTATATATATATATTCCAAAGAGATAAAATTTACAAAATAATATATATATATATATATATATATATTCCAAAGAGATAAAATTTACAAAATAGTTGGGTAGATAAGGGACAAAAGTGATCTCAAGAACCTTGTTAATTATTTTCCTTTGCTTCCCCTTTTCACCAACTATTTTGAATATGGAGTTTCCCTTCAAAATATTGTATATAATTTTTCCCACATCCACACATCTAGCATCCACTATGGAATGTGGAGTCTTGTTTCTATTTTTTTTCTTTCCTTTTCTTCAATTGCACATTTATGCATTCCGTATATAGAATGAGAAGTTCAAAGATTCTTGTTTCCTTTTCCCACATTCCTGAGTTGAATCCTTGCATTCTTGCATATTCACATCTAGTGAAAAGTGTAGATAATATTTATTCCGATATGTCATATATCACATACCCATAATCTGCACCCATGCATCACGCATCCTATGGAATTTAGTTTCTATGTTTTTCTTTCCTTTTCTACATTTATGCATTTACACGTTCTACATGTTGAATGTGGCCTAATAAGAGTCTTGTTTCCCTAACACATTCCCAAGTCGAATACGTACCGTCCTACATGTCCACATATAGTGTGGAGTGTGGAGCTTCTTAATTATGTGGTTTCATATATCATATGCTCATGATCCACACCTTCACATTCTACATTTAGATTTTTTAGGCCTTCCACTTTGACTGTCACATTTTGCATCATTCACAACGCATTCACATCCGATTTTAACATTGTTATCAATTCATATCCAATTAGTATTTTACGAAACATTTCTTATTTTATTTAAATTTCAATATTCAATTGGCCATTTATTCCTATGTATAATGGATACTTCCATTTAACACAAGTTTAAGCTCATTCAATGTTTACTCCTCTCCATTATTCTATGCTTATGACTAATCCTTTGATTATAGGTGGATTGTCCACTCGAAACATTGGAAAAGTTACAAAATTTATACACAATTTACTTCGAGAAGATCCTCCACAATAGTGTATGTATTTGTTACTTACATTGAATATAAAGTAACCATTCAAATGTGATTTATAGATGTGTCATTGTGTTGGAATTTGACGTTTATGATGTTGAAATGTTCAAGAAAACCCTTTTCTTTAATATGTGTCTTAATAATAATAATAATATAATTTTAAGGTCATAGCCTAGGAAAACACCAAATTGGTGTATGAGACCCCCTTGTATGTGAGATAAGGGACCCTCTTTGTGTATTAATTTGACTACTAAAGTCAAGTGAACACATCATCATTTAAAAAAAAACTTTTCTTGTTGTATGACATCATTTTGCCAATAGTCAACAATATAAAGTTTCCAACTAATATCTAAATCTAATGTATTTTTGTTGAATTCATGTCAATATCGTCATAGAGGTTATTGAATGTCTTTCTACCCAATCTTCTCTTGGAACATTTGTGTTGGAATTTCCTTCTCCCTATTACATGCCATAATTTGTAGGTGAGTGGTCATGGACATTTAACTTAAGATCACAATGTGTCATGCAAATGTGTAATATTAGGGATGATAATTAATCGTTTACTCTTGTAATCCCCCTTAGCACAATGTACATCTCAAGGGTTCCATTTTGTTTATGAATTTAGCACATACATAATCATGTTCAACAAAGATATATCAATTTCCATTACTATGTGACCATGCAAAAATATTACACTAGTTCCATAGCTTCACGTGATTTTGGGTGTGTTGGTTTAAGCATTTAACATAGTATGTTAATGCACACTCTTTTGCAATAGCTCACAAAAGAACAAAATTGTTAGGTGAAGCAATATTTTCCAAGGAAATGGAAATCTAATCATTGCTCATTTTGTTCATTGCAACATATATCTTTGCAAATTCTTCATCATCTAAAATTTTATGATGGGATTTTTAATAGTTTTCTATATATATTTTTATGAAGCTTATATAGCTTCATTGGTCAATGGGGTTGAATGACGAGTATTCCAATACCCCTAGGGATTTGCATGCATTACTACCTAGACTTTTCGTTTAGGAGCCTCATCATAAAAAATTTGGTGGTGTATGTGTTCATTCATTGTGTCAATATTAAGCAACCATTATAATGCAATTTATAGTCTTCAAATTATAGGATATTGCATTGAATTGTGATGAGTTGGGCCTAAAAAAAATAGAGAGTGTTTGTTTGTGAGTGGTCCAAAAGACATAGGTGGTTGAACAAGTTAATGCATTGGAACAAACTGATAGACATTGGGAATAATGGGATATGTTGGTGTGAAAGAAGTCTACAATAATGATGACAATATAATAGGTCTTTCTTTTGCTTGCATCATGTGTGTCATCAACATGTGCTTCCATGTGTTGTGGAAAAAAAAGTGAGTGTCTAGAGTTGTTTTTAACACATGCTCCGTTTGTGAGGGTTTTCACTAAGTAGATAATGGAATTGTGATGCCCAAAAGGGGACACTAATTATGGAGATGGTTGAACACTAACATTAGAAACATAAGATCTCTTGATTCTTGGTTAATATGATTTGCAGGATGCTTTTGGTGTATGGCATGTATTTGTTGTTCCAAACCTAGAGTCAAGACAATGGTAGGTGCAAATGACTCCAAAGTCATAGTTGCAACACTACAAATTTTTCAATAAAGCACCTCTAATAAATTGCCAACTTACCTGCAGCCTTCGCTCACTCTACCAGTCCTTAAGAGAATCCCTAATCTAGTACGTCACTGCGTTACCTATTCCTTTTGTGAATTATCTATGTGAGTGGTGGGTCAGTGCAAGCTAATGAGGGTCACTTTTGGCACGTTAGATGCAATAGAAAACTGAAAAAGCAGGCATCCCTCAACTTACTTGGATTTTTTGATTTACTTACGGAAAATATCTTGCATTGAGTAAAAAAGATGAAATGTAGGAAATTGAATCACGTTTCTGAATATATAACTTTTATGTATTGAAAATTTGCATAGCTATGTCAAGTTTCAGTTTTCCTAACAGACACTTTTTATTTTTCAGGCAAATGATAAGGTATATGTTTTTGTGGGTAGAGCCTTTGAGGGCCTAAATGATGGAATCAAGCTACAAAAATCGGCATGCATGTAGAGAACACATAGCACTTGTGCGCCATTATTTTTCGAAAATTAAATTAGTAATTTTATAATTTTTTTATAATTGTCTAAGTGATCAAACCTCAAAAATAGTACATCTTTTGTGGGTAGAGCCTTTGAAGGTCTTAATGCAAAAATATTGAAATGGGTTTTTCATAGAACGTGGAGGTTAGTGTCCTCTTGTGCACCATACAATTTTTTTTTGAAATGATTGAGAATTGAAAAAGTTATGGAAGAAACACTAACAATGTGTTTCACGAGTTAAGGAGGTAGGACAGAAAAGAAATTGAAAGAAAATAGGAAAAATTAATATTTCAAAATAAAAGTTACATATTTGGAATCTGCAGAAAAAATGCTATTTGTGTCTAAGATTTCGTCAAAAATAACTCTGTGTAGCATATTGTAACGAGTGGCTAAGCACAGGCTTCTCCAGAAACTGGAAGAAATACCCAATTAGCTTTGGTTTTTCATTAACATAGCACAGGTTTGGAATTACCGAAGCAAACTCCAAAGCATACACATAGGATTATTGTTGACATGTGAGCATGTGACTCGGCCTGTTTAAATTCAAAAATATTGCCGCGCTTTTAGATTTAAATAACGCGTACGCGTTATATAACTAAATAACGCGTGCGCGTTATATCAATAATTAACGCGTACGCGTTATATAACTACATAACACGTACGCGTTATATAGTTACAAAACGCGCTCGCGTTATTCAAATCATAAAATATATGTTTAATACTTGAGAAAGAGGGGGTGTAGAAGTCAAGGGAAATTTTGTTTAATATTTGAGAAGGGGTGGGGAAGGGTCAAGGGAATCTATGGTTAATATTTAATAGGGGTGGGAAAGGGTCAAGGGCTTAGAAGGATGTTGGAAGCTTGAGTGGGGAGAGATGAAGGGAATGAGAACATGATGGGCTACAGGGGGTGAAGGGAAGTGGAGCTTGAGAGCACTATTAGGAGTAGAATAGGTTCTGAAGAGGTATAGGGTTAGAAGTTGAAAGTGAGACTTGAGTGACAAGGGGGATGTGAGAGAGAAATAAAGAATACAAGGGGGGGAGAGACATAGAGCGAGGGAGGGAGAGGGACAATGGGGAGGAATGGATTTGGAGGGAGTGAGAGATAGATGGGGATAGAACGAAATAAGAGATAGGAAGGGAGGGACAGAAAGTGTTGGTGGGAGACATGCAGAGAGTGGTGGCGATGGAGAGAGAGGGAGTGATGGAGAGATTGGGATAGGTTGAGGGAAAGATGAGGGAGGGATAGAAGGTGAGAGACAGGCGATGAGAGAGGGAGGGAGAGAAGGTAGGGTGAGGGATGGAGGGAGAAAGTTGGAGATAGATATGGATGGAGGGGGTATGGGTTTGAGAATGGAAAGTGACATAATGTGTGTGTATGTGTGTGTGTTTGAGAGAGAGAGAGAGACAGAGAGAGAGACAGAGAGAGAGAGAGAGAGAGAGAGAGATTGATGGTTGGGGAGAGAGAGAGTAGAGGGAGTTGTGAGCATCATATTCTCCATCAGCATCATATTCTTCATCATCATCATCTTCATGACCATCATCGTCATCATCAACATCTTCATCATCATCACCATCATCATCATCATCATCATATTCCTCATCAAATCAAAATCTCCATCATCATTATCATCATCATGATCATCATCTAAACATCACCATCACCATCATCATCAACATCTTCATCATCATCACCATCACCATCATCATCAAAATCTTCATCGTCATCACCATCACCATCACCATCACCATATTCATCATCATTGTCATCTCTAGGTTCCCCATCAACATCAACATCTCCATCATCATCATCTTCTTCATCATCATCATCTTCATCACCATCATCATCATCATCAACATCTTCATCATCATCACCATCATCATCATCATCATTATCTTCCTTGAATCAGATCAACATATCCATCATGTCACCATCATCTTCTGAACATCATCATCTAAACATCACCATCACCATCACCATCATCATCATCATCTTCATCATCATTACCATCACCATCATCATCAACATCTTCATTGTCATCACCATCATCATCATCATCATCATTGGCATTTGTAGGTTCCTCATCAACATCTCCATCATTATCATCTTCTCCATCATCATCATCTTCATCACCATCATCATCAGCATCAACATCTTCATCATCATCACCATAATCATCATCTTCATCGTCATCAGGTCAACATCTCCATCATCATCATCTTCTTCATCATCTTCACCATCATCATCATCATCATCATCTTCATCGCCATCTCCATCATCTCCATCATCTCCATCATCATCACCATCACCATCATCATCATCTTCATGACCATAAACATCTTCATCATCATTGTCATCTCCCCCTTCCTCATCAACATCTCCATCATCATCATCATCATCATCATCATCATCATCACCATCTGAACATCACCATCATCGTCAACATCTTCATCATCATCATCATCATCATCAGCATCATCATCAGCATCAGCATCATCATCAAAATCTTCATCGTCATCACCATCACCATCTTCATCATCATTGTCATCTCTAGGTTCCCCATCAACACATCTCCATCATCGTCATCTTCTTCATCATCATCATCTTCATCACCATCATCATCGTCATCTTCTTCATCATCATCATCTTCATCACCATCATCATCGTCATCAACATCTTCATCATCATCACCACCATCATCATCATCATCTTCCTCATCAGATCAACATCTCCATCATGTCACCATCATCTTCATCTTCATCATCATCATCATCATCATCATCATCATTACCAACACCATCATCATCAACATCTTCATCGTCATCACCATCATCATTGGCATCTGTAGGTTCCTCATCAACATCTCCATCATCGTCATCATTGGCATCTGCAGGTTCCTCATCAACATATCCATCATCGTCATTTTCTCCATCATCATCACCATCATCACCATCATGATCTTCTGAACATCATCATGATCATCATCTAAACATCACCATCACCATCATCGTCAACATCTTCATCATCATCGCCATCAGCATCATCATCAAAATCTTCATCGTCATCACCGTCACCATCTTCATCATCATTGTCATCTCTAGGTTCCCCATCAACACATCTCCATCATCATCATCTTCTTCATCATCATCATCTTCATCACCATCATCATCGTCATCAACATCTTCATCATCATCACCATCATCATCATCATCATCTTCCTCATCAGATCAACATCTCCATCATGTCACCATCATCTTCGTCATCATCATCATCATCATCATTACCAGCACCATCATCATCAACATCTTCATCGTCATCACCATCATCATTGGCATCTGTAGGTTCCTCATCAACATCTCCATCATCATCATCATTGGCATCTGCAGGTTCCTCATCAACATATCCATCATTGTCATTTTCTCCATCATCATCACCATCATCACCATCATGATCTTCTGAACATCATCATGATCATCATCTCAACATCACCATCACCATCATCGTCAACATCTTCATCATCATCGCCATCAGCATCATCATCAAAATCTTCATCGTCATCACCATCACCATCACCATCACCATCACCATCTTCATCATCATTGTCATCTCTAGGTTCCCCATCAACACAACATCTCCATCATCATCATCTTCTTCATCATCATCATCTTCATCTCCATCATCGTCCTCATCAACATGATCTTCATCATCATCACCATCATCACCATCATCATCATCATCTTCCTCATCAGATCAACATCTCCATCATGTCACCATCATCTTCATCACCATCATCATCACCATCATCATCAACATCAACATCTTCATCATCATCACCATCATCTTCATCAACATTATCATCTTTATCATCTTCATCTGCATCATGATCATCTTCATTGTCATCACCCTCCTCCTCCTCATCATCTTTATCATCTTCATCTACATCATGATCATCTTCATTGTCATCACCCTCCTCCTCCTCATCATCTTGTGCACTTATGCACTTAGGGATTAATATTTAGAAGAGGGTCTAAAGGCCTTTATGGGGGAGGGGCTCTAGGAACAAGGTAAGACAGAGAGGGCAGGGGGGAGGGATAAAGGCGTAGAGGGTTAGTGATTAAGGGAGAAGAAGGGAGAGAGTGCTATAGGGAGGGATAATGACGAAGATAAAGAGAAGGTGGAGAGATGGAGAGTGGGGTGGTAGAGACATGGCTGAAGGGAGAGAAAGAAACATGAAAGAAACATGTAGGGAGAATGAGGGACACATATTTAGAAAGAGATAGGGGGTATCTAGGGATTATTGGGAGAGAGCTAGGGGGTATTAAACCATACAAAACATTTGTTTTGTATGCAATCATATAAATTATTAGTTTTCTTTGATTTTGATCGTTGCCCTAGCCGTGCACCTAACCTATTTATTGTGCTTGACTATATCGCGTTCGCGTTTTTTAACTACATATCGCGCACGCGTTTTATATTTATAAAACGCGTACGCGTTTTGTAACTCCAGAAATAATGGACTGTTGCTGTCCGAGAGCAACTTCACTCTGTCCGAACGAAAGCAACAATCCCGCGATTTTTCAAACAGCACGAGCCCGCGTCTGAAAATTTTCACATTCTACACCAACTCCATCATTTTTTTTTATGCAGGTGCAGCATTGAGGACATCTTTCATGGTTGCTCACTGTGGTGTTGGGTTATATGGCCATATTTGAAGAAAATAATTAGCAAGCTTGAAGAATCTCCAATTGAAGAACACCAAAGATAAGGCCTTTGAAAGATTCATTTTGCCTATATTTGAGGAGCACACAAGGTAAGATATCAAGCTTCAAGACCAACAAGGAAGAACTTCCATTTGCTTATTATTGAAGAGCTTGTAATTGAGGAGCAACAAAAACAAACTATATTGAATTGATCATTGTGGTGATGGGGAATGCACGTAACCGAGTAAACAAATCCACAAGGAAGAAGAGACCTCAAGAAGTCATTGAAGAAGAGAAAGAAAAGAAAAGAATATACATGATGAATCGGAGGCTTTCTTTGGAAACTAATCCAAATCCAATTGTAGAGGATACCATGGTTCATCCTATTAATCCACGACAAGAGGGACCTTCAATTTCCACAATAGTTGTTGAACAAGCACCCCATGGAAGTAATCAAGAAGCAAAACGTAGGTGCTCATTAGGGGATGTTTCAATTCCCACTTCAAGTCAAAGTGATAAGTTACCATCTCAAGATGAAGCTCACGAAGAAACACACAATTTGCTATCCGGATGTGGTTATACAAGCGATGAAGTCAGAGAGGCGTTGGACATTTTGCCTACTGTTGAAGAAGAGAATGTTATCCACACCATCGATGAGGATGTTGGACTTCCACAAGGGGATGTTGGACTTCCACAGACCATGGATGAGGATGTTGGACTTCCACCATCCAACTACCAGGAAGAGAATGAAGGACACCAAGCTACTACTGAAACGCCAGAGCGTCTTGGTGATGCGCTACATGGTACAATTCCAACCCCCTTACCTCCATTAGCAAGCACACGTCGAAGAACTCCGAAGCGTATACAAGTTGATGAAAGACTTATGAATTCCATTGAAGGTACGCTATCTAAACGTAGTATTGCTTATCAAACTCAACAGATACTTGATAAATATTTTGTTTCTAAATGTGATGGAGATAAATGTAGATTATTTTTATCATTGTTAAAATCTAGGAGCATGAATGTTGTTAGGAAAAAGTTAGGGATAAAGATGATAAAGAATTCTGAACCAAGTTCTCATATAGTTAAAAGCCTAGTAGATGCATTTGGTAAAATTGGTAAGAACACACGTTCAAAGGACCGCAATGCTGCTCGTCGTGTGTTGTCACAATCAATTGCAGATAAGAACACCAGGGCCCTTCGTATTCTCAGGCCTACATCGAAACTAGTTAATTTGAATGTAAAAACCCTCCGTAGGTATTCTATTAGAAGAGAACATCTTGACACAACCGATCAGACAGATTTTTGGGCCTTTGTTGGTCGGTTGCCACGTCGTGACATGAAGCTAGTTGATGCAGTAAAGGGACTAGTGCATAGTTTTTGGCATGATCACACAAGGCCTTCTTCAAACCGAAAGGATGTACTAAAACTAAGAAGGGGTTCAAAGGATCGTGAGCCACATACTAAGCATCTTCTTGATATAACACAGACAGAGCTTTACGAAAAATTTAAGATTGAGCATAGACAATTGAACTTGGGGCAAAGATCTTTTGAGAAATGTAAGCCATGGTATGTTAGAATAAATACTCTTCGTAACACTTGTTGTTGTAGATACCATGTAGAATATGAATATTACTATGAAACATTTTTGTACATTCGTCGTGTGTTGCATACTAACATTGTGCAGGATTGCTCCATGACAATACCACCGACTTCATCAAGAGAATTCATTCATAGCATCATGTGCAATAGGCCCGAGGGGCAAACATACTATGCAAAATCTTGTTTGGATGGAACATGCTCCAACTGTGCTGGAATGGCATTATTGAGCCAATGTATGCACGAGAATGGAGACAGTGAATTTGGGAAAATGGTTACAGACATGAAAAGTTTCAAATATATCAACTATGAAATAGTCCCAGGGAAAGAAAGCAAAAAAATACAATTGGTGACATCTCAGGTATGCATTTATATCTATAAAATTATGTTGTAACGGTTACATTTCAATCCTTACTTACAACAAAAAACTGACATTGAGATCATTTTGTGTCACCAGGTACAAGTTAGTGACTTCATCAAGGAATTTATTGAAAAGACACATCAATATGTTCAGCATGTCCACGTGGCACGATGGCAGGATGAGAAGTTTAGAATATGCAGAGATACATTTCCCCTTGGTACTATACTTTCAGTTGTTGATTTTGCCGAGAACTACACTCTGCAACCTCAAAATGAGATCCAAAGTCAGTATTATCACTCTGAGCAGGTTTCCTTGATGGTCCATATCACATACAGGCATGGCCCAAATAGCACTGAAGAGCAAAGAGAAATTCTGAAGGAATATCACTTCTACATAAGTGATGATAGGTGCCACGACTTCCACTATGTACGTCATTGCTTCATCATGTTCTATGATCACTTGAAGGGAAGGAACATACAGATGGACCGACACTGGATTTGGTCTGATGGGTGTGCTGGTCAGTTCAAAAATGCACGCATATTTCAGTGGTTGTGTTCATTGCATAAAAACTACAAAGTGCCACATATGTGGAACTATTTTGAGACTGGGCATGGTAAAGGAGAGCATGATGGAGCCGGAGCATGTGTCAAAACAGCCCTACGAAGAGAGGAATTGAAAGTATCTACAGAATCTACTATTCTAAATGCTCAATCTATAGTCAGGTGGTGCACGTCAGTAATGGGAGAGGAATCAACTATGCGAGTAGAATCCACAAGAGAGAGACATGTGGAGATATTTTTTTGGGAGGTGGTAGACATAGATCGTTCACATGCATGGGAATGCAAGACTGTGCTTGGGACTCGTGGCTTTCATTCGGTTCGAAGCTCTGATAACCCAGTATTTGAAATTTGGACCAGAAAACTTGCTTGTTTTTGCCCGCCTTGTTGTGATGGTGACTGGGATGGGTGTGAATCATTGGATTGGGTTGATGGATGGGATCGCATATCACTTCCACTTGATCAGCGTGCAATTGTTGAGTTAACTCCGTTGGAAGAAGACCAATCATCTATTTCTGCAGATTTTGATCATGTATCAGACCTTGTACAACCCGGTATGATGCATTTCCTTAACATTTTTTGTTTGTTTACGTAGTCTTCAAATGCACATTAATGGACTTGTATCGCACTCTAAATATTTTGATCATATACCTACAATCATATAATGCAGGGCACATATACGCAGTGGTTGCCTCAAAAGATACTGAATGGGGTGATGAATACTGGTTGGCACGCTGTATAGATGGAAAGCAAACCCTCATTGTGTCCATGACTGACGATGAAAACAACCACTTTCCAACTGGTTCTATGGTTGTTAAAGGTGAATACTTGACACGGGACAACAATGGAAGAAAGAAGGGTGGATATGTTTACAGGGATTACAAACCAGGTGCAAGTGTATATCACTTTACCAACTTAATCATTGGCACAAACCTTCAGGTACGAACAATGCCTAGTCGAAATACATCGAAGGTACGCTACTTCTTACCGGATACAGAGCACGAGAGACTAATGGAGACCATCAGTATAAGAGATGATCCGGAGGGCTTGGTTGTATGATAATAGGTGGGATCTAGCATGATGAGGTACGTTACATACTTTTAATACTATACTATTTTCACTATTTGTAATTGAATATTGATATATGTTCAATTTTCACATGTATGTTTCATATGAATATGTCAATTTTGCGTTCTTGATATGCCAAATTTACAAGAGATGGATTAAAATTATATTATGTTCATATGATCAGTAAACCATATATTAATCATGTTTGAGAGGTTGCTTAGCTAACTTTAAGGGCATTTAAGCTCTATGTTAAGCCCAACTAAATCCTTATGAATCACTAGACAATCGAATTGGTTCCTTGAGTAATTCAACTATGAAAGTCTCTCTTAATCTAGCGACAACCACCTTTTACCCATTTCTATAGAATTTATCTTCTTTAATAATTTTCTAATCCAAATTTTAATAGCTATTACATTTTCACTATACAACTATGAAAGTCTCTAGTGACAACCACCTTTTACCCATTTTTATTATACATCTCTAAGTTATCCACACAAAAACACACACATATATATATAATAATTATTGTGTATTCATAGTCAAAACTAAAAAATATATGGATTAAAGTGGATAAACATTAAACTAAACTAAAATTAAACTAAAATTAAACTAAATTAAATTAAACTAAAAAATATATGGATTAAAGTGGATAAACATTAAACTACTAAAATTATAATAATTGTGTTTTTTAATCCATTTTTTACATATGATCAGTAAACCCTAAAATTATATTATGTTCATCATGTTGGTTATTGGCTTCACCCAACAAAATTAATTCAATTCATGCTCACTATATTAAACAATACACTTATATTAAATTTAATTCATGTCTTGTTAAATATTTCATAATGAATTAGCTAGTTGAGAGCACCACCTTAGACCAAGCCATCATCATCATGGACCTGCAAAACCCTAGTTTCCAAAGTGTCTAGGCAGGTTTGGGCTAGGAACACTAGCCATACCCGCCCGGTGGATGATTTTCCAAAGTTGACCCCCGTGTGCAAAAATTGCACACTCCCACACTGAGCAAAACCCTAGTTTCCAAGATGGACCTGCAAGGTGACACATGGGCCACCGGGTAGGAGGGGAGGGGCATCCCTGGCACTATCCCGGTGTGCTGAATCCAACGGAGTCGACGGTTCGTCGATCCGAGCCACGGTCTTCATTCTATGGCTCGTCCCGTCTCACTACCAGAAGGCCTTCAGGGACACCTGCTGGATACCTACCGGGGGCATAGAACTCCAACCATGCAACAAAACCGGGTTCTGGGGAGTCCTGCAGGTGGTGTCTAGACAGGTTCGGGCTAGGAACACTAGCCATACTTGCCCGGTGGATGATTTTCCAAAGTTGACCCCCGTGTGCAAAAATTGCACACTCCCACACTGAGCAAAAACCCTAGTTTACGAAATGAATGCACAATGAAGCCACTGGGCCATGGGGAGACGAGGGAGAGGGCCCCCTAGAGGTAATCGCACGCCAGGAGACCAACGGAGTCGACGGTTCGTCGGTCCGACGTCCGGTTTCGAGTTATGTCGAGTTGCAAGTCGCATGAAAATGCCGTTCAGGGACACTTGGTGAATTTCCGTCCGGGATCCAAAAAGCAAACGGAGCAAGAAGATTGCGTGCCGTTGGCTCCCGCAAGTGTGTGTGGGCAATGCCGACGTGGGAACACTGCCAACACTGGCTCGGGGGAGGTTTTTGCAGAGTTGACCCACAATGCGAGATTGCATGCAATTACACTGAGCAAAACCCTAGTTTACGAAATGAATGCACAATGAAGCCACTGGGCCCATGGGGGAGACGAGGGAGAGGGTCCCCTAGAGGTAATCGCACGCCAGGAGACCAACGGAGTCGACGGTTCGTCGGTCCGACGTCCGGTTTCCGAGTTATGTCGAGTTGCAAGTCGCATGAAAATGCCGTTCAGGGACACTTGGTGAATTTCCGTCCGGGAGCCAAAAAGCAAACGGAGCAAGAAGATTGCGTGCCGTTGGCTCCCGCAAGTGTGTGTGGGCAATGCCGACGTGGGAACACTGCCAACACTGGCTCGGGGGAGGTTTTTGCAGAGTTGACCCACCAATGCGAGATTGCATGCAATTACACTGAGCAAAACCCTAGTTTACGAAATGAATGCACAATGAAGCCACTGGGCCATGGGGAGACGAGCGAGAGGGGTCCCCTAGAGGTAATCGCACGCCAGGAGACCAACGGAGTCGACGGTTCGTCGGTCCGACGTCCGGTTTCCGAGTTATGTCGAGTTGCAAGTCGCATGAAAATGCCGTTCAGGGACACTTGGTGAATTTCCGTCCGGGAGCCAAAAAGCAAACGGAGCAAGAAGATTGCGTGCCGTTGGCTCCCGCAAGTGTGTGTGGGCAATGCCGACGTGGGAACACTGCCAACACTAGCTCGGGGGAGGTTTTTGCAGGAGTTGACCCACCAATGCGAGATTGCATGCAATTACACTGAGCAAAACCCTAGTTTACGAAATGAATGCACAATGAAGCCACTGGGCCATGGGGAGACGAGGGAGAGGGTCCCCTAGAGGTAATCGCACGCCAGGAGACCAACGGAGTCGACGGTTCGTCGGTCCGACGTCCGGTTTCCGAGTTTATGTCGAGTTGCAAGTCGCATGAAAATGCCCGTTCAGGGACACTTGGTGAATTTCCGTCCGGGAGCCAAAAAGCAAACGGAGCAAGAAGATTGCGTGCCGTTGGCTCCCGCAAGTGTGTGTGGGCAATGCCGACGTGGGAACACTGCCAACACTGGCTCGGGGAGGTTTTTGCAGAGTTGACCCACCAATGCGAGATTGCATGCAATTACACTGAGCAAAACCCTAGTTTACGAAATGAATGCACAATGAAGCCACTGGGCCATGGGGAGACGAGGGAGAGGGTCCCCTAGAGGTAATCGCACGCCAGGAGACCAACGGAGTCGACGGTTCGTCGGTCCGACGTCCGGTTTCCGAGTTATGTCGAGTTGCAAGTCGCATGAAAATGCCGTTCAGGGACACTTGGTGAATTTCCGTCCGGGAGCCAAAAAGCAAACGGAGCAAGAAGATTGCGTGCCGTTGGCTCCCGCAAGTGTGTGTGGGCAATGCCGACGTGGGAACACTGCCAACACTAGCTCGGGGGAGGTTTTTTGCAGAGTTGACCCACCAATGCGAGATTGCATGCAATTACACTGAGCAAAACCCTAGTTTACGAAATGAATGCACAATGAAGCCACTGGGCCATGGGGAGACGAGGGAGAGGGTCCCCTAGAGGTAATCGCACGCCAGGAGACCAACGGAGTCGACGGTTCGTCGGTCCGACGTCCGGTTTCCGAGTTATGTCGAGTTGCAAGTCGCATGAAAATGCCGTTCAGGGACACTTGGTGAATTTCCGCCCATTTTATAATTTAAGCCACTTTTAAATATTTGAACTTCCATATTATTTTTGAAAGAGTATAATATTTCAAAACTCCTAAAGAGACAAAAACACATGATCAAAACTCCTAAGGCTGTAATTTAGAGTAGTAATAATGGGGGGTGATGGAGTTGAATTTGATCCTATGGAAGATAATGATACTAATATTATTGAGAATAAAGGGATAATAGGTTGATCCATGACACCTTTGTTTGCATGGATGAGGATGCACCTATGTATGAGACCTATGATAATATTCATGATGTACATCTTATTGATAAGGCACACAAAGGCCTATACAAGAGATCAAAGATGGGTCACTTTGTCTACTAATTTGATGTTGATAAAATTGAAGGTATTGAATGACATTTCAAACAATGGTATGACAAAGATCCTAATGTATACACAAGGTTAATATATAAGGTGCCCCATAAGGTTCTTTGTCATATCCCTATAATTCTAGGTTTTTGATGATTGTTTAGGTTAAAAAACATAGCACATTATATGGATTATCATGTACAAAGATAAGTGAAGATGGTATTATATGAGTGGCTACAAATGGTTCTCAATTTACGATCATCAAGGAAATATTACCCATTTTTTAAGAAGAACCTCATAATGTTAGACTTTCATTGGTAGTTGATGGCAATGGGTGTGCATGAGTGAGTTCATTGAAACCTTGAAAACATTGTATTGCATTTAGTTTGATTAAATTACACGAGCAAGAACTTTGACATAACTTGTAATGATCATCCAAAATCACAAATTTTAATTAGATACCAATTAGTGCATGCATGTAGTGAATTCGTTGAAACCTTTGAATATAATAGTTTGTTCTTTTGACATAGTGCATTCATGAGTAAAAGATAATCCACACAAATCAACACATTAGAATGACACAAGTACATGTATCCAAAAGTACATATATATCCAAAAGTGCATGTCTCCAAAAGTACATGTATATCCAAAAGTCTCCAAAAGTGCATGTCTCCAAAAGTACATGTATATCCAAAAGTATCGAAAAGTACATGTATCCAATGAAGTCAATGTACATGTCTCCAAAAGTACATGCACAATAAAGTCAATGTACATGTCTCCAAAACTGAATGTATCGAAAAGTACATATATATACAAAAGTATCCAAAAGCACATGTGTCCAAAACTATCCAAAAGTATCAAAACTCAAGCTTTCTCTTGTTCTTTCCCGACGTTGATCCTCTAGGCACATCCCTAGGATCAATGTGCATCCCTGGATCCTGCAAATTAAATATCAATTGTTAAATTCAACTAACTATGTACACTAATACATTATCTCAACAATTATCAACTGGTGCATGGAAAGTGCATGAAACACTTGGTCACTGAAGGACATCTCACCTCAACTGACAAAGGAGATTGTGTTGCTTGTGTAGCAGATGGAGCCGTCGGTTGAACATCCAGGATGGTTGAACCAGGGGGGCCAGGCACTGCTCCTGCTGGTGGTGGCTACAATGAAAAAATGTTGAAATAGTTAGAAATGCATGAATAAACAATAGGTCCAACAATAATAAACTATGTAAAGATAATGTTGAAATAGTTACATACCTGTGTGTGATCAGTCGCCACTGCAGATGCGGCACTAACTGCTGCATCAACCATCGATGCAAGGTTCTCAGCAGACAACTCGGGTTCCTGTTGCAGTAAACATGCAATTCAAACATTAACAAAAACGATTTATGCACTGGATTTCAAGTTAAACAACAAATATCATCGAAGGATATACATTACCGTGGTGTGAGTAAGCCCATGGTCGTGGGCAGCTGGAGTCTTTCTCGGAGTAGAACGCCTCACATACACACGACCCTTGTTCACGAATGGCCTGGAGGGAGATGCAAATACAGGCAATGGGCCAGATGTGTCGGATGGTGCCTACAGTCAGCAAGTGTTCATGTAGTTAGACATGCATGATTCAACAAACAAACATGTATTTAAAAAATGTCATTTTTAATTGTTTACCTGGAGCCCAGACGTTTCAGGGGGCGGTATGACCATGGGCACTACCTCCACATTACCTTGCCCCTGTGAAGGATCTGCCATCTGCAAGTTTAATAATTGTAAATATTAGACCGTATATAGCATTAATGAACTAAAATGTAAAGTATGTGGAAATTAACAAATTAACAAGTATTAAAAAACTGAAATTTTAAAATGTTTACCTCGGTGTGAGATACGGCAATAGGTGGTATATAAGATGGGCCTGCCGAATGGGTAGCATCATGCCCCCCTGTCGAGTCTGGAACATCCGGCTCTGGGGCGTCACTGCCGGTAATCATCATCAACTGCAAGTTCACAAAATTAATATATTAGCTCAAACTATATATATGTGTACAAAGACGAAAATAAATGAAGAATTTATTACAATTAACCATCAAGATACCTCTCTCAAAAAGCCAGTGAAGACAACATCTGATGCAATACCATAGCAGGGACGACCACATGACGTGCACTCGTGAGGATCAGTAGTAGGATGGGGAATAGCTGATGGTCCTCCACTAGTGGATGGTCCTGATGGTCCTGCAGAAGTGGATGGTCCTGATGGTCCTGCAGTAGCTGATGGTCCTGCATGGTGACGAGCTGGTGTATGTACCACACCAGGGACAAATGTCCCTTCCTCACCCATATGTTGAACCATCCTGCCATGGCGAAGAACCGTCCGTGCCAAACTCAAAAAAGCATCCCGTGTCTGCGGAATAATGCGATGTGCTGGTGGGACATCTGGCCCAGGCAACTGCCTGCGAGGTGCAGGGATAGGGCGATCCTGGTCTCGAAGCCTGGCATTGGGTCGGTTTTGGGGCATCCCCCCACCGATCCCCTGGAACTGTAAGATGTCAAAATAGTTAACGTGTTTATGCAACACGAACTCTGCATACATCTTTCGAAGGAAATATAAGGGAATTTCCCTGTTGTTGTGTGGTGGCATATCAAAAACCATGTACCATCTGTCCATCCAGTTATCAACAAATGGTTGAAACGTGCACCACTCAATGGAGATATGCGGCTTGCTTGCATTAGGGATTTCCCCCGTCCGAGGGTCCCTAAACAATGCAAATACAACCTCTTTGGATATTTTTAGCTTTTTTACTGCATTGTAATCTAGTCCATCAGCATATTGTTGTCTTTTTCTTTCTCTGTAAGATGCAATATCATACAGGACATTCGTAGATTGTGTAATTGTGTCCACAATTGCATCCAAGGTTGATGCAAGTGAACGGCGAATCCTGTCGCCACCACTAAAAGCTTCACTTATGCCCCTCAATTGGGCAAGCTCAATCAATATTTCGGCATTGGCATCCATAGCCGCAACTGCAATAAAGACATTAATACGAAAATCATTAGAAACATATACATGGTATATAATGACGTCTCTTCAAAATTGAACATGTATTAAATCAAACTCACATAAGCAATTTAATGGCATTTACTTACATACATTTAAAACTTAAAATTAAACATTTGACAATTAAAAAGTAAGTTAGTCAGATTGGCAGAGACGAGGAGGAGGAGGATCAAGGCAGTGATGAGTTTGTTGATTCAGGCATGGAGGAGGAGGATCAAGGCAGTGATGAGTTTGCATCTATGTGTCTCAATGTCTCATTGTGTTTTGTGATTGTGAATGACAAATGTGTTGTGATTTGTGAATGATCTAATTTCTATTGAATATTTCATATTTGTAATTGTAAATGTAATTTCTATTGAATATTTGTAATTGTAAATGTTAAATTTTATTGGATGATCTATATGTCTATATTTTTAAATTTTAATATATTTTAAAAATATATTAATTCCGGGGGTCACCGTGTCCTACGTGTCATAATTCCGGGGGTCACCGTGTCTAGTGGGGACCAGGGATCAAATTTGAAGGGTGGGGTCCCATTTCACTATGAAGGGCTATGAGATATTGAACACTATTGAAGGGCTATGAGAAATTTATTAATATTTATTCTATGTGTATATATGGATGTGTTCATGTTGTATGGATTGGATTCTAGGTTAACCGAGGCCTTTTTAGAGCAAAGAATGGGGTAATTACTATTTGGGAACAAGTTTTTTATCAAATGTAAATTGCGGTGATGGAAGATATTGAGGGTGCCACATGTTGTGGAGAAAGTAGTATTGATTCCTATGACGTAATAGGGAGTTCAAAAAGTCTGGTTTCAAGTATTGTCATGCGTAGCTCGATTGATTTTTCTCGCGCTAGGGTTGTAGCAACTGTTATGGCCATTACTGTTAAAAGGATTGATGGGGTGGAATCCCGTGAAACGATGAGTTCTTTTGTTAAGACGTAGATTCAGTGAAATTTGGTGGGAGTCTTATGTTCATTTTATGCACAAAATTCGATTACTTGATTTTGTTGCATTGTTAACTCTCCTCCTAGTCATAGCTACAATCTCTTATATAATTGTGAAGGTTATCAATCCACTCAATATATTAAAGTTGTAGTAGGCCAAAATCATCCACATATTTATTGTACTCACAAATGTTGACATTCCAATTTCTATGTAGAGTGCCCATTAACATTAGATTTTAATAATTTTGTTGATGCCATTAAATGTGTTAAACACGTAAGCGCTCGCTACAAACACGAGAACTTCGAAGCGTTCAAGCCATGGGCTACTCAGTGTAAGCCCGTCCACGTAAGTTCCTCAATGATATTATTAGAGGCCCAATGGTCCATGATCCATGGATGATCGAACACGTGGATATTGGAGAGTAAGCGAGTCCCACTCCCAAGTCACCTAGCTAGTAGCCGCATTCCCAATTTCCCACTAAAAATTGTTGATGGGTGAAATTTGAAGCTACCCTTCTGTTGCAATTTTAAACAGTAGTGGTTAATTTAATTATTGAAGGGCTTACCATGAAATTAAATTTTTTTTGCATGGTAAAATTTGAAGTGGCCTTCTATGACGTGTGGGTAAAATTTGAAGTGGCCTGAAGGCTTCAAATTTGAAGCCTGGTGGGGACACTCGTGTCCCGTGTCCTCGTGTCGGGTGACTTAGAAAGGGGGGAGTTTTAATTTTTTCAATTTTTGGTTTGATTATGAAGTTTTGAGTTTTGTGAAAAGGGTTTCATTTTGAGGTGTGAATTTAATTACAAATTGGGTTATTCCCAATTTGATCAATATTACAAAACTAGGTTAAACAATCAAAAAAATAGTAATTTGGATTAAAAAATCACAAAAAAATGATTTGGGTGAATAAATTACCTGACTAGATGAGAATGCACCGGTGAATTTGTCTCCTCTCCAGCTGAATCGAGCAACACGGATGGTTGAGTGGGCCACAAAGCGTCCTCGTCTAGGGTCAATTTCGCCTCTATTCGCGTTTCTGATGCGTGAGTGTCGCGGGTGGTCGGCAATCGGCCGACTGTGTTTTTAAATTCATTTTTAGTTTTACATATCGCGTACGCGATTTGTAAATACATAACGCGTACGCGTTTTTGAACTACATAACGCGTACGCGATATTGTTACCTAGCCTACATGTCCAATGACATGTTAGGCTCGGGTCTTACCATGGCAGGGGGTAAATATCATAAACGCGTTATGTTTTAGGTATCAGGAACGAGATTTGAAAAAAGTAGCATTGCATCTAAAGTGACCCTCATCTTCTTGCACACACCCTGGTGATCCTCTGTGTGTTACTGTCGAACCCCTTCTTATGTTGCATGCATACCTTATGTTGACCTAATTCCTTCTTCTTTGGCGTAACCATAATCCTCGCGACCTCACTCTACCTCATTGTTCTGAAAACCAACGACCATAGAACTCAGGAAATCATTGTTCTGAAAACCAACGACCATAGAACTCAGAAGTTCCTGGTGGAAGTGTGGCAGATAACTGTATTTTTCTTTGAAAGGGCAGCTTCTAAGTTGCTCACCTCTATAACAAGGATTCAATGCACTGCTCTGCTTGCAATTTTCATTGGTAAGTCTTCTGTGCGTAATTGTCCTCGGTTTCTTGGTCTCAAATGACTCTGAGATACCACCATTTTTCATTACATCCATCAACCATCCTTCCTGGTACTGTAAAGATCCTCAGCAAACAAATTTGTACATATCGATCGCTAAACGACATTGTCAAGTCCTAAATATAGGCCACTACATCTTTATCTGGTTGGTGTTTTTCTATTGCCGGAAGTACTATAACTCTCCGCCTTTCTTTTTTTTGTCGTATTATTCCTTTCCATCTTGTTTTCGGTTTATGTGCTTTGATTCAATCCGAATCTCAATACCTGAAGATTCATCAACCTAGATGTTGATATGTGTTATTGTTCAAACTCATCAATTAACCTTAGACGTGTTACTTAGACGTGTTACTTGGTTTGAAAGCCCATAGGGAAGAAGGTATCATAGTTTACTTTATCCTTTAGATGTGTAGACATAGTTTACAATCATATTCGCAGAGAAGGAGATGCCTCACTCAAATTCATTCCTCCCTGATCCTAATGTTGTTCAATGATTCATGGATGGTGTTGTCTAAGAAGCAAGCATTTTTTTAAGGAGCTCTAAGAGAATTAGAGATTCATTTTACTGAAGCTTCTCATTTTCATTCCTTAATTATTCTATTTGAATAACAAAACAGGGACTGACCTTATTCCTGTTTTTCCATTTGGGAATTGCAGGTTTATCAAAAGATTCAAAACTTCAAGGCCACCGTTAATTACTTTTTCGATTACTCAATGGGTAATGACAGTCAGTTGGCAACTAGTCAACATTCCATTGGATATAGTAATCCACAAAGACCGATTCCTGGGCCGCTGAATCCAAGCTTTCGGTCCTTCAAGATTATTACAGAATGCCATTTGATTACGATGATTATTTTTAGATTCCATCCAAAATATGTGAGCAACAGTGTTGCTGTTCTCCTATGGAGGATGGTCGGTGCAATTTTTCAGGTGGGGTGGATATTGCACCGACCATCAAAGGGAGGAGAACAGCAACACTGCTGCTCACATATTTTGGATGGAATCTAAAATTAATCATCGTAATCAGAGGGCATTATGTAATAATCTTGAAGGACCGAAAGCTTGGATTCAACTGCCCAGGAATCGGTCTTTGAGGATGACTATATCCAATGGAATGTTGACTAGTTGCCAACTGACTGTCCTCACCCGTTGAGTAATCGAAAAAGTAATTAACGGTGGCCTTGAAGTTTTGATAAACCTGCAATTCCCGAATGGAAAAACAAGAATACGGTCAGTCCCTCTTTTGTTACTCAAATAGAATATTTAAGGAATGAAAATGAGAAGCTTCAGTAAAATGAATCTCTGGTTCTCTTATAGCTTCTTAAAAAAATGCTATGATGCCTGAAAAAGCTGTTTGTATCAAAACACAATTGCATCTGTGTTTGCGTTGTTTGCTGGAGAAGAGATGTTCACATTTCTCTCAACAATATGGTTTGAAATTGACAAGATGGAAATCTTTTTTTCTCGATGTATGGAAGCACTTCTTTGGTCCTGAAGATTCTAGATACCTGAACTCGATCACCATTTATGAAGCAGAGGTAAATATATGCAGGAGGTTATCATGCTCTAGATAAGCCAGCTTCTTGCTTTCTAGTGAAAGAGTAGTATTGATTTGTTCAAAACTCATTTGCATAGTGTTTTCAATAGTTCTTTTGCATTTTGAAATTAAGATTAAATTGAATTTGTAATAGTGTGCATTCTTAGGTGGTATCCAACACTCCTTTAATTTTTTATTTTCTTTTGTTGACTTTGATTTTAAAGGGTCAAGTTGCAATAAATTCTTTAAAGTTTACTTTTGTGTTTAATTAACCAAATTAAAGAACTCTTTCATCTACTACACACATCATTTAACACAACTTGGAGATCTAGAATTTCTATGAATAAAAGAACTCTTACTGCAGCTTACAAGTCAGGCACATGAAAGTTGATATGTTCAAAACTCAAAACATGTCATTATCTAAAGAATTGGTCATTATCTAAAGAAATGAATCTCCTTGGACAACAACATTCTTATTTTGGATTACAACAGTGAAAAAGAGAGCATCAAGCATATTCTTGTTCTGAATAAAATCAGGGAATTTGATGAAGATGCACTTCATGAAGACACTAAAATAACAAATGAAGACTTTAAGGTAAATTAGGAACTTAAGAAAACTAAAGATGAAGTCATTGAAAAGTCAAATAACAACATCATGAGAGATAATTAGACCAATTTCAGAATGCATCTAAGATTATAGGATTAGTTTTATGATGCATCTAAGACTTTTAGACTTTGTTAATAACTTCTTTTAAAAAGAAATCAATATGGTTTAGGATATAAAAGAATCAAGATAATTTTTTTCATATTCTTTATTATAGCAAATCAATTAGATTTGTGAATAGAGGTTTTCTTAATGATGATGATCTAATACTATTATTAATATCAAAATATAGAATAAAGATAATTTAATATTATTCTGTAGCCAAAATCATCCCAGCAACTTTAAAACTTTTCATGACCATATAAGTCATAAAAAGAATGAGCATGTGATACATTAAAAATTGAATCAATGATGTCTACCCCACCCATCAACACATAAAATAATAAACTAAGAAAATCATTGCTTCCAAGAAGATCATGCAAGTATATAAGTAGGAACATGGAGTGAAAACATACATTTCAGTAGTAAAATGACAAATTATGGTGTATCAAATCCTAACGAGGCTTTTGGTGCAATAAAATAGTAAACTAAGAAAATTATTGCTTCCATGAAGATCATGCAAGGGAGGAACCTACAAACATTAGTAATAAAAAGACAAATTAGATATCTAAACATTAGTAGTAAAATGACAAATTAGATATCCCTACTGCATGTGGTGGTCTATCAAACCCTAGGGAGGCTTTTGGTTCTAAGGGGCCATCAATAGATTGTGCACAGAGGAACATAAAGGGATTGCTTTTAGAGGCTTCCTAAAAGAAACCTTAGAAAAAGAAGTTCTTATCAATGTTTCTCAGGAACTAAACAAAAAACAAGTAGTTGTAATTTGTAGTAACAATACGGTAAAGAAGAGAACATAAGTAATCCATGTGCCTGGTTAGTGAAGAAGAGCCTGCATACAAACAAATAGTAAATCAACTAATCCATGTGCCTGGTTAGTGAAGAAGAACCTGCATACAAACAAATAGTAAATCAACTAATCCATGTGCCTGGTTAGTGAAGAAGAACCTGCATACAAACAAATAGTAAATCACCTGAATAGAGCCAATGTTACATGAAAGTTACTTAAACCCATAACATGTTATCCCAATTGTTTTTTCTTCCATATTTCTAAACCCCTGTTAACAAAGACAAATTTGTAAATTATAATTACTCTCTTTTCTGCTCCAAAGTCTTCCACCAAACAAACACCGAACTTCCTATGTAAACTTCAATAGTCTAAACCCCAACTTTCTGAAGCACCAAAGCAAAGGTATCGGGATTTCAGAGTAACATAATATTAGTCCACTCCATGTATGATTGACTTTAAAAAAATCAAATTGGGTAATGAATTATCTGAACTTGCAATGTATCATGTTTAAATTATTAAAACCATAAGAGCTGTCTAGTAGATGGGCCAGCATAGGCTCATAGATGGGCCAGCACAGGCTCATTTTCTTTATGAATCATTCTAAAAATGATATCAAGTGAAATTGCACACAATTTGGGAATCTGACATGGGTTGGAAAGGATGAAATTGCACACAAAACTTGAAATGTGTACATGGATATACTATTTGAACTTTTCTAGCTCAAACAAGTGCTCTTCAGAAGTAATGTGCAAATGAACCCTCAACTCTGCTAGTAAAAGTTATGTTTTCCAGCTTAATGTTTTTATAGCACTAAAGACCCATAACACAGAATGATATGCATTTACTTCTAGTTGATGTGTAATATCACCTGCCAAGTGTTCATGGGCAGAGCTATACTTGGTAGCATGACCAGTAGTGTATACTTGGTAGCATGACCAGTAGTGTCTTTCTATTCTTCCATATTCATTTTTTTGTCGACGGATGAATGGACAAAAAAAGTGCAACTTCCATCATCAGAAGGAAGACGCTCTTTATTGTCAATGTCCATTTTGGACTCTTTAGACAAAAGGCCCTTAGGTACACAAAACTTTGCTGGAAAAAATTCAGGCCTTGTTGCCTAGAAAAGATGTTCAACCAGAGATTAGTAGTTACTCACTTGCAGAAGGATTTAACATCTTATGAAACAATCTTGAAATTAACACAAGTTGTCCACAAACGGATGTTTTCCCAAATTCAAGCTGAAGCAGATAATAGAAAAATACACATGGAATATAATACTTATAATCAATGCAATTTCTCACTTTGCATAGAATTATCATCTTTAGTTTCAACTACTAAACTATGAACAATATAAAAGCTCAAACAAGGAGAGAAAAACTCCAACATTCCTTCATAGAACTCAGAATAAACATAGCATTAGACTATAAGTTCAGAAAGAAAAAACAAGTTAAAAGCAAACACACAAACATATATGTAAACTAGTGATTTCAAGGAGGTGTTCCCCATGTTTTGGTACATGGACACTTCCAGGGATCATCCCCATTTTTTTAAACTTGTGACTTTCACAATAAACTAACACCATTTCTTAAATCTATTCACAAAAAATCCCTTACAAATTGTTATCTAAGGCAAAACTCTTGCACATTCTACTGAAAATAACTTTTGGTACTTGGTAATTACACTTACCAACCAAAAATATGGAGGAATAAAGTAATTTCAAATCATAGGTGACTTGGATAGGGGAATGACTGTCGTGAAGCCCTAAACCAAGATTATGAATGCAACCCAGAATATGTCAGCATAAGCATTAACAAATAAAACAGTTCAAAAAATGTTCAAGATGGACCTAAATAACAAAAACAATTTAAAAAATGCTTAAGATAAAAAATATTGGTCAAAAACAATGAATCTCAAATTTGTCAAATCTTAGTTGAACTCATGAATTTCCAACTATTGGAGAGTTTAACCAAACTTGCGTCAATTTGGTTAAAATAGACAGATTTAACTAGTTACAGAGCCAAGCCAAGTAGATTTGTACAGTATGCAACCATCCTAAAAAAGCCAAACCTTCGAGAAATATATATACATGAAAATAGCATTTATATATATCTATCCTCACACCTATGAAACAACCCTTCAAAATCACTTTTAATCAACGAGCAGCGAAGTAGAGAGACTCACCTGAATATCAACAAATATTAACGAAAAAAGAAGGAATGGGTATTTAAATCAGGCTCTAACTACAGCACCCAAGACAAGCAAGCTAACATCTCTGCACTGCATAATCCCAACGATCTTTGAACCATAGTGGATGGGAATTGCACCACAGCACAGGAATTCTTTAACACAGAATATGTGATAAGAAAACAAGCGGCCAAATGTCTACCAGCAACTTTAAATGAAATGGACGCAGAAATACCTTTAACTCGATCTATTGCCCTATTCTTCACGAGTTTACACAAAGATGCCTCAACCGGATCTATCCCCTACTGCCGACTAGTCCAGTAGAACAAGTTATTTATATAGTTTGAGCTCCGAATCATGCATGAGGATTGAAGAGAAAACCTGCAGCGTATGATTGACTAAAACAAAGAATCAAATTGGGTAGCGAATCATCACAACCTGCAGCGTATCATTTTTATTTTCTTAAAACGTGAAAACTTGTCTAGTACAGCATATTCTCTGAATCATGCTAACAGATATCAAACATCAAAGCAGGAAAAATGATCAAAGTGAAATCTGAGATTGCATACAATGCTTGAAATGCCCTTCAAATTTCAAAGCAGGAAAAATGATATAAAGTGAAATCTTAGATTGGATACAATGCTTGAAATGTCAGAGAAATTGTATATCGATCATCTCATTTGAAAAGCTGAGAAAGTGCATATAAATAATCTCATTTGAAAAGTTGAGAAAGTAAACAGAGCTAGAGATGAGCTATACTAATGAATGTTAACAAGAAGTCTTGAGCTTTTTCAGCTCAAGCAAGTGCTCTTCCTTAGTAACATGCAATTCAATCCTAATGCTCTTCCTTAGTAACATGAATTTCATGTTACTAAGGAAGAGCATTAGGATTGAATTGCATGTTACTAAGGAAGAGCACTTGCTTGAGCTGAAAAAGCTCAAGACTTCTTGTTAACATTCATTAGTATAGCTCATCTCTAGCTCTGTTTACTTTCTCAACTTTTCAAATGAGATTATTTATATGCACTTTCTCAGCTTTTCAAATGAGATGATCGATATACAATTTCTCTGACATTTCAAGCATTGTATGCAATCTCAGATTTCACTTTTCTGCTTTTATGCAATCTCAGATTTCACTTTGATGATTTTGATCATTTTTCCTGCTTTGATATTTGATATCTGTTAGCACGATTCAGATCATATGCTAGCCCATGTACTAACAAGTTTTCATGTTTTAAGAAAATAAACATGATACGCTACCCAATTGATTCGCTACCCAATTTGATTCTACCAGAAACTTTAAATGAAATGGACGCAGAAATACCCTTAACTCGATACCTCACCCGATCTATCCCCTATTGCCGTAACAAGTCCAGTAGAACAAGTTATTTATATAGTTTGAGCTCCGAATCATGCATGAGTATTGTATTTAAAGAGAAAACCTTCCAACGACCTGGATTCAGTCAATGAACAAACCTTCGTACCTGCGTGAGCACTGTTCAAACGCCCTCGATTTAATGTCATAGTATGATGTTCATACTGCTCATTTAGGGTGATTCAAATAAATAATTTTGAATTGTCAATATTTAGTTAGTAATTAATACTTAGTTAGTTGAACCAGGTGTGTAAATTTTGTTTTTAAAGTTTTGCATTAATATTTAATAATTATTATTAATATTTAGTTAATACTTCAAAGTAGTGGGTGGATGTAGAGATGCAGTATTGTTGTTAAAGTTTTAAGTAGTGGGAAATTCCATTATAGGTGATAAGAATATGGTAAGAAATGGTATTATTTAGTTAACAGTAATAAGAAATTGATGGAAATATAATACAATATTATTTGAAAATAAATCTTAATATTGATGTTTAATTTTTCATCTATATTTAATTAATCAGTGATAATAAGTTGTGGGTTTAAGGGTGCATTATCATTGAAAAAAGATTATGCATTGACATTTGACTATTTATGGATAGGTAATATGTGGCAAAAAAATTATGAAGTAGAATGCAATATTATTGGGAAAATAGAAATGATTGTCAACTAAGTTGTATATGGAATAGAATACAGAATGGAAATGTGTGAAGTTAAATAAAAACATTGTGCTTGATATAAGAATTTAATGTAAATCTCTACAAACCATAATCAAAGGAATACAAGGATATTATTGATCCATGTGTCAATCAAGATAGACATGCAACATCCTTGATCATGGCCAACTTGTGGTTCATAACAAATTTTATGATTGAAATTTGTTCCTTGTGATCTTCTCTTGAACCATCACACCCCCCCTAATCGTCAGTTTGTCACAGGCTCTTATTCAACAAGGGATCTACATGTCAACACTAAGAGGTTAGCAATCATACAACCCACCAACTTAGATCAAAATTACTTGGAAACATCAGTATGATATGCAGTTGAGGTTGTTAGTGTGTCCAACAAGCCCAATATTCAAAGTCAATCACATACATGCTAATTCCCATAACATTGGACAAATATCTTCCTTATCCATGAATTTGTTAGTTCCATTGTTGACTTGGGAACCATTATATAAATGATGGTCTTACACCTTCTTGTTGTATAAATATGTAACATTATTTATAGTAGAATATGCAAGGTGCCGGGCATGTAGGGTAAAAAATGCAATGTTGTAGGCTGTAATAGGTTCCATACTATGTAAAATACCATAATGTTTTTTTGTGATCTATATTTGAAGGATTGAACCCAACATGTCACTTTTGTCATAGTGATAGATAATATATTTGCATCACTTCAATCCTTGCCTCCTGTCTAATTTATTTGTAATCGAATAGAAGTACACTTGAGCCAACATGCATTGTATTAGCTTGCTTCTTTTGGTTTTTTGTCTCTTGTTATTCCTCTATGTTATATTATGCTAATACGTATTCCCTAGGTTGCATACCCTATAATAGGATTGAAAATATGCTTATGCACTTCAACTTGATTGTGTATTACTATCACTTCCACCTAGTCAAGTTATTGTTTATATGATCTTGCCATTCGTCACGATTGGGCATTGTGATCTAAGTCATTATGTAAAGCTAGAAATACACTACCAGGATGATTGATGTCCTTCTGGTGAGGGTTTATGATCCTTGGAAAATTGATCCTATTAGTGGTTTGAATTATTGATATTAGAGCACTTATATGTGAAAGTTACTTTAAGTAGACCTAATTTATAAATTGGCAGAATATCTCATGCAATCTAATGATTGGCATTTTCACTGACATGACATGATTGCAAACCATGGATTGAATATCTACATTCTGTCACAAGTGAAAACAACAATATAAATGCTAATTTTGATGGCTCTTAACCATTGTTCTAAATATTAGAATATCCATTTTGCAAATTGCTTGTAGATACAATGAATACACAAAAGAAGTGAATGTAAGTTTGGATATAAATTGAGTATCAAAGGAAAATAGCCACTCTTGAGTGCCTTTATAAATGCTTAACAACCTCAAAAATGTCAACCCATAATTCCATGATGCCAAACCAAAGAACTGTGAAAAATCTAATTAAAGTAGTTATGTGGAAACACCATGAAAAATACTAAACCCGGAATGTGGAATTATTCAAGAGAGTGTTACTATAGACCTCCTGGTTCTTCATCTCAAGGATAAAGGTTGTCTAGATATAAGGTCAATTTTTACCATAGTGTTCCACTATTTGTAAGGAATATTGATGCCAAAGCACTAGAAGATTTCTTCAGTTCCTTGTAAGTGATCCATTTTGACATTGAACATATTGACAACACTAAGAAGGTCAAGCTCACAACCATGAAGATGTTTCTCTTTACTAAATCCTAATGGAACAAGCATATCGAATATTGTGAGAAATGTCATGATCCCATTGCAACATGAGATAACTTTGTCAAGGTTATGCAGGATAAAGAAAACTAGTGCATGAAGTAGCAACAATGACACAAATGACATGATTAGTGACTTTGTGACAACATGATGATTTCAACACTCTCATCTCATCATTGGTTTGTTCATTAAGGATTAAAGAAACAAATATTATTCTCAAGTACTAAAGTGGACTACACCAATATACCAATCAAAAGATGGATTTTTAAACTAAATATACATTTGTTTATGCCCATAAATTTGTGCAAACAATTGAGTCGAAGCACAATTTTAAATAGTGCCCCAACTCCTTTGGTTAAGAACACAACCGATTGCTTAATGTTATGAAAAGTGAGAAATGGAATTGGAATTATAATAAACAAACTCAGTGTAAGCCATACTCTAATGAATGCTCTGTGACAAAGGAAACCGATATGAATAAGCGTTAGCAATATAAGAAGAAATACACTAGTAGTTGGTGTGCCACTCATAAGACATTTAAATAGGATGACATAAATGGAGACAAATATCTCTAAGTGAAGTTACACGATAAGCAAGGTTGTAACCAAGATAATAAAAAGGTGACCTTTGCACTGACCTTTACACTGAAGTCCAATAATACCTATGTTCTTGCAACACACAAAAACATAGCTCTCTCAACCATAACAATTAAAATTGAGGAAGACTATGAGGGATTGTTCCATAACTAATGGTGTATCAATCAATAGCCTCTCCACTGAGCCTCTCCACTTTATTGTTGACAATGAAATTCAATGCAAGTTGACTTCCTTGGCCATTGTACAACTATTAAATCTTGTGACAGAACCACACCCATAATATTACAACATTTAATGCCTTTAGCCATGAAAGGAGAATTGTGTCACTAGGTAGGGTACATTCCAATGTACCAATAATCTTTACAAATATGGTATTACATCAGTATGTAATGTATTATTTAGTCAATCTTAGATGTGGGAGAGACAATGTTTTTACAAATTGTTAGCACTGAGCATCATACTTGAAATCAAGGGAAGATTGTTTTGTGTTTAAAAGATAAACCACAAGTATGTTTTTGGTGGTTGTAGGTGCATAATGCCACATATTAATCAATCAAACACATAAAGAACTCTTGCAAGTTACATAGCTAATTATTGGTGGTTGCATGCACTCAATTATCATGACCAGACCAATATCCACCAAAGTAAAAAAACAATGTCACTTTTCTTATAGGACACAATGAAACATTGTAGGAACTTCTTGTAGTTCCAAGTAACACATAATTCCTTGTCTCTTCTTTAGTATCCCTAATTGTATAAAAAAAAGTGAAATAATCTCTAAGAGGATTTAAAGAAACTATTCAATTCTTCCTTAACTCTCTATTGATAGACTAACCCACTCCTCATACACATTTACACGATCTCACTGATGGGGGAATTGATATTTCATTGGTTTCATAGAAATCCATGGACTTCATCTATGGGTATCACTCCCCTACCACATGTCACACCCCTTATGTCTAAGGGATGGGGCATACTTAGATATCACATGCATCACTTGTGTTCTATAGTGTGAAGTATGAAATCCTCATTATTGGGATTTATATAACTTTTCAATACTCTTTGTGAACAATCCATATCCGATTCTGACTATTAAAAACAATTCTATCTAATTCCCATAAAAATAAAAATAAAAAATTCAAAAATAAATTTTCATCTAATTGCAACAAATTTTTCAAAGCAAGTTATCTCAAAGTGTGTGTTAAGTGCTTCACACTTATATAAATAAAATTACTAATTAATTAATTAATTAATTAATGAAGTGCTAAATTTGTATACATTAGTATCCACAACCATCACTTATAAATTCAATATTTATACATCTAATACATTAGAATATAAACATATATTGATAATTAATAGACACCCACTACACCTATGTTGTGATGGTAAATTGTTGAGGAACCTCTTCACCTTCAACTATGGAAGATAAAAGAAAATAACAAAAGGCAACAATATTCGAAGAGAGGTGGTGTCTAGAGACATCGTTATAACACTTAAGCACAAACCATTGTGATCAGAACATCACAATGCATACTTGATACAAAGAGACATATCAAAACAACCCATAGGGTTGTACTTTTATAGTCTCCAGATATAACGAAATCCCTTGAAGTGAGGAAGATATGGTCCACAAATAGGGGTCGATGGTTCTAACCGTTTCCAAAAAATCCGCAACGTCCTATAGTTTAGTCATTTGTTGTATTTGAGCCGACCATAGCCTCATCAACCATTGAGTCGAGACTTCGACTTTCCGAGTTGATCCACTAGTCGACTAATTTACTAGTTGACTGTTCTCTATTGATTGATTGTCTCCATAATATCTAGGAGTGTGATGAACCTTCATAACCTTAGGTTCCAACACCTTCCCATCAGTACAATGTTCTGGGGATTCAAGAGATGTAATTATGTTCTCTGAACATCCACCCATAATTGCATCCTCCTTAAGCCCGATCAAAGGCTGAAGTTTCACAAATTTATCTTCTAGTAAAGGCTTTGTAAGGATGTCATCCAACTGATCATCTGTCTTGTAATAAACAAATGAGACAACTTTGTCTTGCACCAACTCTCAAAAATAATAAACATGAAGTTCAATATGCTTCATCTTTCTATGATCAATAGGATTATCAACAACTTGTATTATACTTTGATTATGATAGTGAATAACGGAGGAGGCCTGAACAAGTAACCCGACCTCTTATAGAAGCTTACAAATCCAAACTGCCTTTGTCCCATCATTGACAGCACCACGATATTATTCTTCTATAATCGAAAGAGAGACATGGCCAGACCAAGGGTCCAAAACTTATTTGGAACACATAGAAAGAAGTGGACTTATGGTCATCAATGTCACCTCCCCAATCAGAATAACTAAACCTAACATGTGGTTATGGACTGCGACAATACTTTATACCATATTGATAAGTTCCTTTAATAGAGTAAATGATTCTCTTTTCATATTTATAGTGGCTTTCTCAAGGATCCTGCATGAACAGATAGACCACACTAAAAGAAAAGGAGAGATATGGTCAAGTGTGGGTTAAGTAAATCAAGCTACTGATAAATTGTTGATAAAGAGTGGCGTTCGACTAGTGGAGAGTCACAATATTTTGACAACTTCACTCCATAGTGATAGGGTGTAGCACAAGATTTGTAGTCGTCCATATTGAATCATTTCAAAAGATACAAATCATATTTAAGTTGAGAAATAAATATATCATCATCCATTCGCAAAATTTGAATTCCCAAAAAGAAGTGCAACAAACCAAGGTCAGTCATTTCAATGGTATCTTCAAGTTGTTTCTTTAAATCCAAAATCATATTGTAATTATTTCAAGTTATGATTAAATCATCAACATAGAATGAAAGAAATCATGTAACAGTAGAGTAAGATACCTTTAAATCGATACCTCCCTATTCTTCACGCGTTTACGCAAAGATACCTCAACCCGATCTATCCCCTAGCCTTAACAAGTCCAGTAGAACAAGTTATTTATATAGTTTGAGATCCGAATCATGCATGACCTCGATTGCATGTAAGAGTGGAGTAAGAAGCTCTTCATGCATTTAATGAACAAACCTTCGTACGTGCGTGAGCACTGTCCAAACGCCCTCGATTTAAGGTCATAGTATGGTGTTCTTACCGCTCAAAATGAGTGGTTTAGGGTGATTCAAATAAATAATGAACAAACTCCCTCGATTTAAGGTCAAACGCCCTCGATTTAAGGTCAAAATGAGTGGTGTAGCGTGATTCAAATAAATAATTTTGAATTGTGAATATTTAGTTACTAAACAATAGTAAGTTAGTGGAGCTAGGTGTGTAAATTTTGTTTTTAAAGTTTTGCATTAATATTTAATGTTTATTATTAATATTTAGTTAATACTCCATAGTAGTGGGTGAAAGTAGAGATACAGCATTGTTGCTAAAGGTTTATGTAGTGGGAAATCCCATTTTTCATCAGTGACAAGGGGCGATTTGACTGCCAGTATAATTTTGAATTGTCAATATTTAGTTAGTAATTAATAGTAAGTTAGTTGAACTAGGTGTGTAAATTTTGTTTTTAAAGTTTTGCAATAAGAGTGGTTTAGGGTGATTCCAATAAATAATTTTGAATTGTCAATATTTAGTTAGTAATTAATAGTAAGTTAGTTGAACTAGGTGTGTAAATTTTGTTTTTAATGTTTTGCATTAATATTTAATAATTATCATTAATATTTAGTTAATACTTCATAGCAATGGGTGGAAGTAGAGATGCAACATTGTTGCTCAAGTTTTATGTAGTGGGAAATCCCATTATGGGTGGTAAGAATGTGGTAAGAAATGGTATTATTTAGGTAATAGGAGTAAGAAATTGATGGAAATATAATACAATATTATTTGAAAATAAATCTCAATATTGATGTTTAGTTTATCATCTATAATTAATCAGTGATAATAAGTTGTGGACTTAAGGGTGCATTATCATTGAAAAAAGATTATGCATTGACATCTGACTATTTATCAATAGGTAATATGTGGAAAAAAAATATGAAGTAGAATGCAATATTATTGGAAAAATAGAAATGATTGTCAACTAAGTTGTATATGGAATAGAATAAAGAATGGAATTGTGTGAAGTTAAATAAAAACATTGTGCTTGATATAAGAATTTAATGTAAATCTCTACAAACCATAATCAAAGGAATACAAGGATATTATTGATCCATGTGTCAATCAAGATAGACATGCAACATCCTTGATCATGGCCAACTTGTGGTTCATAACAAATTTTATGATTGAAATTTGTTCCTTGTGATCTTCTCTTGAACCATCACCCCCCCCTAATCTTCAGTTTGTCACATGCTCTTCTTCAACAAGGGATCTACATGTCAACACTAATAGCTTAGCAATCATACAACCCTACCAACTTAGATGCAAATTACTTGGAAACATCATTAGGATATGTAGTTGAGGTTGTTAGTGTGTCCAACAAGCCCAATGTTCAAAGTCAATCACATACATGCTAATGCCCATAACATTGGACAAATATCTTCCTTATCCAGGAATTTGTTAGTTCCGTTGTTGACTTGGCAACCATTATATAAATGATGGTCTCACACCCTCTTGTTGTGTAAATGTGTAACATTATTTATTGTAGAATATGCAAGGTGAGAACATGTAGGATACAAAATGCAATGTTGTAGGTTGTAATAGGTTCGATACTAAGTAAAATTCCCATAATGTTTTGTGGTGATCTATATTTGAAGGATTGAACTCAACATGTCATTTTCGTCATAGTGATAGATAATATTTTTGCATCACTTCAATCCATGCCTCCTCTCTAATTTCTTTGTAATCGAATAGAATTATACACTTGAGCCAACATGCATTGTATTAGGTTGCTTCTTTTGTTTTTTTGGTCTCTTGTTATTCCTCTACGTTATATTATGTTAATACTTATTCCCTAGGTTGCATACCCTATAATAAGATCAAATAAGCTTCTACAGTTCAACTTGATTGTGCATCACTATCACTTCCACCTAGTCAAGTTATTGTTTATAAGCTCTTTCCATTCGTCACGATTGGACATTGTGATCTACTTCCAGTCATTATCTAAATCTAGACATACACTACAAGGATGATTGATGTCCTTCTGGTGAGGGTTTATGATGCTTGGGAAATTGATCCTATTAGTGGTTTGAATTATTGATATTAGAGCACTTATATGTGAAAGTTACTTAAAGTAGAGTCCAACACCTATTTCATTAAACTTGGACATATTCTAGTCCAAGTCAATTTCAAGATGGGTAAAAAACATCCTTTCTGAACCCCAAAATCAAGGTTTCTAAAGTGCAAAATCTAGTTCCAAAAGTGCCACTTTTGAAATTAGTTTTTGCGCATTTTCGATATGATAAATATGATAATGACACTTTTACAAACAAACCAACAAGTGTATTAATTAACAAAATAGTTTCATTTTATTCACAATTGGTCTCACATCACTCACGCCATTCAGGTGTAGCAAGCAAGCCCATAATTGATCGAACAAGAATGTGCCATTGACATCTTGGCAAGTATACGTTTTTGTTATAATACAGTTCCCTTCCTCGTTACAAACATGTTTTTCTTTCAAGTCATCTACAATCACTGTATTTGTAGCATCCCAACCATGGATCAAAATGTCCCAAAATTTGTTTAAAGGCTTGAGAAATACATAAGGATTTCCATCACCTTGATAACCCTCTCTCGCTATGAAAGAACAATATTCTTGTTTTAAAATTACTCTAAATTGTTCCCTTTGCAATCATGTTCTTTGTAATAATGTTGGAAAAAACTCGTCAACGTTTTTTTGTTGTGCAAAAGTCCATACCCCAGCTTAAAATATACTAAAGCATTATTTAAAAATTTCCCTAAATCTTGGACGTATAAAATAATACTTTGTCGTTGATTCGATATTTGGTGTTTGTGGAAATCCAATTTTTTATTCTTTTTATGAACTGCGTGTAGCAAAAATCCATTGAAATCGGAAATAATCAATGGTTTACTAGTAACAAATCTTCTAGTATCTGCATAAAAAAAAACACAGACAACCCAATCAATAAAATATTGTGTTTAAATGTTTCTAAGTATATTGGTTGCATGTTCTTTAATTTTTGAAACACGTCACCAAATTCATGATACAATGTCCATAAATAATATAAGAATTGTCGAAGATAAATATATAAAAAAAAATTACATCAATCTGTAGAGGTTGTCAAAATATACAAATCACTAAATGAATTGTTGTCTGTATAATATCACGGTCATTTGAAGTTGAATGTCTTTAACCAATGCCCCATTTTTGAACAAGGCCCAAGATAATTCAATAGAGAACACAACATTGGTTTTATAGTTATTTCTCTCTCTTGTGAACCATCAAGTGTCTAACTAGTTGGCATTTTCAAGCAATTTTCCTTGCTATTATCTATTGAATGATATTGCCCTTCATCTATAAACAACATGTCTGTTATATATATATATATATATATATATATATATATCCATATTGGATAAGTACATCCTTGAACGAATTTTTGTATATGTGCAGTACTTCACCAACATTATAATATGTATACATTGAGTAATTATAAATAGTACTATGTTTGCATTGCTCTCGACCCAAAATAAATACAAAGTATTCATTCTTAAACCATTCAAATATACCAAGGAATTTTTTAATTTCCATGTTGTCGAGTGAGGAAAACCAGAGAACAACGTCAAAATGTTCTCTGGCAGCACTGATAATATTAGGGCTAAAATCTGTGCATAATAACGATAGAAATTATGGACGAAAATGAGGTTGTTTGGGAAAATATTCAATGTTGGATAACATCCGAACTCCAAATAGAAATCCGTCTACTCCCAGGACCAATAGTTGATGTATTTGTAACTTCAGAATGTATTTCGTATATGTATATTGTATTCCTATAGAGATGTTATTATTCCTCTATACTGAAGTGTCATCATTTATATTGTAAGTGTCGTAACTTATACTTGATGTGTTATTAGACCACCTTGATGGGGTCGGCCCTATGTAAGTAATGTGGGTTAAAGGGTTATTAGACCACCCTATTGGGGTCGGCCTAGTCAACATTATGTTATGTGGTTAAGTTAAGGACGACCTAGTAAAGGTTATTAGGCAAGTCAATTCAAGTATAAATAGAGTGCAGGAGGCACTCTATTTATTCATTCACTTCTCTCACAGACACTCATTGGAGAGTGGCGCACTAGTGGAGGAGGAGAAGTTGCTGCTAGGAGGACTATCTCTTGTACTTGATTTGTATCATTGCTCTATCTATCTCTGAGGAAGTTGCGGGGTTTTTCACCTTCTTGGTTTTCCCCGGTGAAACTCTGTGTCTCTTGTGTGCTTGCATTATTGTGTCCATGATTGATATGCTGTAGATATGTTGTACATGTTATTCTCTCAGTTAATATCCTAGATCATATTGAAATTTCTACAACACTAACATGGTATCATAGCTAGCCTGAAAGAAGGCATGGTATGGCATTTATGACACTTGTTGCACTTGCGAAGCTAGGGCTTGATAGAGTAAAAACCAGTCATCGTAGCACTTTCACTATAAATCCATTTTGGAGAAGTTTCAGTATTTGAAACTTTCACAGGTTGAAGATAAGATCCCAATGTACCTTGTGTCCCAAGCAAAACTTCTAATTCATTGTACTTTGTGTTTTATGATCTATACAATCTAGGGTTTCTGCCTCTTCCAGATCTCAGTCATAAATAGGTGACCTAGGAAAAAAGGTCACAACTTGGGCTAGGAATCTCCAAATGAAATTTCGTAAAAAGTGACAAATAGGGCACGGAATGTACTTTCACAGGCCAAAAGTGAACCAGTGACATGTGGCACTCCATACAAGTTCACTCTTTTATTTTATCCCATAAACAGGTCATGTTGCGACACTTGGCATAACTCTCTGTTAGAGAATCGAATTGAGGTCAGACCTATGGGGTTGGAAAGATGAGAGGTCAGGATACCACAAGTCACAGTTTCAGACCCCGTGGATTTGTAATTTCGGAGTTACACCAGAAACAATCAGGTGCATATTTTTGTCAAAATAGAATTAGATTTTGAGCACCTTCATTCATGGCTCCAGGAATTTAGGGTTTCAGAGAATGTTGGAATTTTTGTATCAGAGACCACAGCTAGATGCTGCTCATCAAAATAGAAATTCAGAGACCAAGATCAAACTTTTTGGTTGGGCAGAAGGCCGGGCTTGATCAAACCCTAGTTTGGGACTTTGATCGGAAAAGTGGAAAATTAGGGCTTCTGCACAAAATGGGAATTTTTGAAATCTGTGACCATAACTGGAAGTGCCTTGGAAGAATAGCAGTTTAGAGCTTTGGATCAAACTATTTGGTTGGGTGAAGCTACAGGAAACTCAAACCCTAATTCAGGGTCCTCCCTAGTGAATCCGGAAGATTGAAAAGCAAATGTGAGGGGTGAAACTTTGTAGTTTTTAAATTCTGAGTATACCATGCTGATCAACTCATCAAGGCACATCTTTCTATCCTTTCAGAAGTTTGAAATTCAAAGTTTTAATTTTTAGGGTTTCCGTGACAAACCCTAATCCAGCTCCAGATCCAGTTTCTGCAAAATCAAGTGGATTGGGTTAATCCTAGAAGAGAATGGATTGGTCACTTGCATAAGTGAAGAAGTTCCAGTTTCAAAGGGAGATGAGGCTAAGGCCTTACATAAGAAGATTACAAGAAATCTCGACAGGTATGACTTATCCAGGTATGTTTCGAGATCTATCCATGATTAAGTTTATTGTATGTTTGTCTTCATTAAGATTAGTACAATCTTGATTAACTTTAGACTTGTCATATCACCTTAATAAAATTGTGAATGAATGATAGAAGATATTCATTGATTAGGGTTTTGACACTTATGATTGTACTAATGAATTGTGGTGTTGTATGAGGTTGTTGTTGTCCGCTAACATGAAATGTACATCAAGAAAGACAAATCATGTTCTAGTTCAAGAACATATGACCATGGTGACATGAAGACAAAGATTCATCCATTATCATGGATCACATAGAAGATCTACTTACGAGGTATGTATAACTTGGTTCTATAATGGTTAACCTATGAGATATGCAGGTTACTAGCACAACTCATTGAAGAGAACAAGAAGACATTATGCAGGTATGTTAGACACAACTAGCTAGCATGCTAATCCAGGTATGTTTTTCCTATATCAAGTTAGAATCCTACCTTGTGTTAGGATCTCTTGTATGAGTATACATGGCATGATTGATAATGATTATTTAGTGAAGTTAGTAATCATGGGTTTAGGCATATAATGCTTCTTACTTTAATTGATGATATGACTAAACAGAATAGTCCTATGGTCAAATAGGAACATACATGAGTAAAAGAATTGTGATAAATTATCTGTGTATGAAATGATCTTGACCATACATGTTTAAGATTACTTAGAATCATAATGTTTTTTATAGTATTAAGATTATACTAATGAATGTATGTATGAGACCTCGAGGATAACACAATAATGATACTAGTAAGTATGCATAGTGATCGAGGATAGATATAAGACAGGTAATCCAGGAAGCAAAGATCAAGAGGGAGCACACTCCAGTAGTTCCTGCAATGAAGCAAATATTGAGAGGGAGTCCACCCTACAACCAAAAAAAGATAAGCATTTGAATTATCATTTCCTCCATACTTGTTTGTTTAAATAATATTGCTCAATGATGTATATGCCTATGTTCCTAGACTTAGGGTGTGTATTATGCATATTAGAATAATTGCATTAATGAACAGTATACTACTAATATGCATGTGATGGGTAAGTGGCCTATGGCACTGTACAACATTCCATTGCTACTTATCTAGAATGAAACCTCTTTGCTGACATGTTGGGAGTTGTGCACACTCTTAACAATGTTCTGGTAGAGATTGGAAGGCATCTAGAAAGTTACAGGATATGGATATATGTTGTATTGAAGCATTGGCTAAAATAATTGCATGACTGTATGACATATTTCATTATGTGTAAGAATTTGTTCTGAAAACTATGAGATGTTTCTAATCATGCAATTTAACTTGCTTTGTAGAAAAGATCATATACAATCACCTACAAAAGAAGGACTACAACATTTGTTCCAGCAACGAAGTTTAAAGAAATTTATCTATTGAAGATATTGAAGAATCTGAAGTTCCCAAGATACGGGATGTAGTAATGGAAGAATGCCATGATCGAGGAGTACCAATTGATCATGAAGAATGATGTTTGGGATGTATTCCCAAGACTTGAAGGGAAGTCTGTTGTGACTTCAAAGCAGATCTATAAGATCAAGCATGCTGCAGATGGTAGCATAGAGAAATATAAAGCAAGGTTTGTAGCTTGTGGCTTCTCCCAGAAAGAAGGGATTGATTATGAAGAGAGTTTTTGCTCCTATGGCCAGATATACTTCCATTAGATCAGTACTTGCTTTGGATACAGTGATGAAATGGAAGATATACCAGATGGATATCAAGACAGCTTTCTTGAATGGGGTAGTCGAAGAGGAAGCGTATGTGGAGCAGCCACTCGGTTTTGAGACACATGATAGGGTGTCATATGTGTGCGGGTTGAAGAAATCCTTGTATGGCTTGAAGCAAGCTCCTAGGACTTGGTATGGTAGGATGAACAGTTTCCTATCCAGTTTGGGCTTTACTAAGAGTAAAGCGGATTCCAACCTTTACTACAAGGTTGAGGAAGGCAATAATGTGATACTATTATTGTCTGTGGATGACCTGTTTGTTACCGGAGAGGATAGACTGATTGTCGACACGAAGAGGAAGTTTGCTTCCAAGTTCGAGATGAAGGACTCGGGGATGATGCACTATTTCCTAGGTATGGAGGTGTGGCAGAGTGTAGATGGAATCTTCCTTAGACAAGGGAAGTATGCAGTAGAGATCCTGAAGAGATTTGGGATGATGGACTGCAAGGCCATGGCCACATCTATGGCATCGAACCTGAAGCTTCTGTGTGATGCTTCATCTGATCTGATTGATGTCACTGTGTATCACTAGATGATTGGGTCCTTGATGTACCTGACGAACACTAAACCAGACATTTTCTTTGCAGTGAACACATTGAGCCAGTTCCTAACAGATTCCAGAGGTGTTCACCTGGTTGCTGTAAAGCATATTCTAAGGTACCTGAAGGGTACAATTGATTATGGGCTCAAATATGATGCAAATCAAAAGTTTAACCTGCAGGGTTATGTTGATTCAGATTGGGTAGGAAGTGCTGCATATAGGAAGAGCACATCTAGTTGTTGCTTCAGTATGGGATCAGGTGTGATTTCTTGGTTTAGCAGGAAGCAGTCCTGTGTAGCACTGAGTACAGCCGAGGCAGAGTATGTTGCAGCTTGTTCGGCTAGTTGTGAGGCAGTATGGCTCTGGAAGCTACTGTTTGAGTTATTTGATCTCTCGCTGGAGGCTACTGGTATCTTTTGTGATAACCAGAGTGGTGTGAAGCTGTTTGAGAAATCGGTATTCCATGACAAGTCGAAGGACATTGAGATCAAATATCACTATATCAGGGATATGGTGCAAAGAGGAGTAGTGAAGCTCCTGTATGTTGCGACAGATAAGCAGGTTGCAGATGTGTTGATGAAACCACTAGCCAGAGTGAAGTTTGAGTACTTTAGAGAGAGGCTTGGTGTTCTTCAGATTGATGACACTTCAAGGAAGAAGTGATGGACACATTTACAGGAGCCATTCCAAGCATGATGAGAGGAGGATCCTTCCCATGGATCGGGACGATGCTCTAGTTACTCCTTTGTATATGCATCATGTTGGATGCTTTTTATGATCAGTTGGATCATGTATATGTATATGCATCATGTTGGATGCAGGATATGATCAGTTGGATCATGTATATGTATATGAATCATGTTGGATGTAGGATATGATCAGTTTGATCATATATTTGTATATGCATCATGTTGGATCCTTGATATGATCAGTTCGATCATGCATTTGTATATGCGTCATGTTGGATGCTTGATATGAACAGGTGGATCATGTATTTATGTATGTATCAGGTGGATGCATTGTATGATCAGGTAGATCATGTACTTATGTATGTATCAGGTGGATGCATTGTATGATCAGGTAGATCATGTACTTCTGTATGTATCGGGTGGATACTTGTATGATTAGGTAGATAATGTATGATGATATGTATCAGGTGGATCATGTATTTGTGTATGTATCAGGTAGATACATTGTATGATCAGGAGGATCATGTATGATGATATGTATTAGGAAGATACATTGTATGCATCAGGTGGATGCATGGTATGATCAGGTTGATCATGGATGATGAGCATCAGGACGATGCTCTGGATGACATGCATCAAGATGATGCTATGATGATGATCAGGATGATCACAGATGATGAGCTTCAGGATGTTGCTCTAGATGACATGCATCAGGATGATGCTATGATGATGGTCAGGATGATCACAGATGACGAGCTTCAGGATGTTCCTCTAGATGACATGCATTAGGACGATGCAATGATGATGATCAGGTTGATCATGTAAACATTAGGATGATGTATGTTGAGTATCAGGTTGATACTCTCTGGTCGTGGACAGGTTGTGAAAGTAGCATAGAAAAGGTCCTTTAAAATCCAGAAAGGTAGAGCGGTGTGCTCGTAACAGCCTGGGATTCTCTATCAAGATCTAGACAGGTAGAGCGGTGTGCTCGTAACATCCCGGGATACTCTAAGTAGGTCATACAAAAGATCCTTTAAAATCTAGACAGGTACAATGGTTTGCTCATAACATCCTGGGATGCTCTATCGAGATCCAGACAGGTAGAGTGGTGTGCTCGTAACATCCTGGGATGCTCTAAGTAGGTTTTGCTATGGTTTCGCATAGAAAAGATCCTTTAAAATTTGGACAAGTAGAGCGGTGTGCTCGTAACATCCTGGGATGCTCTATCGAGATCCAGACATGTAGAGCGGTGTGCTCGTAACATCCTGGGATGCTCTGAGTAGGTTTTGCAAAATTTCACATAGAAAAGATCCTTTAAAATCCGGACAGGTAGAGCGGTGTGCTCATAAAAGCCTGGGATGCTCTATCGAGATCCAGATAGGTAGAGCGGTGTGCTCGTAACATCCTAGGATGCTCTGAGTAGGTTTTGTGAAGGTCAACATGTAAAAGAACCTATAGTCTGCTCTAGGTTTTGTTGACTCACGTAATTAGTCCTAGGTTCCACAGTATGGCCACTGATGATGAAGGCCTACAGGTGGTGGGCCTACATCCAGCATGAAAAAGGGCTAGCTCTATAGAACTTCCTATGATGAGTAGATTTGAGATTGATTGAGATAGCAGCAGTAGTGACGATGACGATGATTCGAGGACGATGATTCGATGACGATGATCCAGTGAAGAAGACTTGTGCTAGAAGACCTGTGTCGAGAAATACCTTCCTAGTTAAGAGGGAGTGTTGATGTATTTGTAACTTCGGAATGTATTTCATATATGTATATTGTATTCCTATAGAGATGTTATTATTCCTCTATACGAAAGTGTCGTCATTTATATTGTAAGTGTCATAACTTATACTTGATGGGTTATTATACCACCTTGATGGGGTCAGCCCTGTATAAGTCATGTGCGTTAAAGCGTTATTAGACCACCCTATTGGGGGTCGGCCAAGTTAGCATTATGTTATGTGGTTAAGTTAAGGCTGACCTAGTAAAGGTTATTAGGCAAGTCAAGTCAAGTATAAATAGAGTGCGGGAGGCACTCTATTTATTCATTCACTTATCTCACACACACTCATTGGAGAGTGGTGCACTAGTGGAGGAGGAGAAGCTACTGCTAGGAGGATTATCTCTTGTACTTGGGTTGTATCATTGCTCTATCTATCTCTGAGGAAGTTGTGGGGTTTTTCACCTTCTTGGTTTTTCCCGATGAAACTCTAGTCTCTTGTGTGCTTACATTATTGTGTCCATGATTGATATGCTGTAGATATGATGTACATGTTATTCTCTCAGTTAAGATCCTAGATCAGATTGAAATTTATGAAAAACTAACAATAGTTTCTTTTGCGGTGATATCCGGACTGATTAAAAAAATTGTGGCAATATATATAACCACAACAACAACATTTCGTTCATGAAGTTAATGATCACAAACATGCAACTGTAAATGAAGATTTTGATTTCCAAATATTAATACAAAAATCAACCAAAATTTCACAGATTCAAATGATTTAATAAAATCATCACACTAAACTAATAATATGTTAGATTCAGACGAAAATAGCAAGATCACCGAAAAAAATAGAAAACACATTAAATGATTTAAAATCTCCATAAGTTACATCTAGTGTTTCCCACTCTTGAAAGAGGAAAGGATAGGTCACAATTGATGGATGTCACTCAACTAGAAGAAGGCATTGAAGGTTCTGATATCAGTTGATTCATGCATTTTATTAAAAGCCTGCTAGAGTCGAGGTACCAGTTCACTATTTGTCCTAGAGGACGATGCAATAAAGGGCTTCCTCAAAATATATTTTTCACATGGATGTGCTTTCACATCATCACCCTCCAAAAGAATCATTGATGTATTACTTTGTGAATATTTCATTGGGAACTCCTCCCACATACTCTCCACATTTTTTTGTGTATTTCCTTCTTTATCATTGGTACATCTCTCTCGAAACCATAAAAATAAAATTTGTTCCCCATATGTTTTTTCTGCACTACCTTCCCTCAAAAATTTTGTAAACAATGACTTCCCCTCATTGACCCCACATTTAGATGACCAAATCCCAACATTGAATTTGGAAAGACATAATCCTAAAATTGTATCACATTTGTTCATGACTCATATGATTTTTATTTGTGTTTAAATTCAAATTCACCAACAGTACTTTCTTCCCCCCTTTTTACTTTTTTGCCTCCAACAAATTTTTTTTATTTTCCTTTTTTTCTCTTTTGGAGTCATTTTCTGTGACTTTCTTGCAAAATAGAAAACCTACCATTTCTAATATCAATAACATTTTTGTATGGGGAGATGCATAGAATTTATGCTTGTCATTATATATTTCGGAATAAATTTGTTTTATCAATTTAAGTAGAAAATAATCTGTCTTTTACCTGTCAATGACTGGCCAACATTTGAGTGGTGAGTAACATTGCTGGAGATACCGCATTTTGACACCAATCCCTCGCCTGGTTCGATATTATCCAAGGAACCCATCTCCAATGTTATTTGTTGGCTAATATCCACAAACATCATTGATCCCAGATCTAGTTGTGGATAAGAAGAAAAATTCTATACTTGCCAATCATCACTGGAAGCGTTTCCCTTTCTCGGGTAGGATGCCCTACTGCAGGATATCCATTTCTTCCTTGCTTTTACAACTTGAGAAATGAATGGAGTGTCTGCAAGTTCTTTGTTTGATAAATTTTGTTGTTTGCATAATTTGTTGATAATGTTTTGAGGAACATATTTATGTAGAATACGAGTTGTTTGATGACGATACCTTGAATGGACCGATTGATATTTATTAGTTTCAATGATTTTTTTCTGTGCTGAAATAGTATGTTTCCCATCCAATATATACAAATTTACTTAAGGAAAATTAATTCCGTCTTCATTTCTAGGAATAAATCCCAACGTGGTCTCCTTATCGAAAGGCAATACAATAACATCTCTCAATGTTGTTGTAAATGTTGAGAGAAGAGATAAAACCATCTTTTCCACAACCTCCTCATCAACTTTTCGATATTGCAAATGCAGAGGTGCAATAACACATCTTGTTACGTCAATAGAAAAAACTTTCTCATTGAAGAAAAAGTATTTGATATGTTCTTGTTGAACTTCTTTTGATCTTTCGAAGCTCTTAGTCTCTTTCCGCATCATCTCTATAGAAGGACGTGAATTGAGTCCTTTGAAGGAATATTTGGTCACATATTTTTCAATATGATTGAGAAATGTTCTTCTCAGGTAGAAAATAATCTTTGTATGGTCTACATTTGTCAACTTCTTTTCAATATAAATGTAATGCAATACAGATGAGGTTTTTGCATCCATGATTCTTTTCTTTCATACCGACAAAATTCCTTTCTTCAAAGATGACGCGGTATTAATTCCAAATGGATTACAAACATCATACGAGGGAAAAACTCACCCTTGATCTGCACAGGAAATTGGATCTGAATTGAGACCACTTTTCATTAGATCTGGTTGAAAATTACAAACCATAAGATCAACCTGTAGAAGGAAACACCGGTCTCTCTCGACCACTTCAACATGAACATGTAATAAAATTGTCAAAAATGGGATCTACATATGTCAATATTCTAGCTCGAGTTGCAGCTCCTTCCTCATTCAAGCAGAATAAATATAAATCCGAGTACAAATTATTTGGTTCATCCATCTCAACATACCATCCATTCTTGAAAAAACCAAGGTCGTGATATTTTAACAAATCAAGGAATGATATTTCCTGGTATTGACTAAGGATCAACAATGCAGACATGTTTTATCTACAAAACAATAAATATTGTGTAGTTAATATAAGAATGCATACAATTTTTATAATTATCAATTATTGTTTTAATATTAGATGTACACTTGCAAATGTTCAGGCGAATGATCGATAGAGAAGGAACGACCGCTAATTTCCAAAATCAATTGATTGATTAAGAACAAATGTGCTAGAATTATCCATGGGAGATCGAATGCACATTTTATATAGTCATTTGAGATAGAATCGATCATAGAAGGATCACTCATTATTTCATATTAACTATCATTTTAATTTGGTATTTCTGCTAGAAATAAACAGATCGAGAATATTACAGGAAGTCACATTTCAATCAAGTGCTACTCCTTACCATTTAAATTGATCTTTATTGTGGTTTTTAGAAAATGGATCGATGCAAGAAGGAGCATATGTTCCTTTCTGAAAGCTACTTATGTCAAAGTTATCTAGGTAGAATATATCCATGATATTCTTGATATTTGGAGAATATACGAAGGGGTTTCTGGTCCTTCTTGGACTTTATTTTACTAATACGTATATAATACATAAAGGGTTGTTTGATCCTTCTTGGGTTCACCATTCTGGATATAGGTGAATTTTTAGACGACCATTCATAGCTTCAATAGTTTTACAATTCTCTAATAAGCGAAGGGGCGACTGACCCTTCTTGTGCTAAGTATTATTTTCATATTAGTTCTATAATACAATAAGGGTCAGTCGTTCCTTTTTGTTTTCACCATTATGGATATAGATGAATTTCTAGATGGTCATTCCTTTTGCTCCATGGTATTCTTGATATTTAGGGGATAGAAGAAGGGGCGCCCAATCCTTCTTGTGTTTACTATTGATACTAATCCCACAATATAGGTAGGGTTGGTCGTCCATTCTTGTGTCCACCATACTGGATATAGATGAATTTATGACCTGTCCTTTGTCGAATAAATAGTTTTACATTTCTCTCATAAATGAAGGGTTAGTCGACCCTTCTTGTGCTCAGTATTCTTCCAGTGTTCACCACTCTGTATATACATGAATTCTTGGCCTAGTCTTCAAAGGTTGCATATTTGTACATTTTTCTTATAACTCAAGTGGCAACCGAACCTTCATGTTCTAAGTATACTTTTCATAATAGTTCTAGAGTACAAGAAGGGTCAATCGTTTCTTCTTTTGTTCACCATTCTAGATATAGGTGAATTTCTGGATGACTATTCGTAGGTTCGATAGTTTTACAATTCTCTATTAATTGAAGGGGCAGTATATCCTTTCTCTCCATTATATTCTTGATATTTGGAGGATATAAGAAGCGGTTCCTAACCCTTCTAGTGTTTAATATTTCTACGAATCCTACAATATAGGAATGGTTGACTATTCATTCTTCTGTTCACCATTGGGGATATAGCTAAATTTTTGTCCTAGCCTTCATAGATTAAATATTTTTACATTTATCTCATAAATGAAGAGTCATCTGACCCTTCTTGTGCTTAGTATTCTTCTAGTGTTCACCATTATGTATATACATGAATTAACGACCTAGCGTTCGTAGGTTGAATATTTTTATAATTATCTCATAAATGAAAGGGCGACCGACCCTTCTTCTACCCAATATTATATTCAAAATAGTTCTAGACTGCAAGAAGGATCATTCGATCCTTCTTGTGTTCACCATTCTAGATATATGTGAATTGCTGGATATAGGTATTCACAATTCTCTACTAAATGAAGGGGCGACCAATCCTTTTGGTTGGAAGTTGGAAGTGAGGACAAATATTTTTTATATGTTATAATTTAGTCGATGTCTCGATCCATACTATTTACTGCGGAAGTCGGAAGTCAGGAATTATTGACCTAGCCTTCGTAGATTAAATATTTTTACATTTCTCTCGTAAATGAAGGGTTGTCCGACCCTTCTTTTGCTCATTATTATTCCAGTGTTCACCATTATGGATATACGTGAATTGATGGCCTAGCTTTTGTAGGTTGAATATTTTTACAAATCCCTCATAAATGAAGGGACTGCCGACCCTTCTTTTGCCCAATATTCTTTTCATAATAGTTCTATACTGTAAGAATGGTTGGTCAATCTTTACTGTGTTCACCATTTTGGATATAGGTGAATTGATGGATATAGGTGTTCACAATTCTCTACTAAATGAGGGGGCGGTCGATCGTTCTTGTCGGAAAACAGAAGTCGGGACAAACATTTTTTATATGTTATAAATTAGTTGATGTCCCAATCCCTACTATTTACAATGGAATTCAGAAGTCGGGAATTGTCGGCCTAACCTTCGTAGATTAAATATTTTTACATTTCTCTCCTAAATGAAGGGTCGACCGACCCTTCTTCTACTCAGTATTCTTCCAGTGTTCAACATTCTTTTTATAAATAAATTGACGGCCTAGCCTTCCCAGGTTGAACATTTTTACATCTCTCTCATAAATGAAGGGGCGAACAACCATTCTTATGCCTATTATTCTTTTCATAATAGGTCTATACTGCAATAAGGGTCAGTCGATCATTCTTGTGTTCACCATTATACATATAGCTGAATTGATGGATATAGGTGTTCACAATTCTCTACTAAAGGAAGGGGTGGATGATCCTTTCTCTTCATGATATTCTTGGTATTTGGAGGACATAAGAAGGGGTTCCCAATCCTTCTCACATTTACTATTCCTACTAATCCTACAATACACAAAGGGTCGATCGTTCATTCTTTTGTTTCTCTCATAAATGCAGAGTCGACCGACCCTTCTTGTTTAACAAAGTGTTTGAATCAAAAACAAAATCCATTGGGTATGGAGTCAACACACGCATTTCTCAAAATTATTTAAGAGCCTGGTGGTAGGATAAATATTTCACAAAGGCAAAGTAGGTGTCATTTGTCCAGACAAATAGCAATTTTAGGAATGATAGAAGATTAAAGAAAACAATACATTAATAACAAAAAGCGTCAAACTAGGATGAATTCTGCATTAATTTGGAATAAAGAACATTGACAATATTTAAATGTGTGAATCATAGCATATAAAATGAATTCTAACTCACAGAGTTCAGTCAAATATGATGCAAAGTGATAAGATAGTGTAACAGAAAATACATTCACAAAAGAGAAATTAAGAGACTGTAGAAAGTGACAACATATGAATCTATATTTCCAATAGACCTGTACTTCTTCTTTTCATTAAAGTCTTCAAAAAATATTACGTCACTATATTTTTTTCTCTCAAATCGAACCTTGATAACTTTGTAAAATCAAAATTTATACAAAATGTTCTTTGAATAAACCATATTTGATTCTTTGCTAAGAATAAAAATTTCAAATAAATCTCTAAACTTCAGGAACATTTGTTTTTTTGTCGACAAAGATGGTATCGTGTTGCTTTGATTTGGGCTGGTGTAACACTCGAGAAGTTAAAAAAGGAACCACAACTTCATTTCAAATTAAGACACCTGAATAGTCATTCTTGATATAATGTGTATTTAATTTCCCAAATGTTTTGACAATTTTCCATTACTCTTGATTTGAGATTTCATAACCCATCATTTCTTTCACCATCACCTCCAATTCTATGCATGTTGTGTAACATACAACTGGAATATCCTTCTTAATAATTGGAAATTGATCAAATATTTCAAAATCATCAGTCAATTTATCAATTATTGTCTTTCCAGTTAATCATTTGACCAAACCTTCAAATTTAGACTGATCCATATGAGCCTGTACTATCAAACTGTGATAATTTTATTGAGACGTTAATTTTCCATCATCACTCCAATAATATGGTAGACCATTTTAAAAAATCCTTTGAAATAATTTCTTAAAATTTTGAACTTTAAGGAGCATCTATTGCGCTTTGTCTTGTACTTCTTTAACACGATCATGCTTTCCAATAGTTATTCTTTTTCAAATGATGATTGCCGGTATGTATTTGATTCCAAGACTCGGCATATTTGATTGAGTTAGAGTGTTTAAAAAACTGATTGTATTTTGAGCTATTTCTGAAGGTCTTTTGCTTAATGTCTTGTTTGCCACTTTACACCTCTGGAGATGTATGTTTTCTATAGCATCTTTATCTTCCATAAAATTCAAATATTACTAGAATTTGGTGACTTCCCCTGATATCGCATCTCATATAAGGTGTTTATCTCCTTTTAATGGAATCTTACCTATCAATCTATCTTTCAATTCATCAACTTTCTTTTGCAACTATTTTCTATCACTCAGTTTGTTTTTCTTTTCTTTAGAATTTAGAATTAATTCATGTTTCAACTTCTGGTTTTTCGCTTTCATCTTCAATATCTACATCTTTTAGACTAATTTGTGACATAGAACTGGTCAGTTCCTCTGTGGAAGAATTATCCATCTGTCCTTCATCCATACATAGAGATTGATCCCTTGGCTTCTCTGTCATTTGCACAGTTTCAATCTGATTGGTATTTAACAATGAAATTTGTGACAAGAATTAAATCGTTTATTTTTCCCAAGCATGTTTTTCATCTTGTAACTTTAACATCTTACCTTTGTAATCCATCATTTCTTGGTATATGGATTCATTTTCTTGTTGTAATGTTGCCAACTCTGGAGATTGCACATGTTGATTATTTGGCACCTTCAATTTTTTCTTGAGCATTTGAATGGTATTTTATTTTTCATCAAGGATCCGTTTGGTACACTGAGTGTTCCCTAGCTCAACTCCCATAGTCACAAGGTCCATTTGTAGTCCTTTAATTTGGACGAAATTTGTTTTCTTTTCTGCCTTCTCTTGCCTCAATTGACTCTCCAGCATTTCTATCATAGACTGCAATATATAAATTTTTAAAGTGGATTGTAATAAATCAGAATACGAGACATCTCTTGTTTGTCTAAGCAATTGAATATTGATGGGTATATCAATCTCATCAAGCTTAAATTCCATTTCAGAAACTTTCTCATCGTTCACCACTGCAAACCTTATAGTATTTCTTTCTGGATCCTTAACTATAAGAAGAGAAACTTTTTGTTCTGTCAACTTTCTTACTTGAGGGAACAATTTTTGAGTTTATACCAAAGACTGCTTCTTCTTTTTTGCATATTGTGAAAATAAATCAAATTTGAGTTATACTAAGAGTTACTTCCAGATTCGTTTATTTATGAAAAAGAATATTGTTGTATATTGACAGGTGTTTTCGAAATCAAAGTATTTTTTCCGGAACAATTAAATCTCATTCCTCCATACTAATAATTTCCTTGTGTTGTTCCACTTTTGATTTCTTGATTGAAACTTCTTCATTGAATTCCATACTATCAACTTCTGAAATAGTTCTATTATTGGTGATATCAGATTTAGCTGGTGTCGGAACCAACATTGCCAAATTGCTTATTTGTTCCATATTCACTTCTTTCCTATCTTGTTCAAATTTGAATAAATTTTCCATTTCTTTTAATCCTTCAACTGTTTGATGATCAAAAGTTTGGTTTCTATTTTGTTGTCTCCTTTGCAATAAAATTTGATGAGGATCATAATTAATCCTTCCAACCTCTTGGAAATCCAAGATCTTCAATAATTTTTCTACTATATATAGGGCTTCCTTAGTCTTAATGATGAATGGAGCAACTTTAAGAGGGAATTTCACATTTGATGATTTTTTGAAAACACCAAAATGTTCTTCTTATGAATGCACGTTTGTCTAATAAATTCTAAGGTAAAACCCTTTGGTGTTAAAAAGGCTTGCAAAATATATGGTGCTCTAGTAAAACCAAACACTCTAACTATAGTATGTTCTTTATACAAGAACCAATCACCTGTTTGGCCTTCTGGTGTAGGCTGCAACATTTATTTCATTTCTTCTAACACTCGGGGCAATTCAGCATTAAAAATAATTATGTAAACTTCTTCCATGATTGTATTGGTGAACTCAAACATATTGATCTGTTTAGGAAGGTCATGAGAAAACATGGTACCAAGTAAATTCAATTCAGAAATATTTGAACATAAGAACAGGTTGAGGAGATATGACTAATATCTGAAATGATTCAACTCATGGAAACTCTCCAACTGGACATGAATTGCTTTAGCTAGCAATTCATCAAAATTAAAACCACATACTAGACTCAAATGTGACTCAGGTGAAATGACTTGCAGAAGGAAGCCTAACATAACTTCCGTGATTGACTTATCACTATCTAGACCTAAAATTTGACTCAACAAGGACAAAACTAACTGGTATCTCACTGAAAGACATCAATGCTCAAAGGGCAGGATAGGTTTTCATGCGATTGACCATCTTTCAAGAATTGTAATAAAAAAAATTCTTTTTCTTCCAAACTGCAATTTCTATAAAATGACTCAGGTATTTTGGGAAATGTTTCAGGTAAACCTAGAACCTGACGGACAGTCTACACATTGACTTGACATAGAATTTTGGTTGTATTTACATTAATGATTACCCTTTCGGCCTGGGAATAATTCGCCACACACCAACCAACAAATTCAGAAAACTTTAGGGTATGTTCGACACAAAAATAATATAGAAGAGAACCAAAAACATTAAATATATCCTTTCCCTGTGACTTAAACTCCATTAATTTATCTTTAGACTACGAAATACTACCCATAAAAAATTAGGGTCGAAAATATCCCTTTCCCTTCCAACTATAACCATTCTACAACCTCCTCTTTTTCATCTAAACTTTCATTGAACAAAACAAGGTCTTCAATTTTCTCCATTTGGAAAATAAACTCTGAAAAGAGAGGGTTTCGAGCTACCTGTGAAGTGAGCTTATGAACAGGAGAATGTTGGGGTTGAATTATGTGCTTGTTGACGAATACAAGTGACGTGTTTTAGGCGAATTCTTATCCTCCAGGCAATAATCAACAAATGCCTTTTTTCAAACTTTGAACAAACCTTTTATATAGCATATGCTTAGGTGGTTTCAAAACTTGTGATTAGCCATTTAACTTTTACCGCTTTTAATAGCAGACTCCACCAATTCTTGCCACGTGGTAAGCAGTTTGATTTCCACTCCACCTTTCCAAGTTTAACCACCATGCACTTTCTAGTGCTGAAACCCCGTTCCATCGTCGATTTGCTTCTGGGTGGGTCTGCATCATTATTCTGTCACAGGTTTACACATTTGCAACTTTTTGCGTGATTTGTTCAATTCTTTAGCTCCTTTTCCATCTTTTCCCTTGGTCATTTGAAGCCCCTATGTGCAATCATGAATCCCATGAAATTGAATTGCAAAGAACATCGTTGATCTCGGAGGAATCAAATCCCACGGATCACATGCATTTTGCTGGGTTAACATGCACGAAGTTCAACCCAAGAATGTGACCCGAAATCCACTTTTCAAGTCCACCGTCGATCTTGGATGGGGAAATCCAACGGTACACGACAATTTCATTGGGTTAATTTGTTCATATTTTAAAGCTCGGGATGTGATGCGAAATCTTTATGAAATATAGCTAAGTGCATGTTGAAGTCCACCATTGATGCGGATTGACGAAAATCCAACGGTTTTGAATCCTTTCGCTATGAAAAATGCTCGAGGGTTGTTTAAAATGATCAAACGTGAAATATTTGTAAATATTAGTTGACCGCTGGTTTGGCATCCACTCTGTTGAATGGAGGTTTGGCAATAGTATATTTGGAGAACAATTTGGCCAAATTTCCAACTTTAGAGAATGCCAAAATTGGTTAACTCTGCAAAATAGTAATTCCTTATTAATTAAAAAAATATTGAAATACTATGAAGATCAATGATGAAGCAATGTGATTAAAAGGATACAATATTTTTTACATGAAGAGGCGTGATTTTCCTAAAAAGACACAATGTTTCAAATAATAAAGTTCTTTGAAAAGATATATAACCATACAAGTCAAATGTATGAAGAGGTGTCTTTGAAGTTTTAGTAATTGCATATCAGAAGCAAGAAAGAGGCCAATGAGATAGAAGAATCATTACAAAAGTTCGAGCTATCATTGAAGATCTAAAAAACTGAAGTTAAAACTATTATAAATCAGAGGGTGGTTGGGTGGTGCTTTGGGTAGGTTGAGGCCTTCTAAAGGGTTTGTTGCCTCCTTCTAGTCGTGGATGGAGAATTAGGGTGTTGGGGAATCCTTCTCTGTTGAGCAGGAAGAAAACCAAGGGTGTAAGTGCATCCTTTTTGTAGTGGCAAAAGAATCTGGGAGATTAATTTCTCCATCAATTTGGTGCTTGTAAAATAATTTTGTATAAGATTAGCTTATTAATAAGAAAAATTTGTTGGTTTTCCCTTTCAGATTTCCAGGATAAAACTATGTGTTCAAATTGTTAATTTTCTTATTCATGTTACTTATGATTATTTAACTTGTGCTTCGTACTATTTTTTATAAAAGGTTTGAAAAAGGAAATATTGATTTGCCCCCCCACCTCTCAGTATTGATGGATAAACCAACACCTGTCACATAGCACCCTGGTCATTGGCTAGGGTCCTGTGTAGTTGATACTATAGCGTCTCTGCTTAATATTTTAAGTGCTTGGGCCTATTGGAATAACTTTGTAGGATCCCTAAGGCTTACTTCCCTTATACTTTTTAAGCCTTATTTGGACTCCAAAACTCATGAACTATTTACCTGATATTCTTAGGTACTTGGGACAAAAATAGTGCTAAAAATGGGGTAGCTTTGTGTAAATATTTTATACCTTGTCCCGGATCTTTTTAGCTGATGAAAACTTTCCAACTTTATCTTTCACATGATTAGATATTCCATGCAAGATGATATACATTTCCATTGCATTATTAATTCTTATCTCCTTCATGGCTGCATTTTTTTGTGGTATTTTTGGAGCGATGTAACCATTTACAACAGATTTCCATATATCAAAACCTTGTTCTTGTAAATGGAGTCTCATCCTTATAATCCAATGATCAAAATTTGATCCATAGAACTGTCGAACTGCATCTGAAGAGTAGAGACTTTCATGTTCATCCATGTGCTCTAGAAATCTTCATTCCAGCTATCAGACTCTCTTGAAGGAATTGACTCTAATACCAATTGTTGGAAAATTATACTAAGAGCAGGGGTGAATCAATATTTAACACTTTTTAACCCTTTTAACCTTAAGTACAACATGTAACATTAACCATTAACAATATCATTCACCATCACATAAAGTCAACACATAACATCTTACACAATGCATAAGGGATTTAACGTGGATTCGAAACCCAAACAAGATAAAACTACATAATGATTTTCATATATAAAAATAACAATATTGCATTCATAGGAAGTAGCCGAGCACCAACTGGAAGGAGGCGCCAACCCCCTAGTTTACAAGATCCAGCTTGAAGGACGATCCAACTCCTTGATTTACCAGGATCAACTGGAAGGAGGCTCCAACCTAAAGGAAGCTCCAACTCCTCGGTTTACTAGCTCCAACTAGAACGAGGTTACAACCCCCTGGTTTTCATAAGTTACAACCTATAGATAGGACTCCAATCCTTAGTAAAATCCAACTCAATAGTTTTACCAACACCAACTGGAAGGAATCCCCAACTCCCTGAGATCACAAGCACCAAGCTAAAGGAGACTTCAATCTCCTATCTTTGCCCCATCTTACCACCTTGATATGAATAAGAAGAACAATATTCCACTACCATTATATCAGTGTATCCATCAACTTATACCTTTATATATGTCCTTGTACCTGTATCACTGTCCATGTACCTATATATGTCATTGTCACAATCATGGTATTGTTGTCACTATCACAATCCCTGTTTGTCACAATGACACAATCATTGTCTCTGTCACAATGCCACAAAAACTATCTCTGTCACGATGTCAACATGTACATGCCTCAAATCTGTCCTCTACGAATGCCAACAACTTCTTCCAAGATATACTTCAGATGTATGGAAAAACTAGAAAGATGCCTCCAAAGAGTTTAATCAAATCCCATAAATAATCACCAATAGACTTCATCTATTTGCACCTTCAAACCCTTACATCATAGGCCTCATGGTAGATTCCAAAAGAGGGATATCATGCCAATGACATTACCATGGAATATTTCAATACAATCATGAATAATATCTAATATGCCAAGATCATAATAGAATGTGCCAATATAATTACCAAGATCATCATTAAGTATGTTGATCCAATGTGCCAACAAGTTTGTGATTCTGATACCGTATGAGAAAGTTATGCAAGATTTTGTCAACCTTCTTCTCTTGAATTTTCATTGTCTCTGTCATTGTCACAAACCCTAACATTCAACAAGTATAAATATTAACATGTAATGAATAAATATATGAAACTTTTACTACATATTCTTCAATATCTCTACGACATCTCCTCTAAGGTTCATTCTCTGAAATGTCATGGATCAAAAGTTATAGTCAAAATTCCAAACTAACTTGTTTAAAGATTATTTTTGAGTCATTTAAAAGCCCTGTCTTCCCAAGTTCATATCTTCGAAAAATATTAGCGAACCAAGATTTGAAATTTTAACCACATGTTCTTCAGCATCTCCATTGCATATCCTCCAAAGGTAACTATATGAAACATTATGTATCAAAACTTATAAGGAAAATTCAAAATTTACATGTTTGAAGGTTATTCAAAAACCCTAACTTTATGAGGTCATATCTTTGGAACTATAGCAAATCAACATTTTAAATTTTTACCATAGGAACTCACAAGCCTTGTCTCCATCCCATAAAAATTTCATGGTCTGAAAATACTAGAAACAAATATATACTAAAAATTCTAAGATGACCTAAAAAAAAAAAAAAACAAGTAGAAATCATCACAAGATTTAATCTTCTACTAGAACTTCGGCCTTCTTCACTTCATCTTTCCTTGAAATTTGACCCTCTACTCTTGTATCTGAGCTCTTCAATTTTGGATGATGAAGATGAAAATTTTCCTCTCCTATTTATACTACTCTAAGAGCATGATTTAGCTTGTTTTGTAGTTACCCTTTAAGAGCCTTTATCTTTATCTTGAGTAACTCTTGACCCTTCCTCGTGAACTTGAAAGTGAACAACAAAGTGCAAAGGTATTGATGATCAAGAGTCAGATATAAATGAATTAAAAAGTCAAATTACAAAGATGGAACTAGATGTCCAGGGTGAAGAGTTGTTGAGAAGAACTAGAAAGACCATTTGGGGCAAAATATCAGTTGGAATGCTAGATGGATACGATTATTTTGATCTTATACAAGATGAGTCAGAGATGTATGAAACATGTCAAAAGGAAATCAAATATGTTGAAAAGTAGTTTGGAGAAATGATTGAGTAGGATGCTGAAATAATAAATTTCCTGAATACTAGTATAACTAAGAAGCAATTGGAGGACTTGTAGGTTGAAACCATGACTCATATGATAAATATAGCCAACCAAACGATTACCAAGGAGGTCTTCATATCCAGAACTCAAGACAATGCTAAAGCATTGGCTAGAGATATTATTAGATTCAAAGGTATTTATAAAGAAAATTCTTACATTAGTCTTGGTTTACCTCATATATGGGATGAGAATGGTGATATGTATAAGAAGGATGAGTACAAATCCAATATATTAACTCAAAAGAGAGATGATGTTGCACAGTTTGATTATTTAGAAGGAATCGTAATTGGTGATGCAATGGTAGACACGTTGAAAACAGAGTTTGAGATATGGATAAATCTTAAAAGCACACTCAATTTAAAGATTAAATCTCATATCTCATGAGAATATTACTAATGTGGAAATAATATTAGAGTACTTAAGGGACCACCAATTCCCAATGGGTAATTTGTGGAATTCATTTTCTAAATACCTTTTCACTTTGTTGTCTAGTTTCAAGTTTCCAAAGGGCATCAAAGGAGTGAAGTTTGTTATCGAAGTGATTCAAGATAATAGTTTTTGTATTCATGAACATATTTTTTAGATTCACTCCCTCTTTTGTATTTATCGATCTCTGTATTCATTGGACATTGTATCGATTGTATTTCATTTCCATCCAACCTTGATTTTTCTATTAGAAGTTTGATTACTTGTCAATTCAATCTCCATGGTTATAAATATTTTTCAAATGATTTTTTCATATTGTCAGGTATTTTTTATGTTTCTAAAATTTTCTCTATATGGGTTCTTGGTTTATTTGGGTTAGACATTGCTTATTAAAATCTATAGAGTGGAACGATGCAAGTTTTGTCCCTTTTTTTGAGAAATTGGATGTAACCATGCCCTATGCCCCAACTGCATAGGGGTGAAACTTGGAACGAAGTTTAGCTTGGGTAATTCTTCCCCATTGTCATTTCCACCTATTTTCTTCACTATGCATTCGTGATTCGTCCAACGGGATCCTTACAAACATCTTTTGCAACATTTGCATTCGTGATTCGCCCAATGGGATCCTTATATGAATGGGATGCTGTTAATTTACAGGTATGTACAGAATTTTGCACTGTGGATTGGATTTTCAAATATGTGTAGCATTTTGTATGTGGAGAACAAAGTTAGATGTAAGGTTTTAACTTTCCACAACCAAATTGTTTTAAATTTGTAATGCATTATGCGACTGGTCTATGGAGAATAAGTATCGAATGACCCACACTAATGAACCAATAAAAAGTCACACTTCCTAGATTGTACAACCTCACTGCCATTTTTCACAATATTCAAACCTTGAATGGTAGAATTCTGTAGATAATATGGAATGGGTCGTGTAAAAAATTAACACCAACCTTAGATGTTATTCCTACGGCATGTTATCTCTCCTTCTTTTCCCAATTATGTTTCATCTCAATGCCATATTGGAAGATTGATATTGTTGTTTAGACTTCTCTTCTCTCTTATGGTCATATATCCATCTTCTTCATCGACTTTTTCCCATGTTACACTAGATCTTGTACAAACCCATCTACAAACAATGTCTAGAATTGGTATAATTGATAAAACAAGTGATTTCTTCATATTGTTAGTTTTTTTGTCTTTCTGTTTTTTAAATTTATTCTATATGGATTCTTGGGTTATTTAACTAGTCCATATTAATATAAGATTGCTTATTAAATTTTATAGAGAGTAACAATGCAAATATTGTCACTATATTAAGAAATTTGTAAAACTGATAATGAAATTTTGATGTACTATTACATTTTCAAATGAAAAGAATGATTTATTTATACATGTCAGCATAGGATCCAATATCTCATAGCCCTTCAAAGTGAAATGAGACCCTACACTTGATTATATCAGTGAGCCCTAGCAGTAAATCTGTCCCATCAGTCAATTCAAAGGTCGGTCAAGGTAAGGTCTCGGGTAAGGTCTTTCACTCGTAATGTCATATAACCCTCTTTCAAGTACTTTGATATTTATTTTCGACGGTTGGGGAGATTTATTCCTATCTATGTTGAGGATTTTTGTTCATTTTTTGCTCCTTTAAATCGGATCTTCTCTTGTTCCTCATTGTTTGCCGAAAATGATGTATATCTTAGCTCTATCTTCGACGGTTTCTCCCTCAACTGACCCTCCTCCTCGTTTGGTTGTTGAAGGTTCAGACAAGGGCATGCACAGGATTCCGACCAGTTCTCTTCTTAGTGGCAGTGAGCTCCTGCACAGGAAGCTTTCCTACAACATTTCTTTAGTCCTATCTCGTTGTTATAGAATGGAAGAAGGTAGCAGTTGTGGCCCTGTTGGAAGGACTAGCAACAATGGTGTATACAGTCCAAGAGTGGAGTAGTTGGAAAAGAAGATAACAGATATTCGACAGAAGATGGAGGGAAAATGAGACAAAGATGACTTGGAATCAATGGAGAAGAGAATCAGGGACACCATCGACCGCAAGTTCGAAAATAATAATGACGAACTGATTGAACGGATGCGAAGGCTCCTTATCGAACACAACGTAGCCACCTATAATGTCCCCATTTTGACCCTTAGGATATATTGGATTTTATGTAAACATTGTACATATGTGATGTATAATTCCTAGCGTGGAGCTCAAGGCCAAGGCCGCGCTATTGAATGCTTAGCTTTAAGAGGCAAGTATTTGACATTGTGTTATCCATGTGCTATTAAGCCATGGGAATTGTAAAAGGATGTAAATATCATGTAATAAAAATACTAAGGGGTTGGAGATGGATGCAAATAAATGAGGGGGAACTATGTATCTACTACGGAGAGGTGAGGGGGTCGTGGGATTGAACCATAGGATACCATATTTCATCTTTAGAACTACTTTGACTTGTCCTAGCTACCATTTATTTCTGTTATAAGGAAGTATTGCAGAGAACTGATCATGACGTTGATGGAGTGTGGGAAATCCTGAAATTTCGGATGGCAGGGTATGGGACTCTAGTTGCCTTGACCCAAAATCCACTCTACCTCCTCGGAATTCGTATTCCATGATCCCCATTCCATTATCATTGAGTAACCGGATTTGGATTGGGGGGGTGTCAAGCAGTGAAGGAGATAGAACCATAAATCATAATTTGGGAGAGAGCCATGATTTTTAGTGCCTAGATCGCTCAAAAATTGGCATGATAAGGGAAAACACATTGGGGAATCCATTAACCCAAACTTGGGGGGTGATTTGTGAGTGTGACATGCCCAAAAGATATAGAGAAACCCATATATGTTAGCCAGAAATAGTAGAAGCGCGACAAAGCCTTTCGATGGTAAGTTTGAGGAGATCCAAGCGTGGATGACACAGTGTGAAAGAGAGAGAAGAGGTTGGAAACTCTTGATAAACCCGATGAAGACTGTTTGATTGAGTTAGTAGCTTTGTGGTTGAGGTCACTAGCTTAAATTCCTCCTCCGTTATCTCTTGGCATGCTTGATAAACCCAACTATGTGTTGGATTAGTATGATTGTTGGTGTGAAACCAAAGTTGTGAGCAACCTAGGTAGTTCCTCCTTAGTGGATACATAGCCCCATCTCGGGGGTGGTCTCTGAGTGCTGAAATACTACAGGATGGGAAGAGACCTATGGTTGGGTTGGAATTTCATATCCCAAATTTGGCATTGGGTCACAATGGACTAAGCAAATCAGTCCTATTCATTAGAGTTTGTCAAATTGATGCTAAATGTCAAATAATTGCCAAGGAGGAAAATTATTAGTTTCCTAGGTTTGGGGTGGAAGCTTTGGGATTTTGAATAATGGGAATAATAAATGATGTTGGAACATTAGGATGGCATAAATATTCAATAAAGGAGATAAATAAATATATACAAGTTAAAATCAAACTGTCATTTGATCATGAAGACACATGGAGGAAGTGGGACCCACACAAGCTAGAATTTATGTGCCACATGGCATCCTCTTCTTGCAATTTCGAATCCATGCGAAGTCTAATGTTCTTGGGATGAGTTATAAGGTCAATAATACTTAGAATGAGTCAATGAGGTCGAAATATAGAGGAAGAGTAACTCCCATGGAAGAGGAAGAGGAAATTTGGAGCTAGTGAAACACTTGGGCTACATTCCCTAGCTCTATGACAACAATGATGAAGATGCTATGACACCTATGACACAAATTAGACCTAAAGGATGACATATGACATATATGACATGCCAGGGCTAAAAATAGACTCCAAGAGAGCGCTCAAGGGTGTTAGGGAAGCTAATGTTCTTCCACATGTGATTTGGTGGAAGTGGGAGACTAGGAATTGTTGTACAAGTGGCGTTCTTTGGAATATCTTCCCAACTTGAGTTGGCATGAGTCTCTTGGAAGGAATTCGACCCATGGAGGAAATTAGAACTTTACAAATGTTAAGAACAAAGAATGAAACCAGCTTTTGATCATTTGTATAATTTTCAATTTCATTTGTGAAGAGGGAGAGCTAGTGGATGACTAGTTTCTTGCGTTAGCCAATTTCGAGGGTGAAAGATTCCCATCCAAGTTGGTAATTGGAAAGGCCATTCAGAACATTAATTTGGAGATTTAATGGAGTATTTATTAGCAGGTGTAAGCGACAAGGCATCTCATGGTTTCTTCTATTACAGCTCACTCCTTCAACCATTTCCATTTTTTATGGCATATTCTTGATCCTGGAGGGAGGGCATTTTTGGTGAGCTATTGTACGCTTTGGGGGAGATTCTAATGCCCCATTTATTTTTTAATATGAATTAAATACTCTGTTCTTCATATCCAGAAAGTTTCAAGTCTAAATTCCAAGTAGAAATGTATAAATCTCATTTTTAATGAAAGAACAGTGCCATTTCCCCACTACCTTGTTGTGAACCAATGTAATGCTGATGATTTCGAATGAATGGATGATTATATGATACATTTGTGATTAATGGACTGCCATGGATGTATTTTACAAGTTTCATGTACTGTACTTGAGTATTTGAAGTATTTTTACTCAATTTAATTGTATTGGGAGAATAAATAGTGTCATTTCCCCAAGGGTCAAATGGGTGATTTTTGTAGCTAAATGGGAGAGGGTTGGAACAGATATAATAATAAATTAATTGTGCACATAATACATTAATAACATAATTAATACATTCCCTACATTTTTTCAGAAATTTGAGTGGGTTTGGAGGCATTTGGGAAGCCATTTTCAGTACTTACCCCATGGGGATTTGAACCCCAAATTACTAGTAAAATTGCAAGCTTGGTCCAAAATATTAAGAGAGTTTTCAGAGGTATTTTTGTGTCCATATCTCATCCCTTAACATCATATTAAATTCCTAATATCATTCATACACCTTCCTTGAATATTTGAAGGCATTTGTAGTCAATTTGAGACCTAGAGACCAATACTAGTCAAAGAGAAATTACTAGTAAAGTTCCCTACATTTTCAAGAATTGAAAGAGAATTTGCAGAAGTATTTTAAAGGTCCAAAAGAATCCATGAAACACATATTGATGTTCTAAAATAATCCATATACCTTCTCAGAAGATTTGGGAGAAATTGGAGCAATTTGGGGACCTAGAGCTCAAAACTAGTCAAAGGTCTAACTAGAAAAAAAAGTGAAAAATTGCCATTTTAATAAAATTCCTAACAAGGGACATTACAGTTGTATCAGAGCATGGTCCTTGCACCTGTGAATTAATATCATACATTGAAGAATAAGTTGCAGCCATGTCTTACGATTATGAGGAATCCTATGAGTACAATTCTTATGAGGAATATGCAGATGTTTATGAGCAATATGAAGTAGAATGTGAATGGTTTGAGGAAGAGGTGCCATCATGCAACAATTCTTACAATTTTAGGAGGAATGAAGATTATGATTATGATTATGACCCTATGTATGATAAATATGAGTATGTCACACCACCAAAGGATAATTATATGGATGAGTTACAAAGATGGAGAGAAACATATAAAACCTTGCCTCAATAATATAAAAAATATCAAGCATATTTTGCTTCGAAGGAAGATACACAAAAGGCAATGTCTTTTGAAGACTATGCTCATGCGTTTTTTGCAAATAGGCCCAAACATGAAGATGTAGAGTTAGTAAAGAAAGGTTTATGCCCTTCTTGTAAAGATCCTTGGAGTGAGTATCATACATGTGTGAGTGAAATGATGTCCTACTTGAGGAGAGATTTTGGGAATTCTTCAAAAAACGATTCCAAAGATATTGATCATAAGGAAAACAAGGGGAAAAATGCATCAAATTGCTTGAAGGAGCAAAAGGAAGATACATAACAAGAGCATGAATAAGATTCTATTGAAAATATGGAAGATTATTTCGAGACACCTTCTAGCTTAGACATGAACCAAAGAGTATCTACTGATGGATGCTTAAACTATGAAGGAGTACCTATTGATGGGTGCTCACACCTCTATGTTGGTGACATAGAGATCACTTTTGAAAGTGTTGTTGCAAGCCCAAGTTCCATTAAGGATGATAATGAAGACCTTGTAGCAGTTGAAGAAGAACCAAGATCAACTTCCCCATCAACACTTGAGCTTCATGAAGTTGGTCCAAGAAAAAATGAAGAAGATGAGGAGGTTCATTTGCAAGAGCCTCATTTTCTTGAAGGGTCCTTAAAGATGAATGAAAAGAAGATCCAAGATTCCCTCAGCATTCTCCATGACACTCAAGCATTGGCGTCAAATTATTGTTGGAGAGATACTTCATTGGAGGAAACATCATTCCTTGAAGACATGGAGAAGATTCAAAGAGAAATGTGCCACATCAAAGGTAATTTCATGTCTTTTCTTTTTGATAGAAACCATTTGTTTGATCTTAATGAATTGTTACATGATGCATACATGAAGAATAATGAGGATAATCATAAGCTCACAATTCAAAATGAGCAACTTCTTGAAAAGTTGCAAGATACTTGTTTTTCCTCCTATGTTTCATATTGTCAAATGGTAGATTGTTTGGAAGATTCTCATGACATGGTAGATCATGAGAAATGTGGAAATTTGAATGTTCTTGATCTGTGTTTGAAGATGAACTTGAAGAGATCCAAACACTTGATGTGGTGGAAGAGGAACTTGAATTGTCTCTTGATGAAGGTTATGCAGTTTTTAAAGAAGAGCACGATTCCTCTACATTGGAACCAATCTATGACAAAGGTTTCACACTTTTGAAGGAGCTGCATGATACTACCCATATGGATCCTTCCCATGATGAAACTTCTGCACTTTTTGATCATTTGGGTGAGTTAGTTCATTCTCATACATCCTACAATTACATGCTTTGCAGCATTAGTCTCAATGAAGTATGGGTGAAAGGGTTTTTTTTATGGTGCCACATGAGGAGTATGGAACTCCTAGATTTACTTTTTATGATGACATGGTTGGAGCACATTCTTATTCACATTTACAGCAGCATCCTTTCTTACTTTATGATGATGCACATCTACATGGATGCACCTATGATATACATTTGAGTCACTTGAAGACTCATGGTTTTTCTTGCTCAACACTTGGTTCATTTGATGTTGGAGGAACTTCATCAAACACTTGGGTGAATAAATTTATGATTGGAGAACATTTTTTTTGGCAGCCACATACTTTGATATATCTTTATTATTCTCACATTCATGGATGTATGGGTGAGACTTCTTTGAGTCCTTTGAAGTCGCCTTGTTTTTTCTAATCATTATTTGGTTCATATTTTAGTGGAGATTCTTCATTCACTTCTAGGATGAAAGAATACATGGATGAATATTTTGATGCATATCATATCCTTTTGGAGCAGCATTATAGGACATTGGATCCTCATGTATGTCATTGGAACAGATTTGATGGGTCACTTGAACATTGTATGCACTTGGAAAATGGTGGTTTACTTGCTTTGAGGTATAAGCACTTTCATGACTCTTTGATGCAGCATCTCCTTGATGTACATTTTCATTATGGTGTTATGTACTTTGATGATATATATTTTGTACTCATTATGTTTGGAAGAATGCATACAAGAAAATGGGATCCAAGAATCCTCTTATCTGATGGTATGGGTTGGAGAGCACTCTTAATTGTTGGGGTGCAATACAAGCAATGGGACCCTGGAATAATTTTTATCTCATTGGTTTCAAATTTTTTGGGGAAACAAGCAGTATGGGAGATGGATTTCCCACTTAATAAAGTGATTTTTATCATAGTAGTGCAGCAACAAGCATGGTGGTTCCTCTCTAAAATATTCATGGAACCTCAAAGACTCAAGGTTGGGAAATTCAATGGCAACTTCAAAGAATTATACAGAAAGTAGGTTCTTCAACACCCATGTTTGAAATTACTTAAGGACAAGCAATATTGGGAAGGGATGATTTTTCATGTCCCAAATTTGGCATTGGGTCACAATGGCCTAAGAAAATTGGCCCTATTCATTAGATGTTTTCAAATTGATGCTAAAGATCAAATAATTGCCAAGGAAGAAAATTACTAGTTTCTTGGGTTTGGGGTGGAAGCTTTCGGATTTTTGAATAATGGGGATAATAAATGATGTTGGAACATTATGGTGGCATAAATATTTAATAAAGGAGATAAATAAATATATAAAAATGAAAATCAAAGTGGCATTTGATGATCAAGATACATGGAGGAAGTGGGACCCACACAAGCTAGAATTTATGTGCCACATGGCATCCTCTTCTTGCAATTTTGAATCCATGGGAAGCCTAATGTTCTTGGGATGAGTTATAAGGTAAATAACACTTGGAATGATTCAATGAGGTCTAAATATAGAGGAAGAGTAACTCCCATGGAAGAGGAAGAGGTAATTTGGAGCTAGTGAGACACTTGGGCTAGATTCCCTAGCTCTATGAAAACAATGATGGAGATGTTATGACACTTATGACACAAATCAGACCTGAAGGCTCACATATGACATGTATGACATGCCAATACTAAAACTAGACTTCAAGAGGGCGCTCAAGGGTGTTAGGGAAGCTAAGATGCTTCCACATGTGATTTGGTGGAAGTGGGAGACTAGGAATTGTTGTACAAGTGGCGTTCTTTGGAATCTCTTCCCAACTTGAGTTGGCATTAGTCTCTTGGAAGGAATTCGACCCATGGAGGACATTATAACTTTATAAATTTGAAGAACAAAGAATGAAACCAGCTTTTGATCATTTGTAGAATTTGTAATTGCATTTGTAAAGAGGGAGAGCTAGTGGATGACTAGTTTCTTGCCTTAGCCAATTTCGAGGGTGAAAGATTCCCATCCAAGTTATTAATTGGAAAGGCCATTCAGACCTTTCATTTGGAGATTTAATGGAGTATTTATTTGTAGGTGTAAGCTACAGGGAATCTCATGGTTTCTTCTATTACAACTCACTCCTTCAACCATTTCCAGTTTTGATGGCATATTCTTGATCCTGGAGGGAGGGCGTTTCTGGTGAGATATTGTACTCTTTGGGGGATATTATAATGCCACATTTCTTTTTTAATATGAAGTAAATACTCTGTTCTTAATCTCCAGAAAGTTTCAGGTCGAAATTCCAAGTAGAAATGTATAAATCTCATTTTTAATGAAAGAACAGTGCCATTTCCCCACTACCTTGTTGTGAACCAATGTAATGCTGATGATTTCGAATGAATGGATGATTCTATGATAAATTTGTGATTAATGGACTAACATGGATGTATTTTACAAGTTTCATGTACTGTGCTTGAGCATTTCAACTATTTTTACTTAGTTTAATTGCATTAGGAGAAGAAATAGGGCCATTTCCCCAAGGATCGAATAGGTGATTTTTGCAGTTGAGTGGGAGAGGGTTGGAACTGATATAATAATCAATTAATGGTGCACATGAGACCTTAATAACATCCTTAATACATTCCCTATCTCTGTTCATAAATTTGAGTGGGTTTGGAGGCATTTGGGAAGCCATTTTTAGTACTTCCCCTAGGGGGATTTGAACCACAGGGGCTTCACTCAATAAACTGCTATCATAGTACGTTTGTTCATGGCATATGAAACAATACCCATAATTTCACTAAATATTGGAAAATACCTTCCAAAATCATTTTTTTTAAACCCCCTCCCAATATGCCTTCCCAATTTAAAAAAATCCCTATTTTCACTATATATTGTATGTATCAATTTTTTCATTGAAATTTTTTATACCCCTTTATATTTCTACCTAGTATATTGATATGATACCCCTCTTATGACCCCAAATGCATTCTACAATGCACCTTGCTTCTTTCGATGTATATTGTGGATGCACATTATTTCACCCACAATGCAATTACTCAACCACATATTATTATGATTTGCAACATCTAATGGTCTAATGAAGAGATAGAAGATCACTTATTGTATGTCATTAGACCCAATGCACATAGTAAAACATTTAGATTGCATGTTGCAGTTTCCCAATCGTTGACTAAGCCTGTTGTGGGCTAGGTATCCAAGCCCTCGGGGCCTGTAACAAGCTCTAGGAGGCTGACTAAACCTCCCAAGGCCTGTAATAGGCACAAGTGGTTGGGTATTCAAGCCCCCAAGGCCTATCGAGATCCTATAGCAAGCCCTGGAGGCTTAGAGACTCGCAAGGCTATTGGTAACAATTGGTTGAGTGCTATTTGTAACAATTGGTTGTCAATGACCACTATCTCTCGACTATGATCGACTGGAAACCCACTTCCCCATAAAACCCCTAGCCTCAAGCATGCCTCAAGATGCGATTTCCCTACGTACTGGTAAGCTCGAGCCTTGCCTCAACCGATTTCTCGGCCATGATCCCACCATCTCCATTTGGCGGATATTTGTCAGTCCGCCCATATAAAAAAGACCCCAAAGTATTTTTTTATTGTTACATTAAATAAAAAAACCCTTTGCCCCTTAATATATAAGCAATATAATTTTTAGGTTTTCATGAATATTTAATAATGCAATATGAATGAACGTGATATTATATTGCCATCTAGTGAAGCCCCCGTGATTTGAACCCCAAATTACTAGTAAAATTGCATACTTGGTCCAGAATCTTAAGAGAGTTTGCAGAGGTTTTTTGGTGTCCATATCTCATCCCTTCACATCATATTCAAGTCCTAATATCATTCATACACCTTCCTTGAATATTCGAAGGCATTTGTAGTCAATTTGAGACCTAGATACCAATACTAGTCAAAGGGAAATTACTAGTAAAGTTCCCTACATTTGCCAGAATTGAAAGAGGATTTGTAGAAGTATTTTAAAGGTCCAAAAGCATCCATGAAACACATATTTATGTTCTAAAATCATCCATATACCTTCTCAAAATATTTGGGAGAAATTGGAGCAATTTGGGGACCCAGAGCTCAAAACTAGTCAAAGGTCTAACTAGGGAAAAAAGTGAAAAATTCCCATTTTAATAAAATTCCTAACAAGGGACATTACATGGAATGTTGCAATCCATAGCCAGTTTCTTGGTGGTTTCAATTAAATATAATTGTTTCTTGTTGCCATTGTTTATGCCAATTTATATACAGGAATGATCATTTGTTTATGTCTGAATGCATGGATTGATCCAGTTGTTTAATGGAATAGAATACTGGTACTTATGTTTTTATTATGACTATGATGAAAGGATGGTATATGCATGCTGTGTGTGTGTTTAATGTGGTTTAATTCAGTTTTGTTTTTCCTCCATGTGTTTTATTTATATGTAAATTGTTCATTGATGAATAGGGATGAGTTTTGTTGAGGCCCTGGATGTGCATAATATTCAATTAGGGATTTGGGGAGGAAATAGACACCCCCTTGTGGTGTTCATGCTTCCCCCTGTGGATCAGATGAAGGAAAGGGATATGACTGAGTTGCATATGAGCCCTTGCAGAGTATTAAGGAGGAATGGAGGAATCTTGGGGCCACATTTTAGGTGGGATGAAGGATAGGATTAGAGTCATCAAATGCGGCATAGGATCATGTATTTTCATAGGGCTCGCTGAGAGATTTCCAATGGTACCAATTTTTCCCAAAATAGACTTGGGAGGAGAAAGTTATGAGCTAGAGAAGTTGTGCAGTTGGGATTTTGACTTTCCGAACCTATAATGCGCATTGCGGATTGCATAAGTCAGAAGGGTGATTCTATGGATTTATGTGTGGTTGTTATGACTTTTGACACCCACAACACAGATCACGGATTGTGGAAGTCAGAAGAGTAAATATACTGGAGTTGTGAAATGGTGGTTTCGAATTCCGACTTCTGCAAGGCGGATTGCGAATTGCGGAAGTTGGGGGAGTAATTTGTCGAACTTGAGAACTTGGGGGTTAAGAATTCCAATTCCCACAAGGAGGTTTGCGGATTGAAGAAGTCATAGATGATATTTATTCGGAACAGATAATTGGTGTTCCGATTTTTGATTTACGACTTTCGATTGCGGATTGCGGATTGCAGCGGTGTAAAAGTGCAGAGTTGCGGATAATTTTTGGAAGAAAAAATTTATCAGGCTTGTTCCCCCATCACTCAAAAGGGCACTGAGGGGATCATGTACATGACATAATGATATTAGAGCCCAAGGTTGTAGCACTAAGGTTGCTTGGGCCAAATTTTGAGTTACAGGTAGGTAACCAGAACTTGAGTGAAGTGCACGGGCATACAATGTGCTTTGAAGGACTCCATATGGAGTTGGAATTGAATAGATTACCATGTTGATAAAAAGGGAAATTCTCACCTTAAAATATTTCTGTTGATAGCATCGGAGTTGTATGCCTATAAAGTAACAAGTATAAATGTTATACATAGGTGTATGTATTGAATTGCTTTTTGGTGAGAAGATCATAGCTAATAACCCCTTTTGTGCTTGGTAGAGAAGCCATGAATTGGACCAGCTATGATGTGGAATAGGAGTTCCATGCTATGATGAGGAATTGGAAAGGGAAAACTCATTAACTCTTCTCTTGCTAATATAACTATATTTTCTGAGTTATATATATATGAAATTATGGCATAGGAATGTTTGAAAATGCAAGAGATTAGGTAGTTACAATGCATATTCATAGTAGGCATATTAAGAGATAATGCATATTGCATGTAAAATTATATGTGCTTGCATATGGTATTGCATATTGATAAAATTTATTAATATGCACATTGCATTTCAATTTGAATGCACACCTAACAAGGATTCAAATCCACTAAAGGGATTGCGGGAAAAGCTTATGCTGCATGCCTGTGATTCCTGCAATGTTGCACAATGTTATGGAGAAAATATTTTTGAGATGCCTTGCTTACACTTTGCTTGAGAAATGACAAAACTGTTGTTTCTGGTGGTTCTTCATTTTACCAAGATGATATCCTAGATACCATGGTCAACATAACGTATCCAAGTTTGTTGGAAACCACAACAAAAAGGACCAAGATAATAGAAGCATCGCTGAAGATGTTGATGATGATATCGCATATGACTAGCATCCTTGTGAAGAAAGGATGGAGCACAAATCCATGATCAAGAAGATGGTGGAAGGATTGTGTAGCCCTTGGTAAGAATCCAACTGATCAGCTAACATCATATATGTTGATGGAATCCATGCAGGTAAGGTTTTATTTATACTAATTGCACAAATGTTGAGAAATAATGGGTAAGAATTCCTTTAACCATGTTTTAAATCATCATAAAATGGTATGCATATAATAGTGAATGCATTTATCTGAATGACATCCCACGGGGTATGGTGGGGTATGTGGTAGGAGAGGAAATGATCCTCATAACATGTGATTGTTTAAAAATTTTGAATGCATCCATAAGAAATAAGAGCATGCCATGTGTGAAACCATGAGGATGTTTGGTTGTGAAGCCTACAGTGCTCAACAAGTATCCCATGAACTCTATATTGGTGTTTATTTTGGATGAAATCTCTTTGGAAACAACCATGAGTGGGAGAACTCTTGAGGTGTTGTGTTTGGGTGAAGGAGGAAGGAACCCAATTAGTGAACCAAGTAAATAGGGAGATGGTTGGGTATTGTGTTGAAGCATTGACTAAGATGCCCAACTTACCATGGTAAGAAACCTGTGTAGGTGCAAGAATGTTTAGATCATTGTTGTAGTGCATTGGGTACACTAAGTAAATGTACATTAAAAGATATTATGTAAATATTGTTGATTATGCATGCATATGTGTGGTTACATATATGTTAATATGCATTGTGTGGATGCATGGATATGGTGTACATTTCATGGAAATTAGATAATATTAGATGTAATGGTAGAATGGTTGAAAGTTCTAGATCCTTTCATGAGATGCAGGGAAATGATTGCATGAAGAGTGGAGTTGTGTTTGCTGGGCTACTAGAGTGCTATATTGGGAGGATAGAGTTGCATGAAGGGATATGGTTGTGTAATCATGAATGATGAAAGTTTTATTTGACGTCGTGTACATATGATGTGAATGTATCTTGCAATTTACTGTGATAAGGATGCACATAAAGTTGATGTATTTCATTGCATTTGAAATAATAACAACCGGTAGTGTTTGAATTATTGAGTACGATAATTCTGAGATCACTTCAGTGACTATTGTAACAATGAAATGATTATGTGCATGGATACTCACCAAGGTTTTGGCTGATTGAATTTCAGATTGGAGATTTTTCTAATATTGATGACTATTTGGCTAATCAAGAATTGTGTCATGAGGACATGTTGTAGGTGGATGTCTATGCTATGGGAGCAAGCCTAAACCATAATGGACAGAGTAATACCACTTACAAGAGCCAAACAATATGAGGATGGCCTCATGGTTGAATAAACCAAAATTCAAAATTGTAAATTCAGATTTGATCTTGATTATTAATATTGATGAATGTTTGGCTAATTGAGAAGTGTGTCAGGAGGAAACATTGCAGGAAGAGAAAATACATCTGCATAACAGATAATTATTTTCTGACCCTTGTTAAAAATATGCATGTCTGAGCATTGTGATTAATATACAGGGCATGTTTTTATTTTAGATTGCTTGAGAGTGGATGTTTTATTTTAGACTGCTTGAGTGTGATTAGGGCCTACATGACTCACATCAGAAAGGGGTGCACACATTTTGGGTGTTGTGTTGTATTATGGTTGTTAACATTGACTACACCCTAAAGTGATGGATGCATTCCTGGTGTTTCAATATTAAAGAGTGAATTTGTATGAAGTATGTTATAATTTTATATTAGCAATACTGACGAGCTTACCTACCCATCTTGTGTTGTCAATTATTACACATGTAATTGGTGATGCATGCTAAAGACAAAAGTGAAGTGGGTGCGGAGGCTGGCGAGAGAGCGTGCAGATGCCGATGGCTCCACAGTAGAGCCTTGGCTTTGAAATAGATATGGTGTAGTTTCCTTCCATTGGCCTGTTAACCCAGACATAAGTGTTGGCTTGGAAATGGAGAGGGAAAACTAGGTATGAGACTGGTGTGGCACCATAAATGACTGGTAAATCCAGTCGGTGCACTGGTTGAGCATTGAATGTTATGGTGCAATTTCCTTCCATTGGTCTATTAACCCAAAAGGAAGTGTTGGCTTGGAAATGGAGAGGGAAAACCAGGTATTTGATTGGTTTGGCACCATAAATGCTTGGTAAATCTAGTCGGTGCACTGGTTGGGCATTGAATGTTGTGGAGCAGCCTGCGTGCTGGCCAAACATTCATTCTTGTATCCACAGGCGATCCAAGGCTTGTAAAGCAAAGAATGATCATGTTGAATAACGTGAAGGAATCCAATACAGATAAGTATTTGGTTATCTTGCAGCTTCTTGCTTATTTCATATGAATACATGTGTGTACATGATTTTTAAACTCTTTTTTAGAGATAAACCCTATCAAAATGAACTTGACATGTGAATTGACTCAATGTGTGAGTGTAGGTGCTGTTGGAAGCAAGAACCTTGAAGGAATCCTAACGATGCATGTGGACATGTGACTGTCCTAGAGATCTCAGTAGGAGTAACAATGGAAGTGGTGCTAGTGGACTTGTGTGGATCCTAGCAGCCAAAGGTTCTGTAGGAAATCATGGGGAAGGGTTCCCTGGTTGAGAAGCCTTGGAAAGACCTTAGACACTAAGTATCAACGCGAAAACAAGGAAGAGGCGAGTCAAGCATTCACATTTGAAGTGAAAGAGACCAAGGAGCATAGAACCACAGCTGTGGTGGCACTTTGGATTGGGACAAGATTAAGAGGGGGAAACTCTTACTCTTCTCTTTCCCTTTTGATTGATGCATTTATAAACAGAAAATTGTTGAATGCATGTTATGTCTGAAAGTTGATTATGTTTATCTTGATTGAAATAAATGGTGAATGGTGAATTAGTTAATTCCATGTGGAAGGATGAACATGAATGAGTTCATTTGTATGTCAGACAAGCATGAAATGTGTGGAAGTCTCAAGGAAAAAACATGAAATTTCCATGTCAATTGGGCAAGTGACTGACATATCTTAATGCTTATGTTATGCCTAGCCTAAAAAAAATTGCAATGATGAATTTCAAAGGTGAAAGGTAAATCAATTGCTTGCAGTTATTACAAGAAAAGTGTTGCCAGTAAGCAAAGTGTGGACAGTTGTGCACATTGACTATGGAAGCAGACCAAAAGCTATTGGATTTGGCTGAAAATATTCTTCAAACAATTTCCAAGACCCAAGAAAATATTGGGGAAATGCTCAAGCTACAAAAGCAATAGAACGAGATGAAACACAAGGTTTTGTAGAACTCTATTTGTCTGCAAAATGAGGTAAAGGGCATTCTTGAAGCTATCAGCAGTGGAAAGGACATCATGTTAATGAAGAAGTAGTCACCCAATCAACCCATTAAGAAACTCTCTAGGCTTGAAGAATCAAGGGAAATGGAGCAGGTAAAGAAAAATCAGTGACTGAAATGTTGGGAATGTGGAGAAAATCATTGCCTTCGTAACTTCCCAACAAATGACAACAAGAAGAATTGTAACCATAAAGTTTCTAGACTTGTGGATCGGCTGGAAGGTAAAGAAAAGAAAGAGATTGTTGTAGAGCTAGAAGGTCAAAGGCAGTAGGAGCAACCTGTAGTAACCAAAGGACTTGGTCCTGGAAGTTCAAAGTAAAAGATGAAATGCAGGACAAACCTTCCACATTTTTTGAATTTTGGACATGTGTAAATTGTGTATGTATTCCTAAGTAAAGGAACACCGAGGACGGTGTTATTCTAAGGGGGATGGAAATGCAATGTCCCCATTTTGATCCTTAGGATATATTGGCTTTTATGTAAACATTGTACATATGTGATGTATAATTCCTAGCGTGGAGCTCAAGGCCAAGTCCCCGCAAGTGAATGCTCAGCTTTAAGATGCAAGTATTTGACATAGTGTGATCCATGTACTATTAAGCCATGGAAATTGTAAAATGATGTAAATATCATGTAATAAAAATACTAAGGGGTTGGCTATGGATGAAACTAAATAAGGGAGAACTATGTATCCACTAGGGAGAGGTGAGGGGGTTGTGAGATTTAACCATAGGCTTCCATATTCTATATTTAGAACCCCTTTGACCTATCCTAGCTACGATTTATTTCTGTTGTAAGGAAGTACTTCAGAAAACTGTTCATGAATTTGATGAAGTGTGGGAAATCTTGAAATTTCGGATGGCAGGTATGGGACTCTGGTTTCCTTGACCCACAAGCCACTCTACCTCCTGGGAATTCATATTCCCCGATCCCCATTCCATTATGGATGAGCAACTAGAGTTGGACGGGGGGGGCAGCTGAGTAGTGAAGGATATAGAACCAGAAATCGCGATTTGGGAGAGAGCCACAATTTACAGTGACTAGATCGCTCAGAAATTGGAGTGAGAAGGGAAAAATCGTTGGTGAATCCATAGACCCGAACCTGGGGGGTGGTTTTTGAGTGTGAGACGCTCGAAATCCATAGATAAACCCAAATCTGTTAGCCCGAAATCACATATGCGGGATAGAGCCTTTCAGCCATAACCTTGAGGAGATCCAACCGTGGATGACACAGCGTGGAAGAGAGAGCAGAGGTTGGAACCGCTTGATAAACCCAGTGAAGACTGTTTGATTGAGTCTATAGCTTTGTGGTTGAGCTCACTGGCTTAGCTTCCTCCTCCCTTATCTCTTGGCATGCTTTATAACCCCAACTGTGTGTTGGCTTAGCATGACTGTTGGTGTGAAACCAAAGCTGTGAACAACCTGGGTAGTTCCTCCTTAGTGGATGCATAGCCCCAACTTGGGGGTGGTCTCAGAGTGTTGAAATACTATAGACTGGGTAGAGACCTATGGTTGGGTTGGAACGTTGCAGTCCATAGCTAGTTTCCTGGTGGTTTCAATGAAAGATAAGTGTTTCCTGTTGCCATTATTTATGCCAATTTATATACATGAATGATTGTTTGTTTATGTATGAATGCATGGATTGATCCATCTTTTTAATGGAATAGAATATTGATACTTATGTTGTTATTATGCCTTTGATGAAAGGTTGGTAGATGCATGTTGTGTGTGTGTTTAATGTGGTTTAATTCAACTGTGTTTTGCTTCCATGTGTTTTATTTATATGTAGATTGTTAATTGATGAATAGGGATGAGTTTGGTTGAGTCCCTGGATGTGTAGAAGCTTCAGTTAGGTCTTTGGGAAGGAAATACACACCCCCCCTGTGGTTTTCATGATTCCCCCTATGGATCAGATGAAGGAAAGGGCCATGACTGAGTTGCATATGAGCCCTTACATAGTAATAAGGAGGAATGGAGGAATATTGGGGCCGCATTTTAGGTGGGATGAAGGATAGGATTAGAGTGATCAAATGCGGCAGATGATCATGCAATTGCATAGGGATCTCCGATAGATTTCCAACAATACTGAGTTTTCGCAAATGGACTTGGGAGGAGAAAGTTATGAGCTAGAGAAGTTGTGCAGTTGGGTTTCCAACTTTCCAAACCCGCAATGCAGATTTTAGATTGCGGAAGTCGGAAGGGTGATTCTACGGAGTTATGCGTACTGGTTCCGACTTCTGACTCCCGCAATGTGGATCGCGGATTGTGGAATTTGAAAGAGTAAATTTAACGAAGTTGTGAAATGGTGGTTCCAATTTCCGACTTCTGCAAGGCAGATTGTTGATTGCGGATGTTGGAGGAGTAATTTGTCGAAGTTGAGAATTTGGGGGTTCCGACTTCCGACTCCTACAAGGAGGATTGCAGAATTTAGAGAGGACATTTCTTCAGAATAGAGAATTGGTGTTCCGATTTCTGATTTTCGACTTCCGATTGCGGATTGCGGATTGCAGACTGAATATCATTGCAGCTGTGTAAAAGTGCATATTTGCAGATAAGTTTTGGAAGAAAAAAATTATCAGGGTTGTTCCCCCATCACTCAAAAGGGAATTGAGGGGATCGGGTACGTGACAGCACGCAAGCTCAACGTGACGCTGAGAGGATCCCAACGAATTTGGTAGGTTCTGGACATTCCCCTCCAACTGACAGGTCTCCCTCAGGGGGGAAATCAATGAAGATTGACTAAGTGAACCACGCGGCCCACCCACCACACTCTCTTGATATTTTCAAGATAACTTTTATTTTTTCATTTTCTATTAGTTTTTATATTTTCATTTTCTATTAGTTTAGGGGAGGGATTTTGTCCTATTTTACAAAGGCCAACAAGATACACCGTTAATCCCTTGCATGGTCCCACTTGCATAACCCGCACTATGTGTTACAAGGTTAGACAAGGCATTGCCTATATTAACATTAAGTTTATTGAACTAACGATCGATGTGTGATATATATCTCACAAGTCCCACATCTACAAAGATTTCGATATTAAATCCTTTGCTGTGGGAAATCCTACCACAACTCACTCCGGAAAGAACTAACGATCGATGTGGGATATATATCTCACAAGTCCCACATCTACAAAGATTCTGAGATTGAATCCTCTGTTGTGGGAAATCCTACGAAACACATTCTGAAAATACATGAGCAACTTCTACGACATTTTTGATGTTGAGTGAATGAGTTACCATGCATTGCAATTTACAAACTTCATTCTAGAAACAGGACAAATTTTGGTCAATGAAATGTGGTGAAAGAGCGGGATATTCCTTGCAGTTCACTCGAGGTTTGAGCGTGATATGCTAGCATTTTCAGGGTACTACTATGGAGGAGAATAAACAAATATTATTAATAATTATTTTCCCGAATTTCTACGTGAAGGATACTCTTTCAAATAAAAGGGAGTTGAAGCAATAGGAGGCAGGATGCATATTAGACTTGCTCCAAGTCATTTGTTCTTGTTCTTGTTGAAATATTGTAGATTATGATCACTATTTTATTTTTCTTTAAGAGTAAGAACTTAAAATTTGATTATGCTACTGACTCTCCTTTTGGGGGTCCATCTTTACCAATATTTTCACCAGTGATTTCATTATTCTGGTCATTTCCTTATTAGAAGATTAACATACGCATAACTTCCTTGAAGTCAGCATGTTGTTTTTGCAAGTGTTTTTTGGCACGATTGGTACATTTTTTCTTGGCGATGTGGGTATTTTAGGAGGCCGTGCATCTAACTTAATTAATGATGCCTTTTCTCATTGCACTAAGAGTAGGGAAGTGCTCTACAGTTCAGTATGAATGAGATGTTATGTAATGTTGTATAAAATAACAAGACTATACTAGTTATTTGTAACTCAAAGAAGGGAAAATTTAAGTGGGAAGCCATTAGTCACAAGTTACCATAGAGATTCAATTCATGGGAACAGTTGATTACGTTTGGTGCTCAAAGGATCTGCAAAATATTAAAAATTTTAGATTCTCTACCAACACACATTGTGCAACGTACAAGAGGATTTACACCACAGAAATGGAGCAGTGATCATACTGCTTTAGCTTGCCAGCTCACATTTACACCAAATTCAACAACTAATGAAGATCACACAACAAAGTACAAATATTGGGTTCGAGTAATCGGAGTTGATGTACTTTCATTTATTTTCACTGGAAGCTTTCACTATTTTTTATTTCTCATTTCATACAAAATTTCTTGCAGAGTTTTGACATTGGTTGTTTATAGCAGGAGATTATTTAAAGTTGCAGAGGGATGAGGAGGCTAAGATCTTGAGATTGAGCAATTCCTTGAGGTATATCAATACTTTCATTAGTCATTTCTGCCGCTGTAGAGGAACAAGGAGGCTAAGATCGTGAGACTGAGCAATTTCTTGAGGTATATCAATACTTTCATTAGTCATTTCTTCAGTTGTAGAGGAATGAGGCTGAGATCCTCAGAGTGAGCAATTTCTTGAGGTATATCAATACTTTCATTAGTCTTTTCTGCAAATGTTATCATGCAATGATGGAATAACCAGTGAATATGTGTGCAGAGATCAATCTTATCTCTCATCGTAGTGGATTCCTTCAAACCCAAGCTCACAATACCTACATTTTCTCTGTTTTGTTTGGCTATCCGAAACGGGCTTGAAAACGTATCGACAGATTGGAATCATGTATGATCCTGTCCTTTGTGGAGGCTAGAAAATCAATGCCATACCAATTTTGGTCGTATAAAGTCATCAAGTTTTATTTAAAAAACAAATTCTCTGCTGGTTGTTTTTACCTCGGTTTTGATGTGTTTTCTTCATGCATTTAATTTTCTATTACAACGCTGCCATATTATTACGATTTCTTCAAAAAATATCAAAATAAAAGTAAGTATAGACAAATTCAATATCACCGAAACTATAATCTTCCTCATGTAATTGCATACCAAATAAAGAACGATCTGGAATCCACACAACACGATTGACTGATATACCAAGATCCTTTAGAGACAAAATCTAAATGCAGAATCTATTGAGTTATTTTACCTTTAATTTCTTCTCCACCTTATCCACTAAGAATGCTACCTTGAACAACTTCCCCAAATGAAGCAACTTCATCAGGGTTTACACCCTTGTTTACCTCTTCCCTCAAATAAATCCTTGATCAATTGTTGAAATTTAGGAATATATGGGCGCTACAATCAACAAGAACAATCTCATTACCATGATTGTCATTACTAATATCCTTTCCATGCTTCCTCTTGATTAATTAGATGAAATGTGCCATAATCCGTTGATCAAATCCCTTACATGCATATTAATGTACAACACAATAAGGTCAAAGCATAAAATCCTACAACACACATCAATGTTAACCGCCGTGCAAGTAATCAAATTCATAATGCAAAGTTGCCAAACAAGGAAGTTAAGAATGACTACCTCTAAGATGGGTATCACTATTGGTAGCCAAAATATCAAAATCTCATTATCAATTGTCAAAATGTTGTGCTTTTTCAATGTCATAGAATGTCGTAGATTACAAAACCTATCAAACATTTCCCATCATTTGTATTGGTTTGTATCTTTCATCATTTTCATCACAAGCATGATACAAACTACCAAACACTTATTTAGCTTAAGTTCATTGGAATTTCCATGTATAACCTTCAAAAGCTCGAAAGCACAAAACTTAGCCTAACATCCGGGTAAGTTGAAGGGAGGGTTGGAAGAGTTTGCAGAGGAAAAAAGTTGAAGGAACTTATTGATGCCCATAATTTTAATGGAAACATGTGTATAACATGAAAACAAAATTAACAATATAACAACAATGACAAGCCCATAATTTTAATGGAAACATGTGTATAACATGAAAACAAAATTAACAATATAACAACAATGACAAGCTTGTTGACAAAATTGAATCAGATGAAAAAGAGATAATGGATGCAGCATTGAAGTAAAAAACCTTATAACAAAAGAATCCTAATTCTTACCCTCAACTTTCTAGTGATCTTACTACTGATCAGTCGTGTTATTTCAATCACTACCAATTCAATTTCTCTCATGCCCCTATGATGTTTCCATTTTATTTTGTAAGGGCGTTGTATTTTAATGATCTTGCATAGATTTAGATTGGAGATGTCTTAGGTGCTTTCCATTGATATGTTATACCATGAAGGATTTTTACCTGTCCTACAGACAATTTTTGTTATTTTCTGAGCATTAGTGTAATAATTTATTCCTCATCTTTAATAATCGATTTCTATCAGTTTCCTTTGCATTTTTTCTATCAAGTGCCACATAGCCTTTCATATTTCATTACTTGTTTCATGTGCAATATAAACCTTTTCATTAGCATTAAATCCAAGTGCGGTCAAACATGCTATGTTAGTTCATCTGATCCAATCTATTGAATGATGAATCCCATGCTTCAATGTTTTTTACTCTGCACCATTTATGAGAAAATTGATAATTCACCTTTTATGGTACATGTACAATAATCCAAATTGATCTTCAACATATACATGAATGCATTGTATTGTTTTAGATTTATAAAAAATTATAGATTAATTTATAATCCATTATAAAATTAATAATTTATTTATTTAACTGGAGCTGAAGTCTAAGGTTTGAGAAATATGGAAGGGCTCTTGGTCGGGTACCTGAAGCAACAAGAAAAGTTTACTGAAGATTCTATGAAGTGCCAAGGAAAAAATGGAATTAATATGGATCCACGGTGGAATAAATTCAAGCACCTTTTCCCCATAAAACATTGAAAGAGAGAAAGCCCACAAGATCTCTGTGGCAAAAAATTATCTTATTACAAAGAAGGAACAATTGAGAGATGATGCCACAAATCTATTAATGCCAAAATAACAAGATTGAAAGATGATGCTACAAATCTGTTAATGCCAAAATAAGAAGATTGAAAGATGATGCCTGCGAAAATAGAATTGTCCCGCCGAGAAACCAAACATTGAAAGATATAATTGAAAGGACTGGTTGTGCAGGCACTGGCTTAAAGGGATAGAAATAAACATTAAATAACATATCAAACATAACTTATCATGTTTCAAAATACACTCAAATCAACTACTCCTTAGATTGACAACAATCGAAAACAGCATTTAGAAATCTTTAAAAATGCACCTGTAGTTCAACATAACCCATGTGCACCAAGTGGTGGGAAGCCTCCCCTTTTGGAATCATTACGATAAGAGGATTAGTTGCAGGAGATGGTGCACAAGCTCCATTCGGATGTCCACAACTATGATCAACAAACAATGTTTTTACCTTACAAAACCAATGGGAAATTGGGGCTCACCTAGCCGTAAATGGCCAATCATTTAGCTGCGCAGCTGCATATTTTCCAGGGAATTCTTTGCGTGCTTGAAATCCCACATGTACATGTTATCCATGTTGTACTGGACGAGGAACAGGTCCAGGTGCAGGTCCAGGTCCGACTTGTCGACTTGTCGAAGATGACCATGGGTCGGACAGAGGAACGGTCAAAACCAGGCTTGTTCTTGGCCTTGTAGTTCAAGGAGGGTTTGAAGTAGAAGTTGAAGAACCGGGAACCCTAGATCAAATCCATCCACTGCGCACACTTGCATCTCCTTCCTTTGTCATCGCCGCGACCTTGGCGAGGTTTAGCAAGCCGTCGGTCTCATGGATCTGGGATGAGTCGAGGACTACATCCAGGTTTTCATGGCCGCCCAGGGCAGATTTTCTCGAACGAGAGTAGCAAATTGTTGTCTGCAAGCTTGCGTTGCTCATCCTCATGGGCACCAGAATCCATGGAGAGCACCGTCGAGGGCTTGTGGTGATTTCTTGTTGCATGACATCATTTTGCCAATAGTCACCTAAATCTAACCATTATCTAAATCTAATGTATTTTCTTTGAATTCATCTCAATATGGTCATAGAGGATATTGAATGGTGTCTTTCTAAACCAATCTTCTCTTGGAACATTTGTGTTGGAATTTCCTCCTCTCTATTACATGCCATAATTTGTAGGTGAGTGGTTATGGACATTTAACTAAAGATCACAATGTGCCATGCAAAACTTATAATATTAGGGATGATAATTAATTGTTATTGTTGTAATCCCCTTTAGCACAATGTACATCTCAAGGTTTCCATTTTGTTTATGAATTTAGCACATAGATAATTATGTTCAACAAAGATATATCAATTTTCATTACTATGTGACCATGCACAAATACACAACAAGAAAATCTATCTTTTAGCACCACAAGTTAGCACCACTTATAGTGTATGGTGTTAAAGTGGTGCTATTAGCACCACTCACAATTTTGTGGTGTTAAGGTGGTGGTAGTAACACCACTTACATTTTGTGGTGTTAAGGTGGTGATATTAGCTCCACATATATTTTTTGGTGTTAAAATGGTGTTAATATATATTAGAAATTATGTTTTTACTCATGGTATATTAAGAGAAATGCCTTGTTGGCAAGTATCATAAAGTGGTGCTAATAATTATTTGTCACATGGACATGTACATGTAGGATTTATGTATGAGGATGGACATGTACATGTAGGATTTATGTATGAGGATTTTCACCGTAAACACAACTATTTTACAAATAATTATTTTGTAAATAATTTAATTTAATTATTTTAATTTAATTCATTCAAATCAATGATAAGACTAACTTTGTGCCACAATCCCAACAAATTCAATTTCTTATTTTTACTCTATTTAAACAAATAAATTCATGTGTTTCAATTCAATTCAATTATTCATTTTTATTACTATTTAAAAAATAAATACTTAGCACTCTTAATCTTGGCAAATAATAAAAATAACCATTTTTTAATTATTAACATTATAAAGTAGTAATAAAAATTATTTAAATTGAAATTTTTTATGCTGAGCTTATTAAATTTGTTAATGGACATTAGTATCATTATGAGGTTTTTAATCACTAGTTGAAGTCCATCTTTATCACCACAAGTTAACTGCACTTATATTATATGGTGTTAATTTGGGGATATTAGCACCACTTACATTATATTGTGTTAAAGTGGTGATAGTGTTTCTTAATCTTATTGGAAATGGCAAGCCATAGCATATGTGTTAATTAGAGAAGTGGTGTAGGATACTTTGATAAGTACAATGAGGTGGTTTTAAGTCCTTTTCCACATTGACACTTACAGATAAATTTTAATTATGATGATTTGCACCAACCATAAAACAACTTCAAAAGTAAAATTATTTTTCTAAATAACCCACTTCAATGATTTATTTTTATTTTATTCAAGCAAATAATTGTTTTTAATACCAAGCTTTGCACCATACATATAACAATTATGTATGTGTGATTCAATTGTTTACTTTTTATATTATTGCCATTTCAAATAAATAAATATATGCATTTTATAAAATTATTATTGAAAGATAATCAATTTTAATTTATTAAGATTATAAAGATGGTGATAAAAGTGTTTTGAAGTTGAAATTTAATTTTGTTTGAATGATAACTTTTTATTAATAGTAATAATTAATTATCAAATTATTTGATAGGTATTAGTTCCATTAGGAATATTTGAACATTATGTAGGGTCTCGGGACCCTAGACATAGTTGAGGGAGGAAACTTCTACCTTAACTCTTGTAAGAATCTTATAAACATATATGGCCAATAAAAGCACCTCAAACCACTATACATGGATTTGTGACAGTATTCTTAGCCTATGTGTGTGGAAATCAATACTATTATGAAATTTTGATAAGTACAGATGGGACTAGGAATCATTTACATGGTTAAGGGAGGAAACCAAGCCTTAGGCACTAAATGATGCATTTAGGGATTCAAGGCTAATAGAGATCTAGACACCTCCAACCAAAAGACATGACTTCTCAAGGGGATCCTTGGCCTTAGAATAGGGATATGGGTGGAATTTGTAAGGTTTTAAGGACTATGTATGTGTCTTGGGGCCCTAGACAAGGACAAGGGAGGAAAATTGAACTTTAGATCCTAAAGGAACAATTTAGGAATATATGGTCAAGAAAGACACTTAAAATGACTATACAAAACCATTTGAGGGTATCCTTGATGTATGAGTTGAGATACCAATTCCATTAGGATGAACTAAGCAATAGGCATGGGTCTCGATGACTTTGACATGGTAAATGGAGGAAACATAGGCCGTATGCCCTAAAGGAACATTCTATACACCCAAGGCCCATATCAATGACTTAAATCACCACACATGATCTATCCGGGGAAACTTTCACCTCTTAGTGGGGATATTAATTACATTAGAAGGATTTGAATAGTAGATATGGGTCTCAGGATTATGAACATGATCTACACATAAAATATTTTATTTACACCCTAAAAGAAACTTTTGTGCATAGAGGGCCAATAAAAACACCTCAACCCACCAGAAACGAACTCTGAAAGGTACCCTTCACCTAATAGTGGGATGTTGATGACATTAAGAAGTTGTTCAACATTATGTATGGGTCTCAGAGCTAAGAGCAAGGTTGGGGGAGAAAACCTAAAAATTAGGCCATAAACGAAGATGATAATTATCTAAGGCTTAGAGCAACAACTCAAGCTACAACATAGCAACTCTCAATGGTATCATTTTCTTCTAAGTGAGGCTAAGGGAGCCATTGGAATATTTTGAGTTGTATGTATGGATTTCAAGGAATTTGACATGATTTGGGGAGGAGATGTGGGGATATGACTCCAAATAAATATTATAGGTACTCATGGCCATCAACAATACCAAAAATCTCCACTTAATACCTCTCAAGGTTGTCCTCTCCTTCAAGTGGGGATACAAGTGCCATTGGAACATTTTGGATACTAGGTATGAGTCTCTATGCCTGGAACATGATTAAGGAATGAAAGTTAGCCCTTGTTCCGTAAAGTAAAGTTATATGCACTTAGGTTTTAAAGAAGAATGCATTGATCAACCACACATAAACTTTATGAGCATATACTTGGCCCAAGTATGTGTCTCGGGGCCTTGGACATGGTTGGTAGACAATGCCTAATCCTGATCCACTAAATACATATTAATGGAATATAGTCCCAATAATGATTCCTTGAGATAAAACACGTGACCTCTTAAGGAGATATTTGACCTCAAAATGGTGATGTAGACATGATTATGAATTTTTGAGCATAAGGTATTGTTCACAAGGCCTTGTACATGGTGAATGGAGGAAACCTAGGCCTTAGGCCCTAAAGGGCTATTTTGTGCTTCCAATGCTAATAACAATGCCTTGAACAAACACAATGGCCTCTCAAGGGGATCCTTCACCCTCAACAAAGCATATTGGAACCGTTATGATATTTTGAGAACTATGTGTAAATATTAGGGCCTAAACCAAGATAGAGTGATGAAACATTAACCTTAGTCCTAAAATGTAGCCTTTGAAACTCAAGGGCCATGAATAAACCGTTAACCTACCACACATGGCCTCTATGTAGGATATTTTGCCTCTAAGTTGTAAAATGGCACCATTAGAATATTTTTAGCACCAAGGATGGGTCATGGGGCCATAGACATGGATAAGAGAGGAACCTAATCCTTAGTATCTAAAACAATCTTTTAGGTAGCCTACTTCAAGAACAACACCTTGAACCATTGCACTCGATCTCCTGAGAGTATCGTTTTCCTCCAAGTTGGGATATGTGTAGGTAGGGACAATAACATCATGTTGAAACAACACACATGATATCCTGAGGGTGTCCTTGGCCACCAAGTGGAGATATGGGCACCATTAGGATTTTTTTAGCACTAGGTTTAGGTGTTGAGGTATTAACCAGGGTTGGTTTAGGAAGCTCATGCATTGGGATATATAGGAAACTTTCAGGCCTAAAGGTATAACAATGATGTCTCCAACCACCAAAGCTAACCTCTTGAGGGGATATTTGTCCTTATAGTTGGAATATGGGAATTGTTAAGAAGTTTTTGAGCAGTAGGTATGGGTATTGAGGCCCTAAACATGGTTAAGGAATGAAAATTGGTCCTTAGGACCTAAAGGAGTCCTCTACGTATCTATAGCCAAGAATGTCATGTTAAACAAATACAATAGACCATTCCACGGTATCTTTGGCCTCTAAGTGGGGTTCTTATGGCACAGAGAGAATTTTAAGACTAATTATAGGTGTTAACACCTTGGACATGGTTGGGTAGAAAAGTGTGGGACTTAGGTCCTAAAGTAAATTTTAGGCATCTTTAGCTAATAACAAAGCCTACAACCACCATCGATGACCTCCCAAGAGAATACTATTCATCTAAGTGGGTATATTAGTACCATTAGAATTTTTTGAGAACATGGTATGAGTTTTGGGTGCCCTAAACATTCTTGAGGGAGAAACTTGGGCCTTAATCCCTTAAAAAACTTTCTAAGAATCCATGACCAAGAAGAACAACTTGAGCAAACACACATGGAATATTGAGAGTATATTTAGTGTTTGAGTAGGGATGTTTATGTCATTAGATGGTTTTGAATAACAGTTAGGGGTATTGAGGCTCTATACATAATTAAGGAAGGAATCACATGCTTTATGCCCTAGAGAAAGCTTTGAGGTATCCAGAGCCATGAATAATATTTTAAATAAACACACATCATTGTCCTATGATATCCTTGGACTCAAAGAGAGGATGTCATCACCTTAGGATGTTTTGATCATTAGATATGAGTAGAGGGGCCTCAACATTGTCAAAAGAGAAAACCCAAGCCTTATCTCCTAAAGGAAGCTCTAGGAGTGCAAGTAAAATAATAATTTCTCAATGTATAATACCTTAGGATAGTATGTTTTCCCTCAAATTGAGATATGTGTGCCATTAGGAGTTTTTTAGCACTAGGTATGGGTACTAGGGCATTGGACATGGACATAGTTATAATCCATGAATTATAATTCCTCAAAGCACAATACATGACTTCATAGGGGTATCCATTGTACTATGTATTGAAGTCTAGTGGCCTTGGGGCCTTCGACATGGTTAGTGGAGGATACCCGAACCTTTGCCCCTAAAGGGATCTTGTAGCCATCCAGGGGTAAGAAGTTTTCCTCCACCAACCACACACAACCTCCTAATTTGTATAATTGACCTATGATTGAAGATGTTGTTACCATTGTGTGGTGTTAAGTAGTATGTACGTGTATTAATCCCTTGGGAATTATGCTCCATGGAAGAAGACCATATTTTTGGCCTTAAAGAAATCGTTGAGGCATGTAGAGCCATGAACACTACTTAAAAACACTATTGATTACTTCAAAGGGTTATATACGACACTATGTATATAGGTATTGTGGCCTTGTTGGATTACACATGGTTAGTGGAGGTGACCTCAATCTTGAGATCTAAATGATTCTTCTATCCATCTAAGGCTAAGAATATTGTCTCTACTAAAAACACATGGTCTCTTGAGGTTATAATTGGCCTATTATTGATTATGTCATTTCCACTATGTGGTTTTGAGTAGTATCTACATGTCTCAGGGCCTTGGGAATGGTGTTTTAGGGAAAACAACCATGTCTTTGGCCCCAAAGAAAGAGTTGGGGCATCTAGACCATAAATAAACAATTGGGGCATTTAGAATGATGAAAAGTTCCTAGAGCACCATGCATGACCTTGAATGGATATCCATTCCACTATGTATCCATGTCTCGGGGCCTTGGGGCCTTGGACATGGTTAAGGGATGAGACTAGAACATATACCCCTAAATGAATCTTCTATAAATCCAAGGATAATAATATCACCTCAAGAAACCACACATGACATCTTGAGTGTATAATTGGCCTATCATTGAGGATATTAACACCATTATGTAGTTTTGAGAAGTATGTAAGTTTCCTAGGACCTTGGGAATGTTGCTCTTAAGAATAAGACCATGCCTTTGGCCCGAAATAAACCATTGAGGAATATGGAACCATGAACAATGACTCAAAGCATCACTCATGACTTTGCAAGGGTATCCAATAATATTTGTATCGAGGTCCTTGGGCCTTGAGGCCTTGGACATGGTCAATGGAGGAGACCTGAACCTTGGACCCTAAATGAATATTTTATCCATCCAAGGCTAAGATGGTTTCCTTCACGAACCACACATGACCTCTTAAGGGTGTCATTGGTCTATGATTAAGGATGTTGATTCAATTAGGTGGATTTAAGAAATATATATGCCTTTCTTCCCTGAGAATGACATTCTAATGGAAAGAACATGCATTTAGCCCTAAATAAACCATTGAGGCATCACAAACCATAAACAATGCCTTAAACCAACATGCATTACTTTGAAAGGGTATCCATGGCACTACGTATCTAAGTCTTGGGGACTTGAGGGATTAGACATGGTAATGATATTGTATTATTGTTTGAATTTATTGTGTTGTTATATTCCAAATCCTAATAAAAGTGGTAATCCAACCCTCTCTCTATCAATATATCAACATAATCATTTAATACTTTTCCAAAAGAGACCTGTCTTCTATCTTTCTTAAATTTAGGTGATCAAAAAGTCTCCAAGCTAGTCTTAACCATTAGGTGGTGTTAAGTAGTATGTACATGTCTTAATCCCTTGGGATTTATGTTCCATGGAAGAAGACCATGTTTTTGGCTCTAAAGAAATCATTGAGGCATCTAGAGCCATGAACACTACCTAAAAGAACCATTGATTACTTCATAGGGGTATCTATGGTACTGTGTATCTAGGTCTTTTGGCCTTGGGGCCTTAAACATGGTTAGTGGAGGAGACCTCAATCTTGAGCTATAAATAATTCTTCTATCCATATAAGGCTAAGAAGATGGCATCCACTAAAAACACATGACCTCTTGAGGGTATCATTGTCATATGATTGATTATGGCATTTCCATTAGGTGGCTTTGAGTAGTATCTACATGTCTTGGGGCTTTGGGAATGATGTTTTAGGGAAAAAAACCATGCCTTTGGCCCTAAAGAAAGGATTGGGGCATATAGAGCGATGAATAATGCCTAGATCATCATGCATGACCTTGCATGGATATCCATGCCACTATGTATATATGTCTTGGGGCGTTGGGGCCTTGGACATGGTTAAGGGAGGAGACTTGAACCTCTAGCCCTAGAGGAATCTTATAACCATCCAAGGATAAGAAGATTGCCTCAACCAACCACACATGGCCTCTTGAGGGTATCATTGTCATATTATTGAGGATATTAATGCTATTCTGTGGTTTTGAGAAGTATGTAGGTGTCTTAGGACCTCAGGAATGATGCTTTAGAGATGAAGACCATGCCTTTGGCCCTAAATGAACCATTGAGGAATCTAGAGCCATGAACAATGCCTCAAAGCACCATGCATGACTTTGCAAGGGTATCCATTGAGATTTGTATCTAGGTCTTGGGGCCTTGAGGTCTTGGACATGGTCAATGGAAGAGACTTGAACCTTGAGCCTTAAACAAATCGTTTATCCATCCAAGGCTGAGAAGGTTGTCTACACCAACCAAACATGGCCTCCTGATGGTATAATTGCCCTATGATTAATGATGACAATTTCAATAGGTGGGTTTGAAAAATATGTATGTGTCTCAATGCCTTGGGAATGTCATTATAGGGGAAATACCATGCCTTTGGCCCTAATGAAACCATTGAGGTATCCAAAACCATGAGCAATTCCTTAAAGCACCATGCATGACTTTGCAAGGGTATCCATGGCACTGTGTATCCAATTCTGGGGGACTTGGGGGATTGGATATGGTGATGGGAGGAGGCATGAATCTCAAGCTCTAGAGGACCATGAATTTAACCCTAAAGAAACCATTTAGGCATACAAATCCATTAATAATGCAAGAAAGCATGACACATGGCTTCCGAGTGTATCCATGGCGCTATGCATCCAAGTCATTGGGACTTGTATCATTGGACATTGTCAAGGGAGGAGACCTAAAACTCGGGTCCTAAAGGTGTATTCTATCCATCCAAGGATAAGAAGGATACCTCAACCAACAACACATAGCCTCTTGAAGGTAGGATTGGGTTATGATTGAGGATATTAGTACAATTAGATAATTTTGAGTAATATCTATGTGTGTCAATGCCTTGGGAATGATAATCTAGGGAAGAAGACTATATGTTTGGCACTAAATTAATTCTCAGGGAATTTAGAGCCATGAACAATGTGTCCTTGCATCATTCATAACTTCATAGGGGTATCCATGGCACCATGTATCTAGGTTTTTTTCCTTGGGGCCTTAGACATGATCAACAGAGGACACTTGATTCTCAACCCCTAAAGGAATATTATAGCCATCTAAAGCTAAGGAGGTGGTCTCTACCAACCACACATTGTCGCTTGAGTATATTATCAGACTATGATTTAGGATGTTAGTGACAATATTTTTTTGAGTAGTATGTAGGTGTATTAGGTCCTTAAGAATGATGTTCCAAGGAAGAATACACTGCCTTTGGCCCTAAATAAATTGTTGAGGCATTCAAAGCCATGATCATTGCCTCAAAGCACTATGTATGACTTTGGAGTGGTATCTATAGTGTTGTGTATTTGGATCTTGTGGCCTTAGGGCCTTGGGCATGGTTAGTGGAGGAGACCTAAACCTTAGGTTTTGAAGGAATATTCTAGGCATATAGAACTAAGTAGGTTTCCTCCACTAATCACACATGGCCTATTGAGGGTATCACTAGCCTATGATTCATGATGTTGGTGCCAATAGGTGGTTTGAGAATTATGAAGGTGTCCTAGAGCCTTTAGAATGGAATTTTAGAGATGAAGATCATACCTTTAGTTCTAAAGAAACCATTGAGACATCTAGATCCATGCACAATACATAAAATAACCATGCATGACTTTGCATGTGTACCCATGGTGCTATGTATCTAGGCCTTGTGGTCTTAGGTCCATGGACACAATAATGGAGGAGACCTGCAAATCAAGCCTTAAATGAATCTTCTAACCATCTAGGGCTAAGATTGTTTCATCCACCAACAACAGGTGGCCTCCTGAGGGTATCATTAGTTTTTGATTGAATATGCTTGTGCCATTAGGTGATTTTGAGAAATATGTATGTGTCCTTGTGTACTGGGAATGGATTTCTAGGGAAGAATACCATTCCTTTAGCCCTAAAGAAACCATTGTTGCATCAAGGGATATTTATGCCATTAGGGAATTTTAAACACTAATAATGGGACTGAAGGACCTTGACATGTTAAGAAATCAAAGCCTCATTCCCTTAAGGAAATTTCTATTCATCTACATCCAAGAACAATAACTTTAAATACCACAGATGACCTCTTGATGGATTCATTTGCATCTAAGTGGTGATATGGATTCTATTAGCATTTTTTGAGCTCTAGGTATTGATCACAAGTACCTTAACATGGTTGGGGTAGGAAACTTGGGCCTTAATCCATAAAGGACGATTCTAGGCATCTAATCCAAAGAATGACACTTCAAACTAGCACATATGGCCTCTGTGTGGCTATATGTATGGCATTAGGTGGTTTTTAATAATAGGTATAATTCTGGGGACTCTAGTGATAATTAAGGGATGAATCCCATGGATAATATCATTAAGAAGGTTTTTAGGCATCTAATTCCTAAATGATGCATTGAAGCACCACACTTGACCTCCAACAAAATCATTTCCCTCCAAGTGGGTATGTTAGTTATATAAATTTTGCATCATTAGGTATGGATCTTGGTGCCTTGACATGTTCAGGGAGGGAAACCAAATTCTTAACCTTTGTCAGAGAATTTGCCAATTCCTTGCTCGCTAAAAGTTACGAAGCTATATTAAAAGCCACCCACTCACTCCTAACTAAGTTTATAAAATATTTTACACTTTAACTTAATTAGATTGAGCATAACATCTATATTCAAAATTATATTAAATGAATCATTCTAAATTATATTAAATGACTTATAATATTTACAAATAACTTTGAACTGATCTTAAAAAAAAAAGATATTTCTTCAAATTAAATTTTAACCAAGACTTTTATTTAGTATTGTTTTCCCCTAAAGTGCAATTGATAATCACCAACCACAAAAATTAAACTCCTTCAAATAAATTAATCATATTAAAAAACAAGCTATAAAATACATGTCACATATAATAAAAAAATAGTTTGTAAGACATTAATAAACTTTTTATTTATCTAACCTTTACATAAAATTAAGATAAACATTGACCTCTAACAAATGTTTTCATATGCTAAATAATCACCAGCCACACAAATTAAACTCCTTCAAATAAATTATCAAATAAATTAATCATATTAAAAAACAAATTATAAAATACTATAGAAAAATAGTTTTTAAGACATTAATAAATTTTTTATTTATTTAACCTTTATAAAAAAAATGGTTTTTAAGACATTAATAAACTTTTTATTTATCTAACCTTTACATAAAATTAAGGTAAACATTGACCTCTCACAAATGTTTTAATATGCTAAATCAACCAACGATACGTTAAATATGTTAAAAATAAACCATATGTTGGAGGCCTCGAGAGTTGAACTCGAAAATTACAATATGTTTGCAATCTCACTGCACTTGGCGGATATTTCTCTACTTTGCAGCTTCCCGCCCTTTGAGTGAAACTCAACTGGAATATTTTATTTTTATTCAACCATTTTTCTTTCCCTCCTCAACTTTCCCACAAAAATCCTGAGCCCAAGCTTTCCCTTTATTCCTCTAGTTTTTAATCCTGGACTCCCCAGATCCATTTTCCTCACTACCCACAAACTAATTAGAGTTCTCTGCAATCGATCACTTAGACATGTCTTCACCGTCTGTAGACTCTGCAAAAATTGCCATTCGAGAGGATCCTAACGGATTCGAGAGTTCGGCACTGCTCAAGGGGAAAAAGGACACGAATCTGCTCTCCCTATTGAAAATAATTCTGCTAATGCTATGGAACCTGAAACCCTTGATTTCCCAAAAGCTGGAACCAAGGCCAACGAAGTTAATGAGGCCAAAGACGATGGTTCCATAGCTTCCAAAGCTTTCACAGTTGAGGGTTTGCTCATGAATGGTACTGCTGTTGGCAATGGGGAAGCTGTGGCTGTTGAGAAAGAGCCCTTGCTCTCGCCTAAAATCTTGGAGGATGCGGATACTCTGTTTCAAAAGGGATTCCATGCATTGAAAGCTGATGACCTTGTCGATGCCGTTGATTTTCTGAGCTCGTGCACTGGAAATTAGGTTTATCGTTGTGAAAGCAAACATTTTCCTTTTTTTTTTCAAAATAAATATTTTTACAGTTTTCATAAGAGGTGAGGTATCTGTTATATTTTCTCACGGTACATTTGTCTTTTGACATGATTCTTGGGGCTTATAAAAAGAAGAGGTGAGGTATCTGTTATGGATCCGGTTGTATCGAGTGCGGAAATTAATTGAGTGTTTTCAGAAAATGGAAAAAAGATGTATGTATAAACTATATGTTCACAAGGATATTGAAACTTATATGTGTGGAGATTTATTGCACACATACTGCTGCTTGCATTTTTTATTATCTGGCCATAACTATATCAGAGTCTAAAGAAGGGTTTACTTGGATTGGAAGTTTAAGTTTGGGAGATTACAGTTACAGGAATTTTGGGAGATCAGTTTGGCAAGATTTTACATAACCTCTCTGTATTTTGCTATAATAGCTACCATGGCCACAGTAGGATATGGAGATATAAATGCATTGAATTGTAGAGAAATGATATTTCTCATGGTAAATTTGTCTTTTGAAATGATTCTTGGGGCTTATTTGATTGGTAACATGATTGCCTGATTGTTAAGAGATCCAAGACAGAAAGGTTACGAGATAAGATCAAAATTAATGGAGGATGCAGATACTCTGTTTCAAAAGGGATTCCATGCATTGAAAGTTGATGACCTTGTCGATGCAGTTGATTTTCTGATCCCGTGCACTGGAAATCAGGTTTATCGTTGTGAAAGCCAACATTTTCCTTTTTTTTCAAAAAAAAATATTTTTACAGTTTTCAATCTATGAATTGAATTCTCGTGCTTTTCCTAGCATTTCGGGTTTACTGTTTGTGCTGATTTAATTTTCAAAGCTCCCGTGTCCTCTGAAATAAAAAACTGATATAGATTCAATTTTTTTTGGGTGATTTCCTTAAATGCAGTGCTGATATCTTTCAAAACTGGAAAGACTCCTGATTTTATGTACTACCTATCTACAAAATACTGATAGCAGCAGGGTTTCACATATGGGTATACAGGCATTTCCATTTCTTTAACACTGGAGATATAGACTATCATGTTCCTATCTTATCAACACGATACAATCTAAATTCCATCGGAATTCCCACAAGAGGCTCCTAGAGACCTTGGTATCCGGATGTGTGAAGTTGAAGAGCATATGGGGTTGGTGCAATGGGAAAAGATTCGGGTGGTACATGTTGATGGGCGCTCTGCGTTGGAAGAGCACTTCCAAGTATGGAAACATTGGTATCTTTGGAGGAGTTTCACGCATCTGGATGTGTGAAGGTGAAGAGCATACGAGGTTTGACAAGGCCCCAATGACTGAGCTTGAATGCAGAATGGATAGGATTAATCGGGCGCGCATGGACGAGATCGACTGGGATAATCACAGACAGAGCTTTTCCCCCTGGGCACTTACAGGAGGGAAGTAGAGGCAGGAAACAAAAACCCTACAGAAGGCTGGTATAAGAAATTATATGAACAAGTATATGCTGCACTTCAATATGGGAACTTACAAACTTGATAATATTTTGCATGTGTTATTAGGAAATGGGATGTGTCCAAAGTATCTATCGCTGCATGCTGTTGTTGAAATCCTTGGTGTTATGCTTAGTCCTCATAAAAAAATCTGGAGTAGTTGACTGGATGGATAAAAGATTTCTTTTAACTGAGAATTTATGTGTGCTCTAGGTATGAACTCTTTCTCTAGGTTTTTTAGAGTAAGGGATTGTTGTGCAGGTTCATTCTGCAATATTAAAAATCCACCAAGCTATAGAAGCATTGGAAAAGCATATAATAACATACTTTCTGACATTGAGCTCAACTGATGTTCGTATATGGCTGTTTTGGATTCAGGAAATATTGCTGGAGACTCTCTGGCATATAGGGATCTCGCAATTGGTCATGGGGCATTAAACTTGGTGCTTGCGCAGTTTAATACAAGTGCAAGCATTTCAATGATAAGAAATGCTGCATGGACTCTATCAAATTTGTGCGGTGGTAAACCGCAACCTCGATTTGATCAGGTAAGCAAAACACAGTAATTGGTTCCTCTTCTTAATTTGCATATAGTGTGGTTTTTTTTAAATCTCTTCGTGCAATTATGATTAGTATACACTATAATACTTCTGACTTTTAACTATGATTAATTAAACGAGAGATGAGAAATGCAGAGCTTGTAACAATATTAACATCATGTACATTCAACAACTTCCTGCAACAAATAATAGAAGAACAGAGATAACAGATCATAGAGCAATATTGCTTAAAATACAAAGTAATGCAGCCAGATAGATTAGTTTGAGTAAACAAGAATCAGAACCAAAAAATACTTAAAAAACCCTCTTCAGGTTTTCTTAGTTTAATATTATGCATACTTTTTTTTCTTTACAGAGACTTTCACTTATGGCTTTCAGGTGAAAAATGCGTTTCATGTCCTACAGTGGCTTCTCGGTATACAAGATGATGACGTCTTGGAAAATGCATGCTTGTGTCTTTCAGATATTTCTGATGATCCAAATTTGAAAATTCAGGCAGTAATTGACACGGGAATTTGCCCAAAGTTGGTGGGACTTTTATCGTGAGTATACTAAGCAATGACCATTTTAAGCAGCTTTATATTAATTTGAAAATTCTAGCAGTATTAATACTAAGCAATGATCGTTTTAAGCAGCTTTATATTAATTTGAAAATTCTAGCAGTATTAATCGAAATGAAAAAGGCTTTTATTTTAGGTATTCTTCTCCATTTGTTGTTATGCCTGCTCTGCACACAGTGGGAAACATTGTCGTTGGTGACGACTCACAAACTCAGGTTTTATTTCACACATTTTTCATACTTCTATACAATTTTCATTGAGAGAGGATGCCCATGCAAAAGTTCAAGTTCAAATCTGGTGGAATTAATTTTTTGGTAATCTTTTTTTCTTATATTTTTTAGTTTGCAGGTTGTTATTGACAATTAGGATCTTCCTCGCATCTCGAATCTTCTCATAGTCGAACAGACAGAAAACGCCATTGTAGGAGAAGCATGTTGGACAACCTCCAATATCACTGCAGGGACCAAAGAGCAACTTCAGGTGGAAATGGCTTTGAATTTATATTATTGCTAGAAGTGTCACATCCATAACTTGGGAATTTTGTTTTAATTCACTGCGTTTTCATTGCAGGCTGTCGTTGATGCCAAAATGTTTCCCCCACTTTTATTGCTGCTGTCAAATGCTGAACTCAGCATAAAGAAAGAGGCAGTGTGGGCGGTTTCAAATGCAACTTATGGTGGAAGTGATAAACAGATAAAGTATGCATAAAGAAAGAGGCAGCGTGGGCAGTTTCAAATGTAACTTATGGTGGAAGTGATAAATAGATAAAGTATGCATAAAGAAAGAGGTAGCGTGGGCGGTTTCAAATGCAACTTGTGGTGGAAGTGATAAACAGATAAAGTATGAAGCTTTTCTTTCTTTGCATGTCTAGTTTTTTTACATCCATTTTTTAATAATGAGAAGTCGATAACACAAGCTATTTCCTTTTACAGATGCAAAGCCACTTTGTGATATGCTAGCCTTCCTGGATCCAATTATTATAAAAGTCTGCCTTAAAGATTTAGAAAACATATTGAAAGTTGGGGAGGCTGAAATAAAATGTAGGCCTCACATATGTTAATGTATATGTGAGAGAAATTGAAGATGCTGACGGTTTGAATAAGATTCAGGACTCGGAGTCTCATGACAACACAGAGATCTCTGAAAAAGCAATTGCCGAAGAAGACATAAACTTATGGATGATGCAATGTGTTGCATAAAATAAAATTTGTCCTCATGTGACCTTTTAAACCTTGGTTTTTCACCATATAAGACCTTGTCTTTTGTACATGTTATGGGAACCTTATGATAAGGCACCCTTTGCAAACTTAATGAACAATGCACATCATTAAATTTTTTTCTTATGCGCATCACATAATGTATTAACTCATGTAAGGCATGTAAACTTTGTGTGTATTATGTGCCCTCTCGATTTCTAGCAACATATGAATAAGATTGAGGACTTGGAGTCTCATGAAAACACACCACTAGTAAAAATGTTTCCCAAATGTCTCCCCTATTTTAAAATTTATCTATCTAGTAATACTAAAAGATGGGGCAGCCAACCCTTCTCTTTCCGTATATATGATACCAAATAAAGGATCGACTATAAATTATTTATTATTCTATAAGTAATAACACTAGATTCGGATTGAGAACCATTCTTTATCATGCACGAATAGTTCCATACCCAGCAGTAGTAGTTACACTTATGGTTTGTAGAGATATATTTTTTGATCAATTGATTTTTGTAGACATATTAACTTCTGATAGTCTAGATAAGACAAGTATGTTTTTAGAATTATATTTAATTTTCGGATTTTTGGAATATAAATACTACTTTTTTTTAAATGGACAAGAGGGTAAAATTCTTTTTGGAAAAAAAAGCCCTCCCTATATAATAAACAAAGATCATTTTTCCGTTATTTGAATTTTTTTATCTAATTTGCCGGACTGCTTTGTTGCTAAAAAAAAATGTTTTAGTAGGCATATTTTATCCTTGTTTATGATTTATATTTTTAAATTATATATATAATGAATGTGATTCATATTTTTTTTTGAACCATTTACTCTTTTATGGTGCTTTGCACCACTTATTATTTTATTATTGTATGGTGCTTTGCACCATATACAAGTTTGTTAAAATATATAATTTTGGTGTTTTGCACCATAAAATATCAATCCACCTAGGATTGGTTTTGGTGGTTTGCACCATACACCATGGAATGCCACATATTCATTTAACACCAAAATCAACTTTTTCACAAACACCACTTTTGCACCATAAATCTTAGCACCACTTGCGTATCCCCACATTATCACCACTTTTGCACCACTATTTGAAATTTGAGGATTTCCCAAATCCTTTACAAATAGTGGTGCTAATGTGAGGCTAAAATGCCCTTTTTCTTGTAGTGATATTACACTAGTTCCATAGCTTCATGTGATTTTGGGTGGGTTGGTTAAAACATTTAACATAGTATATTAATGCACACTTTTTTGTAATAGCTCACCAAATAACGAAATTGTTAGGTGAAGCAATATTTTCCAAGGAACTAGAAATCTAATCATTTCTCTTTTTGTTCATTGCAACATATATCTTTGCAATTTCTTCATCATCTAAAATTTTAGGATGAGATTTTTAATAGTTTTCCATATACATTTTTATGAAGCTTATATAGCTTTATTGGTCAATGGGGTTGAATGATGAATATTCCAATACCCCTAGGGATTTGCATGGATTACTACCTAGAATTTTCCTTTAGGAGCCTTATTATAAAAAATTCGGTGGTGTATGTATTCATTCATTGTGTCAATATTAAGCAACCCTTATAATGCAATTTATAGTCTTACTACAAATTATAGGATATTGCATTGAATTGTGATGATTTGGACCTCAAAAAATAGACAGTGTTTGTTTTCTAAGGTTATCATGCAATAACCAACTAAGGTGTTAGGAGTTGTCCAAAAGACATAGGTGGTTGAACAAGTTTGTGCATTGGAACAAACTGATCTACATTGGGGCTAATGCGATATGTTGGTGTCAAAAGAAGTCTACAATAATGATGATAATATAATAGGTCTTTCTCTTGCTTGCATCATGTATGTCATCAACATATGGCAATTTATCTATTTGTGTTTCCATGTATTGTGGAAAAAAAAGTGAATGTCTAGAATTGTTTTAACACATGCTCCTTTTGTGAAGGTTTTCACTAAGTAGAGAATGGAACTGTGATGCCCAAAAAGATACACTAATTACGGAAATGGTTTCACTAACATTAGAAACATAAGATCTCTGGATTCTTGGATAATATGATTTGCACGATGCTCTTGGTGTATGGCATGTATTTGTTGTTCCAAACCTAGAGTCAAGACAATGGTAGGTGCAAATGACTCTAAGTCACAATTGCAACACTACAAATTTTTCAATAAAGCACCTCTAATAAATAGCCAACCTACCTGCAGCCTTCGCTCACTCTACCAGTCCTTAAGAGAATCCCTATTCTAGTACGTCACTGCGTTACCTATTCTTTTTGTGAATTATCTCTGTGAGTGGTGATCTATGTGTGTTATTGTTGAACCCCTATTCTAGTACGTCACTGCGTTACCTATTCTTTTTGTGAATTATCTCCGTGAGTGGTGATCTATGTGTGTTATTGTTGAACCCCTTCTTATGTTGCATGCAGATAACTGTATTTTTCATTGGAAGGGCAGCTTATAAGTTGCTCACCTCTATAACAAAGATTCAATGCACTGCTCTCGTGGCAATTTTCATTGGTAAGTCTTCAGTGCGTAATTGTCCTGGGTTTCTGGGTCTCAAATGACTCTGAGATACCACCATTTTTTAATACATTCATCAACCATCCTTCCTGGCGTTTTCTTTTCAAATGGAAAGATCATCAGCAAACAAATTTGTGTGTCGATCGCTATAGGCCGCTACATCTTTATCTGGCTGGTGTTTTTCTATTGCCAGAAGTATAACTCTCCCCCTTTCTTTTTTCTGTCGTATTCTTCCTTTCCATCTTGTTTTCGGTTTCGATGCTTTGATTCAATCCGAATCTCAATACATCATTGCAGCTATGTGTTGTCTCTATTGTATCATATTGACTACCTTTGATTTTTACGTTGGATTTTGATATCTTTCATTTATCAAGCTAGATGTTGATATCTTTTATTGGTCAAACTCATCAATTAACCTCCTAATATATCTATCTCGCTCAACATATCTTTTATTGGCCAAACTCATCAATTAACCTCCTAATATATCTATCTCGCTTATAGACGTGATACATAATATGATCTCGATTGCTTTACAATCATAGTTGCAGAGAGTGAGATGCCTCACTCAAATCCATTCCTTCCTGGCATGTTTTGATCCTAATGTTGTTCAATGATTCATGCATAGTGTTGTCATAAACAATCACATTTTAGAAGCAAGCATTTTTCTATCAGCTCAGAATGCTCTGATACTTATATTATGTACTGTAGTTGATATTATGTACACTGATGCCTGAAAAACCTGTTTGTATCAAAACACAATCGTCACCGCATCCAATTGAGGAATCTTGTATTGCATCTGTGTTTGCGTTGTTTGCTGGAGAAGAGATCGAGCATGAAAGAGGGTTCACATTTCTCTCAACAATATGGTTTGAAATTGACGCTAAGACTTCTGGTGCAAATTGATGGAAATCATTTTTTCGGGATGTATGGAAGCACTTCTTTGATCCTGAAGATTCTAGATACCTGAACTCGATCACCAGTTATGAAGCAGATGTACATATATGCAGGAGATTATCATGCTCTAGATAAGCCAGCTTCTTGCTTTCTAGTGAAAGCGTAGTATTGATTTGTTCAAAACTCATTTGCATAGTGTTTTCAATAATTCTTTTGCATTTTGAAATTAAGACTAAATTGAATTTGTAATAGTGTGCATTCTTAGGTGGTATCCAAAATTCCTTTTAACCTTTCAGTTTAATATTTCTTTTGCAAGAAACTCTTTGAAATTTACTTTTGTGTTTAAATAACCAAAACTAAAGAACTCTTTCATCTGCTATACACATCATTTAACACAATTTCGCGATCTACAATTTCTATAAATAAAAGAACTCTTACTACAGTTTACAAGTCATGCACATGAAAGTTGATATGTTCAAAACTCAAAACAGGTCATTATCTAAAGAATTGAGTCTCCTTGAAGAACAACATTTTGATTTTGGATTACAACAGTGAAAAAGGGAGCATCAAGCATATTCTTGTTCTGAATAAAATCAGAGAATTTGATGAAGATGCACTGCATAACGACACTAGAATAACAAATGAAGACCTTAAGGTAAATTAGGAACTTAAAAAAGATGAAGATGAAGTCATTGAAAAGTCAAATAACATCATGAGAGATAATTAGACCAGTTTCAGGATGCATCTAAGATTATAGGATTAGTTTTAGGATGCATAGATAAGATTTTTAGATTTTGATAATAGCTTCTTTTATAAATAAATCTATATGGTTTAAGATATAAAAGGATCATGATATATTTTTTTTCATATTCTTTATTATAGCAAATCAATTAAATTTGTGAATAGAGGCTTTCTTAATAATGCTGATTCAATATTATTCTTAATATAAAAATCAAGAATAAAGAATAAAGATAATTTAATATTATTATGTAGCCAAAATCATCCCAGCCTATTTTGTTTATTTTCTTAAAACGTGAAAACTTGTCTAGTAAATGGGCCAGCATATGCTCTGAATCGTGCTAACAGATATCAAATATCAAAGCAGGAAAAATGATCAAAGTGAAATCTAAGATTGCATACAATGCTTGAAATGTCCATCAAATTTCAAAGCAGTAAAAATGATCAAAGTGAAATCTGAGATTGCATACAATGCTTGAAATGTCAGAGAAATTGTATATCGATCATCTCTGACATTTCAAACATTGTATGCAATCTGGAATTTCACTTTATATCATTTTTTTTGCTTTGAAATTTGATGGACATTTCAAGCATTGTATGCAATCTCTGATTTCACTTTGAGCATTGTATGCAATCTCTGATTTCACTTTGATATCTGTTAGCACGATTTAGAGCATATACTAGACAAGTTTTTACGTTTTAAGATTCAGTGAATGAAAGAAAGCATGTAAGAGTAGACTAAGAGTAAGAAATACCTTTAACTCGATTTATCCTCTATTCTTCACGAGTTTACGCAAAGATACCTCAACCCAATCTATCCCCTACAGCCGTAACAAGTCCAACAGAACATATTTATATAGTTTGAGCTCCGAATCATGCATGACCTCGATTGCATGTAAGAGTGGAGTAAGAAGCTCTTCGTGCATTTAATGAACAAACCTTCGTACGTGCGTGAGCACCGTTCTTACCGTTCAAAATGAGTGGTTTAGGGTGATTCAAATAAATAATGAACAAACGCCCTCGATTTAAGGTCAAACGACTTCGATTTAAGGTCATAGTATGATGAACAAACGCCCTCGATTTAAGGTCAAACGACTTCGATTTAAGGTCATAGTATGATGAACAAACGCCCTCGATCCATCGATTTAAGGTCATAGTATGATGAACAAACGCCCTCGATTTAAGGTCAAAATGAGTGGTGTAGCGTGATTCAAATAAATAATTTTGAATTGTAAATATTTAGTTACTAATTAATAGTAAGTTAGTGGAACTAGGTGTGTAAATTTTGTTTTTAAAGTTTTGCATTAATATTTAGTTAATATTCCATAGTAGTGGGTGGAAGTAGAGATGCAACATTGTTGCTAAAGGTTTATGTAGTGGGAAATTCCATTTTTCGTGGCTGGTAAGGGGCAATTTGAGTGCCAGTTATCACATGCCGTGTCCAAACGCCCTCGATTTAAGGTCATAGTATAATGTTCGTACGGCTCAAAATGAGTGGTTTCGGTGATTCAAATAAATAATTTTGAATTGTCAATATTTAGTTATTAATTAATAGTAAGTTAGTTGAACTAGGTGTGTAAACTTTGTTTTTAAAGTTTTGCATTAAGAGTGGTTTAGGGTGATTCCAATAAATAATTTTGAATTGTCAATATTTAGTTAGTAATTAATAGTAAGTTAGTTTAACTAGGTGTGTAAATTTTGTTTTAAAGTTTTGCATTAATATTTAGTTAATTAATACTTCATAGCATTGGGTGGAAGTAGAGATGCAACATTGTTGCTAAAGTTTTTTTATGTACTAGGAAATCCCATTATAGGTTGTAAGAATGTGGTAAGAAATGGTATTATTTAGTTAATAGTAGAAGAAATTGATGGAAATATAATACAATATTATTTGAAAATAGATCTCAATATTGATGTTTAATTTTTCATCTATAGTCAATTAATCAGTGATAATAAGTTGTGGACTTAAGGGTGGATTATCATTGAAAAAAGATTATGCGTTGACATTTGACTATTTATCGATAGGTAATATGTGGCAAAATAATTATGAAGTAGAATGCAATATTATTGGGAAAATAGAAATGATTGTCAACTAAGTTGTATATGGAATAGAATAAAGAATGGAATTGTGTGAAATTAAATAAAAACATTGTGCTTGATATAAGAATTTAATGTAAATCTCTACAAACCATAATAAAAGGAATACAAGGATATTATTGATCCATGTGTCAATCAAGATAGACATGCAACATCCTTGATCATGGCCAACTTGTGGTTCATAACAAATTCTATGATTGAAATTTGTTCCTTGTGATCTTCTCTTGAACCATCACACCCCCCTAATCTTCAGTTTGTCAGATGCTCTTCTTCAACAAGGGATCTACATGTCAGTACTAATAGGTTAGAAATCATACAACCCTACCAACTTAGATCAAAATTACTTGGAAACATCAGTAGGATATGCAGTTGAGGTTAGTAGTGTTTCCAACAAGCCCAATTTTCAAAGTCAATCACATACATGCTAATGCCCATAACATTGGACAAATATCTTCCTTATCTAGGAATTTGTTAGTTCCATTGTTGACTTGGGAACCATTATATTAATGATGGTCTTACATGCTCTTGTTGTATAAATATGTAACATTTTTTATTGTAGAATATGCAAGGTGAGAACATGTAGGGTAAAAAATGCAATGTTGTAGTTTGTAATAGGCTCCATACTATGTAAAATGCCCATAATGTTTTGTGGTGATCTATATTTGAAGGATTGAACTCAACATGTCATTTTTGTCATAATGATACATAATATCTTTGCATCACTTCAATCCTTTCCTCTCTAATTTCTTTGTAATCGAATAGAATTATACACTTGAGCCAACATGCATTGTATTAGGTTGCATCTTTTGTTTTTTTGTCTCTTGTTATTCCTCTACATTATATTATGCTAATACTTATTCTCTAGCCTTTGCATACCCTATAATAAGATCAAATAAGCTTATGCACTTCAACTTGATTGTGCATTACTATCACTTCCACTAAGTCAAGTTATTGTTTATAGGCTCTTTCCATTCGTCACGATTGGATATTGTGATCTACTTCCAATCATTATCTAAATCTAGACATACACTACAAGGATGATTGATGTCCTTCCGGTGAGGGTTTATGATCCTTGGGAAATTGATCCTATTAGTGGTTTGAATTATTGATATTAGAGCACTTATATGTGAAAGTTACTTTAACTAGAGTCCAACGCATATTTCATTAAACTTAGACATATTCTAGTCCCAGTCACTTTGAAGATGGGTCAAAAACAACCTTTCTGAACCCCAAAATCAAGGTTTCTAAAGTGCAAAATCTGTTTCCAAAAGTGCCAAATCCAGGTTCCAAAAGCATATTTTTTTCTTTTGATGTCGCCACTTTTGAAATTGGTTTTTGCACTTTTCCAATATGATAATGACACTTTTAGAACCTGATTTTTTCCTTTTGTAAGGCTAATTTTGACTCTTCCAATACTAAAATTTTCAATTTTGAAAACCGATTTTGGCACTTTCAAGCTCTGATTTTGCACTTTTGAAAACCAAACTCGAAACTTTACAAGTTTTATAATCACAGTGAAATTGAACAAACTAGTACAAACAAACATTCAAGTGTATTATTTAACAAAATACTTTCAGTTTATTCAAATTTGGCCTCACATCACTCACGGCATTCAGGTGCAGCAAGCAAGCCCATAATTTCTCTAACAAGAATGTGTCATTGACATCTTGACAAGTATATGTTTTTGTTATAATACAGTTCCCTTCCTCGTCACAAACATGTTTTTCTTTCAAGTCATCCACAATCACTGTATTTGTAGCATCCCAACCATGGATCAAAATGCCTCAAACTTTGTTTAAAGACTTGACAAATACATAAGAATTTCCATCACCGTGATAACCCTCTCTAGGTATGCAAGAACAACATTCTTGTTTTAAAATTACTCTAAATTGTTCCCTTTGCAATCTCGTTCTTTGTAATAATGTTGGAAAAAACTCGTCATTTTGTTGTGCAGATGTCCATACCCCAACTTCAAATATACTAAAGCATTTTTCAAAAAAATCCCTAAATCTTGGACGTATAAAATAATACTTTGTGGTTGCTTCGATATCCGGTGTTCGTGGAAATCCGAATTTTTTTTTATGAACTGCGTGTAACAAAACTTTATTGAAATAAAAAATAATCAATGGTTTACTAGTAACAAATCTTCTAGTATCTGCAAACAGAAAAAAACACACACAACCCAGTCAATAAAATATTGTGTTTCAATGTTTCTAAGTATATTGCTTGCATGTTCTTTAATTTTTGAAACACATCACTAGATTCATGATCCGATGTCCATAAATAATATAATAACTGTCCAAGATAAATATAGAAAAAAATTTACATCAATTTGTAGAGGTTGCCAAAATATACAAATCACTAAATGAATTGTTGTCTGTATAATATGATGGTCATTTGAAGTTGAATGTCTTTAAACAATGCCCCATTTTTTAACGATTCCCGAGATAATTCAACAGAGAACACAACATTGGTTTTATAGTTATTTCTCTCTCTTGTGAACCATCAAATGTCCAACTAGTTGGCATTTTCAAGCAGTTTTCTTTCTTATTATCTGTTGAATGATATTGCCCTTCATCTATAAACAACATGTCCATTTTTTATATATATCTCCATATTGGATAATTACATCCTTGAACGACTTTTTGTATATGTGCAATACTTCACCAACATTATAATATGCACACATTGAGTAATTATAAATAGTACTATGTTTACATTGCTCTCGACCCCAAATAAATACAAAGCCTGAACATTCTTCAACCATTCAAATATACCAAGGAATTTTTTAATTTCCATTTTTTCAAGTGAGGAAAACCATAGAGCAATGTCAAAATGTTCTCTAGAAACACTGATAATATCGGGGTTGAACATTTGTGCATAATAACAAAAGCAATTATGGAAAAAATGAGGTTGTTTGGAAAAATATTCAATGTTGGATAACATCCGAACTCCAAAGAGAAATCTCTCTACTCCCAGGACCAACAGTTTCTTTTGTAGTGATATCCGGACTTCATACAAAAACTGTGACTATATATATAACCACAACACCAACATTTCTTTCATGAAGTTAATGATCATAAACATGCAACTGTAAATGAATATTTTGATTTCCAAATATTAATACAAAAATCAACCAAAATTTCACAGATTCAAATGATTTAATAAAAGCATCACACTGAACTAATAATATGTTAGATTCAGACAAAAATAGCAATGTCACCGAAAAAACAGAAAACACATTAAATGATTTAAAATATCCATAGGTTACATCTAGTGTTTCCCGCTCTTGAAAGAGGTAATGATAGGTCACATTTGATGGATGTCACTCAACTAGAAGAATGCATTGAAGGTTCTGATATCAATTGATTCATGCATTTTACTATTTAACCCTTCCAAGGTCGATGTACCAATTCACTATCTGTCCTAGCGGATGATGCAATAAAGGGATTACTCAAAATACAGTTTTCACATGGATGTGCTTTTACATCATCACCCTCCAAAACAATCATTGATGTATTAATTTAGGAAAATTTCATTGGCAATTCCTCCCACACACTCTCCACATTTTTTTGTGTATTTCCTTCTTTATCGTTGGTACATCTCTCTCTAAACCATTAAAATAAAAAAATTTCCCCATATGTTTTTTCTGCACTACTTGCCCTCAAACATTTTGTAAACAATGACTTCCCCTCATTGACCCCACATTTAGATGACCAAATCCCAACATTGAATTTGAAAAGACATAATCCAAAAAATTGTATCGCATTTGTTCGTGACTCATATGAATTTTCTTTGTGTTTATATTCAAATTCACCAATAGTACCTTCTTCCCCCCTTTTTACTTTTTTGCCTCCAACAGTATTTTTTTTATTTCCCTTTTTTCTGTTTTGGTGTCATTTTCTGTGACTTTCTTGCGAATAGAAAACCTTCCATTTCTAATATCAATAACATTTTTGTATGGGGAGTTGCATAGAAATATTGCTTTTCATTATATATTTCGGAATAAATTTGTTTTATCAATTTAAGTAGAAAATAATATTTGTCTTCTACCTGTTGATGACTGACCAACATTTGAGTGGTGAGTAACATTGTTGGAGATACCACGTTTTCACACCAAGCCCTTTCCTAGTTCATTATTATCCAAGGAACCCATCTCTCATCTAATTTGTTGGCTAATATCCACATACATTGTCGATCCCAGCTCTGGTTGTGGATGATCCACATGTTGAATAGCAATCCAATCATCTTGACCTAGAAATTTGCATGTATACATTTTATATAACTTTTTGCAAGTATTCAAGGTCACTATCCCCGTTCATAATTTAGTTAATTTAACCAGGATCTTTGAAAAACGATTTTTTACCTTCAGTCCATCTTGTTCACCAATTTGGTAGTTCTTTGTGGATTCTCCATCACATTCAATGTCATCATCAGATACTATAATTTTATTGGAAGATACCTGAGTGCGCTCTTTATTTGATGTTGTAGTAGAATAGGAATTTGAAGAAGCTATTGAACATAACCGACCGAGAAAAGTAAAATACAATGAGATAAGACATCTGAAAATGTTAATACAAATACCTTGGTTTATACCCAATTCATGATAGAAACTGTTCATAAACAACTCTTGTTGTACTTTCTCCATAATAGAAATAATTTTTCTACCTGGCGACCTAATTAACCAAAGAGTAAATCTACCTCATGCGTACAATGAAAGAATTGTACCTAGAGACGAGACCAGTCTGGAAACTATGTGATCCCATAATTCCGGTGCCCTTTCTTTTGCAAAAACATGGATTCTCAAACTATCATTGGTAACATTGGGAAAAGGTAAATCAATCATTGGTAGGCCCTCATCCCTTCCAATTCTCCAACACTGTATAATAGAGAATCCTATAAATAAGTCCTTGGAGAAATCTCTATAAACTCCCTTGGTAGGATTCTGCATTACCGTTTTTTTTTTATTTCTTGCTGAAATGTGTGAAAGATTTATAAATCATACAAGAGTTTTCCATATCAACTAAAAAATACAAGTACATGCCTCTTCATTTTATTCTAAGTAGTACAACAACGCAAACATATCTTATTCTATCCAGGCACTATCACAATTACACATATCAACAATAAAAAATTCAAAGCTGATTGTCGCACCAAAAAATGCAATGGATATTAGCAGGGATGATTTTAGGGGCGAAATTTAGCCCAATGGCGAATTTAGAAGGTTTCTAATTTTTTTTAGGGCGAATTTTTAAGTAAAAGAGGTTTTTGAGAATTAATTTTAATAGCCCACTATTTATTATTTTGTAAATATTAAACAACTATATAGCCAAAATCGTATTTAGGAAGAATTTATAGGAGAAACTAGTCGCCCGCGATTTTTGTGGAAGAAATAGGGAAAATTCGATTTTCGCCAGTTTATTTTCCGTGATTTTTCCTTGGATGCACCAGTCGCCCCCGATTTTTAGGGATGGTGTTTCCTGAAAACTCATTCGCCCGTGATTTCTGGCATGGCGGTTTTCTGGAGTTGTTATTCGCCCTCGATTCTGGCATGGGTTTTTTTGGAGCTATGGTTCGCCCTCGATTTGAAGAAATTGCGGTTTTGGAGTCCGATTCGCCCGCGATTTGGCTGCTAGAGTGCCAATACAACCCCTAGCATCGCCCATACGAGGTAAAATTCTTGATTTTCACCCATACGAGGCTCAATTACTGTTTGTTTCAAAGATTACCAGTTTGTAGCGTGTATCTGGACTCCTGGAGATTTGCAAACTGCTTTAGCTGTGCATTTCAGATTCTCAGAAGGGTTTCGAGCATTAAGAGGTACGTGACAATGTGAAATATCTGCAATTCAATTTTTATTGCCATCTTAGACCCTGCGTGTTTCATTTCGATCCATGATTACACTGTGAGTTTAATCCCCAAATTTTTAATGCTGTCATACTCTGAAATCTTTTAGTATAACTCGCCCTTCGTTTATAACTCGCCCTTCGATTTCTGGGGCAACTCTTGTGACAACATGTGAAGAGGACTCGTGTTATGGATGTAGAATGTTAGATTTCCCCACTATCTATTTGATTGGGGTTTACTAGTTTCTAGTCACTACTATGATATTGAGACCCAGTTCATGGTCCAGTTCCTTCTGGAATGTTCACGAAGTTTCTGCCCTTTTATTTCAATTTTAAATTGCATGTTTTGAATTCGTATATATATCATGCACCTCCTCAGGATACAAATTGATTAGACGTTATCATTGTGCCTAGGTCTGGTTCTCATTGTTCATAAAATGCAAGAGAAGCAGAATAAGTCATAAATGCATTAGATAAGAAAGTAGGAAGCATCAACAAGCACGATTAGACTCAAGTGTAGATCAAAATGGGACTCCATTGGAGATCTTGCAACAGAGCATCGATGTAATGACCATTGAACAAGGTCAACAATCTGACATGCCCTTGCAGACGAATTCCATTTCTCTAGTCATTAACATCACACATGATCTAATGCTTTGACCTGTGACAGATTGAATAACATCACTTGAATGACACTGCTCTGAGCATTTATGCAGAAGCATGGTATCATTTTCTCAAATGTCAAACATAACAATTATAGGTTTCTTCCATAGCATGATAAATTGCTTCCAATCCAGTCATCTTTTTGATGCACAAAATGAAGTATGTGTAGAACATGTTGTCAAGAGTGCCCTCCAAAGGGAAATGGATCCAAAACTACATCCAAAGTCATTGCATCAATGAATTAATCCCTGCAGCGAAGCATCTTGACTATGATTCTATTTGATTTTAGGTTCAAAGACAAGCTTCGAGAGCTTGTGCTAAATTTCTTTAATCATGATTAAAAATGCATTTCAGTCATCAAAATCAAGAGCTCTCCCTTTTATCACTCTTCTAAGTCATATCACGTTTAGGGGACCAGGACTAGATTCTGTCACGTCCTTTAAAATATTCCTCCTCTAGGTCCATTGCTACCCTTGGAAACATTTTTTGCAAGCACCATGCTAACACTCGGATAATGGATTTCATTATTGTCATCACAGGAATAGAGCATTTTACCATTGCATGGATGTCAATCCAATAAATTGACTAAGATTGAATGCCCAATAAATGTCTGCCAATGGTCCTAAAGTTTCTGGGTGTCATTCTTGATTTCAAGTAGGTGACTTTCACTTTTTTTTCTTTTAAAGCACCAAACCATCTTCTAAATCGTTAACTCATATTCTTTAATTCCTATAGAACAAGAACTGCAGAGTTTGTCTAACCATTGAGCCCCAATCCTATACTTGAGAAGCAATCACTTATTGTTGTTTTGAGAGAGGTTTAAGCAACTTGACATGCCTCTTATTACTTCACTTTTGGATAAATGCAAACTCCATATGGTCTGAACCAACCACAACTACGAAGTCTGAGAGTTTAACAATTTTGCCCCACAAATCCTATCTACATGATATAATGCAAAATATCACCCGAGGAAACAATTCTAGTTACTTTTGAGTAACCTATGGTGACATTTTGAGTTAGATCCAGACCTCAATGAAGGAAAGTGAACTGTTCTCATATCTGAGCTTGTCTCTAACAACCCTCTGGAGGGATGTCTCAAGGTTGACTCCTACTAGTAGCAGTTGCTTGTTTGCAGATCAGAAAGGATATTTTGTAGGAGGATCTTGTAGCATATTGTGCCATTGCCTTCATTAAAGCAGTTTGCCGAGGAACCTAAAAATCAAATTCAAGAAGAAGTAACAAGGATAAACACATTGAAATTGTATTCCTAGGAATGGAAGGTATAGTGAAGGGACTACAACATAATCATATTTTTCATGCAGTCTGATATTGGCAACCAAAACATACTCATCATCTTTGATAACAATACTTGTTGTTGATCCAGATTGCAAATCACTTCTGAGAGCTTCATTTGTAAATGAAATATCTATATCAAATATTGCTCTTAGTAATGCTTCCTTTAATATCGTCCTGTACATTGAATCTTCAGAAATTCCTAATGAGACACACCTTGACCTGTGAAGCTCAAGTGTCTTCATGAGTCCATCCTTCAAGGATGCTCCAAAGGAAAAGTGGTCTTCTCCTTCCTTCCTGCTAACTTCCAAACAATGTAGGCCATAATGTTCTCCTCCTCTAACATCATTTTCAGTAATAGATGCATCCTTAAAACAATGCTTATATCCAATCAACATCATACTTCTTTGGCCCATTCAAGACACAACAATCGGCACTGTATTTTTTGCTCAACCTCCTCTTGACCACAGATTTTTGTTTTGTTTCAAGTATTAAAGGACAATGAAGAAGAAGTGATATGATTGCCTCTTTACCCTCAACTCAATCTGATTTTCCCCATAGATTTCTGCACTACAAAGCTGCAGCAAAATCAAACTCACTATTGAATGAAGAAGATACACTACTTACCCAATTAGTATGATACTTATGCTCCCGAATGATGAATTAATTGAGGTCCTCTTGGACAACAGGAATGTTGTTGAGACAAGTTGATAAGTCATACTTCATATCTGGTTCTGCATGGTTGTAGTGCTCATTGTTAGTATCATAAATGGGGTCAACATCACAGCATATAAGAAAAGAATTTTGTGCTAGGTCAATAATAATGAATTCATTAAGTTCACGTGCTTGGTGGAATTTCTTTTTCTTGTAGCTTAATGACTTGGTATCTTTATTTCCCTTATCTTCAAGCTAACGATCCTCCTTCTCTGTTCTAGGCATAGAGTGGAAACATTGAGGCTCATGTTTTGTCAAGGCTTTGTCATCATGGCTTAAGCCACAACCATCTTCTAATTATATCTCTTCATGGTCAAAATAAAAAATGGCATGACGGACATAATTGTTGGTCTCTTGATGATGTGATACAAGGTCTTTGTTTTCCTCATACTTTAGTTTTGTATCACCAAAGGGATTAGAGACATGGAAAATATGCCCATAGGCTTCCTTATGGTCTTCACGTTCTTCATCATATGAGGCAGTGAAAATACTTGGCTTATTCTCATCACAAATAGGGGCCTTGAACATCGCATGCCATCTTACACAGTTAGATCCTTGAATATCCCAATTATCCTCATTGAATTGTTCAAATTCCTCAATAGAAGCTATGCAGTGCTTGGGCAAAGTAAGATGCCATTCCTTGAAATTGCCTTTCAAATGTATGAGCGAACAACTTCATAACAACATCTTCATGCTCTATGTAGACCTTATCAACAAATTTAAACTATGCTTCTAAGTGATCTTCTTCATGCATAATAGTTACTTCCCTGGAATATTGGAACTCTATACCTCCATTTATCTGGGAATGAGGCTGACCCTCTACAACGGGGCATATCACATATGTTGTAGTCAAATATTCTTGCATGAAATATTTCCAATCAATGTGAATCCTTCACTAGAGCAGATAGAAATCAAATTCTCCCCAAATGACTCGTCTTGTGCAACATACTGCAGATTTCTTTCCTTGTAGAAGACAGGGTTTTAACTTCAGTGGGTCGTTAGTTCATATCTTCTTACGCCTTAATCACTAGTGGTTTCTCTCACCCCAAGTAATAGGACTTTAATTTACACGAACGGGGATTTGTTCCTCAATGCTGTCGCTAGATGGGAAATGTAATCTTCAGCATATGCTCACATTCCTTAAAATTCTGTAGCTAAACTATTTACCTTAGGAACAAGATTTTGTCCTCAACAACAATGCCAACTGTTAGCCCCCAAACTTGCACTTCAAAAATGTAAAACTCAGCACATCAATCAGGGCAAGTTTGATGCAACCATAGAGGCAATACCCATTGTCACCTTGGCATTCACCTCTCTCATGTCACAGTTGGTGCTTTTCCAGCTTTATGGGGGACTCCCTAGATTGCCGCTGATTTGCAATTGGGTTCAAGGGAATGAGATAGATCAGAGAACAGGGTAAATTTATGATATTCAAATGAAAAAAGGATGCATTCAACAGGACTAGTGCTCAACCTTAGGATCATGGAGTCTCTAATAAGCACATAGAGGCCTGAAAGTGAATGATGGAGAACATCAATAGGGTAGTATGACATATGAGAAACTAGTGTTGAATCAGAATGATCTGAATGAAGCACCTCCATTGGCATTCAAAAAGATTTTTGCACAAGAATCCACATTCTCCACCATTTTCTTACAGTCACTTCCATGGTTTTTTTCGAGCTGTTGGTCACCACTAATAATGGTCAATCCCTCTCCTCTGCTATAGGAGAAATCATCTTGCACACATGCCACATCACCAAGAATGTTTAGCAAGTCTAGATTCAAGGTTTGATGCTCCCTTTCAATGTTATCAATGCCACATATTATGTCAGCACAGGGCTACCTATGGACAACAAATTGTCAAATATGTCTCCAGGCTGCTCTCCAACAAGTACGGGCATCATCACATTGTCCTTTGCTAGCCTTTCATGGGAATGTCTTATGTCATGACTGTTAACTAAAGAGAGCAACAATTGGCACTGTATTTTTTGCTCAACCTCCTCTTGACCACAGATTTTTGTTTTGTTTCAAGTATTAAAGGACAATGAAGAAGAAGTGATATGATTGCCTCTTTACCCTCAACGCAATCTGATTTTCCCCATAGATTTCTGCACTACAAAGCTGCAGCAAAATCAAACTCACTATTGAATGAAGAAGATACACTACTTACCCGATTAGTATGATACTTATGCTCCCGAATGATGAATTAATTGAGGTCCTCTTGGACAACAGGAATGTTGTTGAGACAAGTTGATAACTCATACTTCATATCTGGTTTTGCATGGTTGTAGTGCTCATTGTCAGTATCATAAATGGTGTCAACATCACAGCATATAAGAAAAGAATTTTGTGCTAGGTCAATAATAATGAATTCATTAAGTTCACGTGCTTGGTGGAATTTCTTTTTCTTGTAGCTTAATGACTTAGTATCTTTATTTCCCTTATCTTCAAGCTAACGATCCTCCTTCTCTGTTCTAGGCATAGAGTGGAAACATTGAGGCTCATGTTTTGTCAAGGCTTGCTCATGTTTTGTCAAGGCTTTGTCATCATGGCATAAGCCACAACCATCTTCTAATTATATCTCTTCATGGTCAAAATAAAAAATGGCATGACGGACATAATTGTTGGTCTCTTGATGATGTGAACATCTGAACCAATAAATTTATCAGGCATCTGTGATCCATTTAAACGTGTAGTAAGAAACTCATCAAAAACAGGCAATGGGGAAGAGTTCCCATTGCTCTGTGATCTTCTAAGAAAAGCTGACCTCCCAATCGAGTCACTCTGCCCAGTGAATGAGTGACCAATGGCCATGTTCCCCGCATCAAACATAGGTTTCTTGCTTCCAGAATCAAAAACACCTCTAATACTTGAATTGCCCTCCTTTTCCAAGTTACTTCCAAAATCAGAAATCAAACTACCAGAATATTCTCCTTCATCCATGGAATTTGACTTAGCTTTAGCCACCGTCCCTAATAGAGCAAAATTTCCCTTTGCATTTTCAAACTGGGAATTACCAATGCTGCCCTGAATCTCAATGTTTAGATTCGATGAGTTGGGCCACAGATCCTGATCAGGTCCATATGCATTTCCATCTAATGACAACTGTTGTGATTGTAAAACTACTCTTTTACCATCCTTCATGTTCATTTTCATAGATGATGAACTGACATCAAGTTTGTCAATACCTGTCTCAAATTCTGCATTTGGAAGTGACTTTTGTGGATTCAGAGACACTGTAAACAATGGTTCTAGTCCATTACCTCCTAGAGATACATCGTTGGAAAATGATTTTCCTGAAACAGGTGGATTTACTGAAACAGGGGCATCTGCAGAACGCAACTCCTTCATGAATGCTTTTCCAAATAGCAATTCCAGTGTCTGAGCTTCCCCAATTTTCTCTGGATATCCAACTTTCTCAGCATTACCAGTATCCTCGTGTTGATCTCCACCTTTAGGAGCAACATACTTTTCCCTGAGATCTTGATTCATAGATGACTTCTGATCTCCTTTCTGCAACAACGACAGGAGATGCTGAGATGCCTGGTTGTCCTTCTGTAACTTCTGCCCATTGGCCAATATATTCCCATCTGAATCTGTACTCTCATCAGAATGAATTTGCAATTTGGAAACACTTTCACTGGCTTCAGCAATAATGAACTGTTCGAGGTCTTCACAGGTAAGGACCATCCCTGGCAACCGAGATGCATTGGAATATTGATGATCTTTCTTATTTGAGGAATCAACAACATCAGTATTGAATTGCAAGTCCAAGGAATCTGATTTCTGATTTCTAGGCACATGTAATCTACCAATTTCATCATGAACATTTGCTTTTACAGTAGCTGTCATAACCTTTTCAACATATATTGTCAAAAAGCCCTAAAATTTTACATAATGAAAAAGCCCTAGTCAGGTTTTTTAGTGTCCCACCAACCCCCTACTATATAAACTGTCAACAAACACAAAAGTAATCACTGATCATTTGCTAGTGCTGGGCCATCATTTTTCTGTTGCTGGGCAGTGGGCAGTGGATTGGTTGCTGAAAACTCATAGCATATAAAAACATATAAAACATGAGCACGAAAATATTCTTCAATTGTTATGGGTGAGACCCAAACACAACTTACATATTGGCTTGCAGGACTATGTGGTTTAAAAAGATCATACATTTGAGCATGATAGTCTCAACTCTCTCATCATGAGATTCTGAGAAAATTCTGCTAATGTCAGACTCAAGCAAGTATTGATTGAACTGCGAGGAGTTTGCTTAATGTCAGATAAAATCTCCCAGTCATCAGAAAATATAGAGAATGATCCAAACAAAAAGGCATTCTCAAGGGAATAATTTTGAACCAAAATGAGGGCCATATGGTTAAGGGACATTTTGGCACAACTAAGTCCAAAGGCTATGAAGAAAGAAGCAATATTTTATGACCTAGTATTGGGTTAAATTATTAGTCCCATTAAGTATAACTATAGACCATATAGACATCAAGCATGCCTTATACCTCAACATATAATGTTAGAATATAATTTATTACATTTTAGCAGAAATGACACCACTTGAAATCCAATAAGGGTATGTACTTGGGAGTCAAGGACACCATATAGACACATGGAATGACACTTAGGAGTCAAAGACACCATAGAGAGGACATGTTTTATGATTGGGGCTCGACTCACAATGTGTAAGTCCTAGAAGGTTAATCTTCCCGTGAAGGACCTTTTTTTCCTTTTCAACCATGGTCTATGCCCCTGGACCCATCACGGGTCCCCAAAATGAATTAATCATAGCCATATCCCAATTAGAGGCCAAATATTCCATAGAAAGGTCTTATGTGGTGTTGCAATGCATATTTCACCACACTTGAGCCAAAGAATATTTGTTAAATGACCAAGGATCTTTTTATACTGTCTTAACCATTATCAAGATGCATACACCCATCATTGTTACTAAAAACATTATAATGTCCTTTGGTAAACTATTCATAGTTGAAATATGGCCATGAGATGCAATGCTTTATGGATTTTAGATGTTTTTAATGGAAAATGAGTCTAAGAAGGATTATTTTGGGAATAACCTCATTATTTTGGGAATATGGCCAGACACTTCAATATTTTCCAGCCCTTTGTTTAGTGATTGATTCTTGTATTTAAACATTGTTTGTGGTCAGTTTATTGAATCATAATTTAGTTGATTGTTCTTTTATTCTTTCCAGTAAATGAAAAAATGAAAAAGAGCTTTGTTGTAGAAAGTTTGATTTTATGGCACTTTTGTTTCCTTGTTGCAACCACGCCACACAAAAGCACTACCCTTTTTGAGTAATAACAGCCCTAAAAACTTTTTAATAAAATGAAATAGAAACATTTTTCTTTTTTAGGGTACACTACACCAATTAGTTTTGGTTAGGATCTTGAGTTTAAATCACCTTAAACCACTCAAGATCACACATTATGCAAAAATCGTAGTGAGACTATCACAGGTAAACCCATTTCACTCAAAACTTGCCTGGGATCTATGCAGTAGGTCATTGCGAGATCAGATTGTTGGGAATACTCCTCCTACTTTCTGTTCGAGCATACGCCAGGATTGGATTGCGTATTGGGGACTCTTTCGAGTTTCGGGCTTAGCTACCCTGCCCACGCTTTCTGATTCGACCGGTGACTGTTCCCCCAGGAGTTTTCGGTGTTGTGGTATCCTTAGTATCTGACTCTAGGTTCATACACAGGTGACAGCAGAGGGTATATCTGCTGTACCTAAGACAGACGTGGGAGGAAATCCCTTGCAGGTCTTTGGGAGGGCAGTTGGGTGATTCCAGCGCTTGCACCCTTAGTCATTGTATTGTGGACCCCGGGTAACTGTCTTTCTTCCTTCGTTGATCTGTTCTGGGCCCTCATCATCCCATACTCTTCTCCGGAACGCATCTTTGTTTGCCTGGTTTGTATACTTAGGACTTTTTAGTTGGTGTGCTGTTTGCCCCCTAGTTGTAGTGGCCACCAGGTTCTAGTCTATTATTTTATATTCATAATCACGGAGAATATCACTCAGTCTGGGATTTCACTCAGTTTCATGGGCATGAATATCTAGTTGAGGGGTTCAAGTGCATTTAGATCATATGCTAGAGTCCATATCATGGCATTGGATACCTCCTAGTTGGGATGATTACTACTATATTCCAACTATGTTTATAGACTAGAATTGAATCACATACCTAATACTAACATAATAATATATGCTAGTTATATACTATAATACTTGTAACGAGCCTTACAGATGTTACTTGTGAGTATGAGAATTGGGCACCCTTGAGATGGATAAGCAAATCATTAATGTGAGAAAATGGGTATCAATTTTTTATAGTCACTTCATTGAGATCATGATAATAAGTAACAAGATGCCATGCACCAGATTCCTTTACAGAAATGAAGAAAGTAGAGGAACCATAAGGAGAGGAGTTAGGTTCTATATGTCTAGAGTTTAAGACATATTGAAGATGTCACTCAATATCAAGAAATTCGTGAGGGGCTAAATGGTATATTGGAGCAATTGGAAGAGAAGATGCTGAGACAAGATCAATAGTGTGCTAGATGAAATGAATGGGGGGAAGGCCAACAGGAGGTGTAAATACATACACAAAATCATCTAACAAGGGATTCATATAGGGTGTGGAAGGATGGGAGTCATTATCAACCTTAACCCATTTAACCACACATAGTGACATGAATTTGTGAAGATTGACATGGAACACATCAACATTGTTGGACAACAAGGAAGGTGAATGGGTTATAGAAGATGTGAGATCACAAGCCTTTCCATCTTTAAAAAATTTATAAGTGTTGTGGTGAGCATCATATAGGGAATGACGAATAATTTGGTAAGGGAACCCAGTAGTAAATATACACAATTGAGAGGAGACACATCACATTCCAAAGTATATTGAAATGCCCCAATGGAAATGGTGATAACATAATGCTCAGTGACATTTAGATGAGGAGCATATTTTGTAACCAAACCTGATATGGAGTTTGATGGTCTGTAGTGGGGAGTTGCAGATAGGAGACTAAATATCATGGGAAAATATATTTATTTGTTATCCATAATTAGGGTGGTGATTTTAGATTTAATTTGATAATTATGAACAAATAGGAAACCTAGTTGATGCTGGAAGGATTTGTTGTACATGAATGATAGTGTAGGATCTGGGGTGGTGGCATTGGGTAAAAAAATTGGAGGACTCAAAAAATTGGTAGAAGAGTGAGATGAGGTACTAGGAATATGAACAATAATTATAAAAGTTATCTCCAAGTAATTTTTTCCCAAGCAAATAAATAGACCCTTGAGAAATATCAATGACAAAGTGTGAAAATTAGTGTCCAATGTTTAGCTTGGATTTAAGATATGTAGCAATTCCAGTTAAGTTTCATAGATATAACAGATTAGGAAACAGACGGATCATACCACTATCAAGGACATAATAAATTAAAAAGTCCCTATGTTTTCCTAGGGGATTTGAATATTTACTTTGATAAGTTCCCAGGATTGGATGAAGGCTACCATAAAATGAGAACATTGTTATCTTTCTGTTTAAATGAAAACTTTCATGAGTATGGCTTAACTCTACACAAATAGTTGTTGTGACCTTTTTTTCCTTGGAAAAAGTCGTAATTTTATTTCAAAAAGATGAACAAAATTAGATTCTGCACATGTATGTAGGATCACAAAATTAGATTCTACTCGGGAATCTGTAAAGCATAACCATTAATATATCCTATATCAATGATCATCTCATTCAAATAGGAAAAAAAAAGTAGATGAATATAGAAGGAAAACATAATCTGAACATTGCATTCACTGGAATCTTCTATCATGAAAATACAGACATAAAAAGCAGAGTTTAAAAGTATGTCTCTGAAACTTAGAACTCAGCCCTCTCAGTCTCTCCCACTCAAAACCCCGGTTACATTCAATGATAAAATATATAAATGTTGAATAAGCAAACTCCTGCAAGTTTCGAGTAATAAATCCTAAATCTTTGATTTGCTGCCAAGAATCTGGAAATGATCACTCTTCTGTCTTGAATGTTCAAATGCCACTTGAAGATGCGCATCGAGCTCCTGGATATTTGGGATGCAAATTTGATCCTTTGACTGTTAATTTCACCCTTGAATTTGGATAATTTAATCTTTGTCCTGGAAATATGGAAACAATTGAACTTTAAAAGCCATCAAATCTAGAAATAATCCTCTGTCTTTAGGTTCTCTGCCAGCTGTATATTAAGTGCTTAAATGTTGCTCGAAGATATTGACCAAATCCTTAATTGTCTTGAGATGATGAGATCGAATTGCTGACTCAAAATTTAAAGATAATTAGTAGGGATTTTTTATAGAGTGCCCAGAATGGTTCTAAGAAATTTAAGGCTTATTCTAATCCTCAAAATCTAGGATTAGCTGGAACTGCTTCTTCAAATGTGGATCGATCTTCTGCCTTTTGATCTTGTGCCTAAGAATATGGAAATAATATCTGTCTGCTGAATATCTGCCTCCAATGAATCCTTTGACTGCCAGTTGTTCTCCATTATTATTCTGTGATCACTGAATTAATAAAAGACATGAAGATATGTATCCTTGTAACCAACAAGCACTCGAACGATTACGTCACTGGGACAGACCATTGGAGCACTTATTCCACCTCAGAATGTATCAGCACTACTAAATGATCTTGGATATGTTTTTGATGTTCTTTCATATCGGCATACAAAATTATGTCCTTTTTCCTAGGCAGGGACTCTTCAACCTTTTCCTTCAGCCTTCTGAGAAGAAATGGTCTAAGAATCAAATTAAGCTTTGAAATTACCTAGAAAAGTACTTCTTATCAATTTAAACAAGGGAATTTCTTTATCAGACCATCACATAACTGCTATCTACAGCCAGCATATATCCATACAACTAAACAAAAACTGTTACAGAAATTAAAATAGGCGTCCATCCCTGGTCATCAAAATCTGAGCTATTGCTCAATTCCGTGCCTTTATAGCTTCATGAAATGGTCTGTGGTAATATCTGTAGGTGCCCCTAATAGAGTGAATAGTAATCCTCCAAGTGCCAAGTTCCCAGGATTGGATGAAGGCTACCATAAAATGAGAACATTGTTATCTTTCTGTTTAAATGAAAACTTTCATGAGTATGGCTTAACTCTACACAAATAGTTGTTGTGACCTAATAGTTGCTGTGACCTTTTTTTCCTTGGAAAAAGTGGTAATTTTATTTCAAAAAGATGAACAAAATTAGATTCTGCACATGTATTAGGATCACTGTGATCCCTACATTGACACATATTTACTGTCCCATATTAATATCAAGTCCAAAGTTCCATACTACTGCAAAACAATGACTCTGGCTGTTCATACAGCCCGCATTTATCCGATTACAGATAGACTACTGTATCAGACCATCACATAACTGCTATCTACAGCCGGCATATATCCATACAACTAAACAAAAACTGTTATAGAAATTAAAATAGGCGTCCATCCCTGGTCATCAAAATCTGAGCTATTGCTCAATTCCGTGCCTCTATAGCTTCATGAAATGGTCTGTGGTAATAACTGTAGGTGCCCCCAATAGAGTGAATAGTAATCCTCCAAGTTCCAAGTGCTAAATGTTGCTGCGTCGCTTCTTTGGAAAGCTGATCGGCCATCCCATTCCTCTCCCTGTAGACAAGTGTAAATGTAATATGATTAAATGACTATTTTAACCGTATTACCTCCTCCAGTATAGGTATGAGTACCATCACATGACAATGAGTAATCTCCTTTGCCCAGTCAATAACTATCCTGGAGTCGCCAAATATCTGAAGAGATAGACATCCTTGTTCAAGTGCAAATAACAGCAGCAGCCTAAGAGACATAAGTTCAGCATAGTTGTTAGATCCCCTCCCCAAACCAGGCACGATATGAAAGAAATGAGACTCGGTTTTGAAAAGGACTCCACCCCCACCACACTCCGATCGATGGTCAAGAGAAGCACCATCAAAATATGCCCATGGCATGGTTTTATCGATCATTTCCTCACTCACAGGTCGAGTTCTAATCTCTTTGACAGGTGTCTTGTAGTGTTGGATAACAGCCACAGCTTGTGCCACTACAGTCTCCTTCAGAATCCTGCAATCTTGAAATATGATCTTATTTCTGGTAATCCATATGCCCCATGCGAAAATACAAGGGGAAGCCCGGATGGGAGAGGATTTTTGTAAAGTCCACCACAATTGGAATGCTTCATGGACACTCGCTCCCCACCATCTCACATTTAAATCCAGATATTTGCATATATCAGCCCAAACTGCCTGAGTAAACCGACAATAAACAAATAGATGATTAATGGTCTCTTCCACATCTTTACAAAGTGGACAGAACCCCGGTCCCTGGAGGAAGCGTTTTTGCAGAATGTCCCAGGTTGGAGCCTTATTTTCTAGAATAGCCCAGAAGAGTAATTTTGCTTTACTCAGACACTTTAACTTCCACGGATATTTCCACCACCACACCAATTCCCTGTTATGTGCTTCCACATTCAGCTGGATATATCCATTCCTTGGGGTGTAAATTCTAGAGGGATGGTGATCCCAGATAAGTTCATCATTCCTATTGGTCAGTCGTATATACGAAAGTCTTAGGATCCAGAGAAAATCCTCCCAAACTCCTTGCATATCTTCAGGAATCTCAAGACGCTGTGCAGAGATCCACCCCTGATGCCAAAGAGTAGATGATCCCGGATCCTCTACATCATCCAGAAAATGGCAACCTCTAGCTGCCAAGAAGTTCCTCAAGTCCACAGGCATGACATGACCTCCCCTACAGCCAACCCAAGGGTCCAGTCCAATACGAGTGAGTCGCCCATTTCCTATCCTCCACACTAATCCAGAGCCGACCAAAGGAAAATGCTGCACCACCGCTTTCCAGACCACAGAGCAATTTGCTTAACTCTACACAAATAAAATCTATTGCTTAAATGCTACAGTACCGTGCTTGGAGATGTGAATCAAATTGCAAGTTAAGTCACCATTTTCTCCTTTATTTTGCAAATAAACCTCAAGTGTTTTATTAACTAAATGATCTTGGATATGTTTCTGATGTTCTTTCATATCTGCATACAAAATTATCTCCTTTTTCCTAGGCAGGGACTCTTCAACCTTTTCCTTCAGCCTTCTGAGAAGAAATGGTCTAAGAATCAAATTAAGCAGTTGTACTAATTTTATATCATTTTTCTCATGCAGGCCTCCTTCTGGTTTCTATATTGATTTGGAATATCAATTGTGGAACATTAAGTAAGAAACAAGATGTCAAACATGGATCATGGAGAGAAAAATAAAACATTAAGACAAAAGGATGTAATGTCATATTTTCAAAAACATCAATCCAATCATCCACATCATATTCATGGTTCAAGCTCTCTTGAGCAAGGTATCGGTGAGAGAGATGTCAACACTTTGGAGGATGCCTCTGCAAAACATACAATGGATGGTAGAATACATTCCTCTAGTGATCAAAGTGAGGCAAATGCATTTTCATCAGAAATTGGTAGCTCAAATGTTGAAGATTTTTCCTTGCAAGGTGACATAGACCATTCACTGAAGAGGAAAAAAGGCCGATGGGACTTCGGGAGACAATTCCAATCTGATTGGGTATCAAGATTCCCATTTATTGAACCGATACCTCCAACAAATAAGAATGAGACCTCACGAGAATTTAAATGCATTTCATGTAGTTGGAAACAGGGCAAGCTAGTGAAATTGCAAATGAAGCTGGACACAATAGAGAAGCATGTTGGGAAGGTGTATGATAACAAAACTGGAAATGATGAGAAGAAATCTACTGTTAGATGGAAATCTGATAGCCGACATCTCCAATGTGAAGAGGAATACAATAAATACTTAATAAATAAGAGAAAACTAGATGAAAGTGGAGGAACCATCACTTCTCAATTCGGAAAGATGATGGAAAAAAATTTGTTATCGAAGTCGATACAATTAAGCACTGTATTTCACATCCTATCCAATGGTCGTCCTATGACAGATTATCCAAAAATGATGAAATATCTATCTTTTATTCAAGTGCCAAATTTTCCATCTTCTCATTGGTCTTTAACGAGTGGTTGGGAATGGGGAAAATATCTAGCTCAAGTAGAAAAGGATGATATGAAAGAGAAGATTGCGAATGCAACATTTTTGTCACTGTCCTTGGATGAAGTTACAGCTGTTGATAATACTGCATGGATTTGCATGAGCATTTATACGGTCAATTACCATATCAGGAATTCCTATCTACTTGGAATTCATAAAATGAGCAAAAGTTCTACAGCAGAAAACATTTATGAACTTGTTATTAATACTTTGAAAGAAACTGGTGGTATGGATCATTCAATGATCGCAAAAAAGTTGGTATGCGTTGGAGCAGATGGGGCATCAGTAATGCAGGGACAAAGGAACGGCCTTTGTGCTAGACTACAACTCTCAGCTTCACCGTATATGATTGGTATTCATTGTATGGCTCATAGAATGAATCTTGCATTTAAAATAGTGAGCAACTTTCCATTGGTTTCAAAAGTTGAATATCTTGTACGTGAGGTTCATGCATACTTTTGTCGGAGTCCCAAACGGTTTTCAGAGTTTAAAAAATTTGCTGACGGTGTTACAAATGGAAACAAACTATTAAAAGATGTTGATACAAGATGGATCTCACTGAAGGGACCAGCTCAAAGACTATTCGATGAATATGCATCCTTGGTAGGGGTGATGTATGAACATCGCCTAAGTGTAGAAAAAGCTCAAACTCTTCTCTTTCTATTAACTGATATAGAGACATATTTAACATTGGCTGGAGTTCTTCCTCTGCTTCATGAAATGAATATCCTCGTGAAGATGTCTCAGAGTCGCACGATGTATATTGCTGAATACACAAATGCTAGAAAACTAGCATGCCTTGCATTAGATAATTTGTATATGAAGGCAGATTCTTTTACAGGTCTAGCATTTACAAATTGGGCTAAGATAATCAATATTGAAAATGATGAAAATTTATTGAAGTTTGATGAAAAAGGGTTTCTATGTATGGCAGTGCGTGGGTATATGGTTCCTTTTTATTATAATGAAAAAATAGGAAGAACCCCCAAAGAGTGCCCTGTGTCAAGAGAACAATTTGACAATGTTGTGATTTCAGTGAGGCGCAACTTGATAGAAATTGCAAAATCACTATCATCAGAGATAAGAGAACGATTTCCTCGAGTTGAATTGTTGGAGGCCATGTCTGTGGTATACCCTCAATATTGGAACGATCGTCAATGTTCAGAAACTATAAAGGTTGACTTTATAGCTAAAATCAAGATTTTGCAAAGCCATTTTTGTCGAGAGACCGAGATACAAGGAGAACATATTCAAGGTATTTTAGATGGACAAAAATTGAAAGATCAAGCCCGATGCTTTGCTGATACAATGTGGGAGCAATTTTCTAAGTTGGATAATGCTCTAGAATATGGTGCAATTACAAAATTGTGGACTACACTCAGTGGTAGTGAATATCTACTGCAACATATGTCAGAGTATTTCAAATTAGTAGATTTATGTCAAACCATGATTTTGGGATCAGTGGAGGATGAGAGAATGTTTAGTGCATTAACATTTTTGAAGTCAAAGTTGAGGAATAAGCTTGATAAAAATGTGGATACATGCTTAAGATTATATGTAACAAAGTATGAGGTTGACAATTTTCCATATGAAAGAGCAGTAGCTCTCTGGCGATCAAATTGTGAAAGAAGGGGAGAAAACAATATGGCAAATTTATCTAATGAATTTGATATGGAACATAATGTTGTTGAGGATCATAATGACGGCTCATTCGAAGAAGGTCATGTTCAGAGTGCCGAAAATGAGGACCAGTCCCAGAATGTGAATTGGGAAATGGATTTCACCTAATATTGTATATGATCCAATACACATGAGAGACTCTTGAGTCTTATTTTGGTATAGGTGTTCCATGGACCCTTGCGGGTGATCATTATATGTAAATTTGAGCTAGCATTTTAATTAAAAATAGATTCTACATTGTACTTTTTTGTTATAACATTGATGATATGACATACATTTCCTTGATGCAGTTTATTTTAAGATTGATGTTTTTATATTTATCTTTTACATTGTCTCTTTTTTTATGTGATAGGAAATGACACTGGAATTTGACAAAGCTAGGCCTAGGAGCTATCTCTTCACATAGATAGTGTCCTGACATTGAAGGATAAATAACTAATTTGACTACACTTTCGCTAAGCAAGAATGAGCTCATTCAAGTACATGAAACCATGTTGGTGTTTATCTCAAATATTTTGTGCAAATTTTTATGGTTTGTTTATTGCTTTTATTTGAAACATTTTGTCGATTTGTGGAGTTTGCATGTATTTTGGTTAATTATTGTGTTAGACCCTTGAATGCTTCTAGTTCTCATTTGATGCTTGATTTAACCCTTTGTTGTAGCTTGAATCAATATTAGATTTAGTTGATTTCCATTGATTTAGGGTTCGAGAAAATAAGTTTTTATTACCTTTTATTTGCATGAATTAATTGTCTTCACTTTTTCGATTTGTTTATGCTGATTGTATATTTTCTTTGTAAATACTTATCGTTATTCAGAAAAATAAATGAGCTCTACATAGCTAAGAGAAGAGAAAAATGGTCTATGCACTAGGTTCCTATGCATTGATCATAGGAGACCTATTGGCATGAGACCAACATTCCTCTAGTCCAATTGGCTCAAAATTTTCCTAGCCTCCATGGGCATAATTGGCTAGTGAAGGCCAAAATGATGCATAATGTCTGATTCTATTAGTTTATCGGTTTGTCAAGGTCCAAGTCCCCACATGTCATGGAAACTCTAATCAATAGAAAAAAACAATTTGTAATAAAAGCTCTAACATGGGTTATAATAACATCTACACACCAATATCAACAAAAAATACAACATCTACAATCAAAATCAACTACTAGACACATTTAGATATGGTATCAACAAATGGTATAACATTTAGATATGGTACTAGTGTTGAGGAATTTAGATGGAAAAAAGTTACATTTTCCAAAAGTATGACACAACAATAAGATAGCCCCCAATAGTCGACACTATAGGATGCCAACAAAATCACTATAATGTTATTCAAAGTATGTGCCAAGAAAAATACTTAAGGAACATGCCTAGCTTAAAACCTATGTACAAACTTGCCTTGAAGTATCAAAAACAGTCTAGGGTAGCCACACAATCTATTGAAGGATAGTCTGTGGGTGCAATTCCTTTGTTGATTTAAGCAATTCAAAAAAGTCATCTCCCAAGACTATTAAAGAAGAAAAAGAAGAAATCTATAATAATTGCAGGGAGGACTACAAATAGATTCTAGAAACTCAAGTAGTAGAGGAAAAAATTGTAAGTAAGAAGAAGATGCAATGCTAACGTCATCAGAGCTATGAATGACAATCTCCACCCGAAGAACCCCTCTGATAATGTTTCTCCCTGCCATGTCCATGTTGAGCACATCTTGAAAGCATTGCATTCAATGAGGCTGTATTTCGCTTTGGCACTTGGCCAAACACTTTATGTGCATCCTCCAAACACCCACATTTAGAATACATGTCTCCAAGATCTACTCGGCTTTGCTTGGATATCAAGGCTTCATTAAGGCCACCACCATTTGGTATTGAGACCAAAACTTGAAATAGAGCAATTGAACTCAACATTTGAAGAAGCCTTGAACTCATAATTAACAAGCAGACTGTCATTCAATGTGTTTTATAGATCAATGAAAGATTCGCCAAATTTTTACAATATTTTATAATTCAGTGAAATATTCGCCAAATTTTTACAATATTTTATAATTTAGTGAAATATTCGTCAACTTTTTACAATATTTTATAATTCAGTAAAATATTCGCCAAGATTTTACAATATCTTATAATTTAGTGAAAGATTCGCCAAGATTTTACAATATCATATAATAAAATGAAAGATTCGCCAAAAAATTATATATACATATTATATTATTGATAAAATCGCTTTCAAATTTTCCTATATATCGGGGAGATTCGCCAATTTTTTTACCATATAAATTTGGGGGGAGTTCTTAAAATCATCCCTGGATATTAGTGTGTTGACCGAAGATGCAAGATAACAACATTGACAAGAAAACCGTGAAATATCTTTGATGGAGTCAATGGACATACCCATCCCCTCTTTATTGATATATATATTCAATATTTTCTCAGCATCATTTGGTAATTTTGTACCATTATCCTCTTCAGATTCTTTCTTTCTCTTTTTATCAGGAGATTTTTCTTGCTTTTCAGAGCATAAAATACTGCACAGTTGTTGGAGATGATTTGGTGCAATTTCATAGATTTCAATGACATTATCGCCAGTGATAATCTGTGATCGAAAAGTATGAACATCATGAACTTTGAAATATTCAAAGATCGAATTCTTGGTTGACCTCTCATCCTTGATTCGCTTGCAATATTGATATAAATTCTATGCGCAAACATTTTTGTCGACTTATGTGCTCAGCCAAAATGATCTGTTGATTATATTATCAACCACAATGGTCAATTCATCTTCATCAAGATCACGCAATGGTCTAAAAAAATTGGATCCATGATTATTTATTTTATTTTGAACAAAATCAAACTGAGTGATGCTCTTGGGTGAGCATGGCAAGGAATGACTTTTGTAAAGCTCGAATACAGACATCCATTTGATCTGCAGTCGATCCGATGTCAAAACAATAGTTAGATTGTCTTAAGTTTTTCATTTGTTTGAACAACAAAGATATCCATACATTCACCTTATTCACCTTAGAAAGATTGAAAACATATAAAATTAAAGATAATATTTAATTTTCTAATTTCATAACATAGGAATCAATCTACAGACTTTGATTGATAAGAAGAAAAATGATATACATTCCTATAATCATTGGAATCGCTTCCCTTTCCCTAGAGGGATGGCCTACTGCAGGATATCCATTTTTCCCTTGCTTTTACAATTTGAGAAATGAATGGAATGTTTGCAAATTCTTTGTTTGATAAATTTTGTTGTTTGCATAATTTGTTGTTAATTTTTTGAAGAACATCTTTATGTAGAAGACGAGTTGTTCGATGAAGATACCTTGAATGGGTCGATTGATATTTATTAGTTTGAATGATTTTTTTCTGCGCTGAAATAGAATGTTGCCCATCCAATATATAAAAATTTACTGAAGGAAAATTAATTTCGTCTTCATTTCTAGGAATAAATCCAAACATGGTCTCCTTATCGAAAGGCAATACAATACCATCTCTCAATGTTGTTGTAAAATTTGAGAGAAGAGATAAAACCATCTTTTCGACAACCTCCTCATCAACTTTTCAATATTGCAAATGTAGAGGCGCAATAACACATCTTCTTACGTCAATAGAAAAAACTTTCTCATTCAACAAAAAGTATTTGATATGTTCTTGTTGAACTTCTTTTGAACTTTCGAAGATCTTAGTCACTTTCCGCATCATCGCTATAGAAGGACATGAATTGAGTGCTTTGAAGGATGATTTGGTCACATATTTTTCAATATGATTGACAAATGTTCTTCTCAGGTAGAAAATAATCTTTTCATGGTCTACATTTGTCAGCTTCTTTTCAATATTCATGTAATGCAATACAAATGAGGTTTTCGAAGCCATGATTCTTTTCTTGCATACTGACAAAATTCCTTTCTTCAAATATGATACAGTATTAATTCTGAACCAATTACAAACATCATATGAGGGAAAAACCCACCCTTGCTTCACACAGGAAATCGGATCTGAATCGAGACGACTTTTCATTAGATCTAGTCGAAAATTACAAACCATAAGATCAACCTGTAGAAGGAAACACTGTCTCTCTCGACCACTTCAACTTGAACATGTAATAAATCGTCCGAAATGGGATCTGCAGATGTCAATATTCCATCTCGAGTTGGAGCTCCTTCCTCATCCAAGCAGAATAAATATAAATCCGGGTGCAAACTATTTGGTTCATCCATCTCAACATACCATCTATTCTTGAATAAACCAAGGTTGTGATATTTTAGCAAATCAAGGAACGAGATTTCTTGGTATTGACTAAGGCTCAACAATGCAGACATGTTTTATCTGCAAAACAAAAAATATTGTGTAGTTAATATAAGAATGCATACAGTGTTTATAATTATCAATTATTGTTTTAATATTAGATGTACACTTGCAAATGTTCAAGCGAATGATCGATGGAGAAGGAATGAGTGCCCATTTCCAAAATAAATTGATTGATTAAGAACAAATCTGCTAGCATTATCCATGAGAGATCGAATGCACATGTTATATAGTCATTTGAGATAGAATCAATCATAGAAGGAGCACTCATTATTTCATATTAGTTGTCATTTTAATATGGTTTTTGTGCTAGTGTCATGTCTCCATCTCGTGTAAAAGCTCTTATTTCTTGGTTTTGTTTATCTTGCATGTCGACACTACCTAGAACCTAAACTAATTCTCGCAATGCAACCTAGAGTGTAAAAGGGCATGGTGAACCACAAGGGAGAGAGTGATTAAGTCTTACAATCGTAAGCGTTACCATAATCTTTGGCTTGGTTTAGTTTTCTAAACTTGAGTTAAATCAATTTAATTATGATGTATTTTGGGGTAAGAATACCTAAAAGATTATCATCTTATTTCTTAGCTTTTTAATTAAAGTATCATACTATTAACTCAGAATACATATGTAAATATATTTACAAGTGTGTTATTTTGAACATGTGATAATATATATATTTAATGCAAATATTTATTTACATATAAATATTTTACAGGTTTATGCTTTTCCATAAGCATTTGGCGATGCACATAATTTATGTGTTACATTGCTTTTATAAAAACACACCTATTATATTTTTCATGGTCATGTATTCATATAAAACTCCATGTTGCATGTGTACTAAGTAGATTGATGCAAGTGCATAACATCAATGTATGCATGTAAATCATGTGAAACAAACAATATCATATATATATATATATATATCATATAAATTATTGGAGTGTATAATTATGCTTTTATGCGAGAATGCACATATATATGTAGGTATGTACTCTTTTGACTATGAAGGTTAAGTTTAATGCTTGGGTGCATTTTATTTATATATATATATATGTTCGAAATGCATATATTTGGGTTCATATGGTTAGGCATTTATTAAAGGCATCCATCTTATTTTATATATTTATATTTTTATTTGGTATATAATATTGTTGATATGAGGACTTGACCTAGGAGTCCTTGGGAAAACGCTTATAGTTTATCCTAAATGAATTTATGAGAGAAATATAATACATCTAATATATATATATATATATCAGTATTATAACTTGCAAATTTTATTAGTGTAGGTGCATTCATTGGCAATGCATATATGATAAACCATTTGTTTGGTCATGTTTTAATTATTGGAGAATAGGTTTATAAGTAATATATGATATATATATTTAAAATATATTATACTGTTTTGACCTAGGGGGAGGGCATATTTTTCTTTGGTTTGGGAATTATATCTGGAGGATATACTTTTTTGGAGATGCTACTTTTTGACCTAGCCCTTCCCTCCGGGGAACACACACGAAAGGAGAGCTTTTGCACTCTTTGGTTCTGGGGGAAAGAACGATACAGGGAATGCGGGGTTGAAAAGCAGAGATTTTTCGCTTGCTACGTTGAGGGCAAAGGCATCTTTGCTTGCTGCGTGTGAGTGGGGGGAAGGACCCAATCCCCGTGTTTGATTCCTGAGCTCTGTATGTTGAAAACGTTGGGCAAAACGTTGTATGTCATTTTATTTCTGGCTCTCTTTATTTTTATTTGTGTTTGCCATTGCTGAGACGGCGTGATGAATGGAGAGCCCACGCCCTGCCTTCCTTTCAGTTCATTTGGTTTCGCAGTGGTTGCTTGCGCATGAGTGGAGAGCGCATCTCCTTGTTACCAACGCTGCATCCCATTGCAAGTGGTTATGCTCAAGAGTGTTGAGGCAGCATGGGGGCTGGAGATCCCCACGCCCTGCCCTTCTTTACGATTTTTGCTTTGATTGTGTACGTTACTGTCTATGCTGAGAAGGCATGGTGGCTGGGAGCCCCGACGCTTGCTTTTTATCATTGTTTGACATGCTAGTGGATTGTGAAGACTTTTTTTATATTGTATACTTGTATACGTTGCTGCCTGATTTTCCTGGAGACAGAGGCATTACGTGTGAAGGCTTGACACAAAACCTTATGCTCTGCGTAGATACCCTGTTGCCTGGTGAGTGCTTGCTTGGGTGGCTGGAAGAGTAGTATACTCTGTGTTGATACCTTTTCGTGTTGCTTCCTGCGTTGATGTGTTTTCACTTTGAACCCGTGCTGCCACAATCGACAATTGCTGGGTTATTTACGTATGTTTATGATGATGGATCAGACTGTGGGAAGGGACAGCTCCCAGTGGGATTGATCCCCACTCGTTTTTGGTTTTGATCATGATTTCTATATCCTTTAAAAGAAAAAAGAAAAAAAAAAAGGAAGAGATTGGTTATGCTTAGTATACTGGGTATAAAAATGACCTTATATATGTATTTGTATACAATGATTCATTGTACATAGATTACCAAAAGGTTGATGTTTATGTAGATACTCATATGGCGAAAATGGATAGGTGTTATACATTTATATCATAAAAGGGTTGTGTGATATATCTAGATGATTATGCAATGGCCATAATGTATATGGAGAATACGATTTGGGCATGTTTATATATATAAAATGTATGAAATGACCATGTGATATATATATCATATAAAGAGGGGTTGATATATATGTAGGTTATATAACTTACATACATTTATATATATCTGTGTACAACGATTATATGGTATATGAAGCATATAAAACGGTGATGTTAAATATATAAATGGTTAACCCTTACATATTTTATACAAGGGTTACATCCTATAGAAATTATTTAAAATAGTCATGTTTTATAGGTGGTATGAAACGACTATGATATCTACCTTGTATGCTTTGGGGTTTGCATAGGGTCAAGATATGTTTTTATTCCATACACGGTGGGGTTATGTATATGCTAACGCATTGGTTGCTTAGGTAATAAATTTGTTTATATATACATGTCGCATGCATTCCTAGATTTAGATTTTAAATTGAAAGGGGTATGCTTTCATAAATTTAATTGAATGAATGAATGATAACTTTTGTACATATCCATGACATTTGGATTTCATTATGCTTACCATATATGTCGAATTCATCATGTGCATTGACTAAAATTTACATGTATATGATTAATAATGTTGCATAACATGATACTTATTATTTGCATAGGTTGCATGTCGAGTGCATGGGGAACGACACATAGACATATTCATGAGAATTGTATTAGCATTACATTGTGCTTTGATGGCCCATTGAGTGCATTATTGCATGTAAATGACATCTTTTATGTTCCTACACCTAGGGAGGATGTTGTGTCACATGATACCTCGGGATTGCATGTTGAGTGCATTATTGCATGTCGAATGCAACTTCCATGTACCTATACATTTTATGACATGTGTATCGCATGATACTTTGTTAGTGCATGTCAAACGCCCTATTGTATGTCGAGTGTGTCTCGTACGTCTCTTATATTTTCTTATGATGCTTGTATCAGATGATGTCCTCGGTTGTACGGTGAATAATTTATGTGCATGTCAGACTGCTTTATGACTTGTCGCATGCATCGATTTTATTACTTATGGTACGACTACCGCGAATGGAAGTTGGTTACCATGTGTATATGTCATAGGTCATAGACGTACATGTTTGGAGTACAGACTTGGGCCCGTCAAGAAAAACACCATAGCTATGCACGAGGTTATGACACGAGAAATGTCTAGGTAGGAGTACTACCATTTGACTTACAAGAGTACTGCATTAACCTCTAGAGTTGTGTGTGATTGGTTTCTAGTGCGCTGAGACTTTAACACTGTCTATCCAGTTGTGGATCACCATGCCCAGCTCAGGGGTGGCCTTCGGATGAACTGAGTATATGCCGTTGAAGAGCCTACGGTTGGGTGGAGTGTTGCATTGCCCACAATATTTCCCCTATTAAATGATTATGTTTTGTAATTTAGTTTGATATATCTTGATTTATGAAATGACATCTATAGTTGTTGGAGTATATTTATTGAACTAATGCATGTTGTAAGTATGAATGATTAATACAGGAATAAGATGATGGAAGGAATCACCCTTCTTCAGTCTTACCAAGGTGGTAAGAAAAGTATGCTTGTGGAGTTATCATGTTCATTGATATATGTCTATTAACTCATCTAATCGTATTTTTTATTGTATGTGATTAATGTAAGTAAAGGTTGTGTTTACTTATTCATGTATCCATGCAAAGTTGATTGTTGGATGGCCACAAGAAAGAGGCTACCTTTGTTTGAAAAGAGATTTCAATATGATGCTAATCCTAGAGACGTTTAGTGTCATACACGTGCTTAGAGTTTTACCATTCTATGTTATTGAGGTGAGAACATATATTAGATGTTATGTTTAATGGGAAAACATGTGACTGTGAATGCATAGGAGAATGAAAGAGCTTCTTGTGCATTGGAAGAAATGTGTAAAATATTATGTGGACTAGGAATGAGACATTACCCTAGATCAAATTGCATTTGATAATGATCTATGTAAGGGAATGTGTGAAAAGAACATGTTTGTATGCTTCTTGTGAATGTTGTAAAGGAGAATTGTCAACACAACCTAACCAGACCTTCCTAAGTTCATCATTACACCTTTCAAAATAGTCTATGGTCAACTTAGTATTCTTTGGGTGTAAGAGAAGCACTTGACATGTCCTCATACTGTTATATAGATGTATGAATTTGTCTTCATTTACATATGATGAGATTTATGGTGCATCTATATCTCATGGTTAGAAGAATTTCTTATTAATGAAATTATGACACCATGATGTTAAATACGATTTGGTCGGCATACTCATGTGTTCGAAAAGGTTTCCATTATGCATTGATGATGTGTCGACAAGTTTTCTAAAGGTCGATTAAGTATGTGAATTATCAAATGAGTATCTTTGTATGAAATGGAATCTAACACATGGATGTATACTTGTACACTGTTGCATTTAATGTTATAACTACCAAGTATGCATGAGTATCGAAATGATTCATTACTCTACAAGTAGTTGCACCATGATGTATCTTTTGTTAATTGATATAATGCATTGCACGTCATTATATGGAAAGATAGGTGCATGTCTTGGTTTATAATTATATGAAACTTATGGTACATAGGCATGCTTCTGATGTTAAATGACTCTAGCTGAGAGTGTTGTGTTAAAGTTAACATCGAGTTATGAATCTAACTTACTTTATAGAAGGAGTGTTCTTCTATGTTGCACCAAGTTCGAAAATTGTTTGGTAATTCGTACCCAAGTTTGTGCACGAAGTTGCAAGTGATTTTCTACTTAGAATCTGCTTTATAATGTTATAAAGAGGAACTTGGTTTGTGTGCCTTTATTCTTGGAAAGACTTTACATATTGCAGTAAAGCCATGTACCTAATTGTCTATATGTTATTCACCTTGGTAGGTGAATTGATGATTGTATGGGTATTGATAGTATGATGTTTAAAAAAAAGCAAAAAAATTTCTCCCCATTTCCTCTTAAAAGTGATAAGGATTTTTGGATGTTACAGCTAGAAATAAACATATCAAGAATATTTCAAGAAGTCACATTTCAATCAAGTGCTACTCCTTACCATTTAAATTGATATTTATTGTGCTTTATAGAAAATGGATCGATGCAAGAAGGAGTGTCCATTCCTTTCTGAAAGATACTTATGTCAAATTTATCTAGGTAGAATATCTCCATGATATTCTTGATATTTGGAGAATATATGATGGGGTGTCTGGTCCTTCTTGGACTTTCTTTTACTAATAGTTCTATAATACATAAAGGGTTGTTTGATCCTTCTTGGGTTCACCGTTATGGATATGGGTGAATTGTTGGATGACCATTCATAGCTTCAATAGTCTTACAATTATGTAATAAACGAAGGGGCGACTGATCCTTTCACTCCATGAGATTCTAGATATTTGGAGCATATAGGAAGGGGCACCTGATCCTTTTTGTGTTTTACATTTCTCTCATAAATGAAGGGGCGATTGACCCTTCTTGTTATAAGTATTATTTTCGTAATAGTTCTATAATACAAGAAGAGTCAGTCATTCCTTCTTATTTTCACCATTCTGGATATAAATGAATTGCTGGATGACCATTCCTTTTGCTCCATGATATTCTTGATATTTGGAGGATAGAAGAAGGGGCACCCGATCCTTTTTGTGTTTATTATTCATACTAATCCCATAATACATGAAATGTTGGCTGTCCATTCTTGTGTTCACCATACTGGATATAGATGAATTTTTGGCCTACCCTTTGTAGAATAAATAGTTTTACATTTCTCTCATAAATGAAGGGTCGATCGACCCTTCGTGTGCTCAGTATTCTTCCAGAGTTCACCACCATGTATATACATGAATTGTTGGCTTAATCTTCAAAGGTTGAATATTTTTACATTTTTATTATAACTCAAGTGGCAACCGAACCTTCATGTGCTAAGTATTATTTTCATAATAGTTATAGAGTACAAGAAGGGTCATTTGTTTCTTCTTGTGTTCACCATTCTGGATATAGGTGAATTTTTGGATGACTATTTGTAGGTTCGATAGTTTTATAATTCTCTACTAAATGAAGGGGCGGTCGATCCTCTCTCTCCATGATATTCTTGATATTTGAAGGATATAAGAAGCGATGCCCAAACCTTCTGGTGTTTACTATTTGTACTAATCCTACAATACTTGAATGGTCAAGTGTTCATTCTTCTGTTCACCATTCGGGATATAGCTGAATTGTCGTCCTAGCCTTCGTAGATTAAATATTTTTACATTTCTCTCATAAATGAAGGGTCGTCTGACCTTTCTTGTGCTCAGTATTCTTCTAGTATTCACCATTCTGTATATACATGAATTGATGACCTAGCCTTCATAGGTTGAATATTTTTACAATTCTCTCATAAATGAAAGGGCGAGCGACCCTTCTTCTTCCCAATATTATTTTCAAAATAGTTCTAGAATGCAAGAAGGGTCGGTCGATCCTTCTTGTGTTCACCATTCTGGATATAGGTGAATTGTTGGATATAGGTATTCACAATTCTCTACTAAATAAAGGGGCAACCAATCCTTCTTGTCGGAAGTCGGAAGTAAGGAAAAATATTTTTTATATGTTATAACTTAGCCAATGTCCCGATTCCTACTATTTGCTGCAGAAGTCGGAAGTTGGGAATTGTTGGCCTAGCCTTCGTAGCTTACATATTTTTACATTTCTCTCGTAAATGAAGGGTCGGCCGACCCTTCTTGTGCTCAATATTCTTCCAGTGTTCACCATTCTGGATATACATGAATTGATGGCCTACCCTTCGTTGGTTGAATATTTTTACAAATCCCTCATAAATGAAGGGGCGGTCGACCCTTCTTCCGCCCGATATTCTTTTCATAATAGTTCTATACTACACGAAGGGTCGGTTGATCCTTCTTATATTCACCATTTTGGATATAGGTGTTCACAATTCTCTACTAAATGAAGGGGCGATTGATCCTTCTTGTCAGAAAACGTAAGTCGAGACAAACATTTTTTATATGTTATAACTTAGCTGATGTTTGGATCCCTACTATTTACAGCGTAATTCAGAAGTCGGAAATTGTCGGCCTAGCCTTCGTAGATTAAATATTTTTACATTTCTCTCCTAAATGAAGGGTCGACTGACCCTTCTTCTACTCAGTATTCTTCGAGTGTTCAACAATCTTGATATAAATGAATTGACGGCATAGCCTTCATAGGTTGAATATTTTTACTATTCTTTCATAAACGAAGGGTCGAACAACCATTATTCTTCCCATTCTTCTTTTCATAATAGTTCTATACTGCAAGAAGAGTTGGTCGATCCTTCTTGTGTTCACCATTATGGATATAGGTCAATTGCTGGATATAGGTGTTCACAATTCTCTACTAAAGGAAGGGGCAACTGATCCTTTATCTTCATGATATTCTTAGTATTTCAAGGACATAAGAAGGGGTGCCCAATCCTTCTAGTGTTTACTGTTCCTACTAATCCTACAATACAAGAAAGGTCGGCCGTTCATTCTTTTGTTTTCTCTCATAAATGAAGGGTCGATCGAACCTTCTTGTTGGAAGTCGGAAGTCGGGAAAAACATTGTTTATATGTTATCTAATGGTCACTCATAATGATTCACCTTTTTAAAACAATGGCCAGATCTTTAGTTACAATATACAGTTTAACAAAGTGTTTGAATAAAAAACTAAATCCATTGGATATGGAGTCAACACACACATTTTTTAAAATTATTTAAGAGCCCAGTGGTAGGATAAATATTTCACAAATGAAAAGTAGGTATCATTTGTCCAGACAAATAGCAATTTTAGGAATGATAGAAGATTAAAGAAAACAATACATTAATAACACAAAGCATCTAACTAGGATGATTTCTGCATTAATTTGGAAGAAAGAACATTGACAATATTTAAATGTGTGAATCAGAGCATATAAAATGAATTTTAACTCGCATAGTTCAGTCAAATATGATGCAAAGTGATAAGGTAGTGTAACAGTAAATACATTCACAAAAGAGAAATTAACAGACTCAAGAAAGTGACAACATATGAATCTCTATTTCTGATAAACCTGTACTTCTGTTCTTCATTAAAGTCTTCAAAACATATTACATCATTGTATTTTTTTCTCTCGGATCCAACCCCGATTACTTTGTAAAATCAAAATTTATACAAAATGTTCTTTGAATAAACCCTAACTAGTTATTTGCTAAAAAGAAAAATTTCAAATAAATCTCTAAACTTCAGGAACATTTGTTTTGTTGTCGACCAAGCTGGTATCATGTTGCTTTGATTTGGGCTGATGTAACAATTAGGAAATTAATAAAGGAACCACAACTTCATTTCAAATTAAGACACATGAATATTCATTCTTTATATAACCTGTATTTTATTTTCCCAAATTTTTCGACAATTTTCCATTGCTCTTGATTTGGGATTTCATAATCCATCATTTCTTTCACCATTACCTCCAATTCTATGCATGTTGTGTAACATACAACTGGAAGATCCTTCTTAATCATTAGAAATTGCTCAAATATTTCAAAATCATCGGTCACTTTATCAGTTATTGTCTTTCCTGTTAATCCTTTGACCAAAAATTCAAATTTAGAGTGATCCATACAAGCTTGTATTATCAAACTGTGATAATTTTCTTCATTCATTAATTTTCCATCATCATTCCAAAAAGAAGGTAGACCATTTTCAAAAATCGCCTGAAATAATTTCTTAAAATTATGAACTTTAAGGAGCAGCATTTGTTGCGCCTTGTCTTGTACTTCTTTAACATGGTCATACTTGCCAATAATTATTTTTGCCCAAATGATGATTGATGGTATGTCCTTGATTCCAAAACTATGCATATCTGATTGAGTTAGAGTGTTTAAAAAACTGTTTCTATTTTGAGCTATTTCTGAAGGCCTTTTGCTTAATGTCTCGTTTTCCACTTTACACCTCTGGAGAGCTATGTTTTCTATAACATCTTTATCTTCCATAAAATTCAAATGTGACTAGAATTTGGTGACTTCCACTGATATAGCATCCCATATAAGGTGTTTAGATCATTTTAATGGAAGCTTACCTGTCAATCTATCTTTTAATTCATCAACTTTCTTTTGCAACTATTTTCTATCATTCAATTTTATTTTCTTTTCTTCGGAATTTTGAATTAATTCATGTTTCAACTTCTAGTTTTCCGCTTTCAACTCTTCTATATTTACATCTTTTAGACTAATTTGTGACATAGCACTAGTCAATTCCTCTGTGGAGGACTTATCCATTTGTCCTTCATCCGTACATATAGATTGATCCCTTGTATTTTCTGGCACTTGCATAGTTTCAATATGTGTGAGGAACCTGCAATAGTTAATTGATAAAACGCAAAATATATGAGATCACAGAATATTTTATTGATCGCAGGCCACCTCGAGGGGGCAAACTCCTTTGAGAAAGCTCAATACAAATAACTCCATGGTGCCTTCATTGGCCTCAACACACACTTATATACTAAGTCTATGCTCAATACTATGGGTCAATACCAGGGGACAACTTACAAAGCAAATGTGTCCAATATTATGAGTCAATACCATCGGCTAATACAAACTATGGATCAACAAATACTACGGAATGACTTACAAAGCATATGTGTCCAACAACAATATACTAACGAAGTAAAGATAAGGGTTGGAATGGGTTCCTAACATCCCCTATCCCTTAGAAAAATCTTTGTCCTCAAATCTTTAGATGTGGAAATCGATGCAGAATATGAAGGAGTGGTTCCCCAGTAGCATCCTTGGGTTGCATTCTGTGCCACTCAATTAATACCTCTGTTATAGATTGAGAGAGAAGCTGACGCCTTTTGAGTTTTAGGGGAGATTGCTTGGAAGGATGTACATGAAGAAGAACCATATCAGTTGCTTGAAAATTGTGCTCAGAATGGTGCTGATCGGCTTGTTGTTTCATTCGAATTCTTGTCAAGTGAAGATTGTCCTACTGAATGAGAAGAATCTGATCACGGTTTCGAAGAACCAAGTCAAGTGCCTAAACTGGGGAACTGTTGAGGGTGTATGGAAGAAGAAATGGCGGTGCCTATCCATAGACTGCTTCATATGGTGTCATTTTAGATGTGGTATTGTACCATCGGAGTGCTTCAAGTAAATCCATACAAATAGTTGTCCAAATCTATGTAGGGATGGGCAAGGGTTCAAGCAGTCCTGGAAGGAGTGTCATTTCACCCTTGTTGATCTCGAAAGTATCACAGTCAGCCACCAACTGTTGCATTGTCATTTGCAGTCCCTCCCAAAATAAGTTACACTGTTCTCGGTCATATAGTTTGAGGAACCCAGAGTGCCCTGTCGATGGAGAAGCATGGAATTCGTAGAAGAGATATCCTTGTTGAAAATATCGCAACCAATTTGGAACAAGCAAAGAAATAGATGTAAGAGAATCTCAGTCATCAAATGTGTGAGGAGCATCTGCCCCCAGATTGTCCTTACCCTTCTTGCAAGGGATCGCATAGGCATAACCCATGAGTTCGAAAACCCATTTCAGGTGTGATGGGGAGGAGACCTGTTGTTCCAGGAAATTTTTCAGACTCTGGTGATCAGTCTTGATGCAGAAATAATTCCCTAATAGGTGTGGCTTCCACTTCTGTATTGAAAGTGAAATAGCCATCAGTTCGTTCTCAGATGTAGATGCGGCTAAATTCATACCGGAAAGGTCTCTTGAAGGTGGCAAGCTCACTGGTTCAACAAAGACACCTCCATATCTATCCAAGGAAGTAGTAGATACCATTGATGGGTGCATCTAAATGGAATGGAGCTGAGCAATGACACCATGTGAATTCTTCTTAAGGATATTTTCGAGGTGATGTGAACTGATGATGTAGAGAGACCCTGGTTGTAAGCCCATAAATTTGTGTTGTTTCCCATTGACTAAAAACTGCATCCAAAGTTCAGCAAAATCCCATAAGATGGGGCCAAGTGTGCGTAACCATTGAAATCCCAAAACCACATCACATCCGCCTATGGATGAGGAAAACATGTTAGAGAGCAGGTTATAATATTCCAGAGAGATACGAACATTGTGACACTTCCCCTTTCAAGGTAAGGTGCCTTCATTGGCAATCATGACTTCAAAGTTGGAGCAAGGATGGAAAAAACAATCAGCCTGTTTAGCGATCCCATGGTCAATGAAATTATGAGTGCTACAAGAATCGATGAGTATTGTAAGAAAGATCTTCTTAAAGTAACCCTGACCTGCATTGTTTGCGGGGTGGTGACTCTGGCTAAAGCATGGAGAGATATCTCTGGGGGGTCATCTAGAAACAGAGGGTCAACAGGTGGTTGTTGAATGTCGACCTGATCATCTAGTGTATCTAGAGATTCTACACCAATTTCAGAGGCAGGCGGAGAATCCACATCTAAGAGATAGAGCTGTTGCTCAACACATCTATGTCCCTGAGTGAATTTCTCATCACAATTATAACAAATCCCTTTTTATCTACGTGCCTGCATCTCTGCTTCAGACAAGTGCTTGATAGGAGTGGTGCGAGGAGCTGGCGTGATGGGAGGTCATTTGGAAACCAGATTTCTGAATGGAACAAAAGTGGATTTGGAGCATTGTTGGGCTGTGATCTTGTCCTCCACTAACTTATCCAACCCTAGGAATTCCATCATTGTGTTGGGACAGAACATTTTAACCTTTGAGTGGATCTCATCCTTAAAACCACTGATAAAAAAAATCATGCATAATTCATCATACAATCCTTCTGTGTGATTAGCTAGTTTCTGGAATTTTGTCAGATACTCTCCCACAGTTCCAAATTGGCGAATTTTAGTGAGTGCTCCTGTGAAGTCATCAAAAGCACTAGGACCAAATCGTTGCAAAAGGAGTTGGAAAAAATCTGTCCATTTTGGCTCGTCATGAGCAAGCTTGATGTACCAACGGTACCATTGAAGGGCTTCCTATTCCAAATGAAAGGATGCAAGTCGAATTTTTTGGACATCAAATGTATTATGCAAATTGAAATATTGTTTTGCCCGATATATCCATCCACTTGGATCATTACCATTGAAGCAAGAAAAATCAAGCTTTGGCCCACGAAAATTGCTGGAAGAAGAGACCCCAGTGTTCATGGCTGAATGCTGAAGATGGAGAATGAAAAAATTTTCATCCAAATCTTAGAGTTTGGTTTTGAGGGCTGCAAGTTCTTCCACCATGATTTGTGCTTCTCCGTGGGTGACAATCATAACTAGGATTTTTTTTTTTTGGTGAATGGGTAGAAAAATAGAAACAAAATCTTAGTTAGTAAAGGGAAATTTGGATTTGGGGAAAACTCTGATGGGTAATTGAGGTTTGACTAGGTTTTGGATACTTTTAAATGGACAGGGAAGTAGAAAATGTGGATTTCAGAAGCGAGGTGAAGGAATGGGAAAATTTGTCAGAGAGGGACAAGGAAGCAGAAATAGGAAATGAACACGGTGGCAAAATTTGAAGGCAATTGGGTGAGAATCGAAGAAGTTATGGCAAACCCTAAAAAAAGAAAAATGTGGGATTTTTGGTTTTGGGAAGTGGAATTCGGAATAGGATCCTTAGGAATGAAATATGCAGAATGGGATTGCAGGGTGTTAGTGAAGTTTCAGGGGAAACAGAGTTACGGAACAAAAACTCTACATAATAAATAAACACATTTGAAAAGCTATGGGTCAATTGTTGAATGCATAACCTATATTCCAGCTAAAACTCTAGTGTTTAACAAACATAATGTTGTGATTCTTAATTTCTTGATTTGTTTCATAACAGTGTCTTTCAAAGGCTCAAATCTCTTTTCATTTGAATCTTGCGGGTTTTGTTCTCCAACTGTAGTACCCAACAAGTAATTATTCATCGAATCTAAACGAATTGTTATGAAGACAACAAGGCAATTTCCACTAAACTATGAAGTAATAGAAAAATGATTACCAACTGATAGGCGAATCTACAAGTAACATTGCATGCCGTAGAAAATTACGGTGGTGAGGACATCATTGATTGTCTGTAGAGCATATCAATCAAAGAGCTGTAAGTATACATGCTGATTAAGCAATAAGAAATAATGCTGTGAACATATGGTGTTAATTACATACCCCTCCTACATAATTCTTTATTTGTCTTATGTTCTTCAAGAGAAATGTAGCGAAAGACAGAGCAGCGGGCATGTGTTCGATTAAGAAATAATTGGGAATTTTCTCTTAATGTAACCCACCTTGTCCATTTGGATCTAATTTTACATTATTACTAACTTGGACATCATTCTTGGCAATTATTTGACACTTAGCACCAATTTTACAAACTATCATGAGTATGGCCAAGTGGCTTAAGCCATTGTGACCCAATGCAAAATTTTGGGACATGACAGTATCCTTCAGAGATCCTGATTATGCTACTATTGTGAATAATGTATTGGGTGCTAATGAATTTACAATCTAGTCTATGGTAGCATATAATCTTAACATGTTTGATGTGCAAATATTCGTGAAAAAAGAATTGCAATATCCACTATGATCGAGGATCATGTATTGTTCGTCTGAATGAATATATTTTCACTTCTGTACTAACTATTATCAACTTAATGGATTTACTTGGTCTTTCAATTTTATACTTAAACACCTTTTGAATTACTAAGACTTGTTTTTTGTTGCTAGTGAGATCTCTTACTGCTGGTATAGTTTTTCCTAACTAGTCTTGCTATTGCTGATATATCTTCAATTGCTAAATGTGTGCTTAAATTTTAACATAGTGACTTTGGGAGTGTTGAAGTTGAAAGAGATGAAAATTATGTTTTTAATTATCAGATCTAAACTTTTATGCTGAACTAATTTGTTTTCATTATTATATATGTAATTTATTTATGCATTAAAGTATATTTTTTTTAATTTTGTTTAGTCAATGGTATCAAGAGGAGTGCCTCAAAGACTATGCACATCAAATATTGTGAATGCACACTGGACTTGAACTGAAGATCATGAAACCAAACACTGGACTATTTTTTCTAAGTGTACATCAACTTTGCTGTAAATTACATTTTTTATTTTGTCATTGGTTTGTTAAATTGGTGCTACTACTAGACCTGTTTAAATCATTGATCATATTTACAGGCCTGAATTCCAAAGAGATGTCGGTTATATATGCACACATATTTGCACTTCCTTTTTCAATGTGATATGTGTGTATGCAATAACGAATAAGATGTAATTATTCCATGATTGATGACAACTTCCCAAATTTCAAAGTGGCCCTCCACAAATTTTTTATGTGCATTGGTTTTTTTGTCTTAAAGATTGTAAAATTAAACTTGGCAATCAAATAAACTAATTGTATTAGTAGATCCTACCATACAATCATATCTACAAAGCATCAAGACAAAATATTTATATTCTCCAAATTAAAAATACTTGCATATTATCATCGAGAGTCTAGACAACCATGGTTGCATGGTGAAGATGGGAGTTTTGAGATTCAATTAGCTAACAAGGAAAACTCTCCTCGAGAGCAAAAGCTGCAACAAAAAAATCCTTCCTTGTTCTTCTTAATGGAAAAAAGGGGATTAAAATTACATTTCATGTTCCGGGGATTTTATTGAGACTTAATGAATTGGTCCCAAGTATCACACTCATAAATAATAATGTTTAATTGTTTTGGTTCAAGCAGTCACAACAGAACTTCATGTTTGACCACCTCAATTGAGATTGTACTCAATCCATTGGTGATTGTGCTGTGGAATTTTTTCATGAGTTGAGCTTTCTTCGTGGTTGTCCCAATATCATCATGCAATGCCTACACAGTGACCTTGAACACTCTTCACAACTTCAACGTCTTCATATTTGAAGGTCCTTAATGCATCCAATCGTTTCTCCTTTGGAATGGGCCCCTCAAGCGTACCTGGGGGAGGCAAATTGCATCTTCAGAAAAACCTTTTCGATCACATCGTGAAAGCCTTGGAATTTCTTCAATGAAGCAGTGATGTCCCTCTCTAAGGTTTCTCCTACTGTTTGGCATTTGTCTATGGTGGCGTAGTCTACCAATATGTCTTCCACGACTTTATTGGATATATTGGGGGGAATGACTACATTTCATTATTGCCATGCTGCATTGCCATCCATATTGGCTTTAAGCTCAATAGTATTTTGATTGCTTTCTTGAGTTTTGGCTCCTATATCATGAAGTTTATTTGCTTCACTTTGAACATCAAAAAACATATCCTCCACTTATTCTTGTATTCCCAGGTATTCTTCTTGTAACAAAAGGGTGTACTCATTGAATCCTAATAAACCTTGTGTACCTTTCTTTGAAGATTCCACCTCTATGGGAAAAGTATCTCTCTCTTTCTGCAAACATTCTATTTGACGGGCAGAGCTTTCCCTCACTGCTTCAAGCTCGTTCACTTTTGATGACATCTCATCCTAAACCTTTGTAAGTCTTTGCATAAGATCTCCACTGCTCGTTTCTCCACTTTCAATGCATCATTGTCGTGTTTCAATTCTATGCTTTCTCTTCTTGCCTCTAGGAGGATATCCTCTAGTAAGCTTATCCTTTGCTTGGACTGCTATGCTTCTCCTAACAATTTGTCAATATTGTCTTCTGTGGCCATGGCAACGGCCACGGTGATATATGCAAAGGAATTAGAAATTTTGTCAGTGTCTTGAAAGACAGACACTTCGGTCATGGTGACCATCTCAGGATGCGTAACGATCTAAAGCCTTATTTCTATCTTTTGCACGATTTGCTTCTTCCTTGGGTTAAACTTATAAGAACTAATCTTAGCTACTGAAGTTGCTTTGGAGGGGTTGTACATTACAATCCCAAGATCCTGCAAAGGGAAATCTCCCCTAGTGAGTGGGATGTCAGAGCTAGCAGTAGGAATATCGATGTCTATGTCTTGTGGCATAGATTCTGTCATTCTTTCTACTTCTTCAAGATCCTTTGCAGCTTTCTTTTGGGTTTTCAAGTCTCGTGTCCCAGTTTCGTGTGTTCCTTTTGATTTTTCTAGTTCCCCTTCTTCTTTCTCCCTGGTTTTCATGTTTTGTGGCCCAGTTTCCCACGTTCCTTTTGACTTGTCCAGTTCCTCTGCTTCCTTCTCTTGGGCTTCCATGTCATGTGGCCCACTTTCCTATGTTCCTTTTGATTTTTTTAGTTTCTCTGCTTCCTTCTCCTGGGTTTCCATGTCTTGCAACCTATTTTCTTGCTTTATTTTTGCTTGATCTACTTCCTCTGTTGCCTTCTTTGTGGTTTCGATTTCCCGTGATCTAGTTTCCTGCATCCCTTTTGATTGGTCCAATTCCTCTGCTTCCTTCTTATGGGTTTCCTCGTGTTTTCACAATGTCTTATTTTCTCATTTTGATTTGATGATATCCAAAATGGTAAATAAAATTGCTCCCTGTAATTATTCAATGATAGGAATAGGAAACTTAGCTTCAATTGTCGTCTTATTTAGCTCTGTATGATTTGGACACATACATTATGAAACTTCGCTTTTGTGAACCATCACCATTGGTGCAAAAAAATCACTCTGGCTAGGTTGAATTATTTTTGCATCTAATATTCCTTGAACTATATTTTCAATCTCACTCTTTTGTTCATATGGGTACCTGTAGGGTCTAATGTTAGGTAGTACACTTCTTAGTTACAAGTGAATAACAGGGTCATGATCTCGAGGAGGTGGAATACCTTTTGGAATTTCTTGAAATACCTTGGAATTATTGTCAATAACTTGTTGGAGATCCATTGGAATATAGGGTATATATGCTTGAACATCTAGTGAGCACAATTATGCAATTACTTCATGTTGTCCTTTTATTAGCTACTTTTTCATGTTGTTAGAGCTTATCACTTTAGATGGTTTACATGGAATACCTTTGAGTTAATGTCTTTGAAATTAACTTCACAGCTAATATTTGAGCCTAAATAGAGTAATAGTCCATCATTGACTCATAGAATGGATATATCTAATCATCTCGAGTATATTGTAGTGACATCCACTCCAAGAGAGTGTTATTTTCCTAAATGGGTAACATATACTATTGAAGTTGTTGGTAGTACAATTGATTGGAGGAGAAATCAAAGTTGAAAACAACAAGATAATGTTGTAGTCATGACATGTAGTACATATGATCAAAAGTTATAGATTTTTTTTACAAAATCGATCATTGAAGCTAAGGTTGTCAAACTTTGGTTGATGCTTGCACCCCATGATTAGGAGGTTTTCCTAAAAAATGGGTGTTGAAGTAAAACATATTATAATCCTCCAGTTGTGTTGAAGGAAGGATGTCGAATTATGATGATATTGGGGAATGTGTCAATCCAACTTATGGATCCAGTTGAGGAACTAGTCAATATTAGTTGATGGGCCCACTAGAGTATCTGAAGTAGCCAATGAATTCAGTTTGATATCAATAAAAGAAAAAAATTATTCAAATAATATATTGAAGTGGTCCCAATAAAGTTAGAGGGACAACCCTAAGGAGATAATTTTATAACTACTATAACATATTTTGTGGAATAATATAACCAATTGGGATTAGTATGAGTAATCATATTTGAAATAGTGGTCCATGTTTCATCAAGATTTGATAGATCCTCAAGTATAAATACATGAGATAAGAGATGTGAAATAAATAATAAGAAATATGTTTCTCTATGTTACATCTCTATGTTTGAAGATTCCTATGAATGCTTAATCAGTGTCTTTGCACACCACCTATTCATGCTCAAACACTATTGTTCTATTGTATCTTCAACATTCCTTCTATTTTCAACATTTGTGGCGAATCAAATAAGAGAAATGGGATGGAGCTCATTCCCCATGGCATCGAAAAGGAGAGTGAAGATATATGGAATAAAGAACTAGAATTCAAATAGGAGGCGAGACTTGAGAAACCATCTAAGGAAGCATATAAATAACATGAACATAGAGGTTAGAAGAAATTCATACAAGAAAGTGATAAATTCATACCACAATGATTCTTTTATATCTTCAGTCAAAACACCAAATTTGGAGTGAATATTTGCCCATTAAGTGTAGAACCAGCATAGATCCATCTTAAACCTGTAGCTATCAAGCACCGAGAGGGATCCAATTTCTTGAGGTGTATTTCTTTTTTTAAATTTAAACTCAAGAAATTTGATCTCTCTTGATTGATAGATCCAGGTTTAAGTTTTAAGTTTTTATTTTATAAACGAACATCTATTTTTTAATTACTTTTCATAATATTTTATTTTATGAACCAACATGGATTTTTTTTAAATACTTTCCATAATTTTTTATTTTATGAGCCGACATGAATTTTTTTAATTATTTTGTTACAAACATTACATCACGTTACAACATCTCCCCCATACTGGGCTGTAGAGCACCTCATTTCACTCAGTGCAATTATTTGACATAATATTTGAAGAGTATAAGGAGAGGTTAGTTTAGTTAATAGATGGATATTTCAATGTACTCACCAAGTCATCAGTAGTAGTTAAAATATGTTTGAGAGGGTACCATTTGGTCCTATTTGATGACATACACTTATAATCATCATAACCTATACCTTCAACCATCTGTAAAAAATAGATTTCCACCACTTCCATGGGTGAGAATGTCACTAAGAAACTATCCATGTCCACACCTCCATCTAGTAGTAGTTATTTTGTTAGTAACTTACTATCACATTCTGTGAGCATTCACTCACTTAAGGAATTTAACCCCATCTGAAGTTCATAACTACGCATAACCATTTTCATGCAACTTGTGTAATACATACTCCATTTTCATTGTATCCATAATGAATTTTACAATTGATGAACTTTCATTACATTTGTATAAAGAAAATAGCAAGACTTCAGCTAATGTATGGTAATGAACTACTCTATCAAGTGCTTGATGACCATGTTGATGACATGGGGGCTTCACTAGAAGGAAATATAATATCACGTTCATTCATATTGGCGTATTAAATAATCATGAAAACCTAAAAATTATATTGCTTATATATTAAGGGCCAAAGGTTTTTTTTATTTAATGTAACAATACAAAAATACTTTGGGGTCTTTTTTATATGGGTGGGCTAAAAAATATCCACCAAATGGAGATGGCGAGATCACGACCGGATGAGAAATCAGGTTGAGGCAAGGATCGGGCTTACCAGTACGCAGGGAAATCATGTATTGAGGCACGCTTGAGGCTAGAGGTTTCGTGGTGAAGAGGGTTGCCAGTCAATCATATTCGAGAGACAGTGGTCATTGATAGCCAATTGTTACCAATAGCACTCAGCTAGTTGTTACCAATAGCATTGAGAGAATCTAAGCCTCCAGGGCCTGTTATAGGCCCTCAATAGGCCTTGGTGGCTTGAATACCCAGCCACTCATGCCTATTACAAGGTTTGGAAGGTTTAGTCAGCCTCCTAGAGCTTGTTATAGGCCTTGGGGGCTTGGATGCCTAGCCCACAACAAGCTTAGTCAGCGATTGGGGAACTGCAACATGCAATCTAAATGTTGTACTATGTGCATTGGCTCTAGTGACATATAAGAAGTGATCTCCTATCTCTTCATTAGACCATTAGATTGTTGCAAATCATAATGATATGTGGTTGAGTAATTGCATTGTGTGTAAAGTAATGTGCATCCACAATATACATCAAAAGAAGCAAGGTGCATTGTAGAATGAATGTGGGGTCATAAGATGGGTATCATATCAATATGCTAGGTAGAAATATAAAGGGGTCTAAAAAATGTTAATGAAAAAATTGATACATACAATATCTAGTGAAAATAGGGTTTTTTTAAATTCGGAAGGCATATTGGGAGGGGGTTAAAAAAATGATTTTGGAAGGCATTTTTTTAATATTCAGTGAAATTAGGGGTATTGTTTCATATGCCATGAACGAACATGATATGATATCGGTTTATTAAGTGAAGCCCCCGTGGTTGATGAAGTGAGATTTTTTATTATCATTGATCAATTCCAAGGGAAAACCAAACATCATGATGAACTTGGTGTACAAAACCAATGAAATTATTCGAGCATCACTTTTGGGTGTAACAACATCCTCTAGGCATTTGGTGAAATTGTCAATGGAAACCAAGATAAAGCTATTTTAACAAAAGCTAACTAAAACAAGTCACAAGAAATCAATTTCCATCTCTAAAAGGGAGAAAATATGAAATGGAATGTAATCATCATTATGTGGGATCCCACATGCTAACATAAGTCAAAATTTTGAAAATACTTGATTGTGCAAAATAAAACCGTTTATAAACTACCATAATCCTACTCGTAGCATTTTATTCCTTGTCTATCATGGAACAGTTACAACCATTTATTTCTTGATATACACAAAGGACATTCATATCCTAATCCAAAAAAATAATTTTGTATAAATATCATTGTTCACAACATACTTGTATAAAACACCTATAATGATATTAAATGGAAATGTATGTTGTGCAATCTTCCAATGTTGTTTTATAGCATATAATTCTAGGAAGATTCCCTTGGAAAGGAACCAATATAAACATTGCACAATTGTGTCCCATTGTGAGTATGGATTCTAAATAATTGATCATTCATAAATTCATCATGAACATATCCTACATCCCTAGAACTTATCCAAGAATGGAAATCACATGCAACATGTATATTTCTTGGTTTTACAAAAGTAGTGAAATCATATACCTATAACAATAAATCTATAAGCTCAAATGTAATTGGGGAATTTTTTGAGAATGTATATCAATACTTAATGATCAACATAAATGTCACAACTTTTGCACCAAAATAAAATAGAAATATTTATGTATAACATAAACCATGGAATTGGCTTCAATTTGCGATGGTGTAATTCTTCTCGACAACATTCAACTTCTTGATCACAAACTATATATGATGATGTAGAATATCATCATATGGTTTCTGTAATGCTATTAATCATGATGTTGGAAGCATCTATGTCAAGCTGGAAGATTTTATCCCGCTGTGGCTAAACCAAGGTTGGTGCTTCCACAATCTTCTCCTTCAGAGTATTATATGATTATTTATAGAGGATTATCCATTCAAATTGGATATATTTGGTTAGGAGGTGATATGAGCATATAAAAAGAAAATTTGACAATAGCCATCGTGACCCGTGACCGAGGAGTGTGCACACTCATGCTACATTAATCATGGGAGGTAAATAGATGATGGTTTTGAATTTCTTGAAAAGGGGAAGGATAACATTAAATTATTATGATTCATTAGTAAACCAAATTGATAGCATGATTGTATCATTCATTTGAGTTGTTAACCATGGTATCATAGGAGTCTATGTAGAATAAAGTATTCAAGATAGATCACAAAGGAACATGTAGATAAAATCCTTGAAATTGTTTAGGATGGTGCAACTAAAAGAAACATGTGCATTTATAATTAAAATGGCCAAATTATGTAGTAGTAGGATCCCATTATATTACAAAGGAAGTGTTTGGATTATGTTCCTTTCTAATGTTGATTTGATGGTAACCACTAAAGTTATATTTGGAAGAGTGGAATCTTGCATGAGAATTGTTGAATACGTTTAGCATCAAGCTCAATGTTGGTGTTCAGAACGTTGAAATATTCAAAAATATCTTTCAAATACTGATAAATCTAAGTGAATACATCACTATATTCAGTGAAAATGATATATTCAAAGGTATATCAATTTTACTCTAAGAACATGGACTAATTGTTAAATTGGTCTCATAACTTCACATGATTTTTGGTGCACTATTGAAAGTGTTCAAAACTCATTATTTATATGCATTTTTTCATGAATCACCCTAACACTCAACAAAGGAATAACTAAGTGAAACAATATTATCCAATGAAATATAAATTTGATCATAAACCATTTTGTTCACTAAAATGTGTTTTTTCCAATTTGTCATAATTCTAAAATGTTATAAATAGGTTTCTTAATAGTTCATGGGTGTGTGCTTCTTGTGTACTTCTTTGGTAATTGGGGGTGGAGACTAAATATTCCCATACCTATGAGTATTTATGTTTATCACTACCTAGACATTTGTTTATGGGAGACCAATTGTATGTAATTCAACAGTGTACATGCATTCTAGGAATGTAAATTTCACAATTGCCAATAATTGTAGAAGATTTTTCTAGAAATAAAATGTGCATAGTTTTGAAACTTTCCCAGCATTTCAAGTAGGCACTAAACACTACAACATCATCAGGGGATTAGTCATAAGCTTAGAATAATGGAGAAGAGCAACCATTTAAGGATTTTAAATTGGTGAACAATTTTTGTAAAGCAAGATAATGTGTTGATGAAGTTGGAAGGCTTGTTTAGTTCGGTTTGCATCCAGATACAAACCTTTATGTAATGTTTTTGTATACTTTGTTTCTCAAGAATATCAAGTATATGTATTTTCTGAGGGGGGAAACAAGAGTTTAAATAGGTGTTAAATGGAGGTAGTCGTTATACCTAAAAATTAAATGGTCTTTTTAATATTATAAATCAATTAATGAATTATTATTAATATTTGGTTTATAAATATATATTCCAAAGAGATAAAATTACCAAAAAATGTACAAAATAGTTGAGTAGATAAGGGACAAAAGTGATCTCAAGAACCTTGTTAATTATTTTCCTTTGCTTCCCCTTTTCACCAACTATTTTGAATATGGAGTTTCCCTTCAAAATCTTGCATATCATTTTTCCCACATCCACACATCTAGCATCCACTATGGAATGCAGAGTGTTGTTTCTATTTTTTTCTTTCCTTTTCTTCAATTCCACATTTATGCATTTTGCATATGGAATGAGAAGTGCAAAGAGTTGTGTTTCCTTTTCCCACATTCCCAAGTTGAATCCTTGCATTCTTGCATCTTCACATCTAGTGAAAATTGTTAATTTTTCGATAATTTCATTCCATTATCATTAGGATATATAAGAGAATAACATGTACAACATATCTCTACAGCATATCAATCATAGACACAAAAGAAATCACACAAGAGACACAGAGTTTCACTGGGGAAAACCAAGAAGGTGAAAACCCCCGCAACTTCCTCAGAGATAGAATAAACCCAAGTACAAGATCACAAGCATCAAACCCAATAATATGTCTCTAGCAGATGCTCCTCCTCCTCCACATGTGCGCCACTTTCTCTCTTAGCTATGTGAGCTTGAGAAGTGAGTGAATGAATAGAATGAGGGACACACCCCTCTTATTTATACTTGACTTGTCCTGCCAATTAATTCACTAGGGCCGACTTGCTACTCAAGTCTAATAACCCAACCACATGCCCTAATCAGGGCCAACCCCTCACTGGTGGTCTAATAACCCATCAATACAAATGATGACACTTCCAATTACAAATGGCGACACTTCCAATCAGAGGAATAATACATCTCTGTGGGATATACAATAAAGTACAAATGTAATACATAGAAGAATATCTTCCAAAGTTACAAATACATCAACAAAAATTGTAGAGAATATTTATTCCTATATGTCATATATCACATACCCATAATCTGCACCCCTACATCACGCATCCTATGGAATCTAGTTTCTAAGTTTTTCTTTTCTTTTCTACATCTATGCATTTACACGTTTTGCACGTTGAATGTGGACTGATAAGAGTCGTGTTTCTCTAACACATTCCCAAGTAGAATACGTATTGTCCTACATGTCCCCATCTAGTGTGGAGTGTGGAGCTTCTTAATTATGTGGTTTCATATATCATATGCTCATGATACACACCCTCACATTCTACATCTAGATTGTGTAGGCCTTCCACTTCGACTGCCACATTTTGCATCATTCACAATGCATTCACATATGATTTTTACATTGTTATCAATTCATATCCAATTAGTATTTTATGAAACATTTCTTATTTTAGTTAAATTACAATATTAAACTAGCCATGTATTCCTATGTATAATGGCTACTTCCATTGAACACAGGCTTAAGCTCGTTCAATGGTTACTCCTCTCCATTATTCTATTTTGATGACTAACCCTTTGATTATAGGTGGATTGTCCCCTCGAAACATTGGAGAAGTTATAAAATTTATACACAGTTTACTTTGAGAAGATCCTCCACAATAGTCTGTGTATTTTTTACTTACATTGAATATAAAGTAACCATTCAAATGTGATTTATAGATGTGTCATTGTATTGGAATTTGACGTTTATGATGCTGAAATGTTCAAGAAAATCCTTTTTTTTAATCTTTGTCTTCATAATAATAATAATATAATTTTAAGGTCATAGCCTATGAAAACACCAAATTGTTGTATGAGACCCCCTTGTTTGTGGGATAAGGGACCCTCTTTGTGTAGTAATTTGACTACTAAATTCAAGTGAACACATCATCATTTTCAAAAAAAAAAACCTTTTCTTGTTGTATGACATCATTTTTCCAATAGTCACCAATGTAAAGTTTCCAACCATTATCTAAATCTAATGTATTTTAGTTGAATTCATCTCAATATGGTCATAGAGGATATTGAATGTCTTTCTACCCAATCTTCCCTTGGAACATTTGTGTTGGAATTTCCATCTCCCTATTACATGTCATAATTTGTAGGTGAGTGGTCATGGACATTTAACTGAAGATCACAATGCGTCATGCAAATGTGCAATATTAGGGATGATAATTAATCGTTTACTGTTGTAATCCCCCTTAGCACAATGTACATATCAAGGGTTCCATTTTGTTTATGAATTTAGCACATACATAATCATGTTCAACAAAGATATGTCAATTTCCATTACTAAGTGACCATGCAAAAATATTACACTAGTTCCATAGCTTCACTTGATTTTGGGTGTGCTAGTTTAAGCATTTAACATAATATGTTAATGCACACTTTTTTGCAATAGCTCACCAAATAACGAAATTGTTAGGTGAAGCAATATTTTCCAAGGAAATGGAAATCTAATCATTGCTCATTTTGTTCATTGCAACATATATGTTTGCAAATTCTTCATCATCTAAAATTTTAGGATGGGATTTTTAATAATTTTCCATATATATTTTTATGAAGCTTATATAGCTTCATTGGTCAATGGGGTTGAATGACGAGTATTCCAATACCCCTAGGGATTTGCATGCATTACTACCTAGACTTTTCCTTTAGAAGCCTCATTATAAAAAATTTGGTGGTGTATGTATTCAGTCATTGTGTCAATATTATGCAACCGTTATAATGCAATTTATAGTCTTACTTCAAATTATAGGATATTGCAATGAATTGTGATGAGTTGGGCCTAAAAAAATAGAGTGTTTGTTTTCTAAGGTTGTCATGCAATAACCAACTAAGGTGTCAACAGTTGTCAAAAAGGCATAGGTGATTGAACAAGTTAGTGCATTGGAACAAACTGATCTACATTGGGATTAATGCTATATGTTGGTGTCAAAGAAGTCTACAATAATGATCATAATATAATAGGCGTTTCTCTTGATTGCATCATGTGTGTCATCAACCAGTGACAATTTATCTATTTCTGCTTCCATGTATCGTGGAAAAAAAAGTGAGTGTCTAGAGTTGTTTTTAACACATACTCCTTTTGTGAGGGTTTTAATTAATTAGATAATGGAATTGTGTTGCCCAAAAGGGAACACTAATTAGAGAGATGGTTTTACTAACATTAGAAACATAAGATCTCTCGATTCTTGGATAATATGATTTCCACGATGCTCTTGGTGTATGGCATGTATTTGTTGTTCCAAACCTAGAGTCAAGACAATGCTAATGAGTCTAAGTCACAATTGCAATACTACAAATTTTTCAGTAAAGCACCTCTAATAAATTGCCAACTTACCTGCAGCCTTCGCTCACTCTACCAGTCCTTAAGAGAATCCCTAATCTAGTACGTCACTGCGTTACGTATTCTTTTTGTGAATTATCTCTGTGAGTGGTGATCCTCTGTGTGTTATTGGTGATCCTCTGTGTGTTATTGTTGAACCCCTTCTTATGTTGCATGCATACCTTATGTTGACCTAATTCCTTCTTCTTTGGCGTAACCATAATCCTCGCGACCTCACTCTACCTCATTGTTATGAAAACCAACGACCATAGAACGCAGAAGTTCCTGGTGAAAGTGTGGCAGATAACTGTATTTTTCTTTGAAAGGGCAGCTTATAAGTTGCTCTGGTGGCAATTTTCATTGGTAAGTCCTCTGTGCGTAATTGTCCTGGGTTTCTTGGTCTCAAATGACTCTGAGATACCACCATTTTTTAGTACAACCATCCTTCCTGGCGTTTTCTTTTCAAATTTGTGTCTCGATCTGTTGATACTGTAAAGATCCTCAGCAAACAAATTTGTGTCTCGATCGCTATAGGCCGCTACATCTTTATCTGGTTGGTGTTTTTCTCTGACTTTCTTTTTCTGTCGCATTCTTCCTTTCCATCTTGTTTTCGGTTTCGGTGCTTTGATTCAATCCGAATCTCAATACCTCATTGCACCGAATCATATTGACTACCTTTGATTTTTACGTTGGATTTTGAATCTTGGAATTTGTTGTTCAAACTTATCAATTAACCTCATAATCTATCTATCTATCTAGCTTAGACGTGATACTTGGTTTCAAAGCCCTAAGGGAAGAAGGTATCATAGTTTACTTTATTCCTTTAGATGTGTAGACATAATATGATCGCGATTGTATTATTTACTGCAGTTGATATTATGTACACTTATGCCTGAAAAACCTGTTTGTATCGAAACACAATCGTCACCACATCCAATTGAGGAATCTTGTATTTCGACAGTGTTGGAGATGTATTGCATCTGTGTTTGCGTTGTTTGCTGGAGAAGAGATCGAGCAGGAAAGAGGATTCACAGTTCTCTCGACAATATGGTTTGAAATTGACAAGAGGGTTCACAGTTCTCTGGTGCAAATTGATGGAAATAATTTTTTCTCGATGTATGGAAGCACTTCTTTGGTCCTGAAGATTCTAGATACCTGAACTCGATCACTAGTGAACTCGATCACCAGTTATGAAGGAGATATATGCAGGAGGTTATCATGCTCTAGGTAAGCCAGGAGGTTATCATGCTCTAGATAAGCCAGCTTCTTGCTTTCTAGTGGAAGCGTAGTATTGATTTGTTCAAAACTCATTTGCATAGTGTTTTCAATAGTTCTTTTGCATTTTGAAAATAAGACTAAATTAAATTTGTAATAGTGTGCATTTTGAAGTTGCAAGAAACCGAAACTCTTTGAAGTTTACTCTTTTGTTTAAATAACAAAAATTAAAGAACTTTTTCATTTGCTACACATCATTTAACACAACTTAGAGATCTATAATTACACATCATTTAACACAACTTAGAGATCTATAATTTCTATGAATAAAAGAAATCTTACTATAGTTTACAAGTCATGCACATGAAAGTTGATATGTTCAAAACTCAAAACAGGTAGTTATCTAAAGAATTGAGTCTTCTTCGATAACAACATTCCGATTTTGGATTACAACAGTGAAAAATGGAGCATCAAACATATTCTTGTCCTAAATAAAATCAAGGAATTTGATGAAAATGCACTGCAGGAAGACACTAGAATAACAAATGATTTTGGATTACAACAGTGAAAAAGGGAGCATCAAGCATATTCTTCTTTTGAATAAAATCAGGGAATTTGATGAGGATGCACTGCATGAAGAAACTCTAGAATAACAAATGAATACCTTAAGGTAAATTAGGAACTAAAGAAAATTGAATATGAAGTCTTTGAAAAGTCAAATAACAACATCATGAGAGATAATTAGACCAGTTTCAAGATGCACCTAAGATTGTAGGATTAGTTTTAGGATGCATCTAATATTTTAAACTTTGTTAATAGTTTCTTTTAAAAAGAAATCCATATGTTTTAGGATATAAACGGATAAGGATAATTTTTTTCATAATCTTTATTATAGCAAATCAATTAGATTTGTAAATAGAGGTTTTCTTAATGATGCTGATCTAATATTATTCTTAATATAAAAATGAAGAATAAAGATAATTTAACATTATTCTGTAGCCAAAATCATCCCATCAACTTTAAAACTTTTCATGACCATAGTCATAAAAAGGATGAGCATGTGATACATTAAATGCCCCACCCATCCGCACATAAAATAGTAAACTAAGAAAACTATTGCTTCCAAGAAGATCATGGAAGTATATAAGTAGGAACCTGTAGTAAAAACATACATTTCAATAGTAAAATGACAAATTATGGTGTATCAAATCCTAAAGACTTTTGGTACAATAAAATAGTAAACTATGAAAATTATTTCTTCCATGAAGATTATGCAACCCACGACTAAGAGTGAAAAAAAACATTAGTAGTAAAAAGACAAATTAGATATATCTAAACATTAGTAGTAAAATGACAAATTAGATATCCCTACTGCATGTGGTGGTCTATCAAACCCTAGGGAGGCTTTTGGGTCTAAGGGGCCATCAATAGATTGTGCAGAGAGGAACCTAAAGGGTTTGCTTTCAGAGGCTTCCTAAAAGAAACCTTAGAAAGAGAAGCTCTTATCAAGGTTTCTCGCGAACTAAACAAAAAAACAAGTAGTTGTAATTTGTAGTAACATTACTGTAAAGAAGAAAATAGAAGTAATCCATGCCCCTTGTTCATGTAGACAAGTCTGCATATAAACAAATAGTAAATCCCCTGAACAGAGTCAATGTTGCATGAAAGTTACCTAAACCCATAACATGTTATCCCAAATGTTTTTTCTTCCACATTTCTAAACCTGTTAACAAAGACAAATTTGTAAATTATAATTACTCTCTTTTCTGCTCCCAAGTCTTCCACCAAACGAGCACCTAACTTCCTATGTAAACTTCAATCAATAGTCTCAACCCCAACTTTTTGAAGCACCAAAGCAAAGGCATCGGGATTTCATAGTAATAGAATACTACTCCAAGTATGATTGACTTTAAAATAATCAAATTGGGTAATGAATTATGAGAACTTGCAATGTATCATGTTTAAATTATTAAAACGAGAAGAGTTGTCTAGTACATGCGCCAGCATAGGCTCATTTTCTTTATGAATCCTACTAAAAATGATATTAAGTGAAATTGCACACAATGCTTGGAATCTGACATGAACTTGAAAGGCTTAAATTGCAGACAAACTTGAAATGTGCTCTACATGGATATACTATTTGAACTTTTCCAGCTCAAACAAGTGCTCTTCAGAAGTAATTTGCAAATGAACCCTCACCTCTGCTAGTAAAAAATCTGTTTTCCAGCTTAATGTTTTTCGAGCTCTAAAAACCCGTAACACAGAGTGATATGCATTTACTTTTAGTTGATGTGTAATCTCATCTGCCAAGTGTTCATGGGCAGAGCCAGTCTTTCTGTTCTTCCTTCATTTTTTTGTCGATGAATGAATGGACAAAAGTGGTCAATGTCCATTTTGGACTCCCTAGAAGAAAAGGCCCTTACGTACACAAAACATTGCAAAACTTTGCAGGAAAAAATTCCAGCCTTGTTGCCTACAAAAGATGTTCAAGCCGATATTAGCAGTTACTCACTTGCAGAAGGATTTAACATCTTCTGAAACAATCTTGAAATTAACACAAGTCGCAAAAGGATGTTTTCCCAAATTCAAGCAAAGCAGATAATAGAAAAATACACATGGACTATAATGTTTATAATCAATGCAATTTCCCACTTTGCATAGAATTATATCTTTAGTTTCAACTAGTGAAGTATGAACAATATGAAAGCCCAAACAAGGAGAGAAAATTCCAACATTCCTTCACAGAACTCAGAATAAACACAGCATTAAACTATAAGTTCAAAAAATCACCATAAAACAGAAAGAAAAAAGTTAAAACAGCTGACAACATACACAAACATATATGTAAACCAGTGTTTTCAAAGAGGCGTTCCCCACATTTTGCGTACAGGACACCTCCGGGGATCATCCCCAATTTTTTTAACTTATATGGCTTTCACAATAAACTAACAATATTCCTTAAATCTATCTACAAAAGATCCCTTACAAATTGTTATCTAAAGCAAAACTCTTGCACATTCTACCGAAAATAACTTTTGGTACTTGATAATTACACATATCAACCAAAAATATGGGAGCAATAAAGTAATGTCAAAGCATAGGTGACCTGGATAGGGGGTTGGCTTTGGTGAAGCCTTAAACCAAGATTATGACTACAACCCATAATTTGTGAGCAGAAGCATCAACGAATAACAGTTTAGAAAATGCTCAACATAGACAATATTAGTAAAAAAAAAAAAACAATCAATGTCAAATTTGTCAACTCTTGGTTGAACTCGTGAATTTCCAACTATGAGAGAGTTTAACCAGACTTGCCTCAATTTGGTTAAAATGGACAGATTTAACTAGTTACATAGCCAAGCCAAGCCAAGCCAAGTAGATTTGTACATTATGCAACCATCCTCAAAAAGCCAAACCTTGGACAAATATATATACATGAAAATAGTATTTATATATATCTATCCTCATATTTATGAAACAACCCTGCAAAATCACTTTTAATCAACGAGCAGCGAAGTAGAGAGACTCACCTGAATATCAGCACATATTAACGAAAAAAGAAGGAATGGGTATTTAAATCAGGCTCTAACTACAGCACCCAAGACAAGAAAGCAAGCTAACATCTCTGCACTGCATAGTGGATGGGAATTGCACCACAGCACAGGAATTGGATATATGATAAGAAAACAAGCCAAATGTCTACCAGCAACTTTTAATGAAATGGACGCAGAAATACGTTTCTTCACGAGTTTACGCAAAGATACCTCTGCCGTATATCTCTGAGCAGCACGCTGAAGGGCGTTTGCGTCGAGAGCTCAACTATAAGAGAAATACAATGTTCTTCACGAGTTTACGCAAGGATGCCCTACTGCCCCTACTGCTTATTTATATAGTTTGAGCTCCGAATCATGCATGACCTCGATTGCATGTAAGAGTGGAGTAAGAAGCTCTTCATGCATTTAATGAACAAACCTTCGTACGTGCGTGAGCACTGTCCAAACGCCCTCGATTTAAGGTCATAGTATGGTGTTCTTACCGCTCAAAATGACTGGTTTAGGGTGATTCAAATAAATAATGAACAAACGCCCTCGACTTAAGGTCAAAATGAGTGGTGTACCGTGATTCAAATAAATAATTTTGAATTGTAAATATTTAGTTACTAATTAATAGTAAGTTAGTGAAACTAGGTGTGTAAATTTTGTTTTTAAAGTTTTACATTAATATTTAATAATTATCATTAATATTTAGTTAATACTTCATAGTAGTGGGTGGAAGTAGAGATGCAGCATTGTTGCTAAAGGTTTATGTAGTGGCCTTGTGCAAGGGGCGATTTAAGTGCTAGTTTTCACAGGCTGTCCAAACACCCTCTATTTAAAGTCATAGTATGATGTTCTTACTGCTCAAAATGAGTGGTTTCTGGCGATTCAAATAAATAATTTTGAATTGTCAATATTTAGTTAGTAATTAATAGTAAGTTAGTTGAACTACGTGTGTAAATTTTGTTTTTAAAGTTTTGCATTAAGAGTGGTTTAGGGTGATTCCAATAAATAATTTTGAATTGTCAATATTTAGTTAGTAATTAATAGTAAGTTAGTTGAACTAGGTGTGTCAATTTTGTTTTTAAAGTTTTGCATTAATATTTAATAATTATCATTAATATTTAGTTAATAATCCATAGTAGTGGGTGGAAGTAGAGATGCAGCATTGTTGCTAAAGGTTTATGTAGTGGCTCCGCGCAAGGGGCGATTTAAGTGCTAGTTATCACACGTTGTCCAAACACCCTCTATTTAAGGTCATAGTATGATGTTCTTACCGCTCAAAATGAGTGGTTTCTGTGATTCAAATAAATAATTTTGAATTGTCAATATTTAGTTAGTAATTAATAGTAAGTTAGTTGAACTAGCTGTGTAAATTTTGTTTTTAAAGTTTTGCATTAAGAGTGGTTTAGGGTGATTCCAATAAATAATTTTGAATTGTCAATATTTAGTTAGTAATTAATATTAAGTTAGTTGAACTAGGTGTGTAAATTTTGTTTTTAAAGTTTTGCATTAATATTTAATAATTATCATTAATATTTAGTAAATACTTCATAGCAATGGGTGGAAGTAGAGATGCAACATTGATGCTAAAGTTTTATGTAGTGGGAAATCCCATTATAGGTGGTAAGAATGTGGTAAGAAATGGTTTTATTTAGTTAATAGTAGTAAGAAATTGATGGAAATATAATTAATACAATATTATTATTTGAAAATAAATCTCAATATTGATGTTTAATTTGTTATCTATATTCAATTAATTAGTGATAATAAGTTGTGGACTTAAAGGTGCATTATCATTGAAAAAAGATTATGCATTGACATTTGACTATTTATCGATAGGTAATATGTGGCAAAAAAATTATGAAGTAGAATGCATTATTATTGGGAAAATAGAAATGATTGTCAACTAAGTTGTATATGGAATAGAATAAAGAATGGAATTGTATGAAGTTAAATAAAAACATTGTGATTGGTATAAGAATTTAATGTAAATCTCTACAAACCATAATTAAAGGAATACAAGGATATTGTTGATCCATGTGTCAATCAAGATAGACATGCAACATCCTTGATCATGGCCAACTTGAGGTTCATAACAAATTTTATGATTGAAATTTTTTCCCGGTGATCTTCTCTTGAACCATCACACCCGCCCTACTCTTCAGTTTGTCACATGCTCTTCTTCAACAAGGGATCTACATGTCAACACTAATAGGTTGGCAATCATACAACCCTACCAACTCAGATCCAAATTACTTGGCAACATCAGTAGGATATGCAGTGTAGGTTGTTAGTGTGTCCAACAAGCCCAATGCTCAAAGTCAATCACATACATGCTAATGCCCATAACATTCGACAAATATCTCCCTTATCCATAATTTTTTTAGTTCCATTGTTGACTTGGGAACCATTATATAAATGATGGTCTCACACCCTCTTGTTGTATAAATATGTAACATTATTTATTGTAGAATATGCAAGATGAGAACATGTAGGGTAAAAAATGCAATGTTGTAGGTTGTAATAGGCTCCATACTATGTAAAATGCCCATAATGTTTTGTGGTCATCTATATTTGAAGGATTGAACTCAACATGTCACTTTTTTGCATGGATCTATAGGTTCTTGTGGATCTTCCATCTCATGGTCTTCGTGTTCTTCTGGAATCGCCTCTTCCATTGCTGCATCTCTGATCCTAGGTGCTTCTGGTTCTTCAATGTCTTCAACAGGTAGCTTTTTGGATTTTTTGTAGGATGAGTCTTCGTCAAATGTCAAGTCCCTGTTGATGTCGATCTTCTTGAATCCTGGGAAGTATATTCTCTAATCCTTTGAGCTTTCATTGTATCCTACGAATATACCCTTCTTTCCTGAAGGATCTAGCTTCTTCCTTTTCTCCTTCGGAATATGTATGTACACTGGGCAGCCAAATATCCTAAGATGGATGAATTTTGGTTTCTCACTGGATAATTCTTCTTTTAGATTTTTGTTGCCAAGTACTCGATTTGGAGTACGATTCTGTACATACACGACTATCCTTGCATCTTATTCCCATAGATGGATCAGAAGTTCCTGGTCATGAAGAATTTCTCTTATTGCTTCCATGATTGTTCTATTCTTCCTTTCTGTAATGTCGTTCTACTACAGATTGTATGGAGTGGTCAACTCCCTCTTAATCCCTGATTCTCTGCAAAAGTTCTTGAAGTCATCTGATGTGAATTATCCGCCATTGTCTGATCAAAAGGTCTTGATCTTCTTCTCTGTGTGGTTCTCGATCAATGCTTTGAATTCCTTGAACTTGCTGAATACTTCATCTTTTCTCTTCAAGAAATATATCCAAGTCTAACTAGAAAAGTCATGAATAAAAGAAACATAATATACATACCCACTCAATGAACTAGATGACATCAGACCACATACATTGGAGTGGATAATTTCCAAAATTCCTTCACCTTACTCTCGCTACTTGGAAATGTCTTCTTTATGTTCTTTCCTTTCGCACATCCTTTGCAAACGCCTTCATGCTTTGCCTGAATTTCTGGAATTCCTTCAACTGCTTTGCTTGAAAGTGGTAGTGCTCTATAGTGGACATGTGCAATCCTCCTATGCCATAGTTCACTTGGCTCCATTGATTCATGGACCAAGGATTGTTCAGGTTGGCCCTTCAATTTAAATAATCCTCCCTCTTGCTCTCCAATCACAACTGCATCATCTATGGTCTTTCCCTTTGGCCCCATTAGAACTTGGCCATCTACAAATGCAACCGTCATACCTTTTGCATTTATTGCTCATATGGAGAGAAGGTTCTTCTTGAGTCCTGGAACATATAGGACATCCTTCATCTTTAGAGACTTCCCAGAGTCTAGCTTGTAAGAGGTTTCTCCACTTCCTTTTATGGGGTATTGGTAATCATCCCCAAGATTCACCTTGTGAGGTGACTCATGTTCAGATAGGTTTACAAAGGATTCTTTAAATCCTGTCACATGCTTAGAATCCCCACTATATACAATCCAATCATGTGAGTGCTGATATCAGGACATACTCTTCATCAATTGAAGATTCTCGATTGTCTTCTCTGGTTCTCTTCCTTGGAGGTTCATCATCCTCTACAGTGTGAGCATGATGTCTTTTCTTGTTGTTCTTCTGGTTGGAGCCTCTGTTTCTGGGACAATATTTGGAGTAGTGTCCCTTCTCATGGCATCTATAACATCTAACAGTAGATGGATCTCTCTTGAATCTTCTAATATTATTCCTTTGACTTTAGTGGTGGTGTTTGTCCCCTTTACTTTGATGGTAGTGCTCCCTCTTGTTGTTATTCCTCTTTTTGTGTGATGTGAGAGCTTGATCTTCATTTCCCATCTTCTCTTCTTGATCTACAAGTCGAGCTTCTTCTTGTGAGCATTCTTCCCACAGTTTGCTGAAGGTGATTAACTTCTTTCGTGCACAAATCCCTTGAATGAAGGAGTCACATGATCTAGGGAGACCATTCAAGGTGGTCATCACAATTTCTCCATCTTCTACATTTTCTTCCACAGCTTCAAGTTGCTCCTTTATCTGAGAGACCCTTGTAAAGTATGACTGCATGGTCTCTGCATTTTGAATCTTCACATTCTTCAACTGGTTCCTCAAGGTCATATTTCAATTTATATTCTTCCCTTCAAACAACTTGGACAAGGCATCAAGCATCTCTTTAGGTGTCTTTAAAGATGACACATGTGGAATGAGATGATCCTTAATAGAATCTGCAATGATCCTCTTGGCCTTAACCAAGTTCTTCTTGTGTAAGGATTTAGTCTCATCTCCCTATGGTGATGGAACCTCTTCATTCACATAGCTGTCCAATTCATTATCTGCTAGGAAAAGCCCAATCATATACTTCCATGCTCTTAAGTTATCGGCCCCTTCAAGCTTATCCTCAAGCTTGGTATGGTGAGACATCTTTAATGAGAATCTCAAATGGAAATGACAAATATTTAGATCTTACCAATTTGAGATGTTGAGTTGAGATTGGTCCTCGAGCTCGCTGGCCTAGGGTTTGTCCGAGAAACCCTAAATTTTCAAACTTGGAATTTGGAGCTTATGATTGGAAAGATAGATGCACTTGACTAAGGCGAGTATGCTAGTATACTTGGTTTCTGAAGATTCCAAAATTTCACCCTTGAAAACTGAATTGTGAAATTCAGATCTACAGTTTTCTGGCTTTTTCTGGTCCAAAGTCAAGTTAGGATTTGATTTTCCGGGAGTTTTACCCTACCAAAAATTTCAATCTTGGTCTCGGAATTTTGATCTTTGAGAGGTGCACTTCCCTATTCCAATTGCACTCCAAAATTCCAATTATGTGAGAAGCCCTAATTTTCCTCTGGTAGTAGTGACAGGCCAAAAAATGAAAATTATTAGAATCAACTTCTGCTTCAACAAAAAAATGCACCCTCCTTAGGCCCATTAGCCTAGCTTCCTTTCGTTGATGATCTGTGGAGAGAAATACAAAAATTAAGAATCCCTAGCTTCCGCAGCTACATAGTGTCTTCTTCTCAGGTTAGCTCTGATACCATGTTAGTTTTTCACAATTTTAATCAATAGTTATCTAGGATCTTACTAAGAGAATAACAGGCACAACATAAACACAAGAGACACAAATATTTTCCTCGGCGAAACCATAAAGGAGAAAACCCCACAACTTCCTTAGAGATAGAATGATCACCAATACAATATCACAAAAGTAAAACCCAAAAATAAGGATGGTCTTCAGCAGCTTATCTCTTCTCCACTTGTGCGAGCTTGTCCTTCTTGTCACTAATGCAAACTTCAGTGAGTGAGTGAAAGAATAAATGAGAGATCCTAGTTCTCTATTTATACTTTACTTTCACTTTATATTTTTCACCTACTAGGTCGGCCCAAGTTGTACCTGATTGGGCCGACTTCTCTAGAAGAATCTATTAACCCGAATACAATCTGACTCTAGGGTCTATTGCCCCAACTTACAATAGAGGGTTAACCTCAATGACTTTACATGACCAAAATACAATAATGACTTCTCCGACCGGAGGAATAAACATCTCCATCAGAGGTAAAAATAAAATACAATAATAAATACAATATAAAATACAAGTGAATATCTTCCGAAGTTACAATTTCATTAATAGAGGATTAGGAACCAGCTGTAGTACCTTGGTTCCTACATGCCTCAATGGCAGGTTTCCTTGTATTCGATAATAGGTTTTCAATATTGACCTCTGATAGAATAACCCCTTGAATGTTCAACTTCAGGAACTTTATTCACATTCGTTGGATGTTATTAGACAATCTACCGAAAGCGGACTTAAGGCGTGATCTCTCTAGCTCAATGTGAGTCTAGAACAAATAAGACAGAATATAAACTACTCTCCTAGATCTAGTTAGAGATCGAGTAATTAAGCATCTTACCTCATATTTGTGGATCTCTTCCCTTGTTGTTGTTTCGAGTCCCGCGGTCGTCAGATCTATAGTTGCAAGACCTATCGAAGCACATAGGAACAATACAAGTAGTAAAAGATGCCTAAACACTAACTAGTCTAAGTACATAATTGAAGAGGTAAACTATAAACATTATCAACACAATAACATTTATGGAAATATTTTATATTACTATATAAAAAGTGGAAAATACAATAGAAGAGAGGATTACAACCGATGCTTCAAAGTCGTAATCTTCCTCCAACAAGCCAAGCCAAAGCCTCTAAGGAGAATGGGAGAAATATTCATATATATAGGACTAGGAGGATAAGGTAGTTTGAGATATAATGGGAGAGGACTAAGGGATCTTCCCAATAGGTTAGGGAACCGAATGCCAGCTCTCCTATAGGCTAAGGATACAGATTCAAGTCACACAACTTCAAGAAGAGGCTCGAAGATTCCCTTTATCCATTTTAAATGACATCAACGCATGTTGTACTAAGACAACCTGCGACAGCGTATGTTGCACACGGGTGGACCGCGACGGCCTCCAAAAATAGGTCAGTTAATTCCTCCAGTCATAGAAATCTTCAGGGAAGTTTACACTAAGTTTTATGGTAGCAATATTTAGGTGTAACAGAATGCCCCCCAAAGCATGAAGCTATTAAAACTAGACAGGTGAAAATGATTTGATAGAAGGAATGGCAAGGACTTGTCGGAGGGAAGATGTTGCTGCAGTACAACTGAATCTGAGACCACAGTCTCAAACTCACAACATGGCTGCTGACCAATACAATGTAGGTCCATGGAAGTAAAGATCGACTGAACACAATCATGGCTACTAGACACAAGCGTAAATCCATGATGAGATGATAACACAACCACGACCAATACAAAGTGGATCCATGTAATATAACTCAAACAATCTCCATCGCAACCTAGGTAAAACATGACTCCCCAGGGTCTTCAAGCTGAACCCGCAATGATACGAATCTATCCATGTGATTACAAATGTCTTGATGTCGAACATGGTAGAAACCACTTGATCACCGGTCATTGATGTACTCCGTTAACAATCGCGAGGGAAATCACCATTAATGTCAATGATCCCCAAGGTGTCATAGTACATATCATCAAGAGCGAATGAATGAGTTGAAGTCGAACGCTTGACGAAATATTCCAATCAAGAGTCAATGATGTAAACTCATGTCGAAAGCGAGGTAACCTGCCATTGAGGCATGCAGGCCAACGTACTTGATTGGTTTCTAGATTCAGTCCTCGGATGAGGTGTTGAAGTTGACAAGGATGAATCTATCGAAGGAGGGCCATGATGAATCCCCCATCATCGACACAAAACTCGATAACAGATGTTAGGAGTAGATCGGATGGTACAGTAACATGCAAGACTGACTCAAAGTAGACCGACATGATGGAAGGTGTACTAACTGCAGATAATTATTGGTGAAGGATGTCTTGAACACGGGAATGGCATGATTTGGAAGTATTGACATGATGAGACTGACGCCAACTACTAATGCGATTGATGGTGGAAGCATTCTTTGGATGACCCAAAGGAGTAACAAGACTCATGAAGTTAATAGTACTCGAGGACAAGTATTGACTGAAAATGCAAATGGGTGCCATGTTCAACAGTGACTAAGTACTGCCTGAGGTTAAAGTGTGACACAAAAAAATTCCCTTTTCCCCATCATGACTGATGAGTGCCTCATCTTTTTTTAACGAGCTTGATGAGGGTAACCAGATGCTCGTTATAGCTCATCTCATAGATGAGTCCAATCCCAAATGTTTTCCGAACCTAGGAAAGGAAGGGTTCATCCCATGGCAGGCCCTTCAATGTTGTGTTTTAATGAGTCCGTAGAAGGTAAACTCGGCGTCATTTCATGTTTAGAGAATCTGAAAAGAACAAAAGAAGACTCCAAAGGTTCTTTTTCGTAGGGTTAGCCTCTTCACCTGGAAAAGGGTAAAACAATGCGAGAGAGGACTCTTCCAGTCATGAGTGGGTGGAGTATTCATTTTTCGTAAGTAGTGCCCCCTGGTCTAAAAAAGGGGTAAACTATCACTAGGAAGATGACCATTCAAATACTTTAACAAGCATGAACGCAACAAGTTTGCTTGGCGATCTTTTCGTATTTCGAGAGCTTGAAAAGAGATTAAAGAAAGACTCCAGGGGGGTTCCTTTTTCGTAGGAGTTTAACGAGCCCAAAAAAGTGATAAACTATAACTCGGTGACTTATTCTCATCGTTTAACGAGCATGAGAAAGAACAAAGAGTTATCTCGGTTGTCATTTAATAATTTACATTAATGAGCGAAATGATGACAAAAAGACACCCAACAAATATTCATACCTGATAATACTTACAAGATGATCACCATGACGGAAAACGACAACAAAATGATACTTAGCTTCTCCTGCACTCAAAGTCTAGGTCAAAAATGATTAACCAAGCATTTAAATGCAATAAAACAATCCAAACTATAATAAAAACCCACTAAAGCATCAATTTATAAAAAGGAATATTCCATTTTCTGTTATAAAATGGATGAAATACTGAAAATAAATTAAATTTTTTTTACCAATTTTGGTGAGTGTAGGGTGCCAATTGGAGCTGAATTTCATCTGTTGATTCCGGGAGCCACGGTCCAACATTTCGCAAGCCGTCAGAAGTAGGTAGGCCTAAACTCATCCTTGCATCTTTCTAATGGATTAGTTTTATGTTTTTGGTTTAAATTTCAAGTTTTTGAGTTGTTTAAGTGGGGGGAAATGCGCCCTCGGGTCGGTGCAAGCCACCCTTACAGGAACTGCGATGGTACAAATCCTGTAAGGACCACTTGCGCCAATGTCGCACTGTCTGCATAAACAACTTGCGATGGCGCAAATGTCCATGTTCAACTCAGAACCCAACCTTCAAGAAAAAGTTTTAATGCATGGGGTGAGTTCTAATAGTGTTCATTTGTCCTTCTTAACACGTTCACGGTGGAAATCATGGTCATAGATTGGCAAGAACAAGAACATGAGTTGGATGATGTCCAGTTCGAAAATGAACCTCAATGCGTGAATGCATTGAGAAACTGCAGTTTGATTAAGTACTTCATAGTACCGAGCATGAGGGCCCAAGTCCCACTATTGACACACATGATCCGATGCTCGGATCCAGCGCAACAGCACTTCGTGATCGGGGTGCATACTTTGAGGATAGATGTCGAGGACATATATTTCCTGACAGGGTTATCCCATAGGGGAGAACGGATCTCTCTCACTGGATCACGAGGGGGTGATCATACAATGGATGACATGATCGTTCAGTACTACACTGAAGATACTGTGGTAAAAGGTGGGAAAATTCCCATCAAGAACGTTATAGACCATCCATTACGTCCCATTCTCTTCACTCTAGTACAGGTGGTGGGAAGTCAATCTGCTTACCTTGCGAGCAAGAATCAGCTGATGTATGCGGAGGAGTGTATGGATCCCACGATATTCAACTGGTGTGAGGCACTCCTCACCAACCTTAGGATTCAGCTGACCAAATGTCGGCGCGAGGCGCTGAAACAATTTGGTTACGGATCTGTGTTGATATATTTTCTTCTGAAGCATGTACCCCATCTACGTCCACAGGTGGAGCTAGATGAATGAGAGCCTCAGAACCCACACATGAGATGATGGGAATAGGTGATGGCCTGTCATGGCGGCGGGGGTCCCATAGTAGGCTACAGTGCATCGTTCTTCACCTGGCTGGAGGGACAACTCCTCATGATTGAGGATTATCCATACAGCGGGGAGGACTTCAGAGGTGACCCCAACCTGGTGCTTCTCGAGGGAGCACAATGGTGTGATATCGCTAAGAACAATAACTTGTGTTTTTTCTCATTTTATATTATATATGATTTTCTTTTGGAGTACTGCTGATGACTCAATACTTTGTGTAGATGTGGGCTCGCCGCGACCAGTTGGGGTCTCCATCATTGCGAGGAGAGGAGAGATGGTGGTTGTAGGTCCCACGGTGTTAGATGCCCAAGAGGAGGTAGAGGAGGTTTATGAGCACCTCACTAGATTGACCCTGGATATCCCAGAGCCTAGTGTCTGTGACCTACGTAGGGGCTACCAGCGATAAACCGTCAAGGTGTCTACACGATTTGGTTCACTATTGGCCAAAGTGGCGAGGGCTATAGTTTGTTACCATGGACAACCTAGGGAGTAGGTTTCCACTCTTGTATGTACTCAAAGCTTGCGAGCTTCAGATTTTGTATTAGCACCACCATTTTGTGACAATTTATATATATATATAGACAATTTTCGAAGTTTTACACATTATGTGTTCTAAATGGATGATTTATGTGATCTTGTTTATATGTTTACTTTTATACAATGGATGATTTTACATGTTATGAATTCTTTTGTATTTTATGAATGTATTATGTGTGTGCAATGTACCAATCTAAAATGAAGTTGGCCATCGAGTCAACAACTGTATTCGTGTCTTGCGGAATGTGCAGGTATTGAACGGATTCAAAGGACCTTTCTAGATGATGAAATTGTTTGAAGAGACGGAGTAAAGTGGGATCATGGATAGCATAGACCCGGTTGAGATGGGAAACCACTAGTTGCAAATCCAAATGGATAACAATGTGGTTCATACCTAAGGAAAGAGCGTCGGTTAGGGTTCCAATCACCGCCTAATACTCTGTGGCGTTGTTGGTTGCGAATCCAAGACAATTTCCTCCTAAGCTAATGAGCTCGCTGGTTGGGGAATAAAGTACCCAGGATGCTGAAGCAAGGTTACGGTTATGTCGACTAGCGCCGTCCGCGAATCCGTAGCAAGTTTCCATCTGCACACGTACACAGAACATGGTATAAGAAGTGAAAACAAGATCTAGACACACTAAAATAAAGCATCACACCACACAAAAATACAGATGCCATGTACAATATATACAAAATTTCTATGCGTGAAAGACTTAGGCATAATACTTCTTCAGGTAAATCCCATTGTGGGGTTCACCTAAAGATATCCCGTCGTAGTCCTCTATTTCGTAGGCTCCCTTTTCCAAAACACACTTCACTATGTAGGGTCCATGCCACATGGACTCGAACTTTCCTGCCCCCATATTATCGTGCCTTTGATCATATGTAAGGACTAAATCACCCTCAATAAAGATGTGAGGTTCTACCGACTTGTCATACTGCGCTTTGATGCATTTCTTATGTGCCTCATTGGCAAGAGCAGCATCGCGGTGAGTCTCGTCAAGTTTTGCTAGGTGAAGGAAGCGTTCTTCCTCAGAAATAGTGTTAGGAAGAAGTTCAACGGCGAGTTTGAGGGATAGAATCTTGCACTCTATGGGTAGTACTTCCTCCAATCCAGAAACTAATTGGAAGGGGGTAAAACCAGTGGCGGTCTTCATGGAAGTTCGATAAGCCCATAATGCGGAAAAGAGCATGTTGTGCCAGTTTGACTTATGCGTACCCACGATGCGTTGGACCATGGTTTTCAAGACCTTGTTGATGGTCTTGACTTGTCCATTGGACTGTGGGTAGTAAGGTGTTGAGTTTTCCTCGCGAAAACCCAATCTGTCACTCAGTTTGTCAACCATGTGGTTTTGAAAGTGAGAACCATGGTCGGTAACTATAGCTTGAGGAACTCCAAAGAGTGCTATAACATGAAGAGTGCGACGGTTTTTCCGTCATTCGTGTATGCAGGCATGGACTTGACCCACTTTGTAAAGTAATCCACAGCTACGATGACGTAACTATGCCCCCAACTGAGGTAGGCTTACAGTGCATGTGTTGATGCATTTGTAACTTCAGAAGATATTCTTATGTGTATTAAATTTGTACTTTATTATATCCCCAATGGAGATGTATTATTCCTCCGATTGGAAGTGTCGTCATTTGTATTTGCAAGTGTCGCAAGTATTATTGTAAGTGCCGCAACTTATATTTGATGGCTTATTAGACCACCTTGCTGGGGTCAGCCCTGTATGAGTTGTGTGGGTCAAAGTGTTATTATACCACCCTAGTGGGGTTAGCCCAGAGTCAGTTTATGTTAAGTTTTTAAGTTGGGGCCGACCTAGTTGAGTAAAGGTCAAGTGAAAGTAAGAGTATAAATAGAGAGTGTGACTCTCTCATTTTGCACATTCTATTATTCACTCACTTCGCATTAGTGAGAGAAGAGGAGGGTGAGCACAAGTGGAGGAGGAGCATGCTGCTGAAGATATATATCTCTTGGGTTTGATCATGGTGATCCTTGTATTGATTCTTATTCTATCTCTGAGGAAGTTGCAGGGTTTTTCACCTTCTTGGTTTTCCTCGATGAAATGTTTTGTGTCTCTTGTCTCTTGTCTCTTATGCTTGATATGTTTTACATGTTGTTATTTTAGTTAAGATCCTAGATCTATTGAATTAAATGATGAAAAACTAACATGGTATCAGATATAGCCTAAAGGAAGGCATGATATGGAATTTATGAGACTTGTTGCACTTGCGACAAATTGCAAGCTAGGGCTTGATATAGAAAAAACAAGTCATCCTAGCACTTTCACTATAAATACATTTTGGTGAAGTTTCAGGATCTGAAACGTTTATAGGTCATAGATAACATCCCCATGTACCCTTTGTCTGAAGCACAACATCTAATTTGTTGTACTTTTTGTTTTATGATTAGTAAAATATTGGATTTTTTCCTCTTCCAGATCTCAGTCATAAACAGGTGACCTAGGAAAAAAGGTCACAAATTGAGATAGGAAGCTCCAAATCAAATTCTGTAAAAAGTGACAGTATGCGAATGGACTGTAGTTTCTCAGGTTAGTTTTTCAGAGGCCAAAATTGAACCAGTGACACATGGCACTCCGTACAAGTTTGCTCTCCTGTTTTATCCCATAAACAGGTCACGTTGTGACACTTGGAATAAATCTCTCTCAGAGAATCCAATTGAGGTTAGACCTATGGGGTTGGAAAGAAGACAGGTTAGGCTACCATAGGCCAAATTTTCAGACCTTGCGGATTCGTAATTTCAGATATGCACCAGAAACAATAAGGTGAATATTTCTGTCAAAACAGAATTGGATTCTAAGCACCTTCATTCTTGGTTTATCACTGTTGCGGGAATTGAGGGCTTCGACGAAAGTTGGAATTTTTGGAATCGGAGACCACGGATGAATGCTCCTTAAAAAAATCAAAATTTAGAGACCAAGATCGAATTTTTTGGTCGGGCAGAAGGCTGGGATTGATCAAACCCTAGTTTGGGATTTTGATCGGAAAGATGGAAAATTAGGGCTTCTGCAAAAGTTGGAATTTTCGAAGTCTGTGACCACAGCTGGAAGCTCCTTAGAAAAATTGAAGTTTAGAGATTTGGATCCAACCTTTTGGTTGGGCAGAAGGGTGAGATTTATCAAACCCTAGTTCAGGGTCCTGTCTAGTGAATCCGAAAGTTTCAAAGGAAATTCTGAGGGGTCAAATTTTACAGTTTTCAAAATTGAAGTATACCGGCTTGATCAGCTCAGCAAGCCACATCTTTCCATCCATTAAGAAGTTTGAAATTCAAAGTTTGAATTTTTAGGTTTTCTCTAACAAACCCTAATCCAGCTCCAGATCCAGTTTCAACAAATCAAAGTGGATTGGGTTAATCCTAGAAAAGAATGAATTGGACACCTGCATAAGTGAAGAAGTTCCAATTCCAGAGGGAGATGAGGCTGAGGATTTACATGAGAAGGCTACAATCAATCCCGACAGGTATGACTTGAAGAAATATAGGTATGTTTTGAAATTTGTTCATGATTGAGTTTATGATATGTTTGTCTTCATATTATTGAGGTTAGTACATTCTTGATTAATATTAAACTTGTCTCATCACCCTAGTAAAAGTATGAATGCATGTGAATGATAGAAGACATTCATTGATTAGGGTTATGACACTTATGATTGTACTAATACACTATGGTGTTGTATGAGGTTGATGTTGTCCGCTAACATGAAAGGTACAAATCAAGTTCTAGATCAAGAACATATGACCATGGTGACATGAAGACAAAGACTCATGGATCACATAGAAGCTCCACTTACGAGGTATGTATAATTTCTTTCTACAATGGTTAACTTATGAGTTATGTAGGTTACTAAGCACAATTCATTGAAGAGAACAAGAAGACATTGTTTGGGTATGTTAGACATAACTAGCCAACATGATCTTCCAGGTATGTTTTACCTATATCAAGTTAGAATCCTACCTTATGTTAGGATCTTATACTTTTGTATGAATGATTATTCTTGAAGTTAGAAGTTTAAGTAATCAACATTTTATACATATTATGTTTCTTACTTTGACTGATGATATGACTAACCAGAAGATTCCTATGGTCAATAAGAATATGCATGAGTAATAGAAGTCCTCCCTGAAACCTTGAATACTAATTCTTTTAATAAATTACTTGTGTGAAATGTTCATGACCATACAATGTTAAGATTATTTAGAATCATAATGTTTTGATAGTATTGAGATTATACTAATGGATGTATGATTCTATATGAGATCTTGAGGATGAAACTATCATGACACTAGTGCACACTTAAGCATGCATAGTGGTCCAGGATGGATATAAGTTCAAGGACAAGTAATCCAAGAAACAAAGATCAAGAGGGAGCACACTCCAATAGTTCCTGCAAGGAAGCAAAGATCAAGAGGGAGCACTCCAGGAAGTAAAGATCAAGAGGGAGTCCACCCTACAACTAAACAAAGATAAGTATTTGAATTATCATTTATTATATGATTACTTAAATGATGTTGTCCAGTCATGAACATACTTATGTTCCTAGATTTAAGATGTACATTTTGCATTTTAGAAAAGTTACATTAATGAATAAGATACTACTAATATGAAAGTAATGGGTAAGTGGCCCATGGTACTGTACAACATTCCATTTCTACTTATCTATAATGAAACCTCTTTGCTAACATGTTGGGAGTAGTGCAAACTCTTAACAAATGTTCTGGTAGAGATGGAAGGCATCTAGAAAGTTACCTTATGAATACGGGATATGGATACATGTTGTATTGAAGCATTGGCTAAGATAATTGCATCACTGTATGACATATGCATTTATGTATAAGACTTTATTATGTAAACTATGATAATTTTCTAATCATGCAATTGAATTTGACTTGTAGGAAAGATCATGTACAATCACCTACAAAAGAAGGACTACAACATTTGTTCCAGCAACGAAGATCAAAGAAAACTATCTATTGAAGATATTGAAGAATCTGAAGTTCCCAGGATTCAGGATGCGGTAATGAAAGAATGCCATAAAGAATGATGTTTGGGATGTAAGACTTCCAAGTGGATCTATAAGATTAAGCATGTTGTAGATGGTAGCATAGAGAAATACAAGGCGAGGTTTGTAGCTTGTGGCTTCTCCCAGAAAGAGGGAATAGATTATGAAGAGACTTTTGCTCCTGTAGCCAGATACACTTCGATCATAACAATACTTGCTCTGGCTGCAGTGATGAAGTGGAAGATACACCAGATGGATGTCAAGACATCTTTCTTGAATGGTCTAGTCGAAGAGGAAGTGTATGTGGAGTAGCCACTTGGTTTTGAGACACACGACAGGGAGTCATATGTGTGCAGGTTGAAGAAAGCCTTGTATGGCTTGAAGCAATCTCCTAGGACTTGGTATGGTAGGATGGACAGTTTTCTATCCAGTTTGGGCTTTACCGAGAGTAAAGCAGATTCCAACCTTTACTACAAGGTTGAGGAAGGAAATCCAGTGATACTACTCCTATATGTGGATGACATGTTTGTTACAGGTGAGGATGGGTTGATTGCCGACACCAAGAGGAAGCTTGCAGCCGAGTTCAAGATGAAGGACTTGGGGATGATGCATTACTTTCTATCTATGGAGGTGTGGCAGAGTGCAGATGGGATCTTCCTTGGACAAGGGAAGTATGCAGTAGATATCCTGAAGAGGTTCGGGATGATGGACTACAAGGCCATGACCACACCTGTAATGTCCCAAATTTGGCATTGGGTCACAATGGCCTAATCACATTGTCCCTATTCAGTAGAGTTTGTCAAATTGATGCTAAAGTTCAAATAATTGCCAAGGAGGAAGATTACGAGTTTCCTCGATTTGGGGTGGAAGCTTTGGGATTTGGAATAATGGGGATAATAAATGATGTTTGAACATTAGAGTGGCATAAATATTTAATAAAGGAGCTAAATAAATATATACAAGTGAAAATCAAAGTGGCATTTGATCATGAAGACACATGGAGGAAGTGGGACCCACATATGGCTAGATTTCCCCACTACACTTGGCATCATTCTCTCACCAATTCGAATTCAAGGTGAATGGTAACATACTTGCAGGAGTCCAAAAGGTATTATTAATGTCATGACTCATCCAAGGTTGAAATATAGAGGAAGAGTAACTCCCATGGAAGAGGAAGAGGCAATTTGGAGCTAGTGAGACACTTGGGCTAGATTCCCTAGCTCTATGACAACAATGATGAAGATGCTATGACACCTATGACACAAATCAGACCTGAAGGCTGACATATTACATATATGACATGTCAGGGCTAAAAATAGACTCCAAGAGGGCGCTCAAGGGTGTTAGGGCAGATAATATTCTTCCACATGTGATTTGGTGGAAGTGGGAGACTAGGAATTGTTGTACAAGTGGCTTTCTTTGGAATCTCTTCCCAACTTGAGTTGGCATGAGTCTCTTGGAAGGAATTCGAACCATGGAGGATAGTAGAAATTTATAAATGTCAATAACAAAGAATGAAACCATATTTTGATCATTTGTATAATTTGCAATTGCATTTGTGTAGAGGGAGAGCTAGTGGATGACTAGTTTCTTTCCTTAGCCAATTTCGAGGGTGAAAGATTCCCATCCAAGTTGGTAATTGGAAAGGCCATTCAGACCTTTCATTTGGAGATTTAATGGAGTCTTTATTTTCAGGTGTAATCTACAGGGCAGCTCATGGTTTCTTCTATTGCAGCACATTCTCTCAACCATTTCCAGTTTTGATGGCATATTCTTGATCCTTGAGGGAGGGCGTTTTTGGTGAGATATTGTACTCTTTGGGGGAGCTTCTCATGCCCAATTTATTTTTTAATATGAATTAAATACTCTTTTCTTCATCTCCAAAAAGTTTCAAGTCGAAATTCCAAGTAGAAATGTATAATTCTAATTTTTAATGGAAGAACAATGCCATTTCCCCACTACCTTATTGTGAGCCAATGTATTGATGATGATTTCGAATGAATGGTTGATTCTCTGATGAATTTGTGATTAATGGAATGCCATGGATGTATTTTACAAGTTTCATGTACTGTACTTGAGCATTTGAAGTATTTTTACTTAGTTTAATTGCATTGGGAGAAGAAATAGTGCCATTTCCCCAAGGGTCGAATTGGTGATTTTTGCAGTTGAATGGGAGAGGGTTGTAACAGATATAATAATCAATTAATGGTGCACATGAGACCTTAATAACATCCTTAATACATTCCCTACCTATTTTCAGAAATTTGAGTGGGTTTGGAGGCATTTGGGAAGCCATTTTCAGTACTAACCTCGGGGGGATTTGAACCCCAAATTACTAGTAAAATTGCATACTTGGTCCAGAATCTTAAGAGAGTTTGTAGAGGTATTTTGGTGGCCATATATCATCCCTCAACATCATATTCAAGTCCTAATATCATTCATACACCTTTGTTGAATATTTGAAGGCATTTGGAGTCAATTCGAGACCTAGAGACCAATACTAGTCAAAGGGAAATTACTAGTAAAGTTCCCTACATTGGCCAGAATTGGAAGAGGATTTGCAGAAGTATTTTAAAGGTCCAAAAGAATACTTGAAATACATATTTATGTTCTAACATCATCCATATACCTTCTCAGAATATTTGGGAGAAATTGGAGCAATTTGGGGACCTAGAGCTCAAAACTAGTCAAAGGTCAAACTAGGGAAAAAAGTGAAAAATTGCCATTTTAATAAAATTCCTAACAAGGGACATTACAACACATATGGAATCAAACTTGAAGCTTTTGTGTGATGCTTCATTTGAGCCGGTTGATGTCACTGTGTATCTTCAGATGATTGGGTCCTTGATGTACCTAACGAGCACGAGACCATATATTTTCTTTGTGGTGAACACATTGAGCCAGTTCTTGATGAATTCGAGAAGTGTTCTCCTAGTTGCTGTAAAACATATTCTGAGGTACCTGAAGGGTACAATTGATTATGGGCTCAAGTATGATGCGAATCAAAAGTTTAACCTGGAAGGTTATGTTGATTCAGATTGGATAGGCAGTGCTACAGATAGGAAGAGCACTTCGGGGTGCTGCTTCAGTATGGGATCGGGTGTGATCTCTTGGTTTAGAAAGAAGCAGTCTTGCATAGCACTGAGTACAGCCGAAGCAAAGTATGTCGTAGCTTGTTCGGATATTTTTGAGGCAATATAGATTAGGAAGATACTGTCTGAGTTATTTGATATCCCATTGGATGCTACCTGTATCTTCTGTGACAACAAGAGTTGTGTGAAGTTGTCAGAGAACTTGGTGTTCCATGATAGGTTGAAGCACATCAAGATCAAATATCACTATATCAGGGATATGGTGCAAAGAGGAGTAGTGAAGCTCCTGTATGTTGCGACAGATGAGCATATAGAAGATGTGTTGATGAAACCACTAGCCAGAGTGAAATTTGAGTACTTCAGAGAGAGTCTTGGTGTTCTTCAGATAGAAGATACTTCGAGGAAGAAGTGATGGGACACATCAACAGGAGCCATTCCAAGCATGGTAGTAGGAGGTTCCTTCCCATGGCTATGGATGTAAGCGCTGTGTGATGAAGATCAGGACGATGCTCCAGATGATGTTCTGTATGACTATGATCAGTTGGATCATGTATGATGATATGCATCAGTTGGATGCTTTGTCTGATCAGTTGGATCATATGTGATGATATGTATCAGGTGGATGCATTGTATGATCAGTTTGATCATATGTGATGAGCATCAGGTCGATGCTCCAGATGATGTACATCAAGATGATGTACGTCAGGATGATGTACTATATGATGATCAAGACGATCATGTGTGATGAGTATCAGGATGATGCTTTGGATGATATGCATCAGGACAATGCTATGATGATGATCAGGATGATCATTTGAGATGAGTATCAGGATGATGCTCTGGTTGATATGCATCAGGTCAATGTTATGATGATGATCGTGATGATCATGTGATGATGATGTGCATCAGGTTGATGCACCGTGCATTGATGATCAGTTGGATCATGAGTATTAGGATGATACTTGGAGGTCATGGATGATATGTGGTCATGGATGATATGTGGCAGGTTGTGCAAGTAGCATGTAATCAATCCTCTGAGATCTAATAGGTTGAGATGTGTGCTCATAATAAGTCCTGGAATGCTCTTTATAGATCTTGCCGATCGTGCTGCGGCGCATAAATGTTCCTGGGATGCTCTTTAAAGGTATTTCCTATCCACATGTAATCAGTCCTGGAGATCAGATAGGTTGAGCTATGTGCTTGTAATAAGTCCTGGGATGCTCTTTAGAGATCTTGCTAGTCGTGCCGCGACAAATAAATGTTTCTGGGATGCTATTTAAAGGTATTGTAAAGAGATGCATGTAATTAGTTCTTAGAGAGATATTTCCAATCGTGCTTAGGCACATAAATGTTCTTGGGATACTCTGGTCAGGTATTGCATCTGCATGTAATTAGTCCTGAGATTCCACCTCTATCAGACTGTTCACAGAGATGATGAAGACATATAGGAGGCTAGTCCTACCTCCAGCATGAAAAAGGGCTAGCTCTGTAGAACTTCCTATGATGAGAATAATTATGAGATAGCCCAATGATCAAGATGTCGAGTACAAGAACAGTGATGATGATGATACTCCATGATCTAGTGATGATGATCCAGCACCAGAATTGAAGACTTGTGCCTATATGTATTGATGACTTGTGCCTAGAGAATACCTTCCTAGTTAAGAGGGAGTGTTGATGTATTTGTAACTTCGAAAGATATTCTTCTATGTATTACATTTGTACTTTATTGTATCCCCAACGGAGATGTATTATTCCTCCGATTTGAAGTGTCGTCATTTGTATTTGGAAGTGTCGCAAGTATTATTGTAAGTGTCGCAACTTATATTTGATGGGTTATTAGACCACCTTGCTAGGGTCAGCCCTGTATGAGTTATGTGTGTCAAAGGGTTATTAGACCACCCTAGTGGGGTCATCCTAGATTCAGTTTATGTTAAGTTGTTAAGTTGGGGCCGACCAAGTTGAGTAAAGGTCAAGTGAAAGTAAGAGTATAAATAGAGAGTGTGACTCTCTCATTTTATACATTCTATTATTCACTCACTTCACAGTGAGAAAAGAGGAGGGTGCACACAAGTGGAGGAGGAGCATGCTGTTGAAGATATATATCTCTTGGGTTTGATCATGGTGATCCTTGTATTGATGCTTATTCTATCTCTGAGGAAGTTGCTGGATTTTTCACCTTCTTGGTTTTCCGCGGTGAAATGTTTTGTGTCTCTTGTCTCTTGTCTTTTATGCTTGATATGCTGTACATGTTGTTCTTTCAGTTAAGATCCTAGATCTATTGAATTAAATGATGAAAAACTAACTGCATGAAGTCAATGCCCCATTTAGCGAAGGGGCCAACGAAAATAACCGAGTGTAACAAGGCGGGGTGGGTGCGCTTTTTTGTATGAAAATGCTGGGATGGAGGACATTTTTTTACGGCATCAATACAATATTTAAATATAGATGCCCAATAATATCCTGCATGAAGTATCTTTTGCGTTGTAGCCATCCCAAAGAGATGACCGCCACAAGCCCCAGTGTGACAGTCATTTAAGACGCGTTCATCCTCTTCATGAGTCAGACAACGTCGAAGAATAGAATCGATACCACGACGGTACAAGGTATCAATAAAAATCAGGTAATACTTTTCATGGTGGCGTGTTCGACGACGGTCCTCACGAGACAATTGGGGGATGAAATGTTGGGTATGAAGATATAAAGTGATACCTCCATACCATGGATCAGATGTATTGATAAGAAACAATGACTCATCTGGAAGAGAATCATTGGGCTCAGATCCTACATTAGCATGGGGAAGGTCGCAAATGAGCTCGGAAAAAACCAAAGACTTTTTAGACTTAGCCTTCTCGAAAAGGAGATCAAATTCCTATAGTATCACGATCCAACATGAATACTTGTCCCCAAGTACTTGACGTGTCAGAATGTTGTACATGGGGTCCAAGTTAGCGATAATGGTGGTGGTGCGGAGCAGGATGTAATGTCGAAACTTTTGGACAGCGAGTAACGAGTTTCAGTGTCAATCAGACCCTTACTTAAGTAGTATATCACATGCTCCTGGGCATTGTGGTCCTCCTGTACTAAAACCATGGCGGTATTGGTTGCAAAAGCAGCGAGATAAAGAATGTAATCTTGATAGTATTTCAGTGGTTGGAGTATAGGGGCATGGGTAATGCCATGTTTGATACTATCGAAGGATTGTTGTGCTTGATCGTCCCAAATGAACGGGATGTCCTTCTTGAGTAGTCTCATGTAACCTTGTGTCTTCTGTGTGAAATTAAAGAAAGAACGCCATAAATAAGTCGCATTCCCTTCCAGACTTTGAAGTTCTGTAACATCGGTCGGAGGTGGGAGAGCGACGGTGGATTCCACCTTCAAGGGATCGATACGGATCCCATCTTTCGAGACTATAAAACTTAAGAGGCATCCAGAATCAACGCAAAAAATACACTTGTGAGGGTTCAGACGGATATTATACCGTCTGCATCTGAGGAAAACGACCATTAGATGATCTATGTGGAAGTCGCACTGTCGTGAGTGGGCAGGGAGGTCATCCCAGTAGGGTTCCACAAAGTCCTTCACATCATTAAAGGCATATGACATGGCCTGCTCGAATGCAGCACCAACATTTTTAAGACCAAAAGGAATTTTACGATATGCAAACATTCCCCAAGGGAAAATGAATGTAGTCTTGTGTTGGTTGGCAAGGTGGATCTCAATCTGGTTGTAACTGAAAAAGCCATCCATAAATGAAAAAATGAAACTTATAGCACAATTGTCTATGATCTAGTCGATAAAGGGAGTTGGGTAGTTGTCCTTAGGACAATCCTTGTTGAGATCGCGATAATTGACACAGACCCGAATGGTACCCTACTTCTTAGCTATAGGGACGACATTTGAGACCCATTTTGTCAATGGGACAGGGTAGATAAAGACATCATTCAAGAGCTTCTCTATTTCTTCCTTGATCGCTGCACTCTTTCGAGGGTGTACCAGTCGCAACTTTTGGCGGAATGGTTTGATGTCAGGATAGGTCTTGATTTCGTGTGAAACAATAGTGGGGTCTATCCTAGGCATCTCCTCATAGGTCCAAGCAAATACATCTCGAAATCGCTTGAATAAGGTCATGAACGTATTGATTTCGTCAGGGGAACACTTTTGGCCTAAACGAATGTGTTCCACTACACCAAGAGTAACCAAAATGTCAACTAAGGTGGTAGGTTCGATGTTCGCTAGGTTTCCCTCAGTGTCCGTATGACACGTGAGTATCGGGGATTGAGGGAAAGTGTAGACATTTGATGTGAAAATGGTGCTAATGTTGTTCTCCACACAATCCAATGGAGGAAGAAAAGACAACCTATGGTGGAGGTCTTCCCACAGAGGGTCATCTACACTCATTATTTTTATAATGGACTCGTCAGAATGAAAATTCTAGAGAAGAGGATTGGGTAGAGATGACATCCACTGTAGAGAATAGGACGTAGAGGCTACAACTAGGTGCTCTTCAGGTGCTGACTAGATAGCCTTGTAAGTATGCTCAGCAGGTGAAAGAGGTATGATGTCTCCAATTAGATGTGTGGTGGCTTCATCGGGTACAAGCCATGTATCAGTGGAGTTAGGAAGAGATGGAATCTCTGAGGGGATCATGTTCACTATGGCAACATGATTAGGGGGATCCATTGTTGGAAAAATCCCCATAAGAGATGAATCTTTTATGAGGCCAACCCCCATGCTCTCATACTGTTGTTAATATTGCCCAAGCATTGGGACATTATCACCAGGATGAGAAGCGGTGTCTGGTGTGCAGAAGTCCAGTTGGTTGAGAGTGATAATTCGACCTTGGTGAGGGAATTTCACTATGCGGAAGACAGATAGGGCGACCGCAGTCATGGTGTAAAACCAATTACGACCAAGCAAGAGATTATAATCTAATGGGGCTGTGAAAACTTCCACATTAATGGTTGCAGTCTTACCCCCAACTCAAATTCCAAGGCCTGTAGCATCCCATGGGGTTGAAAGCCACATCTGTTGAATGCTTTCAAGGTGGTGGGAGAACGGTTCAGTTCGGGAGAGCCAATGGCTCTCCAACAAGAGATCTACATGACCGAGGCAGAAGCTCCTTCATCTAAAATAGTACAATTGACTATCTTCCGAGCAATGGTAATAGCAACTTGAAATGCAAGTTGATGGGAAAGCCTCGGCTTAAAATACTCGAGTCTAAACATGATGGTATTCGAGGAATCCGGGTCTATTGCACCGATAGCAGCAATAAGAGTCTTGCGTTGATTGGGACAATTTTGCAAGACCTCCAGCATCGACATGGCACAAGGAGCTTGTGCCATGTCCTCTACGATATTGTAATTCTGAGCTGCTCAAACATTGAGATTGAAAATAGCTTTCCGAATCATGCTCTTGGGTGGACGCAATACTAACTCCAAAGACGGCCTCTCAATGGTGAGAGAAGCTGGCGGTATGGTGACATTAGGAAGAGAAGTGGAAGCTTTTTCAGTATTACTTCCAACAGGTTCCTTCGAAGGGACATAGTCATATGAACATGATCGAGTATTCAAATTGACCGTCTCACTACACATCATGAGAACATGCATGATAGAGGATGCCTCTCTTTGTGAAGGAGAGGGTTGAGTAATCATCTGCTGATTTTGAGTAGGGAAGGGATCGTTGAGAACTGCGGGTGTGGGTTTACCCCTAAGAAAATTTTGAACTTCGTCTCTATGGGGACACTCTTTAGAAGAGTGGTCATCACCACACAGCAAACAAGGATACTTCAACTTCCTCTTCTGTTTGGTGTCATCAGGGGTGCTCTTTTGTTCCTGCTGGGTGGAATATTTCTTAGGTTTCCCCTTGTTTTTCTTCTTACCACCAGACTTCTAAGGTGAAGCTGATTGAACATAATTCACTTCTTTGGTGGCAGCAGGAGCGGATGATTTGACGGTGTTGTTACCAGCCTATGTTGGTGATGGGGAAGAACCTTGAGGGTTCGACGATCCAACAGTTTGAGAAGGAGGCTGGATGTTAAGGGAACCAATGATGCCATCAGCTTGAGGTCCCTTAGGTGGTTTCACGGGGTCGTATGTGGAGTGGGGTACGTTAGGAATAATATCAAACAACATGCCAGATTGAGCATAGACTAAGTCTAAGTAATGGGCACGAGCGATAGCTTGTTCCTCAGTGACGGCCCCTCCCATGCAAACATCTCGAGCTATGGTAGGTAAGAGAGACTTCGTAAACCAGTCTGCTAAGAGTTGGTCTAGAATAGGAGCCTTAATCAGACGTCATCTCCTCCGCCACTCATGTATATGATCTAATATGTGAGTTGCAGTAGTTTGACGGAGTGAGGTCAGAAGGTCCATACCAGTCTCATAACGAATGGGTAACTGGAAATAAGTCAAAACATTCATAGTAAGAGAACTGAAATCGGGAAACGAATGGGGTCGTAATTCAATATTCCACTTGAGTTCATTGGAATAACCTAAGACGAATTGAGTCGTCCATCAAGGAGGTGGATGAAAACCATAAGTGGTATGTCATCACGTGATTTTTTGGATCTTCACCCGGCTTGCCATCAAATTTGGGGATATCTAATGGAAGTTTCACCGAAATTGGTGGCCAATTAGTTCTGTGGAAGATGGGGTCGTTGGTCAGGTGAGACAAGTCAGGTAGGTCCAGAGTAGTACTAATAAGGCATATAAGGGCTAGTAGGACCTTTTAGAGACTGATTATAGGGTGTTCCCAGGGGAAACTGGCAATAGGTGTACGGGCCGCCTGGACCAAATGTAGGTCCACCGCCATAATAAGGTGGTCCATTACCGTAAGGTGGGGGTCCTCCAACACTGCAGGGAGGGGGTGGAGGTCCACTGCCACCACCAAGAGGAGGTGAAGTTCAGCCGTAATAATATGGTCCCCCACCTCCTCCACCTGGAGGGGGTGGTGGACCACCTCCCCCGCTGGAAGGATGGGGGGATCCACCGCCTCCGCTGTCGGAAGGATGGGGGTCTCCACCACCTCTGTCGTCAGAAGGGTGTGGTCCTCCTCCGCCACTGCTACCATAATAATATAATCCAACACCGCCTCCACCAGGAGTGGGTGGTGGACCACCTCCACCGCCAGAAGGATGCGATCCTCCTCCACCACCACCATAATAGGATGGGCCTCCACTGCCTTCACCAGGAAAGGGTGGTGGATCATTCCTGCCACCGCTGGAAGGGTGGGGGCCGTTGTTGGTGGAATAAGATGGGCCTCTTCCCGAAGGCATAGGTCTGCCTCCTCTGGAATTATGTGGGGGCCCACCACCTCCAGGGGGAGGTGGGGGTGGACCAATCGGGGGTGGTGGTACTTGGGGGATAGTTGGTAGGGGTCCATTTTGTAAAATATTTTGGTGCCCCCATAGAGTGTATGGGTTTCTGGGATAGGGTATCCCATAGAGTGCGTTTCCAGGATTGAATTGACCCGACATAGGGTTAACATAACTTGGATTCGCTTGACTCCATGGTGGTTGAGTTAAATTTGATGGTCCCCCCACCATGAGATAATCCCATGGTGGATGCTTCAGCGGGCTGGGAGGGTCCAATAGAAGGACCAATGGGAACTCCTCCTCCTGCATTATGGTTAAGAGATGGGGGTTTCCCCCAGCGACAACGTGCTAACCACTATTCGATGGTTGATCCAACAGGGGTTGTTGATTACCTACTATGGGAGCCACATTACTCATGAAAAAATTAGGTGGTAGAGAGTATCCTCCCCGCGAGTTTTGGGGTGGGGAAGGAGTGGGTAAAGTTACCGTAGTAGTGCGAGGGGTGTTGGACTGTTGTCCTTCAACCGGTTGGGTCATTGGGGGTACTGAACTGGTCTCCTGTTGAAGTGGTGAACTTGCAGGAAGTAAAGGTTGACTAGATTCATGAATGGTCAGGTTGTGAATGGATGGTTGTGGTGAATCAAAGATAAAGTGCGAATCAGGATTTCTCGATACATGGTGTTGGCCCGTTGTGCGAGAATTTGTCTACGAACTTTGTCACCCATGGCACGTAATCACTCTAAGCAGTCATGAAGGGGTCCGAAAAGCTCAGTGGGAGCAGGCCAAATGGATGGGGATGTAGTGGCAAAATGGGTCACTTGTTGTCCTAGAGTCGTTTCCCAAAAGGGTGCAGCTAGACCAAACACAGCTACTACAGGGTCGTCTTGGGAGGAATTTAACCATTCCAAAGAACCAGGCTCTCCTGGTAAGACTGCCGGAAGGGTAACGTCTTGTGAAGTGGAAGTTACCACCTCTTCACCCCGCGAGGGGTTGGAGGCAAGTGAATTTGGAGGTGTTGGATGAAATAGGAGTCCTCCAACATTCAAATTAGGGTTTTCTACTTCAGATGACGTGATCGTGTTACGTGGATCCATTCTTACCCTCGAAATTACCTCCTGGTTAAGGGGATATTCGTGCGGTAAGTTCAAAATCCTGCGGGATCTTCTCCGAGGAAAATGAACCAGAATGGCTGAAGTAGAGTTTCTCCTAAAGCTATTCTAAACAAAAATAAAAGTAGTCTAGAAAAACCTACACAAATTACGACAGCAAGCAAACTTATGTGATAGGAGTGGATTCAAAGTCTGGAACCTCACAAGATTGTCTAGGCTTTGCAACTCACGATATACTCAAGGGTCCAACAGTTATACTTAGCCCAATTTTTCAGAGCACTAACCAAGGAGTATTAGGACTGTACCCCTGACCATATAACCCGACTACCTGATAGTACATGTGTAGTAGCTCCCCGAGTGTTGTTCTGGGTGTATTTCTCTGCCAAGACGGCCAAATGGTTTGATCAGTTGGTTTCAGGAATCCTAGTGGTGTCTCCTGATATATACAAGGTACGTGGGAGCTCAAATTCGTAGTGGTGTTATCTAATGCATAACTGTACGGCACAAGACCTTCCGATATACTACCGAGTACGTGAAACACCTTTCGATATATGACAAGCACATGAATTACTTGGTGGGTATGTGAAAGAGCTTCGATATACTTGGTTGGTACGTGAAAGAGATTCGATATACCAGTTGGTACATGGAAGACTACAATACCCTCGGGATATAGTGCTAGCAAGTAATGACAGTTGCCACATTTTACAATGCCAGAACACGTCTCTAACCTAACACACAAGTTACTAAAAATTTTACCATAGTTCTACCGTTAATTTTATTTGGACAGTTAGGTGAATGCATGAGGTGAGTACATAAACGTAAGCATAATGCAAGCCCTAACTACATGAAAAAAATGTACTTTTCTTTTGATGAAAACTATGTATGGGAGGGAGAAATATTTTCAAGTGATATTGCCAAAACAACAAAAATGCAACAAATCTCGATTCTACCAAAAATGACTATGAAAGTATTATTTTCCTTTTCGAGCAAAACAAAAAAGATGACAACACTACAAATCCAAATCAAAGCATTTTTCCCTTTTCTTTGTCTTTTCAAAACAAAAATGATGCTAAGTGATGAAAAGAGAGAATTTCTACATAGAGTATGCAAACTTTTCACTTTCACTATGATGGCCTAAAAGCATAAAAACCAAAAATGCATGTAATTTCCCAACCATGGAACCACTTTTACAAAAAACTTGATTTTTAGTTGAACTTTTCAAGAAAATGAAGGGCTCATAATTCATGAAAAACTCAAATAATTTTTTTTCTCTCAACCTTTCCAAAAGAATTATGAATAACACATTCCAATGCATGAACAATTTTTCCGAATGAACTTGAAAAAATGATGAAAATAAAGCACTTTTGATTTTTTTCAATGGATTTACCAAAATAACACTTTGATAACAACAATGCCTTTAAACACAAATGTTGAAACGAAAGGACTACTTGCAGCACTCTAATCACTCAGAAATTCCCAAGAATATAACAAGCACTCTAATGAACTGAAAACACACAAAAACACTCAAAATCAATCAGTGGCAAGCAAAACTAAAGAAAGCAAATCCCAAAAGATGTATGCAAATGAAGTATGGAAACCGATCCAATGAAATGACCGGATTAGGTAAGGAGAGGAGGGAAATGCAGGGGTGAGTGGATGCAGGTGGGGGAGACCAAAGTGTCCACCACTACCAAATCTCAGACTTGTCCAATATGGGACCCAAAACGAATCTAAATAGAACCAAACACTACAAATGCAAAAGATCCAGAGATCTCTGGATGGAAGGTGTAGCACAGAGAAGGTCTGAAAACCAAACAAACTTAAAATCTGGGAAGGAGATAGGTCAAACACAAGGCTAGATGGGTCGGCGCAACCTGTGGTCAGAATCAGTGCGATTGACAGAGGTGGTGAACAGGTGTTCTGGGACGCCGTCGCAGTCTGTCAAAAAGCAGTGAGCACCGATGGCATAGGTTGCAGAGAAGCAATGTGCGACAGGAAGAAGTTGTCGCTTTGGTTATGATACCCACGTATGACGAGCGAGGATCCCAATCTAAGGATTGAAAAATCTCCAAAAACAAACAACTAACAAGCTTGATGATCAAACATACAAACTCTAAGGAAGCTAGCAAACTCTTCAAAGAGAAGATCTGGTGGTGAAAAAGGCTCAGGAGGAAAATGAGATGGCTTACCAAGAAATTAGAGAAAAAAAAATTTCAAACCGAAAACCGAAAACAATTTATCTGATATTTCCCCAGTATGGTCGCCAAATTTTTTATTAGACAATCTACCGAAAGCAGACTTAAGGCGTGATCTCTCTAGCTCAATGTGAGTCTTGAAAAAATATGACAGAATATAAAATACTCTCCTAGATCTAGTTAGAGATCGAGTAACTAAGCATCTTACCTCATATTCGTGGATCTCTTCCCTTGTTGTCATTCTGAGTCCTGTGGTCGTCAGATCTGTAGCTGCAAGACCTGTCAAAGCACATATGAAAAATACAAGTAGTAAAACATGCCTAAACACTAACTAGTTTAAGTAAACAGTTGAAGAGGTAAAATATAAACATTATCAACACAATAACATTTATGGAAAACGTTTATATTACTATATAAAAAGTGGGAAATACAGTAGAAGAGAGGATTACAACCGATGCTTCAACGTCACAATCTTCCTCCAACAAGCCAAGACAAAGCCTCTAATGAGAATGGGTGCCTCTAATGAGAATGGGTGCCTCCAATGGATGGATAATCTTCCTAAGCTTATTTCACCAGCATGTGGATGCTATAGCCCTCCTCCCTTTGGAATGGGAGAAAGATTCATATATATTGGACTAGGAGGATAGGGTAGTTTGAGATATAATGGGAGAGGACTAAGGGATCTTCCCAATAGGTTAGGGAACCGAATGCCAGCTCTCCTATAGGTTAGGGATAGATATCCAAGTCACACAACTTCGAGAAGAGGCTCGAAGATGCCCTTTATCCATTTTAACTGACCTTGATGCATGTTGTACTAAGACAACCTACGACGGCGTATGTTGCACACAAGTGGACTGTGAGGACCTCTAAAAATAGGTCAATTAAGTCCTCCAGTCATAGAAATCTTCAGGGAATTTTACAGTAAGTTTTATGGTAGCAAGATTTAGTTGTAACATTGGACTGTACTAGAGATTTTGGGGATCATTGTCATCATTGGTGATTACCCTCATATTTATTTACATCTTACATCATTGGCTGGAAATCAAATAGTCTCTTCCATGTTTGAATTCAACACCTTGTAATCACATGGTCAGATTTGTATCGCTCCGGATTTTGGTATAAGACTCTGGACGGTCCTGCTGTTCCTCTCACATCCAGGCTTTGATGGCAATTATTGAGTAGGTCCCCACATCGACATCATGTTGGTGAACTTGTTTTTGTACTATCACACAGATCCACTATTGTATTGGTCGTGGTTGTGTCATTATCTTTTCATGGATCTACGTTTGTTCTTAGTAGCCATGATTTGTCTCCAGTCTATATCATGTCAGTTATGTCATGGATCTACAATGTATTGTTCGACAGCCATGCTTTGAGTCAGTCATTCCGAGCATGGGTATGCTCGCCTTGGCATTTTTGATATATTGTTTATGTTTCCTTGCATCTCCACTCCAACCTCCCTCCTACTATCTCTGCGGACTCATTTATTGGTAAAGTGTTTAGGCCATCAATTTCTTCTGACCTCACACTTTAGGGGGCATCTGTTATACCTCAAAGTCCCTCTTTGACCGCCATTTCACATCTTCATGTCGTAGCACCATGCAAAAACTAATGGCACTAACTCCTAATGAGTGTTAGAACTTAATCCCACCTAGTTGGTTCCCTCCTTTTCCGTCCTTGGAATCACTAGAAAAAAATCCAACTTTTTTGAGCCGAGTGCCACATCATTTGGTCCACTTTACTAGAATTTTCACGCCCTTCTAATGGTGCAAGGAGCAAAAATTCCCCTTTTCGCATTCTTCATACCTGCAGGGTGCAAAAATTTCAACTTATTCGCACCTTGCTCGACCTCTAGGGCACAAAAACTTCCTTCAAACCACCTTTAGCTTGGATATTGGATCTTATCTCAGAGAGATTTTTATGGGATTGAGAGTTCCCTTTGAATCCTCACTCACCTTCCCTCTTCAGTTTGGTTCAACCTCCTTGACCCACCATTGTCTCTCCTAGATCCACCTTCCTCTCCTAGTACTTGGCCTCCCAAATCCTATAAGAAGGAGGCCATCAATGGGCTAAGGAGAGAACACTTGAGGTATCTATTGACACAAACCCAGTCAATAGGGGTTCCCAACATTGTCGACGGCCAAACCACTGCGATCTCCCTGAGCACCGGCCCAGATAGGTTTTACCCTGTCCAGCAACACCTACAGAGCAGATGAGGTCTCACCTGAGATGTTCAAGGGAGAGTTGACGGAACCATGTTTCCACCGAGTGAAGGAGGATGTTTGTGGATCAATCACTAACTTATCACAACATTCAGAAGTAGATCTAAGCATTCAACTGAAGCATTTAATCATAACATTCAGCAAGAACAAATCATAATTGCAACAGATATAATAGTAACGCATTAATTGCAGCAAGGAAACATCGCATCATTCATATATTCATATCGTAAAATGTATTACCACAGATAAGAAAGACACAAGGATCTTGCTCAAAAGCTCCGTCACATCATATTAACTCCGCAAAAACCTAGTTACAGCAAAATATTCAGTCTGAGTTTCAGATCAAGATCTCTTAGATGACAATCATGCTCTCCAAAAATATACCAAAAGGTAGATGTTGAAAGATGATCTAACCCTTACAAACCTACATCTATTTATAGGCTTGCGCTTTACATTGCTCGTCCACTTACTAACTACTTCATAACCGACACTTCAAAACAAATGACCCAAAAACCCGCATACTATGGTTCAACTGACCTAAAACTACATAAAATATTATCACTTGTGCTCAACTTTCCGCCTTTTGCGGTATATTCACCCTGTGCAGCATTTGTGATGCTAACTTGTCCAAACGTTTTTCCAACGACCCCCCAACACAATCTTGTGGCTCTCCCTCAAGCCACATCAGCGGGACATGGTTTACTCGCTTCTCTTCACCCTGAAGTCATCGTACTGCTGGAGGATTTCACTAACCTGTTGCATGACTATTCTGGCAACTTCCTGGCTCTCAGTTAATTCTTGTGCTAAAGAGTGGTGAACCAGGTGTGCCTCAACCTTTTGCTTTCCCTTCTATACCTCCTACAGTGTAGATCCAACCGCAGCATTAAACTATGCCCCGAGGTCTTGAAACTCATCCAATTGCATAGTGCACTTCTTCGGACGTTCTTCTGCTTTGGCAACTCGCTGCTGCATCTCCTTGAGGTCTACCGATTTGGATACTTGCATTGTCGGTGGCAGTGTGCACATGGATGTATTCAGTGTCGCTAGCTGTTCTTCTGCCTCCCGTCGTTGCTTCGTCAATGGCTCTAAGTTCTCATCCTGAACAATACTTACCCAAAACAGTGCGGCCTCAGCAGTGATCTTGGTCGCTTCTTGTTTCAATTCACCTAGTTCGATTGCCAACTCTTCAATGGCACTCTTCCGCACTGCGACAACTTCCGGTGGTGTGTCTAGATGGAGTGCAAGGGCCAAGGTAGCATTTTTCTCCTGTAACTCGATGATGACAGTCCCCATCTTCTTCGCTTGCTCCACTGGATCCAATGCCGCTATTAGTTCCAGTACATATTGACAGGCTTTGGTGATGACCTCCTCCAACTGCACCGTACTGTTCCAAAGGGTGGTTTTATCCACCGTCAACCGATCCTTTTATTTCTTTAACTCTGTTACTTCATTAGCCCTATCAACCCGAAGCTGGTCTAGCGTATCCTTAAGTACATAGGCCTCTTCCCATGCCGCTATTTACTTCCCTTTGCGTTCCTCCACTTCCGTGCGGACTACTGCTTCCCCTTCTTGCAGGGTGCAAAAATTTCAACTTATTCGCACCTTGCTCGACCTCTAGGGCACAAAAAATTCCTTCAAACCACCTTTAGCTTGGATATTGGATCTTATCTCCGAGAGATTTTTATGGGATTGAGAGTTCCCTTTGAATCCTCACTCACCTTCCCTCTTCAGTTTGGTTCAACCTCCTTGACCCACCATTGTCTCTCCTAGATCCACCTTCCTCTCCTAGTACTTGGCCTCCCAAATCCTATAAGAAGGAGGCCATCAATGGGCTAAGGAGAGAACACTTGAGGTATATATTGACACAAACCCAGTCAATAGGGGTTCCCAACATTGTCGACGCCCAAACCACTGCGATCTCCCTGAGCACCGGCCTAGATAGGTTTTACCCTGTCCAGCAGCACCTACAGAGCAGATGACGTCTCACCTGAGATGTTCAAGGGAGAGTTGACGGAACCATGTTTCCACCGAATGAAGGAGGATGTTTGTGGATCAATCACTAACTTATCACAACATTCAGAAGTAGATCTAAGCATTCAACTGAAGCATTTAATCATAACATTCAGCAAGAACAAATCATAATTGCAACAGATATAATAGTAACGCATTAATTGCAGCAAGGAAACATCGCATCATTCATATATTCATATCATAAAATGTATTACCACAGATAAGAAAGACACAAGGATCTTGCTCAAAAGCTCCGTCACATCATATTAACTCCGCAAAAACCTAGTTACAGCAAAATATTCAGTCTGAGTTTCGGATCAAGATCTCTCAGATGACAATCATGCTCTCCAAAAATATACCAAAAGGTAGATGTTGAAAGATGATCTAACCCTTACAAACCTACATCTATTTATAGGCTTGCGCTTTACATTGCTTGTCCACTTACTAACTACTTCATAACCGACACTTCAAAACAAATGACCCAAAATCTATCTATTATGGTCCAAATGACCCAAAAACCCGCATACTATGGTTCAACTGACCTAAAACTACATAAAATATTATCACTTGTGCTCAACTTTCCGCCTTTTGCGGTATCTTCACCCTGTGCAGCATCTGCGATGTTAACTTGTCCAAACCTTTTTCCAACGACCCCCCAACACAATCTTGTGGCTCTCCCTCAAGCCACATCAGCGGGACATGGTTTACTCGCTTCTCTTCACCCTGAAGTCATCGTACTGCTGGTGGATTTAACTAACCTGTTGCATGACTATTCTGGCAACTTCCTGGCTCTCAGTTAATTCTTGTGCTAAAGAGTGGTGAACCAGGTGTGCCTCAACCTTTTGCTTTCCCTTCTATACCTCCTACAGTGTAGATCCAACCGCAGCATTAAACTATGCCCCGAGGTCTTGAAAGTCATCCAATTGCATAGCGCGCTTCTTCGGACGTTCTTCTGCTTTGGAAACTCGCTGCTGCATCTCCTTGAGGTCTACCGATTTGGATACTTGCATTGTCGGTGGCAGTGTGCACATGGATGTATTCAGTGTCGCCAGCTGTTCTTCTGCCTCCCGTCATTGCTTCGTCAATGGCTCTAAGTTCTCATCCTGAACAATACTTCCCCAAAACAGTGCGGCCTCAGCAGTGATCTTGGTCGCTTCTTGTTTCAACTCGCCTAGTTCGATTGCCAACTCTTCAATGGCACTCTTCCGCACTGCGACAACTTCCGGTGGTGTATCTAGATGGAGTGTAGGAGCCAAGGTAACATTTTTCTCCTGTAACTCGATGATGACAGTCCCCATCTTCTTCGCTTGCTCCACTGGATCCAATGCCGCTGTTAGTTCCAGTACATATTGACAGGCTTTGGTGACGACCTCCTCCAACTGCACCGTACTGTTCCAAAGGGTGGTTTTCTCCACCGTCAACCGATCCTTTTATTTCTTTAACTCTGTTACTTCATTAGCCCTATCAACCCGAAGCTGGTCCAGCATATCCTTAAGTACATAGGCCTCTTCCCATGCCGCTATTGCCTTCCCTTTGAGTTCCTCCACTTCCGTGCGGACCGCTGCTTCCCCTTCTTGCAGTCACAGTAGTTGACTCTTGACATTTGTCTCTCTATCCGCCAGTTCCTGATTGGAAACCATCTGTAGCTTCACCAACACCTGTGATGACAGCACGTTGATGTTAACAGATAATACCTCCAACTGCTCTAGCGAAGGCTTTAGAGCCTCATTATCAGTCGCAATTGCAGTCGGGGGAATTTGTACATTCCAGACCCGCGGCTTAGTGCCAATTGCGCCAACTGCCTGCACAGTTGCTCCCTTTGGTGTCTTCTTCAAAACAATGTCGCACAAGGAATCCAAATGGGTAGTTACCGCATGAAAACCTTTGTCTTCATTTACCATCATTGCTTGAGCCGCCCCATTGGTTGCATTATTTATCGCTAGTAGTAGTCGCTCGAGCTGCCTCTCTATCGACAGGGGGATCCCATTGATTATCCTATGTTCATAGCGTGATTTCGCTCTGCCCTCTTCAAGATCGCACTCTTCAGCCGTAGGGGTCTGCGATGACTCCTGGTCTAACTCATGATGATGTAGTGGTTCCATCACTGGCACATATGTTGGTATTCCCGTAGACTCCTCCTCCTAAGCAATTGGTTCACACCATTCGACCGACCAATCATCAATGATTGCATCTAAGTCTTCATCTGATAACTTATAGGTGGTCTGCAACCATTGCTTATACTTATCCCGTCGCACTTGCACATGGATACTGTGTGGTCCAAGCACAAACCGTGTGATCCCCTTATGCCTTTCAACAGCTGTTTGAGTCAGTCGCGGAACCCACTCGGTAGCCACCTGCAGAAATTCCCAATAGAACCATAACTGTGTTGTGCAATCCTTAATGCGCTCTAGTTCCTACACCCACCATAGGTTTTGGTAGCATGAACCCTTTTGAACTTGCACTACGTCCACCTCCATTCCCTGATAATCATTAGGCTCCATCCAGGTGACAAGCGTAACAAAGATCAACAACCAGCTGTATGCAAATGGTCATTTTCTCGCTTGGGCCACCAACACGTACTCCATCAACTGGTTTATCAAAAAAATTGACCAATTCATTTTCACGCCTTCGGCATAGAGCTCCGCGCATGCAACAACCCCTGAGTTGCCTTGGTTGGGGTAGTTGTTGCGAACAATCTTGGTATCCAAGATCCATGCCCCAATTTTAACTGCGGGCTCGTTGATGCTGTCTAAGTGGTAGGACCGTCTGTCTTTCTATATTTCGTATTGCTTCCTCAAACTTGGTGTGAGATTTTTGTCGTGGTTCTTCCCCTGAAAATATTACAATGGGTCTACCCCATCCTTGGGAAACCCTGTTGGGCTGGGCCCAAGTGGGTTGGAAAAAATATATAAGTATGGGAAAGCGTGTGTAGTGCGCTGCAGCAGGAAGAAAAGGAAATTTGATAATTGCACACTACGGTAGGAAGAGAAAGCAGTTTTGGTGAAAGCACATTGCGCGCGGCGGCAGGCACAAACAATTCAGGTTTTGCGCGTGTCACACGATGGAAATGACTAAGGCATAGTCGCACAGTAGGACGATGCGCATGGTAGTGCATGAGCTATTTTTGGGTAGAACATGGGTAAAGGCCAGATGAGGATATGACCTAGTTTGGGTAAGGAACAGGTGGATGACAAATGAGAGCGACCTGTTCGAACGTGTGGCAGCAAGCAGTTGAGAAGCTAGGCTACGACGTCGATGGCGACAGGCATGTGAAGGAGTGGAAAGGGACAGACCATGATGCAGTTGTAACCATTTGGAGGACTGTGGTTGTCAGAAGAGCATGTGAGCCACGAGTGGCCCAGCTGGAGCAGGCAAAGCAGGCTGTCGACGGCGACAGCTAGGGTGGCAGTTAACCACACTAGTTTTGTAGACCTAAGGGTTTTTTCTTAAAAATTGTAAATATATGCCTATAGGCATAATCTATAAATAGGCATGATTTTGTATGGGAAAGGGTTGGTGGTTGTTACTCTTCATTTTGTTAAGCATTGATTATTGTAGAATCTTAAGCTTAGAAAAGCCATTGTAAAGGCTTTGCAGCTGTGTGCGTAGAGACCTAACTGAGAGAGAGAAGAGAGTCTGCAGCTGAGTGCACAGACTAAGAAAGGTTGTACCCTTCCCCTTAAGAGCAATATTAACAACCATTCTTGTGGACGTAGCCTCCATCCGGGGGGTGAACCACATTAAATTTTGTGTTGTGTGACCAATGTGTGTTTATGATTGTTTAATTGCTTGGTATGAATGTTTAATGTTGGAAACTTCTGTTATGTGATTTCTTTTATATGTATTCGCCACAGAAAATGGGAATAATATGTTAAGTAATGCATGCGCAGAGGAATGTTAAGTATTCAACATGTATGAATCTATCGATTGGAATGTACGAATCTATTTATTGGTCAAGTAGTGAACACTAAGTTTAAGCGTAGTGTTGGAGCACGCAGTAACGTATGTTATTAACCATCCATAATTTACTGATAAGAACTTGAACGGAATAAAGCGATAAAGAATGATAAGTAGAGTGGTTAGAATTGGACACCATGGCAAGGACGCGCAGTCTCATTGATGTACTGAGTGATTGAAGGTTGTTGCGAGGTAAGCCCTTGATAGCTTACTATCATAACGAAAAAGTATCCTGTATCGCATAGTCATTGGAGGTGCAAGTGCGCAAGCGAAGTTGCGCGCCGAAGTATCCAATGCGGAATAGAAGGTTCGCGCAGTTATCTATCCGCACAACCCGCAAGGCATTGCAGTGCTTATTAACTTTCCCCCCATCGCATCACACGGTTGTGAAAACTTGATTCCGCAACGACCCCATCGGCTTCACCTCGGGTGACACGTCAGGCTATGCGCAACCTGTTGCCGAACGGGCCGGTGAATTGGGGTTTTGTTGGTTCCTTGAACCACGAAGTACCTGGGTCTACACTGGAAACCTCAAGAAGGTGATCTACAACCAACAAATGGTTCCGTTGCTCGGCTAAGACCAGTGATGCGATAGAGTGTTGGAAAGCAATGTGTGAAGAAGAATACCAGTTCCCAGAAGGATCAGACAATTGGCATCCTGAAAAGAAAGAGATTTGGGATTGGTTTGACAAGATTGAAAGAGATTTTGTGAAGAAAGAGAACAGACATCCGCGTCTCACCGATGCACAGTGGTTGAATAGATATTTGTGGAGAGAGATTCACGAGATTTTCTAGGCTTCATTTGGAAACGAGTTGCATGAGTGGATCTCGCGACTCGCAGAAAAGAAAAATTGTTTTCAAGGAGGAGTGCCTACCGAGTGGACTCCAGAGCTCACAACATAGCTCAAAGCAATAGACAGCCCACTATCGCGAGCAATCGACTTTTGGGTCGATAGCATACTTGAAGGATTTGTCATGGAATTTGATGTCGACACACTTAAGTCCTACAGTCAAGCCGAAGCATACTTCTTTGAAGGATTCAGAGGTAAGTTCTTAAACAATCTCAGTCTATATATTAAAATGCTTTTAGCTGAGAATGGAGTTTTAAGGATGCAGTAATATTTTTACATCTGTCATGGTCAATAGCATTTATAGTGATTCTGACGAAGAGACACATAATCTCAGAAGTGGAAAGAGATATAAGTTTAACAAAGAAATGAAATCCCGGAGGACCTGGACTCCGCGTAGATACTGAACTCCCATGTGATATTAACAATCAAACCGTGTTGCTATCAGCCACTATTCATCCAATTACTACCTTTTATTGCTTTCAACCAATAATTTAATTTTATGTGTGAGGTTGGTCAGGAGAAGTCCCTTTGTGTAGTTAAGGAAGCATGGGGATGAAGGTTCTTCTGGGGAACAATTGCAAAATCCCTTTTCCCCATGATCATAAGTTTATGTTAGGGGAGTCAATTTCTTTCCTCTCTATCCTACCCTAGATTCAAGTCTATCGAGCTTACCTTCAATCCTGCACGCTTACGGATCGGATGACACATGCCTCTACTTTCCTAGAATCTCTTAAGACTTATGCACCCTTGTAGAAACAAACATCCTCCCTCATAGTGATACGAATATAAATAGCATATTAAATAAATAAATTGTTAATCATTAAAGTAGTTATCTTTTAATGTGAAAGGACATAACCTTTCATTAGGAACGCTCAAGCCATATTAAAGGCGAGCTCTTGTAATGCATTAATCATCCTTTTATCAATCATTTTATCATATATATTTTTATATTCAATTATATGAAGTCAGATTCGCTTCTCAACGGAGACGACTGGATTCGGTTGCTACATTGGTATTAGAGCCAGGCTTGTAGCCACCAATCTAGGACCTTGTCCAAAACCAGGCCCGTGGCCCAAAGAAGTAAAAAAGAAAGAAAAAAAAGAGAAAAAAAGAAAAAGGTAAAAGTAAAAGAAAATAAAAATCATAAGAAGAAATGACCCAAAATCTTAAAAAAGAAAAAGACTCGTTAGACAATAAGTTGGAGCAAATTCAAAAGAGGACATCAAAGCCCTTGGACTCAAAAATCTACGTTGAGAAAAAGAAGCAAATACAAATTCAGTCCTCATCACAGTTCAGAAAGAAGACAATCTTGTAAAAAAACAAACAACAATAACTCCCTATCGACACCCCAACCATATAAACCAGTATCCTAAAAAGTGGGAATTGTCGAAAGATAATGGTACTAATTTTCTCAAAGCTCCTGACAACAGATCAATAGAGAATCCCAACATTCAACAACAAATCAATTTGGGATGGATTGACCCCTCCACATATCGAAAGTTATGCTCTACACTTAGCAGTTCGTATCGACATGTTTCGTCGACCATGACATCGCAAAGAACAATGTGACAAAATTATAAGGCTTTGAGGACAAAGCCTTTCTAAGAGAGTGGCAATGCTACAAATATAAATAGCATATTAAATAAATAAATTGCTAATCATTAAAGTATTTATCTTTTAATGTGAAAGGACATAACCTTTCATTATGAACGCTCAAGCCATATTAAAGGCGAGCTCTTGTAATACATTAATCATCCTTTTATCAATCATTTTATCATATATATTTTTATATTCAATTATATAAAGTCGGATTTGCTTCTCAATGGAGACAACTGGATTCGGTTGCTACACATAGACACATACTCACTCTCGTTACACTCATACCACCCGACATGGTCTTACACTCCTTGAGACTCGTTGATGCACAGACTCGCCCAATTCATTTATGTGGAGACCTTCGCTTGGTTCACCCTTGTGCCTAGGTTGTTGCACTACATTAACACTCATGGAATTAACGTCGCACATGGACACTCTACCCTCCTTCATGTTTCCATTACCATTACCGACACCAAACACTGTGTTTACCATATACCCAAACTTGAATATTGAACTGTAGAGTTGAAGATGAAAGAGATGGTTGTAACTAAGCCCTGAGGTCTGAGACCTTACCCTTGAGTTATGCTACTCGTTGCTGCTCGAGAATCCATGAGTGAAGGTTACAAGTAGATCTCCAGTAGTATGCAATTGGTTGGACTCTTTCTATGCACATAGTTGAAGTACTTGGAAAAATGGATCACTCGAAGGACTCTGATTGGTGTTGGGATGCCTGAGTCTAGAAGGTGTTGTGATGGGAAGGTGTTGTGGAGCTAGGGGTATGCCAGCTGAGTGAGACTATTGTAGATATTTGTATGAGCATTTGTATGAGCATGGAGATTAGAATGGGTTGTGGTTCGAGATATAGAAATTTGCAGGTGTTTCATTCACCCTGATGGACTCATAGCTTGGCTTGAAAGTGGACTCTCGGCATAAATAGTATAAGTTGGACATAGTAGATATGGTTGGGTAGAAAATCACAATTACACAATCAGTTGCTTGGATCTTTGTTCCAGATAAGTATTTCTTTGTATTTGATCTAATACGTTGTTGTTGATACGCAATGAATTATGTTAATGCATGTGATGTATTATGTTGGTAAATGCATGTATTTATGTGTTTGGAATGAGCTTCATTTCAATGTGGTTATTCTTCATGTTTATTATGCTTCTGCACACTATTATTCTTGTTATGAATTTGTATATGGAAATCGGGCTTAATTTTGAACCCTAAATCATTCATATCCCCCTTTATGTCGTTCAACTGATGGACGGGGATGTTGTATGAGACCTCAAGATGAGGAAACCCATCAACCTTCTTCCTCCAAACTTATCTTCTAAAAGACAATGGGAAAACATTGACCACATGGCCATAATTATGGAATTGGACACATCTAAATGGAACATTGTTGTAATTCGTTGTTGTTCAAAACACATTTCACCTTCCACAATATCCACTATATCAGCAAGACCTTCATCCAAATCTATAAGAATGAGAACCTTCGCTACAGTTCACAGAGCACTATACTTGTAAGAGGGATCAACCATAAGAGTTTTCCTCAACATATTTCCTAGGGTTGTCAAAAATTTGTCAACCCATAATTCCACCAAAAGACTCAGGACTTTAACCCAAATTGGGAATCCTCTGGATATCCCCATATTCGGGTCAAAATAGGGATGCCAAAATTTTAATGTGAGAAAATAGGATCCCCAGAACAATCACCCTTGAAAAATATGAGCTGAGTACTCCTCCATCTTGAATTTAAAACCCAACCAACCCCTAGCCAAGATATATAAAGGAGGACAATATCAAAGCATAACCCTTAGGACTCCTCAATCCACAATATCAAGGAATGTTCCACGATCCTTATTCCAAAGAAGCATCCCAAGAGGGTCTTCCCCATGAAATCCATAATATTTTCTACTTGAATATCTTCACCAAGAATCAACCGATGAATATTTTCCTAACACTTAATCACTCTCTGTCTCTTTTTCTTTCTTTATACCTCTTGCTTGGAAATCCTTTGTTCAATCCCCCAACAAAACTTTCATAAAACCTACCACCTCCTACCAAACTATCTAGAGAGATCCCTCCTCCCACAAAGACTTTTATCATCCCAAGGTTACATCCTTCGACACCTAAGAGCATCAAATTGACACTTGCATCACTTGGAAAAAAACAAACCTCTCGTGTCGACCCTTGATTTACCTCCAAATGCTCCAAAAAATGATCTACTTCCACAACGCGATGAGTGTCTCCATCAGAAAAATAACTTTCTTCCACCAGACAAATATTCTTTAAAATCAGGCTAACTGGAACACTACCAAGACAACCAAAATATGTACCAACAAGATTTGATAAGGAATAATCATATTCAACAAGGCCTACAGATACGTGGGTTTTCACCATCACCTCAATATCCCCATGCAGCGAGGCTAGAACTGACACCACCTAGTCATCTGGAAATATACCTTCATCATAAGGTTGGTTCTTTAATGCTAATGGTGCACCTTCCTCTGGCCTATATTAAATCTCTTTTCCATTGAACCATTTTCCAACTAAAACCACGACCTCTCCCAACAGTCCAACAACTCCTCCCTAGAGTGAAATATCTCTAACGACCCTGACACAACATCCTCAGGATACTAGTCCACTAGATCCACGTCATCCATCTACTGAGAGATCCTACATAGAAATCTTAAGACTATAAACCCTAACCCTCCCACCAAGAACGAAAATTAATCCTTGTCATTTGTTTCTTTCGTAGGAAACTAATTTTATATATTCAACATAAATAATTCCTTATACCAAAAATATCCAACCATTTAAAGTGAAAAAATAAAGGGAAATTCCATATTCAAAATAGTTGGTGAAAAGGGGAAGTAAAGGAAAAATAATTAACAAGGTTCGTGAGATTAATTTCATACCTTGTCTACTCAACCATTGAGTAGACAAGGTATGAAATTAATCTCACGAACCTTGTTAATTATTTTTCCTTTACTTCCCCTTTTCACCAACTATTTTGAATATGGACTTTCCCTTCAAAGTCATGCATATCATTTTACCCACATTCCCACATCTAGCATTCACTATGGTGTGTGGAGTCTATTTTATACACCAACTATTTTGAATATGGACTTTCCCTTCAAAATCATGCATATCATTTTACCCGCATCCTCACATATAGCATTCACTATGGTGTGTGGAGTCTAGTTTATATGTTTTTCTGTAGTTTTTTGCAATTCTACATTTTTACATTCTGCATATGGAATGTGGAGTGCAAAGAGTTTTGTTTCTTTTTCCCACATTCCCAAGTTGAATCCCTGCATTCTTTCATATTCGCATCTAGTGCAAAGTATTAGAGTTTCATTATTCCAATATTTCATATATCATATGCCCACAATTCGCACCCCTCCATCATGCATCCTCTGCAGAGAGCAAAGTCTAGTTTCTAAGTTTTTCTTTCCTTTTTTTTTCATTTCTACATTTGCGCATTTTTCATGTTGAATGTGGAGATCTAAGAGTCTTTCTTCTCTTTCATAGGTTCCCAAGTCAAATACTTGTTGTCTATAATGTCCCCATTCAAATAAATGTCAACTAGGGAAAATTCCACCAACCTACTAGTTTCCTAGGTTGGGGTGGAGACATTAAAATTGGAATAAGGAGACTAATAAACCCAAATGGACTTTGGTTTGGGCATAAATATATTAATAGGGGAAAAATAAATATTTATGGTGAGAAAATAAGATGTCACTTGGTCATGGAGACACATTGGTGGTGTGGGACCCCCAAAACGCTAGATTCCCCATGCCACATGGCATTCCACTCTCACCCATTCGAATCGAAGGTGGATTCCAATATCCTTGGGGGAGTTGGAAGGGAATAATACTTGGAATGAATCAATGAGGTCAAAATGTAGAGGAATAGTAACTCCCATGGAAGAGGAAGAGGCGATTTGGAGCTAGTGGGACACTTGGGCTAGATTCCCTAGCTCTATGACAACAATGATGAAGATACTATGACACCTATGACACAAATTAGACCTGAAGGCTGACATATGACATATATGATATTTCAAAGCTAAAAATAGCCTCCAATAGGGCACACAAGGGAGTTAGAAAATCCAAAGAGACACCTACTCGAATTGAGTGGAGGAGGAGGCTAGATTTGGAGGGACAAGTGGCATACTTGGGAATCTCTTCCCAAATTGAGTTGGCATGAGGCTCATGGATGGAATTCGAGTTAGGGAAGCCTTAGGAAGTTTATAAAATTTAGGAACAAAGAATAATACCAGATTTTTATCATTTTACATTTTGCATTTTGCATTTGGAGAGAAGCGCTAGTAGAGAGCTAGTCTACTTGCGTTAGCACCAATTTTGAGGGTGAAATATTACCATCCTAATTGGAAATTGGAGAGGCCATTCATAACTTTAATTTGGATCTATAATGGATTCTTTAGTTATAGGTTGAAGCTACAGGGCAGCTCGTGGTTCATTCATATGCAACTTGTTCTTGCATCTCTTTCACATTTTCTTGCATATTTGGGCCCCTGGAGGAATTGCACCCTTGGTGAGATGATGATCTCTTTGTGAGAGTCCGTGAATCTTCATTTATTTTTATTCTGATCTAAATAATCTATATTTACTACTCAAAAGACTCGCAGGTCGAAATACCAAGTGAAACTATGTAAAAATATCAAACAATGCATAAATGATGCCATTTTCTCTATGTCTTGTTGTTGGAGCTTGAAGAGCCATTATTTAGAGTTGTATCAATCATTCTCTATGATTTTGTTTATGTATGGAGTTTAATTAATGTTTTGAATATTTTTCATTATCATTGCACAAGTCCTTGGCACCTAAATTTTGAATTTCATAACATATGGTGAAAATTACTAGCTTCCCCGCTATGTGAAGACTTGCATATAAACATCTGATTTAAGGGAGTTTCAGAAGGTCATAAGAACTAATTGATGATCCATTATGGAGATAATTAAATTCATTTATCAGTACCATACCTCTATTCTGAAATTTGGAAAGTTTTAACATCATTTGGAGAGCCATATTTGACCACTACCCCTGGGGGATTGAAGCTTGATTTGACTAGTACATTTCCCTACTTTGTCCAGATTGTAAATGAATGTTGAAGAAGTGTTTTAAGGGTTGTTAAGAATCAATAAGCCTCACTTATATGTCTTAATACCTTCCAAACTCATTCATACCCCATTTGGAAGCATTTGGATCCATTCAAAAGCAGTTGGGTTAATACTAGTCTAAGGGTTGAATTGGTTTAAAATTGCAATTTTTCCTAGTTTGTGAAAATTATTAAAAAGGGACACTACAAGTGGTATCATAGCATGGTCCTTGCAGCTGATGTGGGTGACCATTTATGAAGACAAGAAGTCAAAATAATAAGCCCCCACCCTTAGAAACTAAAACTGAAGGTGTTGTTGTTGAAGAGGAAGAAATATGAAAAGAGGTGCATTTTGCTGAAACTATGGCTAAGGATGAGAAGGAGAACTCAGAGGATAAGGAAGAATTTACTAAATTCATGAAACCATTCTTCAAAGATATGACCAAACAGATCATGAAAGGGTTTGAATTATTGGCCAGTCAACTTGGGAGCAAAGGAGTAATAGGAGGTAGCAGTAGTTCTCATTTTGAGGAAAAGAAGGCAATATGTGAGCATATTTTCTCAAGCATAGGACCCCACAATAGACCTAATGAATTTCAGATCACACCAAGGCCTACTACACCTAAATTTCTCGAGGTCAAAGAAGAGCCTAACACCCAATTTGATATGCAGGAAGTGGTGACAGAATGGGAAAAGTTGAGTGAAGATTGTAGAAGAACTCTACCATTTGACCAATTCTTTAATGTATCAAGAAAAATGAAAATAAGGGAAGGTAATAGGAATCCATTTCAGAATAAAGAATTGAATTTTTCTATTGGTAAAATTCCCCTTCCCACTTTTGATGGCTCACCCCAAAGTTCTGCAAATACTTGGGTACAAAAACTAGATGTTTATTTTTAGTTGAATCCTATGGTGGAAAATGATGCTTTAAAAATGGCTATTTTGCATCTAGAAGGAGATGCCAATGATTGGTGGTTCCATGGTCTGAAAAATTTGGGACATGATCAAGTTACAACCTATGGATAATTTTTTGACAGGGTATTAGAAATATTTGAGCAAAATGACCCAGAATTGCCTTTCAAAGAACTAGCCCAATTGAAGCAAGTTGGAACCCCTGTTGAATATATGATGGAATTCCAAAAATTATCAGTTAAGGTGGCTAATATATCTATGGTAAGATTAGTATTGTTGTTTACTGAAGGTTTGGTTGAACCCTTAAAAGGTTTAGTTAAGGCCCACAAACCCAATTCATTGAAGGATGCTATGAGCTTGACAAGAGATCTACAAAATGTGCTACCTAGGACAAGGTTTCCTCCCAAGCCTAACTTCCCTTCCCAATTCAGATCTGAAAAGAAACCATGGCAAGAGGATGAATGTGGAAAGGATAAGAAAGAGGAACTACACATGGAAGAACTTAGAAGGAAGAAACTATGTTACTCATGCTTCCAACCATGGGTGCCAGGATATAAATGTGATAAGGGAAAGAACCAATTCATTGAAGTATTTTGTGATGATGAGTATGAAGGGGGCATAGGGAAAGGAGGACATATTTCTTCCCAAGAAGAGGGATATTCCACAGCAGAAGAAGAAGAGAAAAAAGAATAAGATCATCCATTACCTGACAAAGGGAGACTAGCAGTGCTTTCAGGTGTGCCTCGTTTCCACACTATTCGATGCCAAGGAGTTATACAAGGACAAAGGGTTTCGGTATTGGTAGATGGAGGAGCCACACATAAATTTATTTATGCAGCCATGGTGGAGAGGAGAAAGCTAGCTGCTGAACCATTTGAGGGCTTCACAGTCATCATTCCAGGTCACCATACTATGGAGTGCAAAACATGGATTCCGAAGCTACAACTCAGCATAGGTAATTACACATTTTTTGATAGCTTTTATGTGGTTGATGTTGCTGATATTAATGTGGTATTGGGAGTTCAATGGTTTTACTCTATAGGGGAACATATAGTGAACTATCAAATCCCTGAAATGAGATTCAAATATTCAAAGGGAAAACAATGGGTATTGAGAGGAATGCACACCTATCCGAATAAGGTAGTGTCCTCCCACAGTATGAAACACAAGAATGAAAAGGTTTTGGGAGACATTCCTCATGGAAGGCCACCTGATAGAGGAGGAACAATTTTGTAGCATATTAAATTGAGATTGCTTGAGGGCAAGCAATATTAGGTGGGGAGGACTGTAATGTCCCCATTCAAATAAATATCAAGTAGGGAAAATTCCACCAACCTACTAGTTTCCTAAGTTGGGGTGGAGACATTAAAATTGGAATAAGGAGACTAATAAACCCAAATGGACTTTGGTTTGGGAATAAATATATTAAGAGGGGAAAAATAAATATTTATGGTGAGAAAATAAGATGGCACTTGGTCATGGAGACACATTAGTGGTGTGGGACCCCCAAAAAGCTAGATTCCCCATGCCACATGGCATTCCACTCTCACCCATTCAAATCCAAGGTGGAGTCCACTATCCTTGGGGGAATTGGAAGGGAATAATACTTGGCATGAATCAATGAGATCTAAATGTAGAGGAAGAGTAACTCCCATGGAAGAGGAAGAGGCAATTTGGAGCTAGTGGGACACTTGGGCTAGATTCCCTAGCTCTATGACAACAATGATGAAGATGCTATGACACCTATGACACAAATCGGACCTGAAGGTTGGAATCTAATATATATGACATGTCAGGGCTAAAATTATCCTCCAAGAGGGCGCACAAGGGAGTTAGAGAAGCCAAAGAGACACCTACTCGAATTGAGTGGAGGAGGAGGCTAGATTTGGAGGGACAAGTGGCATACTTGGGAATCTCTTCCCAAATTGAGTTGGCATGAGGCTCATGGATGGAATCCGAGTTATGGAATCCTTAGGAAGTTTATAAAAGTCTGGAACAAATAAGAATACCATCGTTTGTTCATTTTACATTTTGCATTTGGAGAGAAGAGCTAGTAGAGATCTAGTCTACTTGCCTTAGCACCAATTTCGAGGGTGAAATATTCCCATCCTAATTTGAAATTGGAGAGGCCATTCAAACCTTTCATTTGGAGCTACAATGGATTTTTTAGTTACAGGTTGAAGCTACAGGGTAGCTCGTGGTTCATTCATCTACAACTTGTTCTTGCATCTCTTTCACATTTTCTTGCATATTTGGGCCCCTGGAGGAATTGCGCCCTTAGTGAGATGATGATCTCTTTGTGAGAGTCCATGAATATTCATTTATTTTTATTCTAATCTATATACTCTGTATTTACTTCTCATAAGACTCTCAGGTATAAATACCAAGTGAAAGTATGTAAAAATATCAAACAATGCATAAATGATACCATTTTCTCTATGTCTTGTTGTTGGAGCTTGAAGAGCCATTATTTCGAGTTGTATCAGTCATTCTATGTGATTTTTTTTATGTATGGAGTGTCATTAATGTTCTGAAGAAGTTTCATTAGCATTGCATAAGTCCTTGGCGCCTAAATTTTGAATTTCATAACATATGGTGAAAATTACTAGCTTTCCCTCCTATGTGAAGACTTGCATATAAACATATGATTTAAGGGAGTTGCAGAAGGTCATAAGAAGTAATTGATGACCCATTGTGGATATCATTAAATTCATTTATTAGTACCATACGTATGTTCTGAAATTTGGAAAGGTTTAATATCATTTGGAGAGCCATCTTTGACCACTACCCCTGGGGGATTGAAGTTCGATTTGACTAGTACATTTCCCTACTTTGTCCAGATTGTAAAGGAATGTTGCAGAAGTGTTTTAAGGGTTGTTAAGAATCCATCAGCCTCACTTATATGTCTGAATACCTTCCAAACTCATTCATACCCTATTTGGAATCATTTGGAGCCATTCAGAAGCAGTTGGGTTAATACTAGTCTAAGGGTTGAATTGGTTAAAAATTGCAATTTTGCCTAGTTTGTGCAAATTCTTAAAAAGGGACACTACATTGTCCTACATATCAACATTTAGAGTGGAGTGTGGAGCTTCTTAATTCCATAGTTCCATATATCATATGCACATGATCCTCATCCTTGTGTTTTACATCTGTAATGTAGAAGACTTCCACTACACATTCACATCTGATTTATTTATTTATTTTTAAAATTGTTATTAATTAGTATCCAATTAATATTTTACCAAAAATTTATTATTTTTATTTATATTAAAATATTCAATCAACCATTTATTCCTAGGTATAATGGCTACTTCCATTTAGCACCTATTTAAACTCGTTAAATGTTACTATTCTCCATTATTATATGCTTATGACTAATCCTTTGATTATAAGTGAACTGTCCACCTGGAATGTTCTTAAAGTTTAAAAAAATTATATACAATTTACTTCTAGAAGATCCTCCACAATAGTGTATGTATTTGTTGTTTTCATTGAATATAAAGTAACAATTCAAATTTGATTTATATATTTGTCATTGTATTGGAATTTGAAGTTTGGGGTGGTGAAATGTTTAAGAAAACCTTTTCTTGAATCTTTCTCTTAATAATAACAATAATAATGATTTGATTTTAAGGTCACAACCTAGCCAAACACCAAATTGGTTATGTGAACCCCTTGTTTGTGGGGCAAGGGACCCTCTTTAGGCAGTGATTTGACTACTAAAGTCGAGTGAACACAACACCATTTTGAAAAAACAAGACCATTGCTTGTTGTGTGACATCATTATGCCAATAGTCACCAATGTAAAGTTTCCAACCATTATATAAATCCAATGTATATGACTTGAATTCATCTCAATCTAGTCATTCAAGGGATTGGATGTGTTTCTACCAACTATTCTCTTAGAACAATTGTGTTGGAATTTCCTCCTCCTTATTGCATGCCATAATTTGTAGGTGAGTGGTTGTGACATTTAATTAAATATCACAAGGTTAATGCAAACTTGTAATATTGAGGATGAGAATGAATCTTTACTATTGTAATTCCCTACATTAGCACAATGTACATCTCATTGATTTCATTTTGTTAATGAATTTAGCACATAAATAAGCATGTTCAACAAAGGTCTATCAATTTCCATTACTATGTGATCATGCACAAGTATTACACTAGTTCCATAATTTCACGTGATTTTGGGTGTGTTTGTTTAAGTATTCAACATAGTATGTTAATGCACAATTTTTTGCAATAGCACCAAATGATGAAATTCCTAGGTGAAGCAATATTTTCCAAGGAAATGGAAATCCGATCATTGCTCTCTTTGTTCTCCACAACATATATCTTTGCAAATTCATCATCATCTAAAATTTTAGGATGAGATTTTTAATACTTTTCCATATGGATTTTTATGAAGTTTGTATGGCTTCATTGGTCAATGGGGTTGGAGGATGAGTATAACAATACCCCTAAGGATTTGCATGCATTACTACCTAGACTTTTCCTCTAGGAGTCTTGTTGTAAATAATTTGGTGGTATATGTATTTGTTCATTGTGTTGAATATAAAGTAACTATTATGATGCAATTTATAGTCTTACTACAAATTAGGGCATTGCATTGAATGGTGATGAGTTGCGACTCAAAAAATAGATAATGTTTGGTCTACATTACTAAAAGGGTGATTCATGGAGGTATGACCCCACACATCACTATTGTAGCACAACATATCCTGACAAAAATTATCGTTATCTTAACCTTGCTTTTAATTTTGATTCTACCACTATTCTAATTCCTAGTCTAGCTTTGCACCTAGATTACATATATAGATGCCCAATTTAGAGTAAAATTATGATATCCAAATCTTGGGTGTATCGCTAGTTTCTAAGGTTGTCATGCAATAACCAAGGTGTGATCAATGGTCCAAAAGGCATAGGTTTTTGAAAAAGTCACTATGCTAGAACAAATTGATCTAGACTGGGACTAATGTGATATATTGGTGTGGTATAAGTATACAATAGCAAAGCCAATATAATATGTCTTTCTCTTGCCGACATCATTCATCAACATGCAACAAGTGTTCTAGTTGTGCTTCCATGTGTTGTAGGCAAAAAAGTGTCTCTAGAGTTGCTTTTGACCCATGTTCTTTTTGTGAAGGTTGTCGTTAAGGAGATGATGAAAGTGTGATGCCCTAAAGAGGATGCTCTTTACAAAATGGTTTTACTAACATTAACAACATAAGATCTCTCAATTCTTGGGGAATATGTTTTGCACAATTACCTTGTTGTACAATATGTATTTATTGTCCCAAACCTAGAGTCAAGACAATGGTAAGTGCAGAAAACTCCAAGTCAGCATTCCAACACTACAATTTTTTTCCATAAAGCACATCTCATAGGTACGAGGATGCATATCATGGCTAAGTATGAGGATTCATGCCTTGAGAAGTCATGTAAAGGAGTAATCTTCAACACTTATCAAAAGTATGATGTAACTTGTGATCAAAATTATCTAAAGACATCATCACTACATATCAAAATCATCATGCAACTTTTGATCAAAATCATTAAGGTAAGAATCATGAATTAAATTTGAATCTTCCATTACCCTTCAAGTCCCTCTATCCCTTCATAGAAGGGCATTAAAGTATTTTACCTGAAAAAGAAATTTAAAATAAAATATTGCATGTCAATGATGGAATGAGGATCATTCCATATCATTTCAAATGAAGGGCTATCACTCTTACAACTTCTCGATATTAAATTTTTCAGAATAAATACTTAAAATCGAGATGAGATGCCTTTATGAATTTTAAAGTTGTATTATATATCATTGATTCTTGAACTTCATAATTGGTTAAGTGCTATTGATTCCTTTTACAACTTTTTAGATTTCCACGATATACATTGAAACACATGTTTCCATAATCCCAATGTTGAGTATGAATTGACCTATGGTTAATGATCTCCATGTTGAATCTCATATTTAGAGCAATGAACATTACATTAATTGTAGAACTTACTTAAGAGGATTTCCCAACTAATTGGTTTGAGTAGCTATAACATGTCGCTGAAGAAATGTTCTTTTAAGTGAACATTGTTTTTTTTCAATGATTGTTTTTGTAAGAGTTACTCTTGGTGTATCATATTAGTAACATAGTTGTAAGTAGTTCTGAAAATAATATTTTAAGAAGATTATGATGGGATATGTAGGAAGTTGATTTTGTATTTATTCCATTGAAAACTAGCTTCTATGAAAACTATGAATCTAATTTATAGTGGCAATCAATCATAGCTGTAATAAAAAAAAGGCATCTTTTTCACAATACAGTTTCATATTTTTCAACAACTAAAACTTTTAATTAATAACTCACCAATCTAAAAAATGGACATTCATTTATCAAAATCCTAGGTAGATTGTCTTTTGTTATTTTGCTATTTGTGTGGAGTTTGTTGGATCTGAGAGATCCTCTCCTTATTCGATGTGATTAAGATCAGATCTGAATCTGATCTTCTTGATATCTTATCAAGAGATTTGATGTGTGAATGTGATAGTATGTGCATACATGACTAAAATTGTGTCTCTTCTTCTTCAGCTCTGTTCCAAGTTATTTAACTCTTCATTTTCTGCTGTTTTGAGGGCCTTTCTTGTGCAGGAGGGTTGGGATGAGACCACTGAAAAGGGAAACTCTGTTTCCATCAGAGTAAGAGTAAGATTTATAAAGGTTACAAGTGAAATGATATGAGATAATAAATCTAACCCCGACATTTCAACCAAACACAGGTAAAAATTAATGGTCCCATTAGCCTCCTTTGAGTTATACTTGTAATATAGACAATTAGCAGATCCCAAGAATTTGGACCGATTGAAAGATGACATTCCCTATACATGTATAGGGTTCCAAAAACATTACTAAGGGCTCCTAGCCTAGAATACTTTAGAAGCATTCATGGAGATAACTGTAGAGAGGGTCATCATGTTGTGCAGTCAAAATCATCCCAGGCACTTCAAAACTTTTCATGACAAAACTCATACAAAGGACGATCATCTAATACAATGAAAGATGAATCAATGATTTCTGCCCCCCATCGTTTCAATAAAATAGTAAACTAAGCAAATTATTGCTTCCAACAAGATCATATAAGCATATAGGCAGGAACCTGGAGTGAAATCATACGCATACCAGTAAAATGAAAAATTAGATATCCCTACTGCATGTGGTGGTGTATCAAACCCTGGAGAGGATTTTGGGTCCAACGGGCAATTAATAGATTATACACAGAAATGTAGAGGGTTTGCTTTGAGAGGCTACTTATAAAGTAAAGTTTTGAAAGAGAAGATCTCATCAATGTTTCTCAAGCTTCTGTGAACTAAACAAAAATAGGTTGTAGTAATTTGTAATAGCAATACTGAAAAGAAGAGAATAAAAGTAACCAATGTGCCTTGTTCATGAAGAAGAAGTCTGCAGACAAACACATAGTAGATCACCTTGACAGAGAATGTTGCATGAAATTTACATAACCTATAGAATGTTATCTCAATTGTTTTTTCTTCCACATTTTTAAACCGGTTAACATAAACAAATTTGTAAATTTTTTACTCTCTTTTCTGCTCCAAAATTTTCAACCAGACAGACACCAAACTTCCCATTTTTGTTGAGCAATAGTGAATAGCCCCCTATGGATACCAATAGCCTTAACTCCAGCTCTCTTAAGCACTTAGAGAGATCAAAACACTGACAAGAATGCACCAAAGCAAAGGCATCGGGATTTCATAGTAACAGAATATCACTCCAAGGCATCGGGATTTCATAGTAACAGAATATTACTCCAAGTATGATTGACTTTAAAAAAATCACATTGGGGGTAATGAATCATCAGTACTTGCAATGCATCATGTTTAAATTCTTAAAACGAGATGAGTAGTCTAGTACATGGGCTAGCACATGCTCATTTTCTTTATGATATCAAAGCACGAAAAATGATATCAAGTGAAACTGCACACAATGCTTGGAATCTGACATGAGCTGGAAAGGCTAAGATTGCACACAAAACTTGAAATGTGCTCTACATGGATATATATCATCTCATTTGAAAAGATGAGATTGTATACAGAGCTACAGATGTGCTATACTATTTGAGCTTTTCAAAAGAAAGGTTGAGCTTTTCCAGCTCAAACAAGTGTTCTTCAGAAGTAATATGCAAATGAACCCTCAGATCGGCTAGTAAAAGTTCTGTTTCCCAACTTAATGTTTTTTGAGCACTAAAGACCTGTAACACAGAACGATATGCGTTTACTTCTAGTTGATGTGTTGTCTCATCTACTAAGTGTTCTTGGCCAGAGCTATACTTGGTGGCATGGCCAGTCGTGTCTTTCTGTTCTTGCATATTATGTTTTCTGTCGAGGGAAGAAAGGACAAAAGTAGTGCAACTTCCATTAACAGAAAGAGGATGCCCTTTATTGTCAATGTCCATTTTGGACTCCCTAGACAAAAGGCCCTTAGGTACACGAAACTTTGCATGAAAAATCTTCGGCCTTGTTTCCTACAAAAAGATGTTCAAGCAGAAATTAGTAGTTACTCACTTGTAGAAGGATTCAACATTTTATGAAACAATCTTTAAATTAATTCACAAGTTGTCTGGAAAAGGATGTTTTCCAAAATTCAAGCAAAGCAAATAAAAGAAAAATACACATGGAAGATAATGCTCATAACGAATGAAATTTCCCACTATGCATAGAATTATCATCTTTAGTTTCAATTAGTGGAGTATGAACAATATAAAAGCAAAAATATGGAGAGACAAACTCCAGCATTGTGAACTCATAATAAACATAACATTAGAATATTGTTTCAAAAAACCACCATAAAACAGAAAGAAAAACAACTCGAACACACACACAAATATATGTAAACCAGTGATTTCAAAGAGGTGTTTCCCACGTTTTGGGGACAAAGACACCCGAGGGATCATCCCCAATTTTAACTTGTGTGGGTTTCACAATAAACTAACAACATTCCTTAAACCTATTTACACAAAATCCCTTACAGAGTGCTAATCTAAGGCAAAACGCTTGCACCTTCTATTGAAAATAACTTTTGGTACTCGGTAATTACACTTATCAACCAACAATATGGGAGGATTAAAGTAATGTCAAAGCATAGGTGACTTGGATAGGGGATTGACCTTGGTGAAGCCCTAAACCAAGATTATGACTACAACCCAGAATATGTCAGCCTAAGCCTCAACCAATAAAACAGTTCAAAATATGCTCAGGATGGATCTAAATAAAAAATAATTGGCAAAATGCTTAAGATGGACAATATTGGTAAAAATTAATCAGAGTCAACTTTGTCAAACTTGGTTGAACTCATGAATTCCCAACTATTGGAGAGTTTAACCAGAATTGCCTGAATTTGGTTCAAATTAATAGATTTAACTAATTAGAGAGCCAAGCCAAGTAAATTTGTGGAGTATTCAATCATCCTCAAAAAGCCAAACCTTTGAGAAATACATGAAAATACCATTTTTATATATCTATCCTTAAACCTCTGAAACCACCCTGCAAAATCACTTTCCAATCAACAATAGCGATGAGCAGAGAAGTAGCAAGACTCACCTGAATATCCGCAAAGATTAACGAAAAAAGAAGGAATGGGTATCAAAATCAGGCTCTAACTACAGCACCCAAGACAGCAAAGCAAGCTAACATTTCTGCACTGCAGAATCCCAGCGATCTTTGAATCATAGTAGATGGGAATTGCAGTTTAGCATAGGAATTCTTCCATACAGATATATGATAATAAAACATTTATCTTGAAAACAACCCAAATGTCTAAATGAAATGGACGCAAAAATACCTTAACTCGATCTATCGCCCTGTTCTTCTCTGACGCAAAAATACCTCAACCCGATCTTCTCTACCATAACAAGTCCAGTAGAAAGCATCTTTTATTGTAGTACAAATTATTTTTATGGTTTGAGATCACCATATATGGAGCCATGCATGAGTATTGTATTTAATGAGAAAACCTTCTAACGCCCTCGATTCAGTGAATGAAAGCATGTAAGAGTCGAGTAAGATGCTTTTCATGCATTTAATGAACAAACCTTCATACGTGTGAGGACTGCCCAAAACCCCTCAATTCAGCCCATGTAAGCGCAGTGTAGGATGCTTTTACCGCTCATCGTGAGTGGTTTTACACCCTAACATGAACATGAACACGTGGTAACATGAACATGAACACATGGTAGTAGTTGGTAAAAGTAGTGGTTGGGAAGTTTATGTATTGAGAATTCATTATTTATTAATATTAGCTGTATGGGGGAGATGTTGTAACGTGTGTGGATGTAACGTTACACACGAGTATGAGGGAGATGTTGTCGGGTCTATCAATCAAGAGATATCAAATTTCTTGAGTTTAAATTTAAAAAAAGAAATACACCTCAAGAAATTGGATCCCTCTCGATGCTTGATAGATATGGGTTTAAGATGGATCTATGCTGGTATAATCTTTGCTATAATACAAATTTTCTTAATATTTTAAGTTGTCAAAATTATGGTGATATAGGAATGTTTATTTCTCATTATCATTAATAAATTGATGGAAATCTAATGCAACATTATTGGTAAAGAGATTCTATGTTGATGTTTAATTTTCCATCAACATTTAATTAGCCAATGGTAATAAGTTGGTGGATGTACCATCAGAAAATATTATGTATTAAGATTTGATCATCTATCAATATTTAGTTAATATGTGGCAATAAATTTGTGGAAGTATAATGCAATATTATTGGAAAAAGAGATTATGTGTTGACATCCAACTAGCCACAAATATTTAGTTAACAACATTGATTTAGTTAGCATGTAGTAGTAATTTGGTGTGGTGGAAATCTCGTGAGCATTTTTGGGAAAAAGATTTTGGATTGACATCTATTTATCTATCAATATTTAGTTAAAGGTCTTATTAATCCAAAGTGTTTTCAATATTAAGAGAACTTCTTTTTATGGAGTTTTTGGGTGGATGAACTTAGGGTTTCTAGTGTTTTGCGATACGTGATTAGAAGTTTTTAGTGCCAAAGAGGGTGACGGTGGGTAGACATGACTGAATATGAGAATGCTTGGAGGGGATTCCTCCCCCTCCCCCCCGGATTGAAGCATGGATGGATCGAATCCTACAATGGGACATCCTCACCATGGGAATTATAAGGCCAACGGAGCCATAGAGAATGACGAACAAAGGAGGGATGAGCAGGGTCGTTACACTGGGGGTTGTTTACCAAAGTCCGCTGAGATCCCTTCCCTCCAGATCCAGTCTATGAAACTGTGAGAAAGGATTGAGCTATGGAAAGAGAAAGCCCTAATTAGGAAATTCATCGGGGTGTGGCCCAAGGAGAGATCTCCTTAGATGGATCAAAGCTATGTGTAACCCTAAAGGCCATTATGATTTGTAGCTTGGGTCAAAAGGATTCTTTACCATCGTCTTCTTCAACCAGGAGGATCGGATAGAATTATGAATGGAGGGCCCTATTTTTTCTTCTCAATTGGTCTATACCTCAAACCCTGGAAAGAGAGGTTTAACCTAGACATGGAGGACATGCAAGTGGCCTCGATATGGATCCTTCTCTACTCGCTCCCCTGTGAATAATGGGAACCAAAGATTCCGAGGAGAATTCCTTAGGAGAATTCCTTATTTGAAACTCCTTAGGAGAATTCGTGAAAGTCTTGGAACAGACAAAACAACTCAAGTATATGTCATATGCTCGGATTTGTGTGTATATGGACATCTCTCGTGATCTTCCTGAAGCCATAAATTTGACGTGGGACGATCAGGACTAGTTACAACCCCTCAACTACGAGTAGATCCCCTTCAGATGCAGGCAATGCCATGTATATGGTCATCTAAGTAGAGAATTCCCCCAAAACAAACCACCCCCTCCTCCCCCCAAGTCATCCCGGGAGAAGGAGAAGGATGATGAAGGTTTCACCTACGTAAATAACAGAAGGAGGCATGGATGCAAGCATATGGGATAGGTAAATGACAAGAAAGTAACTAGCTTGAATAGATTCAAGACCTTAAATTGAATGGAAGAAGATCAGCCTCAAGAGGAACTGGAGAAAAATATGTAGAAGGTGGATCAGATCCAAGCGGACGATAAAAGATCCCAGGGAACTCAAGTTGAGTAGCTGGATCAAATCAAAGAAGATATGAAAGATGAGGGGGAAGATATGGATTCGAAAGAACTCGATCTAGACGAGATAGAGAAGGAATGCAACAAGAAGGGGAAGGGTTATGTTCCTTGGTGCCAGATCGAGCTCCTCCAAGAAACCATACTGAAGACAAGGGTCACATCGCAAAGGATAACCAGAAGGGAAACAAAAGGAAACTTCCAGAAGAAGGAGAAAAAAGGGGCAGAAAGACCAATAGATAAAGGATAGCGGAAGTAGGAACCAAGCTAATCGAGTTAGGCCAATACCCCACGATAAAGGTGCCCTTCTCTGAAGTAAATAGAGTTTCCTAATGAAAGTAATAACATGGAACATCCGAGGGGTGAATAACCCCCGCAAGATTAGGACATTAAGGAATAGCTTGCGAAAGGAGAAACCTGTGATTGTTTTCCTCCAAGAAACAAAAGGCCAAGCATAAGTTATTAACGAAATAAGTAGTTGAATTGGAGCACTACGCTCAGGACACAAAATCCATAATTGAAAAGAATAGATAATTATTATTGAATAGATGATAAGATTTACAATGAAGCTCGCCTTTAAAGGCTTGAGCGTCTAAAGTGAAGGGTTACATCCTTTCACTTAATAAATAATACATTTTAATTAATATTTGTATTTGTATTTGTTACATTACCACTCCCTTTAAAGGAGCTTTGTCCTCAAAGTGATGTTAGTGAAGGATGTAGTTGTTGAAATTGTTCGGATTCCCATGTTGTGTCTTCTTCAAGGAGGTTTTTCCATTTTATAAGTTACTCTTTAATTACTTGCGTTCTTAATCTCCTTTCTCTGGTAGTGATGATATATTTTGGCTCGAAAATTATTCTTCCTTCATTATCTAACATGGGAAGTAGTGTTTGTGCCTACCGGTGTTGACCTATGACCCTTTTTAAGCATGAAACGTGGAAGACATTATGGACGCGACTTGTTATTGGAAACTCCAACTCATATGCCACGTGGCTAATCTTCTTATTGACTTGATATGGGCAATAAAATCACGGAGCCAATTTATTCTTTCCGCCTTGTTTAAGTGACAATTGCTTATAGGGTTGTAATCGTACAAATACCCAATCTCCGACTTCAAATTCCCATTCTGTTCGATGTCGATCTACTTGCTGCTTCATTCTATTCCTGGCGGTGTTCAGATTCTCTTTAATTATTTGGACAACCTTTTGGTTTTCTTCTAAATGGTCATTTACTGAGGCGATCCTTTCTTGGTTGGTAATGAGATCCTTCCATTTTGGGGGTTCATATCCGTAGAGGGCTTGAAATGGTGTCATTTTTTCTGATGTATGATAAGTAGAATTATACCACCATTCCGCAAGATGTAGCCATTGAAACCATTTATTTTGCTTATTAGTTACAAAACAACGGAGGTAGGCTTCTAAGCCTTTATTGATGACTTCTGTCTGAGCATATGTCTGGGGATGATAAGATGAACTCATGTTAAGAGACGTTCCAATTTGCTTGTAGAATTCTCTCCAAAAATTACCTTTAAATTTGGCATCCCTATCACTCACGATAATCTTGGGAAACCCATGTAACTTGTAGATATTTTTACAGAAGGCTTCAGTTGTTTCTTTTGCAGAATCATTTTTCCTTACTCCTACAAATTGTGCATATTTGGTTAACCCGTCTACTACTACTAGTATTTTTTCTTTCGCATCTGATATTGGTAGACCTTCAATGAAATCCATTGAAATTTCCTCCCATTTTTTATTTGGAACATGCAGTGGATGGAGTAACCCGGGACTTGAGATATTCTCTGTTTTATTTCTTTGACAAATGTCACATTCTGCAACATAATTGTGAATCTCGACATTCATACCTTTCCAAAAGAGTGATTTCCTTGCATTATAGTATGTTTTAAAAAATCCTACATGTCTAGCGATTGGGCAGTCATGTGACTCTTTAAGCACCTTGGTCTTAAAACTTGAGTTGGAACTTAAGTAAATTTGTCCTTTGTACCATAAGAGGTCATTCTTCCATTCAAACTTCGGATACTACTTTATGTCATTAATTATGGAGCAAACCTCTGAATTCTTGGCATATTCCTTGCGAATTTCATCCAAAAATTCTGGGATCACCATTGATATGGCATAGACTTGTACCTCTTCATCTTTCCTTGATAGGGCATCAGCTACTACATTGTCCTTCCCCTTTTTATGTAATATATCCATATCGAAGGTAGATATTTTTTTGATCCACTTTTGTTGTTTGGTTGTTAATGTCTTCTGCTGTAATAAGTGTTGTAGACTATTATGATCTGTTCGGATTAGGAATTTGCTTCCCAAAAGGTATTGTCACCATTTAGTTAATGCATGCATGCATCATGGCAAGCATTTCCTTGTTGTATGTAGATTGTAGGTATTCTCTTTTGTTCAAGTTCCTTCTTTCAAAAGTGATTGGATGACCTTCTTGCATTAGCACAGCTCCTATCCCAAACCCTGAAGCATCACATTCAATTACAAATGGTTTTGAAAAATCAGATGTTGCTAAAACGGGAGTTGAAGACATAATTTGTTTCAATATTTCAAAGCATTTTATTTCTTCATCATCCCATTGAAAATAATTTCTTTTTAGGAGATTCGTTAACGGAGTAGTGACGTGTGCATAGTTCTTGATGAACCTTCATTAGTAACCCGTTAATCCCAAAATTCCTCGTAATTTTGAAACATTTTTTGGTTCAGGCCACTCCTTCATCGCTTGGATCTTCCTTGGGTCCACCTTAACTCCTTCCTTTGAGATTATATGAACGATATATTCTACTTCTTGCTTCCCAAATGTGCATTTTGACTTTTTTGCATAGAATTGGTTTTCCTTCAAAAGAGATGAAACCTTTTTCCAGATGCGTCAAATGTTCCTTCCATGTCTTGCTATATATAAGGATGTCATCGAAGAATACTAACACAAATTTCCTTAGGTATGGCTGAAATAGTTCATTCATAGTTGCTTGGAATGTGGCAAGGGAATTAGTTAACCCAAAAGGCATTACTTTGAATTCATAATGTCCTTCATGAGTTTGGAAAGCAGTCTTTGCGATATCTTCTAATCTGACCCTAATTTGATAGTACCCTGACCTTAATCGAGTTTTGAAAAATACTTTGCGTCATGAAGTTCATCCAGCATATCGTCGATGAAAGGGATTGGAAACTTGTTCTTAATTGTTATTTTGTTTAATCCTCTATAATCTCTACATAATCTAAACGATCCATCCTTCTTCTGAACTAACATGACTGGAGCTGCATAAGGGTTTTTGCTCTTGGTGATGACACACAATTCAATAGGTCTTGAACTAGCCTTTCTATTTCCATTTTTTGGTGGTGGGGATACCTATATGGTATAACCATGACACGGTTTGATCCAGGTTTAATCTCAATTATGTGTTATATACTCCTTTCTGGTGGTAGCTGCATGGGTAAGTCTTGAAATATGTGTTCATGTTTCTGGAGTAATTTTTGGATTTCATTTTTGAACTCATTTTTCTCCTCTTTTCCTTCCAATTGATGGCATTGGATTATGTATGATGGTGCTCCTTTTCAAATGAGTTTTTCCATATGCTAAGATGAAACTACTTGTGTGTCTAGTGGTTGAAAACCATATAGCTTAAAATTTTCCCCTTGCCATTTAAACTTGATGAAATGTTTTTGGTGATTGGTGGAATATGTTCCTAGTGTTCGTAACCATTGGACTCCCAAAACGATGTCTACTCCTCCCAATGGTAAGGTGTAGAGTTCCGATTCCAATTTGAAGTCTTGTATATGAAGTTTCACCTTATGGCACTTTCCAACTTTTCCGATCTTCTTGCCATCTGCAACCATCACCTTCATGTCTGGAATTGGGTGTACGAACAACTTGAGTTTTCTTGCAACCCCTATATCAAGGAAGTTGTGAGTGCTTCCGATGTCTACTAGTACTATAATGTTGTCATTCTTTATATGTCCTCTTAGCTTAAGTGTCTGTGGTTGGCTATTGCTTGTCATAGATGCCAGGGATATTTTGGGCGCCTCATCGATTTCAGATGCCATATTTGGGGTAACGTCTTGTTCACTTTTTGACTCTTCTTCTTCTTCGGAATCACTATTCTCCTCTGCCTCACAGGTGTATAATTTATTTGATTCTTCCTCTGAGCAACATCTATGTTTAGGATTCCATTTGTCTTCACATCGTCGACATTTCATTCTTTCATTGTTTGATTTTCCAAGCTGCTCCTGTCGTCTCTTCTAGGTGGCAGAATGTATTTATTTCTATATATATATGTTGTTAGTATGTTTTTTCTTGAATATGTGTTTCCATTATTTGTTTGGAAACTGTTAATTTTGGCCTCGGCTGCTTTTGCTTTATGTCTTGCCACCTCAATGTTTGGTATGCCATGCATATTTATTTCCTTCTGTATATATGGTTTAAGGCCTCCAAGATAAGTTTCCAGACATTGCTTTTTTGATAATCCAAACACTCTTGTGGAAAGTGATTCCCATTGATGTGTGAATTCCTCGATGCTTCCTTTTTGTTGCAACCTGGTAAGCTTCGAAAAGAATTCATTTTCATCGATTCCTTGGAACCTTTTTAGGAAATCGTTTTTGAACACCTTCCAAGTATACAACAACTTGTCTCCTTTCCACCATATGTACCAATTGTATGTGTTCCCTTTCAGGTGCATTAACGCATATTTCACTTTTTCTTCGTCCGTCGTAATATTGTATATATGGAAGTATTCTTCAGCCTTATTTAACCATGCGACACATTGGTCGTCACTTCTGTTGAACTTCAGAAACTCAATTTTTGCTCTTGGTGGGCATATTATAAAAGGTGGATTGTCTTTTACTTTGTCGCATGCTGGTGACTCGAAATTGCAGAATGATCCTGTCGACATATCCGGGCCGCTTACTTCTTTATTCGCATCTAGTATTTCTAAGATGGTATTCAACTTGTCATCTAATGTATCCTGTTTCTCTTTCATGTCTTCCAATTTGTTGTCTAGCCTTCTCTCTAACACTAACACAACTTCCTCCTTGGGCTCTTTTTTTAGCTTTGCATTGCTAATTTTTATTTCTTCTTTCAAACTTTTGTGGGTTTGGGTGATCCGATCATTGAAATCTTTCTCTAATTTTTCAATTTGGTCTCGTAATTCGGCCATGGTTCTTGATCATGTGTGGGGAGGTGAATATTTGGGAGCAATCTTGGAGTAAGGATAAGGAGTATTTTTGGGTGATAGGGTGAGGGATAAAATAATAATACAATTATTATTATTTAAATTATAATAATAATTTATTATATATTATTTAAAAAAATATAATAATACAAAAATTTTTATTAATTTTTTATATTAACTTTTTGTTTGATTGGTGCAGGTCGTTGGAGATGAAGTCTGTCTTGGATTTGGGAAGGTGGGATGGACAGTGTTGGGCGGAGGGGAAAGCAGGAATATGGGAAACGTTGGCGTGGAGTAGAGAGTTGGAAGAGGAGACGCGGAAATGGGAGGGAAGGTTGGCAGAGTGGCGGTGCAGGTAAGTGAAATGAGTCAGGAGGGTGACGGTTGGGGAAGGTGAAGTTGCGTTATGAGGAGTTGTGTGGGAGGGATGAGGAGCTGGGAAAGGTAGCGTGGAGGGGGGTGACGGTTGTGGTAGAAGGGACATGATGAGCGGCAGTTGTCGTAGAAGGGAACGATGGCTGAGTGGAGGACGAGGCGGAGGGAACGAGACCGTGAAAAGGGTGGCGAGACAGTAGTGTGACAGGTGCTGCTTAGAGTGGGTGGGGTGTGCAACGTGGGGTGTGTGAATAATGGAGAGCCGAATCCGAGGAGCAAGAACCTGCTTTGATACCAAATGGAGAACTACGCTCAGGAAACGAAATCCATAATTGAAAAGGATAGATAATTATTATTGAATAGATGATAAGATTTACAATGAAGCTCGCCTTTACAGGCTTAAGCGTCTAAAGTGAAGGGTTACATCCTTTCACTTAGTAAATAATACATTTTAATTAATATTTGTATTTGTATTTGTTACACGAATATGGAAAGGAAATAAAACCATAGAAATTTACACTAATAGGATGACAGGAGGCCTAGCGATCTTATAGAGATCTGATGAAGTTCATCTCTCCAACTTCATGGCGACAAGATTCTTCCTCTTTGATGAATTCCAAATAGCCAATTAAGTTGTCGAAGGTATTATTACAAATGTGTATGGCCCTACTGTTAACCCACAAAAGGCTTCCTTCCTTGATGATCTTGCATGGGCAGCAAAGAGGTTCGGGGAGAAGCATTGGATTGTAGGAGGAGACTTCAACCTTATTACCTCCCTAGAAGAGAAGAAGGGGGGTAGAAGGATCCTAGGGGCAGCAAATGAGGACTTTAGAAACTTTATTATAGGCAATCATCTGGTGGATGTGGAAACTGGGAATGTTTGGTTCACCTGGAATAACATAAGAGGAGGTGAAAACCATGTGGCATATAGACTCAATAGATTCATGCTAATAGAATCCATAGTTATGGGGGGAGGTGATTTATCATCTATGGTTCTCCCAAATGCTGGATCGGACCATTGGCCGGTATGCCTATGCTTGGAAGGTATGGCTCCCCTAGAGAGAAAATCATTCAGATTCGAGCAATTTTGGCTCGAACACAAAGCCTTCAAACAAATGGTCCAACAATGGTGGAAGGATATGGAACCCCGAAAGGATCGAGGATGTTCCAATTCTAGCAAAAACTAAAATCCCTAAAATCCAATCTCTGTACATGGAACAAAAAGGAATTTGGGAACATATTCCATGATAAAAAGTACATGTCAGAGCAACTGGAAGAGATACAAAAAGAAGGGATGGAACATGGGTATGATGAGGACTTCAAAACTCATGAGAAAAACACCCTCGAGCAACTAAATGCACGAGAGAAATAAGAGGAAATCTACTGGAAGCAGAAATATAGGAACTAATGTTTAAGGGAGGGAGAACACAACACAAAATTCTTTCATCAATTGGTCATAAAAAACAAACAAAGGAATTAGATAAACCGCCTGGAAAAATATTTCGAACAATATGTGGAAAGCAGGGAGGACATTGAAGAAGAATTGTTTAGTCACTTCAAGAACATCATGGAAGACGACAGGTTGGACTAGTCAGAGGATATTGCACAAATAACACAATATATTCCTGCTTTGATCTCCCAAATCCAGAATGAGATCTTGACGAGTCCAGTGGAGATGGGAGAGGTGGAAGAGGTTGTTCACCAGTGCAATAGCCCATTTTGACCCTTAGGATATATTAGCTTTTAATGTAAATATTGTATACATGTGATGTATGTTTTCCTAGCGTGGAGCTCAAGGCCAAGGCCCCACTAGTGGAAGCTTGAATTTGATTTAAAAGGAAAGTATTAGACATTATGTTACCCATGTGCTATTTAGCCATGGAACATTGTAAAAATGATGTAAATAAACATCATGCAATAAAATACCAAAACTGGCTATGGAGGAAACGAATGAGAAGGGGCCATGTGTATCCACTAGGGAGTGGTGAGGGGGCTGTGGGGATGAACCATATGTTGCTAAATGTCATTGTGAGAACCCATTTGACTTTCCTTGATGACATTTATTTCTGTTGTAAGGAAGTAGTTGAAGATTTCAGTCCATGGCTTCAATGGAGCATGGGCAGCCCATAAATTCGTATGGTAGAGTATGGGCTCTGTTTCTTGTACCACAAGTCACTATATCTCATGGGATTTGCTTCTTACTCATTCCCATTCCAGTGTGGAAGAACCCATCATCAATTTTCATCCAAAACGAATGCCCAGCAATGAGAAAAACCAAAAATCGCAACTTTGGAAGAACCCACGTTTTGAAGAGCCATAAACACCCCAAATTGGTAATGGATAGTGAAATCCAATGGGGGATCCATAGGTATGAACCTTGGGATGAATTTGGGAGCATTAGCTACCCCGAAATCCATTGGAAAACCCAGTTTGATAACCCAGAAAACCAGTGACGGGATTGAGTTATTCGTTGACATAATGGTGAGAAATCCAAGTGTGGATGTTTGAACAGAGGATTGGATTGCTTAAATTTAGCTTGAGATGTATGTAGCTCTGGGGTTGAGCTCAATGGCTTAGCATCCTCCTCCTTTTCCTATTTCATGCTTGATAAACCCAATTGTGTGTTGGATTAGCATGACTGCTTGAGTGAAACTATGACTGTGAGTGAGCCCATCTAGTTCCTCCTTAGTGGATACACAGCCCAGCTCGGGGGTGATCTCTCAGCTAAAAGAATATAGGCTAGACAGAGATCTATAGTTGGGTGGAACGTTTCTCTCACATAGCCAGTTGTTTGGACAACTTCATCTTCAAGATAAGTGTTTTCTGTGATTTACATTATATGCATTATGTGTTTTGCAGTGTGTTAATTCTGAATGATAATTGCCCATGTTAATGAAATGAAATGATTGTCTTAATGAAATTGACATGAAGTCTGTGCATAGCATGAAGACGAGACTAAATTCTCTGTATGTTGACTCATCATCTTCTTGGGTTAAATAAGCTGATGCATTACTGTTTTTGTGTGTGCAATTGTGTTTATTTCCGCTGTGTTTATATTGATTACGTATTTGCACACAGAAGTTTTTATTTATTATGAATTTCTTAGTAATGAACGGGGCTGAGATTTCCAATAAGCCTGGTATGTTGGTCATGTTTCCTCCCTTGCATTGGATTGAAGAAGGGGACGTGACAACCAGATGGCTAATGGAAAGGCCCCAGGACTTGATGGTTTTACGACGACTTTTTTTCACCACTTCTGGGACCTAATTAAGGAGGAAGTCTAGCATATAGTGGAATAATGCAGGAAAATAAAAGGGGAACTGAAAGCCTCCAATGCCATGCTCTTGAATCTCATCCCCAAAAGTGAAGGAGTTGAATCACCAGGTAAGTTTAGACCAATATCTCTTTGCAATGTTATTTACAAAAATATAACAAAAGTTATTTCCAACAGACTTAAGTCGCTCCTCCCTAACCTAGTATCCCCAGAATAATCTGGGTTCGTGGAGGGACGACAGATTCTGGATGGGGTTATCCTAGTTCATGAGGTAATTCATTCTTTAAGGACGACAAAGAAGCCTGGAGTGGATTGAATGGGTGATGAATAAGGACAAGTCTCATATTTTTTTTCTTTAATGCGCCTAGAGTCACCCAAAGAAATATAACTCGCATTCTTGGCTTCCATGGGAGCTCCCTTCCATCCAAATATTTAGGTGCCCCCCTTGCTGAAGGAGTAATCATGAAAATCTCTTGGTCTGAACTATTGGATAAGATTAAAGGGAAGCTCTTGAACTGGACTCTTCGGTCCCTCAACTTGGTGAGCGGGCTTACCCTTATAAAAGATGTGCTCAAATCCATGCTAATCTACCTTTTCTTGATTATGGCTACTCCAAAGGATATTATGAAAGAAATCATAAACCTCCAATGCTAATACTTATTGAAGGGTTCCTTAGATAAGAACAAATGGGCCTTAGTTAGTTGGGAAAATCTATGTAAGCAAAATCTCGTGGAGGTCTGGGTCTATAGGACCTAGAAAAGAATAGTGAAGTTTTAGGAGACAAAATTTGGTGGGGTTGGTTTACCTACACCTCAGAGCCTTGGGAAAAAGTTTGGCATGTTAAATACGCACAATATAGATCGAAGTAGGAATTAATTCGCTTCGATCAAGAGAAACTAGGATCTCATATCTGGAAAACCACTATTCATAGTAGGAAAATAATTCAAGACCGCACCTTCTCGAAAATTAGAGAAGGGGAAGCGACCGATTTCTGGAAAGACTCGTGGCATTAGATGCCAAATCTCTCCCATCAAGTCAATGCCCTGGTAATCCGGGCTAGATGTATAGAAATGGGACTTATGAAAGTCAAACAATTATGGAATGAGGATTCAAGGGAAGGAGAGTACCGTGATTGGAAACCACAAGAATGGTGGCACCAGAGATTCCCAAAAGATGAAATTCCCAAATTGTGGGATGATATCCAAGAGAGGTCCATTAGATTTCAAGAAGGACCACATAAACTAAGATGGGGATACAATATGAAAGGGTTATTTAATACTAAAGAGGCCTATTATATATGGATAAGTTAGTAGGAGACCCAGCTGTAGGAAGTTTGGAAAAATATCTGGAAGAACAATCTATGGCCCAAAGTTGCCACCTTCCTATGGTTAGTTGTGCATAGGAGAATCCTCACTGGAGAACATCTCAAGAAGCAGGGTATGCTTGGACCCACCCAATGCTCATTATGTGTTGTTGCGGAGGAGACGATGGACCAATTTCTTGATGGATGTCCCTTTGCTTCTTCCCTATGGGATAAAGGGGCAGAAATATTCATCCGATCCAATAGAATTAGAGGCACTACGGATCTATTAGTTAGTGAATGGGACTCGAAGCCCTTCCAAAATCCCATTACAAACCGCATCTGGACCCTTTTCCCTAGTTTCCTTTTATGGGGAATATGGATGGAACGCAATAAGCACATCTTTCAGGACAAAAGATCCACTTCTGAGGTGGTCTGGACCAAAGTAAGTCTTCAAATCTAGGAATCAATCAGGATTGGAAAATGGAATGATAAGGATTGGGATATGGATGGTCAGAAAAATGAATCCTTGATGCCTGGGGAATTTCTTGAACAACCCACTCTTCTTCGCAAAGAATCTCCAGCACTAATACCTCGACCAATCTAGCTCTATGGCTCCCGACCCCCCAGGGTGATTTCAAGCTGAATTTCAATGGCGTTTCCAAGGGGAATCCAAGGTCAGAAGGTTATGGCGGATTTGTCCAGAAACATGAGGGTAAGATCCTGAAAATATTCCTCGGATACATTAGCAATGATATCAACAATGTTGCAGAGATGGAATGGATGATCTATGGACTCAATCTAGTTGCTAGAGAAGGATGGGAACTCGTCATTGTGGAGGGTGATTCATCCACATGGTGAAGAAGATGCAAAATGGGTCGAGGATTTCCAAGGTGGAAGCCATTTGGAGGTTGGAATACAATCTAGAAAAGATGTGAACCATACTCCTCAAGCCCCATGCCTATACCTTTATACATGTCAAAAGGGAAGGCAATAAGGTGGTAGACCACTTGGCCAACGTGGGAGAAAGGGAGAAACATTGGGGACATAACGGATATATGTCTAGCTTCGAGGATTAGGCATGGGATACACGGTACACCCAACTGGAAAGTCAGGACACACTTCTGTCAACATGAGGTGGTGGTGATACGTACCACTCCCATGCGTCACGTTTAGGGTTCCATGTGACCGGTGCGGCGGACACCTGGAATGATGATAGACCTCTTCCCTCCAACATTATGGATATTAATGGGAATAGTACTACATTGATTGATGTCCTTAGTTCCCGTGCGAACCATGATGAGGAAGTGGTACATCCTGGTACTCATCCTGCATTTGGGCATCCTTGAGATGACACGAAGGAATTACGATATTGCAGGCCAAATCCTGCAACTTAATGTGGACGTTAATGTTCCGATTGAGGAAATTATGGAGTTGGATAAGGGAATGGGTATATATGCAGAGGGAAAGTTCCATCCTTTTCACATACTCCTTGTATTCTAGTCGTTTCAAATTATTAGTGGGCTATAAACGAGGTTCTGCACCGAGTGAGTAAGAGTGCCCCCCATTGGATGTTCGCCATGGAAACCAAGGGGAAGCAATATAGAAAGAATTCCAAGGGAAAGAAGGAAGCTAAAATCCCCAGATTTACCCGTGAACAACGGAGGGCAAGTCAAGTCGCGCATTTATTTCACGAGCGAATTCCGTAGGCCATTCGTGGTGAAATCAAGCAAATTAGGAGGAATATGTGGGAATAAGTCAAGGAACTTAAGATAGAAGAGGTCAAAGAGGAGTTAGTTGAATGAGTGTCGGATCCTGGCACCACTTATGGGATATTATATGCTTTTGACCGAGTTCTTGTCACCTATTGGGTGGTTAAGGGTCTGTTAACCCATATATTGATGGAACAAGTGAGAAAAGAAGCTGGTGACAAGGAATCGGCTCGGACATGGAAGGAGCACAACATGGACTGTAGATTGATGCACAGTAAAATTGATGTTATAGCTAGCAAGATGGGGATTCAGTTCCTCCCCCCTTCTAGTTTTGGACCTGGCAAAGAGGTATCCAATTGGGCTAATGGCTACTATGGGGATGGCTGGGATAAAATGGTAGCTACCGCGTCTATAGGATGCTCGAGACATGTTCGAGGATTCCCTAGCTCTTCCACCAAGCGACTGAGGGCTTCGAACTCTTCCATGAATGCCGAACCGTCTCAGGGGTAGGAAAAGTCTTTTAAGTTCATGGTCTGTATTTGGTTTTTGGTTTAGTCTCATGCCATTTCGAAGATATGTAACTATTCATAAATTATTCTTGCCTATGTTTCAGTCTTTAGGGTTCAGTGTCAAAAGTCGATGTCATTATGATGGGGTCCTGTTGCAAGGCCTGGAATTTTTTAAGCTTGGTTATGTTTTTTTTTCAAAGTCTGATAGGAAGAGTAGTCTCAGGATGATGTTAGTATGTGTCAACCAGGTCGTTGTGCTGTTTAAAGGCCGATTGGATCTACTATGATGGATTTCATGTAATATTCTGTTTAAAGCAATATAATTTCCTTACTTATAAAGAAAAAAGAGAACTTCTTTCTACAAGAAGTGAAAAGTGTTTTGAATATTAAGAGAACTTTTTTCTACACAAAATGAAAAGTGTTCTCAATAAGCTTTCACATAATTTCCAAGTTTCAAGAAGGAATAAAAAGAAATGGTTGTAAGCAAATTTGCATATGGAATTGAATAAAGAATGCAAGTGCGAAGTTTAAAAAAAACAGTGTGCTTAATATAAGAATTTAATGTGAATCTCTACAAATCATAATAAAGGGAATACAAGGATATTATTGATCCATGTCAAATTATAATGAATGGAATACAATGATATTATTGATCCATGTACCAATCAAGATATACATGCAACATATTATGACCAACTAGGATCTCATAACAAATTTTGTGAGTGAAATTTGTTCCTTATCATGTTCTTTTGAACCATGACACCCTTGATCTTCAATTTGTCACAAGATCTTCTTCAAAAAGGGATCTACGTGGAAATAATGATAGGTAACAATCATACAACCCTACCAACTCAACTCCAAATTACTTGGCAACATCAGCAAGATATTGCAGTTAAGGTTGTTAGTGTGTCCAACAAGCCCAATGTTCAAATTTAATCACATACACGCTAATGCCCATAACATTGGACACATATCTTCCTTATCCAAGAATTTGTTAGTTTAATTGTCGACTTGGAAACCATTATATAAATGATGGCCTTGCACCCTCTTGTTGTATAAATATGTAACATCAATTATTGTAGAACAAATTCAAAACATGTAGGGTAAAAAATGCAATGTTGTAGGTTGTAATAGGTCCCATACTATGTGCAATGCCCATTATGTTTTGTGGTGATACATATTTGAAGGTTCAAACTCAACTTGTCATTTTTGTTATAGAGAGAGATAATATCTTTGCATCACTTCAATCATTTCCTCCACTCTAATATATCTATAATCGAATAGAATTATACACTTGAGCCAACATGCATTGTATTGGGTTGCTTCTTTTGGTTTTGTTGTCTCTTGTTGTTCCTCTACTTTGCGTTATGATAAAACTTATTCCCAAGGTCACATGACCTATAATAAGCTCAAATATGATTTTTCACTTCAACTTGATTGTGTGTTACAATCACTTCCACCTAGTCAAGTTATTGTTTATAGACTCTTTCCATTCATCACGATTGGATATTGTGATCTACTTCTAGTTGTTGCATATAGCTAGACATACACTACAATAATGATTGATTTCATTACGGTGAGGGTCTATGATCCATGGTAAATTGATCCTATTAATGGTTTGAATAACTGATATTAGTGCACTTATATGTGAACGTTACTTTAAGTAGACCTAATTTATAAATTGGCAGAAGATTTATGCAATCTAGTGATTGACATTTGCACTGACATGACATGATTCCAAACCATGGATTGAAGATCTACATTCTCTCACAAGTGAAAACATCAATATCATTGCTAAGTTTGATGACTCTTAACCATTTCTCTAAAGATTAGAATATTCATTTAGCAAATTGCTTGTAGATGCAACAAATCCACAAAGGAAGTGAATGCAAGTTTGGATATAATTTGAATATCAAAGGCAAAGAACCACTCTTGAGTGCCTTTATAAATTCTCAACAACCTAAAAAATGTCAAACCATAATTACATGATACCAAACTAAACAATTCTGCAAAATCTAATCAAAGTAGTTATGTAGAAAGAATAAGAAAAATAATTGACCCAGATTATGGAATTATTTAAGAGCATGTTCCTTTAGACCTCCTAGTTTTTCATCTCAAGGATGAAGGTTTTCTGGAGAAATAAATCCGTTTAAGGTCAAGTTTGACCATAGCATTCCATTATTCGTAAGGATTATCGATGCCAAAGAACTCGAAGATTTTTTCAGTTCCTTGCAAGTGATCCATTTTGACATTCAACATCTTGATGACTCTAAGAAGGTCAAGCTCACAACCATGAAGATGTTGATCATTGATAAATCCAAATGGAACATCATATCCAATAGTGTGATAAATTGCATTATCCCATTGCAACATAAGGTGACTTTGTGAAGGTTATGCACGATAAATTTCACCATTTGTAGCATATAGAAAACTAGTGCATGAAGTAGCAACAGTGACACAAATGACGTTATTAGTGAATTGGTGACAACATGATGATTTCAACACTCTCATCATTGGTTTTTTCATTAAGTATGAAGGAGCAAAATCTCATTCTCAAGTACTAAAGTGGATTGCATCAATATACCAATCAAAAGATGGATTTTGGAACTATTTATACATTTGTTTATCAACATAGATTTGTGCAAACAATTGAGTTGAAGCACAAGTTTAAACAATGCCCCAACTCCTTCGGTGAATGACACAACCAATTGCTTAATGTTGTGAAAAATGACAAATGGAATTATAATAAACAATATCAATGTGATCCATACTCTGATGAATCTTCTGTGACAAAGGACACCGACATGAATAAGTCTCAACAATATAAGAAGAAAGACATTGATAGCTAGTGTGCCATCCATAAGACATCCAAATATGACAACATAAATTGTTGTGGAGACAAATATCTCTAAGTGAAGTTACAATATAAGAAAGGTTGTAAACAAGATATGAAAAATGTGACCTTTTCACCCAAGTCCAATAATCCCTCTAGTCTCGCAACACACAAAAAATTGGCTCTCTCAACCATGATAGTTAAAATTGAGGAAGACCAGGAGTGATTTTTCCACAGCCAATGGTTCATCAATCAATAGTTTCTCAATTTTATTATTAACAATGAAATTCAATGCAACTTGACTTCCTTGGCGATTATACAACTATTAAATCTCATGAAAAAACCACACCCATAACCTTACAACATTTCATGTCTTTAGTCATGAAAGGATATTTGTGTTATTGGGTAGTGTACATTCCAATGCACCAACTATCTTTGCAAATATGATATTACATGGGATGTTATTCTTTTGCTAATATGTAATGCATTCTTTAGTCAATCTTAGTTGTGGGGGAGACACTATATTTACAAATTGTAACCACTAAGCATCATACTTGAAATCAAGGGTATACTATTTTGTGTTTCAAAGATAAACCACAAATATGCTTTTGGTTGCATGTGCATAGTGTCAAAATTAATCAATCAAACACATAAATAAATTTTGTCAATTGCATAGCTAATCATTGGTGGTTGCATGTACTCAACTATTATGACCAAACCAATATCACCCAATGTGTAAGAAAACAATGTTACTCTTCTTATAGGACACAATGACACATTGTAGAAATTTCTTGTAGTTCCAAGAAACACATATTTGTTTAGCTCTTCCTTAGTATCCCTAATAGTATAAAAACAAGTGAAATAATATTTAAGATGATATAGAGAAACTGTTTAGTTCTTCCTTAACTCTATACATATTTTGGCTTACCCACTCTGCATATGCACTCACCTCATCTAATTGATGGGGGACCAATCTATCATGACTTATGCACTCCACATATGCATTCACCTCATCTAATTGATGGGGGACTGATATTTCATTTGGTGTCATAGAAATTCATGGACTTCATTGCGTTGAGAGGCGCTCTACAGCCCAGTATGAGGGAGATCTTGTAACGTTTGCCCATGTCACGTTACATGAGTATGAGGGAGATGTTATAACATTTGTTGAGTATTGTTACACGAGTATGAGGGAGATGTTGTAACATGTCGACCATAAACCAAAAAGAATAATACAAAGTAAAAAGTAATAAATATTATAGCCGACATAAAATAAAGAAGTTAAAAAAATATTATAGTGGATATGAAAAGTAGAAACATAATATTATACCTGACATAAAATAAAGAAGTAAAAAAAAAATATAGCCGACATAAAAACTAGAAATATAAGAAGTAAAAAAAACAAGATGCATATTTACAAGGAGCTATTCGAGGAGAGGTTTGCACCTCGGGATATTTGATCCCTCTCAGTGCTTGATAGGGCCTAGGATTTGGATCTAGGCTGGTCTAAGGGTATCACTGCCCTACCACGTGTCACATTCCTTACATCTAGTGGGAAGCATAACTAGAAATCAAGTCACATGCATCACTTATGTTCCATAAATAGAAGTATGAAAAAATCATTATAAATATTTATATATCCTTTTCAATAGTTTTTATGAACAATCCATATCGAAACTCGATTATCAACTACACTTCTCTCTTCTAAAAAAAATTAAAAAATTCCGCTAAGTATTCTTGCAGGTAAGGAGATAAAATAGAGTTTTCTTCATTGCCAATTAGAGGATATACTCCAACGAGAACATTTGAACCATTTCCAACCTTCGATGTCAGCCCTTTGCTAATCCAAGCAAAATACTTAATGAAACCTCTACAAAAATTTAAAACATTCCAGGTGTTTTTAATTGGATTCCTAATCCAACCAAGAGTGGATCCTTTGATATATTTACCATGAAGCAACTCACTCCATAGTCCCTTCCCGAAAAAACTCCCCCTCATACTTTCCATACTTAGATCAGTGCTGAACCACTAGAGTTTTTTTATATCCCAACCCCCAAACATTTAGGCTTAGATAGCTTTTCCCAGTTGGCCAGGTGATATTTACTTGTTTCAGCACCTCCCAACCATAAGAAGTTAAACATCAACTTTCTAATCTTGGACATAATATATTGTGGAACACGTGCTAAGGAAAACCAAAAAACGGGAATTCCAACAAGCACAACCTTCAATAAGACTAATCTTCTTGTCAAAGAAAAGCTTCTGTAAGACCAATTATTAATCCCTTTTTCATATTTTTGAATCAACCACAACCAATCTTTGGCACCATAGCAGTTCATATTTAAAAAATAGCCTAATTATTTGAATCCATCATCTATGCTAGAAATATGATAAGGGAGAATGTATGATATCTGCCTCAAAGCCTCCTTGTCAACCCCATTTTTGAGAAATGTCGATTTGTTAACACTTACTTCCATACCAAAGCTTACTGAACAAAAAAAAAAGCCTAGCAAAAACCTACCATTCATCTGTGAAATTCCCATAGCAGATCTAAGAGCTGATGAATACCTCACAAGAAAGAATTGTAGAAAGAATGAGAAGCAGAACAAAGATGCAACAGAACTCAGATAGGAGCAGAATAATCACACATGTTTCGTTAATCTGAATAATAAACAATAATGATACAATGCATAGGATTCGAATACCAAGAGTGTAATTCGAATTAGCCTGCATGGATAGATCAAAATATCAGTGGAGTGTCATCAAAGCACAACTAGGAGTCCTGATCATCATCAGTGGAGTCATCAATGCACAAGTAACTGTCAACCAGGTGTCAAACTGAGTCTAACTGAGTGTGGTAGGTGTAAATGGCACATGGAAGCACTAATGTAGTGGAGGAGGCTCAGTGGAGGGTGCATGAGGAGCTAAATAGAGTCAGAATAGGTAGTCTAGTCTCACTGGAGGTCCATCGGAGTGATACAGTCAGTTGAGGATTCAATCTAGCCTTAAATCAAGGAAAGATCTAAAGATAACTCAACTAACTGAAGTGCAACTGAGTGGTAGGTGAGAGAGGGCGCCTTTCACAAGTGGTAGGTGAAAGAAGGGTGCACTAAGCACTAGGAGGGCTAAAACTGATAAGAAAGAAGCTCCCAGGGCTAGCTAAATGAGGACTAGGTGGTGGGACTGATGACTGGGATGCATGCATGCACTTTCATGACTGCATGCGATTTCATGACTGCATGCAAAAATTCATGCATGACTGAAAATGAAAAAATGGAGAATGTTGTTAGGACTAGGATGGAGTATAGGAAAATCCCAACACCCCCCCTTAATCCATCCTGGGCCCTGGTAACTAGGACCAATGGTCACCCATACAATCAAATAAATCATAAAAAATAAGAACTTTCCATAAACCGAGGAAATGGGGAAAACCTCATGGGAAAAATACCCCCCCTCAAAAGAACAGTAAATAACTCAAAGAACCATCATACTAAGCAGAAAAGGAAGAAGCTTTCCTCAGTGAAAACTTTTGCAAAAAACTTGGCAAGTTGATCCTCTGTTGGATGCCAATGCAGGTGCTAGATCTGGATCTGGTCTTCTGATGTTCCTCCCACTGTGTAGAATATGTATTGGAGGAAGCAAGTCTTTCAGGAAACCTTTCTGCTACTGGAACGAATGGATCATGATGAGTCTTCCCAAGGGATGGAAGAGTGAACCCCACCATCTTGCAACATCTCTCAGGAAGAGGTAGATGGAATAATGCAAGGTTGGCATGATGCTGAAATCTGGTAGTTCGGTGATCGAATGAATTGTCAACTAATTTCTCAGTAGCTGCAAGGACTGTGTGAGCCCATATTGGCCTTGGCTCTGGATTGAGAACATGTGTTGGTTCTGGATTTGAATCTGAATGTTCTTGAACTTTGATCTCAACATCAAGATCTTGATCTTGATCTTCATTAGAAGAAGAGTCACTCGAATCTTCATCAGATTCCAAAGGAGTAGGAAGAGATAAGGGAAGAAAATGTGAGAACTCATATGCCTTGGAGGCATGATTTGCAAACCCTTTCGTTATAGTCTTCCCAGCAGAGATCTCTGTAATCTCAACTGTGTCGGGACCAAAAGTCACCTTCTTTGGTGATCCAGTGTGAGTCATCTGATATACAGACATAAATTTGTTGTCAAGGAGGGGATGAAAAGAACATTCTTTAACTTGCCATGCTCCATATGTACTGTACCCATCCCTTTGGCAGAGATCTAATAGTTGTCTCCCATGTGAATAGTAGGACCATCTTTGAGATCTAAAGAGGAAAATGATTCTTGAGAGGAAACCATGTGGTTGGAGGCTCCAGAATCTATGAGGAGGGCCTTTGATTTTGAAAATCCATCCATCAATGCATGGCAATCCTCATGACCATAAGATCCACTTCCAGTATCAAACACTTTTGCATCTTTTGGAATAGCAATTTTGTTCTGTTCAAGAATCTTGGTTAATTGATCTATTTTCTTGTGCATGCAAGATCTTTCTGGGTGGTTTCCTTTCTTGCAGTAGGGACACTTAGATCCATCAGATCTTTTATGTTTGTCCTTCTTGGAGCTGGAGGCCCCCTTCGATGGACTTGATTTGGAATTCATCTTAGATTCAGATGGATTCTTGTATTTGCTTTTATGCCTCCCTTTCACATTCGCACTATTTGTCTTTCCTGCTAAAAGAGGTTGATCTTTGGAGGCCTTGATCGAACCCATTTGGATCAATTTGTCTTGTTCTTGGATGAGAGCTGCAGTAAAAAATTCTAAGGAGTGCATCTTCCATCTAGGGATTGACATTCGCCAAGAGTGGAAGGTAGATACAAAGACAGAAAATTCAAATCCTAGTTTGCTCAGAATGGAGAGCACCAATTGCTCTTCCTTTTTCTCAAGGCCACAAGACCTGCATTGCATAACCAAAGATTTGAATTTCGAGAAGAATTCTTGAATGCTCTCAAAACTGCTTGGTTGTAGGGCAACCAATTCATTCTCCAAAGCATGGCCTCTTAGCTCATCTTGTTTGCCAAAGAGGGCCTCTAACTTCAACCACAGCTCTCTTGGAGTCTTCAACCCTTCGAGATGAAACAATAGATCTCTAGAAATATGAATGCACATGTAACCAAAAGCTTCATCTAATCGATTGAGATGCTTGGCTCTCTCCACAGCTGAATTTGGTTCGGTTTCTCTTCCCATTGTTATCCTATGTAGAGATTTACTACTCAAGGACATTTCCATATCAATATTCCAATCAAAGTAATTGAAAGGAGTTAGGATTCTAGGAGAGAGGAGTGTTCGAATTGCTCATCTCAACTGCTGGAGCAAATGCAAGGTGAAACTGGAGGTGCTGCTGTTGTAACTGCTGGAACTTCGAATACCTGCAAAAAAACTCTCAAGAATGGAGATAGACTATACTCTCAACATGCTCTGATACCATGTGAAATTCCCATAGCAGATCTAAGAGCTGATGAATACCTCACAAGAAAGAATGAGCAGCAGAACAAAGATGAAACAGAACTCAGATAGGAGCAGAATAATCACACATGTTTCATTAATCTGAATAATAAACAATAATGATACAATGCACAGGATTCGAATACCAAGAGTGTAATTTGAATTAGCCTGCATGGATAGATCAAAAGATCAGTGGAGTGTCATCAAAGCACAACTAGGAGTCCTGATCATCATCAGTGGAGTCATCAATGCACAAGTAACTATCAACCAGGTGTCAAACTGAGTCTAACTGAGTGTGGTAGGTGTAATTGGCACATGGAAGCTGTCACGTCCCCACTTTGACCCTTGTAATATTTTGGGTTATAATGTAAATAATGTATGCATATTATGTATGCTTCCTAACGTGGAGCTCAAGGCCAAGGCCCCGCTAGTGAACACTCGATCTAGAAGAGGCAAGTATTTGATATTATGCTACCCATGTGCTAATGAACCATGGGAATTGTAAATATGCATTTTAATATAAAATCCCACAACTAGCTATGCAATGCGACGAGATGGGGGCATGATGTTATAAGGAAATTGGGAGAGAAAACATTCAAACCCTTGGAGCCAATCAAGCCAAGCCAAGTGTCAATGAGAGAACCAATCAAACCCTCAACTACCCATGTTGAATTTTGTACCCAATCATTGATTTCTCCCAATAGTTGGTTGAGGTAGTTAATGCCTTAGGGAATGGGAGGTATGGCTATCCAAATTCAGGTATGGGCAAGTCAGCCTACATGGAAATTCGTGTTAGGCTTCTTAGACAAGAAAAGAGCCATGAATTGCTCTCCAAGCCATTACCCATCAACCCACTTTGCCCTCTCACGAGTTTGGAGCTACCTGGGCATTTTCCTCACTGGTTTTACTGTGTTTACCTTCATTTTCCTAACTGGGAAGGGCATTTTTGTGTGTCTAACAATGGAGAAAAGAGTAAAACGATTTTGGGGTTTTTAGAGGCCGTTTTGGCCCACTGTATACTCATACATATGTGGGGGAAATTAGTTTTTTTCCCTGGGGTTGGATTCCTCTTCCCACAATCCATTTTTGGTGTGCCTATGTTTTGGGAAAACCCCTGTCCATCTAGTTCCTAAGTTCCACTGCTGAAAGTGTGTTCCAGAGCCCAAATTTGAGTTTGGTGTGCAAGAGAATGCTTGGGTTGAGTTGGTTATCAATTTCTTTGGGCTGAGCTGAGATTGAGGGTTCCCTTTTCCTTGTAGATATCATGCCCAGCTCGGGGGTGGTCTTTAAGTGCTGAAAGAATACAGGCTGAGCAGAGACCAACAGTTGGGAGGAATGTTGCAGCGACATAGCTAGTTGTTGGGACAACATTACATCAAGATGAGTATTTTCTTATGTAATTACTTCTGCAAATGAATTAAATTATTGGTTGTGTTAAATTGAATATCAGTCATGTAATATGTGTGTGGATGAGTTCATTTCCGTTGTGCATGTTTGTTTCATTTCCATCTGCACACATCTCTTTTATGGCTGTGAATCTAATGAATATGGCTGAGTTTATATAAAAGCTCCATAGAATGGCATCAGGTTCCCTTCCTTGCATTGGGTCCAAGGGTGGGGACATTACAGAAGCACTAATGTAGTGAAGGAGGCTCAGTGGAGGGTGCATGAGGAGCTAACTGGAGTGAGAATAGGCAGTCTATTCTCACTAGAGGTCCATCGGAGTGATACAGTCAGTTGAGGAGTCAATCTAGCCTTAAATCAAGGAAATATCTAAAGATAATTCAACTAACTGAAGTGAAACTGAGTGGTAGGTGAGAGAGGGTGCCTTTCACAAGTGGTAGGTGAAAGGAGGGCGCACTAAGCACTAGGAGGGATAAAACTGATCAGAAAGAAGCTCCCGGGGCTATCTAAATTAGGACTAGGTGCTGGGACTGATGGCTGGGATGCATGCAATTGCATGCATGACTAAAAATGCAAAAATGGAGAATGCTATTAGGACTAGGATGGATTATAGGAAAATACCAACACCCCCCCTTAATCTATCCTGGGCCCTGGTAACTAGGACCAAAGGTCACCCATAAAATCAAATAAATCATAAAAAATAAGAATTGTCCATAAACCGAGCAAATGGGGAAAACCTCATGGAAAAAATATCCCTCCTCAAAAGAACAATAAATAACTCAAAGAACCATCATACTAAGCAGAAAAGGAAGAAGCTTTCCTCAGTGAAAACTTTTGCAAAAAACTTGGCAAGCTGATCCTCTATAGGATGCCAATGCAGGTGCTAGATCTGTATCTAGTCTTTTGATGTGCCTCCCATTGTGTAGAAGATGTATTGGACGAAGCAAGTCTTTTAGGAAACCTTTCTACTACTGGAACGAAAGGATCATGATGATTCTTCCCAAAGATGGAAGAGTGAACCCCACCATCATGCAATATCTCTCAGGAAGAGGTAGATGGCATAATGCAAGGTTGGCATGATGGTGAAATCTGGTAGTTCTGTGATCAAATGAATCCTCAATTGTTTTCTTAGTTGCTGCAAGGACTGTGTGAGCCCATATTGGCCTTGGCTCTGGATTGAGAACATGTGTTGGTTCTGGATATGAATCTGAATGTTCTTGAACTTTGATCTCAACATCAAGATCTTGATCTTGATATTCATTAAAAGAAGAGTCACTCGAATCTTCATTAGATTCCAAAGGAGTAGGAAGAGAGAAGGGAAGAAAATGTGAGAACTCATATGCCTTGGAGGCATGATTTGCAAACCCTTTCGCTATAGTCTTCCCAGTAGAGATATTTGTAATCTCAACTCTGTCGGGACCAAAAGTCACCTTCTTTGGTGATCCGGTGTGAGTCATCTAATATACAGACAACAAATTTACTGTCAAGGAGGGGATGAATAGAACATTCTTGAACTTTCCATGCTCCATATGTACTGTACCCATCCCTTTGGCAGAGATCTGAGAGTTGTTTCCCATGTGAATCGTAGGGCCATCTTTGAGATCTAAATAGGAAAATGATTCTTGAGAGGAAACCATGTGGTTGGAGGCTCCAGAATCTATGAGGAGGGCCTTTGATTTCGAAAATCCATCCATCAATGCATGGCAATCGTCATGACCATCAGATCGATTTCTAGAATCAGACACTTTTGCATCTTTTGGAATAGCAATTTTGTTATGTTCAAGAAGCTTGGTTAATTGATCTATTTTCTTGTGCATGCAATATCTCTCTAGGTGGTTTCCTTTCTTGCAGTAGGGACACTTAGATCCATCAGATCTTTTATGTTTGTCCTTCTTGGAGCTGGAAGCCACCCTTCGATGGACTTGACTTGGCATTCATATTAGGTTCAGATGGCTCCTTGTCTTTGCTTTTATGCCTCCCTTTCACATTCGCACTATTTGTCTTTCCTGCTAAAAGAGGTTGATCTTTGGAGGCCTTGATGGCACCCATTTGGATCAACTTGTCTTGTTCTTGGATGAGAGATGTAGTAAAAAATTCTAAGGAGGGAATCTTCCATCCGGGATTGACATTCACCCAGAGTGGAAGGTAGATACAAAGACAGAAAATTTAGATCCTAGTTTGCTCAGAATGGAGAGCACCAATTGCTCTTCCTTTTTCTCAATGCCACAAGACTTGCATTGCATAACCAAATCTTTGAATTTCGAGAAGAATTCTTGAATGGTCTCAAAACTACTTGGTTATAGGGAAACCAATTCATTCTCCAGAGCATGGCCTCTTAGCTCATCTTGTTTTCCAAAGAGGGACTCTAACTTCAACCATAGCTCTCTTGGAGTCTTCAACCCTTCGAGATAAAAAAATAGATCTCTAGAAATATGAATGCACATGTAACCAAAAGCTTCATCTAATCGATTCAGATGCTTGGCTCTCTCCACAGCTGAATTTGGTTCGGTTTCTCTTCCCATTATTATCATGTGTAGAGATTTACTTCTCAAGGACATTTCCATATCAATCTTCCAATCAAAGTAATTGAAAGAAGTCGGGATTCTAGGAGTGAGAGGAGTGTTCGAATTGCTCATCTCAATTGCTGGAGCGAATACAAGGTGAAACTGCTGCTGCTGCTACTGTAACTGCTGGAACTTCGAATACCTGCAAAAAAACTCTCAAGAATGGAGATAGACTATACTCTCAACATGCTCCGATACCATGTGAAATTCCCATAGCAGATCTAAGAGCTGATGAATAACTCACAATAAAGAATTGCAAAAAGAATGAGCAGCAGAACAACGATGCAACAAAACTCAGATAGGAGCAGAATAATCACACATGTTTCATTAATCTGAATAATAAACAATAATGATACAATGCACAGGATTCGATTACCAAGAGTGTAATTCGAATTAGCCTTCATGGATAGATCAAAAGATTAGTGGAGTGTCATCAAAGCACAACTAGGAGTCTTGATCATCATCAGTGGAGTCATCAATGCACAAGTAACTACCAACCAGGTGTCAAACTGAGTCTAACTGAGTGTTGTAGGTGTAACTGGCGCATGGAAGCACCAATGTAGTGGAGGAGGCTCAGTGGAGGGTGCATGAGGAGCTAAATGGAGTTAGAATAGGCAGTCTAGTCTCACTGGAGGTCCATCGGAGTGATACAGTTAGTTGAGGAGTCAATCTAGCCTTAAATCAAGGAAAGATCTAAAGATAACTCAACTAACTGAAGTGCAACTGAGTGGTAGGTGAGAGAGGGCGCCTTTCACAAGTGGTAGGTGAAAGGAGGGCGCACTAAGCACTAGGAGGGATAAAAATGATCAGAAAGAAGCTTCCGGGGCTATCTAAATGAGGACTAGATGCTGGGATTGATGATTGGGATGCATGCATGCATGTAATTTCATGACTGCATGCATGACTGAAAATGCAAAAATGGAGAATGTTGTTAGGACTAGGATGGAGTATAGAAAATCCCAACATCATCCACAGAACCTGTTCCAAATAAAACCACATCATCTACAAAAAGTAGATGTGTAATAAAGATTGAATTATAAATTTTAACATGTAATGTCCCCTCCTATCATACCAGCATGATAGAGAGTACGTGATGCTAAAACTGGGCATCTAGCCCCATATCCATTAAGTAAAAACTCATTGATAAAAAGACATATACATGTGCATATTATAGAAACACAGTGGAATTAAAAATCATGTTTAATATCTAACATACATTCAACATTTCTGTGACAACCATTAAATAAAGACATTGCAGAATTTATAAAAGAGAATACTTATCTTAACAAAGTAGTCCCAAGCAACTAGCTATGCATCTGCAACGTTCCACCCAACCATAGGCCAGTTGTGCTTACCAACCTCTTGATACAACTGCCACCCCCGAGCTGGGCATGATTTCTACAAGGAACCAGGGAACAGTAGACTCGCACATAGCCAAGCATACACCAAGATGAGCCAAGCCAATCTACAATTGGGTTTATCAGGCTGCTAGGAAATGGAAAGGAAGAGTTGCTAAGCTAGTGAGCTCAAGCACAGAGCCAGGGATAACCTTACAAGATCTATCTAGCTTGGCACCCACAATACCTACATACCCAGCACAAGGAAGTATTCTTTTCACTGCTGTACAGTCCCTCAAGCCATACCTTCCCCATCTAGTGCTCTCAGGGTGTGCATAGAAGAGTAGCCAAAGCCCTCTTGATCTTCTTGAGAGGTTGTCTCCCCCACTAGGTTTATCAAGCCCTCTCTGTCCACTACCACTCCAATCTCTTGCTTACAGTCTCCAAATCAAACAGGGATGCAGATAATCAACTAGCTACAATGGCTGGACAGGAGAAAAACATTTGTACCGTGATAAGCATGAAAATGATTCCCTGAGCTTCAGAAAAATGTGGGAAGACTAAAAATGAACAATGGAGGTTTTGGGAAACCCCGGGAAGCAGAAATCGTTTTTAGGAAAAATGCCCATGGAAATTCTGGGACAAAACGACCTCCATACGGTCCCAAATCGCAACCCCTCCTTCCCAGCCACTGTCCAAAACCAAAAACGAGTTTTTGGGCAAGGAAAAACCTGCGTTTTTTATGAAAAACATGAATGTAACTTCCAACAGTCTCAATCTGCGTGAGAGGATGAAAGCCCTGTGTGAGGAATGGCTTTGGGCACCATTTCGTGGGTGTTTTCTTGCCCAAGAAGCAAAAATACGAATTCCTAGGTTGATGGCTTGCCCATGCACGAAATTGGCTTCCATACCTCTTCATTCCCAAGGCATTAACTGTCTCAACCAATTTTTGGAAGAATTAAATGATTGGGTCCATAACCCAAAATGGGTAGTTGGTGGTTTATGGGTTTTCTCATTGACACATGGATTAACACCATTGGCTCAAGGGTTTGAATAATTTCCCTCCCTATTCCTTGTAGAATCATGCCCCCATCTCTTTGTTGCATTGCATAGCTAGTTGTGGGTTTTTCATTGAAATTTTTATTTACATGATGTCTTAATTTACATTGTGCCTATCTAGCACAAAAACCATAGGCATCTATTTTTAATTGCCGATACATAAAATGCTAAATCGATGGTGGGGCCTTGGCCTTGAGCTCCTCACCATGATTAAGTAACAATATTTACATCATTTACGATTTAAATGCAGAGGGGGTCAAAATGGGGACATTACATAACACCCCTTATTTTTCCTTCACTTTTGGCCACAACAATCAATCTACTAAGGCCCTATATGACTAGCAGTAGAGACAATTTGAATTAGTTATTTTCTATTTTGAGTCCTTAAATTTTATTTTAAAAATATATTTAAAATAATCAATTATATATATATATATATATATATATATATAAAGTCTAGCTTGCGAGTTACAATTGTTTACTCATGATTTCCAATCAAATGCATGAGTATACTTTTTCATGTTTTCTAATCAATTGAAGCATAATTATGGTTAACTAAAAGTAATTCGCCCTTAGATTATTAATTTGAAGCTTAATTTAAGAATTTTGTGTATCTCTTGGAATTTGGTGTTCATCATTATACTCAAAATTCAAGTATTAATGGCCTTGTTGTAGGGAGTTTTTTATATATTTTGGTATTACTTTTTTTATGAAATATTTTATAATTTGTTTATGTAAATAGCTGAGTGTTTTTTTTTCCTCAGACAAAAATAAAAATAAAATCATAATTTATTAAAAGTATAAAATTACATTTGCAGATATATGTTGTGCATATATGATGGAAAAGTTGTTGGCTCGAGGACCAATCCAAAAACAAAAAGAGCAAATATAAAGTTTCGTCTATGTGTCTGCTTATAAAATCTTTTGAAGAAATCGGGCACATTGTAGTATCCTACCTCTATCCTGGCAATTCCTGTTCAAATTTTTCACTTTATTTAGCACTGCATGTGGATCTCTAATTCGATCAAGTATATGTTGATATATATCCTCGAGACTATGCTCGAAATACCAAAAAAAGCTGTGATAGCTTGTCATCATCGGTAGCTGGTCAAAATTTTCCTTGCAAAAAGCATCTGAATATTTTTCTTTTTAAGAGTTTGTAGGCACTCATTCTATGAAAGGGCAATGAATGTAAATAGCCAATGTTATTTGATCATTTGTTTATATAATTAAATTATTGTGGTACATTGTTAACATATTTTTTGGTTTTATTAGTCCCTGCCTGTCTGTAGAGCAGCAGGGACTATAGGAATTGATTTCATACAATTGTATTAGTTTGGCACAATAAACAAAGCGTTTTAACCTAAGTTTTTTGGTGTTATTTTTGTTCTGGCCAATTAACTATTTGAAGGCCTTATTTGGACTCTATTCGAGGAAGGCTAGTGTACGAGGGGATTCGAACATACTCTCCTCACAATTGCTGACAGTTCCTGCAGTCAATGGTCGTTGCATTCTAGGACGCTGCAGTCATGGTTGTTGTGGTGGCAATCTGCATGCAATAATTGCGCCACCTCTAAGTACACTTGCTTGAAGGCCATGACACTCCGCATGAAGGCCCCACGAATTTTCCTCCACGATGAGCATAGTAAAACCCAAGCTTTTGCATAGCCCCAGTCATTTTCCCGACATATTTTGGCGACGAGCTCTGCAACTCCGACATGAGTTACCATGAATGCAAGCTTGCATGCCTTTTCCCTCTAAATGCCAAGGAAGTTGCTAGGTGATTTTCCGATGAATCTTTCATTTAATTTTTAAACATCAACACATGCATTAACATTAGTGTCATTAGGGGATTTTCTTTAAGCTGTCTAGTTTTGTAGTTTTAGGCTTCTAAAATCTATGGGAGCACCAAGAACTGCTCAGATATACTGGGTAGGAGGAGAACCCTTGGGAGATCAAGAATCTCTGGAAACATTGAAGAAACATTTCCCTAATTTTCACAAGAAGAAAAGCCTTGCATTGCCTGGGGAGCTAGATTCCTTCAGTATGAAAGCATCCCTTCTTGCTGCGATTGACTATATTGTTTCATTAAACAATGATGTTTTCATGCCATCCCATGGAGGAAACATGGGCCATTCAATTCAAGTACCAATTCAAATCCTAAAATGCCTCTATTTGCTTTCAATTATCTAAATATTTTTCTTGTTATGTATTTATGTTTGTTATCCACCAAAGGGCGTCCTTCTAAAAGTTTTCTATGCAAAGCCACATGGCATATGCGGGTCACAGAAAGCACATAAATCCAAACAAAAGACAGATGCTTCCTTACTTCCTTGATGAAACATGCCTGTCTATGGCATGGATATAGCTTTTAATTATAGACCATAGTGATGAAACTTTCAGCGCCTACATCAGTTATTTGATTCTATTCTATGTAGCTATATATCATTTTCTTGTACTTTTTTTATCAATCATTTAAAATAATGTTTCCTTGGGATTTTGAACGTGTCTCCATATTTTGACGTACCGGATGATGTTTGTTACAATGCACTCCAACATGAGTTACCATGAACATTTACTAGATTAACCTCAGAGCAAACAACTTCATTTGTTGCTGCAAAAGTCAATCCTAATGTGTTACCATCCAAGATACTGTCTAAAGGCATGAACCATTTCTTTACTACAAGAAGATATATCATACTGACATGATATCAATGAACAAGAGACTGTTAGAAAATTACGATTCTTTACATGCGGAATAAACTTTTAAGAATCGAAAAGAATTAATAATGTATGCCGTCAGGATCATACCTCCAGCCATTGATGCTGCTCACACTCTGATTTGAGACTTTGCATAAGGTAACCGTTCCGTATGGCACTTCCAAACTCTGCTCACTCTGGATTGGTGGTGTAGAAATTGAAGGAGATTGAGTTAGCGAGTTTGGGGACCAAACAGAAGTCTTTATAGCCCAGCTTCCATCAAGCTTCTATTGGCTATGTGTCAATTGTTCCACAGATCAAGATAGAAACCCGTTGAGGGAGTTATGGACCATTCCCGAAGCTCTCAACGAGAAATCAGTTATTTCCTTAATTAATTGAAGAGTTGTCAATATTAGTTAAGAGAGCTTACATTCTCCCACTTGGTCCATACTTCCAAACTTAATGTCTCAACTTAAAACCCATTGATAATCTATATTAAAAATAGATACATGAATCATGGCGATAAGTCCTCTTAAGATGAGTATTATCTTCCATGTATTACTATGTATTTATTTCTATTAGAATTTATGTGGCAACAATTTCTTAATGAATAAACCTTATGTTTATTCTTGGTCCTATACAGATGAATTCTCTCAATTAAATTAAGGTGCACATAAGTATGAGAAAAACATCACAATAATAACATTGTCCATACAATGAGAAACTACATAATGGAATCAAGTCCCATATTCAATACATGATCCTTGAATTTAAACGGTGGCATGCCCTTAGTCAAAGGATCAACGATCATCAACTCAGTGCTGATATGGTCAATGACCACTTTCTTTTCTTTAATACGTACGTTCCCTTATAGCTAAATACTTAATGTCGATATGTTTATTTTGACTCCCACTTTTGTTGTTTTTAGCTATCAAAACAACAGCCGAATTGTCGCAATACATTCTTAATGGCTTAGAGATAGAATCCATAATTCTAAGCCCAAAAATGAAACTCTTAAGCCATACACCATGTAAAGTAGCCTCAAAACAGGAGACGAACAAAACAACAAATGCAATGTCGGGTCTTGTGCAGACCTGAGCATACATTAGGCTTCTGACAGCAGAAGCATATGGAATGTTCTTCATTTGTTCCCTTTCAAAGTTGTTATTTAGGCATTGGTTCAAATTGAACCTATCACCCTTCACAATGGGAGCTATACTTGGTGAACAATCCTTCATCCAAAATCTCTCTAAAATTTTATTAATATAGGTTTCCTGAGACAGACCCACGATGCCTCGAAATCTGTCTCTATGGATATTAATGTCAATGACATAAGATGCCTCACCCATATCCTTCATATCGAAATTTTTAGAGAGAAATTGTTGATTCACTTCATGCAGCAAAACCCTTATCATTGGTTGCCAGCAAAATGTCATCCACGTATAAAACAAGAAAACAAACTTTACTCCCACTAACTTTCAGGTATATACATTGATCCATAATGTTTTCTATAAAACCGAAAGAAGAAATTACATTATGGAATTTCAAATACCATTGGCGGGATGCTTGTTTTAAATTGAGGCCTTAAAAATAAAATTTCATGCTTTACCAATGTAAATTCATGCTTAAAATTGAATCTAATGACATAAAAATTGCCTGTGGGCTAAATTTTCAATTCAAACAGATTCAATGATTCTTTATGATAGAATTGAACTTCATGATAAAACTATTAATTCATATTTCCTGTGGGTAAGTTATGAATAATTTAATATTTTATCCTAATTAATTATATAAATATAATAAAAATTCCCGTGGGATAAAATTTATTACATTTAGTATAATTAATTACAATTAATGTCTAAATATTCTTTATGTGATCCTACTCAATCATAATATATAACTTTATTTAATTAGAGATGTTGTGGCTATTCTCCAATTAATACAAATTATATGGATCACTAGACATTACTAAAATTAACTTGATACTAATCATGCAAATAAAATATATATTCAAGTTGATTAGGAAAAAATCCAAATAGCACCCTATTATAAAACTTTATCTAACATCATGAACTGTTAGAAAAATAGGTAACTGTAAAGATCTCGACGGAGATCCAAAGAATAGTTTCTTGATTTCAAATCTTTTATACATGTGCATAAAACTTAGATAGAAATGAAATAAAGATTCAAACTTGTGCGCACTTGATAATCTACTTTTACCAACTGGAACTATTCGCTTCAAAAAGTAATTGTATAGAGATCGTTTAACTAGCCAGGGTGCAAACTTTCGATCTCCCAGAATAATTTAAATTATGTATCGAAATAACCGTTATAACTACTGTATCGATCTCCCAAAATATATATCAATTATAATTACTGTATCAATTATAATTATAATTATTTCTTCTTACTGTATAAGAAATAATCGCTGGAAACATGATCGAGAGGCAGTCAAGTCGCCTGAGCCGACACCTCCGTGAGTCCAGGTTTGGAAAGTACCTGTATCTTTCTTTTGCCCACATGAATGTTTACAGTTCCGAGGTCTCTAAAGCCTGGCTAATTCTAATGGGAAAATTAAAATGGTGTTTTGTATGTAATTGTTCAAAAACGAGGCTTAGGTTTCAGATTGGACCTCGACAATGTTACAACAGTCTCACGGTTCAGTTCTTTAGGGCAAACGACCTTCATGTTAGTCCAAAGAATAGCCAGCAATAATTGCTAGGGCACGTGGCCTCCTCAAGTGAGCTCTCAGCAACCTAAATCACTTCCATAGGGCTCATGGGCCACGGCCTCCAACAGGCTACAACAAACTCACAATATACACTCAACAAGAGAGATTAGACTCCTAGGACTCATGACCTCCACAATCATGCACTCAGCAAGATAGATCAGAGTTCTAGGGCTCACGGCCTTCACACGCATGCACTCAGCAAGCTATCAGTTAGTAGAACGGACCAAATCAGATCTCAACAAACTCTCAACTGTCCACGACTCAGCAGATCAGACTTTAACAGGTAACGATTTAGTCAAGCAAGTCACCAACAGGCTACGACCTTCACAAAAAAACAACTAGCAGGCAGATCGTGGACCAGAATAGAGGTCACAGCTTCCCAACAAACAATGATGTAGCAGATTAGGTTGGATTTCAGTCAAGAAGGCAGATCAGATTTCATAACAGTAGATCTGGGCATAATAAACCCTTGACAAGGTCACGGATTAGCTAAATGATGCAGCAGCAAGATGCGGCTAGCCCAGTCAAACCTCAATCAAGTCACGGCCTCTTCTAATAGGATCACGTCAAGCAATATCAAACTCTTAAGGCTCGCGGCTGCCACAGAAAATACACTTGGCAGGTAGGACCAAACTAATAAGGCTCACGACCTCCACAAGGTCCAACATTCTGGTCACAAAACAATCAGCATGTGAATGCAACCTCCTCATACAAGCTCATCAAGCTTACGGTTGGACATAATAGGCAGATTGGACCTCAATCAAATCACAACAAGACAAATCGGACCTCAGACAAGCAGATCAGCCCACAAAAGGGCAGCAGATCAGTCACAACAAGGAGGACGGAAGCCCTAATAGGCAGTCACCCTCTCCTAACAGGTAGCGTAACCTTCCTGGCAGCAGTGTCACCCTCAATCAAAATAGTGGCCCTCTCTCAAACAGCAGCGACACCCTCTCAAGCATTGGCGGCACCCCCAGGCAGCCTCTAAACACGCAACGGCACCTCTAAACAAGGTTCAGTCAAGCAGCGGCAGCCCTAATAGGCTTCACAATAGAAGTGGCATTCTTTCTAAAAGTAGTGGAACAAAAAAGTGAAACCCTAGAGGAGACTACATGCGACATAAGGTCACTGGCGATGGTGCTCATTAGGAGGGTAGGGGCCGCTCATCTGAGGGCACACGTAAATGACCACCATTCAAGCAAAAAATGTAGAGCTTGCAGGAGGTGTTAGGGCAAAACGTTCACAACGACGGGTGGCAAAAAAAATGCCATAGCAATGAACATGACAGACCTCGTTGCAAGCACGTTAGAGGATGCCGGTCCACAGGTAGCCAATTGTGCACATGGAGCAGAGACGACAGGCTATCACCATAACAAGTGATTGCAGGCATGATGGAAAAGGCAACCAAACGAAAACCCTGGACATGTAGCATGAAGGTAACGTGGAAGTCTCAATGAAGGTTAGCATGCAGCCCTAAGGCTGCGGCCTTCACTCCTAAATATCAAGTTTATCATAACTAACACCAAGGCCGTGATCCGCTTTCCTTTGATGAGATCCTGGCTCTTCCGCATGGCGGTCAGGCCATCATATTTCTCCTCCATCACGGATACAATGCTTATATAAACATCAGCCAAGATGAAAACCAAGATCATAAGAAGTGAAGTGAAAACAAAACCACCAGAATTCAATTCATAACCCACTCCAACAGAGAAGACTGTGAACAGAAAGAGGACCAATCTGGCGACATTATAAAAGGCCAAGAAAATCACGACCTCCCAGAGGCAAGTTAGCATTAGGCGATCCCAGACCCTGGGAACGTTTCTCATAACTCCTGCGAATGACAGATTCTTGGCGTCGACGATGTAGATGGAAGCCACTGTGTGCGCCACTGCCGCTATCGATAGGATCCGGAAAGCATAAATAAAGACTAGTTTTAAGCAACCTGTTTCAATTGCAAAACCAGTACGTTGAGAAAAGGTTCCATTTGAAAAGGGATACAGTCAAATGGATTGGTTGAAATTTACAAGGATGCATTGCTGTAGTTAATAAAAGTTTTGGAAAAGAAACAGTGGTTCCGGATAGATATCAACATGGACGCAGAAAAAACTAAACTATAAAATGTATGAGCAATACCCCAATGGACGTACAACAGTCCAAACATCAAGGCAGAGATAAAATTATGCTCTGATACCAACTGTTAGAAAATTACGATTCTTTACATGCGGAATAAACTTTTAAAGAATCGAAAAGAATTAATAATGTATGCCGTCAGGATCATACCTCCAGCCATTGATGCTACTCACACTCTGATTTGAGACTTTGCTTAAGGTAACCGTTCCGTATGGCACTTCCAAACTCTGCTCACTCTGGATTGATGGTGTAAAAATTGAAGGAGATTGAGTTAGCGAGTTTGGGGACCAAACAGAAGTCTTTATAGCCCAGCGTCCATCAAGCTTCTATTGGCTATGTGTCAATTGTTCCACAGATCAAGATAGAAACCCGTTGAGGGAGTTATGAACCATTCCCGAAGCTCTCAACGAGAAATCAGTCAATATTAGTTAAGAGAGTTTACAGAGACAACTTGCAAACATAATTGATTTGTTTGTTTTATAGGGTCACAAGATACAGTTTTCTATTTTCCATGATATTGCAACTGGGATAACACTGTGAACATTCATACAATCGAACAAGTAATGGTGAAGAATTCCCTTCACATTTACATGAGATGGACCCTCCAACTCTTTTGGTTTTCTATAAATTTTATTTTATTTTTATTTTTTGAACTTTCTTGTAAGAATGCGCCAGCTCGAGGTCTTTAACACAGGCCAGAATAGTCCACTCCCACATTATACAATCCATGTATAATCCGAATGAGTGCATTTCCCTGGAGTATGGCTCGCGTGGCTTGTAGTTCATGTGAAATGACGGGGGGCGTGGCATAGAGCTCTTTGTTGCTTGTACGTGGCTTGAATCGTACCTACCACATGACTTGTGCATAAGGCTACACGTGGACTCATGCAGTGGGTTTTGGTGAGTGGAATTCATTATCCCACTCTTCATCCCACTCTATATCATTGTCGATCTCACCGTTTTCCATATAAATTCAAGTACAACTTTAAATTATATATATATATATATATTATAAACTTTTAGCAACAAATAAATGTTTATAAATAAAATTTACTCTAAATAATTAAATATAAAAAATAATAACTCTTTACAAGTCATTTCATACCTTATATGCGCACCATAAACCAAAATTTCCCAAACAATATTTAATATTGTCATCTATTTCTTGAATTTGTTTCTTCCAAAAATTTATAAAATTTACATCAACGTCCTACCCATTTTGTAAATTCTCATACTGAAATAATAAACACCAACAAAAAACAAGTGATAAGATATATGCAGGTTCTTTATATAATTTTAATAAAAGAATTGAATGGAATCTTGAAGAGTAAAACAAACCTTACCTATTTTCTCAAATAATTTAATTTCAATTTTAGAAATTTATGATGCAAAATTGATGGACCATAGAAAATTGTTTCGTCATTCAGATAAAATTTATTTATTTTCTCAATTGAACAACCCTGCTTCAAACATTTCAAAAAACATTCATAGTAAGTAATGTATTTCTATATGAAATATGAAAAGTATAAATAGTTCAAAATTTTTTTGATTATAAATATATAAAATATGCCTGTTTATTAAAATAATCAATTCTCACCTTAGTGATTTCATGAGGAATTTCTCCTTCCTCTAGAGAACTTTGAGAACATTTTTTTTCATGGGGGAGGAAGGAGAAACAGTAAACTGATTGTCTTCTCCCTCAATTTCCATCAATTTTCTTTTGGCACGTTCCATGCTCTGCACCCAATTTACAAAATATTATTTAAATTTTTGGTCACAAACAAGGATTCATAAAGGAATAGTAAGGAGCTGAGTTTAAGATAAATATATTTTATAGTTAATTATGTTGTATCATAGTCAGCCTTGAAAAAAAGTAAGCCATTTGTTAGTTTATTGAGTATAGCACATCATTGGTAATGGCCAGGGCTCTAGCTTAGCAAGGTAGAGAACCTCTTTACAGGTGCACCACTGCTTTTAAGCAAAGTTGATCAATTCAGCCAATGATCCATAAAATTCCATAGAGGTCCTCGTATTGTACTCATTATGCTTAGCAATGAAAGAACCTCATGAGAGCTACCATAAACACTTTGTTGTATGAACTTAAAGGTGTATGAAGTTTCATACTTTGCTTTTGAAACGATAGAGGCTCTATTTGAGTCAATATATGCTTGATAAGAACTTAAAGCACTCAAATAAATTAAATTAAAGGACATGGTAAACTAACTGATCAATGCATCAGTTTTAAAAGAGTCCCATGATACAAAATTGCATGTTGGATAGTTCAAATCATTTTCATAATAAGAGCTTTGAACTATTCTACTGAGAAGGTATATGGTTTGGGCCCTTATAACCCTATGCATTCCACTTAGTCTTAGTATTCCACTTAGTATTTTTATTATCCTTATATCCCTTATTAGAGTACTTAAGAATTAGTCCTAAATGATATTTTACATCATATTAACTATTCTCATATGTTCACGAAGATTGATAGGAACATGGTAACAATAAAAATCATAAATTCTCATCATTCTTCCAAAGTTCTGATTTTAATTTTAATTATTTGCTTAACTCGTAATTATAATGATTTGTTTAATATATCTTTATCAATAGATTTTTAAATTTATAAATAATATAATTTAAAATATTTCTTATTAATCATTTCTTTCCAATCCAAATGGCATTTACTTTGTTAGAATGTTAATTTCCAATTCAAATGGCATTTACTTTGTTAGAATGTTAATTTCCAATTCAAATGTGTTACAGTTCATTTCCAATTCATATGTCGATTTAATTTGACAGGTACTACTTTGGGTTGAAGGCCGTGAGTTTGACCTAACGATTAATGGATTCCTTTTATTTCCTTTGCTTACGGCTAGTGGATAGAGCAAAGTCTTGCCAATCTTCAACAATCTAACGTGGAAGTTGATTCAAGTTTAGTGTTTCTCTTGAGATCTATTAATTCGAATGATATAATAATAAATAAGATGCTTCCATATTTCATGTAGCTCCAAACCCTAATTAAATGGCCCAACCATTTGATGCATTTTCTATGAAATGAACTGGTAAATTTCTATTTGTCTTCATAATGATGTGGTGTTTTTCGCATGCTATAGTTTGCTCATGTCAGTACTTGATTGCTAATTCATCATTTTTTTGCAGAATCGACCAAAATACTACTTTGGTTAGAGCAGTTTTTGTTCTATCCAAAGACCCTTCTAAAATTACACTCTTTTGAGTAGCTTTGGCATGCAATAATTTTTTCCAACCCGATCTTCTTTTTACTTTCCAACTTTGCTCTCTTATAATACGGTTTTGAGCAGTACATTATCCCTGTACATCTTTTCCGGAGTATTTTCTAATGATTTCCAATCTTGGATAAATAAATATTGCTCTTGAGTGTTCACAAATAGTTCCTTCTTGTTAAAGTAATTTTCTTTGGCTCGACCATCTTTACAAGGCTATGGTAACATACTCTTGATATTGTACACTCTCTAAACCAATGTTTTGTAGTCCAAAGATCAATATAATATGTACAATTTGCATTGATATCAGATGGCTGTCACCTTTCATGTTGTGTTCGACGAAAAAAGTTTGTTTGTTTTTTTTTTTTTTCAGAATTTGTCTTGACATAGCTAGGACTGCTATCTACCTTGATAGTTAGCACTGCCATTTACCTTTCATTCAAATTATTAGTGATAAGAAAATTATTGATGACAAGTGAATCCATTGTAAATTGTTCTGTTGAACAAACCTCGTTTAACATAATTTGGCAGTGCAATAATTTATGTGTTCAGATTGTAGCTTTTGAATAAAAAATGTCAATTGTTGCCTGTGTGTCAGGTCAATTGCTTATGCTCAGAGTTGTAATTATAGTAGTTTTGAATTTAATTTCTCAACTACTAGGATGTCATTTTTTTCATAGTCAGCTAATTGGAGGATTGTTTTTATATATATTGTATATATTTCTACTACACATGATGATAGATATTTCAAAGTATTGTGTGTCTTGCTGCTATCATTCTTCTTGCTAGTTGCATATATTTCCAACCTGAACTAAATGTCTTCTACAACTGGAAATGCAAATGGTTGTTTGTCTTCGTGCAATTAAAAGGATGCTCAAGCTCTAAGTTAAAAAATAACTACCCAGTTTCACTCTACTAGCAAAGATGAATCCCAATAGCTCTTTTATTATATGCAATGCATGAACTTCCAAGCTAAGAGATAAATAGATTTCATATTAAAGTTGCTGAAATCTTGTATTGGTTCACTGGATTTTCTTATTGTACGGGAAAGTTTCTTTTGTTGGGAATATTTTCTCACATCCTTGGATATCTTTACTTTTCTTGCACACATTTTCTCACATCCTTGAAGGTTTTTACTGTTGATCAACATAATTTCCCTTTACCTGGATGACTTATATTTAATTGCTATCAAGTTGATATATGATGCTATTAAGCTTCCGTTGCTATGCCATTGCAACAAGACAAGTTCTAATAGTATTCACACATTATGTGCAATGTGTACGACACTTGGTGATGTCTCGGCTATAGGAATGCATCAATATTAGCAGATTCCTCTTCAATTCCACGGCTTAAATTTTTATTTTCCATAAAGAAGTCTGGTATTGCATCTTTTTGATAGTAAGTACTGAATAGGGTGGAAGACAAATGCATGAACATCTAGGATGTAGGCAACTCTTCCTTTCTAAGTAACTGGTTGTTGAATTAATAAAGTCATAGTCTCTTTTTAGAATGTGGTATATTCTGTCCAACTATCGAACTTCATCAATTTGGATTTTTCAGGTGGCATGACAGCCATAGCAAGTCCATGCAACATTCTTTCTTTGAATCTAGGGTGTGCAATTCCTTAATGTCCAATAAAATGCAATTGTTCTCCAATATATTCTTCGCTTTCATCCTTACTCTCCCAATCTTTAATTTCTTGGCATATGGAGCAAAGGTAACAAGGTGTAAGCTAATTGAATTATCTTTGAAAACTAAATCTTCTACGAAAAACATGTCCCTTCAACCAAAGTATCATTTCCCAATTGCACTATGGAATAGGCCAATATTGTATCATCCTGGTCTTCAAGATCCATGATATCATTAGTGATTTCAACTGCCTCCAATTGAGTTCCAGGCTCACTCTTAGGTGACCTTTCCCCCTTGGGGACAATCTTCTCTTTTTCAATCTTGCCTTGTGGCGAGTTTAGATATCTCTACCATCATTAGAACCATCAGTGCCTCCAACATTTCCCTTGATAGAAATAACAATAGTAGGTTATCTAGAAGAAGCAATGATGTCAAAATTAGGTTGGAGTTTAGATCATCTCCCATAGCATGATATAGAACCACCCCTCGAACTAGCCAATGACCGACCTCTTTGCTTCACAATTAGTTGATGATGCCTAACTTCACCAGGAAAGGTTCCATGAGTTGCTTTGCCTCTAGGGATAGTAGTAGAACTAATAAAGGTGCGTGGATCACTATGAATCATTAGTTCATCACTATAAGTATCAACATGTCCTTTCTTGAGCTCAAGCCCTTCACTATATCCACCACCCTCATCCTGCCATCTAGAAGAAGGAAAACAAGATTTATACTTCTTTGCAATGATAAAATATTTAAATATCCCTTTAGGATTGTAACCCTTGATAGCCTCAACACCCTTTAAATCAATGAATTGTAAACCTTGAGCCAACTCTATCATGCAAACCATGCTTCTCATCGTGTTACCTGCAAATATAAACATACTAGTAATGAAATGTTTCTTTTTCTTAACCTAAAAAACTGAGGACCATTATCTACATAACTCACTTAGAAAGAATCTATGACACATGAATTTGGGAAACATGTATGGTTTCCCCTTGATACTGTAAATTCAAATGTATGTGTTTCCCTCTACATAAATGAAGGCACCCTTCCTTGGAGAAGCTAATGGGATTCCTGTGTTAATCTTTTTAGGTGATGGCCATTCAACATATGTTTAAATCTTCCAACAAACAAATGTTGAACTCAATAAAAATTGAAAGGGGCATTGTTCTTACAAAACATAGGGTAGCATAATGGAATAGGTAAATGTGTGATGGTTTAATGATGCAATATTGATTATGCAATATCTATGTGATTGATTTCATGCTCGCAATGTTAGATGTTATTAGTTTTATATCATTAAATGTATGTAATATTGCATTAGGGAAATTTTCCACGATATCAACATTGCTCTGCTCTGTTCCAATGCTTGGCCCAAACATGGCAAAACATAGGACAAGAATCAAGGCACCAGAACAAGAATCATGGCGCTATAGCAAATCTCCACATTTTGCATGTGCAACCTCTATTTCCTTGACATTGCCACATGTAGCTCTTGTTTATATAGAATTCGATTTTAATTCACTATTAATATATTATTGCAAAGATCCATGTTGATAATCATATAATTATTTAAGTATTTGAGAAATGGTGAAGTCCCTAGTTAAATGTTATTAAGAATTAAAATTTAAAATTTAATATCATATTAAAATATAAAATCTTGTTATAACATATGAATGTTTTTTAAAATATATATCCCATTTAAAACATAATAAAATTAAATATTCAAAATTGATTTGATGATTAAGAGAGTAAAATGTAAGAGAAAAGTGATGAACGAGTGGAATTATATAACAACTTTAAAAAATAATAAAAATATTAGTAAAAGAATGAATGTATTAAAAGCATTAACACATAGATAACTCTCATGTGGTGAGTTGGATAAGATTGGAATTCATACATTATAGATTTCATTTTGATAGAAAATTTTGAGGTGGAGAAAACACTTGGATGACAATACATTTAACATAATAAAGTATTTTTCAATTCTTAGATTCAAAGATGCTTAAGGGTTGAGTCATGTTCAATAATTTCAATATCAACATAACAAATGTTAATATGCATCTCTACAGAAAATTTCATTTCACTAGTTTCCATTGAAGTTTCAAGAAAATTAATGAAGTGTCTATACGACCATTTCAACTCTGATTGTCTCCTACAAGCTCATGGGATGCATGGGATAATGTTGAAGCCATTGTGCAAACTATGGAATGCTTAGGATAACAATGAATCCATTGTGAAAACTGTAATTACAATTATGATAACATTTCCAATTGATTGCTCCTCTATCAATTGATTGGGACTCGATCCATCCCTTCAGTCGGTTGGATTACTCTCCCCATAATAGATCAAGGATTGGCTGCCGAGAAGGAAAGGCAAGGGTGGAAAGGCCTAGCAAGCATGCTTTCTTATCTCAAAAACCTATTTTTAAGACATACTTGAGAATTTTGGACAATATGTATGAAAACCTAATTTTTAGGGGATGACAACTTCTTATGTGCAATCAAGTGGTTGGACAACAAATTTGCATGTATTCATATAATGGCTTCTAGTGATCATTTTTTTGTGCAAGTGGTGTTGGAGACTGGATATAAGTGCAAGATTGGCTTAAACTTTAATTGTACTCAGTCATGAAGATAAATAGGGTAATAGGGTTTTATTTGGAGATTAGGGATTGGTAGTTTCTATTAATTCATTTTATGGAAAGCGAAGAGAGAAAAAAATCACCTTTCATGAGCCAAATTCCCCCAAGGGATGGTAAATAATTTGCATTTGGAGGGTAGCCTGACTTTGGTCCATTGGTAGACTTGGACAACTAAAGTTTCTCTATAAGGTAGGTCGATAAGTTGGAAGAATTGAAAGAATATTTTCTTCTTAAGCATGGGGGATGAGATGATCTGGATTGTATAGGGAATTAAATGAAACACCCAGAGAAGTATAATAGAGAGCGCAATAATACAGTGAAAACCCAATTTCTATTACTGAATAAAATAGCGGAATAATGTAGAACATACACTAGCTAGAATGTTGCTAACTTATCTGTGAAGGGAGAGAGATGGTGGCTATGCTCATTTGCACAAGATAATACAAGAGGCTGAAGAGATGGACTTTTAACATAAAGAAAGAACCCTAAATCTCCAAAACGCTAACCCTAGGAGGAAAAGTGACAAAGTATTTTGTCTAAAAATAATGCCAAAAGATCAATTCCTAGAAGTGTAACTTTCACATGCGAGCTCTGTTTGATGCATATAGGAGCATGTTGGAAATCTATAACTGAGAAGCACAATTGACAGTTGACATTTCATTGTAAATATAAACACATGCTGCAAAGCTTTATGGGAAAAAAAACACCGTTTAGGCCCTCAAAACAACCTCGGAAGTTTAGGACCCGAAAAATCCTAGAAAATCGTAACAAAATTGCCCAGCAGGAGAACCATATTGAGTCAGTGGAAGAGGTGGGTGGAAAACGATATCTACTTGGAGCAGTCCTCCCCCCTTAGGAATAAATGGTCTCAATTACGTTAAGTTTCTACAGAAGATGGGGAACTTCTGCTAAATTTGAATCTGGGTCAGCCATTTGCCTTGGTGAAGAAGTTGTCCTTCTCTGACTACTCGATAGAGTTGTATGGTGTGTTGGAGGGTTCCCTTCATATTTGTTTCCATGATCTGATCCATTGTAGCTTGCTCAAGGAAGTCAGGATTGAATTATGTAGGAGCCAATTTCTCAGCCACGTCTGAGGTGTCCAACAGAGGTGGGAAATTTGGTCAAAGCAGCTCGACATTAAATACTAGGTATAAGCCAAGGAAAGGAGCAATACTCAATTTGAAAGCATTTTCACCCATATACTTGGTGATGGTGTAAGGAAAATATCATAGTGGTAAAAAATTCCTATGGGGGCCTATAAGACGCTCTTTCTGCAAATGCAACCATACCTTGTCACCAAGCTGAAACTTGTGGGGAACTCGATGTTGATCATGTCGCTCCCTATACTTTGCATTGGATTTATCCAAAATTTCATTGACTTGTTGGTGGATGTGTTCAATCTGTTCAAAAAATTTGGTTTCCCTATCAGCCTCAGTTTGAGCATGGGAAGATTCCTCCTGTGTGGATGAAAGAGGTAGAGCTACATCAATTGGGACCAATGGTTGTTGACACCTGGAAAAATCCTTGCATCGACAGTAGGGGTTCTCCCGAATGAAAAGTCCCAACTAGACTCTTCACTATTTGGAATAGGGAACTCGTCCGGCTACTATTCAAGATAGTATTGGAATAAAATTATCGAATACATCCCGATCCATAGTTTATGATTTTGATTATTTTAAATGAAATGCAAATTATTAACCCTACATGCGAATGTTTATGCTTACTATCTACACTTGTTTGACCAATATGGAGAGGCCTCACATGGTGATGCGCAGGTTCTTACCTCTCGTCTTATCACCTCTTTTACTGTTGGTCACACAAATGAATGTCCTAACTAAATGCAATATTTTATTTAAGCTAAATTATCCTTGCAAGGAGCGAACTTAAGAAAGAGCAACGTAAGGTAACTGCATCATGCATTTACATGATATAACTACTGAAAATAACACATTTAATAGTCACAAAATAAATTTAACACAATAGATAGCTCAAGTATTAACATTCATTGCATCCATTGCTCGTAGAAAGAAAAGAAAACTATGTCTACATATACATACATCAAGATAATTCAGAAACTATTAGACTGAGTCCAACATAATAAGAACAATCTTACTATATTGGAATAGAAAAAATGAAGAAATCATAACTACACATTTCGACACAATATTCCATCCACTCTTCCACCCAGAAAAATGCTTTGGTCATTATCAGAAATAATTCCCACATATGAGTTCCAACAAAATATTTCTAAAAGCAAAGCCCCTTCTCCATCTAATTTCCTTTATCTATCTTTACAACTTGACCTCCCGGGTGACTTATCACTTCACCTTCCTACAGCTAGGGCCCTTTGTCTTCCAAGACTTTTGTCCTATTCTAATTATGAAATAAATTGGAAAAATACCAAAATACAACAAAATTACATCATGAGGGTGGGGCGTCATCTTGAGCTTGTAGAAACTCATACCAAAGGCTTCTTTCATAAGATATAATATTTAAATGTTCAGGCTCCAATAATATTAATTCCACTCCATGAAATGATAAATATTTAAACATTGCATTGATCCCTTTGGTTGCTGAACTATGCACATTAGCCAGGTAGTGTGTTTTAAAAGTATCTTTCCCAATACGCTCTTTCAAATACTCTGGAGTGATGAATTCCAAACTTCGAATAGAAGCTACATATTCATATTTGATGGTCCTTATCTCAGTCAACCGCTGCTCTTTTGGTACAGGACTTTCGAATGGGCCAAGAGAAGGAAATTTACCTTTTTCAAAGGATATGGAAATTTTCTAGTGAATCCATTCACAATTGGAAATAGAAGTTGCCACTTCATTTTGCAACTTTCTTTCATCCTTTTGGAAACTGTCTAGAGTTGAAAAATCCAACTTTAGTTCTACTGTATATTTTTTTGGCAAATGGGGAATAATTTATTTAGCTGTCTTTCTCCAAGCAACAAGCTTCTTCATCCTGTTATGAATTTATCCTAGCTTATGTCTAGTGGAAGTAGTTGTTTTAGCCTATATATGCTTAAGCCTGGTCACTATTCCCTGCACTTCAAATGTTTGTTCTGTGAGAAACTCCTGTGAGTGGAACAAATTCTCTTGAAGAGTGGAGGCACAGTCATGAAATGGGGTTAATTCCTATTTATTCTCATGTGAATTACTCAATGCAATCATCAATGACTCCTTTTATTGATTAATCTCTCCTACATGTTCTTGCAGAGCTCTTTTACTTGTTGGTCCCATTGGATTTTATTTGATTTCATCCCTTGTAATTGGGACTTTAAATCTATTTTCTCACCTTCCAATATTACTACTTGAACATTTAGTGAGTCCCATTCGACTTCTAATCTTTGCACGATGTGCATGGATTCTTCCTTTTGCAACTCGAGGGTATCCCGCTAACATCTCATCTGGATGCCTTCATTCCTAGCTTGAACTAGATTTTCCTTAAGTTTAACCACCTTTCCTTATTGCTCTCTACATTTTTTATTAACTTGTGTATATTTTCTTCATTGGCCAAGGATACAACAACACCAACATATTCTATGAAGATTAGATCCTTGTTGGTGCCTTCAACTACTGGAACTTCTTGTATTGTGACGATGTCTGGTTGTGAGGTGATTTTAAGCCTCTTTCCATCCTTTTCATAATGGTATTCCTTTTGGGATCATAAATTATAGTCTTTAATTTAGCAACATCATGTTGCTTGGATGGTGTGAATGGAGTGAGTCCCAATTCAACTAGTGGAAGATGTCCTGCATTAGGTGGAATTTCTGTGTTAGTGTCTATTGTAGTATCAATAGCCATATCTTGGCTTTCATCACCTCCTTGTAGACTTTGAATTTCCACAAATTTCTTGAATGCCTCTTCTTATCCTTTCTTTTTTTGTAGTTCTTCTTACTAAGTTGATTCTTGTTGTTGTCATAATAACTTAGATCCTTTTTCTTCTTGTTCCGCTACCAACTTATCCAATTTTTCTTGTTCCACCCTTTTCGGTAATTTTCCTCGTCTTACTTCACTTTTCACTCTTCTTCTCCCTTCCTTGCTAGTTCTTCTTCTTGTAGTCTCTTATTAGGTTTTTTCCAAGAGGGATTCTTCTACTACTTTCTTCCTAGCAGCTTCTTCTATGTCTCCTTGCATCGAGGTATCTGATGGTTTGCTAGAGCTCGTGTCCTTACCACCATTCCTTTTGTTGAGTCTTTTATCCAATTCTGCAAGGTTTCGGACCCGCCTATATATTTATTCTTCTCTTAAGAATTGATCAACATATTCATAATGAATTTTAACCAATGAGCAATGCAAGGCCACCTTTTGGTGACTATCGTTCATTACAAAGATTTTTTCACCAAAATGAAATGAATCTAAATATTTCACTAGCTCCTGAGCATCCTTGAGCTTATTGAACCTATATGCACCAACTGATAATGGGAGTGGAGGCCAAGAAGCCTTCTTATTCTCATGCAGGAAATGGCCAATGGCATTTAAAAATGTATGTCTTACGATTTCCTTCAAAATAATGTAATCAGTAACATATTTTGGTAACAAAGGTGGACCTTTTGATCCTCCATATTATGTAAGTAGGTACCTTCAAGGGTTAAATAGTAATCCCCTAATTGAGTGACCACTGTAATAGATTCCTCAGACATGCAGTCTGGTTTCTTTTGATAAAGCAGTTTGTACAAGGGAACCAAGAACTTCTCGCATATTTTCTTATAGTATCTCACATGTTTCTGGGCTTGGAAAATATGGTATGCTACATAAACAGGGGACTCATTGGTATTCCACCTACATCTGAGGGCTGGGAAAGGGATTCAGGGTCATGATAAAATCTATCAAGTAAGAAGACATGTGGAACTCAACCTTCTTTACTTGAAGTCCTTGTTGTGCATCGCCGATAGCTTGCACCATGTTCTCATAAATAATATATTGCCAATTGAAAATGGTGCCATGCATTGTAATATGGTAAAGCTTGGGTACCCAATTGATATTGTAATTAGTAGAGTTGGGATTTCCATATAAACTGGATAGGAGAGTAGCAGTGATTTTAAAGGGAGTCTTAAAAAACTTGGTCTCATATTCCTTGCTACTTCTCTTGCATGACTACTTACTTGGAAACAACATTTTCTTTGCACACTCTGCATAGTCCAATTTCAGGATTTTGAGCCAATATTCAGTTAAAAAGACTCTTGGGGTTGGAAGCCTATAATATTTTCCGATGTGGGCGGGCTGAAATGAGGAAAAACCTTTCCTCGTAGCACTTGTAATGATATGAGATTTGATTTCGATATGAGGGAGGATCTAACCTATCATCTTAGCACACGGGAACAACTCAGATCAGGCTACATCCTTGTGGATGCCTGATTTCTTGAAGTTTTGGTAGATTAGGTCTTTCTCAATCGTAGCTTCCAGTACATTTCGATCTTTGATTAGGTGATAAATTTAACCCCATTTGAATTCAGGGGTTATGCCAGTGATATGTTGAGTGTCATAAAACTAAATCTTCAAAGAGGTCTCTTCAACCGCTTCATCATCATATGCTACCACCAATACAACTTTGGAGGGATGCTTAGGACCTATTTTCAACATCTCTGGATCTTGTAAGACAAAAGAAGCATAATATCATGTTGTATAAAATCCATTAATACTATGAACAAGATGCAAACAAGGAATTGATTCAAAAAAATTTCAATGAACAAATGCTTTTATTTTCATAAATGTACAGTTTCTCATCAAAGCAAAGAACACCCTATTCCCTCCACAGGAAACTGCATCTGTGGATCCATTAATATTATAAAAACAAAATGCAATGGCTCGATATGGGTGAAATAAAGTTAGGGAAAGTCTGCGTATTCTTAGTGAGTTAGGGATTAGGGTCTATCATGATTGGAGAATATTTGAGGGGATGTCGTTTTGGTAATAAGGATGTGGACTTAGTCTTATGGTGCAAATTCTTAGGTAGAATTATGGTGACTGAAAACCTTGGGGCCCCAAAGAAGAATTGAGTCAACCAATGAAATGAATTTTAAAGAAACAATTAACCCTAGAACCAACAAGACCAATCGCGGATTTATTTTACCATACCAATCTCCAAATTCCAAGTGGAAAGAGTAACAATAATCAGGACGAAAATGTACCTACCTGGACAATAAACGACAGATGTACTAGATTGATTGCCAGTGAGCGCAACTATACCGAGCGAAGATTCTTATCTAGGTGGCGCGAGAGAGAATGCGGTTGGATGAAAAAAGACAATGAGGGATAACATATTCTACTTTTTAAAAGAGATCCTTTTGAGACCCTAAATGCTCGACGATCCCCCCAAAAGAAACTTCGATCTTCTTTTATAAGCCATTTCAATGTCTTCTCAAAACTACGTTAGGTTTTTTTTCTTTTTCAACGAGAATAATATAGTACTCTGACACGCTTGAGCGCTAAATCCTGTTCTCATGCGATGCGTGTTTCAATTACAAATTGTCATCAACTATGATGGCATCGAAAAGAATATTAAATTTTTTTGTGATGATGAGTTTCGGTGCTCAAAGGAAAAATCGACACAATCGTCTCAACGTAGAATCATGAGTTTTGTCGATACGGGTTCGGTGGAAAAAGGATAAGCTCAGCAAAACCATTCGGTGTTAAACTGAGAAGTCCAGCAAAATGTCATGAGAGTTTAGGAAAAAAAATAAGGCAAAAATTGATGAAAATAATAGACATTCTTTGGCGAGATTCCAAAATTTCCCCACAGTTTTGGCGGAAAAGAAACAGCTTGCGTGACAGTTTCAATGTAAAAATGGGAAATATTGTTGGAGCTTTCGACGAGCTTTTTGAATTTTGGCGACAAACCGTAAATTAAAATGGCGTGTCATTTTGGGGGAACAATGAAACTACGTCGACGTTTCGAAGGAAAAATCCATAAATTTAGCGGAAAAAGGATATCTTCGACGATGTTTCGGTGAGTTTAGACTTTAGAGATATTTTAGCGAATTTTCGGCGAGTTCGAGGAAACTCTTAGTGATGTTTCAGCGAGTTTGGGAAAACACTCCAACGTTTTGGCGAGTTTGGGGAAACTCTCCAAAATGCGATTCTTAAGAAAAGTTGAAAATTTGGTTAAGTACTTTATCCCATAGGAAACATCCAGCGATACCTTACTTAGTCTAGGAGGGATCCAAGCTTTAAACAATCAAGGTTAAATTCAAGGTGGGGGGCCCTAGTCTTTCTAAGAGAAAATACTGGGGAGGGTGGTTGCAGTTGCAACAATTGGCGATTGACTGGAAGAACTTAGATCTTTGAGAAAATAAAGTATCTCTTATAATTAATGATGATTTCAGGTGGAGTGAGAACCTACTCTACTTAGTTGTTGCTGCTTATTGTAAGATTCGTGATATCATTTATCTGTCTTACGTGGAGCTCAATTCTGTTTTTAGGTTGGACCAAATATCAAATTGATCATATATTATTAAGATTTTTGTTTAAGGGATAGGGTAGCTTAGTTGGAACTTCATAGCCATTCTCCCAAGGTCAATTTATGAGGTTCATTTACCAAGCCTGTCCTTCTACTTCAACTAGGTAAGAGACCACATGGTAAGTAAGAAAACCAAGTAGATGAAAATTTTTGTTCCTCATTCCTATACCAGATGCATTAGCATTTTTTATGCTTTACTGGTGTTAACAAAAAGTTCCCCCTTTTTCATTAGAGGTAGGTTTTGTGGAAAAAATTGCACAAGTGCACTCTTCCACTTGGTAAGGGGCTAAGCCTTGTAGGTTGCAGCAAGGCCTTAGTCCTTGGAGCCCCTTTTGTGTGTGGTTGGTATTCCTCCAAGTGATCCTGCAAGAGATTGTTAGTGTAGTTCACATTCAAACATAGAAATATTGATAAAAACAAAATGAAAGAGATGGGGGGAGAATGCAAACTCCAACAACAACCAAAGATATGCTAAACCACTCTTGTATTGCCCAATGGAATAATTCTACAATACCTAGGAGGTGTGGGATTCAAGGGAATCCAACAATATCACTTAGGGAGTACTTTCTTGTCCAAAATAAATGTTAAGTAGATGGTAGAACAATGGAGAGAAACACTTTCCCCTAGATGGAAGGTGCCAAGGGAGCTTGGGAATGCTTACAATGGTAGGAAATGGTGGGCTATGAGGAAGGTCCAACCCAAATCCAACAACATAACCTTACTCTGATTTTTCTCTACAAAATGCATGCCAATTCCTTCCTTTCATAGGCCAAGAGGTGGCCAACAAACAACTAGATCCAAATATGAACTCTCCTCCTTCATGAACTAGTTTCAAGGTACACAAGGGGGGTCGATTGATGCCACCAAGTGTGTGAGGATCCGAATTGGTATATTTGGGGAGGACTGAGTCTTCAATGCACCACTGAGAGTGACTGGTCTTTCCATTTTGACAGTAGCATGACTATCGAAAGAAAAGCCATGAGGGTGTAGCATGAGTGTTGTTCATATAACTTGCACTATAGCGTGGGTCAACTATGTATTACCCGTGCTACCCTTTGTTTTGACTGTTCCTTGGAACTTATGGACTCATGTTGTGTTTTGGATCTGTTGAGGATGCTTGTGGTGATATGCATTCTTTATGTTGATGATGCCTTACTGGATGAATTTCCAAAATCCCGCATGTGAGCCATTTTTAGGCGTTAACAGATGCCCCTTGATGTATGAGTTTCGGAGGGTACTGTAGAGCTAATAATGCATCATGTTTTGTGTTGTTTCTCTCATGTTCTATAGGACGAATCATATGTAGACAAATAAGGTTCTCCCATGGGGGAAGATTGTCGGTGATTACCGTTGGAGGTATAGTAAAGAATAGTTTTTATACAAACAAGGCATGCATACCCATGCTTGTGAAATGCTATCAAAGTGATTACAACGATAGAGGACCAAGGTGTCGACTCTACTATACTACTCGGATATGGATGAAGGAAAATTCAATCCATGCTTGAGTAAATGACCCAGGAAATGTTGTAGAATGTTTGAAGAAGTGGAACTACTGGTGACCATGATAAGCCCACTGGGTGGGGGATCAAATCAGTATGTAAATTTTCCTGAGAGATTCACTATAACGAATAGACTTCTACCATGATTTCCAAATGTGAAAAATACTACCTTCAAAAGTACGTTTCCCCCTGATGCGATGATGTGTTGATGTCGAGCATAGGGAAACAACTTAGTTAGGGAGAACTGTTATAGCTTGAAATGACACCTCTCCGTCCGTGACGACACTTGTTTCCCTTGGTCGCATGACGACACTTCTTGAGATCAAGTTCAGTCACACAACAGGACAATTGTGGATGGAGGAGTCATCTGGGACACTAAAAATGGTTGAAATTACCTCATTCGTGACCCATTTGATGTATATGACCCTTAGGAACATTTTTCCAGACCAAACCATCTCCTGAAAATGAGCAGAAAAGCCTGTTTTTGGCCATTTTTCACTATGAGCGCGACTCTACTGTTATAATAGTAGCGTGTGTACGCGACTTTGTCTCATTCAAAGTAGCGCCCATTGCCATATGTACGCGACTTTTTCTACTATAGAGTAGAGTACACACCTGTTTTGGTCAAAATCTCGAAATTCGAGTAAGTTAAGTTGGTTGGGAAACCTCTTGAGCGGTTGTAACTTCTTTTCCTCTTCCTCATTGATTATATAAGGAGGGTAGAAGGGTCATGTGAAGGGAGCAAGCCTAATTGCAAAGTTATGCTGGAGGAATGGAGACCCTCATCCCCCTCTCTTGTGCTTCAGTTTTGGTAAACCCTAGTACAATTGCTTAGAGGCTGGGATCCTTGGAGAACGGAAGCAGGAGACCTTGAATCTAGGTTTCGTGAAGTGCCAAGCTTGAAGGAAGGTATAATTTTATGTACTTGCTTTCATTCATTAATAAAGATCAGACGTTCTTCTCTTTCCAAATATGACCTATTAATGTGTCTCAGATTTGATTACTGTTTGATTATAATTTGATGTCTTCTTCTATTATAGATATCAGTATTATATATGTAGTCAAATGTATTTGAGAAAGGTATCAAGTTGTTTTGCAGGTCTGGGCATTGCGACATTGGATAAGCATTGAAGAGCAAGGGAGGCAAAGCTAGGATCAACCTTCTGAATGAGGTTCCTACATCTCTAAAACCTAATATATTCATTTATTTGTTGTACTTGCAGAATGCTTGTTAGTCTATCTTTATCACCGTAAGTTGGTAGTTTCTCCCCTGAACTATAGGTGCATTTTCCCCACAACAGAATGGCGACTCCACTGGGGAAAGCCTAACTGCTTAGGGGTATCCAAGGTCATTTCTTCAGTCTTGTTTGATGGTCTTTGTTCATTTTCTTGATTAGGATCAGTTAGTAGGCTCTGTTTGACCCTCCTGGGCTTTTTACAGACCCTTCCCAACCCTTGCAAACCTTTGTGGACCCAGTTTGGGGGTTTTAACCCCGTTTTTTAGACTTTTTTTTCTTGTACGCTACTGTTTGTACCACACAGTAGCGCCCATACGCTACTTTTCCTTTGCACAGTAGCTCCCATACTGCTATGAGCGCTAGTTTCCTTCATACACAGTAGCGCTCAAAATCTGGGTTTGAAATTTTTGAGTTTTTGGGTTGTGGACCCAAATCTGGGGGCTGTGGCTGCATTTTTGGGGGTCCCTGATGACCTTAGGTCTGTGTTAAACCCCTATAGGTGGTCTCCCATCCTTGTATTGATCCTACATTCATGATTTGAACCTCTTTTGATCAATTTGGGTTTGTTTGGAAAGTTTTGGGGTTTGTTGACTTAAGTTGGGGGGTTGTGGACCTGTTTGGTGTTTTGTACCCTAATTTGAGTCTGATTGAACTTGCTTGCCCCATTTCCACTGGATTTGAAACCTCTTGAGTCTTTTTGACCCTGTTTGTATCTATTTGAGTGAAATTTCTCTTTTAGGTTGGTTTCTTGTCCTCCCTTATGCTTTTAGTTTTTCTTTTGTAGTGAAAGCTCAAGTGTTTTGGCTGTTGTTCAAGACCTTGTTTGCATTATTTACGTGCAGACCTGACTTTACCAAACCATACTTATTCGTAGGTCATTCGCTTCGTTTGGGTCTAAAAGTAGTTTTTGTACTCTTTTCCCAATGTTTGGCATGCTTACATCAATAAGAATTTGAAAGTCATATTGGTAGCTTTTACTGTTTCATAAAGAGAACCTGAAAGTTTCTTTGCTTTGCTTTGATAGTAGGTTAGTTTCAGTTTTTGTTTCTTACCTTTGAAAAGCATAAAGAATTTTGATTTATCTTATAAATAGAGTACCTTGCAAGTGGCTTAAAAGATTTTAGAGTGCTTTGCATCAAAAAGAACAAGTTTTCTTTTGCATACCTAGTTGCTTGAGTAGCTGCATTCTTAGGTTTTGAGTTTAATTTTTTACATTTAGACTTTATTTTTACCTTTTTTGCATTCAAAAGATTAAAAAATTGCATTTGCACATGCATTCTAGATCAGAATTTTAAGACTTGCATTGAAAAGAAAAAGATTTGTTTGGTGGTAAATATTTCATTTTCAGTACTCTATTTCTATTATAACCATTCTCACACACCCACTACCTTTTTGAGTAATCAAGTAACCTTTAAAATGAACTCTAATAAAATTAACTAGCAACATTTTCTTTTCTAGGTTACACTACACCAACTAGTTTTGGTTAGGATCTTGGGTTTAAAACACCTTAAACCACCCAAGATCACACATTGCGCAAAAATCGTAGTGAGACTATCATTAGGCAAACCCACCTCACTCAAAATTTGCCTGGGAGCATATGCAGTAGGTCAATGTGAGATCAGTTTGTGGGAATACCCCTCCTACTTTCTGTTCGAGCATACGCCAGGATCGGATTGCGTATTGGGGACTCTTTCGAGTTTCGGGCTTAGCTACCCTACCCACGCTTTCTGATTCGACCCGTGACTGTTCCCCCAGGAATTTTCGGTGTGGTGGTATCCTTAGTATCAGACTCTAGGTTCATACACAGGTGACAGCGGAGGGTATATCTGCTGTACCTAGGACAGACGTGGGAGGAAATCCCTTGCAGGTCTTTGGGAGGGCGGTTGGGTGATTCCAGCGCTTGCACCCTTAGTCATTGTATTGTGGACCCCAGGTAACTGTCCTTCATCCTTCGTTGATCTGTTCTGGGCCCTCATCATCCCAGACTCTTCTCCGGAAGGCATCTGTTTGCCTGGTTTGATTTACTTAGGACCTTTTTTTTGGTGTGCTCTTTGTGCTACTTTTTTTTTTTTTAGTTTGCCTTAGAGAACTTCTTGTTCATTTGAGCAGGAAACTATGTCTAGCATTCCGGCGAGTGCCAATCAAGGTACCCCTGTTCCGGGGATCCTTGTGCGGTTCCATTCATTGGAAACATTGGTGCTCCCTTAATGGCTACTCTGAATCTTCCTGGATTCACTATTGGGCTGCCGGTTTGGTTGTTTTCCACTCCGAATGCCTTGCATGCTCCTGACGCTTCTTTTGTGAGCACCTCAAATCAAGAGCATCAGAACCCTGTGCCTCCTTTGCCAGTAACATCTTCTCCTCCTCCTTCTACCTCATGTGGCGAAAGTAGCAATACTAGTAACCAGCAGTTTAAAAAGAATAGACGGGGGAAGAATAGGAAGAAGATGCCAAAACAAGGGGGCAAGCACCCTGCCTCTGCAGATCATGCAGGGGGCACCCACCCAGCCTCTGGAGGTCATGCTGGGAGAAAACTTTTAGTCACTGAAAATCATACTGAAAGTTTGTCTTCAACCACTGTCAGTCATGTTGAGGACACGTCATTGATCACTGCTAGTCATATTAATGACAAGTCACCAGTTCCTGTGAGTCATACTGGAGACACCAGATCAGCCACTGCAAGTCATGCTGAGGGAGTTGACATTGTCGACAAACCCAACAAACAGAAGCTTAAGTTCCCTTGTAAGTTTTGCGAGGGAGACCACCTTACTTACTTGTGCCCTGTACTTCCAGAAGTGCAAAAAGTGTGGTCCTTAGTTCAAAAGTCTTCTGCTTCTGAGCAACCAGCCTCTGTGAGTCATGCTGGGGGCAAGCTGTCAGCCAATGTTAGTCATGCTGAGAGTACTGACGTTGTAAAGGAGTCTAAACCTATAGGACGGAAACCAAAGTTCCCTTGTAAACTTTGTAAGGGAGATCACCTTACTCACCGATGCCCTGCCATTCCAGAGGCACGAAGAGTGTGGTCCATGTCTGAAGGAACCTCTGTTCCTGAGTTGTCTATAGATTCCCTGCAGTCAGATCAACCTTTGGTTGATAAAGTGGTTGAACCAATGCAATCTTTGGTCGACCCCACTCTTCCTTCGGAGAGTGAAGTGATTGAATCGATGCAATCTTCGACCGATCCCATCAGTCCTTCAGAGATTGATGCACCTACTACTGAAGTCTTCTGCATTACCAGTTTGGATGTTCCTGAAAAAGGGGCACTTCATCTGTGCCATGTGAACCCCTACCAAGCCCTAGGATTGTTTCCTTTGATTGGAATAGTCTAGCCGAGCCTCGTCTTCCTTCTTCGACACCTTTTCAGATAAAGGTTGATATCTGGAACCATACGGTTGATCGATGTATTGTTGATGAAGGTGCTTCTGTTAGTATCTTATCCGCTTATGCTTGGAGAGATTTGGGTTTCCCTAATGTTTTTCTAGCTGCTAATTGGCCGTTGACCTTTGATAGAAGACCTAGTGAACCGATCGGATTCCTCCGTCAGGCACCTGTTACCTTGGGTGGAAAAACAGTCTTAGTTGATTTTATGGTTTTAAAGGACCCTATGGACTTTGATATGATCCTCGGGCGTGATTACGTTTATGCTATGCATGCTGTGGTGTCTACGCTTTTTCGTGTGATGCATTTCCCTCATAACGAAAACATTGTCACCATTGACCAGCTTGCATTCGTTGATCCTCCTTATTACCCAACTGTAGACCAGTCTGATCCCTCGTCATTAGACACTACTATGTCACGTGCGCCTCATGTGGCATATTGTTCCTTGAGTTCAACTGCTACTGAGAAGAAGTCTCTGAGTTCATGCTTACCTTCTCGGGACTTGGTCCCAGCTTTTGACCAAGTGACACCTCCATTTGAATGTTTAGATATGTATTCTATCTGGGATGATATACTTCCTTCCGATGAAGTTTTTCTAGAGTCTATAGTACAGTCTGCCATTCATTTGGATGTTGATCCAGTTGCAGTTATGTCCAACCCCGGTTTGACCTTAAAGTCTGATCTTCCTACTGTTAAGTCTTTTGACTCTCCTATAGATCAGCAAATCGGTGTTCCTGCTGAGTTTGATTATGCTTCTAGAATTTTCAACTCCCGTGATGATGAATTTGTTTCTGCAGATTCCATCATGTCCTTCAACTTTGATCTTCATCCTGAATTTGATCTTGTTGATTGTAAGTCCTCGGGCTTGGGCACCATAGAGTCTTCATTCAAAAACTCTGCCTTGTTTATGCCTGCTGTTGATGATAGTGAAGTTGAAAGTATTTCTACCATAGTGACTTGTATCGGGTCTTTCTTTACATATGTTTTAGATATGATCCTGGTACTAATGTTTCTTGGAGACAGGATTCTTAGCTGGATGTATACTTGCTTACTGGTCCTTTTCGACACCTTGTGCGACTATGTCAGGTATATTCGGAACCTTGCATATAGGTTTAGGCTTCCCCGCTGTTATGTTGCATTGGAACCTTTTGCCATCCGAATTCGCCATAGGGTCGAACCTGTTGGATATTGGTGTGTTAGCCATCTCTTTATGCATTGTGCACCAGTCCGACAGCAGAACCTACCTAACATGGGTCATCCTAGTCAGCACCCTTATGCCATTCTGGTGCCCATGCTGAGTTTTTCTCATAGGTTCGGGAGCCTTTTTAGATTCACCATGACTTTGAGAAGAAGCCTCATATCTTTCTTCCTCATATATTTCTGGCCATCCCTGATAAGGTTCCCATCTTTGTGTTCAAATTGCATATGCATCTATTATGATCCCGCTTGCGCTAATGAGCCTGAAGCCGGCTTCCACGCTTTTAGCCCGTTGTATAAGCCTCCATATCTGATCTCGTTTCCGCTAAGCCCTGTATCATTTTGCCTTCACAATTTGACACCTTTTACCTGGAGGAGACACACCCTCAGTGTCCTTATCTTGCCCATGTTCCTTGCATTAGGCATAGCTTTGTTCCATGCGCTTGGAGCTAGTTTTGCATGTCCCTGACACTCGTCTCTTCCCATTTCGAGCATTCTTCTTTTACTTCGAGCTCGTTAAAAACAGTAAGGAGGCTACGAGCATTTCTTCCACCTTTCCTTCGAGCTCGTTAAAAACAGTAAGGAGGCTACGAGCATTTCTTCCACCTTTCCTTCGAGCTCGTTAAAAACAGTAAGGAAGTTATGAGCATTTTCCTATCTCCTTTGAGCTCGTTAAAAACAGTAAGGAGGTCATGAGTTTACTTTTCTGGACTCGTTAAACCTTTACGGAAAAGATCCCTATGGAGTTCTTTTAAGCCCTTTTCAGACTCCTTAAATAGGAAAAGTTTGCCGAGCATAGTTGTCTTTTCGGGCTCGTTAAAATAACTGAACCGACATCCACTTAGGTATAGAATTACCCCTTTTCCGGGCCTTGGTGGATAATTTACGGAAAAGGTATACTCTAGGTATACTCTTGTATGCGCTAGAAGAGTTCTTCTTCCATCATTTTACACTTTTTCGGGGAAGGAGACTAACTTTACGAAAAAGGACCTTTGGAGTCGTCTTTAGGGTTTTCAGAGTCTCGAAATGTGAAAACACCAAGCGAGCACATACCAATCCAGGCTCGATATAAAATCCACGGATAAGTGTATAGAGGACTGTTTAAGTTTTTCAACTCTATAAGCAAGAAAACACCGCCGAGCACAGACCAATCGGGGCTCGATATAAAATCCACGGATAGGTGTATGGAGTTTTCTTCTAGGTTTTTCAGACTCCTTAAATATGAAAATACCGTCGAGCATGCTTTAGTTCTTTGTCAAGCTCGTTAAAAAATGAAAAAGGAAAGGGAAGGGAAGAATGTCAAAATATCTTTCAATATGATGGCAGCAATTCAAATATCTCCTTGAACAAAGCACCTGTTTTGAGTCTATCAAACAAGTTGGGTTCTAGCATTGGCCTTAGGGTAAACTTGATCTCAGAGTTCCTACTCCTCTGTTTGGTTAGCCTTCCAATCATTTGGAGAATCTGTTAATGTCTCCTACATTGCAGACTTGCATCGTGGTCCCTTTGTGTTCAAAGCTGCCTAAGTCACTTTTGTGTCGTGCTCACTGTTCAAGGATATAACCTGTGTCGGCCATTCTGCAGTTGCCTTGACCTCATGTGTCGGCCATTCCTTGGTGTCAGTATGTTTCATCATGTGTTTAGTCCTACTCCAAATCAGCTCATACCTTTTGAGTGTCCCTCATGTTGGATGATGGAGGATGCATTAAGGCCTCCCTTCCAACGGACTTCTTCCCATCGACTTCAGCTCATTGTGCTCTGGGAATGAAGTTTAGAGTTTCGGTTAGTACCTTGGGGATTGCAGTCATTAGTGGCAGTTTCCCTCGCTATTGGATAGATGGGAATACATCAATGTCTCCTATCCGATGGATTCTTCAAGTGTTCGACGGCAAGACCATCTATTCGCACTTGCTTGAATGTACTAGGTACCTTGGGTTCCATTTTCATTATTGGTGGACACCCTTGCGTTTGTTAACGGTATACATCAATGACCGGTAATCAAACGATACCTCCCATGTTCGACAACAGCTCATTTATTCACATGGATAGGTTTGTACCTTGGGTTGTTTTTGGATGAAGACCTTGGGATCCTCGATAGCATCACCTCATTTATGTTATCGCCCAAGTTGCGCAAGACTGAGCCCCACTCCTTTTGGCTCTTGATGAGACATAGATCTAGCTTGTTCTCTATGGCTATGTTCTCCAGTTTTGACATAGATCCACCTTGTATTTATGTGGCTATGTTTCGACTTATGTTCCTCATGGATCCACGCTTGTATTTTAGTGGCCATGATATATGCATCAGTATTTTGGATCATTATTGTATCCTCTTGGAGATCATGTTCCACCATTTGAACATGGACAGTTACCCCATGGATAAGTTTGTCTGACTTTGCCTTTGCTTTCAGGTACTTCATTTGAGCCTATGATTCTTGGTTTCTCCGTTCCTCCACGATTCAACTCTTTTTTATTTTTTATAATGTATTTCGGCCATCGTTTCCCGTACTCCCTCTGACCTCATACATTAGGGGGCATCTGTTATAGCTTGAAATGACACCTCTCCGTCCGTGACGACACTTGTTTCCCTTGGTCGCATGACGACACTTCTTGAGATCAAGTTCAGTCACACAACAGGACAATTGTGGATGGAGGAGTCATTTGGGACATTAAAAATGGTTGAAATTACCTCATTCTTGACCCATTTGATGTATATGACCCTTAGGAACATTTTTCCAGACCAAACCATCTCCTGAAAATGAGCAGAAAAGCCTGTTTTTGGCCATTTTTCACTATGAGCGCAACTCTACTGTTATAATAGTAGCGTGTGTACGCGACTTTGTCTCATTCAAAGTAGCGCCCATTGCCATATGTACGCGACTTTGTCTACTATAGAGTAGAGTACACACCTGTTTTGGTCAAAATCTCGAAATTCGAGTAAGTTAAGTTGGTTGGGAAACCTCTTGAGCGGTTGTAACTTCTTTTCCTCTTCCTCATTGATTATATAAGGAGGGTAGAAGGGTCATGTGAAGGGAGCAAGCCTAATTGCAAAGTTATGCTGGAGGAATGGAGACCCTCATCCCCCTCTCTTGTGCTTCAGTTTTGGTAAACCCTAGTACAATTGCTTAGAGGCTGGGATCCTTGGAGAACGGAAGCAGGAGACCTTGAATCTAGGTTTCGTGAAGTGCCAAGCTTGAAGGAAGGTATAATTTTATGTACTTGCTTTCATTCATTAATAAAGATCAGACGTTCTTCTCTTTCCAAATATGACCTATTAATGTGTCTCAGATTTGATTACTGTTTGATTATAATTTGATGTCTTCTTCTATTATAGATATCAGTATTATATATGTAGTCAAATGTATTTGAGAAAGGTATCAAGTTGTTTTGCAGGTCTGGGCATTGCGACATTGGATAAGCATTGAAGAGCAAGGGAGGCAAAGCTAGGATCAACCTTCTGAATGAGGTTCCTACATCTCTAAACCCTAATATATTCATTTATTTGTTGTACTTGCAGAATGCTTGTTAGTCTATCTTTATCACCGTAAGTTGGTAGTTTCTCCCCTGAACTATAGGTGCATTTTCCCCACAACAAGAACTAATGCCTCTCCCTACTGAGTTCGAGGTGATCCCTTATAGTGATTGAAAGGGATCTCAAGGTACAACTACAACTCTCAGAATATAATGTTTTTACGTCGACAAGAGTTGAAGTACATGATAAAACGAGAGTCTTATCTTGAGAATTGAGATCATATTGTAACCGACTGGTAGATGGACTAACCTAAATCAAGACTGGTTGGTAAGCATGAGGCTCATAACTCCCTTTGATATATTGTAAACGTGGTGAGTGGGGACGAATTTTTTTCTTTCAGAACGACACAGATTGAAATGGGCGGAGACAAACTGCAAGTGAAAGGGTTTTGATGGAAACAAAAAACAAAGGGTAATGGTGACTAGAAAAAAAATATTGTTGAACATATGGAGACCAAAATACATCGTTCAAAGGATACCATGGGTTTCTACCAAAATAATATGGTGTTCTTTATATGTGAGGTGATGGGGGAACTATTTGTGCATAAAGAATGCTGGTGGGGGTCCCCATAGTATTGGGTGTGTCGGGGGACTGATTTGATGATGAGCGGAGTCCCCACAGTTTTGAGTGGATCAGGGGACACTTTCCAGTGATGAAGTGAGGGATAAATTACAGCTAAAGACAAATGCTCCATGAAACGATTCCATGCAGTGTATTCGTGCGGGAAGACTGAAGAGAACTGGTTGCTTCTGAGGGTGGGGGCCCCATAGGTATCTTTTTAGGGGTGATGATACGAGGGATATTGTGAAAGGTAAAGTGCTCATGGATGTATGAGGGGGATTTGTGAATCATTCTCGTAACATGTGCTGAAGAATCTGACGAGTGCCTACCATGTGGAGTAAATGCCCAATTGCAAAATGATACTCTAAGGGAGGGTCTTTTCACGCTGGGTCAGATTCCTCAGACTTGTGGGGGGCCGAAATCATGGGTGTCAATTGATGACGGTGATAGAAATGGTGCGAAAACCCATGGGGGAACATGCTATTCACAGCCATGATGTTTATGGCACATCAAGGCCATGAACGGGGTCCCTATGGTTATTAGTGGAAATACTGGGAAATGCATTATAAATGGAGGGTAAATAATGTCTATATGCCAGTTACGGAATGATACCTGTGGTAGGGTGCATGACCCCTGTTGTTTTAGGATGGAGTCTTGTTTTTATAGTGGAAAATAAATAGTCTCCAAGATTGTCCTGGTTGGGATCCTACAAACACAACGTACATAACCAAGTTTAGTAAATAATGTGACCAAGGTATTGATAATGCATAAATCATATAACCAAAACATCTCGTACCTGTGGGGTACTAGCTAGAAAAATAGTGTCCCAGTGACATTGGTGGGGATCCATATTTGTTGGCTCCATGTTGAAGAGCTCGAAGCGTTGGTCGTAGTGGTGCAAAATATTTTGAAAATGGAGTTACGGTTCGCCCGTGGCATTAGTTGGAATTTTGGTTCAAATGAGTATAAAATAGGGGTGGGTCCCACTTTTCGAAATTATTTGTACTTTGTGCCACCAACCTCTTAGAGCGCATTCTGATCGATTCTGGGAGATCCTATGCATCGTTAAATCAACCACGATGTTGGTCGTGTCGGATCTACATCAGTGTGGGGCTCATAGAACCTTCTAATATTACAGTGTATTGTGCTCCTATTTCTTTGAGTGCTATCTGTCGTTGAGGCAGTAGGTAGTAGTTGCGCTGAGGAGACCACAGAAGCCTCAGATGGTGTTTTGGGGGTGTATTATGCATCATGTTGGTGGTGGGCCCATGGGGTACTATTATACGCCTCATGTGCTTGATGTTTGGGAGGAACACATAGGATGAATTAAGAGATATCCCTGGGCGGCATGAACTACCGGGGATACTTGGAGCTACCCGTTCCTGCTGGAGGTTTTGATGCTTTAGGTATGTTTTACAGTTTGTACTTTTTGCATATATATGTGTACATTCTTTTATTTATGTACATTAATGATATACATGTTTATCAGTTACTGATGATGGTTTCATCCTCTGTGATGTAGATGTAGTTCCTGTGAGACCACCTCGGAGGAAGAGATCGAGGAGATATCATCCAGCTGATGGGGTTGGGAAGGCCATTGGTGGAGCAGGTGCGACCGAGGGTGGTGTTGTCGGAGAAGGAAGGGCGTGTGTTGCAGGAGTTGCGGTAGGGGGGTGTAATATCCATGATATTATATCAAATATATTATCTCATTTTCAGAATTAAAAACATCAATTGATGCAAGAATTAACTCATACCACAGCTGGTTGAAAAACTAGTTGCAAAAAAACTAGTCTTTGACACAATTGGGTTCCCCCCCAGGGTTAGGACTATGTAAGGTTTAGGATCTTCCAAATGTATGGGTGGATGTACAGAATCAAGAGTATCAGGTTCAGGTCCAACTATTGATTCCTATGGATACATTACTGGGGCCATTTACATTTCAACAACAGTTGTCGCTGAAGTATACTTTGATGCTTCTTGGGCACACCGACATATGCAAACTAAACTCAGTGCTTACACCTGAATGTAACCAATTGGAATATATCAGACATTAAAATCCAGATTATGTGTTGGAAAAGTTCTTCTGAGAATTTGGGAGGTTCTAGTTTATTTTGGGAGCAAAGAGAGGAAAAATGCTATGTAGGACTGCTCAACTAGTATTTTACAAACTATTCCAAAAGGACTGGGATGATATAGGATTTAAAATATGAGGGTGGGATGGTATTCATAATGTATCAGGGACCCAACACAATTGACAAAACCGTATTTGGGCATACAAAAACTTGTAATTGATCAAACTGTAAAACTAGTCAATTTCGGGTGCCCAATGAGCCAGTCTTGATTACTGAGCACTCAAACAGCCATAGAGGGTTATGAAACTATGATTTTTCGATGGGGATGGATTATATAGGGAGTTAAAAAGAAACATAAACCTTCAAAAAGAGAATTAGTGACTATGAGATCTGTATGATGCATAAAATGGAAAACTAGCCCATAAAAAGTGTATATTGAGCTAGTCTTTGAAAGATAGGACTCAATTGCCAAAGGATGCTCTTTGTTTCATCTTATGATATTTAATGGGGCTATGATATGTTATGTACAGAAAAAAGTGAATAATACTGATTTCATTATGTTTAAACATTAAATGACATAGGCTTAGACATCATAGATAATCTCTATACTTGAATTATTACAATGATAGAAGAAGGATATTACATAAAGGAGTGAGAAGAGAAGGTGTTGTCACTGTATCAGATCTGTAGGATGGCTCTGAGCTGTTGGTTGATCTTGAGGTGTGCACTGGCCTTCTATGTCATCTTGACATCTCTCCAACTGACTACTCTTTCTCTATGAAACTCTATCGAACCACCTCAAAAGTATGGATCTTTGCATCAAATTCTGAAGGATGGGTCTTCACCAGTGATAATTTTAAGGACCCATACTTATTTAAAAGTGTATAAACCTTGGCGAATCTTACCAATCTTAAAATTTCAACTATAAAATATTTGGCGATATTTTTCTAAAATTATTTCAATTTCTAGGGATTTTATATAGTTTATATAATAATTTGGCGATTTTTAGAGTGAAAAAGTTTACCCCATCAAAATTGGGAGAAATGGGGCTTCAAAAAATGCAAATTGGCGAATCGTTTTTTGGAAAAAAAACATGGAAAAGTGCTCACACACAAATTCAATAATGATAAAAAATTCTGAAAAGGAGTTGCTTGGCTTCTTTTATAAACTTCCTGATGAGGTGCTGAGCAAGTTGATGTGCTTGGTGACCTGTGAGATCCCTTCCAAATTCTCCCTCCTTGAGTGGATAGGCTTTCCTGCTTTTCCCCTCTTACAACTTTTCATCCTTTAGAAACTACGCCCTCCTTGACTTGAGATGTTTCCTACTTTGTAAAATAGTTTCCTTCTTTGTAAACTGGCCTCTAATTTGGAAACTGCACCCTTTGGGATGTTTCCTAATTTGTTAACTGACCTGCTTTTGGAAACTGTGCCCTCCCTTGGCTTTTCTGGATGTTTCCAATTTTCTTCTTTTGGCAACTTCTTACACCTTCCCTTCTTTTCATCTTTTTCTATTTTCTTTCCTCCAGTTCTATTTTAGAAACCTTATCCTCATGAGGTGCCCTCTTGTACCACTGGCTCAAAATTTAGGAATAATTATTTATAAAATAATTAAAATTAATAAAATTATTATTTATACTAGACTTAGGATAATTTTTATTCTAAGCATACAAAAATGAAATAAATTTATCTCCTTAGGGGTTATTTTGTCTCCTTTACCCATGGGAACTTAAATGAACCAAAATTGGGGACATGCCAGTCCTCCCTTCCCAAAATTGCTTGTCCTCAAGCAATTGAAAAAAACTCCAACCAATTATGAAGCCAACCAATGACATGATAACTGAGTAGAATGCATGGATCCCATTGCTTCCTCTTTAAGGACCCAACATTTTCTGCCACCTTTGGAAATATGTCACTCCAAGGAATGCCAGGATCCCAATATCTCAACTACATCCTCCCAAACATAAAAATCACTTGGGAGTGTCTATCATCAATCATGATGCCCAGATCACACCACCACATTGAAAGTTGATAATTTCCAATTCAAAACTGAATATCAATGATAATTCCCCACCAAACATGGAACTCCTCAATCTGGGGCTGAATCATATCAACTCTTCCCAAGGAATAGGTGGTGACCCATGTCCATCCAAGAATACTGAGAGTATCATCTAGAAACCATAGATGCTCATGCCACTGCTCACATGAGATACATGTTATGTCTAATGAATATTTTATGATGCAAGCAATAAATTTACCTTTTGGGTTGCTTACCTCTAACATTTATCCACTCAAACAATCAATGTATGAACAAAAACCACATCTAATTGGTCCAAACAAACTTCTTTCAACTTCCCCATGTGCTATCCATGTTCTAGTGCAAAGGCTCAACATTTTGCAACTTATTCCACCTAGCTGGCCCAAGTGGAACTTCCATGCATTCCTATGCATGATGGAGCCATCTGAGAGATGCCTATGTTGCTTCGTGCCACAATGGGAAGGGAATGGTGCACTTTTCAAACCATGTGGCTTGACCATGAAATCAACAATGGGATATGTGTGAGCCTCCTACTCCTCATGGGGCCCCAATAGGAAAAATCTCTTTACCCAAATTTCATCCCTATGTGTGTTGGCTGCCATAGGTGTGTGGGATGAAGGAAAATGAACCAAATCTTGTAAATAACCATTGATTGGACTTGTGGTTGGATCAAACAAGGTGATACCATGTGCCTCCTCCAAAACCATGCAACTCCCTCCTAGAGGCAACTCATAACCTCTCTAGAAATGACCAGGTGCTTGGTCTTCATTTTGCTTGTCTTCTAACTCCTCAAGCACATGCAAATCAGCCTGTACTTCAAGTGCCACCATCACATGAAGTTCCCTTTCTGCATCATGAATGCAATCATTCATATAAGAATGACTGTCTACAATGTATGGATTGAAATGTGATTCCTTCAACTTCTCATGTAGTTACTCAATAGACTGCTCAGATTCTTGAAGGGTTCTGTTAGTACTCTTCAAAGAATACTGGGTGCACTCCAAATCTAAGGTGATCTTGTCAATATTTTCTTCACCCCTTAAGGATGTGTCATGATACAAATCTATAAGTTCCAGTAAGTGATCTCTATCAAAAAGCAACTGAAAAAAATATCCTCTTAGGCTTCCTATTGCTTCCCGAATGTCAAAATATTCAATGGGGGGTTGCTCCTCCATTTATGTAGTTCTCCAATAGTAGTGAGAGACCAAAGCATAAGTTTCATGGAGGTTGTTTAGGACCTCTTTTATATTCCTCTCACTCATATTCAAACTCCATTCAAAGTGGTGTGGTTCTTGAGGATGGACCTCCTCTTTTTCTTAAAAGAGATCTACTTTACCATGTGGTTCAATAGGTGATTGAAATGTTGATCCTACAAAAAATTATGCTGCTACAAGATCTTCATCTTCATGCTCAAGGGGATTTTTGCTTGCAACAATTTCTTCAAAACTAATTTCTATGTCCCCCATATAGAGACTTTAACATCCATCTATTGGTGCTCTTTCAACCATGTCTAGAATGACACTTTTCTCTCTGGATTGTTCTTCTGCAACACTAGTGGTAGGATCAAGGGAATGGACACCCTGCTCATTTGTGATTAGGAAGAGGCTCTCCAAACTAATCCAGATATTATTGAAAACACAGTGTGTTCTTCCATGTGTGAGATCATCCATCATATGGGAATCATGCAAACCCCCTTCCAAATATTTAGCTCAATCACTGCATTCCTCCTTAACATTAGAGGTTTGAGCCTCAACACCAAGGGACTCAACTTGTCCAAACCTCTCCTCTAAATTGGCTGCAACTTCATCATGATACAAAGGAGTACAAAAATATGAATGGTTTTCAAACCTTTGCATCATATTTAGTGTCCTTTCAAGGAAATGAGGTTTTGGTGGATGAACCTCCTTTTTTGCTTCTTGCATTTCAACCTTCTCCCAATCTTGAATTCCGACATTAGAAGGTTGTACCAAACCAACCTTCTGACTGAAAGCGGTTTCCATCTAGGGATGCAAAAAATGAATACAAAAACCAGAATTTCATCCATACCTTTGTGCCCAAATTTCCTCCTCATTTTGCAGACTTATGGTGGCTTGTCCTTCTACCATATTTTCTGATTCACACCCCACTGATGTGTGCTTTTTTTCTGCTTCCTTATGAAGTTCAAGAAGTGACTGTAAATCTTATTTATGTTTATCCTTTGTATCATATCCAAAATAATCCTCACCTTCTTGAGGTTTCCAGTATAGACCTAGGTAGTTCGCAGTTCAAGGAACCAACAAAACCCCAATTCACCGGCCCTTTCGGCAATAGGCTGCGCGCAGCCTGAAGTCTCACTGGAGGTGAAGTTGAGGGGGTGGTTGCAGAATCAAGTTTCCACAATTGGGTGATGCAATGGGGGGAAAGCTAATAAGCAGCGCAACGCCTTGCGGGTTGCGCAGATAGATAACTACACGAACCTTTTGTTCCACGTTGGGTACTTCAATGCGCAACTGTGCTCGCACCTCCAATGACTGTGCGATATATGATACCTTTGTGTTACGACAGTATGCTATCAACAGCTTACCTAGCACCAACCTTCAATGACTCGGTGCATCAATGAGGCTACGCGTCCTTGCCATGGTGTCCAATTCTAACCACTCTACTTATCATTCTTTATCCCTTTATTCCGATCAAGTTCTTATCAGTAAATTGTGGATGGTTTAATAACATACATTACTACGTGCTCCAACGTTGCGCTTAAACTCAGTGTTCACTACTTGATCAATAGATAGATTCATAAATTCCAAACGACAGATTCATACATGTTGAATACTTAACATTCCTCTGCGCATGCATTACTTAACATATTATTCCCATTCTCTGCGGTGAATACATATAAAAGCAATCACATAATAGAAGTTTCCAGCATTAAACATTCATACCAAGCAATTAAACAATCATAAACACACATTGGTCACACAACACAGAATTTAACATGGTTCACCCCCTGGATGGAGGCTACGTCCACAAGAATGGTTGTTAATATTGCTCTTTAATGGGAAGGGTACAATCGTTCTTAGTCTACGCACTCAGCTGCAGACTCTCTTCTCTCTCTCAGATAGGTCTCTGCACACTCAGCTGCAGAGCCTTTACAATGGCTTTTCTAAGCTTAAGATTCTACAATAATCAACGCTTAACAAAAATGAGAGTAACCCTTCCCTTACAATATTGTGCCTCATTTATAGATCATGCCCGTAGGTCATGTATTTACAATCATTAGGCCGAAACCCTAAGGTTTCAAAAACTGGTGTGGCTAACTGCCACCCTAGCTGTCACCGTCAACAGCCTGCTCCGCCTGCTCCAGCTAGGCCACTCATGGCTCACACGCTCTTCTGACAGCCACAGTCCTCAAAATGGTTACAATTGCATCATGGCCTATCCCTTTCCACTCCTTCACCTGCTTGTCTCCATCGGCGTCATGGCTTAGCTTCTCAACTGCTTGCCGCCACACGTTTGAACATGTCACTTTCATCTTTCATCCACGTGTTCCTTACCCAAACTAGGTCATATCCTCATCTGACCTTTACCCATGTTCTGCCCAAAAATATCTCATGCGCTACCATGTGCATCATCCTATTGCGCGACCGTGCCTTAGTCATTGCCATTGCACAACACGCGCAAAACCTCAAAATTGTTCATCGCCTGCCGTCGCGCGCAATGCACTTTCACCAAAACTACTTTCTCTTCCTGTCGCAGCGCGCAATGCGCAATTATCAAAATTGCCTTTTCTTCCTGCTGCAGCACGCTACGTGCACTTTTCCCTACTTGTACATTTTTCCAACCCACTTGGGCCCATCCCAACAGGCCCCTAACACTCACCTATGGCTCGTCCCGAGCCACTTCCACTTGCGGACCTTGGTGCCACGTCTTCCATCGTCCCAAGCTTTACTGTGAAGCTTTGCAGAGTTTCTTCTAACTCTGCAACTATGTTCTTGTCTTTCTGTTCGAACCCTTGTAGCGTCTCCAGAGTAGCCTACGAGACCTTCTCCCGAGCTACTTGTTCCTGCATAGTGCCTTCTGCCGTCTGAAGTTCTACGAACTTCGCATCGAATTGCTGCATTAATTTGAGGCCTTCTTGCTCAATAGGCTGCATCCTGTCCGATGTGGAAGCCTCTTTCTCCCTTAGTGTTGCCAGCTCTTTCTGTAGGTCCTTGACATCATTAAATCTCTGCACTTTCTCTCTAGTGGGCGCATTCCTCATATGTATACTTGCAGCATCTACCTGCTACTGCTTCTGTTCTACTTCTGTCCTTACCTGCTGTAGCGCGGGATCCTCACTCAACCCAGTTACTGCTATAGTTATCCGCTCAAGTAAGTCTTGGCCTTTCATCACTTCTGATGAAATGCCATCCATTGTTGCTTTGACGTCCTCAGCTGGAGCTGGGCACTGATCTGACGGAATGATAGGGTGCCAAGCCTCCAGCTCTGCGATTTTGCCTTTATACGAGGTTTCCATTTCCATTTTCTCAGAAGTAAGGGACTCTACCTTGCCCCCAATTTTCTTTATTGTGTCCTCCATATCATCTTCTTCTTCGCATTCTTCTACGTGTGCGCACACAGCTGAAATGGTTTCCTTCAGCTTCTGGCCCTTTTCCTTGGCTGTGCTCAATTCTTGCTTGGTGTTATCTGATTCCTGCCTTAACTGATTGATGTCTTCAATTAGTTGTGTGCACTTATCATATGAGGTGAGGCCTCTCTCGTGAATTTCTTCTACAACTCTGATGTGCAACTCGTTTAGGTCCTCTAGGGGCAAGGCCCCAATGTTCAGGTCGAGGTGCCCAATCTTTAGTGCCTCCTTAACCGTTTCATTTGGGAAAATCAGGTAGCTAGGTTCAAGGTTCAAGACACACGGATACTTACTTCCAGTAATAGGTGGTCTTCTTTTTGCGCTTGGATCTGCTGATTTCCCATCAATACCTGAAACTGATTGCCCCAATCCCATATGGGATACCAATGTCTTGACATCCTCCACAGCTTGGATTATGGTCAACTGTAGTTGTTCTTGCTTGGCTTCTTTCTCAGCACAAGTCTCTTCCCATGCTTCCTGTACTTTGGTTGCAATGGTCTCGCAATCGTCGGGATGTAGTTGCAGCCCGAGCTCGGGTTTTTCAGCCTTTCTTTTTTTGCGTTGGCCTTGTGCTTGTGAGGGGCATTTAGTGGCTTTTCTCTTTGCTGCTGATGAGGCAGAATGTTGACTCTACGCGTCATCCTTTTTTCCTCAATGGGCGTTCCAGCTGGTAGGCCGCCCTTGTTTCCCTTCTTTGCTGTTGTGGAGCTATCATGAAACTAACTTGGTCTAACAATGTTTTAAATTTTTAGTCAAATTCCCAGACCGATTCGGTAGGCTTCTGTTTGATTTCCTTTAATTCCGTTATGCACTGCAATTCTGACTTTGGATTCTTAAAATCTGCGACCAGTGCAGCCTGAATTTCTGTTAGGGTTCTCAGCTGTGCTTGAGAATATTTAATAAACCAATTCAACGCGTGATATCTGAAAGTAGTGATGAGCTGCGCTCTCTTCATAGCATCATCCTAGATTTGCTTTAAACTCCATACGGATTCACATAGAAACCAGTGCTGCTCAGGGTCGTCTAGATGCGTTCCTTTGAATATCGACAGTTTTATATCGTTATCTGTCATTCTCCTCCCTGGTTGTGAACTGCTTTGAGTAGTGCTGACTATCTGCGCAGAGAAAACAAAGGGAATATTTAGACTACTGGGATTCTGCGGGCTAGGCTGCGCGACACTCGCAGTGGGTGGTTTATGGTCTAAGGGTGGCACGGTTTTTGCAACCGGCGGATTCTGAGGTGTGATAGGATGAATAGTGGCTGACAGTGGCGTAGTCTGATTGTTAAGATCACATGGGAGTTTGGTATCTATGTGGAGTCCAGGTCCTCCGGGATTCTTTTCTTTATTAAACTTATATCTCTTTCCACTTGTTAGATTATGTGTCTCTTCGTAGATACCAAACTCCCATGTGATCTTAACAATCAGACCATGCCACTGTCAGCCACTATTCATCCTATCACATCTCAGAATCCGCGGTTGCAGAAACCACACCACCCTTAGACCAAAACCCACCCGCTGCGAGTGTCGCGTAGCCCAGCCCGCAGAATCCTAGTAGTCCGAATATTCTCTTTGTTTTCTCTGCGCAGATAGTCAACAACTCAAAGCAGTGCACAAACAGGGAGGAGAATGATAGATAACGATATAAAACTCCGATATTCAAAGGAACGGGTCTAGAAGACCCTGAGCAGCACTAGTTTCTATGTGAAGCCGTATGGAGTTTAAAGCAAATCCAGGATGATGCTATGAAGAGAGCGCAGCTCATCACTACTTTCAAAGATCGCGCATTGCATTGGTTTATGAAATATTCTCAAGCATAGTCGAGAACCCTAACAGAAATTCAGGTTGCACTGGTTGCAGATTTTAAGAAGCCAAAGTCAGAATCGCAGTGCATAACGGAATTAAAGGAAATCAAACAGAAGCCTACCGAATCGGTCTGGGAATTTGACCAAAAATTTAAAACATTGTCAGACCAAGTTAGTTTCGTGATAGCTCCACAATAGCACAAGGAATGGTTCATTGCTGTGCTATTGCTGCACATCAGACAACCATTGATGCAGCAGAAGATTGCATCGTTGGCAGAGGCCCTAGAGATCACAATGCAGTTAGAGGCTTCACCAATTGGTGAGAGTAGTGTTGGGATGTCATAGATTCAGAACCAGCTGACTTCGTTGACATTAGAATTACAGGGTATGAAAAATGGGAAAGAACAAAGATATGAACACAGATGTGAAGTTTGGTGCACCGGATGAAAAGGAGAAGGCCATACCAGAGAACATTTCCCTCTATTTCAAGATTATCTCGATAGTGGTGTGCCAAACCCAATCAATATGAACCATAATTAGGCACCGTGGTGTGAAATATGAAAAACTAGAGGACACAGGCTGGAAGACTATTACTTAATACTTAAATATGTCAGAACACCTAAGAGCTTGTATTGTAATTTCTGTAAATCAGTGGAACATGACGAATCCAACTGTCATGCATATGAGCTCATGAATGAAAGAAAGCGCGACATAGAAGCAATGTGAGGTGCTGGGATGTATCACATTCAAGAGGAAACTCATCCAAGGCAAGAAAACACCCACTATGATCATGGAGGATATAGAGGCCATGGTGGTGGATACTCCGGGAGAGGAAGAAATGTCGGCCCAGCGCAAGGAAGAGGCTGCGGCCAGGTAATCTGTTATAACTATGGCCAGCCAGTTAACGTCTCTAGAGATTGTACCAACCCATGCACTACGTGCAATTACTGTAAATCATTTGAGCATGTTATTGAAGACTACCCTGTGCTTGAGGTATAAATGTAGAAGAGAAGAAGGATAGAACCACCAAATCCCAATATTCAGTTGATTGCAGCAGAGAGAGCAGAACTGCGGATCGAAGTGTAAATGTGGTAATGCGTAGTGGCGCTGATACAGGAAGGGACGGAGGCGCAGAAGCTTCGACCTCCAGAATGTGCGACCCTAGATAGAATCCTGGAGAGCCGGTATGGATTAGGAAAGCTCCTGGGAAAGCACTGGGTCTAGATTTACAGAAAAATAAGGGAGCATTTGAGGAAGCGCAAGACATGTTCAGGGAACTGCCACCTGACTCCCCTAGAACATAGTTGCGTAGTGAAGTACCACAAAGAGAGAATATGCCAATGGCACAAGATCAGACGAATGTTGCAACAGATGTAGGGACCTCTATTGCGCAGTTCTCGCACAGCTGCATGAAATTACTAAAGAGCGTAGATGCTTTTACGGAATTTGAAAAGCTACTAAGGCAGTATGAGCCAAACAGTGAGAAAGGGGCTGCCAATGGCATAGTCCACAATATTAGGATTCCTAAGAGATCAGGAAGGGAAATGAGACTTACTGCACAAATTGGAGACTATGAGATGGATGAGATCATTCTTGATCTCAAATCCGAAGTAAATGTCTTGACCAAGCAGACATGGCATCAGATGGGTAAACCCAAGTTACAGTGGTCACCTCTACAGTTGAGGATGCCTAACCAAGGGATAGTTATACCTTTGGGAAGATTACCCAACACCATTGTTGAAATTGATGGAGTGCGTAGCTATGTCAATTTTGAAGTAATTGAAATAGTGGATGACAGCCATCCTTATCCGACAATGCTGGGTATCAATTGGGCAATGACAAACTCTTCCATTATTGATTTAAAGACCATGAAAATGATATTTGAAGGTAATGATATCAGGGTCATCGTGCCATTAGACCCTTCACAGGGCGAATGATATGTTGAACTGATTCAAGAGGAATCCAGAGCTCAAGACTTGGATCGTATCTACAAGATGACAACCAATACTGCCGACTATATTAATCCCACTGCAGATGGCACACTCAGTTGGCGCCGTGATAGCTCTTGCATTTCAGATTCCGATGCAGGACTAGAAAACTGGCAAAGCAGGTTACATGAAGTATCTGCCTGGAAATGCACACGGATCATGAAGTCACTCCGCTAGATTGGGAAAGAGGTAACTCCAATCCCTACCTTTGATGGTTTATCTAATGTTTATTGTTTCATCAAAGAATACACTACAGCAATCCCGGATGAATACCGTGTCTCAGCTCTAGACATGGCATTGCGTGGCATACCTGCCAGATGGTGGGCTGCGCATAAGAAGATAATGACAACATGGGATCAGTGTAGAATTAAGATGCAAATCAGGTTTGCTGATAAGGTTACCCTATCCTTTGAAAAATATAATGGACAGACAGATCCACGAGAGCATATTCGAGTCTATTCCAAAGCATGGATAGAAAGACTACAGGAAAAATGGGTACATCTGTTTGTGCACACGTTAGAAGAACTGATTCCGAAGAAGTGGTACCTAGACTTGGAGTTGCGCAGAGGCACAGTGGACTGGTTGGGCCTAACTACGACCTTCCAGTAGGATTTCAGCTTCGAAGATGAGCATCCAAGTATCAATGACGCGCTGTAGGTCATTAAGAAAAAAATATTCAGTCTAGATTGTACACAAGGAAACATGACACTAGAAGAATTCTTTGGTAAAGACATCATACCTGCGCGTCTACAACCTGAATGGGAAGAGCAGCTAGAGCATGCTCTTGAGTTTTATCACATTGATGGAGAAACCAAGGATATAGTAGATAGTGATGAGGTGGACCCGCGCAACATACGGATACCTGAGTCAGAGGGATCGCGCGAAGTAGAAGGAGCTCCACTGGAAATTCTAGACATGAGTGGACCCGTGAAAACAAGGAAAGTGAACATTGGCACCAGCGAAGCACCAAGTTTCGTAGCTATTGGAGATTATTGGGATGAAGATACAGTTGAAGAGGTCATGAGTATATTACAGGAATATCAAGAACTATTCCCGACCAAGTTCACAGAGATGAAAGGTATCTCGGGAGACTTAGGAGTGATGAAAATTCCTCTTAAGCCTAGAGCGAAACCTATGAAACAAAGACCATATAGACTGAACCCGCGCTATAAAGAACGAGTTAGGGCAGAACTAGATAAGATGCTTGATGCAGGGATCATTGAGCCAGTCGAAGAATCCGAGTCGATAAGCCCGATGGTTATCCAGGATAAGAAAACAAAGGGCGAGATCAAAATTTGTGTGGATCTCAAAAAACTCAATGATGCTTCGATGCATGACCCATTCCCTACCCCTTTTACAGATGAAGTGCTAGATAATGTTGGATGGAATGAGGCCTATTCTTTTACTGATGGATTCTCTGGTTACCATTAGATTAGGATTGATTGCGCAGATAGGCACAAGATGACTTTTGCTACAGAATGGGGGTCGTTCCAATACACAGTGATTCCCTTTGGTATGAAGAATGCACCCGCCATATTCTCTAGAGTGGTCGTCGCAGTGTTTAAGTATTTTATACATAAGTTTCTAGAGGTTTACTTTGATGATTGGACCATTTTTGGTTTATTGAAGAACCATGCTTTGAACTTCAGGATGATGCTGGAAAAGTGCAGACAACACCAAATTTCATTAAACTTGAAGAAGTGTGTCTTCTGTGTACCCTATGGAGTCTTGTTGGGACACATTGTATGCAAACAGGGCTTGATGGTAGACCCTGCTAAGATCGCAGTCATTGTAAACTTGCCTACACCCAATTCAGGTAAGAAATTGTGCACTACACTAGGGCATATCGGTTACTACAGGAAGTTCATAAAAGGGTATGCGCAGATAACTGCAGCTATGGAAAAACTGCTGAAGAAAGATGTACCATTCATTTGGAATGAGGATTGTGACAAAGGCTTCGACACATTGAAAAAGAAAATGGTCACTGCGCCGATCCTAGTTTTCGCATATTGGGAGAAGCCTTTTCACGTCCATGTGGACGCATCATGCATAACATTGAGTATTGTTCTTGCGCAACCAGGAGAGGGAGGTATTGATCATCCCATTGCCTTTTCCAGTAGAAAGTTATCATCCGCTGAGAAGAACTATACTACTACTGAAAGAGAAGGACTCGCAATGGTATATGTGCTGTAGAAGTTCAGACACTACTTGCTTGGTGCGCACTTCTCCATGTTCACTAACCATTCTGCCTTGAAATATCTTGTTAATAAGCCAGTGTTAGGGGGGCGCATATGCAGATGGTTACTACTCTTTCAGGAGTACGATTTTGAGATTGTTGTTAAGCCAGGTAGATTGAATTCGGGACCTGACCATCTGTCAAGAATCGAGTCAGGAGAAGAGCCTACGAATTTGGAGGACAATCTGCCTGATGCACAGTTGTTCACCATACAAGTTGCAGATGAGTACTACCAGGACATCATTGATTTTTTTACCACTGGATTCGCACACGCAGAGTTCACTACGTAGCAGAAGAAACAGTTGGTAGTGCGCACAGCAGACTTCACTATAATTGCAGGTCAACTCTACAAACTAGGACGAGATGAAGTACTGCACAGATGTGTGCTAGAGCATGAGAAATTGTTTATACTAGCGGATGCGCACTCAAGAGTCGTAGGAGGCCATTATGTAGGAAGAGCTACTGCGCAGAAGATATTACGCACAGAGCTATGGTGGCCTACAATTCATAAAGATTCGAAGGAACACTGCCAGAATTGTGATGTCTGTCAGAGGATAGGGAAGCCGTCACGCAGAGATGAAATGCCATTAAATCCACAGCTGACATTGCAGGCCTTTGAGAAGTGGGCCACTGATTTTGTGGGTCCTATTAACCCACCAGGAAAAAGAACTGGTGTGAGGTAAATCATTACTGCTACCGATTACCTCACTAGATGGGTAGAAGCAAAGCTGGTCAAAGACTATAGTGTAGATACACCCGCGGAGTTTATATATGAGAATATCCTTACAAGGTTCAGATGCCCAAAGATATTGATGAGTGCTCAAGGCACTCATTTTCTGAATAAGACCATTGAGGCTTTAACCGAAGAGTTCCATGTTCATCATCAGCGTAGCACGCCTTATCATCCATAGGTGAATGGAACTGTTGAATCATTTAACAAAGTGTTGGAGAATGCACTAACAAAGATATGTAATGTCAATCTAGATGATTGGGACCTGCGCATCCCATCTGTACTTATATGGGCATACATAACTACTTGCAAGAAACTAACTGGCCATACACCTTTCAGGTTGGCCTATGGGAAAGAAACAATAATGCCGATGGAGTACATTGTTCCTAGCTTGACAATAGGAACGTTTACAGGCATGGACGATCATGCAACACTCGAAGAAAGACTCCTACACTTGGGTGGGCTAGAGGAAGATAGCTTCATCGCAGGCTTCCACCAACAAGTCCAGAAAGAGTGAAAAAAATCTTGGCATGATCGCCACATCAAGAACAAGAACTTTCAAGTAGGTGATCTAGTCCTCCTGTATGATAGCAAATTCATGAAATTTCTTGGAAAATTCAAGATGCATTGGCTTGGCCCATATACTGTAATGCATGTTACTAACGGTGGCACAGTCCAGTTAGCTACATTAGCTAGAGATACTTTACCAAGTTTGATAAATTGTAGCAGACTAAAGCTTTACCATGATAGTCTGGCTACGCAGAGTCCTATATGATCAGGGGAAGTGTATCGCGCAACACTTCTGAAGTTGCACGTGAAAAAAAAAGAGAAGAAGAAAAGAGGGAAGAGAAGAGTGGATGTGCAGATCAAGTACAGAAACTCGTCCCGCAGAAAATATGGAACGAAAATCGTGCAGAAGATAACACCCACTGCGCATCCTGTACCAAACATCCTATTAGATTGCCAACGCATTATAATGGAAACCGTTACCATGACATCTGTCGGCCGGTTAGTGGGCCATTAACCAAATTGGAAGCAATAGGGAAAATCACAATTTAAAGGCGGATGGGACATTTTGGAACCCATTAAAGACCGAAGTGACCAATTCATACCGAAATATGGATGGCAGGCTAAGCCATTAACGTGGATTCAACGGATTTGACAAGCTGGCTTGACAGGCAACCGTTTAGCATTTAAGGAAACAACGTTCACATCACGAGAAGGATCGGCTGATAGGCCCAAGATAATACGCATGAATTGGCAATCAAGATGGCTTTAAGGGCCTCGGGCATCGCGGAAGGCCAAGTAGCAGACCCGTAGCGGCTATAAATAGACCTCGCTCAGCCACTTAACCATTTTTACGAAGTGTTTGAACTAGTCGAGAGCCGAGTGGCCAGAGCATTGTATGAGCGACCCGGTTGAGTTAGTAGATATTTCTTGGTTATTTGAGCAAGCAGGGATTCCAGCACCAATGACCGCGACGAAACCAGGTCCATCTAGAAGTTCAGCATGACAGGCTGCAGGAAGCAGCAAGGGCAAAGAGACAGCAGCTTTAGAGAAGGGGGGCTCCGGAGTGCCATTACATCAGACAACCTCAGCTCAAGTCCTGTCGTTCTATCCTGTTCCTGACTACATTCCCCCAAGGAAGCTCGATGCCCCACCAGTAAACATAGAAAAGAACTTCAAATATGAAATCCCACTACTCGCTATCTCTATTAGGGTAAATATTGAGGAGAATCTGATGGGTGGCGTACCAGGCTGCAAGCTGGATGACCAAGTCTTACTGGAGAGTACACTGGTAACGCCGAAAAATTACCCACAATTTAGACCGGATGCCTATATCAATTGGGTCAAGGATGCACAGACTGACACCGGCAGGTTGGAAATTCAAGAATGGCTAAGGGCCATCCAACCATCAGGCTTATTAAATTTACTGCAAATGCCGCACTTTACTAAGAGTGCTGAGTTTTTCGCCATAGCGTGCACACTGCTCCCTTGTGTGTATGAAAGATTCCTGTGGTTGGACATGCACATCGATATCAGTATCGACCTAGTATATCAAATCACTGGACTAAACAAGAGAGGAGAGGACCCTGCTAACCTCATCATCAAGAGGGCGCACGATAAATCCCTTGGCGCCGAAATAGCAAAAGAGTTCAGCGTAGTGCGTAAGGGACTGGGGTTCCCAACAGTCGACATCAATGACCGCGCTACACAGTTTATGATCCAGTTGCTTGCAGGAAATCTATTGCGCAAGTGCAGACCATCTGAGGTACCTGCGGTCGCCATCAAGGAAGCCACTAATGTATTGTGCAGAAAAGCTTACAATTGGTGCCAGTTCCTATTGAACAAGTTTCAGGCAGATGTTCAAGATACCCAAGATGATGGAACACCGTTCCATTTTAGTTGGCTGCTAGTGTTGATAGCCCTTGTAGGCTGGAAGGAGCCAGAGAATTACCAGGGAGCTACCACTTTAGCCGACAAGGCTGAGGAACGTGCTTTGCCAATCTATGGGCGAGCCCAAATGCGTCTAGGCAGTGGCAAAGGAATGAAGTATTTTATGTTTACTATCACCAGTTGCGTGAAGCAATTATGGAAACACCATGTGTTTCTAAACCACTAGCTAATGAATACACCTGCATCATCAGGTTTCAAGCGAAAAGGAACCAAACATTCATTCAGCCAAGAGGTGACATAACAGAGCATGATTTATGGTATCTAGGCTTTTACCGACTGGATAAGCAGGAAATCAAGGGAATCATGGAATGATGGGAGCCCGAATGGAGAGTCCCCGCTTCATGTGATGATGCATCAGACTACGAGCATAATGTAGAACCCCTTCGGGAGAAGATCGATGTAAAAGACACCGATGAATAAGATACCCAAACAAATCAAGAAGACAAAGAAGAAACAACAACAAAGAAGGGAAACAAGGGCGACCTACCAGCTGGAACTCCCATTGAGGAAGAAAAGGATGACGCATAGAGTCAACATTCCACCTCATCAGCAGTAAACAGAAAATCCATTGAAGGCCCCTCGCAAGCACAGGGCCGACATACAAAAAGAAATGCTGAAAAAACCAAGCTCGGGCCGTAACTACATCCCGATGATTGCGATACCATTGCAACCAAAGTGCAGGAAGCATGGGAAGAGACTCGCGCTAAGAAAGAAGCCAAGCAAGAACAACTGCAGTTGACCATAATCCAAGCTGTGGAGGAGGTCAAGACATTGGTAGACCATATGGGATTGGGGCAATCAGGTTCAGGAATTGATGGGAAATCAGCAGAGCCAAGCACGCAAACTATGACATAATTTGGTTGCGTGGCCTTGCTTCCTGCAGAGAGAACACAACGGTGTAACCCTTTTAATGGGAGTATTGATCATAACTGGGGATTTTAAATCCTGCTGGTTATTGCCCCCTGCATTAGGCTTAGCGGTTTCTATTGAATTGGATGGTGGGTTAGGTAATAGGGGACCTTTCAACTTTGGTTGTTTGGTTCCCCCATTGGTGGTCTTAGCACCGACCGATTTTGGTTTCATTTTGGATGTCATAGGTGGGGCTGTCATAAATTAATGTGTTACGGGATTCATAGTTGTAGAAGCTGAAACATGGACAAACTTGTTGGTTTTGGATCCCTATCTTCCTTATTCAGAGGTCGTGTTTCAGCCATGTCGGGATCCCATACCATGATAGGGGGGGTTTGGGGGATTCCCCCCCCCCCCAAATAGTCGCCATGGGGGGTCCAGGGGTGTGTATTGACTAGTTTGGGACCCCCCCCTGGCGGGGGTTCAGGGGAAATGCCCCCATAGCGAAATTTTTGGAAAAAATGCCTTGTAAAATGTTGTAATTTCATAGTCATGATTTAGTCAATAATGGGTGATTTATGGGCCCATGGTATTGGGTGTTCCATAGTATTTTTCCATGGTAATTTCTCTTTAAAAGGAAGGCATTGTAATACGGCTATGTATTGTGGCATTGTAATTATATTTGATTGTGTGAGAGAGATTGTGAGAGAGTGAAGAGGAAGTTACAATGGATGTGCTACAGGTTGTATCCCTTCATTTGTTGGATGGTATAGTAATAAGGATTGACAATTTTTGTGTGGATGTATCCCATCTTGGGTGAACCACGTTATATTTGTGTCTCTCTTGTAATGTGTTTTCTGTGATTTATATTTTCATCTTGTTTATTGTTATTGCTCTGTGATCCTGTTTTTCTAACAATTGGTATCAGAGCCAAAGGTATATTTGGAATATAAACTCGTAGGAAAGAAAGGTTCCTGGTTTGAGTTGGAGCAATGACGGGAGAAAGAATTTTAACGTCGAGAAATTTAACGGCCAAAAATACCAGTTATGAAATATGCAAATGGAGGACTATCTGTACCAGAAGGATCTATTCCTACTGTTGGGAGGAAAAAAAAAACAACCGGTGACTATGAAGGATGAAGAATCGGAGGTTCTTGGAAGAAGGGCACTGTGAACAATACGACTGTGCCTGGCTTCATCGGTGGATTTCAATATTTCAAAAGAAAAGACAATAGAGGGTCTGATGAGCGCATTGTGTAAGCTGTATGAAAAACCCTCGGCCTCCAACAAGGTATTTCTAATGAAGTGTTTATTTAATATGAAGATGTCAAAAGGTTCATCTATTGCTGATAATTTAAATTAATTTAATACGATTACAAATCAGCTAAGTTCTGTAAAAGTGCACTTTGATGATGAGGTTAGGGTTCTTCTAACTTTGTGTTCATTCCCAGAAAGCTGGAATGGCTTGGTCGTGGCTATAAGTAACTTGTCTTTGGTTCAAACAATTTGAAATTTGATGATGTTGTTGATTTTAATCTTAGAGAGGAAATGCGAAGGAAAAGAACAGGTGAGACATTAGGTAATGCATTGACCATGGAGAGCAGAGGAAGACAACGGGGGAGAGGAAAGAGCCCAGGTAAACACAACAAGTCCAGGAAGGGAAAATCCAAGTCCAAATTGGGAAAGATAAAGTGCTGGAACTGTGGAAATAAAGGACATATGAAGAAAGACCGCATATCTCTATAGAATAAAGGGGATGGACATTGAGAGACTACTTAGAAATCAAATGTAGTAGGTGATGTGTTACAAGATGCCTTGATTATTCCTTTAGATAATACTAGTGATTACTGGGTAGCAGATTCAAGGGCTTCATGTCATGCTACACCCCATAGGAAATTCTTTCATGATTATGTTCCAGGTGATTTTGGACATGTTTTATTAGGTGATGATGAACCATGTAAAATTGTTGGAATGGCTAAGGTATGGATAAATTTAAAGAATAGTGAATGGATGCTAAAATATGTAAGGCATATCCCTACTATGTAAATAAATATGATCTCAACAGGGTAGTTGGAAAATGGTGGCTATTTATCTACGTTTGGATAAATGTGGTGGAAGATCACTAAAGGATCAATGGTGATAGCAAAAGGAGACAGGATATGTACGTTGTATTTATGTCCTCATAATACTGATTGTTCTATCTCTTTATCTTCCACAGAAATAGATACAACATTGTGGCATCACAAGTTTTGCCACATGATTGAGAAGGGGATATATATTCTCCACTCAAGGAAGTTGCTGCCAGATCTAAAACATATATTTTTGGATTTATGTGAGAATTGTGTTTATAGAAAACAAAAGAGAGTCAAATTTCTCAGGGTTGGGAAAAATAAGAAGAGTGAAAATTTAGAGCTTGTACAGACAGATGTATGAGGATTTGCTCAGGTACAATCTCTTGGTGGCTCTTGTTATTATGTTACTTTTATTGATGATGCAACTAGAAAAACTTGGGTTTATTGCATTAGGCAGAAATATGATGTGTTTTCTACTTTTAAGAAATGGAAAGCTTTGGTTGAGAATGAGACAGGAAAAAGGTTAAAGTGTCTCAGATATGATAATGGAGGTGAATATTGTAGAAATGAGTTTGATAGTTACTGTTTATACCATGGGATTCGTAGAGAGAAGGCATTCTGAGGAACACCACAAGAAAATGGTGTGTTAGAAAGAATGAACAGAACAATCATGGAGCATGCAAGGTGTATGAGATTTCATGCAGGGTTTCCCTTACCGTTTTGGGTAGATGATGAAGATATTGTTGTTTACTTAATAAATAGAGGGCCTTAAAGTGCTTTGGATGGTGGTATTCTTGAGGAGGCATGGACAGGTAAAAATGTAAACTACTCTTTTCTGAGAAATTTTGGTTGTAAAGCATTTGTCCATATTGATAATGAAAATAGAACAAAGCTTGAGGCTAAATCCAAGAAATGTACCTTTATTGGATATAGGGTTGATGGTTTTCGTTATCGCTTATGGGATTATGAAAATAACAAAATAATTAGGATTAGAAAGGTGATATTCAATGAAAAGGTCATGTATAAAGACCAGATGCAGGGAAAGAAACAAGAAAAAGAAAACACAGAGTACACAATGCTTGATGAAATCAAAGAAAATGAAGTTTCAAATATACTAGAAAGTCAAGAACAACAATAGGTACCTCAAACTCCTGCAAGTGTTAGAAGATCTACCAGGTTAAGTAGACCTCCTGAATGATTCTCTCCTTCACTATATTATTTATTGATGATTGATTCTGGTTAACCATAATGTTATGAAGAAGCAATGCAGGTACTAAAAAGAAGTGGGAGCAAGGCATGAATGAGGAGATGGAATCATTGGTAAGAAAATAGACTTAGGATTTGGTTTAGTTTCCTGCTGGTAAAGAGCATTGCATAAAAAATAGGTTTACATGTTGAAGGAAGAAGATGGAGGGAAGAAGTGCTACAAGGCAAGACTTGTTGTAAAGGGGTTTGCACAGAATAAAGGTATATATTTTGATGAAATAATTTTTCATGTTGTAAAGAGCATTGCATAAAAAATAGGTTTACATGTTGAAGGAAGAAGATGGAGGGAAGAATTGGTACAAGGCAAGACTTGTTGTAAAGGGGTTTGCACAGAATAAAGGTATATATTTTGATGAAATATTTTCTCATGTTGTTAAAATGAATTCAATTAGAACTATTTTAAGTCTAGTGGCCGTAAATATTTCCATCTTGAACAGTTAGATGTAAGAACAACCTTTCTCCATGGGGTTTTGGAGGAAGAGATTTATATGCAGCAACCACAGGGGTATGAGGTCAAAGGGAAGGAGAATTTGGTATGCAGGTTGAAGAAGAGCTTGTATGGCCTGAAGCAAGCTCCAAGGAAGTTGTATTTTAAATTTGAAAGGTTTATGACATAATAAGGTTATAGTAGATTCCATTCTGACCACTGTGTTTATTTCAAGAGGCTAGATAATGGAAGATATATTTTCTTGTTATTGAATGTGGATGACATGCTTGTTGAAAGGTCTAATATGCAGGATATAAATGTGCTAAAAAAAGAAGTTAGCTAATTCATTTGCGATGAAGGATTTGGGTGCTGCAAAGCAAATCCTTGGTATGAGAATAAAAAGAGACAGGGAAAACCGCAAATTGACATCATCTCAGGGTGAGCACATACAAAAGATGTTGGAGAGGTTTAGAATGCAAAATGCAAAACCTGTTAGTACACCTTTCGCCAACCATTTCAAAATAAGTAAGGAGATGTGTCCCAAGACATAGGAAGAGATAGATTACATGTCCAGGGTTCCCTATTCATCAACAATTGGTAGCTTGATGTATGCCATGGTGTACACAATAGCATATATTGCACACATAGTGGGAGTTGTGAGCAGGTATATGAGAAGGCCGTACATTGGATTCTTAGTTATTTGAGAGGGAAAACCACTCAAGCATTATGTTTTGGAGGTTCATACACTGTTCTACATGGATATGTTGATGCAAATATGGTAGGTGATAAAGATAGCGGGAGGAGCACCATGAGGTATGTATTTACTATAGGTGGAACAAAAATAAGTTGGATTTAGAAACTACAAAAGGTTGTTGCACTATCAACAATGGAAGCAAAGTATGTTGCTGCTACAAAGACTAATAAAGAGAGGATTTGGTTGTAGAGGTTCATGGAGGAATTGGGTAAGAAGCAGGAGAATAGCAGGTTGTATAGTGACATCCAGAGTGCCATTTCATACGATCTGTTCTGGAAGATGAACCGTTGAAGCTGGAAAAGATACACACTAGCCATAATCCTGCAGACATGTTGACAAAGGTAGTAACCAGAGAAAAGCTGAGTTCCTACTCGGTTTCAATTGGCCTTCAAGAATGAAGGTCAAGATGATAAATTTTCCAGATCCAAGGTTCAGAGCATAGTCCAACAAGTGTAGTAGTTGTGGATTTGATGTGTTCAGTCTCCAAGTGGGATATTGTTGGTTGTGGAGCATGATCTTCCTTATTAAGAGGTCCTGTTTCAGTCGTGTCTAGATCCTAGCCCATGACCGGGGGTTTGGGGAGGGCTCCCCCCCCCCAAATATTTTCCATGGCAGGTCAAGTGGGGGCAACGACTAGCTTGGGAGCCCCCCCTAGAGGGGGTTTGGTGGAAGTGCCCCTATAGAAAAAATTTCGAAAAAAATGCCTTGTAAATTTTTTTAATTTCATAGTCATGACTTGGTCAATAATGGGTGATTTATGGGCCCATGGTATTGGGTGATCCATAGTATTTTCCCATGGTAATCGCTCTTTAAAAGGAAGTAAGTGTAATATGGATGTGTATTGTAGCATTGTAAAGATGTTTGATTGTGTGAGAGAGACTGTGAGAGAGTGAAGAAGAAGTTGCAGCGGATGTGTTGCAGGTTGTATCCCTTCATTTGTTGGATGGTATAATAATAAGGATTGGCAATTTTTGTGTGGAAATAACCCATCTTGGGTGAACCATGTTATATTGGTGTCTCTCTTGTAATGTGTTTTATGTGATTTATATTTGCATCTTGTTTATTTTTATTGCTCTACGATCCTGTTTTTGTAACAAAAATCGTAATGAGAAACAGGTTTGGAATCCATCTCTGGGTATGGTGGTGTGAGGTACCATATCGGTATTCCTAAAGTTATCCCAGGTAGAGTTAATTGAGCCATAACCAATGTACCTTGTACACCGGTGGGAGGATAGAAGAATGGGATTTGAAAACTTGGTGGTACCAATGGACTCAATGTTTGTTCAATGCGATGACTAAGCGGTGGTGTTGATGCTGATGTTGAGGTGGAGAAGGCTCCATTTTCAGTGGTGAAAATTGTGCACATTAGGCCATCGGTCGATGTAGGGATCTTTGGTGGTGGTCCTGAGTATACTCCTAACAAATTTGAGTCCTTGTACATAGCGGGGGAAATGTCAACATATGGTTGATCATCGCCCAGTACAGTCGGTAGGAAAATGTCGGGGTTTCTTGTTGTATTAGGGTCATAGTCATTAAGCTAGTCGAGAGTAACTACCTTCCCATTTAAAATAAACACCTTGACACAAAAAACCTAGGAGGATACCTCCTTCATGGCGTACATGTAAATATGCGCCAAGAGGATGTTGTAGTCGACTTCAACATTGACTACTTTGATATCGATCATAACCATCTTGCCCCCAAACTCTATGGGGACATTTTGGTACAATCCTTTTGGTTGGATGGTATCTCATCATACGCGCGAAGAGTGATAGATGATGGGACCAGCTTAAGAGATCCTAATTGTTTGCATACTTTTGCGTACATGACGCAAGTGGATGTGTGTTCATCGATGATACAATGATGGATCATGACGTTTTTTTATCGTAAATGGAACTTGAAATGCGACTGATGACGGTAGTCGTAGATCACCTTTTTCGAGATCAAAGGTTATGTGTTACACCATATTTTGCCACCTTGTGAACATTAGCACTCCTTGGCCTCCCTTACCCATTTGAAGACCCATAGCCATATATTTCATTCTCTTTGAACCCATTTTTCCCTATTTTTCTTCCTGTACGCGATTTGCTTCAATACACCTCGCATATACGCTTGTTGCATTACTACAGCGAGTGTACATCTATTTTTGGTAAATAAAAGTAAAATCTCTATTTTTCACTCCAAAAAGCGGCCATTGTGATCTTTGGCCTTCCATGTATCTTGAAACGACTCGATCCAACCTTTCACTTTCCTTTGGAGGGTTATATATTGAGCTATTGTGATGCATAGAAGGAGGAGAAAGATAAGAGCATCAAAACTCTACCAAAATTTTGCCTTGATTTCTATTGGTTAAGTCTATATCCATTGATCCTAGTTGTTGTGAACCATTTATGTTCACCTCCCAAACTCGTTCATATTTTGTGAACGATTTGTTCTTTTACTCGTGAGTTTGCCATTGTATGGGGGATTGAAGTGGTGGAGGCACAAGTGGAGGGACTTAGTTCTTGGTTCAGATGAGTTTCCAACAGGAGGTTGTATCTTGTAATAACTGTTTACATTAATATAAATACTCATTTTCTCGTCCATTTATATTGTGAATGATCATTTATTATCATTGGGTACATTTTCTTATATATATCATGGATTATGCTATTGTATATGCTGACCTCTTCTATATATCATATACACTTGTTTGCGCTTATTGTTGAGGCTAAGCTGTAGGTCCAAGTGTTGTGATTCGAAAGCTCAACGAAATTCTTCATCGGACGTCCGGTTGAGGTAGGTCCTTTATTGTGTTTATTAGCATTTACATTTATATAACATATGTTGGAAAGTGAGTTTATTTCTCAATTCCATTTGTCTATTGTGGTATACCCCAAGCCATAGGAATTTTTTATCCGTAACAAAAATGGCGACTCCGCTAGGGAGAAGCCTCCGTTTGGGGTCTTTTGGGAAAAATTTCCTTGTTTTGGTTCGTTGTTCTTTCGGGTTTCTGTGTAGCTAGTTGGTTGTCAGGATTTATATAGAAAAAATCCTGAGTTTCTTGGATTTTTGACTCATTTTTGTTTACCTATCCTTCCCTCTACGCGACTTTGTTGTGGTTTACCCACATATACACGTGACTGTTCTTGAACCAGCCCACGTACATATGCTACTGTTCATTGAACCGTTGCATACAACTTGGTGTTAGCCTTGTTTCTAGTGTTTAGTTGATTTTGGGTGAGTTCTGGGTGTTCTTGAGTCTTGCTGGGCCTGTATACTGACTTTTTCTTTCCTTTTTAGTGACTGGAAGCTCCTCTTTCTTTGTTTTTGAGAAATTTTCTTTTTAGCCCTTTTTCTTTTTTATAACTCTTTTTCTTAGTTGAGTCTTACTTTTTGGGTTGTTGGGTTATCTGCATTGCATTCTCTGCATATTTTTTCTGAAAAGTATTGATTCTAGCTGCATTTTCATTTATTTATATTGAAAATACAATTTTTGTTTTGTTTTTGTACTTGCATTTTGCATTTGAGTGCTTGTGACTGCATTAGGGCTTGATTGGGCATGGAATCTTGTAGAGAGATTTCATTTTATTTCTGAAGAAGAGACTGTGGTTTGAATTTCATTTAGGCGCATTTATATTTCTATTGGAAGACGAGTCTAGTGTTTTCATGGTGTGCATATTATTGAGTCATTTCATATCACTAGTTTCATGGCCATATTCCTTTGAGTAAGCACATCCAATAAAATTAACGGTTAATTAAAATTGATTAGAACATTTTTATTTTCTAGGGCGCACCAACAAGTATAGGTTGTAGAGTCTTGGAATAGAACCTGTGGGAGTAAACAATCTAATACTATCAAACAAACATTATGTGCCTGATGAGGGAGTGGTTAAAACCATGGTATACATCGGTGTTCTTAGGAGGCTCTACTCACACCATATTTAAGCACAAGGTCACAGGAGGTAGCTTGCAGAGATAGCCCTCCAATACTTGCTGAACATGGGAGATATATCCAGGATTTGTTCGTATCTAGGTACTCTTGAGGGAATTTACCCTTTTGAGTTTCGGGCTTAGCTACCCTGCCCATATGGAGGATCGCACCTGCGACTATTCCCCTGAGCATTGGTTATATGTGGTGACCTTAGTTTCCTTACCTAGTGTTACAACGTAATCTTCCACCTTGTGAGCATCAACACTCTTTGGCCTACAGGATCAATTTTACCGAATCAGATCCACTTTATATCCTTCAGACACACTATTTTCCCTATTTTTTCCCCTGTACACTAGTTGCATCACTACAACGGGCGTACCCACGAGTTGCGTGACTATAGCCCGCTGGTAGCATGTAAAATGGTAAAAATCACTAGTTAATTACTTTTTACTCCCAAAAAGCGGTCATTGGGTGACCTTTGACCCTCCATTTTCTCCGAAACGCCTCGATGTGTCCTTTCACTTACCTTTGAGAGGACTGTATATTGAGCACATATGGCTTATGGATGGGAGGAGGTAAGAGAGCAAGAGAAATCTAGTGGATTTTTCCCCTATCTTGAGTCTACACTCATTGCTCCTTGTAGTTGTGAACCCTTTATGTTCACCTTCCAAACTCCTATCATAGTTTGATTTTTCCATTCCATGGAGGATTGAAGTGGTGGAGGCACAAGTGGATTGACCCAGATCTTAGTTCAGATTGGTTGCCAACAAGAGGTCTTATCACATTGTACTTCTTGTTATTTATTAATAGAAATACTCATATTCTCATCCATTAATGTTGTGAATGTTGTTTATATTACATTGGGATGCATTTACTTATAATATCACGGACCGTTTCTATTGATGATGTTAATATCATTTATATATTATATGCACCTATTGTATATTGGCTGTCAAGACTAATTTGCAGGTTCAAGTGCACTGATTGAAGGCTCCAATGGGGATCTACACCAAACATTTGGATCGAGGTTGGTTATGTTCTTCATTATCTTAGCATTGTCATTTATATAGCAAAGCATTGAGAATTGAGTTAATTTTTGGTAGTCAGCTGTCTGTTGTGGTCTACCCCAAGCCATAGGAAGTTTTCTCCAACACAAATATGGTGACTCTGCTAGGGAGAACATCCATTTTTGGGGATTTTTGAGCATTAGTCCTTATTTAGAGTTGTTGTTTATCGAATCTCTGTGTCACTGATTGGCCGTTGAGATATACTATAGAAAACTGGGTTTTTTTGAGCCATTGGACTCTTTGTTTTCCCATTTGCTTTTCCCTACCCGCGGGTGAGCTTAGCTCTGCCCGTGTCTACCCGCCTCTGTTTACACTACTGCATGCGGGTACCCACAGGTATTCCTTCGACAGTAGAGTACAAATACGGCTTTGGTTGTTTCATGACCTTTGGTTGTTGCTAGGTTGGATTTGAATGATCTTGACTCTTTATTGGCCTGATTCTTGACTGTTCCATGCCTTGTTCGTGACCAGAACTCCTCTTTTCTCTTGGTTTGAGCCTTGTTGGTTTTTTACCCATCCGTGGATTTTGCCTTGTTGGTTTTTATCCGTCTAGCTCATTCCGTTGGTTGAGTCTTACTGTTTGGGATCTACTAGGTTTCTGAGTGATCTCCCTTTCATTTATGTAACTGAATAGTAGGATTTTGCTTGCATTTTTCATTTCATTAAATTGAAAAATTCCAAAAACAAAGTTTTGCATTTTTCTTTTGTTTATAAGTGAAAAAAAAAAAATTTACTTTTATGTACTGCATTTTGCATCGAGCGCTTACTGCTTTAATTTAGATTCTGCTTGTGCATTGAAAATATAAAAGAGTTGCATTTTTATTTCGAAAACCATTGGATTGATTTTGCATGCTAGTGGCATTGTTTTTATTGGATAGATGATTCTAGAGTTTGACGATTTTGCATACTATTGAGTCATATACATCACTAGTTTCACGACCATATCCTTTGAGTAACCACATCCATTAAAATTAATGCTTAATCTAAAATTGATTAGAACGATTTTATTTATAGGGTACACCAACTAGCATAGGTTTAGAGTCTTGGAATAGATCATTGTGAGTAAACAATCCAAGACTACTAGACGAAACATTATGTGTCTGACCAGGGAGTGGTGAAATCCATGGTATGCATCGGTGTTCTCAGGAAGCTCTACTCAGACCAGAGTTAAGCATGAGGTCACGGGAGGTTGGTTGCGGAGATATCCCTCCAATACCGGCTGAACGTGGGAGATATTTCCAGGGTTTGTTCGTATCTGGGGACTCTTGGGGGATTTGACCCTCTTGAGTTTCGGGCTTAGCTACCCTGCCCATATGACGGATCCCACTTGTGACTATCCCCCTGATCATTGGTTATACTGCAGTGACCATAGTTACCTTACCTAGGTATCGCATAGGGTACTTGCAGTGGTTATACTGTTTGTGTCCTGAGTTAGATAGGGGTTGGACAACAAAGTTGTTTGTTGCCGAGGGTTACAGCCCTTTGCACGCAATGAAGCCTGGGTGCCTCTATAACTGATTCTGTTACCTCCGGCTACAGTTTGGGAGTCTCAAGACTCTCTCAGGAGAGACATACCGACTCTAGTGTCGGGAGCTCATTTAGCCACTTTGTTTGTCTACTCTTGGCTGTAGTTTCTCTAGGTGTGTGCTTTTGATTTACTATTTTTGATCGATAGTTGGCTGTTAGGAGATGTTGTGATTTTATATTCTCTCCGAATATATCGTGGCACAGAGTTCTACTCTCCATCGATCTCATCGTTTGGCTGGTTTAAAACCGGCTGAGCTTTCACGTCGTGTTGCTAGGGGACGTCGACGGGCTCCCTCCGAGTCTTCAGATTCTTATGAGACATACGCTCTTGAAGTCATGATTTTTGCACACTCTGACATGGGAGAAATCCCTACGACTCCATTGGGTATAGTTGAGCACACTTCAGACACCCCTACTCCTCGTGAGGTGTGGGGGGGAGATCCACCTGAGACCCAACCTAGTTTGTTTGGTCCGGATCCACCTCAGACTTAACGTAATTTGTTTAGTATGGATCCACCCGAGGACGACCCGTTCGATCCCCCATATCCAAATAATTATTTATATGGGATGCTAGAGTTACACGATGACACAGGTCCTACAATCAACCCTACCGCGTTCTCATATGGTATGCCTAATTACAACACAGTTGATCCTTTAGGCATGTTGGCACTAGTCATGGTGTTGGAAGCACTACACCCAGTGGGGGCAATACCCTAACTTGGGGCACCACATTGTCCACTCACACCCATAGTATGGGGACCGGTCACATTCCTCCTAACAATGCCAATGTTGGAAGACGACTGCCTCCTAGGACTACCCAACCTAATAGGAACACTATTCGCAACCCGACTCGCCATCCAGCACCTAATACACATGTCGCTACCCGTCAACCTATGACGACTTTCACAAATGTTAACTCTCCTCCCAACCACGGAGGTGGACATATACCGCATACTTTTACGTCTACTGCTGCTACTAGTAATGCTAATGTAGGAGGTGGGAATATAATTTATCCTCACGGTCACAACACCACCATTCCTGCTACTAGTAACACCAATATTGGGGTTGGGAATACATATCATACTTATGGTCACCACACGACTGCTCATGCTAATCTAAATGCTTACACTGGGGGTGGGAACATACCTTACCATCATGGTCATTACAACATGGTTCCCACTATGAATAGTATGTATATGCCCCATACTTATGGTGGAAACCCTTACTACAATACAGTCGGTGCTGGCCACCAGTACAACCCACCTCAATATGGTGCTTAGAACACATATATACCTTCTTACCCCCACACGGGTTAGGTTGGAGGAGGTTATCAACCTTATGGCCATGGTCACGCTTATGGTTAGACAGGTCCGTATAATCAACAGTTTAATGCTCATGGTCAAGCGTTTGTTCCTTCTTATCCTTCAGGTTCTTACAATCAACCTTTTATGGGAGCTTATAATCAAGCTTTCCAGCCGCAGCTCCTGTTCCTTGCACATTTGAATCTTCCAGATCTTTCGAAGCTCACGAATGATCCGGTGTGTCACGGCCCTAGTTGGCCTCCGGTTCCTACCAAGCTTCCTTTGGACATTCCTAAGTTCGAGGGGAAAGGTGGTGAGGATCCGGGTGATCATGTCACAACGTTTCACCTATGGTACTCTTCCAACTCGTTGAACCACGACTCTATTAGATTATGACTATTTCAATGCACCCTCATGGGGGCAGCTGCGAAGTGGTATGTTGAGTTTCCTGGGAACACTTATAGGGGATTCAATGAGATCGCTTTGGTTTTATTGGATCATTTCCAGCTGTCGGTTTGTTATGACACTGGTATTGAACTTTTATCTACCTTCCGTCAGAATAAGGCCACGCATATTTCTGACCACGTTCAAGGGTGGCGTCGGTGGAAGAGGTTAGTGAAAGCCAACATTCCTCCAGAGTTTCTGTTGGAATGGTTCCTCAAGTCACTACTTCCATATATTGCCAATGATGTTTCAATGTCTGGTATTATGACTGAGGAACAAGCCATCTTAAAAGTCTAGCAATTATATTTACTATACTCTCAGTCTGGCATTTTGTGCAACATCATCCCTGATGCACCGCAAACAAAACATGAGCCCAAGATAGTTCCTGGACTGCATGCCGATGGCATTGTGGGATCCGCAAGTACTTGCCCTGTAGATTTGGTGGCTAATCAAATGCAAAATTTGTTGTTCAACCAATCTACTCCCAGATAGGTTCACACCTTGTCCACTTCCACCCCATCGTCCGATGTACACACTGTGCAAATGACAAAACCATCGGGTAACCAACAACTTGGTGGTAAGAAGAAGGGGAGAAATAACCGTAAGGGTGGAAACAATGGGAACAATAATAGCAATCGCAATACCCCTCGTAAGGAGAATGCCAACCCTCCTCGGGGAGGCGAAAATGCTGGTGAGGACCGTAAGCCTAAGCGTAAGGTGAAATTTTCTTATAAGCTTTGTGGGGAAGATCATCTTACTCACTTGTGTCCTCAAATCGAAGAAGCATCAAAGCATTTGGCACAGAGCTCAGTTGTGTTGAAGGATCCTCTTCCTCATCATCATCAAAACATGGCTTCGCATGCTCCCGCCATTGGTTATGGACCTAATGAGACTCCAACGTCTTCTTCCAATACTAGTGGTTATGGATGCGTGAATATGGTTCAATCGGAGGTTAGTGTTGCTACTCATCAAAGTGATTATGGTGCACCACAACCTAATATGGGGAATGAGCCTCCCCCTCCTCCTGATAATTCCTTGCATATCGAGAAGCCCTCTATTATCCCGTGGATACCGAAAGGTGTTCTTAAGTGCTCTATGCATAATCCCAATTCCCGAGCCGCCCAGAACTACTCCATTGTAGAATATTTGGGTCAAACTCCATGTGCCATGTCAGCTCTTGAATTTTTACAGGCATGTCCTTCTCAAAGGCATGCCCTTTTGTGTGCGTTAAGAGTTCAAGATGGGAGGAGTCCCAATGTTATCAAGTTTGACACTACTGATGTTCAACCTCGCTCACCTCACCACATGGCTTTTCAAATCCATGTGGAGTGCCTTAAAACATTCATCAAAAGAATGGTGGTTGACGAAGGCGCTTCCGTGTCAGTGATGTCTTTAGCTTGTTGGAAAGCTCTTGGCTCTCCTCCTCTACTCACGTCTAGAACAATGCTCACTGCATTTGACGGTAGGTCAGTTAAGCTGCATGGTATAATCCCTTCCATTGTTGTTTGCTTGGGAGGTAAACCTGTGCCTATTGAAGTCGAAGTGGTTGATGCGCCCATTGACTACAACCTTTTATTGGGTCGGAATTGGATGTACGCTATAAAAGCTGTCACATCTACTGTGTTCAGGATCATCTGCTTTCCACATGAAGGCAGGATTGTGACAATAGATCAGCTGGATTTCGTTAATCCTCCTCCCACAGCATCCACGGGATCAGTAGTCGTGCAAGTTACAGACTCTCAATCGGAAACTAGGAGCATGGGTGTTGGGATGTACCCTTCATTGATGGGATCTTATGATTCCCTTTACCCGTGAATTTTATTGGAACTGTTTCCGACAATACGCCTCCTCCTTTGCATAATGTACCATTCTGGACTTCATATTTTGATGATCCATGGACTTTATCGTCCACGAGTTATAGGTCTGGAGACATTGTGCACGTCGGGATGTCTATGCCACTGTCTACTGTTGAGATTGCTTATCAAGATATTCAACAAGCCACTGCAGAGATGGATCTCCCCTCTTCTCGGACAGTTGAGGAAGATCACGTTACGCTGCTAGTTTGGGTAGTCGACTCGTCTTGTTCGAACGGTTTCCTTGATGGTACTTTACCTTCGGATGAAGCTAATATCGAGGCCATGTGTGGTAGTGAGAGACCTTGGGAGGATATGCATCATCGCTCTTATTTCCTTCCCAACTTCGATCTCGCCAAACAAGAAGAGTTCAGGACGACTCTTGTAGAGATGGTTGGTCACCCTGTGGCTCTTTTGGGATCACATGAGATTTATGTGGAGGGGAACATGGCTAATATTTCCCCAACTCAACCGATCAACATCTCTCGCACTCCTAAAACGATTGAGAACATTTACATCAGTGACGATTTCTCTCCTGAGGAGGTTTCCATCTACACTGAATTGTTTACTGAAATTCGGGAAGCTTTCTTCTGGTCATACAAGGAGATGCCAGGATTAGACCCTAGTATTGTCGACCATGAGATTAGAAAGTATCCTCATGTTAAACCGGTTCGGCAACGTCTTCGTGTTGTTAACCCTAGGAAGGCAGCCGCTATCAAGGCAGAGGTGGAGAAACTACTCAAAGCTGGTTTTATCTACCCCATTCCCCTTACCGAATGGGTGTCAAACCCCATTCCTGTGGATAAGAAGCAGGGAACGATCCACATATGCACTGAGTTTAGAGACCTGAATCGTGCATGCCCGAAAGACAATTTCCCCACTCCATTCATTGATCAGATATTGGATGCTTGTGTGGGAAGTGAGATTTTTTCGTTCATGGACAACTTTTCGGGGTATAACCTTATTCAAATCAAACCTGAGGACCAACATAAAACTGCTTTCATTTGTTCTTGGGGTACATTTTCATATCAAAAAATTCCCTTCGGCCTTAAAAACGCCGGAGCTACGTTTCAGCGTGCCATGACCTATTCCTTTCACGACCTTAAAAGTATAATGGAGGTTCTCTTGGATGATCTTTCCGGCTATTCTCGTAAGAGAATGGACCACCCCAAGCACCTTCGTTGGATTCTCGAACGATGTATACACTACAAGATCCAATTGAATCCCAATAAATGCATCTTTGCAGGTCGCCTTTTAGGATTCATAGTTTCGAAAGAGGGTATTAGAGTCGATCCTCTTAAAGTTGAGGCAATACTTCAGTTTCCTCCTCCGCGCAACTTGTTTCAACTTTAGAGCCTCCAAGGGAGAGCTACTTTTCTACGCCATTTTGTAGTCAATTATGCTCATCTTACCGAAGGTTTCGTGCATTTATTTAAGAAAGACACATCGTTTATCTGGGATGAGCGAGCCCAGCAGTATTTTGATGCCCTTAAGAAAGATTTGGTATGGGCCCTTGTGCTCATTCCACCAGACTTTGCACAAGATTTTATACTTTATGTGGCTGCATCTCAAGAGACGATTGGCATGGTCCTGGTTCAAGTTGATGATGCGCTCATCGAGCATGTCATCTATTACCTCAGTCGAAATCTAGTAGACGCTGAACTGAGATATACTCACGTGGAAAAGTTGGCACTTGCGACTGTACATGCATTCCAACGGTTACAACACTATATTTTTCTTAGAACAACCACAGTTGTAGTGCACATCAATCCATTTCAGTTCGTGATATCACGATGCCTTATACGGGGGAAATACAACAAATGGATTGTGATCCTTCAAGAGTTCGATCTTGATTTTGCTTCAACGAAGTCAGTAAAATCATTGGTGTTTGATGAGCTTATGTCGAACCTTCCAAGACTTGATGAGGATGTCATCCATGAAGATTCCTTTGTGGATGAAAACTTATTTCTTATCTCGTCAGAGGACCCTTGGTATGGGGATGTCATTGTATATCTCCACACTTTGAAGTTTCCTCCACATTATTCAAGGGACGAGCGATGGCATGTGAAACATCACGCTAAATATTATACTATCGTCGGTGACACTTTGTATCGCTGAGGAAAGGATTCTATTCTCCTTCATTGCTTAACTCATGAAGAAGCGGAACGGGTGCTTAATTATTGCCATGTTGGGGCGTGTGGCGGTCACTTATCCGGGCTTGCTACATCCCAACTTATTATGCGAGCTGGTTACTTTTGGCCTTCAATCTTTAAATATTGTATAAATGCTGTGAAGAGATGTCACCCTTACTAGGTGTTTTCTCGGAATATACACTCGCATCCAACGCCCCTCTATCCGGTCGTCACCGTCGATCCCTTCACCAAGTGGGGGATGGATTTCATGGATTGCAAACCAACTTCGGCTGGGGGGCATCACCATATCATAGTGGCCGTGGACTACTTTTCCAAATGGGTTGACGCCATGCCTACTGTAAAAGCCGATGGTGCTACAACAACCCATTTCGTGTTCAATCAGATTATTACTTGATTCGGTATTCTGAAAGAGATTGTCACTGACCATGGCAGTCAATTTCAGAACAAAATGATGGAGGATTTGTCTCTTAAGATTGGGTTTCGTCAACAACACTCATCTTCTTACTACCCCCAAGCGAATGGTCAAGTTGAAGCAGTCAATAAGTCTTTGAAGACCATTCTCCAATGTACCATCCAACAAAGCAAGAACAACTGGCACATTATGTTATATCCTGCTTTGTGGGCATATCGAACCGTAGTTAAGACTGCCACCGGGTTCTCACCATTTCAGCTAGTACACGATGTGGAGTCGATTTTACCAATTGAATGCGAAATCCCTTCGCTTAAACTGGCCATAGAGCTCCTCCCTGATACGACGGGTCTTGAGCAACGTTTAATCCACCTTGAGCAACTGGACGAGCAATGTCAAGATGCTGCCATGGCTATAGATGCCAATAAATGTCGTATTAAGGTTCAGTATGATAGGTCTGTCCATCCCCGAAAATATGTTGAAGGTGACTTGGTCCTCTTATATGACCAAGCTAAAGAACCCCTGGGGGCAGGCAAGTTTAATCCCATGTGGCACGGTCCTTACATTGTGAGGCGTGTCCTGGAAAAAGGATCCTATGAATTAGAAGACTATGAGCGGACTATCTTGAAGGAGACTAGAAATGGGCTCCACCTCAAGCAGTATTAGACTTGAACCTTTGGTTCAGGATAATACTTTTGTATAATACTGTATAGTTATTTTTGTACATAGTTTAGCTTTCTTTTGGTTTTTCGGGTCTGGGATTAGCTTCCATTTGATTGAAAAATGTCAGTGGAGTTTCCTATGTTCTTAGGGTTCGCAGATGGTGCTAGCCGTCATATGCAGCAGCTTGCTTCTGCTGCTTGGGTTATTTATTCACCTGACCACCTAGTTGTGTCCTCAGGAGGTGCTTGTCTTGGTCCCACATCTAATAATGTGGCTGAGTATATTGTTGTTATCAAGCTACTTCGGGATGCTATTTCACATGGCATCCAGTCCTTAGAAGTCCTCCTGGATTTATAACTAGTTGTGTCTCATTTGAATGGTTAGTACCGTGTGAGGGATCCTACACTACTACGAAAATTCCTAAGGGTAAGACTCTTGGAATGAAATTTTGTTTCAACTACATACATTCATGTTCCTAGAAGTTTTAATCATATATCTGATGCATACGCTAACTATGTATTAGATTGGCATTTGTCACATCCACAATGAAGCACACAAATAAAAGATGCATTCATACATTTGTACATACACACATATAGTAGAACTGGAGAACCAAAGTTTTTATAAATAATATGTCCAAAAAATGGTAGTGTCATAATACAAAACTAGAGCTCGTATCCCTCAAAAATATACATATCGATACAAAAAATGGGACTCTGAGATCTCTACTCCCTACGAGGAGGCCTAGATGCCGCCCCGATAGGATGTGTCTCATAGTAATACTGTACTGCATTTGCGACATGCTGCAGTAGTCACACCCAGTTACCCAGCACACCCACTACCTAGCGCTGCATATCCTCTGGTAGCTATGCCACCTCAACTTGTGGTACCCTGGCGGTCATCCATGATAGGTTGGCCCACAGATTCGGTAGTGTATGCTCTGCTATAGCACCTACTACCTCATCACCCCTGCCCCTGCGATGATGTCTCGGGAAACCCTCGGGTCTCACTGGACCTTTTTCTGTGAGAAAATAGTCAAACATTAATAAATGATACTACCCCCAAAAAATATTTTTGCATTTACATCTATAATAAAAAATCCATAAAAAATTAATACACCAAAAACCCTAAAAATAGTACGCACTAATGTCTCCGAACGCTGCATCTAGTGGAAGCGACATGTCACGATCCTGGCGGAAGTCTATACCTGCATAGAGGTAGTCATCTATGGCTATGACTTGTTGGTCCCACCAGTGAAAGAACTCCTCTGTATATGGTGATGCCTGACGGCCACCACCCTATCTCATCAAGACCTCGGCCCACCGAGTCATGGTTGGATCTCGGAGACTATGAGGAGGGACCTCAACCCTCAGACTGAGCCCCGGAACTCGCTCAAAGAAGAAGATGCATAAGATACTGCCATACCCAAAGTTTTTTGCTTCCCCTTGCTTGCACTCTGTCAGCTGGGTCTTCATGGACCCTAGTAGCGTGGTACACCAATCAAATATCATGGGCTGCATACACTACGATGCATAGAACATAACTGGCCTAGATGCCTGGTGTAGATCTTTTGAACCAGTAATCTGCACTAAGGTAGCCACGAAAACCTTCATGCTCAGGTTGACTATGGCTCTGATGGGAACCTGACTCCCTAGTGCTCGAGTATTTGGAACACAATACCGCTCTATATAGTCGAGGATGGTGATCCCACCACCCACAGAACGATATCGAAGGCTTGCCACCTCACCTCAGCGAGACAAAACAGTAATGAAGTAGATATCTTCCACTTCCAAGGAGAGTATTTCCTCGTCTAGGTTGAAGTTCTATGCATCAACGTCCCAATAATCTATCAAACGGCGGAGCAACAGGTTTTGCGCCCTCAAACCTCCTATGCTCCAAAATTTGTATAACCCACATGCTTGTAGCGCTTGCTATGCACGCACATCATTGCGGATGACCTCATCCACTTGGTCATGTTCCCTCTCTCTCCACTCTAGAACCATCCTGGAGAGAGAAAAACCACAGAGTTTAGTCAATTTAATTTAAAAAACTAGCTTTACGGCTGTACCCGCGGGCAAGTTTGCTTACAGAGGCAGGTACCCGTGGGAAAGTTTGCTTACAAAGGTGGGTACCTGTGGTCAATGCGTGCGTTGACTGTGAGTACCCATCCCTATCCACGACCCGCATAGTTATAGCCCGCGGGTAGCGCCGAGACCATTTAGGGCTTGGACAAACAAAAAATCCAACTGATGAAAATTGAAATAAAAGCATTGAAATGGAAGGCATGGATGAGATTACCAACCTGCTCCTGATGGTTTGATGAATGGACACCCGTAGCTCCCAGAATCAGCAGTTGAACATCAAGGTGAAAACTAACCACAAAACTCCAAATGGGTGAATAGTAAAAATGAATTGTAAATTGTAAATTTTTGTTACTATTTATAATTTTCAAAACCCACTTGTCTATTGTTTTCGCCATTTAATGCTGTTTTGGACTAATACAATGTCATGGAGTAGCATTTTTTGACCAAATTTCTTCGACGAAAGTTGTTTCCGAATGTTTCACACCTATAGTAGGTATATTTCACACCTGGCATATAGGTTAGATGTCATTTTCACATGCATTATGCATTTGACCTTTTGACCACTTTTGTAAACCCTAGGTGAGACCCTGCTTTTTAACTGACACGGAACCTTCACACTGTTATAGAAGTGTCGTTATCCGGCGGTAGGGCCTTTCCGAACATGGGCGCCCTAGTTAGAACCCATTTTTGCATTATGGTGCCCATGTCGTTGTTTGTCCTTAGTATTGGGAGTCCTTTGTAGTTACGCCATGACTGTGTGATAAAGACTCATACTCTACTTTGTCTTATGCTGGCCATCTCCCATAAAAAATCCCCCATTTATATCAAGTTGTGATTGCATTACATCATCCTGCTTGCCGCTTGAGCCTTGTGTCGGCTCCCGCTTACTCAGTTGTTTGCTTGGTGCCTGAGCACTTTTCTCGGTCGAGCCCTGTAGAGCTTACACATGCCCCTCACAGTTTGATGACCTTTTGACCCTAAGGGAACACCCCTCGAGTGTCCACATCTTGCACATGCTTCCTTGCATTGATCATAGGTATGTTCCACTGATTGGGACTAGTCTGCTCGCTATTTGACACTCGTTCCCTCACTTGTTGTACTATAATCAATTTTATTCTCTTTCAAGCTTTTCCAAATATGAAAAAGACCAAAAAAATCAAATATTCCAAAAAGTCAGATAGGATTATGGTTACTATTGTTTGTTGGCAGCTGTTGTGTCGCCTTTGAGCATAGCATTCATTCCACTCCATCCATTATGAGTCAGGACTATAGTTGGACCTTAGGAGCTGTACTTATTTCTCAGTTTACTCCACCAATTGGTTAAGCTTCCAGTCATTATGGAGCCCTTTGTGATGCCTCCTGCATCGCACAGTTTATATTGAGTCTATGCTGCCTGAGTCTATCCATCTTCTCATGCTCTTGTTCAAAGGAAGTCCTGAAACCAGAGTCGGCCATCCTTATTGAGTCAGTCCATTTCGCCTGAGTTCTTCCAAATCTTTCAGCGTAGCTGGTACCTCGTGCTGGTTGATGGGGGGTGCCTTAATGCCCTTCTTTTAGTGAGTCTCGTTCCATCGACTTCAACCCATTTATTCTGGAACTTGAGGCTTAGAGTTCTGTTGAGTACCTTGAGGCTTGCAGTCATCAGTGGCAGGTTCTCTCACCATCGACAGTTTTGGGAATACATCAATATCCCCTAATCGATGGATTCATCTTAGTGTTCGACCTCAACACATCTATTCATGCTTTGATGCTTGTACTCTGTGCCTTGATGCCCATTTTCATTATTGGTGGGTTATCTTGTGTCTATTAATGGTATACATCATTGACTGGTAATCAGACGATGTCACATCAGGTTTGAACTCAACTCCTTTATTCACTTGATGGGACTTGCAGCATCGAAGACTTGCGTAGAAGACCCCAGGCGATAATGGCATTCAGTATGTTGCTTATGATTATGACTTTACATCTGAGATATCACCTCTCAGATATCAGCAGTTTGTACCTCCAGTTTGTACCAGTTGTTTCCTTTTCAGTAGGAGACCATATCTTATTGTAGAGGGATCATAGCTATGATCACTTATGACATGTATTCACTATGTACTGCCTATTCATGGCCATTCTATTAGATTGTTGTACTACCGACATGTACTCAGGGATACTATTGTATTATGACGAGTGAGTTGCTCCTTCCACTTGTGTCTCCATCACTCCACTTCTGAGATTTATAATGTATTTCGGCCATCATAGCATCAGTCTCTAACCTCACTCATTAGGGGGCATCTGTTACAACGTAATCTTCCACCTTGTGAGCATCAGCACTCTTTGGCCTGCAGGATCCATTTTACTGACTCAGATCCACTTTATATCCTTCAGACACACTATTTTCCCTATTTTTTCCCCTGTACGCGAGCTGCATCACTACAGTGGGCGTACCCACGAGTTGCATGACTATAGCCCGTGGGTAGCATGTAAAATGGTAAAAATAACTAGTTAATTACTTTTTACTCCCAAAAAGCGGTCATTGGGTGACCTTTGGCCCTCCATTTTCCCCGAAACGCCTCGATGTGTCCTTTCACTTACCTTTGAGAGGACTATATATGAGCACATATGGCTTATGGACGGTAGGAGGAAAGAGAGCAAGAGAACTCTAGTGGATTTTTACCCTATCTTAAGTCTACACTCATTGATCCTTGTAGTTGTGAACCCTTTATGTTCACCTTCCAAACTCCTATCATAGTTTGAGTTTGCCATTCCATAGAGGATTGAAGTGGTGGAGGCACAAGTGGATTGACCCAGATCTTGGTTCAGACTGGTTGCTAACAAGAGGTCGTATCACATTGTACTTCTTGTTATTTATTAATAGAAATACTCATATTCTCATCCATTAATGTTGTGAATGTTGTTTATATTACATTGGGTTGCATTTGCTTATAATATCACGGACTGTTTCTATTGATGATGTTAATATCGTTTATATATTATATGTGCTTGTTGTATATTGGCTGTCAAGACTAATTTGCTGGTTCAAGTGCACGGATTGAAGGCTCCAACGGGGATCTACACCAAACGTTTGGATTGAGGTTGGTTATGTTCTTCATTATCTTAGCATTGTCATTTATATAGCATAGCATTGAGAATTGAGTTAATTTCTGGTAGTCAACTCTTTGTTGTGGTCTACCCCGAGCCATAGGAAGTTTTCTCCAACACACCTAGGTATCGCATAGGCCATTTGCAGCAGTTATTCTTTGAGTGTACTAAGTCAGTTAGAGTTTGAACAACACATTTTGTTTGCACATTGAAGTCTGAGGGCCCTCTGGTTATAGTTTGGGATTCTCAAGCCTCTTCTAGGCGAGACATACCAGCTGTAGTGTCAGGAGGTCCCTTGAGTCAGTCCCCTGTTGTGTGCATTTTGGTTGTATATTCTTTTAGGTGTGTGCTCTGTGATGATTTAGTAGGCTGTTAGGAGACTCTTATTTGTTGAATCTTTGGGATCATTGTGGATCGATATCCGTCTATCCTCTGATCCCATCGGTTGGCTGGTTTACCAGCTAGCGATCCGTTACAATCACTTCACAAGAGACATCGGAGGACTATCGGTGGTCCTTTATTCACATTGCATGAGATTCAGAGAGCTCCCACTATGAGTTCTTCATATGGCATGTCGAGATTCCCAATGACTCCATCCACTGGCACGAAGAGAACTTCCCCTCCTCACACGTACTCTTCGAGGAATGGATGGGAAGGAGGTTCATCACACACCACTCCTCATGGGTTTGGGGAATCCCATCCCACTAGTAGGAACCCGTTTGATGATACATGGTCATCAACTCATCTGTATGTTTCATCTATGGGTGTGTCAGGTGTTGGTTCAACATCCGTCTTCACGACCCCAGACCCTTTTACTTTTGGTATGCCTAGCTTTATGTCAAGTGCTACTTCCTCCCTCTCCAGTAGTCACACTAGCTCTATCATTGGGGTTGGGGGAACCATACCCACTTTTATTGGTTATTAGTTCGGGAGTGGTCACATCCCTCCCTCTTCTCCAAATGTTGGATGATGGTCTCCTCTTCATCAGCCCCTAGTGTTAGTGTGAATCCTTTCTCAAGTGGAGGTTTCACGGTAAGCATCATATCTACGACCTATATCACATCCGTTAACCCATATGCCTCTGCTCCCGTGCCTTCGAATGATTATATGATTCCGCATCCTCCCCCTCCTTCTAGTTCTTCGGCTCCTTGGGGTGGGAACATACCGATTTCTTATGGCTCTTACTTGGCTGGTTTTTCCACATCAAGTGGTTATATGGTACCCCATTCTTATGGAGGTAATTTTCATGGTTATTCATCCGGTTTCGGCCCTTATCCCATTCCCTCCTATGGATCCCCTTCTATGCACATGCCTATGTATCCTTATATGGTTCAGGTGGGAGGAACGTATTATCCTACTGGTTAGGGCCATGGGCTCTACCAGAGTTATTCGTCATCTCAAGTGTCGACCTTGGTGTCCACGGTATCATCCTCGCAGGGTCAGTCTCTCCAGGGAGCCTATGATCAAGCTTCATAGCCTCAGCTCCTGTTCCTCGCTAGGTTGAACTTGCTTGATATTTCTAAGCTCATGAATGATCCGGTGTGTCATGATCACTATACATGGTCCCCAGTCCCCACCAAGCTCCCTTTCAATGTTCCAAAGTTTGAAGGGAAGAAGGGTGAATATCCAAGTGATCACATCACCACGTTCCATCTATGGTGCTCCTTGAACTCCTTAAACCACGATTCCATCCGTTTGAGGCTATTTCAATGCACCCTTATGGGGGATGCTGCGAAATGGTATGTCGAGTTTCCTGGGGGAACGTATAAGAGCTTCAACGATTTGGCTTTATTTTTTCTAGATCACTTTCAGTTGCCGGTTCGTTATGACAATGGCACCAAAATCTTGTCCACCTTCCTCCAGGATAAAGCAATGCATATTTCTGATCACAATCAAGAGTGGCGCCGATGGAAGAGGTTAGTAAAATCCAACATTCCTATGAATTTTATCCTGGAATGGTTCCTCAAGTCTCTGCTCCCTTATATTTAGAAGGACATTTCATTGTCCAGAATTATGACTGAGGAACAAGCCATCTTTAGAGCCCAGCAGTTAGACCTGGTCTATGCTCAGTCTGGGATTTTGTATCACGTTATACCTAATGCACTGCGATCAAGACATGAGTCCAAGCCCACTCCTTGACCGCATGCTGATGGCATTGTTGGTTCCGGAAGTGATCATTCTGTATATATGGTTACGAATCAGATGCATAACCTATCTATTAACCAGTCTACTTGTCGACAGGCTCCCTCCTTGTTCGTTTCCACCCAGTCATCCGATGTACATTATGTGCAATCGAAGAACCCATCCTCTAACTAGCATCCTGGTGGGAAAAAGAAGGGGAAGAATAACTGAAGGGGTGGAAACAATAGGAATAAGAAAGGGAACACTAACCCTCCTCGGGATGGAGAAAATGCTAGTGGGGATCGCAAGCCCAAGCATAAGGTGAAGTTTCCTTGTAAACTTTGCTCTGAGGATCACCTTACAAATTTGTGTCCTCATATGGACGAAGCATCGAAGCACATCGTACAGAACCCAGCTGTGCTAACGAATACCCTTCCTCATCATCAGAATATGGCTTTTGGTGCTTCTGTCGCCATTCATGTGAATACTGAAACTTCGACTTATTATACTCATGATGACAGTTTTGGATGCGTAAACATGGTCAAATATGAGTTTTGTGTTGCTACTCGCTCGTGTGATTATGGAGCTCCACAACCTTCTTTGGGGAATGAGACCCTCCACCCAAGAATCCATTGGATATTGAGAAACCCAACCCTATGCCACGGGTACCGAAAGGTGTCCTCAAGCACTCAACACATAATGCTAATTCCTGAGCCAGCCAGAACTTCTCGATTGTGGATGATTTGGGCCAAACCCCATGTGCTATGTTGGCTCTTGAAGTCCTTCAGGATTGTCCTTCACAAAGGAACGCCCTTCTATGTGCTTTGGGAGTCCTCGATCCTCATAACCCGAATGTCATCAAGTTTGAAACTACTGATGTTCAGCCTTGGTTTCCCTATCATGTGGCTTTCCAAGTTCATGTTAGGTGTTTAGAGATGATCATTAAGCGTACTATTGTTGATGAAGGTGCTTCCACTTCAGTGATGTCTTTATCTTGTTGGAAGGCTCTCGACTCTCCTCCGTTGGAAAATTCCATGACCATTCTTACTGCGTTTGATGGTTGTTCTTTCAGGCCGCATGGTATTATCCCCTCCCTTGAGGTCCACTTGGGTGGGAATGCCGTTCCTATAGAGGTCAAGGTGGTCGATGCTCCCCTTGACTATAACCTTTTACTGGGTCAGAATTGGATCTACGCTATGAAAGCGATCGTATCCTCTATTTTTAGAGTCATCTGCGTTCCCCACGAAGAAAATATTGTGTCGGTCGATCAACTATCCTTTACTAGTTCCAATCACGTAGCATTGCAGGGATGTGTGGTCCCTCAGATCGAAAATTCTAAGCTGGAAACTGGGAATGTTGGTGTAGGATTATATTCCTCCTTGATGGGATATTTTGATTTTTCTACACCAATCTCCTTTATAGGAACCATCTCTGATGAGGTTCCTTCATTGCTACATCCTGTACCATTCTGGAAATTGTGCTTTAGTTATCCGTGGAGTCTATTTTCCATGAGTTCCTCGTCGGGAGACTCTTCGCACATCGGAATGGCCACGCCCTTGTCTGCAGTTGAGCTTGCTTATCACGATATTCAACAAGTCACTACAGAGCCTGATCTCTCTTCTTCAAGGACAGAGGAAGAAGATCCCATTACGCTGCCTGCATGGGTAGTTGACTCGTCTTGTTCACATGACTTCCTTGATGATAGTTTACCTTCGGATGAAGCCATTATCGAGGCCATGAACGACAATGAAAATTCTTGGGAGGACCTCCATCATAGATCTTATTTCCTTCCCAACCTTGATCTTATTGAGCAAGATGAGCTTCTATCAACTCTAGCCAAGAAAGTTGGTCACCCCGTGGTTCCTTTGGAGTCACATGGAATTTACGCGGAGGGAAATATGGCTAATATTTCCCCTAATCTCCCGATCGACATTTCTCGTACTCCCGGAAAATTCGAAAATGTATACATCGGTATTGATTGTTCCTTCGAGGAAATCCATATTTACATCAATTTATTCAAAGAGTTTCAGGATGTGTTTGCTTGGTCATATGAGGAGATGCCGGGTATTGATCCCAGTATTGTTGAACATGAGATTAATACTTACCCACATGTTAAGCATGTTCAATAACATCTTTGTGTTGTTAATCCTAGGAAGGGAGCCGCCATTAAGGAAAAGGTAGAGAAACTACTTAAGGCTGGTTTCATCTACCCGGTTCCCCTTACCGAATGGGTATCCAACCTTGTTCCTGTGGATAAGAAGCAGGGAACCATCGATTTGTGCAATGAATTTCGCGATATGAATCAAGCGTGTCCTAAAGATAACTTCCCCACCGCATTCATAGATACAATCTTGGCTGAGTGTGTAGGAAGTGAAGTATTCTCATTTATGGATGAATTTTTGGGCTATAATCAGATCCAAATCAAACCTAAGGATCAACATAAAACTCCATTTATATGTCCTTGGGGTACCTTCGCATACTGGAAAATTCCCTTCAGCCTTAAAAATGCCCGAGCTACGTTTCAGCGGGCCATGACCTATACTTTTCACGATCTTAAACGTATAGTGGAGGCTTACCTGGATGATCTTGCTGCTCACTCTCATAGTAGAGTGGATCACACAGGTCACCTCCGTCTTATTTTTGAGAGATGCCGTCATTAAAAAACTCGTTTGAATCCGAACAAGTGCATCTTCTATGTGAAAATTGGTCTCCTTCTAGGGTTTATAGTCTTGAAGGAAGGTATTAGAGTCGATCAGTTGAAGGTTGAGGCAATACATCAGTTTCCTCCCCCGCGTACTTTGGTTCAACTTCAGAGCCTCCAAGGGAAGGCCACTTTCTTACGTCATTTCATCGTGAAATTTTCCAGTCTTACTAAGGGTTTTGCGCTGTTATTAAAGAAAGACACCCCTTTTATTTGGGATGAACGATCCTAGCAGTCTTTCGAGTCTCTTAAGAAATCCTTGGTATTGGCTCCTCTTCTTAGTGCACCCTACTATGCGAGAGATTTTTTATTTATGTGACCGCGTCTCAAGAGACGATTGGTGATCTTGGTTCAGGAAGATGATATGCTCCCAGAGCATGTTATCTATTATCTCAGTTGAAACGTAGTAGACGATGAACTAAGGTATTCTCACATGGAGAAACTGGCCCTTGTGACTGTTCATCCAGTCCAGAGATTACGACACTACATCTTTATTAGGAAAACCACAATCATAGCGCAATTCAATCCATTTCAGTTCCTGCTTACACGATGTCTGATTGGGGGGAAGTATAATAAATGGATCTTCATCCTTCAAGAATTCGATCTTGATTTTTCCTTGGCGAAGTCTGTGAAGTATTTTGTTTTCGCAGAGCTGATGTCATATTTTCCTAGACTTGATGAGGAAGTGGTCCATGAGGACTCATTCGCTGATGAGCATTTAATCCTTATCTCGTCTTCAGACCATTGGTATGGAGATGTCATTGTATATCTCTGGACTCTAAATTTCTCTTCGCATCTTTCGCAAGATGAGCGATGGCATGTGAGACATCATGCCAAATATTATGTCATCATCGGTGAGAATTTGTATCACCGAGGAAAGGACTCCCTCCTATGTCTTTGCGTGACTCATGAAGAAGTGGAGTTAGTGTTGAATGAATGCCATAATGGGGCATGTGGTGGTCACTTATCCGGGCTTGCTACAGCTCAATGCATCTTGCAAGCGAGTTATTTTTGTCCTACTATCTTTAAAGATTGTGTTAACGATGTAAAGAGATGCCACCCTTGTCAGGTGTTTTCTCGTAATGTACGTTCTCATCCTGCCCCTCTTTATCTGGTCATCATCGTCGGTCCCTTCACCAAGTAGGGGGTTGATTTTGAGGATAGCAACCCAGCTTCGGTTGGGGGGCATCGTCATATCATAGTGGCTATAGATTACTTTAGCAAATGGGTCGAGGCCATGTCAACCATTAAATCCAATGGTGAAACAAAATCCCACTTTGTGTTCAATCAGATCATAGCTCAGTTCGGTATACTAAGAGAGATTGTCACTGACCATGGTAGTCACTTTCAAAATAAGATGATGGCTTATTTATCGCTTAATCTTGGGTTTAGACAAGATCACTCATCTTCGTATTATCCCCAAGCGAATGTCTAGTTCAAGGCAGTCAATAAGTCCCTTAAGGCCATTCTCCAAAAGAACATCCAACAAAGAAAGAATCATTGGCATATCATGTTGTATCCTTCTTTGTGGGCTTATTAAACCATAGTAAATACTTCCACCAGTTTCGAACCTTTCCAGTTAGTTCATGGTGTGGAGTCCATCTTACCGATTGAATGCGAGATCCCTTATTTGAAGCTAGCCATAGAACTCCTGCTTGATACTTCAAATGTAGAGAAACGCTTACTCCACCTCGAGCAGTGTTGGCATGGGACAAATCTGCAGGAAGTGCGGAAACTGACAGGTGCGAAAGGGTCATTCCGTGGAAGAAGGACCCTTTGCGGCGTTCGCGGAAGCACAAGAATTGTTAGATTAGTTAAGTCGGTCATGTGGACCGTTTTGTAATCAAATAGAAGCACATAAATAGAGTAGGATTGTAAGCCTAAGAGAAGCCAGTTTTGGATGATTGATCCTATCTTTTGGGTTTGTTTTGTATCCGCAATATGGTGTATTGACAGTTTCTACAAGGTTCATTCCACAGGGTTGGTGAATGAATGAAGATGTTCGGTTATGGTGTAATCTGTTCATGTATATGTAACTTCAGAATGTATTTCACCTATGTATATTGTACTCCTATAGAGATCTTATTATTCCTCTATACGAAAGTGTCGTCATTTGTATTGATAAGTGTCGCAAGTGTCGCAACTTGCAAGTGATGGGTTATTAGACCACCAAGTGTGGGGTCGGCCCTGATTAGTATTACCATGGGTTATTAGACTGAGTTAGACAAGTCGGCCCTGCTAGTTTATTAGGCAGGTCAGGTCATGTATAAATAGAGTGCGGGAGGCACTCTATTTGATCACTTCATTATTCACTTCTACACTCACCAGAAAGTGGCGCACAAGTGAGGAAGGAGGAGTAGATACTAGGAGGACTATCTATTGTACTTGGGTTATATCATTGCTCTTTCTATCTCTGAGGAAGTTGTAGGGTTTTTCACCTTTATGGTTTTCCCCAGTGAAACTCTGTGTGTCAATTGTCTCATGTGATTTCTTGGTGTGATTGATATGCATTTTTATGATTGATATGCTGTACATATTATTCTCTTAGTAAAGATCCTAGAGTACATTGAATTAATGCTAAAAAATTAACATGGTATCAGAGCTAACTTGAGAAGAAGACACTGTACAGTTGCGGAAGCTAGGGCTTCTTGTTTATTGGGTTTCTATCCACATTTCTTCAAAGGCAGTAGGGTATTTTGACTCTCCTCAACAAGGCGCATCTTTCTGTCCAATCAGATTTCAATTTTGGTCACTTTCATTTTTGGCCCTAAAAATTAGGGTTTCCACAAAAATAGGAATTTCTGAAATCGGAGACCATAGCTGGAAGCTCCTTGGAAAGTTCGAAGTTTAGAGCTTTGGATCGAACTTTTTGGTTGGGTGAAGCTCCGGGAAACTCAATCCCTAATTCAGGGTCCTCCTTAGTGAATCCAGGAGATTGAAAAGCATTTCTGAAGGGTGAAACTTTGCAGTTTTCAATTTCTGAGTATACCAGGCTGATCAGCTCATCAAGGCCCATCTTTCTATCCTTTCGGAAGTTTCAAATTCATATTTTGAATTTTTAGGGTTTCTCTGACAAACCCTAATCTAGCTCCAGATCCAGATTTCTGCAAATCAAGTGGTAAGACCTAAATCTTTTATTTCCATTTGAGTTTCTCATTAAAATGTCTCACCACACCAAGCTTGAGGATAAGCTTGAAGGGGCTGATAAATTCCGAGCATGGAAGTATAGGATTGGGTTAATCCTGGAAGAAAATGAGTTGGACACTTACATAAGTGAAGAGGTCCTTGTCCCAGAGGGAGAAGATACTAAGGACTTACATAAGAAAAACTTGGTCAAGGAAAAGAGGATCATTGTTGATTCTATCAAAGACCATCTCATACCACATGTGTCATCTCTGAAGACACCCAAGGAGATGTTTGATTCCCTGACCAAGCTATTTGAAGGAAAGAACATAAATCAAAAGATGACTCTGTGGAACCAATTGAAAGGCGCAAAACTTTAGAATGGAGAGACCATTCAATATTATTTCTCTATGGTCTCTTAGATCAAGGAACAACTTGAAGCTGTGGATGAAGTGTTGGATAATGGTGAAGTTGTCATGACCACCTTGAATGGCCTACCTAGGTCATGGGATTCCTTCATTCAAGGAATATGTGCAAGAAGGAAGTTGATCTCCTTCAGTAGACCGTGGGAGGAATGTTCACAAGAAGAGGCTAGGCTTGTAGCCCGAGAAGAAAAGATGGGAAGTGAAGATCAAGCTCTCACAACTCACACCAAAAGAAACAAGCCCAAGAAGGAGCACTCTCATCACAAGAAACCTTTTCAAAAGGGTAAGAACGATCTGAGATGCTTCACATGTAATGAGAAGGGACACTTTGCTGTAGATTGTCCTAAGAACAAAAAGGGATTCAACAACAACAACAAGAAGGGAAACAAGAAGAGATATCATGCCCATGCTGCTGAGGATGATGAACCTCCCAAGAAGAAGGCTAGAGAAGAAAGTGATGACTCATCTAGTGAAGATGAATATGTTCTAATCTCTGCTCTCATAGGTACTATCTCTCATGGATGTAATGATTGGCTTATTAATAGTGGGGCTTCCAAACACATGACTAGGTTTAAAGAATCCTTTGCAAATCTATCTGAACATGAGTCACCCCATAAGGTGAAACTTGGGGATGACTATCAATATCCTATCAAAGGAAGTGGTGAAGCCTCCTACAACCTAGACTCCAGGAAGTCTTTGAAGACGAAATATTTTCTATATGTACCTGGGCTCAAGAAGAACCTACTCTCCATATCTGCATTGGATGCAAAAGGCATGAGGGTTGCATTTGTAGATGGCCAAGTCCTAATGTGGCCAAAGGGTAAAACTATAGATGATGCAGTAGTGATTGGAGAGCAAGAGGGAGGATTGTACAAATTGAAGGGACAACTTGAACATGCCATGGTACATGAATCCATGGAGCCAAGTGAACTTTGGCATAGAAGACTTGCACATGTGCACTATAGAGCACTACCAATTGCAAGTAAAGCTGTAGAGGGTCTTTCTGAAATCAAGACAAATCATGATGGTATTTGCAAAGGATGTGCAAAAGGAAAGAACATTAAGAAGGAATTTCCAAGCAGTGAAAGCAAAGCTAAAGGGATCTTGGAAATTATCCACTCCGATGTATGCAGTCCGATGTCATCCAGTTCTCTGAGTGGGTATATATAATATGTCTCTTTCATTGATGATTTATCTAGGAAGACTTGGGTTTATTTCTTGAAGAATAAAGATGAAGTTTTTGATAAGTTCAAGGAATTCAAAACCTTAATGGAAAATCAAACTAACAAGAAGATCACGACATTCAGATCCGACAATGGTGGAGAATTCACTTCAGGTGATTTCAAGAAACTATGCACTGATTCAGGGATTAAGAGGGAGTTGGCCGCTCCCTACAATCCACAACAAAATGGAGTTGCAGAAAGAAAGAATAGAACAATCATGGAAGCAACACGAGAAATGCTGCATAACTAGGATATGCCTATGCATCTATGGGCAGAAGCAGCTAGGACAGCTGTATATGTGCAGAACAGAACACCTTACAAGATATTGGACAACAAGACACCAGAAGAAGTATTCTCTGGTAAGAAACCTGAAGTCATCCATCTCAGAATATTTGGTTGTCTAGTATATACACATGTTCCAAAAGGAAAAGAGGAAAAATATAGATCCTTCAAGAAAGAAGGGCATCTTTGTGGGGTACAATGAAAGATCGAAAGCTTACAGAATATACTTTCCAGGGTTCAAGAAGATTGATGTCAGCAAGGATGTAACATTTGATGAGAACTCAGCCTTGATCAAGTCAAGGAAGACACCTGTTGAAGATCATGAAGAACCAAAGGAAACCAAATTTCAAGACACCACTATGACTGAAGCAATTCCAGATGCAGATCATGAAATAGAAGATCCACAAGAACCTGTAGATCCACCCCGTGAGAAGAACTCTCACAAGAGGAAACCTGCATGGGCTAGAGAGCTCATTCAAGATGCAGAAAGGTATGGCATTCCAGAAGAAGAACATAGAGAAAGGAAGAGGACTAGATCTCATACAAACTATGTTGCCCTACTCTGTGATATTATGAACAAAGAACCTTCCAGTTATGAAGAAGTAGTGGAAAAGAAAGAATGGAAGGATGCCATGGTCGAGGAATACCAGTCGATCATGAAGAATGATGTTTGGGATGTAGTCCCATGACCTGAAGGGAAGTCTATTGTAACTTCCAAATGGATCTACAAGATCAAGCATGTTGCAGATGGCAGCATAGAGAAATACAAAGCGAGATTTGTAGCTTGTGGATTCTCCTAGAAAGAGGGAATAGACTATGAAGAGACTTTTGCTCCTGTAGCTAGGTACACTTCCATCATATCAGTACTTTCCCTGGCTGCAATGATGAAATGGAAGATACACCAGATGGATGTCAAGATAGCTTTCTTGAATGGTGTAGTCGAGGAGGAAGTGTATGTGGAGCAGCCACTTGGTTTTGAGACACATGACAGGGGGTCATATGTGTGCAAGTTGAAGAAATCCTTGTATGGCTTGAAGCAAGCTCCTAGGACTTGGTATGGTAGGATAGATAGCTTTCTATCCAATTTGGGATTTACCAAGAGTAAAGCAGATTCCAACCTTTACTACAAGGTTGAGGAAGGAAATCCCGTGATACTACTTTTGTATGTGGATGACCTATTTGTAACAAGTGAGGATCGATTGATTGCCGATACCAAGAGGAAGCTTGCTGCCGAGTTCGAGATGAAGGACTTGGGGATGATGGACTATTTTCTAGGCATGGAGGTGTGGCAGAGTGTAGATGGAATCTTCCTTGGATAAGGGAAGTATGCAATAGAGATCCTGAAGAGGTTCGGGGCTATGGCATCGAACCTGAAGCTTCTGTGTGATGCTTCATCTAAGCCGGTTGATGTCACGGTGTATCGTCAGATGATTGGGTCCTTGATGTACCTGACGAACACAAGACTAGATTTTTGCTTTGCGGTGAACACATTGAGCCAGTTCTTGACGGATCCCAGAGGTGTTCACCTGGTTGTTGTAAGGCATATTCTAAGGTACCTGAAGGGTACTATTGATTATGGGCTCAAGTATGATGCGAATCAAAATTTTAACCTGTAGATTTATGTTGATTCAGACTGGGTTGGCAGTGCTGTAGATAGGAAGAGCACTTATGGGTTCTGCTTCAGTATGGGATCAGGTGTGATCTCTTGGTTTAGTAGGAAGAAGTCCTGTGTAGCACTGAGTACAGCTGAAGTAGAGTATGTTGCAGCTTGTTCGGCTAGTTGCGAGGCAGTATGGCTCCGGAAGCTACTGTCTGAGTTATTTGATCTCCCACTAGATGCTACTGGTATCTTTTGTTATAACCATAGTTGTGTGAAGCTGTCTGAGAATCCATTGTTCCACGATAGGTTGAAGCACATTGAGATCAAATATCACTATATCCGGGATATGGTGCAGAGAGGAACAGTGAAGCTCCTGTATGTTGCGACGGATGAGAAGGTTACGAATGTGTTGACGAAACCACTAGCCAGAGTGAAGTTTGAGTACTTCAGAGAGAGGCTTGGTGTTCTTCAGATTGACAACACTTCGAGGAAGAAGTGATGGACACATTTGTAGGAGCCATTCCGAGCATGGTGAGAGGAGGATCCTTTCCATGGCTGTGGATGTAAGCGCTGGATGATGAGCATCAAGACGATGCTCCAATTACTGCTTGTTATGATCAGTTGGATCATGCAGATGCATATGCATCATGTTGGATGCTTGTTATGATCAGTTGGATCATGCAGATGTATATGCATCATATTGGATGCTTGTTATGATCATTTGGATCATGTATATGTATATGCATCATGTTGGATGCTCTGTGTGATCAGTTGGACCATGCATATGTATATGTATCAGGTGGATACATTGTATGATCAGGTAGATCATGTATGTTGATATGTATCAGGTGGATACATTGTATGATTAGGTAGATCATGTATGTTGATATGTATCAGGTGGATACATTGTATGATCAGGTGGATCATGTATGATGATATGTATCAGGTAGATACTTGGTATGCATTACGTGGATACATTGTATGATCAGGACGATCATGGATGACGAGCTTCAGGATGTTGCTCCAGATGATATGCATTAGGATGATGCTATGATGATGATGATGAGGTTGATCATGTGATGATGTACATCAGGATGATGTATGGTGAGTATCAGATTGATACTCCGTGGCCATGGATAGGTTGTGCAAGGGTAGCATGTAATACGTCCTGGAGATCTGGACAAGTTGTGCTAGTCACGTAAAAGGCCTCAAATGCTCTTTAGAGATCTTTCTTGGCAAGACACTCTTTTAAGGTTTTGCTAGACCACATGTAATACGTCCTGGAGATGTGGATAGGTTGTGCTAGTCACATAAAAGGATTCAGATTGTCTTTAGAGATATTGCTTGGCAAGACACTCTTTTAAAGTTTTGTGTGGACCACATGTAATAATTCCTGGAGATCTGGACAGGTTGTGCTAGTCACGTAAAAGGCCTTAGATGCTCTTTAGAGATCTTGCTTGGAAAGACACTCTTTTAAGGTTTTATGGTAGGGGTCACATGTAATAAGTCCTGGAGATCCGGACAGGTTGTGCTAGACACATAAAAGGCCTTTGATGCTCTTTAGAGATCTTGTTGGGCAAGACACTGTTTTAAGGTTTTGTGATAGTCACATGTAAAAGATCCTGGGAGATCCGATAGGTTGAGCTGTGTGCTCGTAAAATGCCTGGGATGCTCTTTCGAGGTTTTGTTGACGCACGTAATCAGTCCTGGGGATTCCACAGTATGGCCAATGATGATGAAGACCTACAAGTGGTGGGCCTACATCTAGTATGAAAAAGGACTGGCTCTGTAGAACTTCCTATGACAAGTAGATCGGAGATTGATTGAGATAGAAGCAGGAGTGAAAATGACGATGATTTGATGACGATGATCCAGTGACGATGATCCAGAGAAGAAGACTTGTGCTAGCAGATCTGTGTTGAGAAATACCTTCCTAGTTAAGAGGGATTGTTGATGTATATGTAACTTCGGAATGTATTTCACCTATGTATATTGTACTCCTATAGAGATATTATTCCTGTATACGGAAGTGTCATCATTTGTATTGACAAGTGTCGCAACTTGCAAGTGATGGGTTATTAAACCACCAAGTGTGGGGTCGGCCCTGATTAGTATTACCATGGGTTATTAGACTAAGTTAGACAAGTTGGCCCTGCTAGTTTATTAGGGAGGTCAGGTCATGTATAAATAGAGTGCGGGAGGCACTCTATTTGATCACTTCATTATTCACTTCTACAGTCACTAGAAAGTGGCGCACAAGTGAGGAAGGAGGAGTAGCTGTTAGGAGGACTATCTCTTGTACTTGGGTTGTATCATTACTCTTTCTATCTCTTAGGAAGTTGTGGGGTTTTTCACCTTTATGGTTTTCCCCAGTGAAACTCTATGTGTCTATTGTCTCATGTGATTGCTTGGTGTGATTGATATGCATTGTTATGCTTGATATGTTGTACATGTTATTATCTTAGTAAAGATCCTAGAGTATGTTGAATTAATGCTAAAAAATTAACATAATATCTGTCTTTATTCTTATGCAATGATGCGATGATGAATGTGAAAGATGTTATGTTATGTGAATGTTTTCTATTGATTGATGCGAATATGTTGTAGGTGTAAGAAGTAATGCTAATCTAAATAAGTATGTCGAGTATGTTGTTCTGAATGTTTGTTGAAATATGCAAATGACTTAAGATGCGAATGATAAGTTAATAGTATGTTGTGAATGTTATGGTATCTGGTTAGTGCGAAGGTAATGTGTGTGTATCCTCTACATCACTGTGGAAACTTGGTTCTAGCAGCCCCCTTATCCATATCGGGTGATACTGCACTTGCTTTGCAACTGTTGCTGGGAAGGGTTACACCTTTCCGGGCCGGAGTATAAGGGAGTTTGGGTTGATGGTTTGTTGGAGACAAGCAGCATCGGGATGCCACCGTGGCAATAGATGCAAATAAATGTCTTGTCAAGGCCCAGTACGATAGGGCTGTCCATCCTCGGCAGTATGCTGAAGGTGACTTGTTTCTTCTTTATGACCAAGCTAAGGAACCTCTAGGGGCAGGCAAGTTTAACCCGATGTGGCATGGTCCTTACATTGTGAGGCATGTCCTTGAGAAAGCATCCTATGTGTTAGAATACTATGAGGGGAACATCCTGAAGGAGCATAGAAATGGGATCTATCTCAAGCAGTATTATGCTTGAGCTTCTAGCTTGAACTGATACTTTGTATGTTATTGTATAGTTTTTGTACATAGTTTAGTTTTCCTTTGTTTTTTTCAAGTCTGCTAATTCGCTTCCTTTTGGTTGATAGATGTCAGTAGAATCTCCGGTGTTCTTAGGATTCACGGATGGGGCAAGCCATAATATGCAGAGGTTAGCTCCTGCTGCTTGGGTTATTTACTCGCCTGACAACCAGCTTGTATCTTCAGGAGGTACTTGTCTCGGCCCTACATCGAACAATGTGGCTGAGTATAGTGCTGTTATTGAGTTGCTTCGTGATGACATTTCACATGGTATCTAGTCTTTAGAGGTCCACCTGGATTCATAGTTGATTGTGTCTCAGTTGAATGGTCAGTACTGTGTGAGGGATCCTACGCTACTAAGGATATTCTTAAGGGTAAGACTCTTGGAACGTCATTTTGATTTGATTACTTATATTCATGTTCCAAGATGTTTTAATCATGTTGTTGATGCATACGCTAACTATGTCCTATATTGGCACTTGTCACATAATTAAAAGAAGAAATGAATCACACATTTAACATTCATACATCTGTATACATAATATAGTAGAGTCGAAAAAGTCATAGGTTTTTCATTATCGAAGTTTATATGTCCAAAAAGTGATGTCAGAGTACAAAATTGGAGCTCATAGCTCTCAAATATACATATATCTGATACAAAAATGAAATCCCATGGCATCTAATCCCTATGGGGAGGTCTCGCTGCCTCGGCAGGATGAGTCTTCATATAGTAGTGCACGACATTAGTAATACGCCAGAGCAGCCACACCCATGGAGTGTGTTCCCCCACTACATGACTCTCCATCGCCTCAAGGAGATGGTCCACCTCGATCATAGGTACCTTGGTGGCCATGCGACCTAGGTTGACTTGTATAGTCTCTAATGTGTGCTCAGCTATTGCACCTACTGTATCTCCACCCTTTCCTCTGCGCCAATGTCATGGGAAGCCTTGTGGTCTTCGCAGACCCAAGTCTACGAGCAAACAATCGATCATTAATACTTGATATCACACCAAAAATATTTTTTGCTTTTACTTAAAAAACAAAAAAAAAAACAAAATTAAATATTCGAAACTTAAAAAGAGGGTCTTACCAATGTATCAGAACACGGCCCCTGGTGGAAGTGGCATGTATCGATCTCCTCTATAGTCGATCCCCTCATAGTCATTGTCATCTATGGCGATCACCTGTCGCCGCCACTAGTGGAAGAACTCATCTGTATATGGAGAGGCCAGTCGGACACCCCCCTATCGTGTTAGTATCTCTTCCCACCGGGTCTAAGCAGGATCTCAGAGACTATGAGGAGGGACTTCCACCCTCGGACTAAGGCCTAGTATTCTCTCGAAGAAGAAACTGCATAGTATGCTCCCAAAGCCAAAGTTTTTGGTCTGCCCCAACTTGCACTCTGTCAGCTAGTGTTTCATTGTACCCAGTAGTGTAGTACACCAGTCATATACTGTAGGACTCAATCAATCAGTCGCATAGAATATCAATGGCCTCGAGGCTTGGTGAAGTGAAGCATACCCCGCTATCCTCTCGAGAGTGAGGATGATGATCTTCATACTCAGACTCGATATAGCCTCTATGGGGACTTGGCTACCCACTTTTTGGGTGCCCTCAATGCAATACCTGTCAATGTAGTCACTTATTGTGACTCCTCCCCCTATGTTGCGAGATTTGAGGCTTTCCACCTCTCCTCGACGGGATAATCTGGTAAGGAAGTATGTGTTCTCCACTTCCAATGGAAGTGGCTTTCTATCCATGCTGAAATGCTGAGCTTCCGGGTCCCTGTAGTTTACCAATTCAGTGAGTAATCGGTTTTGGGCCCTTAAACCCCCGATACTCCAAAACTTATACAAACCACAAGCTTGTAGTTCTTGTTGGGTGGCCAAATAACCTCCAACTTGATGATCAATTTCATCGGGCTCCCTCTCCCTCCAATCTATCACCATCCTGTGGAAAAATCAAGGAGTTTTTAGGGTCAAAACATGTAAAAAACCTTACCCACGATGCTATATGCGGCCTTTTTCAGAGACAGTTACATGTATACGCGGTTTACTTTTGGTTTTCCCGCGCATACTCGACCCTCCACATGACCCGATGAACCATGGCTCGCGTACAGCGCAAAGGTGGGCATAAAATAATTAAAAATACTAAAAATATACCACTAAAAAACAATTTGAAAACCATAGATTTGAAGGGAAGGATGAGAACTCTTACCCAGTCTCGACGGCTCGCGATTTCATCGCTCCTAGATCCTGGAATCGTCACTTGAACATTGAAGGTAAAAACCACCAAAATGCAATATGTTGGGTAAAAATGAAAATGGTATGGTAAAAATATTTCTTTTTACTATTTATTACTTTTCCCTACCCAGTTTTATATAGTTTTTACTATTTTTAAGAGCCTTCTTGACTAATATGTCATTGTGAGGTATCTTTTTGAGCAGTTTTTTTGCGTCGGGAGTGGATTTTGAACCTTTTCGTGCCTTCAGCAGGTATTTTCTACACCTGTCATATAGGTTAGGATGTCATTACGCCTACATTATTGCATTGACCTTATGACCATATTCATAAGCCTTAGGTGCAACCCCGCTTTTTAACTGACATAGAACCTTCATGCCGCTTTAAAAGTGTCGTTACTTGGCAGTAGGACCTCTCTGATCATGGGTACCCTAGTTAGATCCATTTTTATGTCTTATGGCACCCATGGAGTTGTTCCTCCTTAGAATTGGGAGTCCTTTGTAGTCCCGCCATGACATTGCAATGAAGAATCATAATATGATTTATCTTTATTCTGGCCATCTCCCATAAGGACACCCCCATTTATGTCGAGTTGTGAATGCATTGCATTATCCTGCTTTCCTTTGAGCCTTGTGTTGGCTCCCGCTTTCTCATTTATTATCCATTTTCCTTAGCACTTTTCCTTTTGAGCCAAGTAGAGCCTTAATTTATCTTTCGCAGCTTGATGACCCTTACCTTGAGGGAACAACCCCTCGAGTGTCCATATCCTGCACATGCTTCCTTGCATTGAGCATATGTATGTTTCCATTCCCTAGAACTAGTTTGATTTCCCGTGAAACTTGTTCCCTCACTGTTGTATCATAAGCAATTTTATTATTTTTCAAGCTACATGATATGAAAAAGACAAAAAAATCATATAAATTAAAAATCCGGACGAGAAAAATTTACTACCTTCTATTGGCAGTTGTCATGTCGCCTTTGAACAGAGCATTCATGTTCGCTCCATGTATCGTGGGTCGGGATATTAGTATGACCTTAGAAAGATGTACTCGTTTCTCAGATCTTACTCCACCAGATGGTTAAGATTCCTGTCATTATGGAGCCTTTGTTGATGCCTAATGTGTCACAAAGTATTCTCAGTATCCAGTATTGATTCTATGCTTCCTGAGCCTATCCATCCGCTCATGCTCTTGTTCAAAGGAAATCTATAAACCAAATTCAGCCACTCCTTAGATCTCTTGATTATTGCATGTCGACCATCCTTTATGAGTCCAGTTCGATCACATATGATGTTCCACCCTACACCCTGGGTCTACTTTCATCATTGGTAGGTGACCTTGAATTTAGCAAGTGACATTTCATTATTGGTCCTTAACTGAGTGGTTTCCCTTGTGTTCGAAGACAAGATATCTATTCACACATTGGGATTCGTGCTATGCCTTGGTTTCCATTAGACCCCATTGGTGGTTTCCTCACTCCTGTCAGTAGTCTTCATCATTGGCTGCTATTCAGGAGGTCTCTTCCGTGCACTACTTGCATCTTGTACACGCATAAGAGATGCACCCATTTTTTGGTTCGTTCATCCTGTTCGTCTGAGTTCTTCCAAATATTTAAGCTTAGCTGCTACCTCATGCTGGTTGATGGGGGATCCATTAATTCCTTCCTTCCAATGAATCTCATTCCATTGACTCTAACTCATTTTTTCTAGAATCGGGATTTAGATTCCTTTGAGTACCTTGAGACTTGCAGTCATCAGTGGTAGGTTCTCTTGCCACCGACAGTTGGGAATCCATTAATGTCCCCTGATCGATGGATTCTTCAAGTGTTCGACCTCAACACCTTTAATCACACTTGGTGAATGTACTCAGTGCCTTGGTACCCATTTTCATCATTGGTGGGGTATCTCGTGTCTATTAATAGTATACCTCAATGACCAGTAATCATACGATGTCACATCAGGTTCGACATCAATACCTTTATTCACTTGATGGGGCATGCACCGTAGATGGTTTGTGTAGAAGACCTCGGACTTTAGTGGCATTCAGTATATGCTACTTGTGATCGTGATTGTACCTATGAGAGATTGTTCTCATACACCAACAGTTTTACCATCAGTTTGCATCAGATGTTTCCTCTTAAGAAGGAAACCATATCTTACTGTATATGGGTCATGGCTATGACCATTCATGACATGTATTCACTATATTCCTATTCATGGCCATTATATCATATTGCTATGTATTGTACAGATATATATACAGATATATTGTTATATTGTGACGAGTGGACTACTCGTTCCATTTGTGTCTCCATCACTCCACTTTTGAGATTTGTAATGTATTTCAACCATCATAGTACCTTCTCTGACCGCACACATTAGGGAGCATCTGTTACACCATATTTTTCCACCTTGTGAATATTAGCACTCCTTGGCCTCCCTTACCCATTTGAAGACTCATAGCCATATCTTTGGTTCTGCTTGAACCCATTTTTCCATATTTTTCCTCCTATATGTGATCTGCTTCAATACACCTCGCGTATACGCTTGTTGCATTACTACATCCAACGTACATCGATTTTTTGTAAATAAAAGTAAAATCTTCATTTTTTACTCCAAAAAGCGGCCATTGTGATCTTTGGCCTTCCATGTATCTTGAAACGACTCGATCTGACCTTTCACTTGCCTTTGGAGAGTTATATATTGAGCTATTGTGATACATAGAGGGAGGAGAAAGAGAAGAAAATCGAAACTCTACCAAAATTTTTCCTTAATTGCTATTGCTTGAGTCTACATCCATTGATCCTAGTTGTTGTGAACCATTTATGTTCACCTCCAACACTCGTTCATATTTTGTGAAGGATTTTTTCTTTTACTCATGAGTTTTCCATTGTATGGGGGATTGAAGTGGTGGAGGAACAAGTGGAGGGACCTAGTTCTTGGTTCATATGAGTTGCCGACAGGAGGTTGTATCTTGTACTTCTTGTTTACATTAATAGAAATACTGATTTTCTCGTCCATTTATATTGTGAATGATCATTTATTATCATTGGGTACATTTGCTTATATATATAATGGATTATGATATTGTATATGCTGACCTCTTCTATATATCATATACACTTGTTTGTGTTTATTGTTGAGGCTAAGTTGCAAGTCCAAGTGTCGTGATTCGAAATCTCAACGGAATTCTTCATCAGGCATCCGGTTGAGGTAGGTCCTTTATTGTGTTTATCAAAATTTACATTTATATAGCATATGTTGGGAAGTGAGTTGATTTCTCGAGTCCATCTGTCTGTTGTGGTCTACTCCAAGCCATAGAAAGTTTTTATCTGTAACATCATGAGGTGCGAGTTAGAAGGGTCGACGACACCAAATGCATTGAGTAATGCCTTTCTTTGTGTTGGGAAAGACTATAACACTTGTAATGTGGACATAGCTGTAGGGGATTGAGCCAATTCATTCACAATATTGTAATTATGGGAGGCTTTCATGTGAGGGTTATTAGGGGTACGACGAAGTGGAACTTTTGGAATCCATGGGATTTTTTCGGTATTCGGGCATCTTATCTGTAAAGGGTCCACCGAGGGGATAGAAACATCTTTCACTTGTGGGTGGAAGACCCATCAATGCTGTGGCTCATGTCTAAAGGTTTACATCCAATGTATAGATATTTTGGAAATATCCATTGCTAGGTGGGCGAGGGTCTTGTTGTTGTGCGACTACCCCTTTATTTGCAAAGGGTTGTTGTAACATGATAGTTTGTAGTTGGGGAGGATTTGCTGCCCGAGGAGGGTTTATCAATATTTTATTTTTGGATTCCACTTACTGTTGGAAATCAGGGATAAGAGGACAATGATGCGTGTAGTGACCATAATCACCACAAATGGAGCAACAATAATTTGTTCTTAGGGGGGGGATTCTTCCCTTGTTTGGTGGGATTGTTAGTCCCTGTATTTTGGTTACCCGTATTCTGGTTTTGTTGGGGATGGGGGTTTCCCCCTTGCCCCGACTGCTGATTTGGTTTGTTATTCCCTTTCTTCTTCCATTGAGTCTGTGGATTTTGGGGGTTTGTGATGTTCAATTGCTCAAATTGTTTAGCATGTTGGACAAAAGAAGGTTGAACTAGGTTGAACCCCATGTGGGGGGTAAGTTGCTCTCCAGTTGGGCATGGGAAAGGGTAATATGGGCTATACCCTGATGGTGGGATAAATGCGGTTTACATTCCATAAGAGGTGGACGTAGGAATGGCTTGTGCCATTGGTGGTGTAGGAATCATCGTCACTTGGCTAACGTTTGTGTACGTAGGATTATACGGTCCATAATCAAATTGACCAACTGTTGGGGTACGCTACTGGTGTAGGGGGTATCGACGTAGGTGGCATAGTTGGGTAGTACAAAACCATGTTAAATGGAGCCGCCGTGGTAGGAGGAACCATTCCTAGATGGGAAATGGATCCAATAAGGCCATCCGCCAAATGTGACGAGTTCGAAGGTGTAGGATTCAATGACTGATGCCGAGGGGCATTAGGGAGGATTTGTCACATCCCCATTTTTTACCCTATTGCATTAAAATTATAAATGATGTAAATATCTTTATTAAATCATGGTGAGGAGCTCAAGGCCAAGGCCCCTCCATAGATTTATTGTTTTATGTATCGGAAATTAAAAATAGATGCCTATGGTTCTTGTACTAGATAGGCACAATGTAAATGAAGACACCATGTAAATACGAATTTTAATGAAATACCCACAACTAGCTATGTAATGCAAGAAAGAGACGGGGGCATGATTCTACAAGGAATAGGGAGGGAAATTATTCAAATCCTTGAACCAATAGATTTAATCCAAATGTCATTGAGTGAACCCATAAACCCTCAACTACCCATGTTGACTTATGCACCCAATCATTTAATTCTTCCAAGAGTTGGTTGAGGTAGTTAATGCCTTGGGATTGGAGAGGTATGGCAGCCAATTTCGTGTATGGGCAAGCCATCAACCTGGGAAAACGTATTTTTTCTTCTTGGGCAAGAAAACATCCACGAAATGGTGCCCAAAGCCATTCTTCACCCATTGCCTTTGCTCTCTCCCGCAGTCTGAGCTAGCTGGGGCTTTCTCCTTCAAGTTTTCCACCATTTTCCTATATTTTCCATGGCTGGGAACTCATTTTTGTATTGCACAGTGGTTGAGAGAAAGGGAGTCACATTTTGGGGGTTTATAGAGGCCGTTTTTGTCCTTGAAATGCCCATGAACGTTTTCTGAAAATGAATTTGCTTCCCAGGGTTGAATCCCCATCTACCAGTTCATTTTGATTGCCTACATCTTTCAGCACTTGTGTTTTTGCTGTTGTGTGCATCCCTATTTTGGTTTGATATTGTGAGCAAGAATTTAGGAGTGGAAGAGGACAGAATTGGCTTAATGATCCTAGTGAGGAGGTAACCTCCCAAGAAGATCAAAAGGGCTGTTTGCTCTTCTATGCACACCTTGAACAACGCTAGAATGGAAGGTATGGCCTGAGGGACTATGTAGTAGTGAAGGGAATACTTCCTTGGGGTTGGGTGTGTAGGCATTGTGGGTACCAAGCTAGATAGATCTTGTGGAGGTACCCATATCTCTGTGGTTGAGCTCACTAGTCTAGCAATTCTTCCTTTCCATTGCCTTAGTAGCTTGATAAAACCAACTATGGGTTGGCTTGGCTGATTTTGGTGTATATTTGGCTATGTGTGAGCCTGATGTTCCCTTTTTCCTCGTAGAGATCATGCCCAGCTCGGGGGTGGCAGTTGTGTTGTGAGACTGACAAGCACAATTGGCCTATGGTTAGGTGGAATGTTGCAGTTGCATAGCCAGTTGCTCAGGACTACTTTGTTTTAAGATAAGTGCTCTCTTGTGTTAATTATGTATTGTCTTTAATTGATGAATGGCATGACTATGTTGAATGTATACTAGATGTGTAATAGAATTCAATTCTGCTGTCTTTCTTAAAAATAGATATATATTTACATCTGCATATGCCCATGTCTTTCTCTTTATATTATGTGAAGGTTTATTTAATAAGTATGGGGCTAGATGCCCAATTTTAGCATCACGATCCTCTCCCTTGCTCGGTCTGGAGGGAGGGTATGTGACAGGATTGTGTAAAGGTAGAAGGATTGTGCATATATAAGATCGAAATGTTGCATTTTCATAATGGCCTCTTCCTTGATTTTTGGCATGGAGGTGGTGACATCTTTAGCTATGGTGGGTTGGAGAGATTTAATAAACCAATCCAGAAAAAAGGAGGTTGTATTTCAATCTCACATAGTGTGCGGCATCTACGCCACTCATGGATGTGGTATGCAATGCGGGTGGAAGTATTTTTCCGAAACTTAGTGAGAATTTTGAGGCCTAGATCGTGACGGATTGGAATTTGGAAGTACATAAGAAATGTAGTGGCCAATGCCACAAATGTGGAATGGGTTCCACTCACTAGGTTTACGTACCATTTTGCGGCCGTTCCGGTGAGGGTACACTGGAAGAGGTGAAGGAACACAAGGTCAACTATGATGTTAGATGAACACCATAAGTGGAAAGAAATAACATGGTTGGCGGGATTGTCTCCTTGTTTTCCTTTGAATTTGGGAATGTCAGAAGGACTCTTGTATAGCATAGCCGGCTATGTCGCATCATGAGCAATGGGATTGTTAGTCAGATTGGACAAATCAGGTAGATTTAAATTAGCCATAAATGGTAAGGTAGGAACAACTAGTCTTTCCATTCTGTGCAGGATATGATTTCCATGAGGGGGATACTTAGGTGGTGTTATAAACAACAATTGAAATCCTATAAGAGATGATGGGTCAAAGGGAACCGAGGGATCTCCAAGGGGAGAAGCCAGTGGGGTATTGCTTCTGATGGGAGAAGAAGTGGTCTAATTAATAGTTTCTCCGAGAGGAGAAAATGCACCTATAAAGGCTTGGCCTCAACCAGATGAGCCTATCAATGTAGCTTGGGAATGACCCCGACTAGGGTACCTTCCTTGTGAACTATAGGAAGAAGGTGTAATAACAACCCTCGAGAGAGGGGATAGATCTTGTAGTCTGCGATACTATCTTAGGATATTATTTTGTTCCTCAATAGTGAATGCTTTGTGTCAATATGAGATTCATAGTGGAATTAAACAAAATTAAACAAATACAAAAACATGCCAACCACAACATATGCAAAATGGTGCAATAAGTGAGTGATATGTGCAATGTCGGTTTTAGTGCATGAGTTCCCACATGTAGGTTCCTTTTATTATGAGTTTAGTGAACTTGTATTTAAAAAGAAAATGAATGTAAATTCCCTAACAAGACCTGACGTACTTCCTCTCAAATGTAACTAGGCCTCCCAAAAGCACAATTGAGGGTGATAATGGTATCCACTCACCAATTGACTAGTTGAGGTAACAAAGAGCTAGTTATATCATCAATGGTGCCAATGTTCCAATCAATAATACTTGGAAACACCTCCCAAAGGAAATAGCTAACTTCAAGAGTCAATTTCACTTGCAATTGCTCCTTGGTGATATCCTAAGTTGGGCCACTAAGATACCTTGCATCAAATGTGGATCAGTGGTTCTTCCTGCACGGTATAGTGTCATCTCCCTACAACAAGATGAGTGTCTTGTAGGGGAGAGAAGGGAATATATACCTCGCCGTTCACCTCCTTGGTCACAGAGCACTTATGATACGAGTTTTCTTTTAACACTTGATTATAGAAGGATTTTGTAAGTACTCTATGAGACAACACTGCTATGTTTCAAAATATTGCTAATAAAACTAGATTGGTGGGAATTAATGGATTCCTATCCCAATCAATCCTACCTAACTAAAATATTGTTTTGTGACCTCCTGTGGAGGATTTTATTTGGTTAAGGAAATTACAATGTTGATTTTAAGAGGTTTGATTTGTTCACTTATGGAGTGTAAGAGAGGTATTTCACAATCCCTACCTTTCTGATTCACCAAGCTCACATGAAGTGCGAGCTGAAGAGCATACTTGGATCATAAGAGTATTTAGGTATCTTAGTGTGTGCTAGTGGTGCAAACACATGTGATGAAAGCAAATTGATATCGAAAAATTAACTAGAAGAGCATATCAAGTAATGCGTACTTTTGACTCTAAAAGAAGTTAATGATACTTTTCAAATCAAAGATGCTAACTAAGTGTGTAATGCAGGTATTACACACTTCTCAACCTTTTTTTGATTCACCAAGCTCAAATGAACTGCGAGGTGAAGATCACACTTTGATTGACAAGTGTCTTTAGGTCCTTTCTTGTGTGCAAAAAGTGGATTCTACTCTAGCAATACTACTAAAAACATGTCGATTGGTGCATAAACAAGAAAGGGTCTTGAATACTAGTGACAACAATGAGGCCCGTTGGAAGCCTCAAAGTTGGTTACCTAAGTAATTTTCAAGAGAGATGAACTCTTTACTTCCTAATCTTGGTCTAGGTGTACTAATTACTATAAAAAAAAAATTATGCGAATTAGCCTTAATTTAAGTTCACTAGTGAGCAATATTTGGAATACCAAACTAAGCTATGTAGATAAAAAGAAAATATATAACAACAACGCGAATAAACCACACTTTGTTGCGTGGACAATGCAGGTTGATTCAAAATAGACTCGCTGAGTAGCACATGTATTACATTGACCTTCTGCGCGGATGAACTTGGAGGGATAGAGCGGGTCTGACACTGTTAACCTACGCTGTGTGCACGCCTGTGCAAGTCATATCTACGTTGTCAGCATGTCAGATATGTCGGGATCCACGCTACTGTGTAAAAAAATAAATTGTGGTCGTGATGGGGCCAATTTACGGAAGCAAGAGGTGGAATACCTGATCTCTTGCAAGTGATAAATACCCAGAAATAGATACTTAGCATAAAACAACCTATTTTAAATAGAAATGAACAAAAATAAGTATGGTATCCATTATAACTATTGTGGAAAAAATTGCACAAGTGCACTCTTTCACTTGGTAAGGGCTAATCCTTGTAGGTTGCAACAAGGCCTTAGTCCTTGGAGCCCCTTTTGTGTGTGGTTTCTATTCCTCCAAGTGATCTTGCATGACATTGTTAGTGTAGTTCACATTCAAACATATAAATATTGATAGAAAAAAAATGAAAGAGATGGGTGGAGAATGCAAACTCCAATAACAACCAAAGATATGCTAAGCCACTCTTATATTGCCCAATTGAATACTTGTACAACACCTAGGAGGTGTGGGATTCAAGGGAAGCCAACAATCTACCTTAGGGAGGCCTTTCTTGTCCAAACTAAATGCTAAGTAGATGGTAGAACAATGGAGAGAAACACTTTCCCCTAGATGGAAGGTGGCAAGGGAGCTTGGGAATGCTTACCATGGTAGGAAATGGTGGGCTACGAGGAAGCTCCAACTCAAATCCAACAGCATAACCTTACTCTGATTTTTCTCTACAAAATGCATGCCAATAGATTCCTTTTATAGGTCAAGAGGCGGCCAAGAAACAATTAGATTGAAATGTGAACTCTCCTCCATGAACTAGTTCCAAGGTACACAAGGGGGGATAATTAATTCCAACAAGTGTGTGAGGAGTCGAATTCAGATATTTGGGGAGGAATGAGTCTTCAATGCGCCACTAAGAGTGAGTGGTCCTATCATTTTGACAGTAGCACGACTATCGAAGGAAACTTCGCGCAGGTGTAGCATGGGTGTTGTTCAGATAACCTGCACTATAGCGTTGGTCAACTGTGTATTACATATGCTACCCTTTTTTTTATTGTTCTTTGGCACTTATGGACTCATGCTGTGTTTTGGATCTGTTGAGGATGCCTATGGCGAGATGCATTCTTTATGTTGATGAGACCTTACTCAATGAATCGTCGAAATGTCACATGTGAGCGATTTTTAGGCGTTAACAATAGGATTCTAGGATATTCTATCCATAGTGTCCTTTTGTGTGGGTGATGAATATTTTATTGTGTTTATCATACCCACTAACGAAGAAGAGCCTTCTTTGAATGTTACTTGGGATAGCCTCTTGATCTTCTTTGAACATTCTATTTCATATGTTCATATCTTTGTTAGATTTTTCATATATCCAACTTTATTTGATGTGGATGAATTAAACTGGGGAAGAGATGGTTTTATTTGAGCCTTTATGGTAGTTTATTTGGTATAGGATCATTTTTATTTTCTATACATCTACAATATCTCACTTCCTTTAGATGGGTCAGCCATAAGTAGACAGTTTCAGACATGGCTATTTATGTGTTTAAATGGGTGGAGCATCAAGATAGTAACTTAGAAGTCTTTATCCCAACGAAATATGCAGGATTTAATACTTTTCAATTTTAATACCATCACGTGATAGATTTCCCAAACAACAGAACAAATAGGATCAAGACAGACAGGTTTAAATCCTTTCAAATGATAGTGCTTGAAAATGCACCGCTGACTCTTTCCAGTGAGGAGAAACTTAAGTCTTCGAAATATTTCTCACACCTCTAGAAATTTAACGGAATTAGTCAACTAAAAAATGTATTGCATAAGTAAAGAGATTATAGCTTTCCCATCCAACACTCTAATTGTTGAACTAGCTTTTATTGAAGGTTCAAAACAAGGAAAGAAACAACTGGGTTTTATCAAAATAACTAGGCTAAAACAAAGTAATTCAAGGATAAAAAACGAAATAACAAGGAAAAGTTTTATTTATGTATAGAAATGTTTGTCCTAAACTAAGTAAAGTATTGCTTTAAAGCTTGGCTATTCACAGGGATATTTTCCAATTTCCCTTCCAAGTTTTGTAGTCTATAAGTTCCATGGCCAAGTTTTTCACCAATAGTGTAAGGGCCAAGCCATAAATGTTGGAATTTGGTATGTTTTCCATTTTCTTCGTGGGGTTGATCCCACTTTAGCAATAGATCACCTATTTGAAATTATTTCTTCCCTAACCGATTGTTGTCAAACCATCTCTTGACATTACATTGATGTGTGGAAAAATTATTTCTTTCCTTTTCTATTTCTTCTTCGAGTTTAAGGAGGGTGTTGATTCTTTCTTGCATCTTACAGCTATTGGATCCTCTAGAAGCTTGTGCTAACAGAAGCAAAGGAAAAATAATATTAGGTGGAAGAATATATTCTTTTCCATAGACCAAAGTGTAAGGAGAAACCCCGAAATCATTTTTGGGTGTGACTCTATCAGCCCACAAAGCATTTGGGAGAGCAAAATGCAAATTTCTTTGATTTTCAATAACAGTTTTCTTAAGTATCCAGACGAGGTTTTTATTTGTAGATTCTGCTAACCCATGTCCTTGGGGATAATGATTGGAAGAATAATGCAATTTAATTCCCCTTTCTATAGCAAATTCACTTACCTTTAGAGAAGATAAATAGGAAGCATTATAAAAAACTAGGCAAATTGGAACCCCAAACCTAGTTATGATATTTTCTTGCAGGAACTTGATGACAACATCTTCATTGAATTTGCAAAGAGGAACAACTTCAGTCCAACGTGTAAAATAGTCAGTAGCTATGGGGATATAACGATGCTGTAATGAATAATTTGGATTTATATCTCCAATAACATCCAAGCCCCATTGCTTGAATGGTTATGAAATTATCACTAGTTGCAATGGCACGACTGGTTTCCCTTGCCTACCGGCACTCTTTTGGCATACAACAAATTTTTAGACATAAGCATGAGCATCCTTAAAGATAGTGGGAAAATAATAACCTTTTATGAGGATCTTGTGAGGAGTAGTATCTCCATAATAATGTCCTACAACAAGTCCATCCTGCAACTCTTTCAATACCTTCTCTACATCTTTCTTTTCTAGACATTTGAGAAATACCCCATCGTAATTTCTTCGGAACAACACTCCACTGATTATCTGATATGATGTTGATTTCAATTAGAGAGCTCTTCTTTGCTTTGAATTCCAATGTTCCAGGGAATATCCATGTTGTAAATAATGCACCAAATATCGGTACCAAGAATCAGGGGCGATATTAATGGAACAAATACTAAGCAAGTTAATTTATGCTTCATTATCTCATCCATTGGCCTATTCTACTGAATTTTCCATAATCAGTTTGCAAAATCCTTGGCCCTTAACGATGGTAGCGGGATTGAATTATAATTCATATTCTTGTAATGCAATAACACAGTTCCTACGTCTTTATCCTAGTTGTCTCTGCACAAATAATGATATGACGGCTGGGTGAGGTGCTATTTAGAGAGGAAAAATAAAAACTACTTTTTCTTATCATATGTTTTACATATCCCCTTACAGTTTACATATCCCTAGTCTTTCCAAGATAAAATATTGGGGAGGGTTGTTCTAGTTGCAACAATGGTTGGAACCCAATAACACTTGAAAATGGTTGTGACCAATAGAGCTATGAAGAGCTCTACTGTATTTATGATTAATATAGGGAAGGATCTCATCCCACATGTAGGTATTCTTGGAATTGTACATTCTCAGAATATGCACAATCATCTTGTTAACTACTTATGTCTATCCATCCATTTGGGGGTGAAAGGTAGTTGATTTGGTGAGCTTGGTGTCCATCACTAACCATAGGATGGACCATAATGTGCTTAAGAACCTGTAGTCCTAATATGAAATGATAGTTTGTGGTAACTCAAAATGAACCCAAACTCAATTGAACAAGATCTTATCAGTGGCCTCGGTTGTGATACTCTTCTTGCAGGGTGTCAAAATGGCCATCTTAGAGAAGCGATCAAGGAGCAAGAATACATAGTCATTACCATGCTTAGTTGAAGGTAGTCCTGGAATGTATCCATGGAGATGGACTCCCAAGGTCCATTGGGAGTAGGAAGAGGGGTCTACTACCCTTGCTTCTAAATGACGGGTTGAGCGATGGCATAGGCAGTGCATGATCTAATATACTTGTTGACATCTTGTCGGAGCTTTGGAAAATAAAAATACTTCTGCAATATTTTTGGTTGCAATGGTAGCATTGGGTTCTGCATCAATGATATGTTTCCCCTTATCCTATTTGGAATCAGATTCCAAATTAGGTTTTGAATCTCTTTCTTTAAGATCGACCAGCAATGACTATTTCAAGTGGCATTTTTCAGTGTTATTCCAGGGGATTTTGTGGAACTCACACCACTTCCCATTGTCCTTTTTTGACTTATGATGGCCCTTCTTTTCCTGCATCTTCAATTAGAAGTCTCTAGGTTGACTCTCCTTGATATAATCCTTTTGTTGCAAGTTAGGGCCACCTTTACCATACTTCTATTGTGAGAAATTTGCAAACGCAAACTCATGCTTGTTCTATTGCTTAAATTTTTTCTCAATCTTGATAGCATGGTGGTAAGTGGCTCCTAGTGGGGAGATGTTCAAAAAATCCATCTTTGCTTGGATTTACATGTGTAGGCCATTGTTGTACTTCAAAACGAGGTTTCGCTCAGAGAATTAGATACCCAACTTTGACGCAAGGTATGAAAAATATTAGTGTACTCTGGCACCATCTAGTCTCTTTCCTAATGTAGATTCATCCATCTCGTGCAATTGTCATCATAGCTTTCGACAGGGTAGAATTCCTCCTTGAGAGGATTCACAAAGGCTTCCCAAATGGGCCATTCCATGAATAGTGTAAATTCATCTTCATTTTGTCTCACCAATTAACTGTCCCACCAAACTTTAACATGGGGAAGGGTTTTAAGGAGAGTGGAGGTGATTTTTTTAGTGTTGTTTTTTTTTAATAGAGTAATATCCTTCTAACAAGTTTAACAATTTTTCCAAAGCATCCACATCTATTTGGCCTTCAAATAAAGGGATATCGAATTTCACTTATACATTAATGAATGTTGTTTCACCTCCTAAATGGAGGCTTGTTGAAGGTAGCTCACATGTTTACGATAATCATTGAAAGATCTGGGCGAAGTTATCTATCATCTCATTCCTCTATTGTGAAAGGGATTCCTCAAGAAACATCTTGATAGGATCTCCTACTCTTTCATTTGGCTTGTCCCTTTCCATGAAAGGACGCTTGGGTTGGCGAGAGAAATCATAATCTATTGAAACTAGCTCGAGACCCAACTCTCTATACTTTGACCTCATCAACGACATGTACCAAGAAGAAAAAAAATAGATTGATTTGATACCATTGATCTAGATTGTATAGGGAATGAAATGAAACACACACAGGAGTATAATAGAGAGCATAGCAATACATCAGAATACAATTAAAACCCAATTTCTATTAATGAATAAAATAGTGGAATACTGTAGAACATACACTAGCTATAATGGTGGTAGCTTATCTATGAAGGGAGAGAGATAGTGGCTACACTCATTTGCACAAGTTAATACAAGAGGTGGAATAGATGGAATTTTAACATAAATCAAGAACCCTAAATGTCGAAAACCCAAAACCTAGGAGGCAGAGTGACGAAAATTATTTTCTCTAAAAATAATGCCAAAAGGTATTTTTAGGCATAGCTTTTACATCATTTTCCTGGAAGCATAAATTTCAAATACGAGCTTTGTTTGGTGCATGTAGTAGCCCATTGTAAAGCTCTAATTGAGAAGCACAATTGATTACTAGTCTGCCATTGCAAAGAGTAATCATGCTGCAAAGCTTTATGGGACAAAAAACATTGTTTAGGCCCTCAAAGGAGCCTTAGAAGTTTAGGACCCTAAAAATCTTAGAAAATCCATGAAAATCCTATCAAAATTTCCCAATTAGAGAAACAAGTTGAGTCATTGGAAGAGGTGGGTATCCACCAATATCCACTTGGATCGTGAGACCTTCCTGCTACCACTATGTCATTTAGGAAAAAAAAATGAAAGCAAGGTATATGTCCTTGAAAATTTGTTGAGGAAGGTGTTCATGTGCACCCCCAAATATTTTCCATTGTCTTCATATTTATGGTACAACAAAGATGAAAGTTGTTGGTTTTTGAACTCTACACCTCCTTGTCTAGTGAGAGAACCAAATAAATTGTGAAACATTTTATTCCTCATCTTGATATTTTACAACATCTGCAGGTTGTTTTCCATGTGAAGAAGGTCACCCCACCAAGGAAGCACACTCTAGCAAGTAAAGGCATCATACATAAGACCCATGTATTGGGAATCTTGGTTTTTGTGATGTGTCTGTCATTTGATATCATTATGAGAAGAGGTCTCACTCTCACCATTTGACAGTCCATGCAGTATGGATTCTATATAAGGTAAGTCTCGGGTTTCAATCTCAAACCCTTCAGTAGACATGTCTAAGATGATTCCATGCAGTCTGGATTGTGAGTATGTATTCTAAATAATTCAGAATCCATAAATTCATCATGAACAAATCCTACATCCTTGGAACTGATCCAAGAAACACAATCACGTGTGAAATGGATATCTATTGGTTTTACAAAAGTAATGAACTCATATACCAATAACAATAAAATATAGGATCTCAAATGTAATTGGGAATTTTTTTTGGGAATGTATATCAAGACCTAATGATGAACATAAAAGTCACAATTTTTGCACCAAAATAAAATTAAAATATTTATGTATAACATAAACCATGGAATTAGCTTCGCTTTGCGATGGTGTAATTCTTCTCGAAAACATTCAACTTCTTGATCACAAACTAGATATTGATAAAGTTTGCAAGGACACAGAACACGAGTGAAAACACAAAGGGCATATTGATTGCCTTCTCATTATTAAACTCATATATATATAGTTTCACATAGGACCAAAACCATCGGCTAATACTATGGGCCAATGAATACCATGGGACGACTAATGACCTAGTCAACAACTAACTCAACTAACTTAACCAACAACGACACATGAGATTACAACTCTTAACACACCCCCTTAATCTCAAGTGGGATGGTGTGGTCGGCACTATCAATGCCTAAGTGTTGCCTTTGAAACTCAAATGCAGATGTACCCAAAGGTTTGGTAAACATATTAGCTAACTGCTCCATAGAGCCACAAAACATCAAACTAATCTCTCCATTATTGACTAACTCATGTATAAAGTGATAGCGAGTGTTAATGTGTTTACTCTTCCTATGAAATACATTATGTTTAGACAACTGTATGGAAACATTGTTGTCAAAATAGATGGTTGTTGGTTCTTTTTTTGTATGTCCCATGTCCTTCAAGAGTCTTCTGAGCCAAACTGCATGACATGCTGCTGCAATATATTCCGCTTCTGCTGAAGACATTCTCACAATGGGTTGTTTTGAGAATCCCAAGAAATAAGAATGGTACCAAAATGAAAAACATAACCAGATGTGTTTTTCCTATCATCAATACTACCTGCAAAACCACTGTCTGTGTACCCTGTGAGAGTACAGTCCTGTGAATGAGTGTACCAAAGTCCATAATCAATTGTACCTGCAACATATCTCAGAATTCTTTTTCCAACTTTCCAGTGAGAGTCTTTGGGAGACTCCATGAATCTAGAAATAAGGCTGACAACATACATCAAATCAGGTCTAGTAGCATTCAAATACATTAAAATTCCTACTAATCTTTTGTAAAGTGTAGAATTTACTGTTGCTCCTTCATCATTCTTGCTTAACTTGGTTCCTGTTGCAATGGGGGTTTCTACTCGTTTACATTTATCCATTTTGAATCTCTACAAAATCTCAATAGCATACTTACACTGACAGATGAAGATCCCATTTTCACTTTGATCAAATTCCAGACCAAGGAAAAACTTTATCAGGCCAAGATCAGTCATCTCAAACTCCTTTTTCATGGCTATCTTAAACTCTTCTAGCATCAAATTTCCAGTATAGATCATATCATCAACATAAAGAAAAACAAGTAGAATGTTACCTTGCTGATCTGTTTTGACACACATAGTAGGTTCATTGCTGCTTCTGTTGAACCCATTGTTGATGATATAAGAGTCAATTCGGCTGTACCAAGCTCATGGAGCTTGTTTGAGACCATACAAGGCCTTTTTCAGCTTACATACCTTGTGTTCTTGACCTTTGACAGCATAACCAGTTGGCTGATCTACATAGACTTCTTCTTCAAGTATGCCATTCAAAAAGGCAGATTTTACATCCATTTGATAAACAAACCAATAGTTTTGAGCTGCTATTGCAAGTACATCTCTGATGGTGTCCATCCTTGCTACTGGAGCAAAGGTTTCATCATAGTGTACACCATATTACTGAGCAAAACCTCTTGCAACAAGCCTTTGTTTGTAGTTTTCTACCTCTGATTTTTCATTCAACTTGGTCTTATAGACCCATTTTACACCAATGCAACTTTTATTTGATGGGAGATCGACTAGATCCCAAGTATGATTCCTCTCAATAGAATCAATCTCTTCATTCATTGCTTGGACCCACTGTGGATCTTTTGCTACTTCTTCAAAACATGTTGGCTGACATGAAAATAGAGCATACTGTAGCTGCTCATCAATGACAGGAGTCTGTTCATATAAATCCCTTAGGCTTCTGGTTCTTTGGTTCTGTGGTGGACTGTCTACTAGTGTCCCTTATTGTTGTTGTTGTTGCTGTACCTCAAGTCTGGGCATTCTGAGTAGTTCTGGTGGTACCAGACTGTCTGTCTGCGGAATGTCTGTTGTATCACTCCAACATTTATCTTCAATAAATTTGACATATCTGCTCACCACTACTTTCTTGGTGACAGGATTATATAGTTTATAGGATTTATGTTGTTCACTATAGCCTGTGAAAATACACCTTTCACTCTTCTTGTCTAACTTCTTCCTTAACTCATCAGGTATGCGTGCGAATGCAACACATCCAAATATCCTGAGATGTGAGATACTAATATGAAAGCCACTTCATGCTTCTATAGGTATCTTGTCTTTGACACTTACTATGGGATACCTGTTCATTATATATACTAAACATGCAACAAATTCTGCCCAATATTCATCTAATAAATTCTTGAATGACAGCATACTTCGGGCCATGTTCATGATGGTCTAATTCTTCCATTCTGTAAATCCATTCTGCTGTGGAGTGTATCTGGTGGTGTACTGGTGCTGGATTCCATGCTTATTATAGAACTCTACAAAGTCATGAGAGACATACTCACCTCCACTGTCTGATCTGAGTATTCTGAGTGGTTTACCTGACTGCTTTTTAGTCAAAGCTTTGAACTCTTTGAATTTGGAGAAAGCATCTGACTTATTTCTAAGAAAGTGGATCTCGACTTTCCTGCTATAATCATCAATAAATGTTAGGAAATACAGACTACCTCCTATATAATGGGTTTGCATGGGTCCACATAGTTTTGTGTGAACAAGTTCAAGGTGTTCTTTGGCTCTATTTGTAGAAGTGGGAAAGTTATCCCTTTGGCGTTTCCCTAAAATATAGTCTTCACAAGAACTTGATTGTTCATTCATGACTGGTAATACATTGACCATGGATTATTTTTGCAGATGAGAGAGACTCGGAAAGGGTAGATGACCATACCTACAATGCCACAACCAGGTTTCGTCTTGACTAGAGACAGTATGAGCATATGACTATGAAATGATAGCACTCCTCAGGTTGAGTGGGAAAATTCTATTCTTGGTCATTTCTACTTTGGCTAGGGGTTTTCTACTAGGGGATTTATCATAGACAACATAGTGGGAATCAATGAACCTAACATCAAACTTATTCTGAATTAGTTGACCTACACTGATCAAATTGATCTTGAGATTTGGAACATAGAATACATCATTTATGTACTTCTTTTCATTTTTTTTGGTAAGTATAGGTACAATACCTTTGCCTTGAGCAGGAACAAGATAGTGATCACCCAGTTTGATCTTTGAATTAATAGATGGATCTAGATCAAAGAATAATGATTTTTCACCTATCATATGATTGTTGCATCCACTGTCTAGAAACCATACATCTGATTGATGTTCTTCTTCAATCGCTTGGTATGACAGAAACATAACTTCTGACGAATGTTCTTCAACATTGGAGACATTTTCTCTGCCACTGTTCTAATATGCTTGCTTCTTTTTGTAGTCACGTTCATAGTGTCCATATTTCTTGTAGCAGTTACAGTGGACATTGGACCTGTTAGTCCATATCTTTCCTCCTCTTCCTCTCTGGTTCTGAGAGGTATGACTGTGCTCACAGTGATATGTGTGTTCATGGGAAGTTCTATCATCTGTGGAATTAGAACTCCTTCCTCTTCTTCGTCATCCTCTTCCTCCTCTACCTCGACCTCTGTTGAAAGAAGTTTGAGTGCTAAATGCATGTGACATAGACTATTCTCCCTAGCTGAGTCTAGCTTCATGAGACAAAAGAGACCCTGTTATCTCTTCTAGGGTAAACATCAACAGATCCTTAGATTCTTCTATGGCAGTAACTACCATAGAGAATTTCTTAGTGATTCATCTAAGTACCTTTTCAACAATACCCTTCTTCTTGAGGGCTTCCCAATAGGTTTGGAATTGCATGACAATCCCCAAAACCCTAGTCATGAACTAATCGATAGTTTAAATGTCCTTCATCTTAAGACTTTAAAATTGGAGTTGAAGGTTTTGGAGTCTTACTGTTTTGACTCTGTCTGTACCTTTGTATGCAGATTGCAGGAGATTTCATGCTTGATGTGTGGTCGTATCTCTAGTGATCCGTGGGAAAATGGACTCCTCAATGCAACTTTGGATTAACCACTTAATAGTGATATTTCGATCTCTACTTTCATCGAGGGCCTTCTTATTTGCATTAGTCATCGCAGCGAGAGCAGCTGCTGTCGGTTCTGTGAACTCTTTTTCAAGCATATCCCAACACTTGTTGAGCTATAGAAAGGTCTGCATCTTGATAGACAAGAATTCATAATTGTTTCCATTTAGCATTGGACCAGAGATCAGCTTCATGTTCAGACTTGCCATGGCTTATGACAACTTTTAAACTAACTGACACAGTTTGCTAACTAAAACAGTGCGACTCTCGGGTGCACCGGGAAATTTTTTACAGATTAAAGGAAAGCTGGAGCACTTTTCCTTCTTCTAGGGTGAGCCATCGGCACAGTTTTCCTTCAGACAGGGTGAGCCATCGGCGCATTTTTCCTTCAGACAGGGTGAGCCACCGGCATAATTTTCCTTTAGCTAGGGTGCGCCACCGGCGCAATTTTACATCAGATAGGGTGAGCCACCGCCTCATATTTCCTTCAGATAAGGTGATCCAGCTTAGAAGGTGGCACAAGTTTCCTTCATCAAGGGTGCTCCAGGGTTTCTTCAGTGGGGATTTTGTTGGTGCAAGTGTCATTGCAGTTGGGTGCACCGGTATAGTGAAGAAAAAAAAAATGTCACAGCCTGAGTGTCTGTCTCCATCCTGTACTGCAACTTCAGTCGTGTGTGTGCTCTCCATCTTCTGAAGAGGCTTACCCAAAAAACAAAAGTTTAAGGATCAGGTCGTCAACTCTGATACCATGATAATTTTGCAAGGACACAGAACAAGAGAAAAAACACAAAGGGCATATTGATTTCCTTCTCATTATTAAACTTAGATATATATAGTTTCACATAGGAACAAAACCGCTGGCTAATACTATGGGCCAGTGAATACCATGGGACGACTAATGACCTAGTCAACAACTAACTTAACCAACAATGACACATGAGATTGCAACTCTTAATAGATATGATGATCTAGAATATCATCATATGGTTTCTATAAGGCTATTAATCATGATGTTGGAAGCATTTGTGTCAAGATGGAAGATTTTATCCCACCATGGCTAGACCAAGGTTGGTGCTTCCACAATCTTCTCCTTGAGAGTATTATTGGATTATTGTTACATAATTATCCATTCATATTGAATATATTTGGTTAGGAGGTGATATGAAAATATAAAAAGAAAATTTGACAATAGCCATCATGACCTAGGAGTGTGCACACTCATGTTACATTAATCATAGGAGGTAAATCCATGATGGTTTTGAATTTCTTGAAAAGGGGGAGGATAACAATAAATTATTAGGATTCATTAGTAAACCAAATTGATAGCATGATTGTATCATTCATTTGAGTTATTAAACGTGGTATCATAGGAGTCTGTGTAGAACAAAGTAATCAAGATAGATCACAAAGGAATGTGTAGATAAAATCCTTGAAATTGTTTAGAATGGTGCAACTAAAAGAAACATGTGCATTTATAATTAAAGTGGCCAAATTATGTAGTAGTAGGATCCCATTATATTACAAAGGAAGTATTTGGATTATGTTCCTGTCCAATATTGATTTGATGGTAACCACTAAAGTTATATTTGGAAGAGTGGAATCTTGCATGAGCATTGTTGAATAGGTTTGGCATCAAGCTCAATGTTGGTGTTCATGACATTGAAATATTCAAGAATATATTTCAAATCCTGATCAATCTAAGTGAATACATAACTATATTCAGTGAAATTGATATATTCAAAGGTATATCAATTTTACTCTAAGAACATGCACCAATTGTTAAATTGGTCTCATAACTTCACATGATTTTGGGTGCACTATTGAAAGTGTTCCAAACTCATTATTTATATGCACGTTTTCATGAATCACCATAAAACTCAACAAAGGAATAACTAAGTGGAACAATATTATCCAAGGAATTGTAAATTTGATCATAACCCATTTTGTTCACTAAAACGTGTTTTTTCCAATTTGCCATAATTCTAAAATGTTATAGATATCTTTCTTAATAGTTCATGGGTGTGTGCTTCTTGTGTATTTATTTGGTAATTGGGGGTGGAGACTAAATATTCCCATACCCATGAGTATTTATGTTTATCACTACCTAGACATTTGTTTATGGGAGACCAATTGTCTATAATTCAACAGTGTACATGCATTCTAGGAATGTAGATTTCACAATTGATCATAATTGTAGAAGATTTTTCTAGAAATAAAATGTGCATAGTTTTGAAACTTTCCTAGCATTTCGAGTAGGAATTAAACACTACAAAATCATTGGGGGATTAGTCATAAGATTAGAATAATGGAGAAGAGCAATCATTTAAGGATTTTAAATTGGTGAACAATTTTTGTAAAGCAAGATAATATGTAGATGAAGTTGGAAGGCTGGTTCATTCGGTTTGCATCCAGATACAAACCTTTATGTAATGTTTTTGTATACTTTGATTCTCAAGAATTGTAAAATCTCAATCACAGCAGAACCTAGCTACTGTGGATTCCTCACTAGTGAAAGATTGCACAACATTTGCAAGAATAGCATAAATCTGTAAATGAATGAAGAACAATACACATGAAATGGGTGAATAATGTCAATATTATTAACTGTCCAACCTCAAAATAGGTTAAGAACACTCATATATACAAATCTGGAAGAATTCGAATCCATCTGGAGTGTTCACACTGATCTAGCTTAGAAATAGCTCAAACCCCCCTAGGTTGACCAAAATATCCCAAACCATCCCAAACTGGTTCGAATCTACTGTGTGAATGCTGGGAATGATTGGACAGGCCCATGTGACCTCACACATGTGAAGAAACTGGTTGGTTAGAGGTTTGGTAGCTAAAATTGGCCAAAAATATGACAAAGTTGGCAAGATTGTCCACAAACTGAGCAAATGCGCCCTAGGTAGAAGAGAAGCATGCTGAATGCATTAATTGACCTGAGGAGGGTGCTCTAGGCATGCTGAATGCATTAATTACCCTGGGGAGCGCTCCAAACAGCTGGTTTGGCTCAGCACTTGTTCACATTGCTAACTAGTTCAAGATAGTTTGACCATTTATCAACTAACCAACTTAGGGATGTAATAATTAATCACTTGGGCACAAATTAACCATCATTAATAAATGATTAATGTAAATAGGTGTAATAATGTTCTAACACCCCCCCTTAAGCTAGACTTAGTGAAATATCAAAAATTAAGGCCTTGGCAACTAGGCTCAAGTCACCTTTTACATCATAAAATTTATTTGTCCATGTAACCAAGGTAAGGAGGAAAACCACATGGGAAATAAAACCTCCCCTCTAAAATGGACATGTGGCATATATCAAAATACACCAATCATCACCATGCATCACTCACCCCAAGCAAAGATCTAAGGTGAGTGAAGGTCTTCTCGATAAAACACTTGGTGAAGATATCAACAGTTTGCTCACTGGATGGGCAATACTGCAATGCTATGATCCGGTCATGCACCAAACCCCGAATGTAATGCATGTGTATCTCTATGTGCTTGGTCCTCTGTATCTGTACTGGATCGGTAGAAATCTTGATTGTACTTTGATTATCACACCAAAGAATAGTGGGTGAATCAAAGGCAATCCCGAACTCTGCAAGAATACCTTGCAGCCAAACACATTGTGTGGCTGCATTGACTGCTCCCCTGTACTCGGCCTCAGCTGAAGATAAGGAAATAGTGCTTTGTTTCTTGCTTGACCAGCATATAGGTCCATGTGCAAGCATAAAGACATAACCGGAAGTTGACTTCCGATCGATACAATCACCAGCCCAATCAGAATCTGTAAATCCTACTAGTTCAAGGGATGAACCGGCAGCATAATGGATACCAAAGGACTTAGTACCCTGAACATAATGAAGGATCCTCTTGGCTGCCTTCCAATGGATCTCATGAGGCTCTTGCATGTGCCTTGCAACAGCCCCAACAGCATAAGACAAATCTGGTCGAGAGTGTGTAAGATACAACAAACTCCCAACTAGTTGTCTATACAGTGAACTGTCAACTAGTGGTGAAGAACCCAATTCTGTAAGCTTAACTCCTGAAAGAAATGGAAATTTTGCAGACTTACATTCAGCCATCTTGAATTTCTGCAGCAAATCTGAAGCATACCTTGACTGACATACAGAAATTCCATTCACAGTTTGATCTATCTCCAAACCCAGAAATTGTTTTAGCAATCCTAGATCGGTCATGGAGAATGCACTGTGCAATGCTCTCTTAACTGAGTCAAGTTCTTTGGTGCAGCTACCAGTGATCAAAAGATCATCAACATACAGTAAAATAATCAATATCAGATCACTAACATGCTGCATATACACATTTGGATCAGACTTACACCTCTCAAACCCCAAAGATAGCAGAAAATTGTCCATTTTTGCATACCATGCTCTAGGAGCTTGCTTGAGCCCATAGAGTGACTTGTTCAACCTGCAAACAAGTGTATGATCAGAAATAAAACATTCAGGCTGCTGCATATATATCTCCTCATTCAGATCCCCATGAAGAAAGACACTTTTTACATCCATGTGATGAATCTCCCATCGCTTGGAAGCCCCAATGGCCAAAACTAGTCTTATGGAGTCCATCTTTGCCACCGGTGCAAATGTCTCTGTATAGTCCACTCCTTGGACCTGAGAGTAACCCTTAGCTACCAACCTGTCCTTATACTTCAGATCAGAGCAATCAGATCCAACTTTGGTTCTATAAATCCACTTGCATTGCACTAGTTTCCTCTTGGGAGGAAGAGGGACCAAATCCCAAGTTTTGTTCTCATGGAGTGAGTTCATCTCTTCTTGCATGGCTGATTGCCACCTTGGGTCTGTACATGCTTCTGAATATGACATTGGATCAGATCCAAACATCAAATAACATGCCTCACTCAGATCAGAATTATCACATGCAAAGGAATTGTGAAATTGAGATCTAGTTTTCCTAGCATCTTGGGGATCTCCCACAAGCTCTCCGGCACTTTGAATTGTTTTCTCTACCCACATGGGCCTTGAGGGAGGGATATGTTCAGAATCCATATCAACATCATCTTCAGCAATATCAGAATCAGAAATATCAGAGAAAGAATCACTACTTACTTCATCATCAAGACGAGGGAATGAGCATTCCCCATCACCTTGTTCACTAGATTGCAAGAATTCTTCCTCTTCGAATTTGACACTTCTTTCGATGAAAGTTTTGTGAGTGGATGGATCAAAGAGCTTGTAGCCCTCGGAATCCTCTGCATACCCAACCATGATTGACTCCTTGCTTTGGGGCTGCAAGGCCTTTCTCTTCTCCGGTGGAATTCTGGCCCAAGCCCTTGAGCCAAAAATTCTGAAATGTGAGACATTGGGCTTGTGGCCCATCCATGCTTCAAATGGAGTGATTCCTTGCAATGCTTTGTGTGGTGCTCTGTTCTGAACATATGCTGCACAATTCATAGCTTCAGCCCACAATTTGGGAGACAAATCCCTTGCTTGCAACATGCAAGTTGCCATCTCTTTCAGTGCTCTATTTTTGCGCTCTGCAACACCATTTTGCTGTGGTGTGTAGGGCACTGAGTGTTGCATCTGAATGCCATGCTCTTGACAGAGCTGCTTCAAATTGTTATTGACATACTCTCTTCCATTATCAGTCCTCAAAACCTTCATGGCCTTCCCACTGAAGTTCTCAACCATGCTCTTAAAAATTTTGAAACATTCAAAGACTTCAGATTTTTGCTTAAGGAAAAATAACCAGCAGTACCTTGAGTAGTCATCGATGAAGGTGAGCACATATTTGCTGCAGCCATAGGAGGGTGTGGGGAGTGGCCCTATCAGATCAGAATGCACTATCCCAAGTGGTTGATCAGCCCTCCTTGCCTTCCCTTTGTCATACTTCTTTTCAGGATGCTTCCCAATCATGCAACCCTTGCATGTTCCACTTGAAAAACTGATTTGTGGCAGCCCTTCTACCATCTTTTCTTTGCTTAAAACTTGAAGATATCTGTAGTTTAGGTGACCATACCTTTGATGCCATAGCTTGCTGGTCTCATTCCCATGTGACAGAAGTACACTTGGTGAAGAGAACTCGAGGAAGTGGGAGAACTTGTACATCTTCATGTCATGGTCTGCAACACCCATTGCAACAATTTTCCTGGTGGAAACTTCCGATATCTCCACATCATCCTGAGTGAAGACCACCTTCTTTGCTGCTCCAGTATGTGTCATTTGATATACAGAGAGCAAGTTTGCTGCAAGATTTGGCACATACAGCACATTAGAGAAGAAGCCATTCTCCATAGAGATTTTCCCAATGCCATGAGCAGGGATTTCTGAGTCATCTCCCATTCGAATGGAGAGGCCACTGTAGGGTGCAAGTTCAGAAAACGAATCTCTTGAGGAAGCCATGTGCCTTGAGGCACCTGAATCAATGATGAAAAAAGGTGAATGAGATGAACTAGCCACCAAAGCATGGCAGCTCTCCTTGTCTTCAGAAACGCACTCCTTCTTCTTGGAACTTTCAGGAAGAGGAATATTATTTTTCTGTAGGAGATGGGTCATGGTGTCTATGGTTTTCTTCATGCATGAGCTCTCTGGATGAAAATCTCTTTGACAGTAGCTACATTTTGTCTTCTCATCCTTCTTTCCTTTGTTCTTGACAGGATTCGAAACACCCTCAGAGGATTTGGGCCTCTCATCCTTCCTCTTCTTCTCTTGAGGTTTCGACCCCCTGGGTTTTTGCTTTCCTCTTCCACATTTCGAATCTCCAGCTGCAAGAACTTGATCTTTTTGCTTGCTGGAGCCCATCAAGACCAGCTTGTCTTACTCTTGAGTTAGCATCTCCGTGAAGTCAGCCAAAGATGGCATCTTCCAACCTCTAACTGTGAGCCTTGTGGAGTTGAAGGAAGACACAAAAACTAAGTATTCAGAACCCAATTTGGAGAGAATGGACAACACCAACTGTTCTTCTTTCTTCTCTATGCCACATTGTCTGATCTGCAAAACCAAGTTCTTGAACTTGGTGAAGAAGTCCTGGATGGAATCGAAATTCCCTGGGCTCAGTGAGACAAGCTCATTTTCGAGCTGGTGGCCTCTCATCTCATCAGTCTTTCCAAACAGGGTCTCAAGCTTGAGCCACACTTCATTTGGAGTTGCTAGACTTTCTACATGAAACAGGAGGTCTCTCGAAATGCTGAGACAAAGGAGGCCAAATGCCTCATCCATTCTGTTAAAAAACTTGCATTTCTCCACAGCTGAGTTTGGCTCCACCTCAGTGCCCATTGTAACTCTGTAGAGACCCTTAGATCTCAGCAAAATCACCATTTCTGCCTTCCAATCGAAATAGTTGAAGGGAGTGATCACGTTTGGGTGAGATGGCTCCATTCTTCTCTGCTGCAATTCGCACTTGCTGACAATGTTGGTCTTCAATACCTACAAACAACTCTCAAATCACTCTGGAGGGATCTACACTAACAGATTTGAACCCTGTTTGGATAGTGGGTGCATTCGGGAGAGCATCACACCTGAGAGGAGCCACTAGATTTCTCCAGTAAGCTCAAGGCAATGGCCTCAGGAATTATGTGGTTTCTCCACTGCTTCTGGCAATCCACTAAAACAGTCTTGCTGGTTCGAATTCTAGCTCCAAGAGCTTTGATACCATGTAAAATCTCAATCACAGCAGAACCTAGCTACTGTGGATTCCTCACTAGTGAAAGATTGCACAACATTTGCAAGAATAGCATAAATCTGTAAATGAATGAAGAACAATACACATGAAATGGGTGAATAATGTCAATATTATTAACTGTCCAACCTCAAAATAGGTTAAGAACACTCATATATACAAATCTGGAAGAATTCGAATCCATCTGGAGTGTTCACACTGATCTAGCTTAGAAATAGCTCAAACCCCCCTAGGTTGACCAAAATATCCCAAACCATCCCAAACCGGTTCGAATCTGCTGTGTGAATGCTGGGAATGACTGGACAGGCCCATGTGACCTCACACATGTGAAGAACCTGGTTGGTTAGAGGTTTGGTAGCTAAAATTGGCCAAAAATATGACAAAGTTGGCAAGATTGTCCACAAACTGAGCAAATGCGCCCTAGGTAGAAGAGAAGCATGCTGAATGCATTAATTGACCTGAGGAGGGCGCTCTAGGCATGCTGAATGCATTAATTGCCCTGGGGAGCGCTCCAAACAGCTGGTATGACTCAGCACTTGTTCACATTGCTAACTAGTTCAAGATAGTTTGACCATTTATCAACTAACCAACTTCGGGATGTAATAATTAATCACTTGGGCACAAATTAACCATCATTAATAAATGATTAATGTACATAGGTGTTATAATGTTCTAACAAGAATATCAGGTATATGTTATTTTTTTTGGGGGGGGAACAAGAGTTTAAATAGGTGTTAAATGGAGGTAGTCGTTATTCCTAAAAATTAAATGGTTTGTTTAATATTATAAAAAAGTGAATTAATTATTATGATTCCTTGGTTTATATATATATATATATTCCAAAGAGATAAAATTAACAAAAATTTACAAAATAGTTGAGTATATAAGGGATGGAAGTGATCTTAAGAACCTTGTTAATTATTTTCCTTTGCTTCCCCTTTTCACCAACACTTTTGAATATGGAGTTTCCCTTCAAAATATTGCATATCATTTTTCCCACATCCACACATCTAGCATCCAGTATGGAATTTGGAGTCTTGTTTCTATTTTTTTTCTTTCCTTTTCTTCAATTCCACATTTATACATTCCACATATAGAATGAGAAGTGCAAAGAGTCTTGTTTCCCTTTCTCACATTCCCGAGTTGAATCCTTGCATTCTTCCATCTTCACATCTAGTGAAACGTGTAGAGAATATTTATTCTGATATGTCATATATCACATACCCATAATATGCACCCCTGCATCACGTGTCCTATGCAATCTAGTTTCTAAGTTTTTCTTTCCTTTTCTACATTTATGCATTAACACGTTCTACATGTTGAATGTGGACTGATAACATTCTTGTTTCCCTAACACATTCCCAAGTCGAATACATATTGTCCTACATGTCCACATCTAGTGTGGAGTGTGGAGCTTCTTAATTCTGTGGTTTCATATATCATATGCTCATGATCCACGCCCTCACATTCTACATCTAGATTGTGTAGGCCTTCCACTTCGAATGCCACATTTTGCATCATTCACATTCGATTTTAACATTGTTATCAATTCGTATCCAATTAGTATTTTATGAAATATTTCTTATTTTAGTTAAATTATAATATTCAACTTGCCATTTATTCCTATGTATAATGGCTACTTCCATTTAACATAGGTTTAAGCTCATTCAATGGTTACTCCTCTCCATTATTCTATGCTTATGACTAATCCTTTGATTATAGGTGGATTGTCCACTTCAAACATTGGAAAAGTTAAAAAAATTATACATAGTTTACTTCGAGAAGATCCTCCACGAATATCCTCCACAATAGTGTATATATTTTTTACTTACATTGAATATAAAGTAACCATTCAAATGTGATTTATAGATGTGTCATTGTGCTGGAATTTGACGTTTATGATGCTGAAATGTTCAAGAAAACCTTTTTTTTAATCTTTGTCTTAATAATAATAATAATATAATTTTAAGGTCATAGCCTAGGCAAACACCAAATTGGTGTATGAGACCCCCTTGTTTGTGGGATAAGGGAACCTCTTTGTGTAGTAATTTGACCACTAAATTCAAGTGAACACATCATCATTTAAAAAAAAAGAAACCTTTTCTTGTTGTATGACATCATTTTGCCAATAGTCACCACTATAAAGTTTCCAACCATTATATAAATCTAATGTATTTTAGATAAATTAATCTCAATATGGTCATGGAGGATATTGAATGTCTTTCTACCCAATCTTCTCTTTGAAAATTTGTGTTGGAATTTCCTCCTCCCTATTACATGCCATAATTTGTAGGTGAGTGGTCATGGACATTTAACTAAAGATCACAATGTGTCATGCAAAATTGTAATATTAGGGATGACAATTAATCGTTACTGTTGTAATCCCCCTTAGCAGAATGTACATCTCAAGGGTTCCATTTTGTCTATGAATTTAGCACATACATAATCATCTTCAACAAAGATATATCAATTTCCATTACTATGTGACCATGCACAAATATTACACTAGTTCCATAGCTTCACGTGATTTTGGGTGTGTTGGTTTAAGCATTTAACATAGTATGTTAATGCACACCTTTTTGCAATAGCTCACCAAATAAAGAAATTGTTAGGTGAAGCAATACTTTCCAAGGAAATGGAAATCTAATCACAACTCTTTTTGTTCATTGCAACATATATCTTTGCAAATTCTTCATCATCTAAAATTTTAGGATGGGATTTTAAATAGTTTTCCATATATATTTTTATGAAGCTTATATAGCTTCATTGGTAGCTTATATAGCTTCATTGGTCAATGGGGTTGAATGATGAGTATTACAATACCCCTAGGTATTTGCATGCATTACTACCTAGACTTTTCCTTTAGGAGCCTCATTATAAAAAAAATGGTGGTGTATGTATTCATTCATTGTGTCAATATTAAGCAACTGTTCTAATGCAATTTATAGTCTTACTACAAATTATAGGATATTGCATTGAATTATGATGAGTTGGGCCTCAAAAAATATACGGTGTTTCTTTTCTAAGGTTTTCATGCAATAACCAACTAAGGTGTGAGCAGTGGTCCAAAAGACATAGGTGTTTTAACAAGTTAGTGCATTGGAACAAACTGATCTACATTGGGACTAATGTGATATGTTGGTGTCAAAGAAGTCTGCAATAACGCTAATAATATAATAGGTCTTTCTCTTGCTTGCATCATGCGTGTCATCAACAAGTGACAATTTATCTATTTGTGCTTCCATTTGTTGTGGAAAAAAAAGTGAGTGTCTAGAGTTGTTTTTAACACAAGCTCCTTTTGTGAGTGTCACATTTTAAGAAAATAAACATGATACGCTCTAGTTTGTGATGATTCGCTACCCAATTTGATTCTTTGTTTTAGGATTCAGTAGAGTAAGATGCTTTCCATGCATTTAATGAACAAACCTTCATACGTGCGTGAGCACTATCCAAACACCCTCGATTTAAGGTCATAGTATGATGTTCTTACCGCTCAGAATGAGTGGTTTAGGGTGATTCAAATAAATAATTTTGAATTGTCAATATTTAGTTAGTAATTAATAGTAAGTTAGTTGAACTAGGTGTGTAAATTTTGTTTTTAAAGTTTTGAATTAATATTTAGTTAACACTTCATAGTAGTGGGTTGAAGTAGAGATGCAACATTGTTGCTAAAGTTTTATGCAGTGGGAAATCCCATTATAGGTGGTAAGAATGTGGTAGGAAATGGTATTATTTAGTTAATAGTGGTAAGAAATTGATGAAAATATAATACAATATTATTTGAAAATAAATCTCAATATTGATGTTTAATTTTTCATCTATATTTAATTAATGAGTGATAATAAGTTGTGGACTTAAGGGTGCATTATCATTGAAAAAAGATTATGCATTGAGGCAAAAAAATTATGAAGTAGAATGCAATAATATTGGTAAAATAGAAATGATTGTCAACTAAGTTGTATATGGAATAGAATAAAGAATGGAATTGTGTGAAATTAAATAAAAACATTGTGTTTGATATAAGAATTTAATGTAAATCTCTACAAACCATAATCAAAGGAATACAAGGATATTATTGATCCATGTGTCAATCAAGATAGACATGCAACATATTTGATCATGGCCAACTTGTGGTTCATAACAAATTTTATGACTGAAAATTTTTCCTTCTGATCTTCTCTTGAACCATCACCCCCCCCCTAATCTTCAGTTTGTTACATGCTCTTCTTTAACAAGGGATCTACATGTCAGTACTAATAGGTTAGCAGCCATACAACTCTACCAACTTAGATCAATATTACTTGGCAACATCAGTAGGATATGCAATTGAGGTTGTTAGTGTGTCCAACAAGCCCAATGTTCAAAGTCAATCACATACATGCTAATGCCCATAACATTGAAAAAATATCTTCCTTATCTAGGAATTTGTTAGTTCCATTGTTGACTTGGGAACCATTATATAAATGATGGTCTTACATCCTCTTTTTGTATAAATATGTAACATTATTTATTGTAGAATATGCAAGGTGAGAACATGTAGGGTAAAAAATGCAATGTTGTAGGTTGTAATAGGTTCCATACTATATAAAATGCCAATAATTTTTTGTGGTGATGTATATTTGAAGGATTGAACTCAACATGCCATTTTTTTCATAGTGATAGATAATATCTTTGCATCACTTCAATCCTTGCCTCCTCTCTAACTTCTTTGTAATAAAATAGAATTATACACTTGAGCCAACATGTATTGTATTAGGTTACTTATTTTGTTTTTTTTGTCTCTTGTTATTCCTCTACGTTATATTATGCTAATAATTATTCCCTAGGTTGCATACCCTATAATAATATCAAATAATCTTATGCACTTCAACTTGATTGTGCATTACTATCACTTCCACCTAGTCAAGTTATTGTTTATAGGCTCCTGCCATTCATCATGTTTGGACATTGTGATCTACTTCCAGTTATTGTGTAAAGCTAGACATACACTACAAGGACAATTGATGTCCTTTTGGTGAGGGTTTATGATCCTTGGGAAATTGATCCTATTAGTGGTTTGAATGATTGATATTAGAGAAATTATCTATGAAAGTTACTTTAAGTAGAGTCCAATGCCTATTTCATTAAACTTGGACATATTCTAGTCCAAGTCACTTTGAAGACGGGTCAAAAACAACATTTTTGAACCCCAAAATCAAGGTTTCTAAAGTGCAAAATCTTGTTCCAAAAATGCCAAATCCAAGTTCCAAAAGCATACTTTTTCTTTTGATATCGCCACTTTTGAAATTGGTTTTTGCACTTTTCCGATATGATAAATATGGTAATGGCACTTTTAGAACCCGATTTTACCCTTTTGGAAGGCTAATTTTGACATTTCCAATACTTAAATTTGTAATTTTGAAAACCGATTTTGGCACTTTCAAGCTTTGATTTTGCACTTTCAAAAGCCAAACTCCACAATTTACAAGTATTATAATCACAGTGCAATTGAACATACTAGTACAAACAAACATTCAAGTGTATTAATTAACAAAATACTTTCATTTTATTCACAATTGGTCTCACATCACTCACGCCATTTAGGTGTAGCAAGAAAGGCCATAATTGATCTAACAAGAATGTGTCATTGACATCTTGGAAAGTATACGTTTTTGTTATAATACAGTTCTCTTCCTCATTACAAACATGTTTTTCTTTCGAGTCATCTACAATCATTGTATTTGTAGCATCCCAACCATGGATCAAAATGTCCCAAACTTTGTTTAAAGGATTGAGAAATAAATAAGGATTTCCATCACCCTGATAACCCTCTCTAGCTATGCAAGAACAATATTCTTGTTTTAAAATTACTCTAAATTGTTCCCTTTGCAATCTTGTTATTTGTAATAATGTTGGCAAAAATTTGTCAACTTTTTTTGTTGTGCGAATGTCCGTACCCTAACTTCAAATATACCAAAGAATTTTTCAAAAAATTCCCTAAATCTTGGACGTATAAAATAATACTTTGTGGTTGATTCGATATCCAGTGTTCGTGGAAATCCAATTTTTTTATTTTATGAGCTACGTTTCACAAAAATCCATTGAAATCGAAAATAATCAATGGTTTACTAGTAACAAATCTTCTAGTATCTGCATACAAAAAAAAACACGCAACCCAGTCAATAAAATATTGTGTTTCAATGTCTCTAAGTATATTTCTTGCATGTTCTTTAATTTTTGAAACACATCACCAGATTCATGATACGATGTCCATAAATAATATAAGAATTGTCCAAGATAAATATAGAAAAAAATTTACATCAATTTGTAGAAGTTGTCAAAATATACAAATCACTAAATGAATTGTTTTCTATATAATATGATGGTCATTTGAAGTTGAATGTCTTTAACCAATGCCCCATTTTTGAACGAGGCCCGAGATAATTCAACAGAGAACACAACATTGTTTTTATACTTATTTCTCTCTTGTGAACTGTCAAATGTCCAAGTAGTTGGCATTTTCAAGCAGTTTTCCTTGCTATTATCTGTTAAATGATATTTCCCTTCATTTATAAACAACATGTGCATATATATATATATATATATCCATATTGGATAAGTACATCCTTGAATGACTTTTTGTATATGTGCAACACTTCACCAACATTATAATATGCAGACATTGAGCAATTTTATAAATAGTACTATGTTTACATTTCTCTTGATCCCAAATAAATACAAAGTATTCATTCTTCAACCATTCAAATATACCAAGGATTTTTTAAATTTCGATGTTGTTGATTGAGGAAAACCACAGAGCAATGTCAAAATGTTCTCTGGAAACACTGATAATATTAGGGCTAAACATCCGTACATAATAACGATAGAAATTATGGACAAAATGAGGATATTTGGAAAAATATTCAATGTTGGATAACATCCGAACTCCAAAGATCAATCCCTCTACTCCGAGGACCAATGGTTTCTTTTGTGGTGATATCCAAACTGCATACAAAAACTGTGACTATATATATAGTTCCACAGCAACAACATTTTGTTCATGAAGTTAATTATCAAAAACATGCAACTGTAAATGAAGATTTTGATCTCCAAATATTAATACAAAAATCACCCAAAATTTCACAGATTCAAATGATTTAATAAAATCATCACACTAAACTAATAATATGTTAGATTTAGACCAAAATAGCAATGTCACCAAAAAAACCAGAAAACACATTAAATGATTTAAAATCTCCATAGGTTACATCTAGTGTTTCCTGCTCTTGAAAGAGACAATGATAGGTCACATTTGATGGATGTCACTCAACTAGAAGAAGGCATTGAAGGTTCTGATATCAGTTGATTCATGCATTTTACTAAAACCCTTCCAGAGTCGATGCACCAATTCACTATCTGTCCTAGCGGACGATGCAATAAAGGGCTTACTCAAAATACCGTTTTCACATGGATGTGATTTCACATCATCACCCTCCAAAACATGGAAAATTTTAGGAGCTAATCTTAGCCCGTGGGCTAAATTTAGAGGTTTTAATTTTTTAGTGGGCTATTTTTTAATTAGACCAACATTTACTATGATTAGCCAAATTTTTATGTATTTATTTTTACTAAATGGCACATTAGCCCCATAAAATATATAAAGGAGACATTAAATTGAACCATTTCGCCCCTCTCTGATACGATTTCAAGCTCCCATCGCCCAGTAAAATAACCCACTCGCTCTAATTCACCCAAATTTATAGAAATGGCAGTTGATGAGGGTAAATTCGCCCTCTGGTGATCATGGAAATACAGTTTTTTGGTAATTTCATCCACATATTATGGATTGAAATCGATTTTCAGTTTTAAATCGCCCTATATATATGCTGTTTTTTGATTTTGTTTTTTATCATAGCTAAAAATATTTTGGGTTTTTTCAAATTTCAGGATTTCGGGACTGTGGAGCAAGCAATCAAGGATTTTTGGTTTTCTTGGCTAGATCTCAGAATTTTGGGTCTTTGGAGCAAGCAATCAAGTTGTTCCAAGCAAATGGCTTGATCCATGTTAGTCTGGTTATGAATCCCGTCGATGTTAATGGTTTATGCTAGTGCACTTGTATATAGCCACAGCATCATCCATAGTTTCATATCTTTGGCTTCAAATTGTGTTTTTGTTATGGTTTTCCCTTCGAAGGTTGTGCAGTTTACTGAAATGAGGCACTAATTGAAAGGAACGAAAAAAACAACAACCATGGGCGCTCTCAAATCCACTATTATAGTAGTCATAGGCTTGGCTTTGGCCTGGTTGACAGCTCAGATCACTTGCAAACCTTTTTTGAATAAAGGAAAGGATGCCATGAACAAGTCCCTTGATCCTCATTACAATCCTGATGACCAATTTTGAGACGTTCACTCCAATGGCGAGGAGGATCATAGAGATAAAGAGGAGGGTAGTTTCGGTTCACCCAAATAATCAGGATGGTTTCAATCCGATTCGTTATTGTTGTCGCATATATATATATATATATATATATATATATATATATATATATAATTTAATTTGAAGTTTACTAAAGGGTTTGCATGAATACTGTCACAGGGCACAGTTCTTCAAATACTTGTATCCTCCAAGGGTTTTGGGTCTCAGGCTCTTTTTAGGTAATTGGGTCTTTTGGGAAAAACTTGCAAAGCATGAGAATTCTTCTCTGGTTTGCCAAAATAAAATTTCTGTTTGAAATCAACATTGACCAATTTAGCCCATATTATTTTAACCCTACTTCCCCATTCCCAATCCCCCCCTCCTGGAAAGTTTCATGGATTGTATAGAACCTTCGTCTACATGCTAAAAATATACATAATTAGCGATGACTTTCACTCGAAATCCAGCCAGTAATCATTCCAAGCCTAATTTAGCAAACCTTCTTGCACAATACCACTTAACTGGGATTTTTTTGTCCTAGGACGAACATGCATATGTGAGCTATACACCAGTTAACACACACATGAAAATGTGGTTTATGTTCCATGGTCAAGATGGATGGGTGGTTCCCGGATGCGGGTGATCCTGCTGCATTCTCCTCCGACATCATGCCAACCAAGGGGACGCCACTGCACCACCCAGTACGCGGTGATAGGCCTTGTATGCAAACTCAGGCCTCTGCTACGTGTGAAGGACAAGGCAGCCACCTGGATACCCCATCTCCCCCGGCTCCAGCTCCTAGGATGGCCTCGATCTGAGACACCACTTAAATGCCAAGCCCAACCCCCTCCCAGCTATCCGTTTCACTTGCTTGAACTGACTCTGATCACATGGCTCGGTGGGTGGCATTAATGTCGGATCATTTCCCTATGTCCTCTAACCCCTGCTGGTCTCATTTCGCCATTACTCTATCCCATGTGAAGCTCCTCCCTCCCAGACGCCCCCTCCGGGATATGAAGAGGCTGACCCATCCTCCTGTGTTCATTCCACACCTCCGGTTCTCTCCGCCTGCATCTTCTGCTGAAAGTTCAGCCTCTGTGCATCGCTTCTGCAATCTCCCCATCATGACCATGAAGCATTCAAGGGGCACTTCTAGGCGTGGCTCCACGTAGAGCACTGGAAAATCTGCATCGACTGAAAAAGAAATCCCTGCAAACATTGGGTACACAGATAATGTCTCAATGTCGGTCCGATGCTTAGTGGATGACTGGGAATCGCGAAATGTGGCGGAGATTTTGGCTTTTGGTATCCCAAGCACATAGGTAAATCACTACTGGCTGCTCAAGAACCTAATTGGCACGTTTGTAGAAGAAATGCTGACCCATTGGCATTTGGCCAAGATGTCCATAACAGACACTAGGTCCACCATGGCTCATCTGGACGGCATTCTTGTGGTGTTGGAAGCCAATCTCATAAATCGCCACCTCTACTCGTTGTTTCCTCAGCCCGCTCAGCCCATTTGTTTTGGACTGAACGGCCCTATTGCAGGTTTCGGGAAGGAGAGCATTGCTCTCAAAAAAGGTACATGCTCACAGGCAACTGCGCAAGCAACTGGCAGCTCTCTGCATGACTCCATGGCAGCACCAATCCCTGGACTCGCCTCTGGCCCGGACTCTCCTACGGCGGTAGTGGTGCAAGAAGTGTCCCCTGGGACCTCCTTCTCGGTTCCATCCACCATCGCAGTCACCCAACACAAACGCTCTCGCAAGGATGGACTTGAGGAAATCATCCCGCGAAAACAGAACCTCTGCCGATCAAGCTCCCTGAACAACAATGGACTGATGATTTCTTTGATCCATGCCCCATTTCTGCTGAAATTCAGGACTCCATGGGAATGGAAGCTAGCTCTTGAACAGGATTGTCTAGTTTTTTTTTTTGCTATCTATATGTATCGGAGAGTCCCACTCTGTCATCTGTCTTTCTTGATCGGTAGATATTCTGTTTACTCTAGGTTTTTCCATACTTCTCTGTAATATGGACTCTGAGAGCTACACTAGAATGTCATATTCAGCCTCTCTTGATGTTTGTACTATAATATAAATTTTCTATGCAACTTACAAAAAAAAAAAAAAGGTATATGAAGTCTAGTACCATTTTCTGACTTAGAACTTGAAACTCGAAACCACAATACCACTTAACTAGGATTTTTTCGTCTTAGGATAAACTTGCATATGTGATTTGAGCTATATACCAGTTAACACACGTGAAAATGTGGTTGCTGATCTATTACCAAGATGGATGGGTGGTCACCATACTTCAAGTTATATGGAATCCAGTACCATTTTTCAACTTAGAACTTGAAACTTGGAACCGTCTGTGGATATGGGTCCTTAACCAAAATGTCAGACTGGGGCATTTGGTAAGGTACCCACCTCATTGGTAGAAATTCAACCCATGGAGATGTACGTCGAGTTGTAGTGGTGTATGGGTACTATGGGGAATCAAACTCAAAACTAACTACCCATGGATGGGTACTTAACCAAAATTCCATGATGAATATTCTTTCATTAAAATCATAACCAAAATTAAAATGGAACATATAATAGTATAATACATGTTTGTAGCCTTTGCAGCAATCTGGGAAACTAGAGCTTCCTAGGATCATCATAATAAATGAAGTTAACACTGGAGTCCCTTTACCAAGAAAAGCTGGGACTACAATGGCTATAAGCCAAAAATATCTATGTGCAGATATAAATACTACATAAAATAACTGAAGGCCAAACGTGAATGAATGATGATGAAGGGAGAAGAGACACAACTTATGAAGCCAGATGGTCCTATCATTTCATTTTCTTATTTGAAAACTAGCATTTAGTGAATTTCACAGTGTACAGTTCCCTCCAAAGGGTCCATCGCTAAAGAAAGACCCCAGAGCTCCGAATTTTCACAGTAAGGAGCATGTGATGTCTCCTCCTAAGTGTGATGTACACCTCCAACAACTCAAAGTGGTTAATCTCCTTTCCTTTTGCAACCTGCCTTATTTTGGCTTCAAGCTAATGGTCTCAACCAGGTGTGGCAAATATTTTTGCCTCTTGATATAGTGAATTCCACTACCTATTGTCTATGGTATAAGTGATTCAGTACAACCCGTCCTAAAGTGTTCCTTGAGTCACCCTACCGATGAGTTGAAAGCACCTAAGATACTGCATCATAACTTCCATTGTGCTTTTCCAACTCTGAAGAAGTAGAAACTTAACCTGGAGCTTTAAGTTTTAACTCCTCCCAAAATTTCTTGGTTATTTTGAACATTTAAGTAGCTTGAAATCACATGGGACCAACATCCACCGATCTCCACTTGAGGTTGCATAACACCAAAAACTCTTGTCTGTTTTAGAATTAACTTCCTTGTGTTGAATTTGATTGACAGGAGGGTTGGAGAACTCTACTAGAGACCCCCTTAGTTGAGGCCGATTATCATGTGTTAGGTGAATGAATGAAGGGTACCTTGGCTCAATAATACTCTCTACTTACTAGATGCAAATTGCAACTTGTTGCATTTGTGGGTGTTGTTATCACATATATAGTAGCTGGGCTACCATATGTTTTATTCCAGATGCCAGTACATTTTTTCAGCCAGTTCTGTTACATTTGAGATGCTGAGATGAGCATCTATGTTGGATCACTATTTGATTATGGACAACAGTATATTACTATCCCATGACTGAGTCTCAGGAAACTTAGATTTGATGACTGATGCAACCATTTAGCCATTTACAGAGCAGTTGGTATTGCCCAGAGTTGCAGCAGCAGGTTCTCAGTGGACATATGATGGTTCAAATTGGTTATTTACAGGTATATGACCCAACATGTATTATCTTGGGTTATGGTTATTATTGCTTTTATACTCATTCTTGTGGCATGTCTTAGCATTTAGTATCATGATCTGGCGATCATATAGGTATTTAGACCTAGTTGTATTGATTATATATATATATATATATATAGATATATATAGATATATATATGTACCCACTCAGACTTAGAAGTTCTTGAATTATACTCATCGGTTTTACCCTCCTTAGGGAGAATAGAGGTGATCATTCCCACCATATTTTGGCTTGCTAGTGTTGGTCTCATTATTCACTTTCTCCACCCATCCATTACCTCCCAGTTATGTTGTTACCCTGACTTACTACTTGAATAATGGCATGGAGGACCTTCCCCCGCTTTAGCCTCTTTGTTGGATAGGCCTCCCCTGTTGTATTGTGTCTCGGCTCTGATTTTCCTAAGTTATGTTGGCTCGACCTGAAACAGATAGTGCTACCATCAATACAATGTATATGGAAATGAAATGTATATCTTAAAGCCCATTCTAGAATGTGTTTCTTAACACACGTGAATGCAAGGCAAGCCTAGTGAAATTGGCTTTGAATGTAAATGTGAAATATAAATCCAAGAATGTGTTTCTCAACACACACGGATCAGAAAGCCTTAATAAATGTAAATCCAAGAATGTGTATTTGAACACACATGGATCAAGGCTATGGAAATTGAAAGGACCTAAAAGCAATGGTTAAACAAATGCTATATCTAATGATTGCTGGCCTCACTTGTATTGATTTATCCCTCACTAGATTGTGAGTTACCATGTGAGATGGAGTAAGGGACAACTTGCATTATGTCCCCTAGAGTCCTAAGTTACGGTTTGTCGGGCACCTAGTCATGGTGGCTCTAGAAAAGATCCTCACAGAGTTATATCAGCTTGGATGCGAGTTGTAGGAATCTGTCAAGGTTGAATAAACACTTCTGAAAGAACTTACCCATTTGTGAGACACGACCATCCCCTATGTAACTGCTTGTCCGACATATTATGCTAGAGTGTGTACCCTTTCCATTTCCAAAGTGTCACAGTGTCAAGTTAGTGGTCACCCTTTAGCCTAGCCTTATGATTTTTTAGCATTCACCCTTCACTAGCAAATTGATCACAACTATAAAGTGAGTATAGCCTTGAAAGTCTGGTCCGAGTCATAATAATAATATTGAAAACACTTTATATTTGGTTTTTAGATCGCTAGAGAATTGATTACTATTTGTTATAATTGCTACTCGAATGATTTGTAGAGCATTTCTTAGACTCTAACACTTGCAGCAGTTTGCTTTTAGCATGGGTCATTTTATTGGTCATGTTGACTTGGTCAAACCTGGTTTGACCAAAGTCAACCATAGGACATGAGGTGGATAGAGCTCGGATGATGCAGATGGATGATATATGGTCTATTACAGGTCACCAGATGGTTCCATGCATTGGTTACAGGTTTATGATGATGATTTGTGATTTTCAGCATATTTGATCATTTACAGATTATTATTATTTTATTTGTTGTCAAGATATATTGGAGATTTTATATGATCATGCACAGATCCATAGGGTGTATGAGTACACACCTCTAGTGGATTTGGGCTCTCTGAGTCCAATGAGACAGTTGGTTTTCAGTTTCGAGTAGTTACAATGACTATTTTCATCATTTTATCATTCTGGTGCATATTTGCCATGTTAAATGGCATGTCAGAGCAGAGTGATGGTGCGATTGGTTTTCCTATGGCGCTACAAAGGGGACATGCAGTGTAGCCACTTGTTGTTACTATATTGTTTTGTTCCCAGACACATTGGTGCAGTCATATTTTTCCCCAGGTTACCAGGCAGATAGTTACAAGCATTTTGATTCTTTCCAGAGGATTTACAGAGGATAAAAAATGGTTAAAATGGCTACTGAAGAAATTGATTTTGGGATACTGAGGCAAGGAAATGGTATGTGAATTGTTTTTATGATGTGTTGGATGTCTCCCACACCCTCCAGAGTAGTTACATTAGTTGGTGGGGCCCTCACACATTTCTTGGGCACATTTTATGGTTTTCTGGAGCCTTTGGAGGCTCACGACTTTCCTAGAGAGGCACAATTTGTTGCTAGGATTGGTCATTGGTTATTATTGTTCCATGGGGACACACTAGGGGTGTTAGATATTACCCCCTAGACCCACCATGTTATTTTATTCATGTTTATTTTATCACATTGAGTGGGACCCCCTCTCCTAGGGCGATTTTGTCCATGTATGTTATATTTTTGAGTTGATCCATGTACTTTATTGTTGAGCTCATCTCAACCATTGATTAGAACATTTTGATAGTTTAACCTTATCCATCCATTCAAAAGGTGGTTAAGGTTTTAGTATCTCTCCATCCTATTTAAAGGAGAGAGCTTCTCATTGTAAAGGGACTTTTGGCTCTGGAATTTTGGAATAAAATATTTTCTCACAGATACTTATCTTATGGCTTAGGGCATCAATGGTGTTGATTGAAACTGTTCTTCCTCTGCACTGAGGGTTTGGTAATTATTTTGCATATCTATTTCTTCACATTTTCATCTATAGGTGAGGATGCCAAATTGGTGAGGAAGGCACATTGGCTAGGGAGACCTTCCCTACAAGTTTCTCTTCTCTTCGCCGGTTACAGGGAGTATTATTGTCTATGCACCTCTTACTCTTTGTGATTTTACTCATCGTTTGTATTTCTTCCATGCTTGTTTGAACTAATTGATTTTCTTTGACCTTGGTTCATGAGGTAGAGGAGGGCGCACATGTGGAGCCAGGAAATTCGTGGATGCAAGATAACTCAACAATTTCTCATTTGATCTTTGCAGAAGCAACCCTCAACACCTTGGCAAACATCTCCATCATTCCGTTGATGTCCATTTTGTCACTATTTTTTATCATCAAATCTACTCTGAATGGCGTTATTTTCATCATTTTTGCTATAATAAGTCATTCTCTTTTCCATTCAGACCATCAAACAGACCAGGTATGCATATATTCACTAATCATATGAATTTTGATCAAATCTCACTATATTATGATTTATTAATGTTTAATATGACATTTTGGGGCATACTTGGCATTTAGTTTTGATCTACAGGCTGTGGTTTTTCAAACAGTCCTCCATTCAGACTGCGTGTTTACGTTGCTAATGTTCAGCCACGTCCAGCCCGTCATTCAGCCCTGCGACTTGTGAAATCGTTGGTTGGCATATTCCTGGTCATTAAAATCAGAAATGGGAAAGTGGGTTCTGTTAGCGACGTGGTGGTTATGGTTGGTGAGCCTCCATTCTAGAAGATCCGCTTCTATGCTCGCCCTGCTTGATATCCCACACCTCTGCTCATGTTGACGCTCTAGAAGATCCGCTCCCTTGTTCGCTCAGCCCGCCAGCACATGCTCCTTCCACGTCAATACCCATGCTCTGTTTTTATTGCGTGTTCATCCTGGCATCATGCATACCCATTCATGCCGATGTTCCAGAGGAGCCCGTCATCCCACGCTCAGTTTGACAGCACACTCCTCAGTCCACGTCGAAGGAGGATCGATGCTGCAAGCGACCGCGTGAACCTTGGGAGGTGCCCACATGCGCTATCACACATCACTCAATAATCATTTTGCAGTCTTAAAAGCCTTTATTTTTAGAGAGGTTGATGCTGTCGACCTTCTCTCCCACTCTAACATTATAAATAGACAATTTGTGTACATAAATGATGAGTTAGAGAGGTTGAGAAAATGATCATCATGTTAGAAAGCAGTTTGTAGATTTTACAGTAGATATCAGACATTTTTGTAATTTTCCCAGTTAATGGAAGTTCAGTTCGTAGCTGTTGGTCATTAAGTGACTTAGTTTCAATCTCTGATTGCTGGGAAGGGCCCCTCATCAACCATAGGTTTCTTTTATTTTGTATTTTCTTTCTGCAATTAGATAGTTTATTTTTCAGTCATTTAGTTATCTCTGTTTTTCTGTAGTTGATATTTCTTTATCTTTTCCTGTAAACTATATGTTGCTGCTAACATAATCTATTTTTCAGAATTAGAAATGGTCAACCAAGCATAGTATTTTGTAGTTGTCTTCAGTCTTGTTCTATCATCTGTAGTTAGACATTGCTTTAGTTATGTTATAGCTAGCATTAGTTTCACTAGCTTCTCTCTCTCTGTTAGATTTTCTTCCTATAGTTGTAGGTTAACTTTATCTTCCATCTCAGTCTTGCTTTAGCATATCATAGAAATAGTTCATCTTCTTTAGAGAATGATTAGTATAAATAGTTTTCTTGTTAGTTTAGCTTCTAATTAATCAACCTATTGCTTCTTTTGCATAGTAGGATCATATGCATCAGCCAGCTGGTAATTAAAGTCATTCAAAATTCTTCTTCTCCTTAGTTTAAATCGTTTTCTTCCATTCGGACTAGCATTCAGACTGTCATTCAAACATGCATTCGGATCGTCATTCGGACCTTTACACTTTCTGCATTGTTTTATGCTTTTTTAGAATCTAGTTTCTTCTGATTTTTAAATGCAATGCTTCTTGCTTCTAATTAACAGTTTTAGATGTAATTTAAATCTTGTTTCATGTTACATAGAGTTTCTAATTAAGTTTTGTCATTATTTCCTACTTCCATATTATCTTCCTTAATCTTCTTTTTAACCTTCTTCCAAAGTTAAGTTCTTCATATCTGATTTTCTAATTAGTTATTGTTTCAGAATTTATTAGTCTTGTTCCTAGATAGTTTATTTTTAAGTAAAAAGTTAATAATTTCATTTTCCAAGTTATTTCAGTTTTGATAGTTTCTTTGTTAATCATCATATTAGTTTTCCATTCATATAAATAATGAAGATGTTCATTATTGATGTATATGTAATTTTGGAATGTATTTCATCTATGTATTTCATATACATTTATTGTACCCTTATAAGAGATGTGTTATTCCTCTATAAGGGAGTGTCGTCATGTGTATTGACAAGTGTCGCAAGTGTGTGTACTTGGCGATGGGTTATTAGACCACCATGTGTGGGGTCGGCCCTGAAATATATATTATATGGTTGATGTACCTAGCTAAACAAGTCGACCCCATAAGGTCACTGGGCAAACAGACTACTATAAATAGAGATCGGGAGATCTCTATTTTGACCACTCGAAAACTCACACTTCTCTCACTCAGAAAGTGGCACACTAGTGAGGAGGAGGATCATCTGCTACTAGGAGACTATCTCAGTGTATTTTTGGTTGTACTTTGGTTGAGCCATTTCTCTCTCTATCTCTGAGGAAGTTGTGGGGTTTTTCACCTTCGGGTTTTCCCCACGGAAACTCTGTGTCTCTTGTCTCTCATGCTTTTGATTCTTGTGATGCTTGTCATGCTTATTATGATTGTTATGCATTGATATACTGTATATGTTGTTCTCTCAGTAAAGATCCTAGAGTATTGTGAATTAATGCTCAAAATTTAACATGGTATCAGAGCTAACGTGAGAAGAAGACATTTTGCAGTGACGAAAACTTGAGTTTCTTGTTTATTGGGTTTCTCTCCACAGTTTTTGGAAAGCTGTATAGTAGATTGACTCTACTCATCAAGGAGAATCTATTTGTCCAATCAGAATTCAATTATGAGCATTTTCAGATTTGGCCCTAAAAATTATGGTTTCCACAAAAATAGGAATTTCTGAAATCTGAAGACATAGCTGGAAGCTCCTTGCAAAAATCAAAGTTTAGAGCTTTGGATCGAGATTTTTGGCTGGGTAGATCTCCGGGAAACTCAAACCCTAATTCAGGGCTCTCCCTAGTGAACCCGAGAGGAAAAAAAGGCAAATTTGAAAAGTAAAGCTTTGCTGATCTCAAATTCTAAATACACCAGGATGATAAGCTCATCAAGGCGCATCTTTCTATCCTTTCAGAAAGTTGAAATTCACATTTTGAATTTTTAGGGTTTTTCTGACAAACCCTAATTCGGGACCAGATCCAGTTTTCAGCATTTCAAGTGGTAAGACCTAAATCTTTTCTATTTCCATTTGAAGTACTATCTAACATGTCTCACCACACCAATCTTAAGGATAAGATTGAAGGGGCTGATAACTTCTGAGCTTGGAAGTATAGGATTGGGTTAATCCTGGAAGAGAATGAGTTGGACTCATATATAAAAAGAAGACATCCCTATCCTAGAGGATGAAGAGGCTAAAGTATTGCATAAGAAGAACTTGGTCAAGGCAAATAGAATCATTACTGATTCTATCAAAGACCATGTCATACCCCGTGTGTCTTCTCTAAAGACACCCAAGGAGATGTTTGACTCTTTGACCAAGCTATTTGAAGGGAAGAACATAAATCAGAAGATGACCCTGCGTAACCAATTGAAAGGAGTAAAGTTTCAGAATGGAGAAACCATTCAATCTTATTTTTCTAGGGTCTCCCAAATTAAGGAACAACTGGAAGCGGTAGATGAAATGGTGGAGAATGGTGAAGTTGTCATGACCACTCTAAATGGCCTACCCAGGTCATGGGATTCCTTTATTCAAGGAATTTGTGCAAGGAAGAAGTTGATCTCCTTCAACAGATTGTGGGAAGAATGTTCTCAAGAAGAAGCAAGGCTTGTGGCCCAAGAAGAAAAGATGGTAAGTGAAGATCAATCTCTCACAGTACACACCAAGACAGGAAGGTCAAAGAGAGAGCACTCTCATGCCAAGAAATCTTCACACTATCATCAACATAAAGATAAAAAAGATCTCAGATGCTTCACATGCAATGAGAAAGGTAATTTTTCTTCAGAATGTCCCAAGAACAAAAGGAACAACAACATCAAGAAGAAGAAGGGCAGTAGGAAAAGATATCATGCTCATGCTGCTGAAGATGATGAACCACCCAAGAAGAAGGCTAGGGCAGAAAGTGATGATAGTGATGATGACTCATCAAGTGAAGAAGAGTATGTTCTAATCTCTACTCTCATAGGTACTGTCTCCCATGGTTGTAATGATTGGTTAATTGACAGTGGGGCTTCCAAACACATGACTGGGTTTAAGGAATCTTTTGTAAACCTATATGAACATGAATCACCTCATAAGGTGAAACTTGGGGATGATTATCAATACCCAATAAAAGGAAGTGGTGAAGCCTCCTACAACCTAGATTCTGGAAAATATTTGAAGATGAAAGAAGTCCTTTATGTACCTAGGCTCAAGAAGAACTTACTCTCCATCTCTGCATTGGATGCAAAAGGTATGAGGGTTGCATTTGTGGATGGCCAAGTCCTAATGTGGCTAAAGGGAAAGACCATAGATGATGTAGTAGTGATTGGAGAGCAAGAGGGAGGTTTGTATAAATTGAAGGGACAACCTGAACATGCCATGGTGCATGAATCCATGGAGCCAAGTGAACTTTGGCATAGAAGACTTGCTCATATGCACTATAGGGTACTTCCAATTGCAAGCAAGGATGTAGAGGGTCTTCCTGAAATCAAGACCAAACATGAAGGTGTTTGCAAAGGATGTGCAAAAGGTAAGAACATTAAGAAGGCTTTCGCAAGCAGTGAAAGCAAGGCAAAGGATATCCTGGAAATCATCCACTTAGATGTATGTGGTCCTATGTCATCTAGTTCTCTAAGTGGGTATGTTTACTATGTCTCATTTATTAATGAATTCTCCAGGAAGACTTGGGTATACTTCTTGAAGAACAAATATGAGGTGTTTGATAAGTTTAAGGAATTCAAAACCTTGATGGAGAATCAAACTGACAAGAAGATCAAAACATTCAGATCCGACAATGGTGGAGAATTCACCTCAGGTGACTTCAAGAAGCTTTGCAGTGATTCAGGGATTAAGAGGGAGTTGACTGCTCCTTATAATCCTCAACAGAATGGAGTTGCATAAAGGAAGAACATAACAATCATGGAAGCAGCAAGGGCAATGCTGCATGACCAGGATCTACCTATGCATCTATGGGTAGAAGCAGCTAGAATAGCTGTATATGTGCAAAACAGAACACCCCACAAGATATTGGACAACAAGACACCAGAAGATGTCTTTTCTGGTAAGAAGCCTAAAGTCAGCCATCTTAGAATATTTGGTTTTCCAGTATACACTCATGTCCCAAAGGAAAAGAGGACTAAACTAGATCCTTCAGGAAAGAAGGGTATCTTTGTGGGTTATAGTGAAATCTCGAAGGCTTACAGAATATACTTTCCAGGGTTCAAGAAGATTGATGTCAACAGGGATGTAACATTTGATGAAAACTCAGTATTCATCAAATCAAGGAAGGCACCTATCGAAGTTTATGAAGAACCTAAGGAAACTAGATTTCAAGACACTACCATAACTGAAGCAATTCCAGAAGTTGTTCGTGAGTTTGAAGATCCGCAAAAACATGTAGATCCACCCCGTGAGGATAACTCTCACAAGAGGAAACCTGCATGGGCTAGAGAGCTCATTCAAGATGCAGAAAGATTTGGCATCCTAGAAGAAGAACACAGAGCAAAGGAGAGAACCAGATCACATACCAGCTATGTTGCTTTACTCTGTGACATTATGAACAAAGAACCTTCCAGTTATAAAGAAGCAGCAGAAAAGAAAGAAAGGAAGGATGCCATGGTTGAGGAATACCAATCAATAATGAAGAATGATGTTTGGGATGTTGTCCCAAGACCTAAAGAGAAGTCTATTGTGACTTCCAAATGGATCTACAAAATCAAGCATGCTGCAGATGGCAGTGTAGAGAAATACAAGGCAAGATTCATAGCTCGTGGCTTCTCTTAGAAAGAGGGAATAGATTATGAAAAAACTTTTTCACCTGTAGCCAGGTATACTTCCATCATAATAGTACTTTCCCTGGCTGCAACAATGAAATGGAAAATAAACCAGATGGATGTCAAGACTTCTTTCTTGAATGGTGTAGTTGAAGAGGAAGTATATGTGGAGTAGCCACTCGGTTTTGAAATACATGACAGGGAGTCATATGTGTGCAGATTGAAGAAAGCCTTGTATGGCTTGAAGCAAGCTCCCAGAACTTGGTATGGTAGGATGGACAGTTTCCTATCTAGTTTGGGCTTTACCAAGAGTAAAGTGGATTCCAACCTTTACTACAAGGTTGAGGAAGGAAATCCTGTGATTCTACTTCTGTACGTGGATGACTTATTTGTAACAGGAGATGATAGATTGATTGCAGATACTAAGAGGAAGCTTGCTGCTGAGTTCGATATGAAATATTTGGGAATGATGCATTATTTCCTAGGTATGGAGGTGTGGTAGAATACAGGTGGGATCTTCCTTGGTCAACGGAAGTACACAGTAGATATCCTGAAGAGATTCGGGATGATGGATTGCAAGGCCATGGCCACACCCATGGAATCGAACCTGAAGCTTCTATGTGATGCTTCATCTGAGCCAGTTGATATCTTTATGTATCGTCAGATGATTGGGTCCTTGATGTACCTGATGAACATGAGACCAGATATTTGCTTTGTGGTGAACACATTGAGCCAGTTCTTGACGGATTCGAGGTGTGTTCACCTGGTTGCTGTAAAGCATGTTCTGAGGTACCTGAAGGGTACAGTGGATTATGGGCTCAAGTATGAAGTGAAACAAAAGTTTAACCTGCAGGGTTATGTTGATTCAGATTGGGTAGGCAGTGTTGCAGATAGGAAGAGCACATCTGGGTGCTGCTTTAGTATGGGATTAGGTGTGATCTCTTGGTTTAGCAGGAAGCAGTCCTGCGTAGCATTGAGTACAACTGAGGCAGAGTATGTTGCAGCCTGTTCAGCTAGTTGTGAGGTAGTATGGATATGGAAGCTACTGTTTGAGTTATTTGATCTCCCATTGGATGCTACTGGTATCTTCTGTGTTAACTAGAGTTGTGTGAAGCTGTTTGAGAACCCAGTGTTTCAAGACAGGCCAAAACACATAGAGATCAAATATCACTATATCAGGGATATGGTGCAAAGAGGAGCCGTGAAGCTCCTGTATGTTGTGACGAACGAGCAGATTGTAGATGTACTGATGAAGCCACTAGCCAGAGTGAAGTTTGAATACTTTAGGGAGAGGCTTGGTGTTCTTCAGATCGAGGACAGTTCGAGGAAGAAGTGATGGACACATTTGCTGAAGCCATTCCAAGCATGTTGGAAGGAGGATCCTTCACATGGCTGTGGATGTAAGCATTGGATGATGAGCATCAGGATGATGTTCTAGTTTTTGCTTTGGATGATTAGTTGGATCATTTACATGTATATGTATGTACACATCATGTTGGATGCTGGATATGATCAGTTGGATCATTTGTATGTATTTTGTATATGCATCATGTTGGATGCTTGGACCATGTATCTGTATATGTATCAGGTGGATACATTGTATGATCAGATAGATCATGTATGTTGATATGTATCTTGTATTTGTATTTGTATTAGGTGGATCATGTATGATGATATGTATCAGGTAGATATCAGGTGGATGCATTGTATGATCAGGATGATCATGATGACGAGCTTCAGGATGTTGCTCCAGATGATATGTACCAGTATGGTACAGTGATGATGATCAAGATGATCATATGTATCAGGTGGATACATTACATAATCAGTTGGATTATGTGTGATGAGTTCCGAAGACACAGATGCATAGAGCCTTTCTGACATGGTGGTAGATGTGTTCTCCCATGTGCGTTGATATAAGTGCAGAGCCTTTCCGACATGGTGGTAGATGTGTTCTCCCATGTGCGTTGATGTAAGTGCAGTGCCTTTCCGACATGGTGGTAGATGTGTTCTCCCATGTGCGTTGATGTAAGTGCAGAGCGTTTTCGACATGGTGGTAGATGTGTTCTCCCATGTGCGTTGATGTAAGTGCAGATCCTTTTCGACATGGTGGCAGATGTGTTCTCCCATGGTCGTTGATGTAAGTGCTGTGAGCCTTTCACGGATGGTGGTAGGTTGGTCCTCCCATGCCGGTGAGTGTGCTGTGTGTGTGCATTTGGGTTGTGCTTCATGATACTCTGTGGCCATGGACAGGTTGTGCAATAACATGTAAAATATCCTGGGAGATCCAATAGGTTGAGCTGTGTGCTTGTAAACAGTCCTGCGATGCTCTTTCGAGGTTTCATTGACTCACGTAATAAGTCCTGAGGATTCCACAATATGGCCAGTGATGATGAAGACCTGCAGGTGGTGGGCCTACATCCAGTATGAAAAGGGACTCTCTCTGTAGAACTTCCTATGACGAGTAGAGTCAGAGATTGGTTGAGATAGCAGTAGGAGTGAGGATGATGATGACGATGCATCGATGATGATGATCCCGAGAAGAAGACTTGTCTAGCAGAACTGTGTCGAGAAATACCTTCCTAGTTAAGAGGGAGTGTTGATGTATATGTAACTTTGAAATGTATTTCATCTATGTATTTCATATATATTTATTGTACCATTATAAGAGATGTGTTATTCCTCTAGAACGAAGTGTCGTCATGTGTATTAACAAGTGTCGCAAGTGTGTGTACTTGGCGATGGGTTATTAGACCACCATGTGTGGGGTCGGCCCTGAAATATATATTATATGGTTGATGTACCTAGCTAGACAAGTCAGCCCCATAAGGTCACTGGGAAAACAGACTAGTATAAATAGAGATTGGGAGATCCCTATTTTGACCACTCGAAAACTCACACTTCTCTCACTCAGAAAGTGGCGCACTAGTGAGGAGGAGGATCATCTGCTACTAGGAGACTATCTCAGTGTATTTTTGGTTGTACTTTGGTTGAGCCATTGCTCTCTCTGTCTCTGAGGAAGTTGTGGGGTTTTTCACCTCAGGGTTTTCCCCATAGAAACTCTGTGTCTCTTGTCTCTCATGCTTTTGATTCTTATGATGCTTGTCATGCTTATTATGATTGTTATGCATTGATATAATGTATATGTTATTCTCTTAGTAAAGATCCTAGAGTATTGTGAATTAATTCTCAAAATTTAACATTCATGACATAATATTTGGATCAGAAATAAATATCTTTATCAAGTTTTCTACTTGCTTCCAAATCAAATCAAGTTCAATTAAATATCTTCTTAAGTTTTTTACTTGCTTCTAGATTAACGTTTATTTCCAAGTCATTTGTATATTGCTTAGATTTCTTTAAAATTGTTTCATGCTTCACCTTCGCAGGATAGCATAGATACTTGCATGCCTTTGGTTTCAGAATAGTCATTAGATTGTATGATTGATTTGTTTTCAATAATATTTTATTTTGAATTGATTCTAAGTAACGTAATTAGGTTTTCAAGTATCATTCGCTTGCAATTGATAATTCAGAACCCTTACTCAATTCTAGGTAGATTACCAGCTTCAAATTAGCTTAGATTAGTTCAAGCCTTCAATCTTGCACATATAGTGTTTGCATCTCATAAGCTCCCTTCCCAGGTTGACAATTTAAGTGTTGAATTAGATAGCATATATTTTACCCAACATTTTGGCGTCGTTTCTTGGTAGGTGCTAAAGGGATTGGAGTCTAGGTATATAGGGGTAGATTGGATGCTTTTACATTACACAACAAGGGGGAGGGGAGAATGGTAAGATGAGAGGTAAGAACCTGCGCATCCACTACAGTGGGGTGCCCCAAAGCCTTGTTGTTCCTTTCCGCACAAGTATGATTTCCTTTCTGTATGATTGAGTTTGTTTATTTTCTGCAAGTTAATTTAATGTAGGTGCTTTATTTCGTAAAAGTGTGGTGTGTTTAGTTTGCAAATTTGTTTTAGTGATATAAAATCATTTTAAAAAAATACATAAAAAATTTGGGTGCTGTAAGAACCCAGGGACTAATCCATGTGTGAAGTAGGATCTATCAACCGACAAAATGGATTCAGAGGTGACCACTAGTATGAGAAAACTCTCTCAAATCCTAGCAGCAGCTGGGATCTAAATTTCTTCTTCTCAAGGAGAACACATCTTTACGGAAATAAAAAAAAATTATCTACCTCTCCGGAAATAATAGAAGAACCATAGTTCCATGAGCTACAAACCAACCCTCCTTGTCAACCTGCCAAGGAAACCAAAAACCTGGAGACTACATTCGATGGAGAGAGACCTGAAATTGAAAAGTGCTACACATATATATCAATAGATCCTTTATGTACTCAAGCAATTGAACATTCAGAAGAAGAGGACCTGCATGGCTTGAGGAACGAATGTGGGTACCACGACTACATTGAAATATGGTTTCAAGAGGTAAACCAATCACAATACCATTCCTTCATTCGACACCTTCTGATGCAAAGGCAAGAAAGTCGGTTGATTCTCCACATCCAGGTAATCACTGCAATAATTTTCTCGTACGTGGATAAAGGTATGTTTTTAATAGTGCTTCGCACTTGGTTACATTGGAAGAATTCATATACTTGAATATAATTGTTTTCTTTATCTTTAAGTAGAATATGATATTATGTAAATATATTTCTATTTTTTGGAATAAATGAGAATCATTTCTGACAATTGGTTTATATTTATGCAGGAATTTCGGTTAGCTCATATAGCTTCATCAATTAAAAAGGGAAGTGTTTCTTGTGATTTATTTTCCTTTTATTATTTTGCAATATATATATATATATATATATATATATATTATTTCTAACCACTTTTCTTTTATGATTCTTTTCGATTAGTTTCATTTTTATGCTCATATGGTATTTGATTCAAATATGCAAATTCATGATTTATCATTATAATAGTTGCTTAAGACCTACTATAATCAACATGTTTAGAAAAAAAAAGTTTTACCTCACACCTAAGGACTACTAGTTCATCTTAGACTCATTATCAAAACTTGTCTCTTAAGCATTCTTTGAAAAAAAAGGTAAGCTCAGGGGTAAGTGATATTTCTACTTGTGGGGAACACTACTGATCTCTTATGAAGAAGATAGACTGAGAGGTCAAAGATAGTTTTAGGTTATTTTCTTTTGATATGATCAGTAATGCAGGCTATTATAAATAAAGTTACTCATAAGGTTCGCTCTAAAAATTTTGAATTATTTGCTTAGGAATGCTTAATACACTCTTGTGCCAACTGGCTTCCATACAATAACATTATTATACAAAGCAAACCCGCTGGGGTACTGAACAGGATCGCTAGCAGTGGGTCCATGCTAAGTAAAATATTAAACAAGGAAGCTCGATAAATGCAAGTAAACCCACCGGGGTACTGAACAGGCTCGCTGGCAGCGGGGCTATGCTTGCATGCTACCAAGATAAACCCGCCGGGGTACTGAACAAACCTGTTGGAAGAGGGGCAATATCGGGTGAAAGAGATATGGTTAATACATTACTATGCACATGACTCATTTTACAAACCTGAGTACACAAATACATGTTTAGGCCAATTATTTATATTATCATTAGAGAATGGTTGTAAGTTGGACTTAGACCCTTTCATCTAATTCAAACAATACCTAGGATATGATTAGCCTAGAAATAGGACCCATAACTATAGTTAATCCCATAAACTCTACGGTGAACCTTATCTATATTCTTTGGATGACAAGAAATCTTTACAATGAGTCATGGATGACTAGTTTTCCTCTGGCATTTTTCACATCAATTATACTATTATTCTTCATATGGTATTTTAAGCACTATTGTATTCATTTTTATTAATGTACATATCTGAATCATCTACATTTATTAGTTAATATTTCATTTCCTTATGAAAATTATCACGGTATTTTAGAAGCTATCTGTAAGACTTTCGATTGATTTTTTTTTCATTTTCTCTTTGATGGCTTGAGGACATGCCATATTTTTGGTTTGGGGGAGGTTCAAAACTATCTTTATTTTCTAATTACTTATCAAAATGTTTATTCATCTCTGACAAAATGATAGGTGTTTTCAGGAATAATGCAACTAATAGAAAAAAATAAACTATTCTAATTCCATGTTGACCAAAGAAGAGTGACTGAAGATTTCAGAAAAACATGTTTATATCATCCTTTTGTGTGCTGGTAGCCTCATAAATTATCTGCATAATCAACAACAATTAGATCCAACAAGCACATCTTATATAGACAAATGGTTTGTATGAAGGGTCGAATGAAGTAAATGAATGATGATCCGAATGAAACCATAACTTACAACATCATGATTAAGTGTGCTAAGGTATTTAATTTTTGAATTCTATAGATAAATCTAATTGACTAACCATATCAAGGATTAATCAAATTTCATCTCTACATACGATCTCATTCCTTTAATTCATCTCGACTTCACCAAATGAATCGACTAATCATGCATTATTGCGATTTTCAGAATTATTATCTGGTTATCATATGGTTTTAACTTTTCATTAAGTTATATGCAAAAAAAATCAACATGCAAACCGTCATTTTATTAATTAAAGATCATCATAATTCTTAATGCACTATGTTATAATCCCATGATGAAAATTTTCTTTCAACCTGTCCAAGTTTACTTTGGACATGGTTGAATATTTCACAAACCATATGAATTCATTAATGCACACATCTTTATTATGGTACATGTTTCCAAATTCTGAATAATGGCGTGATCGTTCAAACGTGCCAAATTTTCATCTCATGATTTTTCACACATTCAATTGGACCTTGTTTTAAAACTAACCCCTGCTTTATCCTCACCATCACTCTGCTTGCTGTTATCCTTTCCGAGTCCATCTAGCCGCATCCACTTCTTCCTTATTTCTTTTTCTCTTTGCTCGGTGGGACTTGGCATATCTTCGGTTTGGGGGAGTGTTGATGTCCATTTTGTCACTATTTTTTATCATCAAATCTACTCTGAATGGCATTCTTTTCATCATTTTTGATATAATAAGTCATTCTCTTTTCCATTCAGACCATCAAATAGACCAGGTATGTATATATTCACTTATCATATGAATTTTGATCAAATCTCACTATGTTATGATTTATTAATGTTTAATATGAAATTTCGGGGCATACTTGGCATTTAGTTTTGATCTACAGGTTGCAGTTTTTCAAATGATCCTCCATTCAGACTATGTGTTTACGTCGCTAATGTTCAGCTGCATCCATCCCATCATTCAGCCTTGCATTCAACCCATGAAATTGTTGGTTGGCATATTCCTGGTCATTAAAATCAGAAATGGGAAAGTTGGTTTTGTTAGCGACGTGGTGGTTATGGTTAGTGAGCCTCCATTCTAGAAAATCCACTTCTATGCTTGCTTAGCTTGACAACACACACCTCTTCTCACACTGGCGTTCTAGAAGATCCTCTCCCTTGTTCGCTCAGCCTGCCAGCACATGCTCCTGCCACGTTAATACCCCAGACTCTATTTTCCCTGCGCGTTCATTCTGGCATCACGCATGCCCATTCATGCCGATGTTCTAGAGGATCCCATCCTCCCACGCTCAGTTTGACAGCACACTCCTCAGTCCATGTCGAAGGAGGATCGACACTGTAAGCAGCTGCGTGAAGGAACCAATCCCATGAACCTTGGGGGACGCTCTCCTGCGCTGTCACACATCACTCAACATCCATTTTGCAATCTTAAAAGCCTCAATTTTTAGAGAGCTCGATGCTGTCGACCTTCTCTCCCACTGAAACATTATAAATAGACGATTTGTGTAGAGAAATGATGATTTAGATAGGTTGAGAAAATGATCATCTTGTTAGCAGACAGTTTGTAGATTTTTCAGTAGATAGCAGATGTTTTTGTAATTTTCCCAGTTAATGGAAGTTTAGTTCGTAGCTGTTGGTGATTAAGTGACTTAGTTTCAATCTCTGTTGCTGGGAAGGGCCCCTCATCAACCAAAGGTTTCTTTTATTTTGTATTTTCTTTCTATAATTAGATAGTTTATTTTTCAGTCATTTAGTTATCTCTATTTTTCTGTAGTTGATATTTCTTTATCTTTTCCTGTAAACTGTATGTTGTTGCTAACATAATTTATTTTTCAGAATTAGGAATGGTCGACCAAGCATAGTATTCTGTAGTTGTCTTCAGTCTTCTTCTATCATCTGTAGTTAGACATTGCTTTAGTTCTGTTATGGTTAGCATTAGTTTCATTAGCTTCTCTCTCTCTGTTAGCTCTTCTTCCTATAGCTGTAGGTTAACTTTATCTTCCATCTCAGTCTTGCTTTAGCATATCATAGAAATAGTTCATCTTCTTTAGAGAATGATTAGTATAAATATTTTTCTTGTTAGTTTAGCTTCTAATTAATCAACCTATTTCTTCTTTTGCACAGTAGGATCATATGCATCAGCCAACTGGTAATTAAAGTCATCCAAAATTCTTCTTTTCCTTAGTTTAAATTGTTTTCTTCCATTCAGACAGGCATTTGGATCGTCATTTGGACCTTTACACTTTCTGCATTGTTTTATGCTTTTTCAGAATCTAGTTTCTTTTGCTTTTTAAATGTAATTCTTCTTGCTCCTAATTAACAGTTTTAGATGTAATTTAAATCTTGTTTCATGTTAAATAGAGTGTTTAATTAAGTTTTGTCATTATTTCCTACTTCCATATTATCTTCCTTAATCTTCTTTTTAACCTTCTTCCAAAGTTAAGTTCTTCATATCTGATTTGCTAATTAGTTATTGTTTCAGAATTGATTAGTCTTGTTCCTAGATAGTTTATTTTTAAGTAAAAAGTTAATAATTTCATTTTCCAAGTTATTTCAGTTTTGATAGTTTCCTTGTTAATCATCAGATTAGTTTTCCATTCATATAAATAATGAATATGTTCATGACATAAGATTTGGATCAGAAAAAAATATCTTTATCATGTTTTCTACTTGCTTCCAAATCAAATCAAGTTCAATTAAATATCTTTATTAAGTTTTCTACTTGCTTCTAGATTAACTTTTATTTCCAATTCATTTGTATATTGCTTAGATTTCTTTAAAATTGTTTCATGCTTCACCTTCGTAGGATAGCATAGATACTTGCATGCCTTTGGTTTCATAATAATCATTAGATTGTATGATTGATTTCTTTTCAATAGTATTTTATTTTGAATTGATTCTAAGTAATGTAATTGGGTTTTCAAGTATCATTCGCTTGCAATTGATAATTTAGAACCCTTACTGAATTCTAGGTAGATTACCAGCTTCAGATTAGCTTAGATTAGTTCAAGCTTTCAATCCTGCACATATAGTGTTTGCAACTCATAAGCTCTCTTCCCAGCTTGACAATTTAAGTGTTGAATTAGATAGCATATATTTTACCCAACACATTCAAGTACGCTTGTGAGGTAAGATTTATATTTCTCAAAACTACCCATCTGTCATTTACATTTAAAACCCTAAGTAAAATCCTTCAGAAAATTCTCTTGGTCAAACCGCTTGATCAACTGGAAAAACATTTCTAGGTTATTGGCTTAGTGTAAATCCCTAGGTGGGTTCTCAAGGGTGTTACCCTTGGGGACTCCATTGGCCCATTTTCCAAGGCACTAGCCTCTACTTAACCCTCACGACTTTCTTGGCTTGCTGGTTTTACCTATGGTTTGATCTTCTTTTGAGTGCTTGATTGCATAAACACTGTCACATCCATCTTTCAAGCCGTGCTAGAAATGCCTAACTGTCAGATCTATTTTTTGTGACACTTTCCCTATTTTAAGGATCACATTTCCCAAGGCAGTTAAATATGACCATTTTACACTAGCATTGAATCCTGGAATCATACCTAATATTTGAATCACTGAGCTTAAGATCTATCCATCGAGTCATATCATCTCTAAGCCTCCATAGTGCTTCAATTTCCTTAAATCTAGGGTTCCATACCTATCACCTTACATACCCTATCCTGAATAGTTTGATTTGGTGATTGGGTTAGATCTCTCCTGTTGGGAGTAGATCAGGGTCTCCCCCTTGTTACCTTGGCTTTGGTAACAAAAGTGAAGAGTGCCTTGGTTGGCGTGACAACCATCCATTTGCGAACTAGGGCCCTCTTGGTTCACCTCTTTGGTTTCCCATCCCCTCTACCATCCTCACTGATCCATCTTATAGGGGCAACTACAAGTTTGGTGATAACAGATGTCTCCCGTTACCTTCCAAGACTGATGAGACTAAATGTGATATGAAAAGCATAATCATTCAAACAACAAGACTGTAACCCCACACTATACATTTCCATTGAATAACTTTCTATTTACTTTAGGAACTTCCTTTCCTATCCTCGCATTGACCAAGGAAGGCAGTTTTCCTTCCTAAATAGCTTCAATTATGGCTTCCAGAAATACAATTCAGTCTTAAAACTGCTAAGATTTGAAGAAATTTGCTTGGGAAATTGGATCATGTACCTTGTTTGAACATTTCCTTGCTCACACCATATTATACTGAGTGGGCCATCTGTTTTCGGAATTTTCCTTTTACCTGCTCCAGAGTTGCCATTTTTTCTTGGAAGGGTTTCTAACATTCCAAACCATACAAAGCAGTTTCTTAACTAATAGTAAGAATATGTGTCTAATGTTTGACTTATCCCCATCCTAACTACACAAAAAATCTCATAGGTCCTGCCTTTCTTCAGTTAAATCTACTACTAATGCATCAATGCCAAAGTAGTCTAAATAATAATACAAAAATTGAGTCCATAGACCACTTGAGAAAATGTGGTCAAATTCATCATGTGATGATTCACAAACTCAGCAAAGCATTGGGTCATGTTGGTTTCATCTTCGTGTATTTTTAAGCATGACTATAGCTTTTCTAAATTCTTACTGCTTGCACATGCCACTTTTATGTGCAATTGATTGCTATCTATTTTCTCCAATTAGGTACAAGCATATTGCTTTGTGACTAGATACGTAAGACACACAGTATAAATATTTTGGGTGGCATGTGTTGTTTATACTAGTATTCTATCACCAAAGCATTTTGCTTTGCGACCAGATACGTAAGACACAACATAAATATTTTGGGTGCCATATGTTGTTTATACTAGTATTCTATCACCTTACATTGGGAGGTGCTTTGGATTCTCTATGTTGCCTTGTTCTACTTTGAAATGTTTGTTTGTTGGCTGATAATTTTTTAATATTAATAATGTGGCAGGGAGAGTTATAAATTAGGGCACTAGGTCAGCACTACCTTCAGTGCTATTTTTGTTTAGCTAAACAAAAGGAATTTTTATTATCCTTTTGTTTAGCAGCATGCTTAACATGCTTCTGTGGTAAGATCAATTCACTAGCCAGTTTAAAGTGTCCCTTAATGAAGGCCTAACCTTGTAGTTGTTTAAAATACAAGTTGATCAAGTTCAGTATACTTTTTGTTTGTAGAATGATATGTAAGTGAAAGCAATTTAGTTTAGCTAGAAGTGAGACATCGCTCTTTCAAGCATTAAAAGTCTTGGACAGTAGACTGATCAGCTGCCCTTTCGTTCCTCGCATGTCTATGAACAGATGGGGATGGCTAGTGCATTAGAGACACTTTGTGGACAAGCCTATGGAGCAAAGCAATATCATTTGCTTGGAATTCAACTACAGAGAGCAATTTTTGCTCTTTTTTGTGTGAGCATACCACTTGCTTTGTTATGGGCATATATGGGACACATTCTTGCAGCCCTTGGGAAAGACCCTTTAATATATTTTGAAGCAGGGAAATATGCAAGATGGATGATTCCCAGTTTGTTTTCTTATGCAGCTCTTCATCCCCTTGTGAACTTTCTTCAATCACAGGGTATCGTAGTTCCAATGATGTTAAGCTCTGCAATAACTCTCTGTTTCCATGTCCCCATCTATTGGGTGTTGGTGTTCAAAGTTGGATTAGGTAATAAAGGGTCTACTTTGGACATAAACATTTCCAATTGGCTAAATGTCGGACTTCTGTCACTTTATGTTACATTTTCCCCTGCATGCAAGAAGACATGGACATCCTTCTCAAGGGAAGCTTTATTTGATATTAATAACTTTCTTAAGATTGCTATTCCATCTACAGTGATGCTCTGGTATATGGGTCCTTTTCCCTTTGGCTGCAGAGTGTAGTTGAATTTAAAAAAAATGCATTGTTTTGATCTCATTTTCCATTTTTGCTTATTCTATCACTTTTTTCCATCTTTAGGGTGTTCAAATTTTTAAAACGATATTTTCAGTAGGAATCAGTTGATGTATGAAACTATTCTTGATATTCTTAATCATGCTCCCATGTTCTATTTCTAAGTTAATACTTATATGTTTGTCAGTAGCTTAGAGTACTGGTCTTTTGAAATGCTTATTCTCCTCTCGGGTTTGTTGCCTAACCCAGAACTTGAAATGTTAGTTCTCTCCATTTGGTAAGTATGTCATCTCTGACAAATTAATTAAGAAAGCTTAATAATGACATCTTCTTTTCCACTGCCAATAGTTACTAGAATTCAAATAGGAGGCAAGACTTGAGAAACCGTCTAAGGAAGCATATAAATAATAGGAACATAGAGGTTATAAGCAATTAATACAACAAAGTCAGAAATTCATACCACAACGATGCTTTTATATCTTCAGTCAAAACACCGAATTTCGAGTGAATATTTGTCCATTAAGTGTATAATTATTTGACATAATATTTGAAGAGTATGAGGAGAGGTTAGTTTAGTTAATAGATGGATATTGCAACTTACTCACTAATTCATCAATAGTAGTTAAAATATGTTTGAGAGGGTACCATTTGGTCCTAATTGATAACATACACTTATAATCATCATAACCCATACCTTCAACCATCTATCAAAAATAGATTGCCACCACTTCCATGGGTGAGAATGTCACTAAGAAACTATGCACCACCTACATATAGTAGTAGTTATTTTGTTAGTAACTTACTATCACATTCTATGAGCATTCATTCACTTAAGCAACTTAACACCATTTGAAGTTCATAACTATGCATAACAATTTTCATGCAACTTGTGTAATACATACCCCATTCTCATTGTATCCATAATGAATTTTACAATTGATGAACTTTCATTACATTCGTATAAAGAAAATAACAAGACTTCAGATAATGTATGGTAATGAACTACTATATCAAGTGCTTGATGATCATGTTGATGAAGTGAGATTTTTTTTATCATTGATCAAATCCAAGGGACAACCAAACATCATTATGAACTTGGTGTACAAAACCAATGAAATTATTTGAGCATCACTTTTGGGTGTAACAACATTCTCTATACATTTGGTGAAATTGTCAATGGAAACCAAGATAAAGCTATTTTAACAAAAGCTAACTAAAACAAGTCACAAGAAATCAATTTCCATCTCTAAAGGGGGAAAAGATGAAATGGAATGTAATCATGATTATGTGGGATCCCACATGCTAACATAAATCAAAATTTCGAACATACTTGATTGTGAAAAATGAAACCGTTTACAAACTACCATAATCCTACGAGTAACATTCTATTCCTTGTCTATCGTGAAATAGTTACAACCATTTATTTCTTGATATCCAGAAAGGACATTCATCTGCTAATCCAAAAAAAATACTTTCCTATAAATATCATTATTCACAACATACTTGTATAAAACACCTATAATTATATTAAATGGAAATGTATGTTGTGCAATCTTCCAATGTTGTTCTATGGTATATAATTCTAGGAAGATTCCCTTGGAAAGGAACCAATATAAATATTGTACAATTGTGTCCCATTGTGAGTATGGATTCTAAATAATTGAGAATTCATAAATTATCATGAACATATCCTACATCCATAGAACTGATCCAATAAAGTGTTGGAATAATTAAAACCCACTCTATGACAATTAATATATTAGAGACATTAATTAATCATTTCATGATTAATTACTATGTATTGAACTAAATAGTTGGCATATGAGTCATTGTGTGGACCACAATGTTGATGTATATGTAACTTCGGAATGTATTTCATATATGTATATTGTACTCCTATAGAGATGGTATTATTCCTCTATATGAAAGTGTTTGTATTCCTATAGAGATGTTATTATTCCTCTATACGGAAGTGTCATCATTTATATTGTAAGTGTCGTAACTTATACTTGATGGGTTATTAGACCACCTTGTTGGGGTCGGTCCTGTATAAGTCATGTGGGTCGAAGGGTTATTAGAACACCCTATTAGGGGTCGGCCATGTGGGTCAAAGGGTTATTAGACCACCCTATTGGGGGTCGGTCCAGTCAGCATTATGTTATGTGGTTAATTTAAGGCCGACCTAGTAAAGGTTATTAGGCAAGTTAAGTCAAGTATAAATAGAGTGCGGGAGGCACTCTATTTGATCATTCTATTCTGACACACACTCTTTGGAGAGTGGCGCACTTGTGGAGGAGGAGAAGCTGCTGCTAGGAGATGTCTATCTCTTATGCTTGGGTTGTATCATTGCTCTATCTATCTTTGAGGAAGTTATTGGGGTTTTTCACCTTTATGGTTTTCCCCAAGTAAACTTTCTGTCTCTTGTGTGCTTGCATTATTGTGTCCATGATCGATATGCTATAGATATGCTATACATGTTGCTCTCTCAGTTAATATCCTAGATCATACTGAAGTAAATTCTGAAAAAGTAACATGGTATCAGAGCTGGCCTGAAAGAAGGCATGCTATGGCATGTATGACACTTGTTGCACTTGCGATGCTAGGGCTTGATATAGCAAAAAATAGTCATCGTAGAACTTTCACTATAAATATATTTTGGCAAAGTTTTCAAATCTAAAAATTTTACAAGTTGAAGATAAGATCCCCATGTACCTTGTGTCCAAAGGAAAACTTCTAATTTGTTGTACTTTGTGTTTTATGATTTGTACAATCTCGGGCTTCTGCCTCTTCCAGATCTGAGTCATAAACAGGTGACCTAGGAAAAAAGGTCATAACTTGGGCTAGGAAGCTCCAAATGAAATTTCGTAAAAAGTGACAAGTAGGGCACGGACTGTAATTTCATAGGACTAAGGTTTCGAGGCCGAAAGTGATCCAGTGACACGTGGAACTCTGTACAAGTTAGGTCTCCTATTTTATCCCATAAACATGTCACGTTGCGACACTTGGCATAACTCTCTCTCAGAGAATCCAATTGAGGTCATACCTATTAGGTTGGAAATATGATAGGTCGGGATACCATAGGTATAAGTTTCAGACCCTGTGAATTCGTAATTGCAGAGTTACATCAGAAAAAATCAAGTGCATATTTCTGTCAAAACATAATTGGATTTTGAACACCTTTAGTCATGGCTCTGGGAATTAGGGTTTCAGAGAAAGTTGGTATTTTTGTAATTGGAGACCACGGCTGAATGCTACTCATAAAAATCAAAATTTAGAGACCAAGATAAGATTTTTTGGTTGGGCAGAAGGATGGGCTTGATCAAACCCTAGTTCGAGACTTTGATCGGAAAGATGGAAAATTAGGGCTTCTGCAAAAGTTGGAATTTTTGAAGTCTGTACCACAACTGGAAGCTCCTCAGAAAAATAGAAGGTTAGAGCTTTGGAGCAAACCTTTTGGTTGGGCAGAAGGGTGGGATTTATCAAACCCTAGTTTGGGATCCTGTTTATAAGATCCGGAAGTTTCAAAGGCAATTTTGAGGGGTGAAACTTTGCAGTATTCAAATTGTGAGTATACCAGCTTGATCAACTCATCAAGGCGCATCTTTCTATCCTTTCAGAAGTTTGAAATTCAAAGTTTGAATTTTTAGAGTTTCTCTGACAAACCCTAATCCAGGTCCAGATCCAATTTCTACAAATCAAGTGGATTGGGTTAATACTAGAAGAAAATGGATTGGTCACCTACATAAGTGAAGAAGTTCTTGTTTCAGAGGGAGATGAGGTTAAGGCCTTACATAAGAAGATTACAAGGAATCTCGACAGGTATGACTTACAGGTATGTTTAGAATTCTGTTCATGGTTAAGTTTATGATATGTTTGTCTTCATATCATTACGGTTAGTACAATCTTGATTAAATTACTAGACTTGTTGTATCACCTTAATAAAATTATGAATACATGATAGAAGATATTCATTGATTAAGGTTTTGACACTTATGATTGTACTAATGCATTGTGATGTTGTATGAGGTTTATGTTGTTCACTAACATGAAAGGTACACCAAGAAAGACATATCATGTTCTACTTCAAGAACATATGATCATGGTGACATGAAGACAAAGATTCATCCATTGTCATGGATCACATAGAAGATCCACTTACTAGGTATGTATAACTTGGTTCTACAATGATTGACTTATGAGACATGCAGGTTACTAACACAAGTCACTGAAGAGAACCAGAAGGCATCATGCGGGTATGTTAGACATAACTAGCTAACATAGTAATCCAGGTATGTTTTTCCTATATCAAGTTAGAATCTTACCTTGTGTTAGGATCCCTTATATAAGTATACTTGGTATGATTGGTTATGTTTATTCATAAAGTTATAAATGTAAGTAATCAAAGGTTTATGCATATTATGTCTCTTATCTTGATTGATGATTTGACTAACCAGAAGATTCCTATGATCAAATAAGAATATGCATGAGTAAAAAAATTCTTCCCTGAAACCTTGAATACTAATGTTTATTATCTGTGTTTGAAATGATCATGACTATACATGTTAAAGATTATTGTGTTCTGATAGTATTAAGATTATACTAATGAATGTGTTATTATGTATGAGACCTCAAGGATAACACAATGATGATACTAATAAGCATGCATAGTGATTAAGGATGGATATAAGTTCAAGGACAGGTAATCCAAGAATCTAAGATCAAGAGGGAGCACACTTCAGTAGTTTCTACAAGGATGCAGATATTCAGAGGGAGTTGACCACTTCTCACAATCCACATCAGAATGGAGTTACAGAAAGGAAGCAAAGACTGAGAGGGAGTCAACCCAACAAACAAAAAAAGATAAGTATTTGAATTATCATTTCTTGCATATTTGATTGTTTAAATAATATTGTTCAATAATGTATATACTGATGTTCCTAGAATTAGGTTGTGCATATTAGAATAGTTCCATTGATGAACAGTATACTACTAATATACATGGGTAAGTGGCCTATGGCACTGTACAACATTCCATTGCTACTTATCTAGAATGAAACCTCTTTGCTGACATGTTGGGAGTTGTGCACACTCTTAACAATGTTCTGGTAGAGATTGGAAGGCATCTAGAAAGTTACGGGATATAAATAAATGTTGTATTGAAGCATTGGCTAAGATAATTGCATGACTATATGACATATTTATTTATGTGTAAGAATTTGTTCTGAAAACTATGAGATGTTTTCTAATCATGCAATTTAACTTATTTTGTAGGAAAGATCATATACCATCACCTACAAAAGAAGGACTACAACATTTGTTCAACAACAAAGTTATCTATTGAAGATATTGATTATATTGAAGTTCCCAGGATACGGGATGTAGTAATGGAAGAATGCCATGATCGAGGAGTACCAGTCGATCATGAAGAATGATGTTTGGGATGTAGTCCCAAGACCTGAAGGGAAGTCTGTTGTGACTTCAAAGTAGATCTATAAGATCAAACATGCCGTAGATGGCAGCATAGAGAAATACAAAGCGAGATTTGTAGCTCGTGGCTTCTCCCAGAAAGAAGGAATTGACTATGAAGAAACGTTTGCTCCTGTAGTCAGATACACTTCCATCAGATCAGCACTTGCTCTCACTACAGTGATGAAATGGAAGATACACCAGATGGATGTCAAGACATCCTTCTTGAATGGTGTAGTCGAGGAGGAAGTGTATGTGGAGCAGCCATTTGGTTTTGAGACACATGATAGGAAGCATATGTGTGCAGGCTGAAGAAAGCCTTGTATGGCTTGAAGCAAGCTCCTAGGACTTGGTATGGGAGGATAGACAACTTTATATCTAGTTTGGGATTTACCAAGAGTAAAGCAGATTCCAACCTTTACTACAAGGTTGAGGAAGGAAATCCAGTGATACTACTTTTGTATGCGGATAACCTGTTTGTTACAGGTGAGGATAGATTGATTGCCGACACGCTGCGGAAGCTTGCTTTCGAGTTCGAGATGAAGAACTTGGGGATGATGCACTACTTTCTAGGCATGGAGGTGTGGCAGAGTGTAGATGGAATCTTCCTTGGACAAGGGATGTATGTAGTAGAGATCCTGAAGAGGTTCGGGATGATGGACTGCAAGGCCATGGCCACACCTATGGCATCGAACCTGAAGCTTCTGTGTGATGCTTCATCTAATCTGGTTGATGTCATGATGTATCGTTAGATGATTGGATCCTTGATGTACCTGACGAACACAAGACTAGATATTTGCTTTGCGGTGAACACATTGAGCCAGTTCCTGACGGATCACAGAGGTGTTCACTTGGTTGATGTAAAGCATATTCTGAGGTACCTAAAGGGTACAGTTGACTATGGGCCCAAGTATGATGTGAATCAAAATTCTAACCTGCAAGGTTATGTTGATTCAGATTGGGCAGGCAGCATTGCAGATAGGAAGAGCACTTATGGGTGCTACTTCAGTATGGGATCAGGTGTGATCTTTTTGTTTAATAGGAATCAGTCTTGCGTAGCACTGAGTACAGCCGAAGCAGAGTATGTTGCAACTTGTTTAGCTAGTTGTGAGGCATTATGGCTCTGGAAGCTACTGTCTAAGTTATTTGATCTCCCGCTGGAGGCTACTAGTATCTTTTGTGACAACCAGAGTTGTGTGAAGCTGTCTGAGAACCTGGTGTTCCACGACAGGTTTTAGCAAATTAAGATCAAATATCACTATATCAAGGATATGGTGCAGAGAGGAGCAGTGAAGCTCCTGTATGTTGCGACGGATGAGGAGATTGCAGATGTACTGACGAAACCACTAGCCAAAGTGAAGTTCGAGTACTTCAGAGAGAGGCTTGGTGTTCTTCAGATTGACGACACTTCGAGGAAGAAGTGATGGACACATTTGCAGGATCCATTCCGAGCATGGTGAGAGGAGGATCCTTCCATGGCTATGGATATAAGTGCTGGATGATGAGCATTAGGACGATGCTCCAGTTACTGCTCCGTATGTGTATATATGCATTATGTTGGATGCTTGATATGATCAGTTGGATCGTTTATATGTATATGTAAGAACTCATCATGTTGGATGCTGGATATGATCAGTTGGATCATTTATATGTATATGTATGTACGCATCATGTTGGATGCTGGATATGATCAGTTGGATCATGTGTATGTATCTGTAGATGTATCAGGTGGATACATTGTATGATCAGGTAGATCATGTATGTTGATATGTATCAGGTGGATACATTTTATGATCAGGTAGATCATGTATGATGATATGTATCAAGTAGATACCGTGTATGCATCAGGTGGATGCAATGTATGATCAGGATGATCATGGATGACGAGCTTCAGGATGTTGCTCCAGATGACATGCATCAGAACGATGTAGTATTGATGATTAGGATGATCATGTGTACATCAGGATGATGTATGGTGAGTATTAGGTTGATACTCTATGGCCGTGGAACAGGTTGTGCAGATGAGCATGTCGAGGAGATCCTATAGGTCGGAGTTGTGTACCTGTAACAGCTTGGGATGCTCTTTCGAGGCATTACTCTAGGAGGAGATATAATAGCACCCTGGGAGATCCTATAGGTTAGAGTTGTGTACCTATAATAGCCTGGGATGCTCTTTCGAGGTTTTGTCCTATGGCATGTAAGTAGACCTGGGAGATCTGGATAGGATGAAAAAGGCCTCAGATGCACTTTCGAGGCATTGCTCTGGGAGGATATATAAGTAGACCTGGGAGATCTTGGTAGGATGAAAAAGGCCTCAGATGCTCTTTCGAGGGATTTTCCTATGGCATGTAATTAGACCTGGGAGATCTGGATAGGATGAAAAAGGCCTCAGATGCTCTTTCGAGGCATTGCCATGACCACATGTAATAAGTCTTGGAGATATGGATAGGATGAAAAAGGCCTCAGACGCTCTTTAGAGATCTTGCTTGGCAAGACACTCTTTTAAGGTTTTGTGGTGGGAGTCACATGTAATAAGTCTTGGAGATGTGGACAGGATGAAAAAGGCCTCATATGCTCTTTAGAGATATTGCTTGGCAAGACACTCTTTTAAGGTTTTGTGACAGTCACATGTAAAAGATCCTGGGAGATCGGACAGGTTGAGCCGTGTGCTCGTAAAAGGCCTGGGATGCTCTTTCGAGGTTTTGTGATGCACGTAATAAATCTTGAGGATTGCACAATATGGCCAGTGATGATGAAGACCTGCATGTGGTGGGCCTACACCCAGTATGAAAAAGGACTGGCTCTGTAGAACTTCCTATGATGAGTAGATTCAGAGATTGATTGAGATAGCAGCAGCAGTAATGATGACGATGACTCGATGACGATTATCCAGTGATGATGCTCCAGAGAAGAAGACTTGTGCTAGAAGACCTGTGTCAAGAAATACTTTCCTAGTTAAGAGGGAGTGTTGATGTATATGTAACTTAGGAATGTATTTCATATATGTATATTGTACTCCTATAGAGATGGTATTATTCCTCTATACGGAAGTGTTTGTATTCATATAGAGATGTTATTATTCCTCTATACGGAAGTGTCATCATTTATATTGTAAGTGTCGTAACTTATACTTGATGGGTTATTAGACCACCTTGTTGGGGTCAGCCCCATATAAGTCATGTGGTTCGAAGGGTTATTAGACCACCCTATTGGGGGTCAGCCATGTGGGTCAAAGGGTTATTAGACCACCCTATTGCGGGTTGGCCCAATCAGCATTATGTTATGTGGTTAAGTTAAGGCCGACCTAGTAAAGGTTATTAGGCAAGTCAAGTCAAGTATAAATAGAGAGTGGGAGGCACTCTATTTGATCATTCTATTCTCACACACACTCTTTGGAGAGTGGCGCACTTGTGGAGGAGGAGAAGCTACTGCTAGGAGATGTCTATTGTTGATGTATATGTAACTTCGAAATGTATTTCATCTATGTATTTCATATATATTTATTGTATCATTATTAGAGATGTGTTATTCCTCTATAAGGAAGTGTCGTCATGTGGATTGACAAGTGTTGCAAGTGTGTGTACTTGCTGATGGGTTATTAGACCACCATGTGTGGGGTCGGCCCTGAAATATATATTATATTGTGGATGTATCTAGATATACAAGTCGGTCCCATAGTGTAATTGGGAAAACAGATTAAGTATAAATAGAGATCGGGAGATCTCTATTTGGATCATTCGGAAAGACACACTTCTCTCACTCAGAAAGTGGCGCACTAGTGAGGAGGAGGATCATATGAAACTATGAGACTATCTCAGTGTATTTTGGTTGTACTTTGGTTGAGCCATTGCTCTCTCTATCTCGGAGGAAGTTGTGGGGTTTTTCACCTTAGGGTTTTCCCCACGGAAACTCCATGTCTCTTGTCTCTCATGCTTTTGATTCTTGTGATGCTTGTCATGCTTATTGTGATTGTTATGCATTGATATACTGTATATGTTATTCTCTAAGTAAAGATCCAAGAGTATTGTGAATTAATGCTCAAATTTAACATGGTATCAGAGCTAACCTGAGAAGAAGACATTTTGTAGTGACAGAAACTTGAGTTTCTTGTTTATTGGGTTTCTCTCCACAGATTTTGGAAAAGCAGTATAGTAGATTGACTCTAGTCATCAAGGAGAATCTATCTGTCCAATCAGATATGAATTCTGAGCATTTTCAGATTTGGCCCTAAAAATTAGGGTTTCCACAAAAATAGGAATTTCTGGAATCTGAAGACATAGTTGGAACCTCCTTGCAAAAATCGAAGTTTAGAGCTTTGGATCGAGATTTTTGGCTGGGTAGATCTCTGGGAAACTCAAACCCTAATTCAAGGCTCTCCCTGGTGAACCCAAGAGGACAAAAAGGCAAATCTAAGGGGTAAAGCTTTGCTGATCTCAAATTCCAAATACACCAGGTTGATAAGCTCATCAAGGCGCATCTTTCTATCCTTTCAGAAAGTTGAAATTCACATTTTGAATTTTTAGGGTTTTTTTCGACAAACCCCAATCAAGGACAAGATCCAGTTTTCAACAATTCAAGTGGTAAGACCTAAATCTTTTCTATTTCCATTTGAAGTACTCTTTAAGATGTCTCACCACACCAAGCTTGAGGATAAGCTTGAAGGGGATGATAACTTCTGAGCTTGGAAGTATAGGATTGGGTTAATTGTGGAAGAGAATGAGTTGGACTCATATATAAAAGAAGACATCCCTATCCCAGGGGATGAAGAGGCTAAAGTATTGCATAAGAAGAACTTGGTCAAGGTAAAGAGAATCATTGCTGATTCTATCAAAGACCATCTCATACCCCATGTGTCTTCTCTAAAGACACCCAAGGAGACATTTGACTCTTTGAACAAGCTATTTGAACGGAAGAACATAAATTGGAAGATGACCATTCGGAACCAATTGAAAGGAGTAAAGTTTCATAATGGAGAAACCATTCAATATTATTTTTCTAGGGTCTCCCAGATTAAGGAACAACTGGAAGCGGTAGATGAAATGGTGGAGAATGGTGAAGTTGTCATGACCACTCTGAATGGCCTACCCAGGTCACAGGATTCCTTTATTCAAGGAATAAGTTGATCTCCTTCAACAGATTACGGGAAGATTGTTCTCAAGAAGAAGTTAGACTTGTAGCTCATGAGGAAAATATGGGAGGTGAAGATCAAGCTCTCGTAGCTCACAACAAAAGAAGCAGGCCCAAGAAGGAGCACTCTCACTACAAGAGATCCTATCAAAAGAATAAGAAGGATCTAAGATGCTTCACATGCAATGAGAAGGGTCACTTTGCCTCAGATTGTCCCAAGAACAAAAGAGATAATAACAACAACTCTAGTAAGAAGAAGAATGGCAGCAAAAGAAAGTTCCATGCTCATGCTGCCGAAGATGATGAACCTCCAAAGAAGAAGGCTAGGGCAGAAAGTGATGATAGTGATGATGACTCATCAAGTGAAGAAGAGTATGTTCTAATCTCTGCACTCACAGGTACTATTTCCCATGGTTGTAATGATTGGTTAATTGACAGTGGGGCTTCCAAACACATGAATGGGTTTAAGAAAAATTTTGTAAACCTATCTGAACATGAATCACCCCATAAGGTGAAACTTGGGGATGATTATTAATACCCAATCAAAGGAAGTGGTGAAGCCTCCTACAAGCTAGATTCAGGAAAATCTTTGAAGATGAAAGAAGTCCTTTATGTACCTAGGCTCAAGAAGAATCTTCTCTCCATCTCTGCATGGGATGCAAAAGGTATGAGGGTTGCATTTGTGGATGGCCAAGTCCTAATGTGGCCAAAAGGAAAAACAATCGATGATGCAGTAGTGGTTGGAGGGAAAGAGGGAGGATTGTACAAATTGAAGGGACATCTTGAACATGCCATGGTGACATAAAGACAAAGATTCATCCATATTCATGGATCACATAGAGGTATGTATAATTTGTTTTTGCAAAAGTTAACTAATGAGTTATGCAGGTCATTGAAGAGAACAAGAACACATTGCTAGACATAACTAGCAAATATGGTGACCAGGTGTGTGTTTCTTATATCATAGGATCTATTATATAAGTATGCATGACATGATTGATGATGTTTATTCATGAAGTCATAGGCTTGAATAATCATGGGTATATGCATATTACGTGTCTTACCTTATTTAATGTTATGACTAACCTTAAGAGTCCTATATAAACCTTGAATGCTAATGCTTATTATTTCTGTTTGAAATGATCATGAGTATACATGCTTGAGACTATCGTGTTTTGATAGTATTGAGAATATACTAATGAATGTATGATTTTGTATGATATCACAAGGATAACACAATCATGATACTAATAAGCATGCATAGGGACCAAGGATGAATATAAGTTCAAAGACAGGTAACCCAGGAAGCAAAGATCAAGAGGGAGCACACTCCAGTTGCCCTTGCAAGGAAGCAAAGATCAAGAAGAAGCACACTCTAGTAGTTCCTGCAAGGATGCAGATATTTAGAGGGAGTTGACCATCTTTCTACATTCCACAATAGAAAGGTGTAGAAGAAGCTATTTCAGCAGCTTCTGTAAGGAAGCAAAGACTCAGAGGGAATCCACCCAACAAACAAAGATAAGTATTTTACATATTTGTTTGTTTAAATAAAATTGTTCAATGATGTATATGCTTATGTTCCTAGACTTAGGATATGTATTGTGCATGTTAGAATGATTGCATTAATGAACAATATACTACTAATATGCATGTGATGGGTAAGTGGCCTATGGCACTGTACAACATTCTAGTGCTACTTATCTACAATGAAACCTGTTTGCTGACATGTTGGGAGTAGTGCAAACTCTTAACAATGTTCTGGTAGAGACTGGAAGGCATCTAGAAAGTTGTGGAACATGGATAAATGTTGTATTGAAGCATTGGATAAGATAATTGCATGAATGCATGACATATTTCTTTATGTGTAAAGAATTTGTTCTGAAAATTATGAGATGTTTCTAATCATGCAATTTAACTTGTTTTGTAGGAAAGACTGTATATCTTCACCTACAAAAGAAGGACTACAACATTTGTTCCAGCAACAAAGATATCCATTGAAGATATTGAAGTTCCTAGGATCTGGATGAAGAAATGGAATGCCATGATCCGTCGATCATGAAGAAGATGTTTGAGATGCAGTCCCAAGACCTGACAGGGAGTCACATGTGTGCATATTGAAGAAATCCTTGTATGGCTTGTAGCAAGCTCCCAGAACTTGGTGTGATACAAAGAGGAAGCTTGCTGCTGAGTTCGATATGAAAGATTTGGGAATGATGCATTATTTCCTAGTTATGGAGGTGTGGCAGAATGTAGATGGGATCTTCCTTGGTCAAGGGAAGTACACAGTAGATATCCTGAAGAGATTTGGGATGATGGATTGCAAGGCCATGCCAACACCCATGGCATCGAATCTATAGCTTCTATGTGATGCTTCATCTAAGCTAGTTGATATCTCTATGTATTGTCAGATGATTGGGTCCTTGATGTACCTGACGAACACGAGACCAGATCTTTGCTTTGCTGTGAACACATTGAGTCAGTTCCTGACAGATTCGAGGAGTGTTCACCTGGTTGCTGTAAAGCATGTTCTGAGGTACCTAAATGGTACAGTGGATTATGGGCTCAAGTATGAGGCAAATCAAAAGTTTAACCTACAGGGTTATGTTGACTCAGATTGGGCTAGCAGTGCTGCAAATAGGAAGAGCACATCTGGGTGTTGCTTCAGTATGGGATCAGGTGTGATCTCTTGGTTTAGCAGGAATCAGTCCTGCGTAGCACTGAGTATAGCTGAGGCAGAGTATGTTGTAGCTTGTTCAGCTAGTTGTGAGGCAGTATGGCTACGGAAGCTACTGTCTAAGTTATTTGATCTCCCATTGGATGCTACTGGTATTTTCTGCGATAACTAGAGTTGTGTGAAGCTGTCTGAGAACCCAGTGTTTCATGACAGGTCGAAACACATAGAGATCAAATATCACTATATCAGGGATATGGTGCGGAGAGGAGCTGTGAAGCTCCTGTACATTGCGATGGACGAGCAGATTGCAGATGTGCTGACGAAGCCACTAGCCAGGGTGAAGTTCAAGTACTTCAGGGAGAGGCTTGGTGTTCTTCGGATTGATGACACTTCGAGGAAGAAGTGATGGACACATTTGCAGAAGCCATTCCAAGCATGTTGAAAGGACGATCCTTCACATGGCTATGGATGTAAGCACTGGATGATGAGCATCAGGATGATGCTCCAATTATTGCTCTGTATATGCATCAGGAGGATGCTGGATATGATTAGTTGGATCATTTATATGTATGTACGCATCATGTTGGATGCTGGATATGATCAGTTGGATCATTTATATGTATGTACGCATCATGTTGGATGCTGGATATGATCAGTTGGATCATTTATATGTATATGTATGTACGCATCATGTTGGATGCTGGATATGATTAGTTGGATCATTTATATGTATATGTATGTACGCATCATGTTGGATGCTGGATATGATCGGTTGGATCATTTGTATGTATTTTATATATGCATCATGTTGGATGCTTGGACCATGTATCTGTATATGTATCAGGTGGATACATTGTATGATCAGCTAGATCATGTATGTTGATATGTATCATGTATGATTAGGTGGATCATGTTTTTGTATTTGTATCAGGTGGATACATTGTATTATCAGGTGGATCATGCAGATGATATGTATCAGGTAGATACTTGGTATGCATCAGGTAGATGCATGATATGATCAGGATGATCGTGGATGACGAGCTTTAGGATGTTGCTCTAGATGACTTGCAGCAGGATGTTGTAGTGATGATGATCAGGATGATCATGTATACATCAGGATGATGTATGGTGAGTATCAGGATGATACTCTATGGCCGTGGATCAGGTTGTGCAGATGAGCATATAATTTGGCCCTGGGAGATTTGCAGATAGTCTTTCGATGTTTTGCCTATGGCATATAATTTGGCCCTGGGATATCTAGAAAATTCTTTTTCGAGGTTTTTCTTTGGGAGGAAATATAATTTGGCCTTGGGAGATTTGCAGATAGTCTTTCAAGGTTTTTCCTATGGCATATAATCTGGCCCTGGGATATCTGGCAGATGCTCTTTCGAGGTTTTGTCCTATGGCATATAATATGTCCCTGGGAGATCTGATAGGTTGAGCTGTGTGTTCATAATAAGTCCTGGGATGCTCTTGCGAGGTTTTGCCATGACCACATATAATCTGTCCCTGGGAGATCCTATAGGTAGAGCTGTGTGCTCGTAACAGCCTGGGATGCTCTTGCGAGGTTTTGTGGTGACCACATATAATCTTTCCCTGGGAGATCCTATAGGTAGAGCTGTGTGCTCGTAAGAGCCTGGGATGCTCTTGCAAGGTTTTGTGGTGAGGTCACATATAATATGGCCCTGGGAGATCCTATAGGTAGAGCTGTGTGCTCGTAACAGCCTGGGATGCTCTTTCAAGATTTTGTGATGCACGTAATAAGTCCTGAGGATTCCATAGTATGGCTAGTGATGAGGAAGACCTGCAGGTGGTGGGCCTACATCCATTATGAAAAAGGATTGGCTCTGTAGAACTTCCTATGACGAGTAGAGTCAGAGATTGGTTGAGATAGCAGCAGCAGTGACGATGATCCCGAGAAGAAGACTTGTCTAGCAGATTTGTGTCGAGAAATACCTTCCTAGTTAAGAGGGAGTGTTGATGTATATGTAACTTTAGAATGTATTTCATCTATGTATTTCATATATATTTATTGCACCCTTATTAGAGATGTGTTATTCCTCTATAAGGAAGTGTCGTCACGTGGATTGACAAGTGTCACAAGTGTGTGTACTTGCCGATGGGTTATTAGACCACCATGTGTGGGGTCGGCCCTGAAATATATATTATATTGTGGATGTATCTAGATAGACAAGTCGGCCCCGTAGTGTAACTGGGAAAACAGGTTAAGTATAAATAGAGATCGGGAGATCTCTATTTGGATCATTCGGAAAGACACACTTCTCTCACTCAGAAAGTGGCGCACTAGTGAGGAGGAGGATCATCTGCAACTATGAGACTATCTCAGTGTATTTTGGTTGTACTTTGGTTGAGCCATTGCTCTCTCTACCTCTGAGGAAGTTGTGGGGTTTTTCACCTTAGGGTTTTCACCACGGAAACTCCATGTCTCTTATCTCTCATGCTTTTGATTCTTGTGATGCTTGTCATGCTTATTGTGATTTTTATGCATTGATATACTGTATATGTTATTCTCTCAGTAAAGATCCAAGAGTATTGTGAATTAATGCTCAAATTTAACATCTATCTCTTATTCTTGGGTTGTATCATTGCTCTATCTATCTATGAGGAACTTATTGGGGTTTTTCACCTTTATGGTTTTCCCCAAGTAAACTCTGTGTCTCTTGTGTGCTTGCATTATTGTGTCCATGATCGATATGCTGTAGATATGTTGTACATGTTTTTCTCTCAGTTAAGATCCTAGATCAGATTGAAGTAAATTCTGAAAAATTAACACACAAGTCATCTCTGGTGGGACCACAAGCCTTCCTGGTGTGGAACACAAGTTTCCTAAGTCACTTGGGTGCATTCCTAATGATTCTGGTGAGAATGGCTCATTCCTGCTTTTTACTGCTTTTGGGTGAAAGGTGAAAAGCTAGTTGACTAGGGAAAGTGCTTTTTGGACCATTTTCACTCCTTGATGTTTCTTCCTTCCATTTTTTGGATTTAGCATGTTTTTTCATCATACATCACACTCAGGTCACTAATTCAAAAATTCGTGAGCCTTTGATGTGACTTGGAGAACACACTTGCCACCTAGGGGGGTTTTGCATCATTTTAGTAAGTCTACTTTTGTGAGGATCCAAATGGAATCATTAGCCATTCAAATATCTGATGTAAAAATTATATATTGACAAACATTTAATTACCTAAGTTTGGATGATGTATTTTATTCATGAGAGTTAATACAGTTTGTATCTATTGTGAGTAATTTTTGTTCTTGACTAGTTGTGTGAGATATTTGTGAGAGTGTGTAATTTCTTGATCAAATATTGGTGTGAACTGAATTTCACATGGTATCAGATCTATCAATCTATTCCTTTCTCCTTCTATTGTCTTGCAAGATCCAACCAGTCTCAAGGAGGGCATAGTAATTCATCCACATGGTGCATTCTATCATCCAGAAGGCACACCAAACAAGCTTTGGGCACACCCAAATCATTCCAAAATTAATTTCAGAGCTGCCATGGATCAGTCACATCATATCATCCTCACCCCATTCAATTATTTTGACTGGAAGGTGCAGATAAAGATCATATTGAGGAGCAAAGGGCTGTACACGGTGACTATGGCAACTGAAGCTAGGCCAACCTCAACAGTTGAGAAATCAAAGTGGCATAATCGAAGAGATGAAGCTTATGGGATGTTGTGTAGCACTACATCCATGGATATTCTATTCCATATCGATGGTCTTACCTCTCCCAATGAAGTTTGGCTAAAACTTCAAGAATTGTTTGGAAAGACCGATGAATTAAGAGGCCACCAACTGGATAACGAACTAGTTTCATTGATTCCACAGAATTTTGATAATCTACAGGATTTCTTCTCCAAATTCAAATCACTTTTGTTGTAGCTAAAGCAATGTGGTATTGACAAAAAATATGAGCAATTAGTCTTGGCCATTCTCTCCAAACTTGGCCCCGACTACCTAGTCTTTGTTTTGACCTTACATTCCACAAGGAAGGCAGTTAAAATTTGGAAGAGCCTGACACTTTCAGAATTCATGGAGTCTTTGACACAAGAACAAGACAAATTGGTCTTGATGGAAGCAATTAAAAATACATCCAAAGACCACTGTCTGAATGTTGGAGATTCAAAGGGTTCAAAAGGGAAGAAGAAGGGCAATTTCAAGAAGCCCATAGGTGAGAGGAAAGACAAGTAGAAATTTCATGAAGACTCCTCGAATTTAAAGAGGAATCCAAATAAGAAAAATGAGAGGACAAAGTGCAATTATTGCAGCAAGGGATTTCATCCTGAAATCTCTTGCATGAAGAAAACCATTGACCAAATGGCTCAACTCCTGGAGAAATCCAACATTCCTCTTCCAAAGAGCTCAAGGAGGAAGGATGGAGGACAAAATTATGATTACAAGGAGAGAGTAAATGCACTGATGGCAAGCACATCCAAACCTAACTCATTCATTATTGGTTCCAGAGCTTCAAGAAACATGGTGTCTACAAGTAATTTTTTTACTTCACTTGACTCTTCTAGTGGTCCAAATATTGTATTGGGTGACAATTTTGAAACATCTAGCAAAGGCAAAGGTAGCATAGATATCGATTTTGGTTCATTCAATAATGTCTTGTATGTTCCTGGACTTGCTGCAAGCCTATTGTTAGTCTATCATATGACCAACACATGGCTGCCCAAGAAGGTAACCTTTACCCCAAATGATGTTGAGATATCTGAAATGTCTACAAGCCGAATTGTCGCATTAGGAACTGCTGACCATAGCTCTATAATCTACAAGTTTTCTCACTTTGTGCCATATCCCTCACCTTCTGCTCTATTAACCCATGCTAATGAGTCAAGCAAATTATGGATTGAAATATTTGGCCATCTAAACTAAATATCTTTCCCAAATCCATGAGAAAGAAATGGTCATAGGGCTTCCCAACATCAAATTTTCCAAAGGTGTCTGTCAATCTTGCATCCTAGGAAAACACCCTGAGCATAAGTATGGGAGATACAAAACTGAGAGAACCTTTTCACCATTGGAGATTATTCACACTCATATATCAGGTCCATTCCCTCATGAGTCTTTGAAGCATGCCAAGTACTTCCTCACTTTCATAGATGACTTTAGCAGGTACTATTGGATTTATTTCATCAAGGTAAAATCTGAATTTTTTGGTTTGTTCAAGCTATTCAAAGCCTCAGTTGAGAACCAATATGGTAGACATATAAAAATTATGAAATCTGATAATGGTGGTGAGTATATCAAGTCATAGTTTCAGCAATTTTGTGCCTCTTCAGGCATTCAGATGCAACACATAGTTTCATATACACCTCAGCAGAATGGGGTTGCTGAGAGGAAAAACAGATCTCTTAAGGAGATGGCCACATGTATGCTTGAGGAAAAGTAATTGTCTCCCAAGATATGGGCCGAGGCAATAAATTGTGCCACATATATTTAGAACAGATTGCCACAAAAAGCTCTCAAAGGTATCACTCCTTTTAAGGCTTGGACAGGGCACAAACCTGATATCTCTCATTTCAGGATTTTTGGCTCAAAGGCTTGGGCTAGGATTCCACTTGCGAAGAGGAGGGCTATGCAGCCCCAAATCCAACCATGTATTTTTGTTGGATATTCATAGGACTCTAAAGGGTATAAGTTTCTGAACATGAGCACTCAAAAATCCTTCATAGAAAGAAGTGTTCGGTTTGAAGAAGAGCCCTCTCAGAGTGCTGAAATTGGAGAACCATCTTCACCACCACCTGAAGAAGTAAGTGATGCTCCTATTGAAATTTTTTATTCTGATATTTCTGATGATGAAGAAATTTTTATTGAAGATGCTGATTCACCAACAAATCCTAAATGGGCTGCTAATACCTTGCAAGCAGCAAGTGAACTAGTGGGCAATCATCAGGACAAAAGGAGGACTAGATCACAATTTGAGACTAATCTCAAGGTGAATGACCCATACCTTTCTGAGAAATGTTATATGATGGTGGATTCTAATCCTAAAACATATGAGGAATACTCACATGACCCAATATGGCAGTCTTCCATGGATGAAGAGTTTCATTCATTGCAGAAGAATGAAACATGGGAGCTAGTTAAGCTTCCCGCAGGAAGAAAATTGGTAAGGTGTAAGTGGATCTACAAAACAAAGTGTGAAGCTGAGGGTAAAGAAGTGAAATATAAGGATAGGATGGTAGAAAAGGGATTATCCCAAGTCCAAGGCCTATACTATAATGAGAATTTTGCACCATTTGCACAGAAGGATTTGATAAGACTAGTTTTGGCAATTTCTACATCCAAGCGCTAGGAAGTGCACCATATGGATGTCAAGAGTGCATTCCTCCATGGGGATATTAAGGAGTGTATTTATATGCAGTAGAAAGAAGGCTATACATCTGATCCTAACTATGTGTGAAGGTTGAGGAAGTCCTTATATGAGCTTAAGCAAGCCCCCAGGGCTTGGTATGCCAAAATGGACAACTTTCTCTTGTCACAATCTTATGTTCGATGCAAATCTGATCCTAATGTTTATATGAAGCTGATTGATGGTTCAATAATGATTATAGTTTTGTATGTTGATGATTTTCTAATCATAGGTAGCTCTACTAATCAAATAGCTTCATAGAAGACTGCTTTGCATCAAGCTTTTTCCATGAGTGACTTGGGAATTCTTAAGCAGCTTTTGGGGTTGATATTTCTCAAACAGAGAATGGAACAAAGGTATCTCAATCCAAATATGCATCTGATATGTTAAAGAAGTTCAATATGGATGATTGCAAGCCTTCAAAGACTCCATTCCTTTCAGGAGTTATACTTGAAGAAGCAGAATCTACACCGTTGGCTGACAGCACCTTGTATAGACAGCTTGTTGGCAGGTTGCTCTACTTGACTCAAACTCGACCTGATCTTTATTATGCTGTGAGTGTGGCATCAAGATATATGGAGCATACACATGAGATCCATTGGAGGGCAGCAAAAATAATTTTTCACTATGTGCAAGGAAACAAGACAGATGGGATCCACTATGCTACAGATTCTAGCCTAGATCTTCTTAGCTTTACTGATTCAAATTGAGCTGGTGATAGCCTTGATAGAAAATCCACATCTAGATTTGTATTCATGCTTGGAGGTGGTCCTGTTTGTCATTTTTTTAGAATATAATACATTCTGATCTAGGATCTTAACTGAAAGAACAACATGTACAGTATATCAAGCATAAGAGACAAGAGACAAGAGACACAAAACATTTCACCGGGGAAAACCAAGAAGGTGAAAAACCCCGCAACTTCCTCAGAGATAGAATAAGCATCAATACAATGATCACCATGGTCAAACCCAAGATATAGATATCTACAGCAGTATGCTCCTCCTCCACTTGTGCGCACCCTCCTCTTCTCTCACTAATGCGAAGTGAGTGAACAATAGAATGTGTAAAATGAGAGAGACACACTCTCTATTTATACACTACATCACATGACCTTTACTCAACTAGGTCGGCCCTAACTTAACCACATAACATAATGTTGACTGGGCCGACCCCCAATAGGGTGGTCTAATAACCCTTTGACCCACATGACTCATACAGGGCCGACCCCAACAAGGTGGTCTAATAACCCATCAAGTATAAGTTACAACACTTACAATATAACTTGCGACACTTGCAAGTACACATGATGACACTTCCAATCGAAGGAATAATACATCTCCGTTGGGGATACAATAAAGTACAAATGTAATACATACAATATACAAGTGAATATCTTCTGAAGTTACAAATACATCAACACTCCCTCTTAACTAGGAAGGTATTCTCTTGGCACAAGTCATCAATACATATAGGCACAAGTCTTCAATATTGGAGCTGGATCATCATCATTGGATCACAGAGCATCATCGTCACTGTTGCTGTACTCGCCATCTCGATCACTGGTGCTATATCATAATTCTTCTCGTCATAGGAAGTTCTACAGAGCCATCCCTTTTTCATGTTGGATGTAGGCCCACCACCTGTAGGTCTTCATCATCACTGGCCATACTGTGGAATCGTCGGGACTTATTACGTGCGTCAACAAAACCTCGAAAGAGCATCCCAGGACTTCTACGAGCTCACTGCTCAACCTATCGGATCTCACAGGGAAATATTATATGTGATCTCCACAAACCTCGAAAGAGCATCCCAAGACTGATTACGAGCACACAGCTCAACCTATCGGATCTCCCAGGGCAATATTACATGTGGTCATGGCAAAACCGCGAAAGAGCATCCCAGGACTGATTATGAGCACACAGTTCAACCTATCGGATCTCCCTATTGGGCTTGGCCCAACAAGGCCACTTTTGATAACATTTTTGAGGCTAGATGGAGCTGAGCTAAGCGCAGCTCAAAAAATAAGTAAATTTTGGCTAAGTATTGGGGGTACTGCAAAGTGGTGCGCAGTACTGAGTTTTGAAGGATGCTGCAAAGATCAGCGCTGAACAGGTTCAGTGCTGCAAAGGTAGTAGGCCACGTGGAACCAGTAAAGTTGTGTATTGGACGGAGGATGACCAGATGGAGTGGATAGACCAGCGATGGTATACTTTTGGTAAGATTGCTGGAAAGATGCCGAGTTGAGGGCATAAGCAGATCAGGAAGGCGGCCGACTGTACGAGTCTGTTAAGCAGAGGGCGGATCTGGAAAGTGACAGTTCGATGTACAGCAGAGTACGTGACCATTAAGGGGAAAACAGTGGATGGAAAGCGACTGGGAGCTGAGCCAGTTGTACGTGGTCGATAAGGGACAGACGACCTACAGAGAAAGCGACTGGGAGCTGAGCCAGTCGCACGAGTCCGCTAGTGGAAGGGTGGCTCGAAGTGGATGACCTGTTGGTGTGCGCACAACAGGAAGGCTGAAAGCGATGGATCTAAGGCGTGGAGGACTACAATGACAACAGAATCACTATCAGAATCCAGCATGATGGTTTAGAGGGACTGTAGTGGTTTGGAAACCCTAAGGGTTTCGATCTTCAATGTTGTAAAGACACGACCTTCGGGCACGATCTATTTAAGAAGACCATTTTTGTATAGGAAGGGTTGTTGTTGGTGATTGTTATGGTATTGTAATATCTTTTGAATCAAGAATAGATTGTAAGGGCTCTGTAGATGAGTGCATAGAGACCTATCTAATCAAGAAGAGAGCCGCAGCTGAGTGCACGGCTAAGAACTATGACCATTCCTTAAAAGAAATATCAAACACAGTTCTTGTGGACATAGCTTCCCATCTGGGGGAGTGAACCGCGTTAAATAGTGTGTTGTGTGACTGAATGTTTATATGTGTGTTTGTATTTATATGTTTCTGTAGTTGGATGTATGAATATTTGCTCACAATCTGTTATGAGGAGGTTTTTATATGCATTTGACATCAAGAGAGTATGGAATGATATGTTAAGTCTGCATGAACAAAGGTATGGTTAGTATTAGCTTCGCTTCTAAGGACAGTGAATCTATCATCTGCTTGAGTATGGGGAAAGTCATTTATGTGTCTGAATGAATGCAGTCGATGAATGTATAACAGTTAGTCTGCACCTGAGGGTTATGCCTAAAACAGTAACAGTCTAAGTGTGTGAGTGCGCATTAAGTAGTAAGTTAGTTAAGTGTATGACTGAATGGATGAGTGATGTTCAGCTCATTGATTTAAGCATTTTGAAAATAGTCCAAGTGTAGGAAGTCAAGCAGCAGTGCTCGCAGTGTAGCATTAAGTCTTGCAGTAAGGGAGAAGATAGTGGTGTGGGCCGAGGTGTTGACGATCGCCACGTAGTGCGACCCTCGTAGCGTACAGCCGATGCGCTACCGCAAAATTTGTCATAGTCATCAACTCATCACTCACTGTGGACATCTGAGTCCACAGTGCCCCATTAGAAACACCTCGGGTGAGACCTCAACCTGAAAGCAGGCTGTTGCCGAAAGGGCCGGTACGAAGGGATTTTGTTGGTTTAAGGTAACCATGTAGAACCTGGGTCTTCATAAAACCTCTGGTCAGCATTTGTATAGCCAAAAAATGGTTTTGTTGTCATGATAGAATCCATGATGAGTTCCAGTCGTGATGAGTGACGAAGAGTCTAAGCTCCCAGAAAGTGCATTGAACTGGCATCCTGAGAAGACAAAAATCCAGGCTTGGTGGCATAACAATAAGAGACTTTAAAAGACAAGAGAACAAACATCCACGTCTAAGCGACACACAGTGGTCGGATAGATATCTTTTGGACGACATTCATGAAATTTTCTAGGCTACATTTCCAGATGAGCTGCACGCATGGATCTCGCAGCTCATAGAAAACAAAACTTGTTTTCAAGGAGGCGTTCCTACAAAGTGGAATCCTGAGCTCATATCACAGCTCAAAGCGATAGACAACACATTGACGCGTACAGTGGATTTTTGGGTCGATCATATGCTAGAAGGCTTTGTCACAGAATTTGCTGTGGATACGCTCAAATCCTACAGCCAAGCAGAGGCACACTTTTTTGGAGGTTCCCAAGGTAAGTTCCTAAACAATATCCATCTATATATTAAGATACTGTTAGCTGAGAAAGGTGTTTTAAGAATGCAGTAATCTTTTCAAGTTGTCATGGTAAATAGCATTTATAGCGATTCTGACGAAGATACTTACAACTTAAGAAGTGGGAAAATATACAAGTTCAATAAGAATCTTGGAGGCTCTGGACTCCACGTAGATACTGAGATCCCCTCTGACATTGAAAACGAAGCCGCACCGCCATTTACCCCTCAGAACCCTCCACTTGTAGAGCCCACCCCACCGAATACGTAGCCTAGTACATCTACCCCTATACGCCCATTTGTTTTCACTGCGCAGAGTCCTTTACGACACCCTAGCACCCCTCAGGGCACACCTCAGGGTCTCCCTTCGAGTGCTACACCTTCCCCTAGATCCATGGCCCATACGGGTATGAAGCTACCTATATTTAAAGGGACGGGTCTAGAAGATCCTGACCAGTACTGGTTCCTTTGTGAAGCTGTCTGGAGTGTCAGATAGATCCGAGATGATGATGAGAAGAAAGCCTAGCTTATTACTACATTCAGATATAGAGCATTGCACTGGTTCATGAAGTATTCTACCACGCAGCCCAGGACCCTGGCAGAGATTAAAGCTGTGCTGATAGCAGAGTTCAAGAAACCAAAGTCTGAGTCTTAGTTTATAACTGAGCTGAAGGAAATCAAGTAGAGACCAACTGAATCAATCTAGGAATTTGATCAGAAGTTCAAGACCCTATTAGACCAAGTAAGATTTGTTATAGCTCTGAATCAGTACAAAGAATGGCTCATTGCGGCACTGTTGCCACACATCAGGTTACCATTGATGCAGCAGAAGATTACATCCCAGGTAGAGGCCTTGGAAATCACAATGAAGTTGGATGCTTCGCTAGTCGGTGAATCTAGTTCTGGGATGACGTAGATTCAGAACCAGCTTACCACCCTGACATTGGAGCTACAGAGCATGAAGAATGGAAAAGAGCAGCGATATGAACCTCATCACAAGATTTGGTGCACGAGTTGCAAAGGAGAAGGTCATGACCGGGAGCATTGTCCCCTATATTGTGACTATCTCGCTAGTGGTGCACCTAACCCCATCAATCAGAACCAGGCACCCTGGTGTGAGATCTGTAGAACTACCAGTCATAGATCTGAAGATGGTTACCTAATACAGAAATATGTGAAGACACCTAAGAATCTATATTGTAATTTCTGCAAATCAATTGGACATGATGAATCTAACTACCGCGCCTATGAACTAATGAATGAAAGAAAGTGCGACATGGATTCAATGAGAGGCGCGGGCTTGTACAGAGTGCAAGAAGATAAGCAGCCAAAGCAAGAAAACACACATTATGATCAATCTACCTACAGAGGCCATGGTGGTGGATACCGCGGTAGAGGAAGAAATACTGGCCCGGCACAAGAAAGAGGCTACGGCGGGGTCATCTGCTATAACTGTGGCCAGCCAGGTCATGTATCCAGAGCTGTGTAAACCCATGCACCACTTGTAATTATTGTAAATCATTTGAGCACGTGATAGAAGATTGCCCGGTGCTAGAGGTAGAGATGTAGAAAAGAAGAAGAACAGACGCGCCAGCCCTGAACATCCAGTGGATCGCAGCAGAGAACATACCTGCGGATCCTATCATTAAAGTAGTCACACGCAGTGGCATGGAGATAGGTTGCGATAGGGGAACAGAGGCTCATGCGAAGCAGGGCCCTCTTGAAACAATATGGGTAAGAAAAGATCTAGGAAAGATGCATGCTTTGGACCTCAAGAAGAACAAAGAAGCTTTTGTTGATGCACAGGATACCGTCAGAGAACCAGCACCTAAATCACCAAGGATCCCGCTGCGCAACGAAGTACCATGTGTTGAAGACACACCTACTACGTATGACAAGACAAGACACACACCGAATGTTAGCACCTCTATTGCTTAGTTCCTAACGAGCTGCATGAAGCTGCTGAAAAATGAAAATGCAATAGCAGAGCTGGAGAAGCTCATAAATCTATATGAACCACAGACAAAAGCAGAAACTTCTTAGGGCGCAGTACATCATATAAAGGAAAATAAGAGGTCAGGCCGAGAGATGAGGCTCACTGCGTAGATAGGAGACTTTGAGATGGATGAAGTTATCCTTGATCTGGGATCAGAAGTAAATGTCTTGACCAAGCAGACATGGCAGTAGATGGGTCGACCAAAGCTATTGTGGTCACCTATCTAGTTGAGAATGGCAAACCAAGAGAAATTTATACCATTTGGCTGATTAGCCAATGTTGTGGTTGATATTTATGGAGTACAAAGCTATGCGGACTTTGAAGTCATCGAGATTGTTGATGATAGCCAGCCCTTTCCTGCGCTGCTAGGAATTGACTAGGCTATTGACAATTTGGCCATTATAAATTTGAAAACAAAGAAGATGATATTCGAAGGAAAGCATCTGCGGGTTATCGCACCATTGGATCCTGCATATGGGGACAAATATAGCGAGCTAATTCAGGAGGAATCTAAGGCTCAGGACTTGGACTGGTTGTACCAGATGACTACGAACTAGGAGGATTACATTAATCCTACTATGGACTGTACACTCAGCTAGAGATGCGATAGCTCCTGCGTTTCTGACTCGGACTCTGGACTGGAAAATTGGTAGAATCGCATGAATGAAGTGTCAGCTAGAAGGTGCATGTAGGTCATGAAATCACTGCATTGGATTGGAAAGGAGGTAAGTTCGATCCCTACATTTGATGGTTCTGCTAACGTTTATAATTTTATTCAAGACTATACTGCAGTAGTTCCAGAAGAGCACAGGTTACCAGCATTGGATATGGCACTCCGTGGCATACCTGCCATATGGTGGGCTTCGCACAAACACATATTGATCACTTGGGAGCAATGCAGAACAAAGATACAGATTCGGTTCACAGAAAGGGTCACCTTACCCTTTGAGAAGTTCAACGGGAAAATAGATCCTAGTCAGCATTTGGAAGTCTGTTTGCAGGCATGGGAAGAAAGACCACCTGAAGAGTGGGTGCACCTGTTTGTGCATACTTTGGAAGAGGATATTCCAAAGAAATGGTATCTAGACTTGGAGTTACGGAGGGAAACCTCAGATTGGGAAACGTTAACTGCGAATTTCCAAAGAGATTTCAGCTTCGAGGATGAGAACCCTTTGATACATGAGGCACTGCAGATAATCAAGGAACGTGTATTCATAACAGATTATCCTCGCGAAGATATACCATGGGAAGAATTTTTCGGCACACATGACAGTCCTACGAACATACACTCAGAATGGAAAGAAGATGAAGAACATCTGATAGACTGTTATAATTTAGCTGAGGATGATGAGCATGGAAGAGAAGAAGATGAAGATGATCCGCACAATATCAATATACCAAAGTAAGAAGGTGCGCGTGATGTAGAAGGACCACCACTAAAAATCCCGGACATGAGTGGACCGGTCAAGACACAGAAGGTAAACATTGGCACGAGTGAAGAGCTGAAGTTCTCATCTATCGGAGACTATTGGGATAATCATACTGTCGTCGAGATTGCAGACACTTTGCACTGATATCAAGAGCTATTTCTAACCAAGTTTACAGAGATGAAAGGAATATTGGGTGACTTAGGAGTCATGAAAATCCATTTGAAGCTAGGCACTAACCCCATGAAGCAGCGACCGTATAGACTGAATCCACGGTATAAAGAGAGAGTCCGCGCAGAGTTGGACAAAATGTTAGAGGCAGGAATCATTGAACCTGTTGAGGAATCTGAATGGATTAGTCCTATGGTTGTCCAGGACAAGAAGACTAAGGGTGAGATCAAGATTTGTGTCGATCTCAGAAAAATTAATGATGCCTCTATGCACGACCCATTCCCTACTCCTTTTACGAATGAATTACTTGACAATGTTGGAGGGAATGAGGCCTACTCCTTTACCGATGGTTTCTCTGGTTATCATCAGATCAGAATTGATCCCGCAGACAGGCATAAGACGACATTCGCTACAGAATGGGTCTCATTCCAGTATACAGTCATGTCGTTTGGTCTGAAGAATGTGCCTGCCATCTTCTCCAGAGTTGTCATCGCGGCATTCAAAGATTTCATGCATAAGTTTCTGGAAGCATATTTTGATGACTGGATTGTCTTTGGTTTGCTGAAGAACCATTGTGCAAATCTGAGAATGATGCTTGAAAAATGTAGACAACATCAGATCTCGCTGAATCTGAAGAAGTGCATCTTTTGTGTTCCATATGGAATCTTACTGGGACATATTGTTTGTAAGCAGGTCTTGATGGTGGACCCTATGAAGATTGCCATTATTGTGAATTTACCTACACCAACTTCAGTTAAGATGCTGCGCTCTATCTTCGGTCATACAGGTTATTACAGGAAGTTCATTAAAGGTTACGCGCAGATAACCGCAGCAATGGAGAAGTTGCTGAAGAAAAACGTGCCATTCATTTGGAATGAGAAGTGCGAACAGGGTTTTGAAACCCTTAAAAAAAAGATGGTTACCGCACCGATACTAGTCTTTCCAGACTGGGCAAAGCCGTTTCATGTTCATGTGGATGAATCATGCATTTCCCTTGGTATTGTGTTAGCTCAGCCAGGAGAAGGGGTATTGACCACCCCATCGCATTTTCTAGTAGAAAGCTATCGATAGCAGAGAAGAACTATACCACTACTGAGTGGGAAGGACTTGCGATGGTATATGCCCTTCAGAAGTTCAGACATTATCTACTTGGTGCACACTTCCTTATGTTCACTGATCATTCTACATTGAAATATCTGGTCAACAAGCCAGTGTTAGGGGGGCGTATATGTAGATGGTTGTTTCTATTCCAAGAGTACGACTTCGAGATCGTTGTTAAACCCAGCAGGCTGAATTTGGGACCTAACCACCTATCTAGAATAGAGTCGGGAGAGGAGCCAACAAACATTGAAGACAGTCTGCCCGATGCGCAGCTCTTTGCTATACATATTACAGGTGATTACTATAAGGATATCATTGATTTTCTGACAACAGGGATGACATCGCAAGAATTTTCTATTCAGCAGAAGAAGCAGCTAGTAGTCCGTGCCACGGATTTCACTATCATTGCAGGTCAGTTATACAAACTTGGACCAGATGAAGTCCTATGCAGATGTGTACTCGACCACGAAAAACCATATATACTAGCAAATGCGCATTCAGAGATTGCGGGAGGTCATTACGCAGGAAGAGCTACTGCACAGAAGATATTTAGCGCAGGGATATGGTGGCCTACCATCCACAAAGATTCTAAGGAATACTGCAGGAACTGTGATGTCTATCAGAGGATAGGGAAGCCGTTGCGAAGAGACGAAATGACATTGAACCCGCAGTTGACCTTACAGGATTTTGAGAAGTGGGCAATTGACTTTGTGGGACCTATAAACCCACCAGGGAAGAGAACTGGTGTGAGGTATATCATTACTGCCATGAATTACCTCACTAGATGGGCAGAAGCTAAACCAGTAAAGGACTGCAGTGCAGGTACTACCGCGCAGTTCATTTTTGAGGAAATTTTGTCAAGATTCGGCTGTCCAAAAATTTTGTTGAGTGATCAGGGCACTCACTTTCTGAATAAGACCATAGAGGCCCTGACAGAGGAATTCCACATTCGGCATCACCGCAGTACACCATATCATCCGCAGGAGAATGGAACTGTTGAAGCTTTCAACAAGATACTGGAAAACACGCTGACGAAGGTGTGCAACGTAAACATGGATGATTGGGACCTGCGCATCTCGTCTGTGATTTGGGCATACAGGACAACTTGTAAGAAATTGACGGGACAGACACCCTTCCGATTGGCTTATGGGAAGGAGGCCATAATGCCAATGGAGTACATTGTCCCCAGTCCGAGGATTGCTTCCTTTACTAGAATGGCAGATCACGAAGCATTAGAAGAAAGATTGTTACAATTAGTTGGCTTGGAGGAGGATCATTTCATTGCAGGCTTTCAATAGCAAGTCTAGAAGGATTGTGAAAAGGCATGGCATGATTGCCATATCAGGAACAAATGCTTTCAGGTAGGTGATTTAGTCCTCCTGTATGATAGCAAGTTCATGAAATTTCCTGGCAAGTTTAAAATACATTGGCTTGGTCCATATATTGTTATGCATGTCACTAACAGTGGTGTAGTTCAGTTAGCCACTTTAGCTGGTGATACCCTACCCACTATGATAAATGGAAGCAGATTTAAGTTGTCCCATGATAGTCCTGCTTCGCAGCATGCGAAAAAATAAACATGGGGAGAAATTTCTAAGTGTCAATTACAGTTGAAATTGGGCACTAGAAATGTATAGAGTCTGTACATGTATCATAAAGAAAGAATGTATGAGCTGAGCAGCACTGTTGAAGCTACATAGGAGCTGAAAGCAGAGCAATGGAAAAATGGCCATGGCAGTTCAAGATCAGTACCATGAAGGCATTGCGCAGGAGTTAGAATTTCCTACCGCACAGTTCGGCGTAGCATTCAGAGAAAAATAGCCGTTGCATGGATTTTGAGAAAATAGCCATTGAAATGACTGTTGCAGCAATTGCTCGAGCATTTAAAGGAAAGATAGCCATTCTGGACACACTGACGATAGAAGAGATGGGAGGATCTGTTCAAATTGGCCAACGGACAACTCATTAAATGCATATATAACCATTGGGAGGCGCGGGGAGGACCTAGCTGCGCCTACAAATAACACCTCTACATGACTCGCGGGTGTTACTCAGTACTTAGACTTTTCTTGCGATCACTCCCTGAGCTAGTATTCTTCTATCATCTGATTAGCACAGCCCTTAGCTAACTAGTGAATGTCCGAACCCTCCTATAGAGAAGAAGAGCTAACGATTGAAGAAGCACTTAAGGTCTTTCAGTACGGGGGAATTACAGAGTTAATGAAAACCCAGAGTTAATGAAAACCCATGCCAAGAAGGTTGTAATCGAGCCTGATCAAGCATCCTGAAGATCACCTCGTCATAATCCGAGCATGTAGGAAAAAGGGAAAGATAAAGCAAAAGACGTAACTGCACCTCGAAGCAAGATCATAAAGATGGGCTCGTCAGCAAAAAAATCACCAGTCCTTCAGAAAGAGCCACTGAAACTCACACAAGAATACATATCACCTCGCGCGTTGGACACCCCAGTCTTCAAATTGGTCAAGAGTATTAAGTATGAGATCCCATTGTCACCGATCTCAAAGCATGTAGACGTTGCCAAGAACCTGCTTGGAAAAATTTTGGATTGTAAGTGGGAATATTTTGACCTCTTAGGTGTACAAAAGGAAGAGCCCCACGTGCCTAAGTACCCACAATTCCATCATGACCAGTACATGTGCTGGAAGAAAGATGCCAAGGGTACACCTAACTTGGTTGCCGAAAGCTAGCTGACGCTGGTAGTTCCGTCAATCTTGTTAAACCTCCTTAGACTGCCACATTTTGACCGATCAACGGAAGTTAATGTGGTGGTTCGCACACTGATGGCACGAATCCACCAGGGATACCTATGGCTAGACAAAAACATTGATGTCAATATTTCCTTGGTCCACCACATAACAGGTCTCAACAAGCATGGTAAAGATCCTAAGCAGTTCTTCCAAGGGAAGAGCAAAGAAAAAGAAGCTATCGAGAAAATGAAGAAAAGTCAGACATTGACAAAGGGGAAAAGAGGCTTTCCCACAGAAGACAATGAGGATAGAACGACAAAATTTGTGACCCAGTTACTCGCAGGGAAAATCCTCAGAATGGCTAGGCCTCCGGAGGTGCCTGCGGGCGCATTATGACTTGGTGCCGCAGTAGCTGTGGGAACCGAGTTCAATTGGTGTCAATTCATTCTGAATGAGTTCTTCGATGAACTCAATGATACCCAAGAAAATGGTGGACAGTTCCACTTCACATGGCTCATCATCCTCATCGCCTTTTGTGGATGGAAGGAGCCAAGGGACTATGTGGGGATTAACATAGAAACCAATGATCCCAGAGGATTCTGGTATGCCAACCTCTGGGAAAATGTCATCGCAGAGTGACAGCATGTGACAGCTGAGGTGTTCTACCAATATTATACTCAGCTGTGTGATGCGATTTTCCCTACACCCTGCATCACAAAGCAGATAACGTCGAAGTACATTTGCGTTCTGGACTTCAGCGCAGACATGCGATCTATATTCATTGCACCAACGAAAAAAATGAAGAACCCAGAGTGGTTCCCATGTAACTACCACATGTATGAGGAGGATATTGAAGCCCTCATGAAGGATTGCCCGCTGAATTCCATGTGGAAGTTATGGATGTTGATATAGACTCTGAAGAGGACAAGCCAATCCCGCTAGAATGCCCAATTGTTGAAGAAACTGGCAAGTGCAAAGAGCCAGAGACTCTGTAGAAGCCAAAGGCAAGAAAGAAGGTGAAGGCTACAAAGATTCAATCTGAGGAAGTCCTGAATGAAGATGATTATGAGATGATAGCTGAAACAGTTTTAGAACAAATGAAGGAGCTCATGGAAGCTAAAGATAAGAAGGACAAGGTCATCCAGGATGACCTCCAAAAGATGAGGCTCGCAATGCAAGGCCTGATGAAGAAAATGGATGATGTCCAGAAAAGCCTTACCTTGCTGTGAGAAGCAGGAGCCGAAGGGAGGTCGGCAGGGACCTCACAGCAAAAATCGCCACAGCTAGCAATAACGCTGCCGTCGAAGACCAGAATTGTACATGTCGACCCATTGGCTGTTGCACTACCAATGGTAGAGCAGTTGGTCTTAGACACAAAGGGAGTCAAGCGGATAGAGCTCGACTTGGCAAAAATCCCATTACCAGGATTGCACTTCATCCACATGTAGATCATCGAGGAGATTCATGACCAAACAGTAGAGTCAATGAAGTTGCAAGCGGAGCTCACCGCAGCAAACAGACAGCTCGAGTTGCACGTAGACATGCAGCTACGAAATGAACAGGACCGCTGATAGAACTTGGAGACTACCATATCTAATGTTGCGAAGGATATTGAAGGCATAGAAATCCAGGATGATCTTGCAGATACAGTTCTGAGGATCGGAGATAAGGTGAGATCCTTGCAGTCGGAGATGCAAGATAAAAAGATTTATTATGAGGCTGATATTGCCACATTGAAGGATAAGCTGAATAAGCAGACACCATTAACTGAGCAGCAGCTGAGAGAACGTCTGTACCACTGTGCAGAATATGATGAGCGACATCACTCAGTGCCAATAGCTGCTGGAACAAGTCTCCAAGGCATTCACTGCTCTTGAAGAGGATCAAGCGCTGCAGCACATGAAGATCGTGGTAAAGGAAAAACAGACCACCCTGGATAAATTGGATGCAGAGGTCAAAGCTCTGCCACCAAGGGAGAGGCTGGCCAGGTATAACGAAGTATAAGGATTGAAGAAGCAAGTCCAGGAATTAAGAGAGAAGGAGACTGAAATGGACAATCAGTCACAGAAACTCATGGAGGATGCTACAGCAGTGTCGCAACAGATAGAAGACAAGCTGGCAGAAATACGCGACAATTGAGAGCAAGTACAGGGACAGATTGGAGTAGAGATAACCCCAGCGCTACTTGAAACAGTTCAGCAAGTTGAGCAGGATAGCAAACAAGTAGTCGAACAGTTGCTCGGTGTATATAATGAGTTTTCGGCCAAGCTAGTTCTACCAGCCACCGAGCAGAGTGAGACAACTGTAGCAGCAAGTGGCTCGGGGAAGAGCCACATGTAAGTGTTACGGGCATGTTGGGCCTGGCCCAATAGGGCCATTTTTTATAACATTTTTGAGGCTAGATGGAGCTGAGCTGAGCGCAGCTCAGAAAATAAGTAAATTTTGGCTAAGTATTGGGGGTACTCCGAAGCGGTGCGTAGTACCGAGTTTTGAAGGATGCTGCGAAGATCAGCGCTGAACAGGTTCAGTGCTGCGAAGGTAGTAGGCCACGTGGAACCAGTAAAGTTGTGTACTAGACGGAGGTTGACCAGATGGAGTGGATAGACCGGCGATGGTCTACTTTTGGTAAGACTGCTGGAAAGATGCCGAGTTGAGGGCATAAGCAGATTAGGAAGGCGGCCAACTGTACAAGTCTATTAAGCAGAGGGCAGATCGGGAAAGTGAAAGTTCGGTGTACAGCAGAGTACGTGACCATTAAGGGGAAAACTATGGATGGAAAGCGACTGGGAGCTAATCCAGTTGTACATGGCCGATAAGAGACGGACGGCCTACAGAGAAAGTGACTGGGAGCTGAGCCAATCACACGAGTCCGCTAGTGGAAGGGAGGCTTGAAGTGGATGACTTGTTGGTGTGCACACAACAGAAAGGCTGAAAGCGATGGATCTAAGGCTTGGAGGACTACCACGACAGTAGAATCTCTATTAGAAGCCGACATGACGATTCAGAGGGACCATAGTGGTTTGGAAACCCTAAGGGTTTCGGTCTTCAATGTTGTAAAGACACGACCTTCAGGCGTGATCTATTTAAGAAGACCATTTTTGTATTGGAAGGGTTGGTCAAGGTGAAGGGTCGTTGTTGGTTATTGTTATGGTATTGTAATATCCTTTGAATCAAGAATAGATTGTAAAGGCTCTCCAACTGAGTGCGCAGAGACCTATCTAAGCAAGAAGAGAGCTGCAGCTGAGTGCGCGGCTAAGAACTGTGACCCTTCCTTAAAAGAAATATCAAACAAATTTCTTGTGGACGTAGCTTCCCATCTGGGGGAGTGAACCACGTAAATAGTGTGTTGTGTGACTGAATGTTTATATGTGTGTTTGCATTTATCTGTTTCTGTAGTTGGATGTCTAAATATTTGCTCACAATTTGTTATGAGGAGGTTTTTATATGCATTTTTCATCAAGAGAGTATGGAATGATATGTTAAGTCTGCATGAATAGAGGTATGGTTAATATTAGCTTCGCTTCTAAGGACATTGAATCTATCATTTGCTTGAGTATGGGGAAATTCGTTTATGTGTTTGAATGAATGCAGTCGACAAATGTATAACAGTTAGTCCACACCTGAGGGTTATGCTTAAAATAGTAACAGTCTAAGTGTGTGAGTGAGCATTAAGTAGTAAGTTATTTAAGTGTATGACTGAATGGTTGAGTGATGTTTAGCTCATTACTTTAAGCATTTTGCAAAGAGCTCAAGTGTAGGAAGTCAAGCAGCAATGCTCGTAGTGTAGCATTAAGTCTTGCAGTAAGGGATAAGATAGTGGTGTGGGCCGTGGTTTTGACCATCACTGCGCAGTCTAACCCTCTCAGCATATAGCCGGTGCGTTGCCGTGAACTTCGTCATAGTATTCATCTCATCACTCACAGTGGACATTTGAGTCCGCAGTGCCCCATTAGAAACACCTTCAGCCTGCTCGCAGGCTGTTGCCGAAAGGGCCGGTGCAAAGGGGTTTTGTTGGTTTAAGGTAACCGCGTAGAACCTGTGTCTTCATAAAACCTCTGGTCAGCATTTTTATAGCCAACACTCCCAGGATCTTTTACATGCAATTGCACAACCTGTCCATAGCCACGAAGTATCATCCTGATACTCATGATCATATAGATCATGTCATCTCAACGAGCAAGACATCAAGTAGGTACACCTCAAGACTAATTACACTGCCTTTGCAAAACCTGCAAGATCTCTCAGGATTGATTACACTACCTCTGTAAAACCTACGAGAGCCTCTCAGGACTGATTATATGCCTCTGCAAAACCTGTGTACCATACTGTCACCTCATCGTCTTTAGATCACCTCATCGTCCACGGAGCACAACCAAGATGCACATCATACAACACTTACACTCACCGACATGGGAAGACACACTTCAACCATCTGTGAAAGGATTAGCACTTATATCTACGCCATGGGAAGACACACTTCAACCATGCGAGAATTGCACATTACTTATATCGCAGCCATGGGAAGACACACTTCAACCATGCTCGAATGGCACAACACTTATATCGTAGCGATGGGAAGACACACTTCAACCATGCTCGAATGGCACAACATTTATATTGCAGCCATGGGAAGACACACTTCAACCATGCTCGAATGGAACATAACTTATATTGCAGCCATGGGAAGACACACTTCAACCATGCTCAAATGGCACGGCACTTATATCGTAGCCATGGGAAGACACACTTCAACATTGCTCGAATGGCATAGCTCTTACATCAACGACCATGGGAAGACACACTTCAACCATGTCGGAATGGCTCCAACCATTATATCTACACCATGGGAGGACACACCTACCACCATGTGAGAATGGCTCATGTTCATCTGTGTCTCTGGACTCATCACTTCCCCTTGGAAGGAATATCGATCTGAAGTACACCAAGCCTCTCGCTGAAGTACTCAAACTTCACTCTGGCCAGTGGCTTGGTCAACACATCAACTGGCCAGCGGATTGGTCAACACATCGAATGGCCAGGGCTTGGTCAAAACATCGGCTATCTGCTCATCTGTCGCAACATATAGGGGCTTCACTACTCCTCTCTGCACCATATCCTTGATATAGTGATATTTGATCTCAATGTGCTTCGACCTGTCATGGAACACCGGGTTCTCAGACAGCTTCACACAACTCGAGTTGTCACAAAAGATACCAGTAGCACCCAACGGGAGATCAAATAACTCAGACAGTAGCTTCCTCATCCATACTGCCTCACAACTAGCGAAACAAGCTGCAACATACTATGCTTCGACTGTACTCAATGCTACGCAGGACTGCTTCCTACTAAACCAAGAGATCATACCTAATCCCATACTGAAGCAGCACCCAGAAGTGCTCTTCCTATTCGCAGCATTGCCTGCCCAATCTGAATCAATATAACCCTCCAGGTTAACCTTTTGGTTTGCATCATACTTGAGCCCATAATCAACTGCACCCTTCAGGTACCTCAAAATATGCTTTACAGCAACTAGGTGAACACCTATGGGATCCGTTAGGAACTGGCTTAATGTGTTCACCGCAAAGCAAATATTTGGTCTCGTGTTTGTCACGTACATCAAGGACCCAATCATCTGACGATACACCATGACATCAACCGGCTCAGATGAAGCATCACATAGAAGATTTGGGTTCAATGCCATAGGTGTGGCCATGGCCTTGTAGTCCATCATCCTGAACCTCTTCAGGATCTCTTCTGCATACTTCCCTTGTCCAAGGAAGATTCCATCTGTGCTCTGCCACACCTCCATACCTAAAAAGTAGTGCATCATACCCAAGTCCTTCATCTCGAACTCGGCAGCAAGCTTCCTCTTCGTATCGGCATTCAATCTATCCTCACCTATAACAAACAGGTCATCCACATACAAGAGTAGTATCACTGGATTTCCTTCCTCAACCTTGTAGTAAAGGTTGGAATCTAATTTAGTATTGGTAAAGCCCAAACTGGATAGAAAGTTGTCTATCCTACACCATACCAAGTCCTAGGAGCTTGCTTCAAGCCATACAAGGCTTTCTTCAACCTGCACACATATGACTCTCTATCATGTCTCTCAAAACCAAGTGGCTTCTCCACATACACTTCCTCCTCGACCACACCATTCAAGAAAGTTGTCTTGACATCTATCTGGTGTATCTTCCATTTCATCATTGCAGCTAGAGCAAGTACTGATCTGATGGAAGTGTGTCTAGCTACATGAGAAAAATTCTCTTCATAGTCTATTCCCTTTTTCTGGGAGAATCCACAAGCTACAAATCTCGCTTTGTATTTCTCTATGCTGCCATTTGCAGCATGCTTGATCTTTGGAAGTCACAACAGACTTCCCATTTGGTCTTGGGACCACATCCCAAAAATATTTTTTCACGATCAATGGATCATGGTATTCTTCCATTACTTCCTCCCGGATCCTGGGAACTTCAATATCTTCAATAGATAGCTTTGTTGCTGGAACAAATGTTGCAGTCCTTCTTTTGTAGGTGATGGCATACGATCTTTCCTGGAAGACAAGTTAAATTGCATGATTAGAAACATCTTATAGTTTTCAGAACAAATTCTTACACATAAAGAAATATGTCATACAGTCATGCAATTAATTTAGCCAATGCTTCAATACAACATTTATCCATATCCCGTAACTTTCTATATGCCTTCGAATCTCTACCAGAACATTGTTAAGAGTGCACAACTCCCAACATGTCAGCAAAGAGGTTTCATTCTAGATAAGTAGCAATGGAATGTTGTATAGTGCCATAGGCAACTTACCCATCACATGCATATTAGTAGTATACTGTTCATTAATGCAATTATTCTAATATGCATAATACACACCCTAAGTCTAGGACATCATTGAACAATATTATTTAAACAAACAAGTATGCAAGAAATGACAATTCAAATACTTATCTTTGTTTGGTTGTAGGGTGGACTCCCTCTCAATATTTTCTTCCTTGTAGGAACTACTGGAGTGTGCTCCCTCTTGATCTTTGCTTCCTGGATTACTTATATCCATCCTTGATCACTATGCATACTTACTAGTATCATCATTGTGTTATCCTCGAGGTCTCATACATACATTCATTAGTATAATATTAATACTATCAAAAACATTATCATTCTAAGTAATCTTAAACATGTATGGTCAAGATCATTTCATACACAAATAATTTATCACAATTCTTTTACTCATGCATATTCCTATTTGACCATAGGACTTTTCTGGTTAGTCATATCATCAATCAAAGTAAGAAGCATAATATGCCTAAACCCATGATTAATCAAACCTATAACTTCATGAATAATCATTATGAATCATACCAAGTATACTTATATAAGAGATCCTATCACAAGGTAGGATTCTAACTTGATATAGGAAAAACATACATGGATTAATATGTTAGCGAGTTATGTCTAACATACCCACATGATGTCTTCTTGTTCTCTCAAATGACTTGTGCTAGTGACCTGCATATCTCATAAGTTAACCATTGTGGAACCAAATAATACATACCTTGTAAGTAGAGCTTCATGAGTCTTTGTCTTCATGTCACCATGGTCATATGTTCTTGATCTAGAACTTGATTTGTCTTTCTTGATGTACCTTACATGTTAGCGGACAACATCAACCTCATACAACATCATGGTGTATTAGTACAATCATAAATGTCATAACCCTATACATGCATTCATACTTTTACTAGGGTGATAAGACAAGTCTAAAATTAATCAATATTGTACTAACCTCAGTAATATGAAAAACATATCATAACCTTAATCATGAACATATTTCAAAACATACCTGTATCTCCTCAAGTCATACCTGTCGAGATTGGTTGTAGACTTCTTATGTAAGGCCTTAGCCTCATCTCCCTCTGGAACTGGAACTTCTTCACTTATGCAGATGTCGAATTCATTCTCTTGCAGGATTAAACCAATCCACTTTGATTTGCTGAAACTGGATCTAGAGCTGGATTAAGGTTTGTCAGAGAAACCCTAAAAATTAAAACTTTGAATTTCAAACTTCTGAAAGAATAGAAAGATGCACCTTGATGAGCTGATCAAGATGGTATACTCAGAATTTGAAAACTGCAAAGTTTCACCGCTCAAAATTGCCTTCTAGATTTCTGGATTCACTTGGGAAGACCCTGAATTAGGGTTTGATTTCCCCAGAGCTTCACCCAACCAAAAGGTTTGATCCAAAGCTCTACACTTTGATTTTCTTGAGGAGCTTCCAGCCATGGTCACAGAATTAAAAAATTCCAAATTTTATAGAAGCCCTAATTTTCCACTTTTTCGATCAAAGTCCCGAACTAGGGTTTGATCAAGCCCGACCTTCTGCCCAACCAAAAAATTTGATCTTGGTCTCTAAATTTTAATTTTGATGAGGAGCATCCAGCCGTGGTATTCTATACAAAAATTCCAACATTCTTGGAAACCCTAAATTCCTGGAGCCATGAATGAAGGTGCTCAAAATCCAATTATGTTTTGACAGAAATATGCACCTGATTGTTTCTTGTGTAACTCCGAAATTTCAGATTTACAGGGTCTAAAAATTTAGCCCATGGTATCCTAAACTGTTATATTTCCAACCCCACAGGTCTGACCTCAAATGGATTCTCTGAGAGAGAGTTATTCCAAGTGTCGCAATGTGACCTATTATGGGATAAAACAGGAGAGCGAACTTGTACGGAGTGCCACTTGTCACTAGTTCAATTTTGGCCTTTGAAAATCGGACTTGCGAAAGTACAGTCCGTGCCCTACTTGCCACAGTTTACGAAATTTCATTTGGAGCTTCCTAGCCCAAGTTGTGACCTTTTTTCCTAGGTCACCTGTTTATGACTGAGATCTGGAAGAGGTAGAAACCCTATATTGTACAGATCATAAATCTGAAAGTATAGCGAAGTAGAGGCTCTTCTGCGGATACAAGGTACATGGGGATCTTATCTACGACCTGTAATATTTTCAGATCCTGAAACTTCACCAAGATGGATTTATAGCGAAAGTTCTATGATGACTAGTTTTTGCTATATCAATCCCTAGCTTCGCAAGTGCAACAAGTGTCATAAATGTCATAGCATGCCTTCCTTCAGGCTAGCTCTGATACCATGTTAGTTTTTCAGAATTTTATATATTATGATATAGGATCTTAATTGAAAGAACAACATGTACAACATATCAAGCATAAGAGACAAGAGACACACAACATTTCACTGGGGAAAACCAAGAAGGTGAAAAGCCCTGCAACTTCGTTAGAGATAGAATAAGCATCAATACAATGATCACCATGATAAAACCCAAGAGATATATATCTACAACAACATGTTCCTCCTCCACTTGTGTGCATCCTCCTCTTTCCTCACTAATGCAAGAGAATGTGTAAAATGAGAGAGACACGCTCTCTATTTATACACTACATCACTTGAACTTTACTCAACTAGGTTGGCCCTAACTTAACCACATAACATAATGCTGACTGGGCCAACCCCCAATAGGGTGGCCTAATAACCCTTTGACCCACATGACTCATATAGGGCCGACCCCAACAGGGTGGTCTAATAACCCATCAAGTATAAGTTACGACACTTACACTATAACTCGCAACACTTGCAACTACACATGACGACACTTCAAATCGAAGGAATAATACATCTCCGTTGGGGATACAATAAAGTACAAATGTAATACATACAATATACAAGTGAATATCTTCCGAAGTTACAAATACATCAACACTGTTTGCTAGTCTAGCAAGAAACAAAGTGCCATTGCACTATCTTCAGCAGAGACCGAGTACAAAGGAGCAGTGAATGCTGCTACTCAATGTGTGTGGTTGTAGGGTATTCTTTCAGAGTTTGAGATTTCCTTTAGTACTCCTACTGTCATATTTTGTGACAATCAGAGTGCTATAAGGGTCTCAAGTGATCCAGTGTAGAGACATAGGACCAAGCATATTGAGATACATATGCACTACATCAGAGGTTTAGTGCATGACCAGATCATTGATTTGCATTATTTCCCAACAGGTGAGCAAAATGCAGACATCTTCACCAAAGATTTTACTAAGAAGACATTCAACTATCTTAGATCACTACTTGGGATGGATGAACATGTGTTGGAGTGAAGGATTGATCAGCAATCTTTCAATTTTGATATGTCCACTTTTTGAGGGAAGGTTTTTCCCATGAGGTTTTCCTTATATCCTTGTTTTGTGGACCGATAGTATTGTACAGGGTGACCAAGTCTTGTTACTGGGCCCTTAGTATTTTTCATTTCCTGATATTTAGCACATAAAGTCATACTTATGGGGGGTGTTGGAATAATTAAAACCCACTCTATGTTAATTAATACATTAGATACATTAATGATTCATTTCATGATTAATTACTATGTATTAGACTAAATAGTTGGCATATGAGTCATTGTGTGGACCACAAGTCATCTCTAGGGGGACCACAAGCTTTCCTAGTGTGGACCACAAGTTTCCTAAGTCACTTGGGCGCATTCCTAGTGATTCTGGATAAGGTTCTGGTGAGAATGGCGCATTCCTACGTTTTACTGCTTTTTACTACTTTTGGGTGAAAGGTGAAAAGCTAGTTGACTAGGGAAGTGCTTTTTGGACCACTTTCACTACTTGATGTTTCTTCCTTCCATTTTTGGGATTTAGAATTTTTTTTCATCATACATCACACTCGGGTCACTAATTCAGAAACTCATGAGCCTTTGGTGTGACTTGGAGAACACACTTGCCACCTAGGGGGGTTTTGCATCATTTTAGTAAGTCTACTTTTGTGAGGATCGAAACGAAATATTTAGCCATTCAAATCTCTTATGTAAACATTATATATTGACATCCATTTAATTACCTAAGGTTGGTTGATGTATTTTATTCATGAGATTTAATACAGTTTGTATCTATTGTGAGTAATTTTCTGTGTTCTTGACTAGTTGTGTGAGATCTTTGTGAGAGTATGTAATTTATTGATCAAATATTGGTGTGAACTGAATTTCACATAAAGGAAATCACATGCGACATGTATATTTCTTTGTTTTACAAAAGTAGTGAACTCATATACCTATAACAATAAAATCTAGAAGCTCAACTGTAATTGGGGATTTTTTTTTAGAATGTATATAAAGACCTAATGATCAACATAAACATCACAAATTTTGCACCAAAATAAAATATAAATATTTATGTATGACATAAACCATGGAATTAGCTTCACTTTGAGATGGTGTAATTCTTCTCGACAACATTCAACTTCTTGATCACAAACTATATATGATGATCTAGAATATCATCATATGGTTTATGTAAGGCTATTAATCATGATGTTGGAAGCATTTGTGTCAAGCTGGAATATTTTATCCCACCATGGCTAGACCAAGTTTGGTGCTTCCACAATCTTCTCCTTGAGAGTATTATATGATTATTTATAGAGGATTATCCATTCAAATTGGATATCTTTGGTTAGGAGGTGATATGAGCATATAAAAATAAAAAGAAATTTTGACAATATCGATTGTGACCTAGGAGTGTGCACACTCATGTTACATTAATCATGGGAGGTAAATCCATGACGGTTTTGACTTTCTTGAAAAGGGGAAGGATAACAATAAATTATTAGGATTCATTAGCAAACCAAATTGATAGCATGATTGTATCATTCATTTGAGTTGTTAAATATGGTATCATAGGATTCTGTGTAGAACAAAGTAATCAAGATAGATCACAAAGGAACCTGTAGATAAAATCCTTGAAATTGTTTAGGATGTTGCAACTAAAAGAAACATTTGCATTTATAATTAAAGTGGTCAAATTATGTAGTAGTAGGATGCCATTAAATTACAAAGGAATTATTTGGATTATGTTTCTTTCCAATATTGATTTGATGGTAACCACTAAAGTTATATTTGGAAGAGTGGAATCTTGCATGAGCATTGTTCAATAGGTTTGGCATCAAGCTCAATGTCAGTGTTCAAGATGTTGAAATATTCAAGAATATCCTTCAAATCCTAATAACTCTAAGTGAATACATCACTATATTCAGTGAAATTGATATATTCAAAGGTATATCAATTTTACTCTAAGAACATGCACCAATTGTTAAATTGATCTCATAACTTCACATGATTTTGGGTGCACCATTGAAAGTGTTCAAAACTCATTATTTGTATGCACTTTTTTCATGAATCACCATAACACTCAACAAAGGAATAACTAAGTGAAACAATATTATCCAAGGAATTGTAAATTTGATCATAACCCATTTTGTTCACTAAACTGTGTTTTTTCCAATTTGTCATAATTCTAAAATGTTATAAATAGGTTTCTTAATAGTTCATGGGTGTTTTCTTCTTTGTAATTGGGGGTGGAGACTAAATATTCCCATACCCCTGAGTATTTATGTTTATCACTACCTGGATATTTGTTTATGGGAGACTAATTGTCTATAATTCGATAGTGTAAATGCTTTCTAGGAATGTAGATTTCACAATTTCTCATAATTGTAGAAGATTTTTCTAGAAATAAAATGTGCACAGCTTTGAAACTTTCCCACCATTTCAAGTAGGCACTAAACACTACAACATCATCGGGGAATTAGTCATAAGCTTAGAATAATGGGGAATATCAACCATTTAAGGATTTTAAATTGGTGAACAATTTTTGTAAAGCAAGATAATATGTAGATAAAGTTGGAAGGCTGGTTCAGTTCGGTTTGCAGCTAGATACAAACCTTTATGTAATGTTTTTGTATACTTTGATTCTCAAGAATATCAAGTATATGTATTTTTTTTGTGGGGGAGGACAAGAGTTTAAATAGGTGCTAAATGGAGGTAGTCATTATACCTAAAAATTAAATGGTTTGTTTAATATTATAAAACAATTAATGAATTATTATTATTCTTTGGTATATATATATATTCCAAAAGAGATAAAATTACCAAAAATTTACAAAATTGTTGAGTAGATAAGGGACGAAAGTGATCTCAAGAACCTTGTTAATTATTTTCCTTTGCTTCCCCTTTTCACCAACTATTTTGATTATGGAGTTTCCCTTCAAAATCTTGTATATGATTTTTCCCACATCCACACATCTAGCATCCACTATGGAATGTGGAGTCTTGTTTCTATTTTTTTCTTTCCTTTTCTTCAATTCCACATTTATGCATTCAGTATATGGAATGAGAAGTGCAAAGAGTCTTGTTTCCTTTTCCCACATTCCCGAGTTGAATCCTTGCATTCTTGCATCTTCACATCTAGTGAAAAGTGTAGAGAATATTTATTCTCATATGTCATATATCACATACCCATAATCTGCACCCCTACATCATGCATCCTATGGAATCCAGTTTCTCAGTTTTTCTTTCCTTTTCTACATTTATGCATTTACACGTTATGCATGTTGAATGTGGCCTAATAAGAGTCTTGTTACCCTAATACATTCCCAAGTCTAATACATACTATCCTACATGTCCACATCTAGTGTGGAGTGTGGAGCTTCTTAATTATGTGGTTTCATATATCATATGCTCATGATCCACAGCCTCACATTATACATCTAGATGTTTTAGGCCTTCCACTTCGACTGCCACATTTCGCATCATTCTCAACACATTCACATCCGATTTTAACATTGTTATCAATTCGTATCCAATTGGTATTTTACGAAACATTTCTTATTTTAGTTAAATCACAATATTCAACTAGCCATTTATTCCTATGTATAATGGCTACTTCCATTTAACACAGGTTTAAGCTCATTCAATGATTACTCGTCTCCATTATTCTATGCTTATGGCTAATCCTTTGATTATAGGTGGATTGTCCACTCGAAACATTTGAAAAGTTGCAAAATTTATACACAATTTACTTCGAGAAGATCCTCCACAATAGTGTATGTATTTGTTACTTACATTGAATATAAAGTAACCATTCAAATGTGATTTATAGATGTGTCATTGTGTTGGAATTTGACGTTTATGATGCTGAAATGTTCAAGAAAACCCTTTTTTTTAATCTGTGTCTTCATAATAATAATATAATTTTAAGGTCATAGCCTAGGAAAACACCAAATATCATTGGTGTATGAGACCCCCTTGTTTGTGGGATAAGGGACCCTCTTTGTGTATTAATTTGACTACTAAAGTCAAGTAAACACATCATCATTTAAAAAAAAAACTTTTCTTGTTGTATGAAATCATTTTGCCAATAGTCACCGATATAAAGTTTCCAACCATTATCTAAATCTAATGTATTTTAGTTGAATTCATCTCAATATGGTCATAGAGGATATTGAATGTCGTTCTACCCAATCTTCTCTTGGAACATTTGTGTTGGAATTTCCTCCTCCCTATTACATGCCATAATTTGTAGGTGAGTGGTTATGGACATTTAACCAAAGATCGCAATGTGTCATGCAAACTTGTAATATTAGGGATGATAATTAATCGTTATTGTTGTAATCCCCATGAGCACAATGTACATCTCAAGGGTTCCATTTTGTTTATGAATTTAGCACACACATAATCATGTTCAACAAAGATATATCAATTTCCATTACTATGCGACAATGCATAAATATTACATTAGTTCCATAGCTTCACGTGATTTTGGGTGTGTTGGTTTAAGCATTTAACATAGTATGTTAATGCATACTTTTTTGCAATAGCTCACCAAATAACGAAATTGTTAGGTGAAGCAATATTTTCCAAGGAAATGGAAATCTAATCATTTCTCTTTTTGTTCATTGCAACATATATCTTTGCAAATTCTTCATCATCTAAAATTTTAGGATGGGATTTTTAATAGTTTTCCATATATATTTTAATGAAGGTTATATAGCTTCATTGGTCAATGGGGTTGAATGATGAGTATTCCAATACCCCTAGGGATTTGCATGGATTAATACCTAGAATTTTCCTTTAGGAGCCTCATTATAAAAAATTCGGTGGTGTATGTATTTATTCATTGTGTCAATATTAAGCAACCGTTATAATGCAATTTATAGTCTTACTACAAATTATAGGATATTGCATTGAATTGTGATGAGTTGGGCCTCAAAAAATAGACAGTGTTTGTTTTCTAAGGTTGTCATGCAATAACCAACTAAGGTGTTAGCAGTCGTCCAAAAGACATAGGTGGTTGAACAACTTACTGCATTGGAACAAACTAATCTACATTGGGACTAGTGCTATATGTTGGTGTCAAAGAAGTCTACAATAATGATGATAATATAATAGGTCTCTCTCTTGCTTGCATCATGTATGTCATCAACATGTGACAATTTATCTATTTGTGTTTCCATATATTGTGGAAAAAAAAAGTGAATGTCTAGAGTTGCTTTTAACACATGCTCCTTTTGTGAAGGTTTTCACTAAGTAGAGAATGGAATTGTGATGCCCAAAATGTCAAAAATCAAGTTATGTACGTTTTATCGCATAAAAAAACTTGATACAAGAACATGTAAACAAAAGTAATGCTTAATTAAATCTAAACTAAATTAAAACAGAAATAACATAATTTTCATCTCTTCCAACTTAATGCTCCATTTGGTCATTGCATTAGAGTTGGTCCTCTAGAATCATCAAATGCACAATATATAAAATAAATTTCAACTGACATGAATAGTAAACTAAATTTCAAATGTCATGTACATGAGAAGTAGCATTAAAGAATTATAACCATTATTTGGATCGGCCTTATACTCAGATATTTCTGAGTTTGATCTTGTCACTCAAAGGACAAGTCAAACTCGTTAAACCATATATGTACCTAGAGAGAGAGAAAAGGTTCAGGTAAAAACAAACAGATCTCGAGTTCTTCAATCAATAAGCAAATGACAGGGATAAAAGAAACAAATAGGTGCAGCAGACTTTGAAAGTCAAGCACATAAATAATTCCCATGCATAAGAACTCACACAGAAATAGACAAGTCAAACACAACTGAAGTAAATTGCAGAGGTAAGGTGGGTCTGAGCAGAGATCAATCAATCTTGAATAAGATAAAATAAATTATGCAGAAATATATCTGAGTAGAGATCAATCATGAAAGACAAGCTGAGAATGCATAACCCGTGAAGCAACCCGAGGAGAGATTGAGGCAAACAGTGAGACAGCCGTGAAGGCAACCCGCGAAGGAATAGAGAGACAGCCGTGGAGAGAGATACGTGAGACTGCTAAATTAGTGAGACAGATAAAACTGTGAGGCTGAGACAAATAAACCGTGAGCTAGATACATAGATAAAACCGTGAGACTGCTCGAAATAACAATTGCTGAGATAATCCGTGAGACAGTCGAAATAACAATTGCTGAGACAATCCGTGAGAGAGCCGAAGTAACAATTGCTGAGATAAACGTGAGACAACCGAAATAACAATTTGCTGAGATAAACATGAGAGAGTCGAAATAACAATGGCTGAGATAATCCGTGAGACAGCCGAAATAACAATGGCTGAGATAAGCCGAAATAACAATTGACCCGAGTAGAAGAGTAGACGTGAAGATTTTGCTCACGGTAAGTTTTTTTTCATTGGTTGAATTAGAGTTATATATAGTTATAGATTTAGAAAACTTAGGATTAAAATAATAATAAAAAGTTAGGATTAAAAAAAAAGAATAATAAGAAATGAATAATAAATAAATAAATAATAATTAAAATAAAAAGTAGGGTACCAATGGTCCAAGGGTTTTCAAATAAAAAGAATAAGACTTAAAATAAAACTTTATTAATAAATTCATAAAGTTTTTATTAATAAATATTTTATTAATAAAACTAAAAAATAAATATTTAATAAATTTTTCATAAAGTAAAAGTCCAAAGGTCCAACAAAAGGTAAAAAGACCAAAATCATAAGTGGGTCAAGGGTCCTATATCCAATGGTCTTTAATAAATCAAGTAGATAAATACACTCCATAAAGTAGGAGTCATCAGGGTCAAATGTGCACATAAGTGAGAGTGCTAGGACCAAGTAAGAAAAGGACCATGAGTCAACAACAACCACAAGACCAAGGTGGACAATCAATCAAATAGGACCAATAAAGACCAAAGACTTTTCTCTCTCTCAAGATACATAGTTTATATATTTTGTCATCACTGTATAAGGGAGAAGATCCTAAGAGTTAGATACTAGGGACATCATCAAGGGGTGTCCAGTCCCTTGAGAAGCAACCTAGCAATAACCGATTAGGAGAGGGGACAACAATATCTTCCATTCTCAATGAATGGCTTTCAGCTCAAGGCTGAACCTCAGTCCTAGATTGGGACATGTTGATCAACCATCTGGTCCATGACTAGGATCTCCATTCTCACAGAGAATGGTCCTCAACCTCAAGCTGAGCATGCAGTCCTAGGCTGAATGTTGATCAACCATCTGTAGGACCTAGGAAGTCTCTGTCTCAACCTGCAGGATCTGCTTGGTCATCGTGACCAAGAAACCGTCTGGTTCTGGACCAGAATACACTAGAGACAAATAGGGGCCCTAGCCACATGCTAGGGACTTTGCCATGGCATCAACCTGCTTGGTCGTCGACCAAGAACCCGAGGAGACAACTGGGGGACCTAGGGTACCTTCTAGGGTCTTACTCATTACTCTGCTTGGTTAACTTGACCAGGAACCCTAGTTAACTGACTAGGGTACCATCCTCTCTGAGAATGGGTCTCGCAGCTGCACTAAAAATTAACACTCCCTCTCAGCAAGAGAGACATTCTCAGCAACGCTAAGCTTGTCAAGGACAGAGGCTTAGCCCACATAACTGACAACTGCACCATGTCCTTGTCATGGTGAAACAACCTGTCATAGAATACAGGAATTTCTGAGAGCTTCAAAGAACTCTGAATGTCAGCAAACACTTTAATCTTAAAGATCCAAATGGAAGTTACACTTGACTTCCCTTGTTGTCTGAGAATCACTTTCCATATATCATTATCCAATTTCAACTGAAAAACATTGTTCCAAACTTGAAGTTTGGCTAACTCCACATTCGTGGTTGAACTTGAATGAGTGACATGGCTCTCACTGGAGAAACCTTGAAACCCCACAAAAGGTTCCTTAGTGAGATCAACTGAAGGCTTCTTGGCCTTCTCCCTCTGTTTCTTTGAATGAGAAGTCTCATGGACTTCTATGTCTGAGTCATTGTAAGACTCCCTCTTGATCTCTGAAACTTGACAAGGGTTATTCAATAGAGCTTTAACAACATGTCCTGAAACCTTGTAAAGGTCTCCTTCACGGACACCAATTTCAAAAGCTGAGCTCATATTTCCACCTTTAGTCCATACTAAAGATTTTCCTTCTGAGAAGGCTATAGAGAACCCCTTGTCTTTTAAAATTGCCACTGAAAGAACATTCCTCTTTAAACTAGGAACATATAAAATTTCTTCAACATGAATTAACATACCTGAATCGAGTTTTAAGGCTGTTGAACCAAATCCTTTTATTTCAAGGGTACTTCTGTTTCCCATCTCCACTTTTGTATTAAACTTCTTGGTCTTGTAACCTACAAGTGCCTGTTTGTATCGAGTCATATGCTTGGTGGCCCCACTGTCAGTCCACCATGAGTCTGATGAGTTGGAGATGGAACCTGAGAGCGCTGAAATAAGGTAGTACTCTTTTTGATCTTTTTCTTTGGTCTCAACTTTAGATTTCTTTTGTTGAGGCTCTTCTTCTTCTATAGCAGTTGAAGCATGGTGCTTCCCTTTATGCCAATTCTTGTTAGGAGGATTTCTACAAACGTTGGCATAATGACCGAGCTTGTTACATTTAAAACAACTTACTTTTGACTTATGAGAGTGATTACCTTGAGGTATCTTACCTTTGTTCTGGTGCTGAGGGAAATTTCTTTCTCTCCTTGTCTTGGCAGTAAGAGCAAGGTTCATTTTAGTTTGAGGTCCAGATATACTCTGGATTCTGCCTTCTTCTTCTAGGCAATCATGCCATAATCTATCAAAGCTTGGTTGAGTTTCTCTTCCATTTACTGCTCAAAGGAATGTCTCCCAAGATGTAGGGAGGCCATCTACAGCTGTTTGCACAAGATCATCATCATCTACTTCAACTCCAATTGCCATGAGTTGATCTTTTAACTGAGCAATCTTTGAGAAGAAAGAGGCAACTGTTTCTTTATCCTCCATCTTTAATGAACGAAGCTGCTTTTTCAAGACCCTCTTTTGATCAGGTGCCTTCTTCTCATAGAGATTAGCTAGGGCATCAAAACATTCCTTGGCTGTCCTTAGAGGAGCTATTATAGGCATCAAATTATCTTTGACTGAGTCAAAAATCACCCTCTTTGTTTTAGCTTGCTTCTTCTTAAATGCTGCTCTTCTTTGAGCTGTTGTGGGTTCTTCCACAACATTAGTGACCAATTCATCCAAATCATTTTCCTCCAAAATATTTAAGACCCTGGCCTTCCATGCATTAAAGTTTGAGGCTCCTTCAAGCCTATCTTCTTCCTTTACAGAGTTGGAAGCCATTTCAAACCCTTACAGTCAACTTGCCAAGTAAGCTTCTGTGAAGTAAAGATCTTTGTCTTAGGATCGATGTAGTTTCTGTTGGCTACAAAACAGAATTAGCTACACCCTAAAGCTCTGATACCATTTCAAAAATCAAGTTATGTACGTTTTATCGCATAAAAAAACTTGATACAAGAACATGTAAACAAAAGTAATGCTTAATTAAATCTAAACTAAATTAAAACAGAAATAACATAATTTTCATCTCTTTCAACTTAATGCTCCATTTGGTCAGTGCATTAGAGTTGGTCCTCCAGAATCATCAAATGCACAATATATAAAATAAATTTCAACTGACATGAATAGTAAACTAAATTTCAAATGTCATGTACATGAGAAGTAGCATTAAAGAATTATAACCATTATTTGGATCGGCCTTATACTCAAATATTTCTGAGTTTGATCTTGTCACTCAAAGGACAAGTCAAACTGGTTAAACCATATACGTACCTAGAGAGAGAGAAAAGGTTCAGGTAAAAACAAACAGATCTCGAGTTCTTCGATCAATAAGCAAATGACAGGGATAAAAGAAACAAATAGGTGGAGCAGACTTTGAAAGTCAAGCACATAAATAATTCCCACGCATAAGAACTCACACAGATAGAGACAAGTCAAACACAGCTGAAGTAAATTGCAGAGGTAAGGTGGGTCTGAGCAGAGATCAATCAGTCCTGAATAAGATAAAATAAATTATGCAGAAATATATCTGAGTAGAGATCAATCATGAAAGACAAGCTGAGAATGCATAACCTGTGAAGCAACCCGAGGAGAGATTGAGGCAAACAGTGAGACAGCCGTGAAGGCAACCTGTGAAGGAATAGAGAGACAGCCGTGGAGATAGATACGTGAGACTGCTAAATTAGTGAGACAGATAAAACCGTGAGGCTGAGACAAATAAACCGTGAGGCTGAGACAAATAACAATTGTTGAGATAATCCGTGAGACAGTCGAAATAACAATTGCTGAGACAATCCATGAGACAGCCGAAGTAACAATTGCTGAGATAAACGTGAGACAGTCGAACAATTGCTGAGATAAACGTGAGACAGTCGAAATAACAATGGCTGAAATAATCCGTGAGACAGCCGAAATAACAATGGCTGAGATAAGTCGAAATAACAATTGACCCGAGTAGAAGAGTAGACGTGAAGATTTTGCTCACCGTAAGTTTTTTTTCATTCGTTGAATTAGAGTTATATATAGTTTTAGATTTAGAAAATTTAGGATTAAAATAATAATAAAACCTTAGGATTAAAAAAAAGAATAATAAGAAATAAATAATAAATAAATAAATAATAAATAAAATAAAAAGTAGAGTATCAATGGTCCAAGAGTTTTCAAATAAAAAGGATAAGACTTAAAATAAAACTTTATTAATAAATTCATAAAGTTTTTATTAATAAAGATTTTATTAATAAAGATTTTATTAATAAAACTAAAAAATAAATATTTAATGAATTTTTCATAAAGTAAAAGTCCAAAGGTTCAAAAAAGGTAAAAAGACCAAAATCATAAGTGGGTCAAGGGTCCTATATCCAATGGTCTTTCATAAATCAAGTAGATAAATACACTCCGTAAAGTAGGAGTCATCACGGTCAAATGTGCACATAAGTGAGAGTGTTAGGACCAAGTAAGAAAAGGACCATGAGTCAACAACCACAAGACCAAGGTGGACAATCAATCAAATAGGACCAATAAAGACTAAAGACTTTTCTCTCTCTCAAGATACATAGTTTATATATTTTGTCATCACTGTATAAGGGTGAAGATCCAAACGGATGGTACAATCCTTTTGTCCTTAATACTGCTCCTAAGAGTTAGATACTAGGGACATCGTCAAGGGGTGGCCAGTCCCTTGAGAAGCAACCTAGCAATAACCGATTAGGAGAGGGGACAACAATATCTTCCATTCTCAATGAATGGCTTTCAGCTCAAGGCTGAACTTCAGTCCTAGACTGGGACATGTTGATCAACCATCTGGTCCATGACCAGGATCTCCATTCTCTCAGAGAATGGTCCTCAACCTCAAGCTGAGCATTCAGTCCCACGCTGAATGTTGATCAACCATCTGCAAGACCTAGGAAGTCTCTGTCTCAACCTGCAGGATCTGCTTGGTCATTGTGACCAAGAAACTGTCTGGTTCTGGACCAGAATACCCTAGAGACAAATAGGGGCCCTAGCCACATGATAGGGACTTTGCCATGGCATCAACTTGCTTGGTCCTGGACCAAGAACCCCAGGAGACAACTGGGGGCCCTATGGTACCTTCTAGGGTCTTACTCATTACTCTGTCTGGTTAATTTGACCAGGAACCCTAGTTAACTGACTAGGGTACCATCCTCTCTAAGAATAGGTCTCGCAGCTGCACAAAAAATTAACACAAAAGGGCACACTAATTACGAAGATGGTTTCACTAACATTAGAAACATAAGATCTCTCAATTCTTGGATAATATGATTTGCACCATGCTCTTGGTGTATGGCATATATTTGTTGTTCCAAATCTAGAGTCATTGACAATGGTAAATCTAAAGTCAAGACAATGGTAGGTGCAAATGACTCTAAGTCACAATTGCAACGCTACAAATTTTTCAATAAAGCACCTCTAATAAATTGCCAACTTACCTGCAGCCTTCGCTCACTCTACCAGTCCTTAAGAGAATCCCTATTATAGTACGTTACTGCGTTACCTATTCTTTTTGTGATTTATCTCTGTGAGTGGTGATCTCTGTGTGTTATTGTTGAACCCCTTCTTATGTTGCATGCAGATAACTGTATTTTTCTTTGGAAGGACAGCTTATAAGTTGCTCACCTCTATAACAAGGATTCAATGCACTGCTCCGGTGGCAATTTTCATTGGTAAGTCTTCAGTGCGTAATTGTCTCAAATGACTCTGAGATACCACCATTTTTTAATACATCCATCAAACATCCTTCCTGGCGTTTTCTTTTCAAATGTAAAGATCCTCAGCAAACAAATTTGTGTGTCGATCGCTAAACGACATTGTCAAGCCCTAAATATAGGCCGCGGTTGGTGTTTTTCTATTGCCAGAAGTATAACTCTCCGCCTTTCTTTTTTCTGTCGTATTCTTCCTTTCCATCTTGTTTTTGGTTTCGGTGCTTTGATTCAATCCGAATCTCACTACCTCATTGCACCTATGTGTTGTCTCTATTGTATCATATTGACTACCTTTGATTTTTATTGTTCAAACTCATCAATTAACCTCCTAATATATCTATCTGGCTTAGACGTGATACCTTGATATCTTTTATTGAATAGTTTACTTTATTCCTTTAGATGTGTAGACATAATATATATGATCTGGAGATGCCTCACTCAAATCCATTCCTCCCTGACATAGTTTACAATCATATTCGCAGAGAAGCAGATGCCTCACTCAAATCCATTCGTCCCTGATCCTAATGTTGTTCAATGATTCATGGATGGTGTTGTCATAAACAATCACATTTTAGAAGCAAGCATTTTTCTATCAGCTCAGAATGCTCTGATACTTATATTATTTACTGTAGTTGATATTATGTACACTGATGCCTGAAAAACCTGTTTGTATCAAAACACAATCGTCACAGCATCCAATTGAGGAATCTTGTATTGCATCTGTGTTTGCGTTGTTTGCTGAAGAAGAGATCGAGCATGAAAGAGGGTTCACATTTCTCTCAACAATATGGTTTGAAATTGACGCTAAGACTTTTGGTGCAAATTGATGGAAATAATTTTTTCTGGATGTATGGAAGCACTTCTTTGGTCCTGAAGATTATAGATACCTGAACTCGATCACCAGTTATGAAGCAGAGGTAAATATATGCAGGAGGCTCTAGATAAGCCAGCTTCTTGCTTTCTAGTGAAAGCGTAGTATTGATTTGTTCAAAACTCATTTGCATAGTGTTTTCAATAATTCTTTTGCATTTTGAAATTAAGACTAAATTGAATTTGTAATAGTGTGCATTTTTAGGTGGTATCCAACACTCCTTTAACTTTTCAGTTTAATATTTCTTTTACAAAAACTCTTTGAAGTTTACTTTTGTGTTTAAATAACCAAAATTAAAGAACTCTTTCATCTGATACACACATCATTTAACAATTTCTATGAATAAAGAACTCTTTCATGCGATCTACAATTTCTATGAATAAAAGAACTCTTACTACAGTTTACAAGTCATGCACATGAAAATTGATATGTTTAAAACTCAAAACAGGTCATTATCTAAAGAATTGAGTCTCCTTGAACAACAACATTCTGATTTTGGATTACAACAGTGAAAAAGGGAGCATCAAGCATATTATTATTCTGAATAAAATCAGGGAATTTGATGAAGATACACGGCATGAAGACACTAGAATAACAAGTGAAGACCTTAAAGTAAATTAGGAACTTAAAAAAACTGAAGATGAAGTCATTGAAAAGTCAAATAACAACATCATGAGAGATAATTAGACCAGTTTCAGGATGCATCTAAGATTATAGGATTAGTTTTAGGATGCATAGATAAGATTTTTAGACTTTGATAATAGCTTCTTTTAAAAATAAATCTTACGATATAAAGGATCATGATATTTTTTTTCATATTCTTTATTATAGCAAATCAATTAAATTTGTGAATAGAGGCTTTCTTAATGATGCTGATCTAATATTATTCTTAATATAAAAATAAAGAATAAAGATAATTTAATATTATTATGTAGTCAAAATCATCCCAGCAACTTTAAAACTTTTCATGACCATAGTCATAAAAAGGATGAGCATGTCATACATTAAAAATTGAATCAGTGATGTCTGCCCTACCCATCAGCACATAAAATAGTAAACTAAGAAAATTATTGCTTCCAAGAAGATCATGCAAGTATATAAGTAGGAACATGGAGTGAAAACATACATTTTAGTAGTAAAATGACAAATTATGGTGTATCAAATCCTAAAGAGGCTTTTGGTGCGATAAAATAGTAAACTAAGAAAATTATTGCTTCCATGAAGATCATGCAAGGCAGGAACCTTAGAGTGAAAAAAAACATTAGTAGTAAAAAGACAAATTATATATCTAAACATTAGTAGTAAAATGACAAATTAGATATCCCTATTGCATGTGGTGGTCTATCAAACCAGAGGAAGGATTTTGGGTCTAAGGGGCTATCAATAGATTGTGCACAGAGGAAAGTAAAGGGCTTGCTTTCAGAGGCTTCCAAAAATAAACATTACTAAAGAGAAGTTCTTATCAATGTTTCTCAGTCTTCAACGAACTAAACAAAAAACAAGTAGTTATAATTTGTGGTAATAATACTGTAAATAAGATAATAGAAATAATCCATGTGCCTTGTTAGTGAAGACCAGCCTGCATACAAACAAATAGTAAATCACCTCAACAAAGTCAATGTTGCATGAAAGTTACTTAAACCCATAACATGTTATCCCAATTGTTTTTACTTCCACCTTTCTAAACCTATTAACAAAGACAAATTTATAAATTATAATTAGTACTCTCTTTTCTGCTCCAAAGTATTGCACCAAAGGAACACCTAACTTCCTATGTAAACTTCAATCAATAGTATCAACCCCAACTTTCTGAAGCACCAAAGCAAAGGCATCCGGATTTCATAGTAATAGAATACTACTCCAAGTATGATTGACTTTAAAATAATCAAATTGGGTAATGAATTATGAGAACTTGCAATGTATTATGTTTAAATTATTAAAACTAGAAGAGTTGTCTAGTACATGGGCCAGCACAGGTTCATTTTCTTTATAAATTGTACTAAAAATGATATCAAGTGAAATTGCACACAATGCTTGGAATCTGACATGAGTTTGAAAGGCTGAAATTGCACACAAAACTTGAAATGTGCTCTAGATGGATATACTATTTGAACTTTTCCAGCTCAAACAAGTGCTCTTCAGAAGTAATATGCAAATGAACCCTCAACTCTGCTAGTAAAAGTTCTGTTTTCCAGCTTAATGTTTTTCGAGCTCTAAAGACACCTAACACAGAACAATATGCATTTACTTCTAGTTGATGTGTAATCTCATCTGCCCAGTGTTCATGGGCAGAGCCACTATTGTCTATCTGTTCTTCCATATTCATTTTTGTGTCGACGGATGAATGGACAAAAGAAGTGCGACTTCAGTCATCAGAAGGAGGACACGCTCTTTATTGTCAATGTCCATTTTGGACTCCCTAGACAAAAAGGCCCTTACATACACAAAACTTTGCAGGAAAAAATTTCGGCCTTGTTGCCTACAAAAGATGTTCAAGCAGATATTAGTAGTTACTCACTTGCAGAAGGATTTAACATCTTATGAAACAATCTTGAAATTAACTGAAGTCGTGTACAAAAGGATGTTCTCCCAAATTCAAGCAAAGCAGATAATAGAAAAATACACATGGAATATAATGCTTATAATCAACCCAATTTCCCACTTTGCATAGAATTATATCTTTAGTTTCAACTAGTGAAGTATGAACAATATGAAAGCCCAAACAAGGAGAGAAAAACTCCAACATTCCTTCACTGAACTCAGAATAAACACAGCATTAGACGATAAGTTCAAAAAATCACCATAAAACAAAAAGAAAAAAGTTAAAACAACTCAAAACATACACAAACATATATGTAAACCAGTGTTTTCAAAAAGGTGTTCCCCACGTTTTGCGTACAGGGACACCTCTCAGGATCATCCCTAATTTTTTTAACTTGTGTGGCTTTCACAATAAACTAACAACATTCCTTAAATCTATCTACAAAAGATCCCTTACAAATTGTTATCTAAAGCAAAACTCTTGCACATTTTACAGAAAATAATTTTTGGTACTTGGTAATTACACATATCAACCAATAATACTGGAGGAATAAAGTAATGTCAAAGCATAGGTGAATTGGATAAGGGAATGACTTTGGTGAAGCCCTAAACCAAGATTATTACTACAACCCAGAATTTGTGAGCAGAAGCATCAACGAATAAAACAGTTCAAAAAATGCTCAAGATGGACCTAAATAAAAAACAATCTGAAAAATGCTTAAGATAGACAATATTGGTCAAAAAACAATCTATGTCAAATTTGTCAAATCTTGGTTGAACTCGTTAATTTCCAACTATGGGAAAGTTTAACCAGACATACCTCAATTTGGTTCAAATGGACAGATTTAACTAGTTACAGAGCCAAGCCAAGTAGATTTGTACATTATGCAACCATCCTCAAAAAGCCAATCCATAGTATTTATATATATCTATCCTCATACCTATGAAACAACCCTGCAAAATCACTTTTAATCAACGAGCAGCGAAGTAGAGAGACTCACCTGAATATCAGCAAACATTAACGAAAAAAGAAGGAATGGGTATTTAAATCAGGCTCTTATAACTACAGCACAGGAATGTGTATTTATATCAGGTTCTAACTACAGGAAACCAAGCTAACATCTCTGCACTGCATAATCCCAGCGATCTTTGAACCATAGTGGATGGGAATTGCACCACACCACAGGAATTCTTTCACACACAGCAACTTTAAATGAAATGGACGCAGAAATACCTTTAACTCGATCTATTCTTCACGAGTTTACGCAAAGATCTATCCCCTACTGCCGCAACAAGCCCAGTAGAAAACAAGCACAGGAATTCTTTCACACAGAATATATGATAAGAAAATAAGCCAAATGTCTACCAGCAACTTTAAATGAAATGGACGCAGAAATACCTTTAACTCGATCTATTGCCCTATTCTTCACGAGTTTACTCAAAGGTGCGTCAAGCCGATCTATCCCCTACTGCCGTAACAAGTCGAGTAGAACAAGTTATTTATATAGTTTGAGCTCCGAATCATGCATGACCTCGATTGCATGTAAGAGTGGAGTAAGAAGCTCTTCATGCATTTGATGAACAAACCTTCGTACGTGCGTGAACACTGTCCAAACGCCCTCGATTTAAGGTCATAGTATGATGTTCTTACCGCTCAAAATGAGTGGTTTAGGGTGATTCAAATAAATAATAAACAAACGCCCTCGATTTAAGGTCATAGTATGATGAACAAACGCAGGTCAAAATGAGTGGTGTAGCGTGATTCAAAAAAATAATTTTGAATTGAAAATATTTAGTTACTAATTAATAATAGTAAGTTAGTGGAACTAGTAGGTTTGTAAATTTTGTTTTTAAAGTTTTGCATTAATATTTAATAATTATCATTAGTTAATACTTCATAGTAGTGGGTGGAAGTAGAGATGCAACATTGTTGCTAAAGGTTTATGTAGTGAGCAATCCCATTTTTCGGGCAAGGGGTGATTTGAGTGCAGGTTATCACACGCTGTGTCCAAAAACCCTCGATTTAAGGTCATAGTATGATGTTCTTACAGCTCAAAATGAGTGGTTTTGGGTGATTAAAATAAATAATTTTGAATTGTCAAAATTTAGTTAGTTGAACTAGGTGTGTAAATTTTGTTTTTAAAGTTTTGCATTAAGAGTGGTTTAGGGTGATTCCAATAAATAATTTTGAATTGTCAATATTTAGTTAGTAATTAATAGTAAGTTAGTTGAACTAGTGTGTAAATTTTGTTTTTAAAGTTTTGCATTAATATTTAGTTAATACTTCAAAGCACTGGGTGGAAGTAGAGATGTAACATTGTTGCTAAAGTTTTATGTAGTGGGAAATCCCATTATAGGTGGTAAGTATGTGGTAAGAAATGGTATTATTTAGTTAATAGTACCTTAAGAAATTGATGGAAATATAATACAATATTATTTGAAAAGAAATCTCCATATTGATGTTTAATTTGTCATCTATATTCAATTAATGAGTGATAATAAGTCGTGGACTTAAGGGTGCATTATCACTGAAAAAATATTATGCATTGACATTTGACTATTTATCGATAGATAATATGTGGCAAAAAAATTATGAAGTAGAATGTAATATTATTGGGAAAATATAAATGATTGTCAACTAAGTTGTATATGGAATAGAATAAAGAATGGAATTGTGTGAAGTTAAATAAAAACATTGTGCTTGATATAAGAATTTAATGTAAATCTCTACAAACCATAATCAAAGGAATACAAGGATATTATTGATCCATGTGTCAATCAAGATAGACATGCAACATACTTGATCATGGCCAACTTGTGCTTCATAACAAATGCTATGATTGAAATTTGCTCATTGTGATCTTCTCTTGTACCATCACCCCCCCCTAATCTTCAGTTTTTCACATGCTCTTCTTCAACAAGGGATCTACATGTCAACACTAATAGCTTAGCAATCATACAAACCAACCAACTTAGATCCAAATTACTTGGAAACATCACTAGGATATGCAGTTGAGGTTGTTAGTGTGTCCAACAAGCCCAATGTTCAAAGTCAATCACATACATGCTAATGCCCATAACATTGGACAAATATCTTCCTTATTCATGAATTTGTTAGTTCCATTGCTGACTTGGGAACCATTATATAAATGATTGTCTAATACCCTCTTGTTGTATAAATATGTAACATTATTTATTGTAGAATATGAAAGGTGAGATCATGTAGGGTAAAAAATGCGAAGTTGTAGGTTGTAATAGGTTCCATACTATGTAAAATTCCCATAATGTTTTGTGGTGATTTATATTTGAAGGATTGAACTGAGCATGTCATTTTTGTCATAATGATATATAATATATTTTCATCACTTCAATCCTTGCCTCCTCTCTAATTTCTTTGTAATCGAATAGAATTATACACTTTAGCCAGCATGCATTGTATTAGGTTGCTTCTTTTGTTTTTTTGTCTCTTGTTATTCCTCCACGTTATATTATGTTAATACTTATTCCCTAGGTTGCATACCCTATAATAGGATCAAATAAGCTTCTGCACTTCAACTTGATTGTGCAATACTATCACTTCCACCTAGTCAAGTTATTGTTCTAGGATCTTTCCATTCATCACGATTGGACATTGTAATCTACTTCCAGTCATTATCTAAATATAGACATACACTAAAAGGATGATTGATGTCCTTCTGGTGAGGGTTTATGATCCTTGGGAAATTGATCCGATTAGTGGTTTGAATTATTGATATTAGAGCCCTTATATGTGAAACTTACTTTAAGTAGAGTCCAACACCTATTTCATTAAACTTGGACATATTCTAGTCCAAGTCACTTTCAAGATGGGTTAAAAACATCCTTTCTAAACCCCAAAATCAAGGTTTCTAAAGTGCAAAATCTAGTTCCAAAAGTGCCAAATCTAGGTTCCAAAAGAATACTTTTTCTTTTGATATCACCACTTTTGAAATTGGTTTTTGCACATTTCCAATATGATAAATATGATAATGACACTTTTAGAACCTGATTTTTCCCTTTTGGAAGGCTAATTTTGACACTTCCAATACTTAAATTTGCAATTTTGAAAACCGATTTTGGCACTTTCAAGCTCTGATTTTTCACTTTCGAAAACCAAACATGACCCTTTACAAGTATAATAATCACAGTGCAATTGAACATACTAGTACAAACAAACATTCAAGTGTATTATTTAACAAAATACTTTCATTTTATTCACAATTGGTCTCACATCACTCATGCCATTTAGGTGTAGCAAGCAAGCCCATAATTGATCTAACAAGAATGTGTCATTGACATCTTGGCAAGTATACATTTTTGTTATAATACAGTTCCCTTCCTCATTACAAACATGTTTTTCTTTTGAGTCATCTACAATCACTGTATTTGTAGCATCCCAACCATGGATCAAAATGTCCCAAACTTTGTTTGAAGGCTTGAGAAATACATAAGGATTTCCATCACTCTGATAACCCTCTCTGGCTATGAAAGAACAATAATCTTGTTTTAAAATTACTCTAAATTGTTCCCTTTGCAATCCTGTTCTTTGTAATAATGTTGGCAAAAACTCGTCAACATTTTTTTGTTGTGCAGAAGTCCATACCCCAACTTCAAATATACTAAAGCATTGTTTACAAAATTCCCTAAATCTTGGACGTATAAAGTAATACTTTGTGGTTCATTCGATATCTGGTGTTCATTGAAATCTGATTTTTTTTTATGATTTGCCTGTGACAAAAATTCATTGAAATCAGAAATAATCAATGGTTTACTAGTAACAAATCTTCTAGTATCTGCATAAAAAAAAAGAACACAGACAACCCAGTCAAGAAAATATTGTGTTTCAATGTTTCACCAAATTCATGATACGATGTCCATAAATATATAAGAACTGTCCAAGATAAATATAGAAAAAAAATTTACATCAATTTGTAGAAGTTGTCAAAATATACAAATCACTAAATGAATTGTTGTCTGTATAATATCGCGGTCATTTGAAGTTGAATGTCTTTAACCAATGCCCCATTTTTTAACGAGGCCGGAGATAATTCAATAGAGAACACAACATTGGTTTTATAGTTATTTTTCTCTCTTGTGAATCGTCAAATGTCCAACTAGTTGGCATTTTCAAGTAGTTTTCCTTGCTATTATTTGTTGAATGATATTTCCCTTCATCTATAAAGAAAATGTCTGTTTTTTTATATATATCTCCATATTGGATAAGTACATCCGTAAATGACTTTTTGTATATGTGCAGTACTTCACCAACATTATAATATGTAGACATTGAGTAATTATAAATAGTACCATGTTTGCATTGCTCTCGACCCCAAATAAATACAAAGTCTTCATTCTTAAACCATTCAAATATACCGAGGAATTTTTTAATTTCCATGTTGTTGAGTGAGGAAAACCATAGAGCAATGTCAAAATGTTTTCTGGCAACACTGATAATATCGGGGCTAATCTGTGCATAATAACGATAGAAATTATCGACAAAATGAGGTTGTTTGGAAAAATATTCAATGTTGGATAACATCCGAACTCCAAATAGAAATCCCTCTACTCCCAAGACCAATAGTTTATTTTGTGGTGATATCTGGACTGATTATAAAAATTGTGACTATATATATAACCACAACAACAAAATTTTGTTCATGAAGTTAATGATCACAAACATGCAACTGTAAATGAAGATTTTGATTTCCAAATATTAATACACAAATCAACCAAAATTTCACAGATTCAAATGATTTAATAAAAGCATCACACTGAACTAATAATATGTTAGATTGAAACTAAAATAGCAACGTAACCGAAAAAAACAGAAAACACATTAAATGATTTAAAATCTCCATAGGTTATATCTAGTGTTTCCCACTCTTGAAAGAGGAAATGATAGGTCACAATTGATGGATGTCACTCAACTAGAAGAAGGCATTGAATGTTCTGATATCAGTTGATTCATGCATTTTACTAAAACCCTGCTAGAGTCGATGTACCAATTCACTATCTGTCCTAGCGGACGATGCAATAAAGGGCTTACTCAAAATATAGTTTGCACATGGATGTGCTTTCACATCATCACCCTCCAAAACAATCATTGATGTATTACTTTGTGAATATTTCATTGGGAACTCCTCCCACACACTCTCCACATTTTTTTGTGTATTTCCTTCTTTATCGTTGGTACATCTCTCTCGAAACAATAAAAATAAAATTTGTTCCCCAAATGTTTTTTCTGCACTACCTTCCCTCAAAAAATTTGTAAACAATGAATTCCCCTCATTGACCCCACATTTACATGACCAAATCCCAACATTGAATTTGGAAAGACATAATCCAAAAAATTGTATCGCATTTGTTCGTGACTCACATGATTTTTCTTTGTGTTTAAATTCAAATTCACCAACAGTACTTTCTTCCCCCCTTTTTACTTTTTGCCTCCAAAAGTATTTTTTTTTATTTTCTCTTTTGGAGTCATTTTCTGTGACTTTCTTGCGAAATAGAAAACCTTCCATTTCTAATATCAATAACATTTTTGTATGGGGAGCTGCATAGAAATATTGCTTGTCATTATATATTTTGGAATAAATTTGTTTTATTAATTTAAGTAGAAAATAATTTGTCTTTTACCTGTCAATGACCGGCCAACATTTGAGTGGTGAGTAACATTGCTGGAGATACCGCATTTTGACACCAAGCCCTCGCCTGGTTCATTATTATCCAAGAAACCCATCTCCAATGTGTTGTTGGCTAATATCCACAAACATCATCGATCCCAGCTCTAATTGTGGATGATCCACATGTTGAATAGCAATCCAATCATCTTGACCTGGAAATTTGCAGGTATACATTTTATATAACTTTTTGCAAGTATTCAAAGTCACTATCCCCATTCATAATTTAGTTAATTTAACCAGGATCTTTGAAAAATAAATTTTTACCTTCTTGTCCATCCTATTCACCAGTTTGGTAGTTCCTTGTGGATTTGTAACATCCTGAAAAAATCACAAAAATTTAAAATTTTTCTACGTGACAATTAATGCTTATTTAATATGTGTGGAATAGAACAAAGCATAAAACGTTATCGTGCTCTAATAAATACCATGCTAGCTTATCGTATAAGAATTTGCGACTAACAGAATTATGTTTATGTCTTGATGTCATTAAAACTACTGCAACTTCTATTATTGATGTTATGATTTATGAATCAATTATTTTGACTAATATACTTTTATTTATTGATGAAGGGGTCCTATGGACGCCCTGAGGCTTACTTAGCATTCATGCTAAAGCATGTGAATTCGTACTTGTGGCAGTTTACAGATAAGGTTTTAAAGTTGCGACAAGTGACCAAACAGTTTATCAGTGAAGGTCTGTAATGATCGTAATGCAGTGTTGTACTCAGAATTATTTTTGGTTTCCATTCATGTCGAACTGTATGTAAATATCTACCTTCTTCCTCCGTGGCAATTTGTGGAAATTCTATGTATAACTGTTTTGCTAACTTTCCTAGGGTCTATACTTCTACCATGGTTATGATAATTTGATTTATCAACAAGTCTTCTATTTCACTATACAATAGCATGTATGTATAAACACAATCTTCTTTGATTATTTATATAATCTATTTATATGGTGTTTGGGACATTATCAAACAATTACAAACTATATATATAACATATTATATGTTGTGTGTTATGTGCAATAGTGTGGCCCCATGTGATATTATGCCACCCTAGTGAACTATACAAACATATGATGCTATACAAAATGCAATATTATACAAACTTTATCGATAATTTGTAAAAATATAATACTATATGATCCTACAATACTATGTGAACTTTGGAGATATTCTATTATGTGTTGTGTGCACTTATGTGACCCTAGGTAATACTTATGCGACCTCGGTGAAGTTCTATCTAACCCTTAACTTAATGTTACAAGGGCATATATCATGACCTTACCATAACCATTTCCATGTTGTTTGATATGAATGTTAATATGCATTACAGGTTGGCAGATGTAATTGTATCCTATGCATTGAATGCACACAACCAACAAGAATAGCGGAATTCCCTTGTGGATCGCTGAGTAAGCTTGGTTCACGTAAAAGTATCTTGGTGTAACAACTGAGTGCTGAGTTGTAACTTGGCAAAGTTTTAAACGTTTCCCAGCTAGATCCTTCGTGGATGTTGTAGTGATGGCTCATTTAATGTGGTAGATGGTTTGTGATTTCGTAAATCCCACTGGTGATCTCCACCGTTGATTTGGCAAGGGTTTCAATGCATGTGGTTAAACCCTACCTTTGCTGTGATCGATGAGTTTATTGTGATTTTTGTTACTTGGTAGTGGTAGATGTATGTGGCCGACAGGATGAGGGTTTGTAGTTTTGTTGTTCTGCCTGTGGAGGCATAGCTCCTGAGTCTTGAACTCATAACTTATGTAATTTATAGAGCCAAGCTCTCTCCAATTCTTGTACAATGGTGAATGTCTCCTTTGGTAGTCTTAGAGTTTGCCTTTGGGTGGTTTGATACCCCGACTTGTTGAGGTTTTTTTTATTTTAATGCTGGGTTTGAAATGAATGGTCAGGGCCTCGCCAGGGTTGCTATATCTCTCGGCACTGTTTCATTGTTTTAAAATAGTTGATGGTTTTGTGTTGGCTCCAGCTATACTAGCATTCGACGAAGTAGGGGTTTCGTTACAATTGTATCTGTCTTGGCGTTCATTGCTGCTACGGGATATCATTTAAAAGGTAATGTGTTTGATTTCCTTCACTGTAATGTTCATACATGAGTGCTAATGGTTATTAGAATTTCGATACTGTAATTCTTCCTTCTGAGATACTATTTTAACCACATCTGTGATGTTCTTGCAGGTGTAATATGTAATGGCTTCTCAATTCTGGGCGTTGAAGGTTGGAAATAACTATACCAACCGGTAAGCCTCGGCGGTTGCTTTGAAACTCTGTGTAGGTGAAGATGTTGGCCGACTATGTGATGTTTTGTGTGTTGTGTTTTTCACTCCGAGAGTTTTGTAAATTTGTAGAGATAGGGTTTGTAAACTTTTTAAAAGTATGGAGAGGATAATACCTCAACCCACAGGGAAACAGCCGTGTTGATTGTTAATACAAGTATTTTGTAACGGAGATTCATATTCTCAGACTTAATATAGTGATACATCTGGTTCTCAAAATAGTTCTGTGTTTATGGTTGATGGATAAAAGTTATGGTTGTGAAATGAAATGAAAGCTTCTTCGTATCGTTTCTTCTCCATAAAATAACTATGAAAACTGTATAGTTGTATCGTGTGTCTCTCCAGACTTGGATATCGTGATAACCCTTTGATTTCTACAAATCGTATGGGATACATTTTTGTTTTTAGAGAGGAGTTTGGATGTGTAAGGTTCGTCGGTATGGGTTAATTTTTTATCATCGTTATGATGTCGAGTCTTCAACTCTGTCGAGTTATGGAAATAAATAAAATAATAATCTATGTTTTAGCTTTATGGCAATTGTCACATGGTTTGTCAAGCGTTGAAATGGATAGTTTGATGTTGCTCTTCGAAATGGTCTCAGCACTAAACTGATGTCTGCTATATTTGCTTAGAAATATCCTACTAATATCATGATACTTGAATTCTGGAAATGATACCAAGAATGTAATTGTTTAACCTGTAGGAAATGGTTTCTGTGTGAATTGTTTGGTCTTTTGTTTATAAGTTTAAAATGAAAACCTATTATGAAAATTGATAATCCTAACTAGGTCTTCCACTGTGTAATGTTGAGACCAAAACTTGATTATGTTTACATTGTAATAATTCTATATCTTAATTGGAATTGTGTAGTAAAGAAAAATGAAGTTTAAGTTGCTTAGAATGGAATGTTGACTAAAGGCTGGTAGTTGATAACTCTGTTTAGGGTTATAGCATAAAATGTTTTGATTTCCACGATAGAGTTTATGGTATAAAACAATGTATAATTGTATGCATGAAATAGTTGGGAAATCTTATTGTCTGTACAAAGAAATATCACTTTGCTGTATAATGAAAGTAAATCTATAAATTTCCTAATATAAACATGAGCATTTAAACTACTGAATATAAATAACAATCTTATATTGTTAGAACATAAATCTAATTATTTTGAAAACAGAGATATTATAAACAAGGAAACATTGCATGTAAATTAGGAAAACAGTTAGCTAAAAATAATTGATAATGGGGCACTGTAAATGTATATACAGGAGTTAAACAGTAAGTAGAAAACTTGAGGAATTTTTAATAATTTAATCTTCTCATTCACTTGGTTATTTGCCTATCTTGATCTATTCTACTTAATCTGTCTCTGTACTAGAGTATGATGTTGTTCCTTTTTGCAAGGGGAAAAATGCAGAGACTATTTTATTCAATCAGTTCGATATATATAGAATTATTAAATTATTCAAGAAAACTGAAATAAATCTCAACAGTAAAAGTTAAATAGATAACAGAACTTTAAAGTAAAAATAGATAAGACAATGGAACCTATGAAAGACGATAGGGCTGACAAGCACCCAAGGAGGCCTGTTCCTCCCAACCTACTTCAGAAGAAGCATCTCAACTACTGACTTCAAATGAACCCCCGAGCCTGATTACTAATCCAATAAGTGGGTGGAACTGTGTAGAAGCAAGGCACTCAAAAATGCCTTCTCCACTCAGCATCAACCTCATGAAATAAAATTTCTTCTCCACTCAACATCAACCTCCTGAACTCAATAAGAGTTTGGAATACTCACAACATGATGAACAGCATAGCATTTCCCCTCATCAAATCTCTTGGGTGCAAACACAGCAAAACCCCAAGGTAAATTTCCTCATCAGGAAAAGTGATGAACCTCAGTTCAATATTTGATGGCTATTATATAGATTGCCTAGGTCTTTTAGTGGTCAGTTTGGAATAAATGAGCCTCAAGCTCTAGTCCCATCTTTCAGGGCACTATGACCACATTTCAAGGGAGTTGTCCCATACCAACAGCTAGTTAGTTGCATCATGATGCTGCCACTTGTCCATTGCCTTCTACCCCAGATTCCATTCCACCTAGTGGATCAGTAACCACTCTTTCAATAGTCCTCTTAGGTGTTTGTCTCCTATTTTATCTATTTAATAATAATATATTGTGTAATTTACAGTCATCCTTGGACACCTGTCCAACATAAAACTTTACAATAAAAGTTATAACAATGTTTGTTAACACAAAATGTTTTCCAGCAAAAAGGGTACGTTACAAACACCCCCACTTAAGCTCAACATCGTCCTCGCTGTTGCTTCTTCATCATCAAGTTCCTCATGGAACAGAACTAGATATGCTGCCCGCATATTACTTTCTAGCTCCTAAGTAGCTTCATCAGGGCTAAGGTGCTTCCATTGCACCTTTACCTGCCCTATGGTGCGATTTTGAAGCATAATTTTCCTTTTGTCGAGAATACAGTCCAGTTCCACCTGAAAATCTCCTTTGGGTTCCACCTGTATGTCATTCCAATTCAGCACACGAGTAGCATCATGCACATACTTCTTTAAAACAGAAATGTGAAAAACATTGTGGATTTTTAAATTATATGGCAATGCCAATTGATATGCAACAGCTCCAATCCTTGATAGGATTTCGAATGGTCCACAATACGTTGGTGCTAACTTAGCATAGCTCCCAAGCTTCAAAGAACTTTTCTTGGGCTTTACCTTTATAAAAACATGGTCTCCTACTTGAAATTCTCTTTTAGTGCGTTTCAAATCAGCATAGCTTTTCTGTTGATCTTGGGCAACCTTTAAGTTACCTTGAACCTGTTTCACGGTTAGCTCAATTTCTTTCAATAAATCTGGTCCTAACATCAATCTGTCTACAGGATTATCCCAATAAATTGGAGTACAACATTTTCTTCCATACAAAATTTCAAATGGACTTAACTTAGCAGATGCTTGATAATTATTATTGTAGGCAAATTCTGTTAAGTGTAAGTAATCTTCCCACTTAGATGGCCGATCTTTAACATACAATCTTAACATGTTTTCCAAAATCTGATTTACTCTTTCTCTCTGACCTTAAGTTTGTGGGTGGAAAGAAGTGCTGAAATTTAATTTAGCATTTAATCCTTTAAATAGTGCTGTCCAAAAGTTACCAGTGAACTTAGAGTCTCGGTCTAAAATAATTACCTTCGGAATTCCATGCAAGCGAAAAATTTGCTTCATGAAAATATCTGCAATGTTAGAAGCCTTGAAAGTAGTTTTAACAGGAATAAAATGAGCAACTTTATTAATTTATCAACAACAACCATAATTGAGTCATTCTGCTTCTGATTTTTAGGCAAACCTATAATAAAGTCAATGCTTATAATTTCCCATTTCCATTCTGGAATTGGTAAGGGCTTCAATAGCCTAACTAGATGTTGATGTTTAGCTTTAATAGTCTGACATTCAAAGAATCTAGTTATATATTCAACAACTTCACTCTTCATGTTTGGCCAAAAGTACTCATTTCTTAACATCGTTATCATTTTCTGATAACCAAGATGCCCTGAATAAGGACTCTTGTGAACTTCATCTAAAATCAGCAACTTAACCTTCAAAAAATTAGGCACATAAATTCTGTTTTTATAAGTTAAGAATCCTTTTTCATTAATACTGTAATCTCCTATAACATTTTCAGATGAATTTTCAGCCACTTTATCATGTAATTTTTGGTAATTTTTGTCTTGTTTAACTCCTTCTTCAATCTAATTTTCCAGATCAGTTTTAAAAGTACTGATTGCTGCCAGAAAACTCAATCTAGCATTTCTGCTTAATGCATCAGCAACCTTATTCTCCTTTCCATTAATGTGATGGATCTCAAAATCGTACTCGCTAAGGAAAGCTAACCACCGAGCTTGCCTTGAGTTAATATTTGTTTGATCCAATAAATACATTAAGCCCTTGTTATCAGTCATTAAAATGAATTTTCTTCTGATCAAGTGATGGCGCCACATTTTTAAAGCATGTATCACGGCCACCAACTCAAGATCATACGTTGCATAATTATTTTCATGTATTTTTAACTTCCTTGACTCAAAAGCAATTGCATGACCTTGCTGACTTAAGACCCCTCCAAGTCCTTCGTTGCATGCATCTATGCATATGACGAAATCCTTATTAGGATCTGCAATTTTTAAGATGCGTGTAGTAGTTAACAATTCTTTTAACTTATTAAAACTATCTTGACACTTTTGATCCCATATGAATTTCTTCCCTTTCTTCTACAAAGAAGTGATGGAATTAGCAATTCTAGAGAACCCTTCAATAAACTTTCTATAGTACCCCATTATTCCCATGAATGACCGTACATCAGTTACATCTTTAGGGACAGACCATTCATTAATAGCTTTTATTTTATCAGGATCAATAGAAATACCATCTTTAGAAATTATATGACCCAAATACTAAATTTTATCTTTATAGAAATCACACTTACTGAACTTAGCGTAAAGCTGATGATCTCTAAGTACTTGTAAAATGATTTTTAAATGTTCGTCATGCTCTTCTTTAGTTTTTGAGTAAACCAGAATATCATCAATGAATACCACTATGAACTTATCCAAATATTTATGTAGAACATTGTTCATTAAACACATTAACACTGCCAGTGCATTGGTTAGCCCAAAAGGAATAACTACGAACTTGTAGTGTCCATAACGCATTTTGAATGCAGTTTTGAATATGTTGACGTCTTTTATCCGGACTTGATGATAACCCGACCTTAGATCAATTTTAATGAATATCTTTGCTCCACGTACTTGATCAAATAGATCATCTATGCAGGGTAAGGGATACTGGTTCTTAATTGTCATTTTATTAAGCTGACGGTAGTCAATGCACAAACGCATGGTACCGTCCTTCTTTTTAACCAATATTATTGGTGATCCCAAGGGGACACACTGGGCCTTATGTAGTTTTTATCTATTAATTATTTCAACTAAGATTTTAACTCATTTAACTCCAGAATATTCATCCTATAGGGGGCCTTCGAGTTTGGTACCGCACCGGGTACTAACTCAATGGTGAAATCAAGTTCTCTTTTCGGAGGTAATCTTGGAATTTCTTCCGACAATACATCAGAAAAGTTCCTAAGGATGGGAATATCCTCTAGTTTTAACTTGTCTTCTTTAGATGTACACTCATCATTAACAGCATTAACAACAAACAATTTACAACCTTTTCTGGCAGCTTTCTTTATTTGTAAGACAGAAATCTGCCTTACTAAAATCTGTCTATGAATTCTTTTTACTATTTCTGAATTACCTTTATTATTTACACAAGTAAAATATTTATCATAACAATTCAGTATAACTCTATGTTGTTCAAGCCAATCCATGCCTATCAACAAATCATATGACCCTAAAGGTAAAACATTCAAATTAATTTGCGTTTTCAGCTGACTTAAAAATACTTCACAATTCTTGACATAATCTGTAACCTTTCTTTTAGTTCCTGTTGCAAGCTGAACTAACCATGCATTATCAAATTTCTCTATTTTTAGCTTGCAATGGTTTACTAAAGTAGGTGAAATATAAATTAGATTTGCATATAGATCTATTAAAATAGAAATAGACTTGTTTTGTATCATACCTTCAATTTCAACCATGGATGTTTGATGGTCCGCTTGACGATTTTTCAGTGCTGCATTTAACCTGGGCATTTCTCTTGCGATATCTCCAACTGTAGGTTCTGGTTGCATAGTATGAATATTGTTGGTTGTCCTCTTGTTGCGTGGGCAATCTGCTCTTTTATGTGGTCCACCACATTCATAGCACTTTATGGGTCCTTTCTGCTTAGCATACCTGTTGTTATTGTTATTGTTATTGCCATGATTATTATTATTAGGTACATTTCTTGTAGCAATAGAGTTCTGAAATGCATTATTCCGGTAATTATTAGGAAAATTTCTGTTATTAAAATTTTTCTTAAAACCTCCAGCATTATGATTAAAATTTTTCTTTTTATAGTTGTACCGATTAGTCTTACTTTTCTTCCAGCTAGTTGTTCCTTCTCTTTTTCTGTTTTGGTCAAAACAAAAATTTTCCTTCCTCATGGCCTCTTCCAAAGTGGAAGGATTATCATACTCAATACGATCTTTTATATTAAAAGATAAACAACTGAGAAACCTTTGCACTTTAGGATTTTTCTCAACCATGTAGGGCACATACCTCAACAAGCTAAGGAACTTGCTGCATAGTTCTTTCATGTTCATTGTACCCAACTTTAAATCATAAAACTCTTTTGACTTATCTTCAAAGTACTGTTCCGACAAAAACTTCCTTTTAAACAAACTTTTAAACATAGTCCAAGTTACTTATTTTTCTTTTATACTCTTGATCCTTTTAAGATCCTGCCACCAGATATATGCCTTCTCGGTCAGATTGTAAATAGCCATCTTGGCTTTCAGTTGAGAAGAGTAGTCGTAAATGTTAAAGTACTTTTTCATTCCAGACAGCCAAGCTTCTGCTGTCTCACCCTTCTCACTTTTTCCATTAAAAGTAGGTGGTTTAATATTTTTAAATTCCCCAGTAATATGTTCATGATGCTTATGTTTTCTCTTTTTAGAGCAACATTCACTGTTACTGCTGTCATAATTTATGTCTTCATTACTTGAATCAGATTTAGAGGATGAGTAACTATTCCTTTTATCATTTCTTGCTTTCTTATGCTTATGTTGGTGGGACATTATTTCAGAATCAGCCTTAAATTTTGATTTTCTGCCTCTTTCATCACTATGACAGTTTCCTTTTAAATTCTATTGTAACTCTTCTTGTACCTTAAGGATCCGTTCATTTTCTTCTTTAACAGCTTTTAACTCAGATTTTAAATCTTGTACAGTGCGTAAAATTTTAGAAGACTAGTTGTTTAACTCAACATAAATTCCTTCAGTATTGTTATCATTAATACATTCATTACGAGGAGATCTGTCTTCTGCTGATTCCTCTGGTATTTCCACACTTGCAATTATAGGTCAATCTGGTCTGTGCAAAAATAAAATTAAATTACAAAAGTTAGTAACATAAAATTTTTGATTTCTTTTCTGTTTGCGCGCATGAGCCTCAACCAGGCCTAGAGTTTGAACTTGTGCTCTGATACCACATGTAACATCCCGGAAAAATCACAAAAATTTAAAATTTTTCTACGTGACAATTAATGCTTATTTAATATGTGCGGAATAGAACAAAGCATAAAAGGTTATCCTGCTGTAATAAATACCATGCTAGCTTATCGTATAAGAATTTGCGACTAACATAATACTACTGCAACTTCTATTATTGATGTTATGATTTATGAATCAATTATTTTGACTAATATACTTTTATTGATTGATGAACGGGTCCTACGGACGCCCTGAGGCTTACTTAGCATTCATGCTAAAGCATGTGCATTCGTACTTGTGGCAGTTTACAGGTAAGGTTTTAAAGTTGCAACAAGTGACCAAACAATTTATCAGTGAAGGTTTGTAATGATCGTAACACAGTGTTGTACTCAGAATTATTTTTGGTTTCCATTCATGTCGAACTGTATGTAAATATCTACCTTCTTCCTCCATGGCAATTTGTGGAAATTCTATATATAACTGTTTTGCTAACTTTCCTAGGGTCTATACTTCTACCATGGTTATGATAATTTGATTTATCAACAAGTCTTCTATTTCACTATACAATAGCATGTATGTATAAACACACTCTTCTTTGATTATTTATATAATCTATTTATATGGTGTTTGGGACATTATCAAACAATTACAAACTATATATATAACATATTATATGTTGTGTGTTATGTGCAATAGTGTGGCCCCATGTGATATTATTCCACCCAAGTGAACTATACAAACATATGATGCTATACAAAATGCAATATTATACAAACTTTATCGATAATAGACATATAATACTATATGATCCTACGATACTATGTGAACTTTGGAGATATTCTATTATGTGTTGTGTGCACTTATGTGACCCTAGGTAATACTTATGCGACCTCGGTGAAGTTCTATCCAACCCTTAACTTAATGTTACAAGGGCGTATATCATGACCTTACCATAACCATTTCCATGTTGTTTGATATGAATGTTAATATGCGTTACAGGTTGGCGGATGTAATTGTATCCTATGCATTGAATGCACACAACCAACAAGAATAGCGGAATTCCCTCGTGGATGGCTGAGTAAGATTGGTTCATGTAAAAGTATCTTGGTGTAACAATTGAGTGTTGAGTTGTAACTTGACAAAGGTTTAAACGTTGCCCAGCTGGATCCTTTGTGGATGTTGTAGTGATGACTCATTTAATGTGGTAGATGGTTTGTGATTTCATAAATCCCACCAGTGATCTCCACCGTTGATTTGGCAAGGGTTTCAATGCATGTGGTTAAACCCTACCTTTGCTTTGATCGATGAGTTTATTGTGATTTTTGTTACTTGGTAGTGGTAGATTTGCATGGCCGACAGGATGAGGGTTTGTAGTTTTGTTGTTCTACCTATGGAGGCATAGCTCCTGAGTCTTGAACTCGTAACCTATGTAATTTATAAAGCAGACCTCTCTCCAGTTCTTGTACAGTGGTGAATATCTCATTTGGCAGTCTTAGAGTTTGTCCTTGGGTGGTTTGATACCCCGACTTGTTGAGGTTTTTTTATTTTAATGCTGGGTTTGAAATGAATGGCCAGGGCCTCGCCAGGGTTGCTATATCTCTCGGCATTGTTTCACGGTTTTAAAATAGTTGATGGTTTTGTGTTGGCTCCAGCTATACTAGCATTCGCTGAAGTAGGGGTTTCGTTACAGTTGCATTTGTCTTGGCATTCATTGCTGCTACGGGCTATCATTTAAAAGGTAATGTGTTTGATTTCCTTCACTGTAATGTTCATACATGAGTGCTAACAGTTATTAGAATTTCGATACTGTAATTCTTCCTTCTGAGATACTGTTTTAACCACATCTGTGATGTTCTTGCAGGTGTAATATGTAATGGCTCCTCAATTCTGGGCGTTGAAGGTTGGAAATAACTATACCAACCGGTAAGCCTCGACGGTTGCTTTGAAACTCTGTGTAGGTGAAGATGTTGGCCGACTGTGTGATGTTTTGTGTGTTGTGTTTTTAACTCAGAGAGTTTTGTAAATTTGTAGAGATAGGGTTTGTAAACTTTTTAAAAGTATGGGGAGGATAATACCTCGACCCACAGGGAAACAGCCGTGTTGATTGTTAATACAACTGTTTTGTAACAGATATTCATATTCTCAGACTTAATATAGTGATACATCTGGTTCTCAAAATAGTTTTGTGTTTATGGCTGATGGATAAAAGTTATGGTTGTGAAATGAAATGAAAGCTTCTTCATATCATTTCTTCTGCATAAAATAACTGTGAAAACTGTATAGTTGTATCGTGTGTCTCTCCAGACTTGGATATTGTGATAACCCTTTGATTTCTACAAATTGTAAGGGATACGTTTTTTTTTTTAGAGAGGAGTTTGGCTGTGTAAGGTTCGTCGGTATGGGTTAATTTTTTTATCATCGTTATGATGTCGAGTTATGGAAATAAATAAAATAATAATCTATGTTTTAGCTTTATGGCAATTGTCACATGGTTTGTCAAGCGTTGAAATGGATAGTCTAATGTTGCTCTTCGAAATGGTCTCAGCACTAAACTGATGTCTGCCATATTTGCTTAGAAATATCCTACTAATATCATGATACTTGAATTCTGTAAATGATACCAAGAATGTAACTATTTAACTTGTAGGAAATGGTTTCTGTGTGAATTGTTTGGTCTTTTGTTTATAAGTTTAAAATGAAAACGTGTTATGAAAATCGATAATGCTAACTAGGTCTTCCACTATGTAATGTTGAGACCAAAACTCGATTCTGTTTACATTGTAATAATTCTATATCTTAATTGGAATCGTGTAGTAAAGAAAAATGAAGTTTAACTTGCTTAGAATGGAATGTTGACTATAGGTTGGTAGTTGATAACTCTGTTTAGGGTTATAGCATAAAATATTTTGATTTCCACTACATAGTTTATGGTATAAAGCAATGTATAATTGTATGCATGAAATAGTTGGGAAATCTTATTGTCTGTATAAAGAAATATCACTCTGCTATATAATGAAAGTAAATCTATAAATTTCCTAATATAAACATAAACATTTTAACTACTGAATATAAATAACAATCTTATACTGTTAGAACAGAAATCTAATTATTTTGAAAACAAAGATATTATAAACAAGGAAACATTGCATGTAAATTAGGAAAATAGTTAGCTAAAAATAATTGATAATGGGGCACTGTAAATGTATATACAGGAGTTAAACAGTAAGTAGAAAACTTGAGGAATTTTTAATAATTTAATCTTCTCATTCACTTGGCTATTTGCCTATATCTTGATCTATTCTACTTAATCTATCTCTGTACTAGAGTACGATGTTGTTCCTTTTTGCATGGGGAAAAATGCAGAGACTATTTTATTCAATCAGTTTGATATATATAGAATTATTAAATTATTCAAGAAAACTGAAATAAATCTCAACAGTAAAAGTTAAATAGATAACAAAACTTTAAAATAAAAATAGATAAGACAATGGAACCTGTGAAAGACGGTAGGGCCAACAAACACCCAAGAAGGCCTGTTCCTCCCAACTTGCTTCAGAAGAAGTTGCTCAACTGCTGACTTCAAATGAACCCCCGAGCCTGATTACTGATCCAATAAGTGGGTGGAATCTGCGTAGAAGCAAGGCACTCAAAAATGCCTTCTCCACTCAGCATCAACCTCCTGAAATAAAATGCCTTCTCCACTCAGCATCAACCTCCTGAACTCAATAAGAGTTTGGCAGACTCACAACATGATCAACAACATAGCATATCCCCTCGTCAAATCTCTTGGGTGCAAACACAGCAAAACCCCAAGGTAAATTTTCTCATCAGAAAAAGTGATGAACCACAGTTCAATATTTGATGGCTATTATATAGATTGCCTAGGTCTTTTAGTGGTCAGTTTGGAATAAATGAGCCTCAAGCTCCAGTCCCATCTTTTAGGGCACTATGACCACATTTCAAGGGAGTTGTCCCATACCAACAACTAGTTAGTTGCATCATGATGCTACCACTTGTCCATTGCCTTCTACCCCAGATTCCATTCCACCTAGTGGATCAGTAACCACTCTTTCAACAATCCTCTTAGGTGTTTGTCTCCTATTTTATTTATTTAATAATAATATATTGTGCAATTTACAGTCATCCTTGGACACCTGTCCAACATAAAACTTTACAATAAAAGTTATAACAATGTTTGTTAACACAAAATGTTTTCTAGCAAAAAGGGTATGTTATAGGATTCTCCATCACATTCAATGTCGTCATCGGATACTATAATTTTATTGGATGATACTTGAGTGTTCTCTTTATTTGAACATAACCGACCGAGAAAAGTAAAATACAATGAAATGAAACATCTGAAAATGTTAATACAAATACCTTGGTTTATACCTAATTCATGATAGAAATTGTTCATAAACAACTCTTGTTGTATTGTCTCCACAATAGAAATAATTATTCTATTTGGCGACCTGATCAACGAACGAAGAACTCTACCTCATGCGTACAATGAAAGAATTGTACCTCGAGAAGAGACCAGTCTGGAAACTATGTGATCCCATAATTGATGTGTCCTTTCTTTCGCAAAAACATGGCTTTTCAAACTATCATTGGTAACCTTGGGAAAAGGTAAATCAATCATTGGTAGGCCCTCATCCTTCCAATCCATATCCATTTGAAAAGTAGACAAATTATCCTCATCCCTTCCAATTCTCCAACACTGTATAATAGAGAATCCTATAAATAGGTCCTTGGATAAATCTCTATAAACGCCCTTGGTAGGATTCCACATTACCTTTTTTTTTTATTTCTTGATGAAATGTGTGACATCTTTAGAAATCATACAAGAGTTTTCCATATTAGCTAAACAAATACAAGTACATGCTGCTTCATTTTATTCTAAGTAGTACAACAACGCAAACATATCTTCTTCTGTCCAGACACTATAACAATTACACATATCAACAATAACAAATTCATAGCTAATTGCCACACCAAAAAATGCAATGGATCTTAGTATGTTAAACAAAGATGCAAGATAACAACATTGACAAGGAAACCGTGAAATATCTTTGACGGAGTCAATGGACATACCCATCCCCTCTTTACTGATATATATGTTCAATATTTTCTCAGCATCATTTGGTAATTTGGTACCATTATCCTCTTCAAATTCTTTCTTTCTCTTTTTACCAGGAGATTTTGCTTTCTTTTCGAAGCATAAAATACTGCACAGTTGCTGGAGATGATTTGGTGCAATTTTATAGATTTCAATGACATTATCATTAGTGATAATTTGTGATCGAAAACTATGCACATCATGAACTTTGAAATATTCAAATATCAAATTCCTAGTTGACCTCTCGTCCTTGATTCGCTTGCAATATTATAGAAATTTTATGCGCAAACATTTATGTCGACTTATGTGCTCAACCAAAATGATTCATTGATTATGTTATCCACCACAATGGTCAATTCATCTTCATCAAGATCACACAATGGTCTAAAAAAATTGGATCCATGATTCTTTATTTTATTTTGAACAAAATCAGCCCGAGTGATGCTCTTGGGTGAGCATGGCAAGGAACCACTTTTGTAAAGCTCAAATACAGACATCCATTTGATCTGTAGTCGATCTGATGTCAAAACAAGAGCTAGCTTGTCTTTATGGTTGTCCTTTGTTTCAACAACAAAGATATCCATAAATTCACCTTGGAAATACTGAAAACATATAAAATTAAAGATAATATTTAATTTGCTAATTTCATAACACATGCATCAATATACAGACTTTGATTGATAAGAAGAAAAATTCTATGCCTGCCAATCATCACTGGAAGTGTTTCCCTTTCCCGGGCGGGATGGCCAACTGCAAGATATCTATTTCTCTCTTGCTTTTACAACTTGAGAAATGAATGGAGTGTCTGCAAATTCCTTGTTTGATAAATTTTGTTGTTTGCATAATTTGTTGATAATGTTTTGAGGAACATCTTTATGTAGAAGATGAGTTGTTCGATGACGATACATTGAATGGACCGATTGATATTTATTAGTTTCAATGAATTTTTTTCTGTGTTGAAATAGCATGTTTCCCTCCAATATGTAAAAATTTACTTAAGGAAAATTAATTCCGTCTTCATTTCTAGGAAGAAATCCCAACGTGATCTCCTTAACGAAATGCAATACAATAACATCTCTCAATGTTGTTGTAAAAGTTGAGAGAAGAGATAAAACCATCTTTTCCACGTCCTCCTCATCAAATTTTCGATATTGCAAATGCAAGGGCGCAATAACACATCTTGTTACGTAATAGAAAAAACTTTCTCATTGAACAAAAAGTATTTGATATGTTCTTGTTGAGCTTCTTTTGAACTTTCGAAGCTTTTAGTCGCTTTCCGCATTGTCTCTATAGAAGGACATGAATTGAGTGCTTTGAAGAAATATTTGGTCACATATTTTTCAATATGATTGAGAAATGTTCTTCTTAGGTAGAAAAGAATCTTTGCATGGTCTACATTTGTCAACCTCTTTTCAATATAAATGTAATGCAATACAAAGGATGTTTGCGCATCCATGATTATTTTCTTCCATACCGACAAAATTCCTTTCTTCAAAGATGATGCAGTATTAATTCCAAACGGATTACAAACATCATATGAGGGAAAAACCACCCTTGCTTCACACAGGAAACCGGATCTGAATCAGGACCACTTTTCATTAGATCTAGTCGAAAATTACAAACCATAAGATCAACCTGTAGAAGGAAACACCGGTCTCTCTCGACCACTTCAACACAAACACATAATAAATTGTCAGAAATGGGATGTGTAGATGTCAATATTCCAGCTCGAGTTGGAGCTCCTTCCTCATTCAAGCAAAATAAATATAAATCTGGGTACAAATTATTTGGTTCATCCATCTTAACATACCATCCATTCTTGAATAAACCAAGGTTGTGATATTTTAACAAATCAAGGAATGAGATTTCCTGGTATTGACTAAGGCTCAACAATGTAGACATGTTTTATCTACAAAACAATAAATATTGTGTAGTTAATATAAGAATGCATACAATGTTTATAATTATCAATTATTGTTTTAATATTAGATGTATACTTGCAAATGTTCAGGCGAATGATCGATGGAGAAGGAACGACCTCTCATTTCCAAAATCAATTGATTGATTAAGAACAAATCTACTAGCATTATCCATGACTGATCGAGTGCACATTTTATATAGTCATTTGAGATAGAATCGATCATAGAAGGAGCGCTCATTATTTCATATTAACTATCACTTTAATTTGGTATTTGTGCTAGAAATAAACAGATCAAGAATATTACGGGAAGTCACATTTCAATCAAGTGCTACTCCTTACCATTTAAATTGATCTTTATTGTGGTTTGTAGAAAATGGATCAATGCAAGAAGGTGCATCCGTTCCTTTCTGAATGCTACTTGTGTCAAAGTTATCAAGGTAGAATATCTCCATGATATTCTTGATATTTGGAGAATATACGAAGGGGTGTCCGGTCCTTCTTGGAATTTCTTTTACTAATAGTTCTATAATACATAAAGGGTTGTTTGATCCTTCTTGGGTTCACCATTATGGATATAGGTGAATTGTTGGACGACCATTCATAGATTCAATAGTTTTACAATTCTCTAATAAGCGAAGGGGCGACTGATCCTTTCACTCCATGATATTCTTGATATTTGGAGGATATAGGAAGGGGTGCCCGACCCTTGTTGTGTTTTACATTTCTCTCATAAATGAAGGGGTGACTGACCCTTCTTGTGCTAAGTATTATTTTTGTAATAGTTCTATAATACAAGAAGGGTCATTTGTTCCTTCTTGTTTTCACCATTCTGGATATAGATGAATTGCTAGACGACTATTCCTTTTACTCCATGGTATTCTTGATATTTGGAGGATAGAAGAAGGGGCGCTCGATCCTTCTTGTTTTTACTATTGATACTAATCCCACAATATAGGAAGGGTTGGTTGTCCATTCTTGTTTTCACCATAATGGATATAGATGAATTTACGGCCTGTCCTTTGTAGAATAAATAGTTTTATATTTCTCTCATAAATGAAGGGTCAATTGACCCTTCTTGTACTCAGTATTCTTCCAGTGTTCACCACTCTGTGTATACATGAATTGTTGGCCTAGTCTTTGAAGGTTGCATATTTTTACATTTTTCTTATAACTCAAGTGGCAACCGAACCTTCATGTTCTAAGTATACTTTTCATAATAGTTCTAGAGTAAAAGAAGGGTCAGTCGTTTCTTCTTTTTTTCACCATTCTGGATATAGGTGAATTTCTGGATGACTATTCGTAGGTTCGATATTTTTAAAATTCTCTACTAAACGAAGGGGCAGTCGATCCTTTCTCTCCATGATATTCTTGATATTTGGAGGATATAAGAAGCGGTGCCCGAACCTTCTAGTGTTTACTATTTCTACTAATCCTACAATACAAGAAGGTTCGACTGTTCATTCTTCTGTTCACCATTCGGGATATAGCTAAATTGTCGTCCTAGCCTTCATAGATTAAATATTTTTACATTTATCTCATAAATGAAGGGTCGTCCGACCCTTCTTGTGCTCAGTAATCTTCCAGTGTTCACCATGCTATATATACATGAATTGACGGCCTAGCCTTCATAGGTTGAATATTTTTATAATTATCTCATAAATGAAAGGGCAACCAACCCTTCTTTTACCCAATATTATTTTCAAAATAGTTCTAGACTGCAAGAAGGGTCGGTTGATCCTTCTTGTGTTCACCATTCTAGATATTGGTGAATTGTTGGATATAGGTATTCACAATTCTCTACTAAACGAAGGGGTAGCCAATCCTTCTTGTCGGAAGTTGGAATTCAGGACAAATATTTTTTATTAAGTATGTTATAACTTAGCCGATGTCTCAATCCATACTATTTACTGCAGAAGTCGAAAGTCGAGAATTATTGGCCTAGCTTTCGTAGATTAAATATTTTTACATTTCTCTTGTAAATGAAGGGTAGACCGACCCTTCTTTTTCTCATTATTCTTCCAGTGTTCACCATTATGGATATACATGAATTGACGGCCTAGCTTTCATAGGTTGAATATTTTTACAAATCCCTCATAAATGAAGGGGCGGCCGACCCTTCGTTTTCCCAGTATTCTTTTCATAATAGTTCTATACTGCAAGAAGGGTCAGTCAATCATTCTTGTTTTCACCATTCTGGATATAGGTGAATTGCTAGATATAGGTGTTCACAATTCTCTACTAAAGGAAGGGGCAGATGATCCTTTCTCTTCATGATATTCTTGGTATTTCGAGGACATAAGAAGGGGTGCACAATCCTTCTGGTGTTTACTATTCCTACTAATCCTACAATACGGGAAGGGTCAGTCATTCATTCTTCTATTTTATCTCATAAATGAAGGGTCAACCGACCCTTCTTGTTGGAAGTTGGAAGTCAGGAAATTTTTTTTTATATGTTATCTAATGGTCACTCATAACGGTTCACCTTTTTAAAACAATGGTTAGATATTTAATTACAATATATAGTTTAACAAAGTGTTTGAATCAAAAACAAAATCCTTTGGGTATGGAGTCAACACATGCATTTCTCAAAATTATTTAAGAGCCTAGTGGTAGGATAAATATTTCACAAAGGAAAAGTAGGTATCATTTGTCCATACAAATAGCAATTTTAGGGATGATAGAAGATTAAAGAAAACAATACATTAATAACACAAAGCATCTAACTAGGATGAATTCTGCATTAATTTGGAATAAAGAACATTGACAATATTTAAATGTGTGAATCAGAGCATATAAAATGAATCTAACTCACATAGTTCATTCAAATATGATGCAAAGTGATAAGATAGTGTAAGAAGAAATAGTTCACAAAAGAGAAATTAGCTCCTCATTTCTCTTTAGTGATGGACCTCTAGTGATGGACCTCCAGTGAGACTAGACTTCCTATTCTAACTCTAGTTAGCTCCTCATGCGGCCTCCACTGAGCCTCCTTCATTCAGTTAGTGCCTCCATTTTGCCAATTACACCTACCACACTGAGTTAGACTCAGTTTGACATCTGTTTGACAATTACTTGTGCATTGATGACTCCACTGATGATGATCAGGACTTCTAGTTGTGCTTTGATGACACTCCATTGATCTGATGATCACTCCATGAAGGCTAATTTGAATTGCCACCTTGGCATTCAAATCCTCACTATTGTATTATTTATTTGTCCATATTGTGATTAATGAATTATTGTGTGATTTTATTCTGCTTCTATCTGAGTTCTACTATATATCATAATTTTGCTGCTCTTTTACACTGCATTGTCCACTATTCTTATATCTTCCTGCTTCATCTTGCTTGTGAGTTATACATCATCTCTTAGATCTGCTGTGAGGATTTTCACATGGTATCAGAGCATGTTGAGAGTATTGTTTATCTTCATTCCTGCGATTTTTTTGCAGGTTATTATCAAGATTTCGAGTGCAGTATTTTCTACACTTTTGCAGCAGTAGCAGTTGCAGATATTTTCTATTGTTTTTGTAGGTCTTCTAAAACAACTTCCATGAATCTGGAAGGAATTCCTCCTCTTTCTCCATTCAACTATGATGAATGGAAACAAAAAATGATAGCATATTTAAAGAGCCATGGTCTCTTTTATTATTCTTTTGAAAGAGAGTTCGAATCCTCTAAAGAGGGAGAATGATTGGTTAAATGAAGGTGACAGAGCCTCTGGAGCAATGTTGCTTGCTATGTCTCGTTGTATGGAAATTGATTTCCTTAATTCTGTTGAATCTCCAAAATAGCTATGGGCCCATCTGGATGAAATATTTGGCAAACAAAATGAAGGGATTGGTCCAAACCATTTCGAGATCAAGCCCACTGTTGCATTCTCCCTCCTTGATGGTCTCTCTGATCATGAATCAGTATCAAACATATCTCATATTGAAGTTGTCCACAAAGAAGAAGAACTTGCAGATTCTACACTCATGCTCCAAATTTATTCTATTTCGAATTTTGTGCCAGCTCACACTCTAGAAACTGTGGAGGTTCTAAAATCCTCTCTTGCACAAGAGTCTATTGGTTTGCATCATGATCTATTGAATGTTTCGGAGGTCAAATCAGCAATTAGAGGTAATGCATTCGCTCTCCTTGATCACTCACCTCTTATGTACTACTATATGATCATTTGTACATGCTCTCAGAAGTTTATTGAAGATGTAGGGCATTGCCATTCACTTGGGAAAATTTCTCATGCATTTTATGGTTTTGATCTCACCTCTACCGGTTCAAAGGAGATCTCAAGAAACCATTCATTAAATCTTGGAGTTGATTTAAAATCCAAGCAATCACTACTTGGGATAATTTCTCATGCATATCGTGGTTTTGATCTCACCTCTAATGGTTCAAAGGATATCTCAAGAAACCATTCTTCAAGTCTTGGATCTGATTTGGATTCAAAGCATTCACTATCATGTGATGGTTCTTTTGGGCATAATCTCACCTATGATGGTTCGAAGGAGAAAGTAAAAGGCTATCTACACATTCATGGATTTGATCCTACCTCAACTGATTCAAATTAGAGGTTCCAGGATCATCCTCATACTTTTGGATTTTCTCTCATCACATTCGATCTGAAGAGCAAGTAAAAGCACATGCCTTTTGAGCATGAACCACTTCTTCCCAAGAAGATGATACCTCCAGACATATGACCAAGCATCACACCTGCTTGAGTTTGGAGCATTTATTTTTGGTGTGCCCTATAGTCTATTTTGAGGGGGGGTATTTTTTCCATGAGGTTCTCCCCATTTTCTTGGTTTATTGACTATTATTATTATTCATTGTATTAGGTGACCTTTGGTCTTAGTTACCAGGGCCCAGGATGGATTAAGAGGGGGTGTTGGGATTTTCCTATACTCTATCCTAGTCCTAACAACATTCTCCATTTTTGCATTTTCAGTCATGCATTCATTTTGCATGCAGTCATGATTTTGCATGTATGCATGTAATTGCATGCATCCTAGTCATCAATTCTAGCACGTAGCCCTCAGTTAGCTAGCCCCAGGAGCTTCTTATTGATCAGTTTTATCCCTCCTAGTGCTTAGTGCACACTGCATGCAATTGCATGCATCCCAGTCGCCCTCTCTCACCTACTACTCAATTGCACTTCAGTTAGTTGAGTTATCTTTAGATCCTTCCTTGATTTAAGGATAGACTGACTCTCAACTGACTGTATCACTTCGATGGACCTCCAGTGAGACTAGACTACCTATTATGACTCCAGTTAGATCCTCATGCGCTTTCCACTGAGCCTCCTTCATTCAGTTAGTGCCTCCATGTTCTAGTTGCACCTACCACACTCAGTTAGACTCAGTTTGACATTTGGTTGACAGTTATTTGTGCATTGATGATTCCACTCATGATGATCAGGACTTCTAGTTGTGCTTTGATGACACTCCATCAAGGCTAATTCGAATTGCCGCCTTGGCATTCGAATCCTCACCATTGTATTATTTATTTGTCCATATTGTGATTAATGAATTAGTGTGTGATGTTATTCTGCTTCTATCTTAGTTCTATTGTATCATAATTCTGTTGCCCTTTTACACTGCATTGTCCACTCTTCTTCTATCTTCCTGCTTAATCTTTCTTGTGAGGCATACATCAATTCTTAGATCTGCTATGAGGATTTTCACAGATATATTCAAAGGTATATCAATTTTACTCTAAGAACATGCACCAATTGTTAAATTGGTATCATAACTTCACATGATTTTGGGTGCACCATTGAAAGTTCTCAAAAATAATTATTTATATGCACTTTTTCATGAATCACCATAACACTCAAAAAAGGAATAACTAAGTGAAACAATATTATCCAAGGAATTGTAAATTTGATCATAACCCATTTTGTTCACTAAACTGTGTTTTTACTTTTTTCCAATTTGTCATAATTCTAAAATGTTATAAATAGGTTTCTTAATAGTTCATGGGTGTTTGATTCTTTGTAATTGGGGGTGGAGACTAAATATTCCCATACCCCTGAGTATTTATGTTTATCACAACCTAGATATTTGTTTATGGGAGACCAATTGTCTATAATTCAACAGTGTAAATGCTCTCTAGGAATGTAGATTTCACAATTTCTCATAATTGTAGAAGATTTTTCTAGAAATAAAATGTGCATAGTTTTGAAACTTTCCCACCATTTCAAGTAGGCACTAAACACTACAACATCATCGGGGAATTATTCATAAGCTTAGAATAATGGGGAAGATCAACCATTTAAGGATTTTAAATTGGTGAACAATTTTTGTAAAGCCAGATAATATGTAGATGAAGTTGGAAGGCTGGTTTAGTTTGATTTGCAGCTAGATACAAACCTTTATGTAATGTTTTTGTATACTTTGATTCTCAAGAATATCAAGTATATGTAATTTTTTTTGGGGGGGACAAGAGTTTAAATATGTGTTAAATGGAGGTAGTCGTTATACCTAAAAATTAAATGGTCTCTTTAATATTATAAAACAATTAATGAATTATTATTATTCTTTGGTTTATATATATATATTCCAAAGAGATAAAATTTACAAAATAATATATATATATATATATATATATATATATATTCCAAAGAGATAAAATTTACAAAATAGTTGGGTAGATAAGGGACAAAAGTGATCTCAAGAACCTTGTTAATTATTTTCCTTTGCTTCCCCTTTTCACCAACTATTTTGAATATGGAGTTTCCCTTCAAAATATTGTATATAATTTTTCCCACATCCACACATCTAGCATCCACTATGGAATGTGGAGTCTTGTTTCTATTTTTTTTCTTTCCTTTTCTTCAATTGCACATTTATGCATTCCGTATATAGAATGAGAAGTTCAAAGATTCTTGTTTCCCACATTCCTGAGTTGAATCCTTGCATTCTTGCATATTCACATCTAGTGAAAAGTGTAGATAATATTTATTCCGATATGTCATATATCACATACCCATAATCTGCACCCATGCATCACGCATCCTATGGAATCTAGTTTCTATGTTTTTCTTTCCTTTTCTACATTTATGCATTTACACGTTCTACATGTTGAATGTGGCCTAATAAGAGTCTTGTTTCCCTAACACATTCCCAAGTCGAATACGTACCGTCCTACATGTCCACATATAGTGTGGAGTGTGGAGCTTCTTAATTATGTGGTTTCATATATCATATGCTCATGATCCACACCTTCACATTCTACATTTAGATTTTTTAGGCCTTCCACTTTGACTGTCACATTTTGCATCATTCACAACGCATTCACATCCGATTTTAACATTGTTATCAATTCATATCCAATTAGTATTTTACGAAACATTTCTTATTTTATTTAAATTTCAATATTCAATTGGCCATTTATTCCTATGTATAATGGATACTTCCATTTAACACAAGTTTAAGCTCATTCAATGTTTACTCCTCTCCATTATTCTATGCTTATGACTAATCCTTTGATTATAGGTGGATTGTCCACTCGAAACATTGGAAAAGTTACAAAATTTATACACAATTTACTTCGAGAAGATCCTCCACAATAGTGTATGTATTTGTTACTTACATTGAATATAAAGTAACCATTCAAATGTGATTTATAGATGTGTCATTGTGTTGGAATTTGACGTTTATGATGTTGAAATGTTCAAGAAAACCCTTTTCTTTAATTTGTGTCTTAATAATAATAATAATATAATTTTAAGGTCATAGCCTAGGAAAACACCAAATTGGTGTATGAGACCCCCTTGTATGTGAGATAAGGGACCCTCTTTGTGTATTAATTTGACTACTAAAGTCAAGTGAACACATCATCATTTAAAAAAAAACTTTTCTTGTTGTATGACATCATTTTGCCAATAGTCAACAATATAAAGTTTCCAACTAATATCTAAATCTAATGTATTTTTGTTGAATTCATGTCAATATCGTCATAGAGGTTATTGAATGTCTTTCTACCCAATCTTCTCTTGGAACATTTGTGTTGGAATTTCCTTCTCCCTATTACATGCCATAATTTGTAGGTGAGTGGTCATGGACATTTAACTTAAGATCACAATGTGTCATGCAAACGTGTAATATTAGGGATGATAATTAATCGTTTACTCTTGTAATCCCCCTTAGCACAATGTACATCTCAAGGGTTCCATTTTGTTTATGAATTTAGCACATACATAATCATGTTCAACAAAGATATATCAATTTCCATTACTATGTGACCATGCAAAAATATTACACTAGTTCCATAGCTTCACGTGATTTTGGGTGTGTTGGTTTAAGCATTTAACATAGTATGTTAATGCACACTCTTTTGCAATAGCTCACAAAAGAACAAAATTGTTAGGTGAAGCAATATTTTCCAAGGAAATGGAAATCTAATCATTGCTCATTTTGTTCATTGCAACATATATCTTTGCAAATTCTTCATCATCTAAAATTTTAGGATGGGATTTTTAATAGTTTTCTATATATATTTTTATGAAGCTTATATAGCTTCATTGGTCAATGGGGTTGAATGACGAGTATTCCAATACCCCTAGGGATTTGCATGCATTACTACCTAGACTTTTCGTTTAGGAGCCTCATCATAAAAAATTTGGTGGTGTATGTGTTCATTCATTGTGTCAATATTAAGCAACCATTATAATGCAATTTATAGTCTTCAAATTATAGGATATTGCATTGAATTGTGATGAGTTGGGCCTAAAAAAAATAGAGAGTGTTTGTTTGTGAGTGGTCCAAAAGACATAGGTGGTTGAACAAGTTAATGCATTGGAACAAACTGATAGACATTGGGAATAATGGGATATGTTGGTGTGAAAGAAGTCTACAATAATGATGACAATATAATAGGTCTTTCTTTTGCTTGCATCATGTGTGTCATCAACATGTGCTTCCATGTGTTGTGGAAAAAAAAGTGAGTGTCTAGAGTTGTTTTTAACACATGCTCCGTTTGTGAGGGTTTTTACTAAGTAGATAATGGAATTGTGATGCCCAAAAGGGGACACTAATTATGGAGATGGTTGAACACTAACATTAGAAACATAAGACCTCTTGATTCTTGGTTAATATGATTTGCAGGATGCTTTTGGTGTATGGCATGTATTTGTTGTTCCAAACCTAGAGTCAAGACAATGGTAGGTGCAAATGACTCCAAAGTCATAGTTGCAACACTACAAATTTTTCAATAAAGCACCTCTAATAAATTGCCAACTTACCTGCAGCCTTCGCTCACTCTACCAGTCCTTAAGAGAATCCCTAATCTAGTACGTCACTGCGTTACCTATTCCTTTTGTGAATTATCTATGTGAGTGGTGATCCTCTGTGTGTTACTGTCGAACCCCTTCTTATGTTGCATGCATACCTTATGTTGACCTAATTCCTTCTTCTTTGGCGTAACCATAATCCTCGCGACCTCACTCTACCTCATTGTTCTGAAAACCAACGACCATAGAACTCAGGAAATCATTGTTCTGAAAACCAACGACCATAGAACTCAGAAGTTCCTGGTGGAAGTGTGGCAGATAACTGTATTTTTCTTTGAAAGGGCAGCTTCTAAGTTGCTCACCTCTATAACAAGGATTCAATGCACTGCTCTGCTTGCAATTTTCATTGGTAAGTCTTCTGTGCGTAATTGTCCTCGGTTTCTTGGTCTCAAATGACTCTGAGATACCACCATTTTTCATTACATCCATCAACCATCCTTCCTGGTACTGTAAAGATCCTCAGCAAACAAATTTGTACATATCGATCGCTAAACGACATTGTCAAGTCCTAAATATAGGCCACTACATCTTTATCTGGTTGGTGTTTTTCTATTGCCGGAAGTACTATAACTCTCCGCCTTTCTTTTTTTTGTCGTATTATTCCTTTCCATCTTGTTTTCGGTTTATGTGCTTTGATTCAATCCGAATCTCAATACCTGAAGATTCATCAACCTAGATGTTGATATGTGTTATTGTTCAAACTCATCAATTAACCTTAGACGTGTTACTTAGACGTGTTACTTAGACGTGTTACTTGGTTTGAAAGCCCATAGGGAAGAAGGTATCATAGTTTACTTTATCCTTTAGATGTGTAGACATAGTTTACAATCATATTCGCAGAGAAGGAGATGCCTCACTCAAATTCATTCCTCCCTGATCCTAATGTTGTTCAATGATTCATGGATGGTGTTGTCTAAGAAGCAAGCATTTTTTTAAGGAGCTCTAAGAGAATTAGAGATTCATTTTACTGAAGCTTCTCATTTTCATTCCTTAATTATTCTATTTGAATAACAAAACAGGGACTGACCTTATTCCTGTTTTTCCATTTGGGAATTGCAGGTTTATCAAAAGATTCAAAACTTCAAGGCCACCGTTAATTACTTTTTCGATTACTCAACGGGTAATGACAGTCAGTTGGCAACTAGTCAACATTCCATTGGATATAGTAATCCACAAAGACCGATTCCTGGGCCGCTGAATCCAAGCTTTCGGTCCTTCAAGATTATTACAGAATGCCATTTGATTACGATGATTATTTTTAGATTCCATCCAAAATATGTGAGCAACAGTGTTGCTGTTCTCCTATGGAGGATGGTCGGTGCAATTTTTCAGGTGGGGTGGATATTGCACCGACCATCAAAGGGAGGAGAACAGCAACACTGCTGCTCACATATTTTGGATGGAATCTAAAATTAATCATCGTAATCAGAGGGCATTATGTAATAATCTTGAAGGACCGAAAGCTTGGATTCAACTGCCCAGGAATCGGTCTTTGAGGATGACTATATCCAATGGAATGTTGACTAGTTGCCAACTGACTGTCCTCACCCGTTGAGTAATCGAAAAAGTAATTAACGGTGGCCTTGAAGTTTTGATAAACCTGCAATTCCCGAATGGAAAAACAAGAATACGGTCAGTCCCTCTTTTGTTACTCAAATAGAATATTTAAGGAATGAAAATGAGAAGCTTCAGTAAAATGAATCTCTGGTTCTCTTATAGCTTCTTAAAAAAATGCTCTGATGTCTGAAAAAGCTGTTTGTATCAAAACACAATTGCATCTGTGTTTGCGTTGTTTGCTGGAGAAGAGATGTTCACATTTCTCTCAACAATATGGTTTGAAATTGACAAGATGGAAATCTTTTTTTCTCGATGTATGGAAGCACTTCTTTGGTCCTGAAGATTCTAGATACCTGAACTCGATCACCATTTATGAAGCAGAGGTAAATATATGCAGGAGGTTATCATGCTCTAGATAAGCCAGCTTCTTGCTTTCTAGTGAAAGAGTAGTATTGATTTGTTCAAAACTCATTTGCATAGTGTTTTCAATAGTTCTTTTGCATTTTGAAATTAAGATTAAATTGAATTTGTAATAGTGTGCATTCTTAGGTGGTATCCAACACTCCTTTAATTTTTTATTTTCTTTTGTTGACTTTGATTTTAAAGGGTCAAGTTGCAATAAATTTTTTAAAGTTTACTTTTGTGTTTAATTAACCAAATTAAAGAACTCTTTCATCTATTACACACATCATTTAACACAACTTGGAGATCTAGAATTTCTATGAATAAAAGAACTCTTACTGCAGCTTACAAGTCAAGCACATGAAAGTTGATATGTTCAATACTCAAAACATGTCATTATCTAAAGAATTGGTCATTATCTAAAGAAATGAATCTCCTTGGACAACAACATTCTTATTTTGGATTACAACAGTGAAAAAGAGAGCATCAAGCATATTCTTGTTCTGAATAAAATCAGGGAATTTGATGAAGATGCACTTCATGAAGACACTAAAATAACAAATGAAGACTTTAAGGTAAATTAGGAACTTAAGAAAACTAAAGATGAAGTCATTGAAAAGTCAAATAACAACATCATGAGAGATAATTAGACCAATTTCAGAATGCATCTAAGATTATAGGATTAGTTTTATGATGCATCTAAGACTTTTAGACTTTGTTAATAACTTCTTTTAAAAAGAAATCAATATGGTTTAGGATATAAAAGAATCAAGATAATTTTTTTCATATTCTTTATTATAGCAAATCAATTAGATTTGTGAATAGAGTTTTTCTTAATGATGATGATCTAATACTATTATTAATATCAAAATATAGAATAAAGATAATTTAATATTATTCTGTAGCCAAAATCATCCCAGCAACTTTAAAACTTTTCATGACCATATAAGTCATAAAAAGAATGAGCATGTGATACATTAAAAATTGAATCAATGATGTCTACCCCACCCATCAACACATAAAATAATAAACTAAGAAAATCATTGCTTCCAAGAAGATCATGCAAGTATATAAGTAGGAACATGGAGTGAAAACATACATTTCAGTAGTAAAATGACAAATTATGGTGTATCAAATCCTAACGAGGCTTTTGGTGCAATAAAATAGTAAACTAAGAAAATTATTGCTTCCATGAAGATCATGCAAGGGAGGAACCTACAAACATTAGTAATAAAAAGACAAATTAGATATCTAAACATTAGTAGTAAAATGACAAATTAGATATCCCTACTGCATGTGGTGGTCTATCAAACCCTAGGGAGGCTTTTGGTTCTAAGGGGCCATCAATAGATTGTGCACAGAGGAACATAAAGGGCTTGCTTTTAGAGGCTTCCTAAAAGAAACCTTAGAAAAAGAAGTTCTTATCAATGTTTCTCAGGAACTAAACAAAAAACAAGTAGTTGTAATTTGTAGTAACAATACGGTAAAGAAGAGAACATAAGTAATCCATGTGCCTGGTTAGTGAAGAAGAGCCTGCATACAAACAAATAGTAAATCAACTAATCCATGTGCCTGGTTCGTGAAGAAGAACCTACATACAAACAAATAGTAAATCACCTGAATAGAGCCAATGTTACATGAAAGTTACTTAAACCCATAACATGTTATCCCAATTGTTTTTTCTTCCATATTTCTAAACCCCTGTTAACAAAGACAAATTTGTAAATTATAATTACTCTCTTTTCTGCTCCAAAGTCTTCCACCAAACAAACACCAAACTTCCTATGTAAACTTCAATAGTCTAAACCCCAACTTTCTGAAGCACCAAAGCAAAGGTATCGGGATTTCAGAGTAACATAATATTAGTCCACTCCATGTATGATTGACTTTAAAAAAATCAAATTGGGTAATGAATTATCTGAACTTGCAATGTATCATGTTTAAATTATTAAAACCATAAGAGCTGTCTAGTAGATGGGCCAGCATAGGCTCATAGATGGGCCAGCACAGGCTCATAGATGGGCCAGCACATGCTCATTTTCTTTATGAATCATTCTAAAAATGATATCAAGTGAAATTGCACACAATTTGGGAATCTGACATGGGTTGGAAAGGATGAAATTGCACACAAAACTTGAAACGTGTACATGGATATACTATTTGAACTTTTCTAGCTCAAACAAGTGCTCTTCAGAAGTAATGTGCAAATGAACCCTCAACTCTGCTAGTAAAAGTTATGTTTTCCAGCTTAATGTTTTTATAGCACTAAAGACCCATAACACAGAATGATATGCATTTACTTCTAGTTGATGTGTAATATCACCTGCCAAGTGTTCATGGGCAGAGCTATACTTGGTAGCATGACCAGTAGTGTATACTTGGTAGCATGACCAGTAGTGTCTTTCTATTCTTCCATATTCATTTTTTTGTCGACGGATGAATGGACAAAAAAAGTGCAACTTCCATCATCAGAAGGAAGACGCTCTTTATTGTCAATGTCCATTTTGGACTCTTTAGACAAAAGGCCCTTAGGTACACAAAACTTTGCTGGAAAAAATTCAGGCCTTGTTGCCTAGAAAAGATGTTCAACCAGATATTAGTAGTTACTCACTTGCAGAAGGATTTAACATCTTATGAAACAATCTTGAAATTAACACAAGTTGTCCACAAACGGATGTTTTCCCAAATTCAAGCTGAAGCAGATAATAGAAAAATACACATGGAATATAATACTTATAATCAATGCAATTTCTCACTTTGCATAGAATTATCATCTTTAGTTTCAACTACTGAACTATGAACAATATAAAAGCTCAAACAAGGAGAGAAAAACTCCAACATTCCTTCACAGAACTCAGAATAAACATAGCATTAGACTATAAGTTCAGAAAGAAAAAAACAAGTTAAAAGCAAACACACAAACATATATGTAAACTAGTGATTTCAAGGAGGTGTTCCCCATGTTTTGGTACATGGACACTTCCAGGGATCATCCCCATTTTTTTAAACTTGTGACTTTCACAATAAACTAACACCATTTCTTAAATCTATTCACAAAAAATCCCTTACAAATTGTTATCTAAGGCAAAAACTCTTGCACATTCTACTGAAAATAACTTTTGGTACTTGGTAATTACACTTACCAACCAAAAATATGGAGGAATAAAGTAATTTCAAATCATAGGTGACTTGGATAGGGGAATGACTGTCGTGAAGCCCTAAACCAAGATTATGACTGCAACCCAGAATATGTCAGCATAAGCATTAACAAATAAAACAGTTCAAAAAATGTTCAAGATGGACCTAAATAACATAAACAATCTAAAAAATGCTTAAGATAAAAAATATTGGTCAAAAACAATGAATCTCAAATTTGTCAAATCTTAGTTGAACTCATGAATTTCCAACTATTGGAGAGTTTAACCAAACTTGCGTCAATTTGGTTAAAATAGACAGATTTAACTAGTTACAGAGCCAAGCCAAGTAGATTTGTACAGTATGCAACCATCCTCAAAAAGCCAAACCTTCGAGAAATATATATACATGAAAATAGCATTTATATATATCTATCCTCACACCTATGAAACAACCCTTCAAAATCACTTTTAATCAACGAGCAGCGAAGTAGAGAGACTCACCTGAATATCAACAAATATTAACGAAAAAAGAAGGAATGGGTATTTAAATCAGGCTCTAACTACAGCACCCAAGACAAGCAAGCTAACATCTCTGCACTGCATAATCCCAACGATCTTTGAACCATAGTGGATGGGAATTGCACCACAGCACAGGAATTCTTTAACACAGAATATGTGATAAGAAAACAAGCGGCCAAATGTCTACCAGCAACTTTAAATGAAATGGACGCAGAAATACCTTTAACTCGATCTATTGCCCTATTCTTCACGAGTTTACACAAAGATGCCTCAACCGGATCTATCCCCTACTGCCGACTAGTCCAGTAGAACAAGTTATTTATATAGTTTGAGCTCCGAATCATGCATGAGGATTGAAGAGAAAACCTGCAGCGTATGATTGACTAAAACAAAGAATCAAATTGGGTAGCGAATCATCACAACCTGCAGCGTATCATTTTTATTTTCTTAAAACGTGAAAACTTGTCTAGTACAGCATATTCTCTGAATCATGCTAACAGATATCAAACATCAAAGCAGGAAAAATGATCAAAGTGAAATCTGAGATTGCATACAATGCTTGAAATGCCCTTCAAATTTCAAAGCAGGAAAAATGATATAAAGTGAAATCTGAGATTGGATACAATGCTTGAAATGTCAGAGAAATTGTATATCGATCATCTCATTTGAAAAGCTGAGAAAGTGCATATAAATAATCTCATTTGAAAAGTTGAGAAAGTAAACAGAGCTAGAGATGAGCTATACTAATGAATGTTAACAAGAAGTCTTGAGCTTTTTCAGCTCAAGCAAGTGCTCTTCCTTAGTAACATGCAATTCAATCCTAATGCTCTTCCTTAGTAACATGAATTGCATGTTACTAAGGAAGAGCATTAGGATTGAATTGCATGTTACTAAGGAAGAGCACTTGCTTGAGCTGAAAAAGCTCAAGACTTCTTGTTAACATTCATTAGTATAGCTCATCTCTAGCTCTGTTTACTTTCTCAACTTTTCAAATGAGATTATTTATATGCACTTTCTCAGCTTTTCAAATGAGATGATCGATATACAATTTCTCTGACATTTCAAGCATTGTATGCAATCTCAGATTTCACTTTTCTGCTTTTATGCAATCTCAGATTTCACTTTGATGATTTTGATCATTTTTCCTGCTTTGATATTTGATATCTGTTAGCACGATTCAGATCATATGCTAGCCCATGTACTAACAAGTTTTCATGTTTTAAGAAAATAAACATGATACGCTACCCAATTGATTCGCTACCCAATTTGATTCTACCAGAAACTTTAAATGAAATGGACGCAGAAATACCCTTAACTCGATACCTCACCCGATCTATCCCCTATTGCCGTAACAAGTCCAGTAGAACAAGTTATTTATATAGTTTGAGCTCCGAATCATGCATGAGTATTGTATTTAAAGAGAAAACCTTCCAACGACCTGGATTCAGTCAATGAACAAACCTTCGTACCTGCGTGAGCACTGTTCAAACGCCCTCGATTTAATGTCATAGTATGATGTTCATACTGCTCATTTAGGGTGATTCAAATAAATAATTTTGAATTGTCAATATTTAGTTAGTAATTAATAGTTAGTTAGTTGAACTAGGTGTGTAAATTTTGTTTTTAAAGTTTTGCATTAATATTTAATAATTATTATTAATATTTAGTTAATACTTCAAAGTAGTGGGTGGATGTAGAGATGCAGTATTGTTGTTAAAGTTTTAAGTAGTGGGAAATTCCATTATAGGTGATAAGAATATGGTAAGAAATGGTATTATTTAGTTAACAGTAATAAGAAATTGATGGAAATATAATACAATATTATTTGAAAATAAATCTTAATATTGATGTTTAATTTTTCATCTATATTTAATTAATCAGTGATAATAAGTTGTGGGTTTAAGGGTGCATTATCATTGAAAAAAGATTATGCATTGACATTTGACTATTTATGGATAGGTAATATGTGGCAAAAAAATTATGAAGTAGAATGCAATATTATTGGGAAAATAGAAATGATTGTCAACTAAGTTGTATATGGAATAGAATACAGAATGGAAATGTGTGAAGTTAAATAAAAACATTGTGCTTGATATAAGAATTTAATGTAAATCTCTACAAACCATAATCAAAGGAATACAAGGATATTATTGATCCATGTGTCAATCAAGATAGACATGCAACATCCTTGATCATGGCCAACTTGTGGTTCATAACAAATTTTATGATTGAAATTTGTTCCTTGTGATCTTCTCTTGAACCATCACACCCCCCCTAATCGTCAGTTTGTCACAGGCTCTTATTCAACAAGGGATCTACATGTCAACACTAAGAGGTTAGCAATCATACAACCCACCAACTTAGATCAAAATTACTTGGAAACATCAGTATGATATGCAGTTGAGGTTGTTAGTGTGTCCAACAAGCCCAATATTCAAAGTCAATCACATACATGCTAATTCCCATAACATTGGACAAATATCTTCCTTATCCATGAATTCGTTAGTTCCATTGTTGACTTGGGAACCATTATATAAATGATGGTCTTACACCTTCTTGTTGTATAAATATGTAACATTATTTATAGTAGAATATGCAAGGTGCCGGGCATGTAGGGTAAAAAATGCAATGTTGTAGGCTGTAATAGGTTCCATACTATGTAAAATACCATAATGTTTTTTTGTGATCTATATTTGAAGGATTGAACCCAACATGTCACTTTTGTCATAGTGATAGATAATATATTTGCATCACTTCAATCCTTGCCTCCTGTCTAATTTATTTGTAATCGAATAGAATTATACACTTGAGCCAACATGCATTGTATTAGCTTGCTTCTTTTGGTTTTTTGTCTCTTGTTATTCCTCTATGTTATATTATGCTAATACGTATTCCCTAGGTTGCATACCCTATAATAGGATTGAAAATATGCTTATGCACTTCAACTTGATTGTGTATTACTATCACTTCCACCTAGTCAGGTTATTGTTTATATGATCTTGTCATTCGTCACGATTGGGCATTGTGATCTAAGTCATTATGTAAAGCTAGAAATACACTACCAGGATGATTGATGTCCTTCTGGTGAGGGTTTATGATCCTTGGAAAATTGATCCTATTAGTGGTTTGAATTATTGATATTAGAGCACTTATATGTGAAAGTTACTTTAAGTAGACCTAATTTATAAATTGGCAGAATATCTCATGCAATCTAATGATTGGCATTTTCACTGACATGACATGATTGCAAACCATGGATTGAATATCTACATTCTGTCACAAGTGAAAACAACAATATAAATGCTAATTTTGATGGCTCTTAACCATTGTTCTAAATATTAGAATATCCATTTTGCAAATTGCTTGTAGATACAATGAATACACAAAAGAAGTGAATGTAAGTTTGGATATAAATTGAGTATCAAAGGAAAATAGCCACTCTTGAGTGCCTTTATAAATGCTTAACAACCTCAAAAATGTCAACCCATAATTCCATGATGCCAAACCAAAGAACTGTGAAAAATCTAATTAAAGTAGTTATGTGGAAACACCATGAAAAATACTAAACCCGGAATGTGGAATTATTCAAGAGAGTGTTACTATAGACCTCCTGGTTCTTCATCTCAAGGATAAAGGTTGTCTAGATATAAGGTCAATTTTTACCATAGTGTTCCACTATTTGTAAGGAATATTGATGCCAAAGCACTAGAAGATTTCTTCAGTTCCTTGTAAGTGATCCATTTTGACATTGAACATATTGACAACACTAAGAAGGTCAAGCTCACAACCATGAAGATGTTTCTCTTTACTAAATCCTAATGGAACAAGCATATCGAATATTGTGAGAAATGTCATGATCCCATTGCAACATGAGATAACTTTGTCAAGGTTATGCAGGATAAAGAAAACTAGTGCATGAAGTAGCAACAATGACACAAATGACATGATTAGTGACTTTGTGACAACATGATGATTTCAACACTCTCATCTCATCATTGGTTTGTTCATTAAGGATTAAAGAAACAAATATTATTCTCAAGTACTAAAGTGGACTACACCAATATACCAATCAAAAGATGGATTTTTAAACTAAATATACATTTGTTTATGCCCATAAATTTGTGCAAACAATTGAGTCGAAGCACAATTTTAAATAGTGCCCCAACTCCTTTGGTTAAGAACACAACCGATTGCTTAATGTTATGAAAAGTGAGAAATGGAATTGGAATTATAATAAACAAACTCAGTGTAAGCCATACTCTAATGAATGCTCTGTGACAAAGGAAACCGATATGAATAAGCGTTAGCAATATAAGAAGAAATACACTAGTAGTTGGTGTGCCACTCATAAGACATTTAAATAGGATGACATAAATGGAGACAAATATCTCTAAGTGAAGTTACACGATAAGCAAGGTTGTAACCAAGATAATAAAAAGGTGACCTTTGCACTGACCTTTACACTGAAGTCCAATAATACCTATGTTCTTGCAACACACAAAAACATAGCTCTCTCAACCATAACAATTAAAATTGAGGAAGACTATGAGGGATTGTTCCATAACTAATGGTGTATCAATCAATAGCCTCTCCACTGAGCCTCTCCACTTTATTGTTGACAATGAAATTCAATGCAAGTTGACTTCCTTGGCCATTGTACAACTATTAAATCTTGTGACAGAACCACACCCATAATATTACAACATTTAATGCCTTTAGCCATGAAAGGAGAATTGTGTCACTAGGTAGGGTACATTCCAATGTACCAATAATCTTTACAAATATGGTATTACATCAGTATGTAATGTATTATTTAGTCAATCTTAGTTGTGGGAGAGACAATGTTTTTACAAATTGTTAGCACTGAGCATCATACTTGAAATCAAGGGAAGATTGTTTTGTGTTTAAAAGATAAACCACAAGTATGTTTTTGGTGGTTGTAGGTGCATAATGCCACATATTAATCAATCAAACACATAAAGAACTCTTGCAAGTTACATAGCTAATTATTGGTGGTTGCATGCACTCAATTATCATGACCAGACCAATATCCACCAAAGTAAAAAAACAATGTCACTTTTCTTATAGGACACAATGAAACATTGTAAGAACTTCTTGTAGTTCCAAGTAACACATAATTCCTTGTCTCTTCTTTAGTATCCCTAATTGTATAAAAAAAAGTGAAATAATCTCTAAGAGGATTTAAAGAAACTATTCAATTCTTCCTTAACTCTCTATTGATAGACTAACCCACTCCTCATACACATTTACACGATCTCACTGATGGGGGAATTGATATTTCATTGGTTTCATAGAAATCCATGGACTTCATCTATGGGTATCACTCCCCTACCACATGTCACACCCCTTATGTCTAACGGATGGGGCATACTTAGATATCACATGCATCACTTGTGTTCTATAGTGTGAAGTATGAAATCCTCATTATTGGGATTTATATAACTTTTCAATACTCTTTGTGAACAATCCATATCCGATTCTGACTATTAAAAACAATTCTATCTAATTCCCATAAAAATAAAAATAAAAAATTCAAAAATAAATTTTCATCTAATTGCAACAAATTTTTCAAAGCAAGTTACCTCAAAGTGTGTGTTAAGTGCTTCACACTTATATAAATAAAATTACTAATTAATTAATTAATTAATTAATGAAGTGCTAAATTTGTATACATTAGTATCCACAACCATCACTTATAAATTCAATATTTATACATCTAATACATTAGAATATAAACATATATTGATAATTAATAGACACCCACTACACCTATGTTGTGATGGTAAATTGTTGAGGAACCTCTTCACCTTCAACTATAGAAGATAAAAGAAAATAACAAAAGGCAACAATATTCGAAGAGAGGTGGTGTCTAGAGACATCGTTATAACACTTAAGCACAAACCATTGTGATCAGAACATCACAATGCATACTTGATACAAAGAGACATATCAAAACAACCCATAGGGTTGTACTTTTATAGTCTCCAAATATAACGAAATCCCTTGAAGTGAGGAAGATATGGTCCACAAATAGGGGTCGATGGTTCTAACCGTTTCCAAAAAATCCGCAACGTCCTATAGTTTAGTCATTTGTTGTATTTGAGCCGACCATAGCCTCATCAACCATTGAGTCTAGACTTCGACTTTCCGAGTTGATCCACTAGTCGACTAATTTACTAGTTGACTGTTCTCTATTGATTGATTGTCTCCATAATATCTAGGAGTGTGATGAACCTTCATAACCTTAGGTTCCAACACCTTCCCATCAGTACAATGTTCTGGGGATTCAAGAGATGTAATTATGTTCTCTGAACATCCACCCATAATTGCATCCTCCTGAAGCCCGATCAAAGGCTGAAGTTTCACAAATTTATCTTCTAGTAAAGGCTTTGTAAGGATGTCATCCAACTGATCATCTGTCTTGTAATAAACAAATGAGACAACTTTGTCTTGCACCAACTCTCGAAAATAATAAACATGAAGTTCAATATGCTTCATCTTTCTATGATCAATAGGATTATCAACAACTTGTATTATACTTTGATTATGATAGTGAATAACGGAGGAGGCCTGAACAAGTAACCCGACCTCTTATAGAAGCTTACAAATCCAAACTGCCTTTGTCCCATCATTGACAGCACCACGATATTATTCTTCTATAATCGAAAGAGAGACATGGCCAGACCAAGGGTCCAAAACTTATTTGGAACACATAGAAAGAAGTGGACTTATGGTCATCAATGTCACCTCCCCAATCAGAATAACTAAACCTGACATGTGGTTATGGACTGCGACAATACTTTATACCATATTGATAAGTTCCTTTAATAGAGTAAATGATTCTCTTTTCATATTTATAGTGGCTTTCTCAAGGATCCTGCATGAACAGATAGACCACACTAAAAGAAAAGGAGAGATATGGTCAAGTGTGGGTTAAGTAAATCAAGCTACTGATAAATTGTTGATAAAGAGTGGCGTTCGACTAGTGGAGAGTCACAATATTTTGACAACTTCACTCCATAGTGATAGGGTGTAGCACAAGATTTGTAGTCGTCCATATTGAATCATTTCAAAAGATACAAATCATATTTAAGTTGAGAAATAAATATATCATCATCTATTCGCAAAATTTGAATTCCCAAAAAGAAGTGCAACAAACCAAGGTCAGTCATTTCAATGGTATCTTCAAGTTGTTTCTTTAAATCCAAAATCATATTGTAATTATTTCAAGTTATGATTAAATCATCAACATAGAATGAAAGAAATCATGTAACAGTAGAGTAAGATACCTTTAAATCGATACCTCCCTATTCTTCACGCGTTTACGCAAAGATACCTCAACCCGATCTATCCCCTAGCCTTAACAAGTCCAGTAGAACAAGTTATTTATATAGTTTGAGATCCGAATCATGCATGACCTCGATTGCATGTAAGAGTGGAGTAAGAAGCTCTTCATGCATTTAATGAACAAACCTTCGTACGTGCGTGAGCACTGTCCAAACGCCCTCGATTTAAGGTCATAGTATGGTGTTCTTACCGCTCAAAATGAGTGGTTTAGGGTGATTCAAATAAATAATGAACAAACTCCCTCGATTTAAGGTCAAACGCCCTCGATTTAAGGTCAAAATGAGTGGTGTAGCGTGATTCAAATAAATAATTTTGAATTGTAAATATTTAGTTACTAAACAATAGTAAGTTAGTGGAGCTAGGTGTGTAAATTTTGTTTTTAAAGTTTTGCATTAATATTTAATGTTTATTATTAATATTTAGTTAATACTCCATAGTAGTGGGTGAAAGTAGAGATACAGCATTGTTGCTAAAGGTTTATGTAGTGGGAAATCCCATTTTTCATCAGTGACAAGGGGCGATTTGACTGCCAGTATAATTTTGAATTGTCAATATTTAGTTAGTAATTAATAGTAAGTTAGTTGAACTAGGTGTGTAAATTTTGTTTTTAAAGTTTTGCAATAAGAGTGGTTTAGGGTGATTCCAATAAATAATTTTGAATTGTCAATATTTAGTTAGTAATTAATAGTAAGTTAGTTGAACTAGGTGTGTAAATTTTGTTTTTAATGTTTTGCATTAATATTTAATAATTATCATTAATATTTAGTTAATACTTCATAGCAATGGGTGGAAGTAGAGATGCAACATTGTTGCTCAAGTTTTATGTAGTGGGAAATCCCATTATGGGTGGTAAGAATGTGGTAAGAAATGGTATTATTTAGGTAATAGGAGTAAGAAATTGATGGAAATATAATACAATATTATTTGAAAATAAATCTCAATATTGATGTTTAGTTTATCATCTATATTCAATTAATCAGTGATAATAAGTTGTGGACTTAAGGGTGCATTATCATTGAAAAAAGATTATGCATTGACATCTGACTATTTATCGATAGGTAATATGTGGAAAAAAAATATGAAGTAGAATGCAATATTATTGGAAAAATAGAAATGATTGTCAACTAAGTTGTATATGGAATAGAATAAAGAATGGAATTGTGTGAAGTTAAATAAAAACATTGTGCTTGATATAAGAATTTAATGTAAATCTCTACAAACCATAATCAAAGGAATACAAGGATATTATTGATCCATGTGTCAATCAAGATAGACATGCAACATCCTTGATCATGGCCAACTTGTGGTTCATAACAAATTTTATGATTGAAATTTGTTCCTTGTGATCTTCTCTTGAACCATCACCCCCCCCAATCTTCAGTTTGTCACATGCTCTTCTTCAACAAGGGATCTACATGTCAACACTAATAGCTTAGCAATCATACAACCCTACCAACTTAGATGCAAATTACTTGGAAACATCATTAGGATATGTAGTTGAGGTTGTTAGTGTGTCCAACAAGCCCAATGTTCAAAGTCAATCACATACATGCTAATGCCCATAACATTGGACAAATATCTTCCTTATCCAGGAATTTGTTAGTTCCATTGTTGACTTGGCAACCATTATATAAATGATGGTCTCACACCCTCTTGTTGTGTAAATGTGTAACATTATTTATTGTAGAATATGCAAGGTGAGAACATGTAGGATACAAAATGCAATGTTGTAGGTTGTAATAGGTTCCATACTAAGTAAAATTCCCATAATGTTTTGTGGTGATCTATATTTGAAGGATTGAACTCAACATGTCATTTTCGTCATAGTGATAGATAATATTTTTGCATCACTTCAATCCATGCCTCCTCTCTAATTTCTTTGTAATCGAATAGAATTATACACTTGAGCCAACATGCATTGTATTAGGTTGCTTCTTTTGTTTTTTTGGTCTCTTGTTATTCCTCTACGTTATATTATGTTAATACTTATTCCCTAGGTTGCATACCCTATAATAAGATCAAATAAGCTTCTACAGTTCAACTTGATTGTGCATCACTATCACTTCCACCTAGTCAAGTTATTGTTTATAAGCTCTTTCCATTCGTCACGATTGGACATTGTGATCTACTTCCAGTCATTATCTAAATCTAGACATACACTACAAGGATGATTGATGTGCTTCTGGTGAGGGTTTATGATGCTTGGGAAATTGATCCTATTAGTGGTTTGAATTATTGATATTAGAGCACTTATATGTGAAAGTTACTTAAAGTAGAGTCCAACACCTATTTCATTAAACTTGGACATATTCTAGTCCAAGTCAATTTCAAGATGGGTAAAAAACATCCTTTCTGAACCCCAAAATCAAGGTTTCTAAAGTGCAAAATCTAGTTCCAAAAGTGCCACTTTTGAAATTAGTTTTTGCGCATTTTCGATATGATAAATATGATAATGACACTTTTACAAACAAACCAACAAGTGTATTAATTAACAAAATAGTTTCATTTTATTCACAATTGGTCTCACATCACTCACGCCATTCAGGTGTAGCAAGCAAGCCCATAATTGATCGAACAAGAATGTGCCATTGACATCTTGGCAAGTATACATTTTTGTTATAATACAGTTCCCTTCCTCGTTACAAACATGTTTTTCTTTCGAGTCATCTACAATCACTGTATTTGTAGCATCCCAACCATGGATCAAAATGTCCCAAAATTTGTTTAAAGGCTTGAGAAATACATAAGGATTTCCATCACCTTGATAACCCTCTCTCGCTATGAAAGAACAATATTCTTGTTTTAAAATTACTCTAAATTGTTCCCTTTGCAATCATGTTCTTTGTAATAATGTTGGAAAAAACTCGTCAACGTTTTTTTGTTGTGCAAAAGTCCATACCCCAGCTTAAAATATACTAAAGCATTATTTAAAAATTTCCCTAAATCTTGGACGTATAAAATAATACTTTGTCGTTGATTCAATATTTGGTGTTTGTGGAAATCCAATTTTTTATTCTTTTTATGAACTGCGTGTAGCAAAAATCCATTGAAATCGGAAATAATCAATGGTTTACTAGTAACAAATCTTCTAGTATCTGCATAAAAAAAAACACAGACAACCCAATCAATAAAATATTGTGTTTAAATGTTTCTAAGTATATTGGTTGCATGTTCTTTAATTTTTGAAACACATCACCAAATTCATGATACAATGTCCATAAATAATATAAGAATTGTCCAAGATAAATATATAAAAAAAAATTACATCAATCTGTAGAGGTTGTCAAAATATACAAATCACTAAATGAATTGTTGTCTGTATAATATCACGGTCATTTGAAGTTGAATGTCTTTAACCAATGCCCCATTTTTGAACAAGGCCCAAGATAATTCAATAGAGAACACAACATTGGTTTTATAGTTATTTCTCTCTCTTGTGAACCATCAAGTGTCTAACTAGTTGGCATTTTCAAGCAATTTTCCTTGCTATTATCTATTGAATGATATTGCCCTTCATCTATAAACAACATGTCTGTTATATATATATATATATATATATATATATATATATATATATATATATATATATCCATATTGGATAAGTACATCCTTGAACGAATTTTTGTATATGTGCAATACTTCACCAACATTATAATATGTATACATTGAGTAATTATAAATAGTACTATGTTTGCATTGCTCTCGACCCCAAATAAATACAAAGTATTCATTCTTAAACCATTCAAATATACCAAGGAATTTTTTAATTTCCATGTTGTCGAGTGAGGAAAACCAGAGAACAACGTCAAAATGTTCTCTGGCAGCACTGATAATATTAGGGCTAAAATCTGTGCATAATAATGATAGAAATTATGGACGAAAATGAGGTTGTTTGGGAAAATATTCAATGTTGGATAACATCCGAACTCCAAATAGAAATCCCTCTACTCCCAGGACCAATAGTTGATGTATTTGTAACTTCAGAATGTATTTCGTATATGTATATTGTATTCCTATAGAGATGTTATTATTCCTCTATACTGAAGTGTCGTCATTTATATTGTAAGTGTCGTAACTTATACTTGATGTGTTATTAGACCACCTTGATGGGGTCGGCCCTATGTAAGTAATGTGGGTTAAAGGGTTATTAGACCACCCTATTGGGGTCGGCCTAGTCAACATTATGTTATGTGGTTAAGTTAAGGACGACCTAGTAAAGGTTATTAGGCAAGTCAATTCAAGTATAAATAGAGTGCGGGAGGCACTCTATTTATTCATTCACTTCTCTCACAGACACTCATTGGAGAGTGGCGCACTAGTGGAGGAGGAGAAGTTGCTGCTAGGAGGACTATCTCTTGTACTTGATTTGTATCATTGCTCTATCTATCTCTGAGGAAGTTGCGGGGTTTTTCACCTTCTTGGTTTTCCCCGGTGAAACTCTGTGTCTCTTGTGTGCTTGCATTATTGTGTCCATGATTGATATGCTGTAGATATGTTGTACATGTTATTCTCTCAGTTAATATCCTAGATCAGATTGAAATTTCTACAACACTAACATGGTATCATAGCTAGCCTGAAAGAAGGCATGGTATGGCATTTATGACACTTGTTGCACTTGCGAAGCTAGGGCTTGATAGAGTAAAAACCAGTCATCATAGCACTTTGGCTATAAATCCATTTTGGAGAAGTTTCAGTATTTGAAACTTTCACAGGTTGAAGATAAGATCCCAATGTACCTTGTGTCCCAAGCAAAACTTCTAATTCGTTGTACTTTGTGTTTTATGATCTATACAATCTAGGGTTTCTGCCTCTTCCAGATCTCAGTCATAAATAGGTGACCTAGGAAAAAAGGTCACAACTTGGGCTAGGAAGCTCCAAATGAAATTTCGTAAAAAGTGACAAATAGGGCACGGAATGTACTTTCACAGGCCAAAAGTGAACCAGTGACATGTGGCACTCCATACAAGTTCACTCTTTTATTTTATCCCATAAACAGGTCATGTTGCGACACTTGGCATAACTCTATGTTAGAGAATCGAATTGAGGTCAGACCTATGGGGTTGGAAAGATGACAGGTCAGGATACCACAAGTCACAGTTTCAGACCCTGTGGATTTGTAATTTTGGAGTTACACCAGAAACAATCAGGTGCATATTTTTGTCAAAATAGAATTAGATTTTGAGCACCTTCATTCATGGCTCCAGGAATTTAGGGTTTCGAAGAATGTTGGAATTTTTGTATCAGAGACCACAGCTAGATGCTCCTCATCAAAATAGAAATTCAGAGACCAAGATCGAACTTTTTGGTTGGGCAGAAGGCCGGGCTTGATCAAACCCTAGTTTGGGACTTTGATCGGAAAAGTGGAAAATTAGGGCTTCTGCACAAAATGGGAATTTTTGAAATCTGTGACCATAACTGGAAGTGCCTTGGAAGAATAGCAGTTTAGAGCTTTGGATCAAACTATTTGGTTGGGTGAAGCTACAGGAAACTCAAACCCTAATTCAGGGTCCTCCCTAGTGAATCCGGAAGATTGAAAAGCAAATGTGAGGGGTGAAACTTTGTAGTTTTAAAATTATGAGTATACCATGCTGATCAACTCATCAAGGCACATCTTTCTATCCTTTCAGAAGTTTGAAATTCAAAGTTTTAATTTTTAGGGTTTCCGTGACAAACCCTAATCCAGCTCTAGATCCAGTTTCTGCAAAATCAAGTGGATTGGGTTAATCCTAGAAGAGAATGGATTGGTCACTTGCATAAGTGAAGAAGTTCCAGTTTCAAAGGGAGATGAGGCTAAGGCCTTACATAAGAAGATTACAAGCAATCTCGACAGGTATGACTTATCCAGGTATGTTTCGAGATCTATCCATGATTAAGTTTATTGTATGTTTGTCTTCATTAAGATTAGTACAATCTTGGTTAACTTTAGACTTGTCATATCACCTTAATAAAATTATGAATGCATGATAGAAGATATTCATTGATTAGGGTTTTGACACTTATGATTGTACTAATGCATTGTGGTGTTGTATGAGGTTGTTGTTGTCCGCTAACATGAAATGTAAATCAAGAAAGACAAATCATGTTCTAGTTCAAGAACATATGACCATGGTGACATGAAGACAAAGATTCATCCATTGTCATGGATCACATAGAAGATCTACTTACGAGGTATGTATAACTTGGTTCTATAATGGTTAACCTATGAGATATGCAGGTTACTAGCACAACTCATTGAAGAGAACAAGAAGACATTATGCAGGTATGTTAGACACAACTAGCTAGCATGCTAATCCAGGTATGTTTTTCCTATATCAAGTTAGAATCCTACCTTGTGTTAGGATCTCTTGTATGAGTATACATGGCATGATTGATAATGATTATTTAGTGAAGTTAGTAATCATGGGTTTAGGCATATAATGCTTCTTACTTTAATTGATGATATGACTAAACAGAATAGTCCTATGGTCAAATAGGAACATACATGAGTAAAAGAATTGTGATAAATTATCTGTGTATGAAATGATCTTGACCATACATGTTTAAGATTACTTAGAATCATAATGTTTTTGATAGTATTAAGATTATACTAATGAATGTATGTATGAGACCTCGAGGATAACACAATAATGATACTAGTAAGTATGCATAGTGATCGATGATAGATATAAGACAGGTAATCCAGGAAGCAAAGATCAAGAGGGAGCACACTCCAGTAGTTCCTGCAATGAAGCAAATATTGAGAGGGAGTCCACCCTACAACCAAAAAAAGATAAGCATTTGAATTATCATTTCCTCCATACTTGTTTGTTTAAATAATATTGCTCAATGATGTATATGCCTATGTTCCTAGACTTAGGGTGTGTATTATGCATATTAGAATAATTGCATTAATGAACAGTATACTACTAATATGCATGTGATGGGTAAGTGGCCTATGGCACTGTACAACATTCCATTGCTACTTATCTAGAATGAAACCTCTTTGCTGACATGTTGGGAGTTGTGCACACTCTTAACAATGTTCTGGTAGAGATTGGAAGGCATCTAGAAAGTTACAGGATATGGATATATGTTGTATTGAAGCATTGGCTAAAATAATTGCATGACTGTATGACATATTTCATTATGTGTAAGAATTTGTTCTGAAAACTATGAGATGTTTCTAATCATGCAATTTAACTTGCTTTGTAGAAAAGATCATATACAATCACCTACAAAAGAAGGACTACAACATTTGTTCCAGCAACGAAGTTTAAAGAAATTTATCTATTGAAGATATTGAAGAATCTGAAGTTCCCAAGATACGGGATGTAGTAATGGAAGAATGCCATGATCGAGGAGTACCAATCGATCATGAAGAATGATGTTTGGGATGTATTCCCAAGACCTGAAGGGAAGTCTGTTGTGACTTCAAAGCAGATCTATAAGATCAAGCATGCTGCAGATGGTAGCATAGAGAAATATAAAGCAAGGTTTGTAGCTTGTGGCTTCTCCCAGAAAGAAGGGATTGATTATGAAGAGAGTTTTTGCTCCTATGGCCAGATATACTTCCATTAGATCAGTACTTGCTTTGGATGCAGTGATGAAATGGAAGATATACCAGATGGATATCAAGACAGCTTTCTTGAATGGGGTAGTCGAAGAGGAAGCGTATGTGGAGCAGCCACTCGGTTTTGAGACACATGATAGGGTGTCATATGTGTGCAGGTTGAAGAAATCCTTGTATGGCTTGAAGCAAGCTCCTAAGACTTGGTATGGTAGGATGAACAGTTTCCTATCTAGTTTGGGCTTTACTAAGAGTAAAGCGGATTCCAACCTTTACTACAAGGTTGAGGAAGGAAATAATGTGATACTATTATTGTCTGTGGATGACCTGTTTGTTACAGGAGAGGATAGACTGATTGTCGACACGAAGAGGAAGCTTGCTTCCAAGTTCGAGATGAAGGACTCGGGGATGATGCACTATTTCCTAGGTATGGAGGTGTGGCAGAGTGTAGATGGAATCTTCCTTAGACAAGGGAAGTATGCAGTAGAGATCCTGAAGAGATTTGGGATGATGGACTGCAAGGCCATGGCCACATCTATGGCATCGAACTTGAAGCTTCTGTGTGATGCTTCATCTGATCTGATTGATGTCACTGTGTATCGCTAGATGATTGGGTCCTTGATGTATCTGACGAACACTAAACCAGACATTTGCTTTGCAGTGAACACATTGAGCCAGTTCCTAACGGATTCCAGAGGTGTTCACCTGGTTGCTGTAAAGCATATTCTAAGGTACCTGAAGGGTACAATTGATTATGGGCTCAAATATGATGCAAATCAAAAGTTTAACCTGCAGGGTTATGTTGATTCAGATTGGGCAGGAAGTGCTGCATATAGGAAGAGCACATCTAGTTGTTGCTTCAGTATGGGATCAGGTGTGATTTCTTGGTTTAGCAGGAAGCAGTCCTGTGTAGCACTGAGTACAGCCGAGGCAGAGTATGTTGCAGCTTGTTCGGCTAGTTGTGAGGCAGTATGGCTCTGGAAGCTACTGTTTGAGTTATTTGATCTCTCGCTGGAGGCTACTGGTATCTTTTGTGATAACCAGAGTGGTGTGAAGCTGTTTGAGAACCCGGTATTCCATGACAAGTCGAAGCACATTGAGATCAAATATCACTATATCAGGGATATGGTGCAAAGAGGAGCAGTGAAGCTCCTGTATGTTGCGACAGATAGGCAGGTTGCAGATGTGTTGATGAAACCACTAGCCAGAGTGAAGTTTGAGTACTTTAGAGAGAGGCTTGGTGTTCTTCAGATTGATGACACTTCAAGGAAGAAGTGATGGACACATTTACAGGAGCCATTCCAAGCATGATGAGAGGAGGATCCTTCCCATGGATCGGGACGATGCTCTAGTTACTCCTTTGTATATGCATCATGTTGGATGGTTTTTATGATCAGTTGGATCATGTATATGTATATGCATCATGTTGGATGTAGGATATGATCATTTGGATCATATATATGTATATGAATCATGTTGGATGTAGGATATGATCAGTTTGATCATATATTTGTATATGCATCATGTTGGATCCTTGATATGATCAGTTCGATCATGCATTTGTATATGCGTCATGTTGGATGCTTGATATGAACAGGTGGATCATGTATTTATGTATGTATCAGGTGGATGCATTGTATGATCAGGTAGATCATGTACTTATGTATGTATCAGGTGGATGCATTGTATGATCAGGTAGATCATGTACTTATGTATGTATCGGGTGGATACTTGTATGATTAGGTAGATAATGTATGATGATATGTATCAGGTGGATCATGTATTTGTGTATGTATCAGGTAGATACATTGTATGATCAGGAGGATCATGTATGATGATATGTATTAGGAAGATACATTGTATGCATCAAGTGGATGCATGGTATGATCAGGTTGATCATGGATGATGAGCATCAGGACGATGCTCTGGATGACATGCATCAAGATGATGCTATGATGATGATCAGGATGATCACAGATGATGAGCTTCAGGATGTTGCTCCAGATGACATGCATCAGGATGATGCTATGATGATGGCCAGGATGATCACAGATGACGAGCTTCAGGATGTTCCTCTAGATGACATGCATTAGGACGATGCAATGATGATGATCAGGTTGATCATGTAAACATCAGGATGATGTATGTTGAGTATCAGGTTGATACTCTCTGGTCGTGGATAGGTTGTGCAAGTAGCATAGAAAAGGTCCTTTAAAATCCAGAAAGGTAGAGCGGTGTGCTCGTAACAGCCTGGGATTCTCTATCGAGATCTAGACAGGTAGAGCGGTGTGCTCGTAACATCCTGGGATACTCTAAGTAGGTCATACAAAAGATCCTTTAAAATATGGACAGGTACAATGGTTTGCTCATAACATCCTGGGATGCTCTATCGAGATCCAGACAGGTAGAGTGGTGTGCTCGTAACATCCTGGGATGCTCTAAGTAGGTTTTGCTATGGTTTCGCATAGAAAAGATCCTTTAAAATTTGGACAAGTAGAGCGGTGTGCTCGTAACATCCTGGGATGCTCTATCGAGATCCAGACATGTAGAGCGGTGTGCTCGTAACATCCTGGGATGCTCTGAGTAGGTTTTGCAAAATTTCACATAGAAAAGATCCTTTAAAATCCGGATAGGTAGAGCGGTGTGCTCGTAAAAGCCTGGGATGCTCTATCGAGATCCAAATAGGTAGAGCGGTGTGCTCGTAACATCCTAGGATGCTATGAGTAGGTTTTGTGAAGGTCAACATGTAAAAGAACCTATAGTCTGCTCTAGGTTTTGTTGACTCACGTAATTAGTCCTAGGTTCCACAGTATGGCCACTGATGATGAAGGCCTACAGGTGGTGGGCCTACATCTAGCATGAAAAAGGGCTAGCTCTATAGAACTTCCTATGATGAGTAGATTTGAGATTGATTGAGATAGCAGCAGTAGTGACGATGACGATGATTCGAGGACGATGATTCGATGACGATGATCCAGTGAAGAAGACTTGTGCTAGAAGACCTGTGTCAAGAAATACCTTCCTAGTTAAGAGGGAGTGTTGATGTATTTGTAACTTCGGAATGTATTTCATATATGTATATTGTATTCCTATAGAGATGTTATTATTCCTCTATACGAAAGTGTCGTCATTTATATTGTAAGTGTCATAAATTATACTTGATGGGTTATTATACCACCTTGATGGGGTCAGCCCTGTATAAGTCATGTGCGTTAAAGGGTTATTAGACCACCCTATTGGGGGTCGGCCCAGTTAGCATTATGTTATGTGGTTAAGTTAAGGCTGACCTAGTAAAGGTTATTAGGCAAGTCAAGTCAAGTATAAATAGAGTGCAGGAGGCACTCTATTTATTCATTCACTTATCTCACACACACTCATTGGAGAGTGGTGCACTAGTGGAGGAGGAGAATCTACTGCTAGGAGGATTATCTCTTGTACTTGGGTTGTATCATTGCTCTATCTATCTCTGAGGAAGTTGTGGGGTTTTTCACCTTCTTGGTTTTCCCCGATGAAACTCTAGTCTCTTGTGTGCTTGCATTATTGTGTCCATGATTGATATGCTGTAGATATGATGTACATGTTATTCTCTCAGTTAAGATCCTGGATCAGATTGAAATTTATGAAAAACTAACAATAGTTTCTTTTGCGGTGATATCCGGACTGATTAAAAAAATTGTGGCAATATATATAACCACAACAACAACATTTCGTTCATGAAGTTAATGATCACAAACATGCAACTGTAAATGAAGATTTTGATTTCCAAATATTAATACAAAAATCAACCAAAATTTCACAAATTCAAATGATTTAATAAAATCATCACACTAAACTAATAATATGTTAGATTCAGACGAAAATAGCAAGATCACCGAAAAAAATAGAAAACACATTAAATGATTTAAAATCTCCATAAGTTACATCTAGTGTTTCCCACTCTTGAAAGAGGAAAGGATAGGTCACAATTGATGGATGTCACTCAACTAGAAGAAGGCATTGAAGGTTCTGATATCAGTTGATTCATGCATTTTATTAAAACCCTGCTAGAGTCGAGGTACCAGTTCACTATTTGTCCTAGAGGACGATGCAATAAAGGGCTTACTCAAAATATATTTTTCACATGGATGTGCTTTCACATCATCACCCTCCAAAAGAATCATTGATGTATTACTTTGTGAATATTTCATTGGGAACTCCTCCCACATACTCTCCACATTTTTTTGTGTATTTCCTTCTTTATCATTGGTACATCTCTCTCGAAACCATAAAAATAAAATTTGTTCCCCATATGTTTTTTCTGCACTACCTTCCCTCAAAAATTTTGTAAACAATGACTTCCCCTCATTGACCCCACATTTAGATGACCAAATCCCAACATTGAATTTGGAAAGACATAATCCAAAAATTGTATCACATTTGTTCATGACTCATATGATTTTTATTTGTGTTTAAATTCAAATTCACCAACAGTACTTTCTTCCCCCCTATTTACTTTTTTGCCTCCAACAAATTTTTTTTATTTTCCTTTTTTTCTCTTTTGGAGTCATTTTCTGTGACTTTCTTGCAAAATAGAAAACCTACCATTTCTAATATCAATAACATTTTTGTATGGGGAGATGCATAGAATTTATGCTTGTCATTATATATTTCGGAATAAATTTGTTTCATCAATTTAAGTAGAAAATAATCTGTCTTTTACCTGTCAATGACTGGCCAACATTTGAGTGGTGAGTAACATTGCTGGAGATACCGCATTTTGACACCAATCCCTCTCCTGGTTCGATATTATCCAAGGAACCCATCTCCAATGTTATTTGTTGGCTAATATCCACAAACATCATTGATCCCAGATCTAGTTGTGGATAAGAAGAAAAATTCTATACTTGCCAATCATCACTGGAAGCGTTTCCCTTTCTCGGGTAGGATGCCCTACTGCAGGATATCCATTTCTTCCTTGCTTTTACAACTTGAGAAATGAATGGAGTGTCTGCAAGTTCTTTGTTTGATAAATTTTGTTGTTTGCATAATTTGTTGATAATGTTTTGAGGAACATATTTATGTAGAATACGAGTTGTTTGATGATGATACCTTGAATGGACCGATTGATATTTATTAGTTTCAATGATTTTTTTCTGTGCTGAAATAGTATGTTTCCCATCCAATATATACAAATTTACTTAAGGAAAATTAATTCCATCTTCATTTCTAGGAATAAATCCCAACGTGGTCTCCTTATCGAAAGGCAATACAATAACATCTCTCAATGTTGTTGTAAATGTTGAGAGAAGAGATAAAACCATCTTTTCCACAACCTCCTCATCAACTTTTCGATATTGCAAATGCAGAGGTGCAATAACACATCTTGTTACGTCAATAGAAAAAACTTTCTCATTGAACAAAAAGTATTTGATATGTTCTTGTTGAACTTCTTTTGATCTTTCGAAGCTCTTAGTCTCTTTCCGCATCATCTCTATAGAAGGACGTGAATTGAGTCCTTTGAAGGAATATTTGGTCACATATTTTTCAATATGATTGAGAAATGTTCTTCTCAGGTAGAAAATAATCTTTGTATGGTCTACATTTGTCAACTTCTTTTCAATATAAATGTAATGCAATACAGATGAGGTTTTTGCATCCATGATCCTTTTCTTTCATACCGACAAAATTCCTTTCTTCAAAGATGACGCGGTATTAATTCCAAATGGATTACAAACATCATACGAGGGAAAAACTCACCCTTGATTTGCACAGGAAATTGGATCTGAATTGAGACCACTTTTCATTAGATCTGGTTGAAAATTACAAACCATAAGATCAACCTATAGAAGGAAACACCGGTCTCTCTCGACCACTTCAACATGAACATGTAATAAAATTGTCAAAAATGGGATCTACATATGTCGATATTCTAGCTCGAGTTGCAGCTCCTTCCTCATTCAAGCAGAATAAATATAAATCCGAGTACAAATTATTTGGTTCATCCATCTCAACATACCATCCATTCTTGAAAAAACCAAGGTCGTGATATTTTAACAAATCAAGGAATGATATTTCCTGGTATTGACTAAGGATCAACAATGCAGACATGTTTTATCTACAAAACAATAAATATTGTGTAGTTAATATAAGAATGCATACAATTTTTATAATTATCAATTATTGTTTTAATATTAGATGTACACTTGCAAATGTTCAAGCGAATGATCGATAGAGAAGGAACGACCGCTCATTTCCAAAATCAATTGACTGATTAAGAACAAATGTGCTAGAATTATCCATGGGAGATCGAATTCACATTTTATATAGTCATTTGAGATAGAATCGATCATAGAAGGATCACTCATTATTTCATATTAACTATCATTTTAATTTGGTATTTCTGCTAGAAATAAACAGATCGAGAATATTACAGGAAGTCACATTTCAATCAAGTGCTACTCCTTACCATTTAAATTGATCTTTATTGTGGTTTTTAGAAAATGGATCGATGCAAGAAGGAGCATATGTTCCTTTCTGAAAGCTACTTATGTCAAAGTTATCTAGGTAGAATATCTCCATGATATTCTTGATATTTGGAGAATATACGAAGGGGTGTCTGGTCCTTCTTGGACTTTATTTTACTAATACGTATATAATACATAAAGGGTTGTTTGATCCTTCTTGGGTTCACCATTCTGGATATAGGTGAATTTTTAGACGACCATTCATAGCTTCAATAGTTTTACAATTCTCTAATAAGCGAAGGGGCGACTGACCCTTCTTGTGCTAAGTATTATTTTCATATTAGTTCTATAATACAATAAGGGTCAGTCGTTCCTTTTTGTTTTCACCATTATGGATATAGATGAATTTCTAGATGGTCATTCCTTTTGCTCCATGGTATTCTTGATATTTAGGGGATAGAAGAAGGGGCGCCCAATCCTTCTTGTGTTTACTATTGATACTAATCCCACAATATAGGTAGGGTTGGTCGTCCATTCTTGTGTTCACCATACTGGATATAGATGAATTTATGACCTGTCCTTTGTCGAATAAATAGTTTTACATTTCTCTCATAAATGAAGGGTTAGTCAACCCTTCTTGTGCTCAGTATTCTTCCAGTGTTCACCACTCTGTATATACATGAATTCTTGGCCTAGTCTTCAAAGGTTGCATATTTGTACATTTTTCTTATAACTCAAGTGGCAACCGAACCTTCATGTTCTAAGTATACTTTTCATAATAGTTCTAGAGTACAAGAAGGGTCAATCGTTTCTTCTTTTGTTCACCATTCTAGATATAGGTGAATTTCTGGATGACTATTCGTAGGTTCGATAGTTTTACAATTCTCTATTAATTGAAGGGGCAGTATATCCTTTCTCTCCATTATATTCTTGATATTTGGAGGATATAAGAAGCGGTTCCTAACCCTTATAGTGTTTAATATTTCTACGAATCCTACAATATAGGAATGGTTGACTGTTCATTCTTCTGTTCACCATTGGGGATATAGCTAAATTTTTGTCCTAGCCTTCATAGATTAAATATTTTTACATTTATCTCATAAATGAAGAGTCATCTGACCCTTCTTGTGCTTAGTATTCTTCCAGTGTTCACCATTATGTATATACATGAATTAACGACCTAGCGTTCGTAGGTTGAATATTTTTATAATTATCTCATAAATGAAAGGGCGACCGACCCTTCTTCTACCCAATATTATATTCAAAATAGTTCTAGACTGCAAGAAGGATCATTCGATCCTTCTTGTGTTCACCATTCTATATATATGTGAATTGCTGGATATAGGTATTCACAATTCTCTACTAAACGAAGGGGCGACCAATCCTTTTGGTTGGAAGTTGGAAGTGAGGACAAATATTTTTTATATGTTATAATTTAGTCGATGTCTCGATCCATACTATTTACTGCGGAAGTCGGAAGTCAGGAATTATTGACCTAGCCTTCGTAGATTAAATATTTTTACATTTCTCTCGTAAATGAAGGGTTGTCCGACCCTTCTTTTGCTCATTATTATTCCAGTGTTCACCATTATGGATATACGTGAATTGATGGCCTAGCTTTTGTAGGTTGAATATTTTTACAAATCCCTCATAAATGAAGGGACTGTCGACCCTTCTTTTGCCCAATATTCTTTTCATAATAGTTCTATACTGTAAGAATGGTTGGTCAATCTTTACTGTGTTCACCATTTTGGATATAGGTGAATTGATGGATATAGGTGTTCACAATTCTCTACTAAATGAGGGGGCGGTCGATCGTTCTTGTCGGAAAACAGAAGTCGGGACAAACATTTTTTATATGTTATAAATTAGTTGATGTCCCAATCCCTACTATTTACAATGGAATTCAGAAGTCGGGAATTGTCGGCCTAACCTTCGTAGATTAAATATTTTTACATTTCTCTCCTAAATGAAGGGTCGACCGACCCTTCTTCTACTCAGTATTCTTCCAGTGTTCAACATTCTTTTTATAAATAAATTGACGGCCTAGCCTTCCCAGGTTGAACATTTTTACATCTCTCTCATAAATGAAGGGGCGAACAACCATTCTTTTGCCTATTATTCTTTTCATAATAGGTCTATACTGCAATAAGGGTCGGTCGATCATTATTGTGTTCACCATTATACATATAGCTGAATTGATGGATATAGGTGTTCACAATTCTCTACTAAAGGAAGGGGTGGATGATCCTTTCTCTTCATGATATTCTTGGTATTTGGAGGACATAAGAAGGGGTTCCCAATCCTTCTCACATTTACTATTCCTACTAATCCTACAATACACAAAGGGTCGATCGTTCATTCTTTTGTTTCTCTCATAAATGCAGAGTCGACCGACCCTTCTTGTTTAACAAAGTGTTTGAATCAAAAACAAAATCCATTGGGTATGGAGTCAACACACGCATTTCTCAAAATTATTTAAGAGCCTGGTGGTAGGATAAATATTTCACAAAGGCAAAGTAGGTGTCATTTGTCCAGACAAATAGCAATTTTAGGAATGATAGAAGATTAAAGAAAACAATACATTAATAACAAAAAGCGTCAAACTAGGATGAATTCTGCATTAATTTGGAGTAAAGAACATTGACAATATTTAAATGTGTGAATCATAGCATATAAAATGAATTCTAACTCACAGAGTTCAGTCAAATATGATGCAAAGTGATAAGATAGTGTAACAGAAAATACATTCACAAAAGAGAAATTAACAGACTGTAGAAAGTGACAACATATGAATCTATATTTCCAATAGACCTGTACTTCTTCTTTTCATTAAAGTCTTCAAAAAATATTACGTCACTATATTTTTTTCTCTCAAATCGAACCTTGATAACTTTGTAAAATCAAAATTTATACAAAATGTTCTTTGAATAAACCATATTTGATTCTTTGCTAAGAATAAAAATTTCAAATAAATCTCTAAACTTCAGCAACATTTGTTTTTTTGTCGACAAAGATGGTATCGTGTTGCTTTGATTTGGGCTGGTGTAACACTCGAGAAGTTAAAAAAGGAACCACAACTTCATTTCAAATTAAGACACCTGAATAGTCATTCTTGATATAATGTGTATTTGATTTCCCAAATGTTTTGACAATTTTCCATTACTCTTGATTTGAGATTTCATAACCCATCATTTCTTTCACCATCACCTCCAATTCTATGCATGTTGTGTAACATACAACTGGAATATCCTTCTTAATAATTGGAAATTGATCAAATATTTCAAAATCACCGGTCAATTTATCAATTATTGTCTTTCCAGTTAATCATTTGACCAAACCTTCAAATTTAGACTGATCCATATGAGCCTGTACTATCAAACTGTGATAATTTTATTGAGACGTTAATTTTCCATCATCACTCCAAAAATATGGTAGACCATTTTAAAAAATCCTCTGAAATAATTTCTTAAAATTTTGAACTTTAAGGAGCATCTATTGCGCTTTGTCTTGTACTTCTTTAGCACGATCATGCTTGCCAATAGTTATTCTTTTCCAAATGATGATTGCTGGTATGTATTTGATTCCAAGACTCGGCATATTTGATTGAGTTAGAGTGTTTAAAAAACTGATTGTATTTTGAGCTATTTCTGAAGTTCTTTTGCTTAATGTCTTGTTTGCCACTTTACACCTCTGGAGATGTATGTTTTCTATAGCATCTTTATCTTCCATAAAATTCAAATATTACTAGAATTTGGTGACTTCCCCTGATATCGCATCTCATATAAGGTGCTAATCTCCTTTTAATGGAATCTTACCTATCAATCTATCTTTCAATTCATCAACTTTCTTTTGCAACTATTTTCTATCACTCAGTTTGTTTTTCTTTTCTTTAGAATTTAGAATTAATTCATGTTTCAACTTCTGGTTTTTCGCTTTCATCTTCAATATCTACATCTTTTAGACTAATTTGTGACATAGAACTGGTCAGTTCCTCTGTGGAAGAATTATCCATCTGTCCTTCATCCATACATAGAGATTGATCCCTTGGCTTCTCTGTCATTTGCACAGTTTCAATCTGATTGGTATTTAACAATGAAATTTGTGACAAGAATTAAATCGTTTATTTTTCCCAAGCATGTTTTTCATCTTGTGACTTTAACATCTTACCTTTGTAATCCATCATTTCTTGGTATATGGATTCATTTTCTTGTTGTAATGTTGCCAACTCTGGAGATTGCACATGTTGATTATTTGGCACCTTCAATTTTTTCTTGAGCATTTGAATGGTATTTTATTTTTCATCAAGGATCCGTTTGGTACACTGAGTGTTCCCTAGCTCAGCTCCCACAGTCACAAGGTCCATTTGTAGTCCTTTAATTTGGACGAAATTTGTTTTCTTTTCTGCCTTCTCTTGCCTCAATTGACTCTCCAGCATTTCTATCATAGACTGCAATATATAAATTTTTAAAGTGGATTGTAATAAATCAGAATACGAGACATCTCTTGTTTGTCTAAGCAATTGAATATTGATGGGTATATCAATCTCATCAAGCTTAAATTCCATTTCAGAAACTTTCTCATCGTTCACCACTGCAAACCTTATAGTATTTCTTTCTGGATCCTTAACTATAAGAAGAGAAACTTTTTGTTCTGTCAACTTTCTTACTTGAGGGAACAATTCTTGAGTTTATACCAAAGACTGCTTCTTCTTTTTTGCATATTGTGAAAATAAATCAAATTTGAGTTATACTAAGAGTTACTTCCAGATTCGTTTATTTATGAAAAAGAATATTGTTGTATATTGACAGGTGTTTTCGAAATCAAAGTATTTTTTCCGGAACAATTAAATCTCATTCCTCCATACTAATAATTTCCTTGTGTTGTTCCACTTTTGATTTCTTGATTGAAACTTCTTCATTGAATTCCATACTATCAACTTCTGAAATAGTTCTATTATTGGTGATATCAGATTTAGCTGGTGTCTGAACCAACATTGCCAAATTGCTTATTTGTTCCATATTCACTTCTTTCCTATCTTGTTCAAATTTGAATAAATTTTCCATTTCTTTTAATCCTTCAACTGTTTGATGATCAAAAGTTTGGTTTCTATTTTGTTGTCTCCTTTGCAATAAAATTTGATGAGGATCATAATTAATCCTTCCAACCTCTTGGAAATCCAAGATCTTCAATAATTTTTCTACTATATATAGGGCTTCCTTAGTCTTAATGATGAATGGAGCAACTTTAAGAGGGAATTTCACATTTGATGATTTTTTGAAAACACTAAAATGTTCTTCTTATGAATGCACGTTTGTCTAATAAATTCTAAGGTAAAACCCTTTGGTGTTAAAAAGGCTTGCAAAATATATGGTGCTCCAGTAAAACCAAACACTCTAACTATAGTATGTTCTTTATACAAGAACCAATCACCTGTTTGGCCTTCTGGTGTAGGCTGCAACATTTATTTCATTTCTTCTAACACTCGGGGCAATTCAGCATTAAAAATAATTATGTAAACTTCTTCCATGATTGTATTGGTGAACTCAAACATATTGATCTGTTTAGGAAGGTCATGAGAAAACATGGTACCAAGCAAATTCAATTCAGAAATATTTGAACACAAGAACAGGTTGAGGAGATATGACTAATATCTGAAATGATTCAACTCATGGAAACTCTCCAACTGGACATGAATTGCTTTAGCTAGCAATTCATCAAAATTAAAACCACATACTAGACTCAAATGTGACTCAGGTGAAATGACTTGCAGAAGGAAGCCTAACATAACTTCCGTGATTGACTTATCACTATCTAGACCTAAAATTTGACTCAACAAGGACAAAACTAACTGGTATCTCACTGAAAGACATCAATACTGAAAGGGCAGGATAGGTTTTCATGCGGTTGACCATCTTTCAAAATTGTAATAAAAAAAATTCTTTTTCTTCCAAACTGCAATTTCTATAAAACATTACCATTTTTCCTCGTTAAATGACTCAGGTATTTTGGGAAATGTTTCAGGTAAACCTAGAACCTGACGGACAGTCTACACATTGACTTGACATAGAATTTTGGTTGTATTTAAATTAATGATTACCCTTTCGGCCTGGGAATAATTCGCCACACACCAACCAACAAATTCAGAAAACTTTAGGGTATGTTCGACACAAAAATAATATAGAAGAGAACCAAAAACATTAAATATATCCTTTCCCTGTGACTTAAACTCCATTAATTTATCTTTAGACTACGAAATACTACCCATAAAAAATTAGGGTCGAAAATATCCCTTTCCCTTCCAACTATAACCATTCTACAACCTCCTCTTTTTCATCTAAACTTTCATTGAACAAAACAAGGTCTTCAATTTTCTCCATTTGGAAAATAAACTCTGAAAAGAGAGGGTTTCGAGCTACCTGTGAAGTGAGCTTATGAACAGGAGAATGTTGGGGTTGAATTATGTGCTTGTTGACGAATACAAGTGACGTGTTTTAGGCGAATTCTTATCCTCCAGGCAATAATCAACAAATGCCTTTTTTCAAACTTTGAACAAACCTTTTATATAGCATATGCTTAGGTGGTTTCAAAACTTGTGATTAGCCATTTAACTTTTACCACTTTTAATAGCAGACTCCACCAATTCTTGCCACGTGGTAAGCAGTTTGATTTCCACTCCACCTTTCCAAGTTTAACCACCATGCACTTTCTAGCGCTGAAACCCCGTTCCATCGTCGATTTGCTTCTGGGTGGGTCTGCATCATTATTCTGTCACAGGTTTACACATTTGCAACTTTTTGCGTGATTTGTTCAATTGTTTAGCTCCTTTTCCATCTTCTCCCTTGGTCATTTGAAGCCCCTATGTGCAATCATGAATCCCATGAAATTGAATTGCAAAGAACATCGTTGATCTTGGAGGAATCAAATCCCACGGATCACATGCATTTTGCTGGGTTAACATGCACGAAGTTCAACCCAAGAATGTGACCCGAAATCCACTTTTCAAGTCCACCGTCGATCTTGGATGGGGAAATCCAACGGTACACGACAATTTCATTGGGTTAATTTGTTCATATTTTAAAGCTCGGGATGTGATGCGAAATCTTTATGAAATATAGCTAAGTGCATGTTGAAGTCCACCATTGATGCGGATTGACGAAAATCCAACGGTTTTGAATCCTTTCGCTATGAAAAATGCTCGAGGGTTGTTTAAAATGATCAAACGTGAAATATTTGTAAATATTAGTTGACCGCTGGTTTGGCATCCACTCTGTTGAATGGAGGTTTGGCAATAGTATATTTGGAGAACAATTTGGCCAAATTTCCAACTTTAGAGAATGCCAAAATTGGTTAACTCTGCAAAATAGTAATTCCTTATTAATTAAAAAAATATTGAAATACTATGAAGATCAATGATGAAGCAATGTGATTAAAAGGATACAATATTTTTTACATGAAGAGGCGTGATTTTCCTAAAAAGACACAATGTTTCAAATAATAAAGTTCTTTGAAAAGATATATAACCATACAAGTCAAATGTATGAAGAGGTGTCTTTGAAGTTTTAGTAATTGCATATCAGAAGCAAGAAAGAGGCCAATGAGATAGAAGAATCATTACAAAAGTTCGAGCTATCATTGAAGATCTAAAAAACTGAAGTTAAAACTATTATAAATCAGAGGGTGGTTGGGTGGTGCTTTGGGTAGGTTGAGGCCTTCTAAAGGGTTTGTTGCCTCCTTCTAGTCGTGGATGGAGAATTAGAGTGTTGGGGAATCCTTCTCTGTTGAGCAGGAAGAAAACCAAGGGTGTAAGTGCATCCTTTTTGTAGTGGCAAAAGAATCTGGGAGATTAATTTCTCCATCAATTTGGTGCTTGTAAAATAATTTTGTATAAGATTAGCTTATTAATAAGAAAAATTTGTTGGTTTTCCCTTTCAGATTTCCAGGATAAAACTATGTGTTCAAATTGTTAATTTTCTTATTCATGTTACTTATGATTATTTAACTTGTGCTTCGTACTATTTTTTATAGAAGGTTTGAAAAAGGAAATATTGATTTGCCCCCCCACCTCTCAATATTGATGGATAAACCAACACCTGTCACATAGCACCCTGGTCATTGGCTAGGGTCCTGTGTAGTTGATACTATAGCGCCTCTGCTTAATATTTTAAGTGCTTGGGCCTATTGGAATAACTTTGTAGGATCCCTAAGGCTTACTTCCCTTATACTTTTTAAGCCTTATTTGGACTCCAAAACTTATGAACTATTTACCTGATATTCTTAGGTACTTGGGACAAAAATAGTGCTAACAATGGGGTAGCTTTGTGTAAATATTTTATACCTTGTCCCGGATCTTTTTAGCTGATGAAAACTTTCCAACTTTATCTTTCACATGATTAGATATTCCATGCAAGATGATATACATTTCCATTGCATTATTAATTCTTATCTCCTTCATGGCTGCATTTTTTTGTGGTATTTTTGGAGCGATGTAACCATTTACAACAGATTTCCATATATCAAAACCTTGTTCTTGTAAATGGAGTCTCATCCTTATAATCCAATGATCAAAATTTGATCCATAGAACTGTCGAACTGCATCTGAAGAGTAGAGACTTTCATGTTCATCCATGTGCTCTAGAAATCTTCATTCCAGCTATCAGACTCTCTTGAAGGAATTGACTCTAATACCAATTGTTGGAAAATTATACTAAGAGCAGGGGTGAATCAATATTTAACACTTTTTAACCCTTTTAACCTTAAGTACAACATGTAACATTAACCATTAACAATATCATTCACCATCACATAAAGTCAACACATAACATCTTACACAATGCATAAGGGATTTAACGTGGATTCGAAACCCAAACAAGATAAAACTACATAATGATTTTCATATATAAAAATAACAATATTGCATTCATAGGAAGTAGCCGAGCACCAACTGGAAGGAGGCGCCAACCCCCTAGTTTACAAGATCCAGCTTGAAGGACGATCCAACTCCTTGAATTACCAGGATCAACTGGAAGGAGGCTCCGACCTGAAGGAAGCTCCAACTCCTCGGTTTACTAGCTCCAACTAGAACGAGGTTACAACCCCCTGGTTTTCATAAGTTACAACCTATAGATAGGACTCCAATCCTTAGTAAAATCCAACTCAATAGTTTTACCAACACCAACTGGAAGGAATCCCCAACTCCCTGAGATCACAAGCACCAAGCTAAAGGAGACTTCAATCTCCTATCTTTGCCCCATCTTACCACCTTGATATGAATAAGAAGAACAATATTCCACTACCATTATATCAGTGTATCCATCAACTTATACCTTTATATATGTCCTTGTACCTGTATCACTGTCCATGTACCTATATATGTCATTGTCACAATCATGGTATTGTTGTCACTATCACAATCCCTGTTTGTCACAATGACACAATCATTGTCTCTGTCACAATGCCACAAAAACTATCTCTGTCACGATGTCAACATGTACATGCCTCAAATCTGTCCTCTACGAATGCCAACAACTTCTTCCAAGATATACTTCAGATGTATGGAAAAACTAGAAAGATGCCTCCAAAGAGTTTAATCAAATCCCATAAATAATCACCAATAGACTTCATCTATTTGCACCTTCAAACCCTTACATCATAGGCCTCATGGTAGATTCCAAAAGAGGGATATCATGCCAATGACATTACCATGGAATATTTCAATACAATTATGAATAATATATAATATGCCAAGATCATAATAGAATGTGCCAATATAATTACCAAGATCATCATTAAGTATGTTGATCCAATGTGCCAACAAGTTTGTGATTCTGATACCGTATGAGAAAGTTATGCAAGATTTTGTCAACCTTCTTCTCTTGAATTTGCATTGTCTCTGTCATTGTCACAAACCCTAACATTCAACAAGTATAAATATTAACATGTAATGAATAAATATATGAAACTTTTACTACATATTCTTCAATATCTCTACGACATCTCCTCTAAGGTTCATTCTCTGAAATGTCATGGATCAAAAGTTATAGTCAAAATTCCAAACTAACTTGTTTAAAGATTATTTTTGAGTCATTTAAAAGCCCTGTCTTCCCAAGTTCATATCTTCGAAAAATATTAGCGAACCAAGATTTGAAATTTTAACCACATGTTCTTCAGCATCTCCATTGCATATCCTCCAAAGGGAACTATATGAAACATTATGTATCAAAACTTATAAGGAAAATTCAAAATTTACATGTTTGAAGGTTATTCAAAAACCCTAACTTTATGAGGTCATATCTTTGGAACTATAGCAAATCAACATTTTAAATTTTTACCATAGGAACTCACAAGCCTTGTCTCCATCCCATAAAAATTTCATGGTCTGAAAATACTAGAAACAAATATATACTAAAAATTCTAAGATGACCTAAAAAAAAAAAAAAACAAGTAGAAATCATCACAAGATTTAATCTTCTACTAGAACTTCGGCCTTCTTCACTTCATCTTTCCTTGAAATTTGACCCTCTACTCTTGTATCTGAGCTCTTCAATTTTGGATGATGAAGATGAAAATTTTCCTCTCCTATTTATACTACTCTAAGAGCATGATTTAGCTTGTTTTGTAGTTACCCTTTAAGAGCCTTTATCTTTATCTTGAGTAACTCTTGACCCTTCCTCGTGAACTTGAAAGTGAACAACAAATTGCAAAGGTATTGATGATCAAGAGTCAGATATAAATGAATTAAAAAGTCAAATTACAAAGATGGAACTAGATGTCCAGGGTGAAGAGTTCTTGAGAAGAACTAGAAAGACCATTTGGGGCAAAATATCAGTTGGAATGCTAGATGGATACGATTATTTTGATCTTATACAAGATGAGTCAGAGATGTATGAAAGATGTCAAAAGGAAATCAAATATGTTGAAAAGTAGTTTGGAGAAATGATTGAGTAGGATGCTGAAATAATAAATTTCCTGAATACTAGTATAACTAAGAAGCAATTGGAGGACTTGTAGGTTGAAACCATGACTCATATGATAAATATAGCCAACCAAATGATTACCAAGGAGGTCTTCATATCCAGAACTCAAGACAATGCTAAAGCATTGGCTAGAGATATTATTAGATTCAAAGGTATTTATAAAGAAAATTCTTACATTAGTCTTGGTTTACCTCATATATGGGATGAGAATGGTGATATGTATAAGAAGGATGAGTACAAATCCAATATATTAACTCAAAAGAGAGATGATGTTGCACAGTTTGATTATTTAGAAGGAATCGTAATTGGTGATGCAATGGTAGACACGTTGAAAACAGAGTTTGAGATATGGATAAATCTTAAAAGCACACTCAATTTAAAGATTAAATCTCATATCTCATGAGAATATTACTAATGTGGAAATAATATTAGAGTACTTAAGGGACCACCAATTCCCAATGGGTAATTTGTGGCATTCATTTTCTAAATACCTTTTCACTTTGTTGTCTAGTTTCAAGTTTCCAAAGGGCATCAAAGGAGTGAAGTTTGTTATTGAAGTGATTCAAGATAATAGTTTTTGTATTCATGAACATATTTTTTAGATTCACTCCCTCTTTTGTATTTATCGATCTCTGTATTCATTGGACATTGTATCGATTGTATTTCATTTCCATCCAACCTTGATTTTTCTATTAGAAGTTTGATTACTTGTCAATTCAATCTCCATGGTTATAAATATTTTTCAAATGATTTTTTCATATTGTCAGGTATTTTTTATGTTTCTAAAATTTTCTCTATATGGGTTCTTGGTTTATTTGGGTTAGACATTGCTTATTAAAATCTATAGAGTGGAACGATGCAAGTTTTGTCCCTTTTTTTGAGAAATTGGATGCAACCATGCCCTATGCCCCAACTGCATAGGGGTGAAACTTGGAACGAAGTTTAGCTTGGGTAATTCTTTCCCATTGTCATTTCCACCTATTTTCTTCACTATGCATTCGTGATTCGTCCAACGGGATCCTTACAAACATCTTTTGCAACATTTGCATTCGTGATTTGCCCAATGGGATCCTTATATGAATGGGATGCTGTTAATTTACAGGTATGTACAGAATTTTGCACTGTGGATTGGATTTTCAAATATGTGTAGCATTTTGTATGTGGAGAACAAAGTTAGATGTAAGGTTTTAACTTTCCACAGCCAAATTGTTTTAAATTTGTAATGCATTATGCGACTAGTCTATGGAGAATAAGTATCGAATGACCCACACTAATGAACCAATAAAAAGTCACACTTCCTAGATTGTACAACCTCACTGCCATTTTTCACAATATTCAAACCTTGAATGGTAGAATTCTGTAGATAATATGGAATGGGTCGTGTAAAAAATTAACACCAACCTTAGATGTTATTCCTACGGCATGTTATCTCTCCTTCTTTTCCCAATTATGTTTCATCTCAATGCCATATTCGAAGATTGATACTGTTGTTTAGACTTCTCTTCTCTCTTATGGTCATATATCCATCTTCTTCATCGACTTTTTCCCATGTTACACTAGATCTTCTACAAACCCATCTACAAACAATGTCTAGAATTGGTATAATTGATAAAACAAGTGATTTCTTCATATTGTTAGTTTTTTTGTCTTTCTGTTTTTTAAATTTATTCTATATGGATTCTTGGGTTATTTAACTAGTCCATATTAATATAAGATTGCTTATTAAATTTTATAGAGAGTAACAATGCAAATATTGTCACTATATTAAGAAATTTGTAAAACTGATAATGAAATTTTGATGTACTATTACATTTTCAAATGAAAAGAATGATTTATTTATACATGTCAGCATAGGATCCAATATCTCATAGCCCTTCAAAGCAGGGTATTTTTTAAGAATTCTAATATTATACTTAAGTGTAGTATCCTAGGCGAATATTTTGGATTGAAAAAACAATGTAGATAGGTAGGCGAAAATCAAATATGAAGCACACAATTTACTATTGAAATGTGTAATTTTTGGCGAATATTATGATAAAAAAACACATTTTATATAAATATAGGCGATATTAGAGACTAAAAATGACCAAATAGCGAATTTATTTTTTGAAAAAAAGCCCAAAAAATAGCCAATTGGCGAAATTTCGCCCCTAAAAATTACCCTGCTTCAAAGTGAAACGAGACCCTACACTTGATTATATCGGTGAGCCCTAGCAGTAAATCTGTCCCATCAGTCAATTCAAAGGTCGGTCAGGGTAAGGTCTCGGGTAAGGTCTTTCACTCGTAATGTCATATAACCCTCTTTCAAGTACTTTGATATTTATTTTCGACGGTTGTGGAGATTTATTCCTATCTATGTTGAGGTTTTTTGTTCATTTTTTGCTTCTTTAAATCGGATCTTCTCTTGTTCCTCATTGTTTGCCGAAAATGATGTATATCTTAGCTCTATCTTCGACGGTTTCTCCCTCAACTGACCCTCCTCCTCCTTTGGTTGTTGAAGGTTCAGACAAGGGCATGCACAGGATTCCGACCAGTTCTCTTCTTAGTGGCAGTGAGCTCCTGCACAGGAAGCTTTCCTACAACATTTCTTTAGTCCTATCTCGTTGTTATAGAATGGAAGAAGGTAGCAGTTGTGGCCCTGTTGGAAGGACTAGCAACAATGGTGTATACAGTCCAAGAGTGGAGTAGTTGGAAAAGAAGATAACAGATATTCGACAGAAGATGGAGGGAAAATGAGACAAAGATGACTTGGAATCAATGGAGAAGAGAATCAGGGACACCATCGACCGCAAGTTCGAAAATAATAATGACGAACTGATTGAACGGATGCGAAGGCTCCTTATCGAACACAACGTAGCCACCTATAATGTCCCCATTTTGACCCTTAGGATATATTGGATTTTATGTAAACATTGTACATATGTGATGTATAATTCCTAGCGTGGAGCTCAAGGCCAAGGCCGCGCTATTGAATGCTTAGCTTTAAGAGGCAAGTATTTGACATTGTGTTATCCATGTGCTATTAAGCCATGGGAATTGTAAAAGGATGTAAATATCATGTAATAAAAATACTAAGGGGTTGGAGATGGATGCAAATAAATGAGGGGGAACTATGTATCTACTACGGAGAGGTGAGGGGGTCGTGGGATTGAACCATAGGATACCATATTTCATCTTTAGAACTACTTTGACTTGTCCTAGCTACCATTTATTTCTGTTATAAGGAAGTATTGCAGAGAACTGATCATGACGTTGATGGAGTGTGGGAAATCCTGAAATTTCGGATGGCAGGGTATGGGACTCTAGTTGCCTTGACCCAAAATCCACTCTACCTCCTCGGAATTCGTATTCCATGATCCCCATTCCATTATCGTTGAGCAATCGGATTTGGATTGGGGGGGTGTCAAGCAGTGAAGGAGATAGAACCATAAATCATAATTTGGGAGAGAGCCATGATTTGTAGTGCCTAGATCGCTCAAAAATTGGCATGATAAGGGAAAACACATTGGGGAATCCATTAACCCAAACTTGGGGGGTGATTTGTGAGTGTGACATGCCCGAAAGCTATAGAGAAACCCATATATGTTAGCCAGAAATAGTAGAAGTGCGACAAAGCCTTTCGATGGTAAGTTTGAGGAGATCCAAGCGTGGATGACACAGTGTGAAAGAGAGAGAAGAGGTTGGAAACTCTTGATAAACCCGATGAAGACTGTTTGATTGAGTTAGTAGCTTTGTGGTTGAGGTCACTAGCTTAAATTCCTCCTCCCTTATCTCTTGGCATGCTTGATAAACCCAACTATGTGTTGGATTAGTATGATTGTTGGTGTGAAACCAAAGTTGTGAGCAACCTAGGTAGTTCCTCCTTAGTGGATACATAGCCCCATCTCGGGGGTGGTCTCTGAGTGCTGAAATACTACAGGATGGGAAGAGACCTATGGTTGGGTTGGAATTTCATGTTCCAAATTTGGCATTGGGTCACAATGGACTAAGCAAATCAGTCCTATTCATTAGAGTTTGTCAAATTGATGCTAAATGTCAAATAATTGCCAAGGAGGAAAATTACTAGTTTCCTAGGTTTGGGGTGGAAGCTTTGGGATTTTGAATAATGGGGATAATAAATGATGTTGGAACATTAGGATGGCATAAATATTCAATAAAGGAGATAAATAAATATATACAAGTTAAAATCAAACTGTCATTTGATCATGAAGACACATGAAGGAAGTGGGACCCACACAAGCTAGAATTTATGTGCCACATGGCATCCTCTTCTTGCAATTTCGAATCCATGCGAAGCCTAATGTTCTTGGGATGAGTTATAAGGTCAATAATACTTAGAATGAGTCAATGAGGTCGAAATATAGAGGAAGAGTAACTCCCATGGAAGAGGAAGAGGAAATTTGGAGCTAGTGAGACACTTGGGCTACATTCCCTAGCTCTATGACAACAATGATGAAGATGCTATGACACCTATGACACAAATTAGAACTAAAGGCTGACATATGACATATATGACATGCCAGGGCTAAAAATAGACTCCAAGAGAGCGCTCAAGGGTGTTAGGGAAGCTAATGTTCTTCCACATGTGATTTGGTGGAAGTGGGAGACTAGGAATTGTTGTACAAGTGGCGTTCTTTGGAATATCTTCCCAACTTGAGTTGGCATGAGTCTCTTGGAAGGAATTCGACCCATGGAGGAAATTAGAACTTTACAAATGTTAAGAACAAAGAATGAAACCAGCTTTTGATCATTTGTATAATTTTCAATTTCATTTGTGAAGAGGGAGAGCTAGTGGATGACTAGTTTCTTGCGTTAGCCAATTTCGAGGGTGAAAGATTCCCATCCAAGTTGGTAATTGGAAAGGCCATTCAGAACATTAATTTGGATATTTAATGGAGTATTTATTAGCAGGTGTAAGCTACAAGGCATCTCATGGTTTCTTCTATTACAGCTCACTCCTTCAACCATTTCCATTTTTTATGGCATATTCTTGATCCTGGAGGGAGGGCGTTTTTGGTGAGCTATTGTACTCTTTGGTGGAGATTCTAATGCCCCATTTATTTTTTAATATGAATTAAATACTCTGTTCTTCATATCCAGAAAGTTTCAAGTCTAAATTCCAAGTAGAAATGTATAAATCTCATTTTTAATGAAAGAACAGTGCCATTTCCCCACTACCTTGTTGTGAACCAATGTAATGCTGATGATTTCAAATGAATGGATGATTATATGATACATTTGTGATTAATGGACTGCCATGGATGTATTTTACAAGTTTCATGTACTGTACTTGAGTATTTGAAGTATTTTTACTCAATTTAATTGTATTGGGAGAATAAATAGTGTCATTTCCCCAAGGGTCGAATGGGTGATTTTTGTAGCTAAATGGGAGAGGGTTGGAACAGATATAATAATAAATTAATTGTGCACATAAGACATTAATAACATAATTAATACATTCCCTACATTTTTTCAGAAATTTGAGTGGGTTTGGAGGCATTTGGGAAGCCATTTTCAGTACTTACCCCATGGGGATTTGAACCCCAAATTACTAGTAAAATTGCAAGCTTGGTCCAAAATATTAAGAGAGTTTTCAGAGGTATTTTTGTGTCCATATCTCATCCCTTAACATCATATTAAAGTCCTAATATCATTCATACACCTTCCTTGAATATTTGAAGGCATTTGTAGTCAATTTGAGACCTAGAGACCAATACTAGTCAAAGAGAAATTACTAGTAAAGTTCCCTACATTTTCAAGAATTGAAAGAGAATTTGCAGAAGTATTTTAAAGGTCCAAAAGAATCCATGAAACACATATTGATGTTCTAAAATAATCCATATACCTTCTCAGAAGATTTGGGAGAAATTGGAGCAATTTGGGGACCTAGAGCTCAAAACTAGTCAAAGGTCTAACTAGAAAAAAAAGTGAAAAATTGTCATTTTAATAAAATTCCTAACAAGGGACATTACAGTTGTATCAGAGCATGGTCCTTGCACCTGTGAATTAATATCATACATTGAAGAATAAGTTGCAGCCATGTCTTACTATTATGAGGAATCCTATGAGTACAATTCTTATGAGGAATATGCAGATGTTTATGAGCAATATGAAGTAGAATGTGAATGGTTTGAGGAAGAGGTGCCATCATGCAACAATTCTTACAATTTTAGGAGGAATGAAGATTATGATTATGATTATGACCCTATGTATGATAAATATGAGTATGTCACACCACCAAAGGATAATTATATGGATGAGTTACAAAGATGGAGAGAAACATATAAAACCTTGCCCCAATAATATAAAAAATATCAAACATATTTTGCTTCGAAGGAAGATGCACAAAAGGCAATGTCTTTTGAAGACTATGCTCATGCGTTTTTTGCAAATAGGCCCAAACATGAAGATGTAGAGTTAGTAAAGAAAGGTTTATGCCCTTCTTGTAAAGATCCTTGGAGTGAGTATCATACATGTGTGAGTGAAATGATGTCCTACTTGAGGAGAGATTTTGGGAATTCTTCAAAAAACGATTCCAAAGATATTGATCATAAGGAAAACAAGGGGAAAAATGCATCAGATTGCTTGAAGGAGCAAAAGGAAGATACATCACAAGAGCATGAATGAGATTCTATTGAAAATATGGAAGATTATTTCGAGACACCTTCTAGCTTAGACATGAACCAAAGAGTATCTACTGATGGATGCTTAAACTATGAAGGAGTACCTATTGATGGGTGCTCACACCTCTATGTTGGTGACATAGAGATCACTTTTGAAAGTGTTGTTGCAAGCCCAAGTTCCATTAAGGATGATAATGAAGACCTTGTAGCAGTTGAAGAAGAACCAAGATCAACTTCCCCATCACCACTTGAGCTTCATGAAGTTGGTCCAAGAAAAAATGAAGAAGATGAGGAGGTTCATTTGCAAGAGCCTCATTTTCTTGAAGGGTCCTTAAAGATGAATGAAAAGAAGATCCAAGATTCCCTCAGCATTCTCCATGACACTCAAGCATTGGCGTCAAATTATTGTTGGAGAGATACTTCATTGGAGGAAACATCATTCCTTGAAGACATGGAGAAGATTCAAAGAGAAATGTGCCACATCAAAGGTAATTTCATGTCTTTTCTTTTTGATAGAAACCATTTGTTTGATCTTAATGAATTGTTACATGATGCATACATGAAGAATAATGAGGATAATCATAAGCTCACAATTCAAAATGAGCAACTTCTTGAAAAGTTGCAAGATACTTGTTTTTCCTCCTATGTTTCATATTGTCAAATGGTAGATTGTTTGGAAGATTCTCATGACATGGTAGATCATGAGAAATGTGGAAATTTGAATGTTCTTGATGTGTTTGAAGATGAACTTGAAGAGATCCAAACACTTGATGTGGTGGAAGAGGAACTTGAATTGTCTCTTGATGAAGGTTATGCAATTTTTAAAGAAGAGCACGATTCCTCTACATTGGAACCAATCTATGACAAAGGTTTCACACTTTTGAAGGAGCTGCATGATACTACCCATATGGATCCTTCCCATGATGAAACTTCTGCACTTTTTGATCATTTGGGTGAGTTAGTTCATTCTCATACATCCTACAATTACATGCTTTGCAGCATTAGTCTCAATGAAGTATGGGTGAAAGGGTTTTTTTTATGGTGCCACATGAGGAGTATGGAACTCCTAGATTTACTTTTTATGATGACATGGTTGGAGCACATTCTTATTCACATTTACAGCAGCATCCTTTCTTACTTTATGATGATGCACATCTACATGGATGCACCTATGATATACATTTGAGTCACTTGAAGACTCATGGTTTTTCTTGCTCAACACTTGGTTCATTTGATGTTGGAGGAACTTCATCAAACACTTGGGTGAATAAATTTATGATTGGAGAACATTTTTTTTGGCAGCCACATACTTTGATATATCTTTATTATTCTCACATTCATGGATGTATGGGTGAGACTTCTTTGAGTCCTTTGAAGTCGCCTTGTTTTTTCTAATCATTATTTGGTTCATATTTTAGTGGAGATTCTTCATTCACTTCTAGGATGAAAGAATACATGGATGAATATTTTGATGCATATCATATTCTTTTGGAGCAGCATTATAGGACATTGGATCCTCACGTATGTCATTGGAACAGATTTGATGGGTCACTTGAACATTGTATGCACTTGGAAAATGGTGGTTTACTTGCTTTGAGGTATAAGCACTTTCATGACTCTTTGATGCAGCATCTCCTTGATGTACATTTTCATTATGGTGTTATGTACTTTGATGATATATATTTTGTACTCATTATGTTTGGAAGAATGCATACAAGAAAATGGGATCCAAGAATCCTCTTATCTGATGGTATGGGTTGGAGAGCACTCTTAATTGTTGGGGTGCAATACAAGCAATGGGACCCTGGAATAATTTTTATCTCATTGGTTTCAAATTTTTTGGGGAAACAAGCAGTATGGGAGATGGATTTCCCACTTAATAAAGTGATTTTTATCATAGTAGTGCAGCAACAAGCATGGTGGTTCCTCTCTAAAATATTCATGGAACCTCAAAGACTCAAGGTTGGGAAATTCAATGGCAACTTCAAAGAATTATACAAAAAGTAGGTTCTTCAACACCCATGTTTGAAATTACTTAAGGACAAGCAATATTGGGAAGGGATGATTTTTCATGTCCCAAATTTGGCATTGGGTCACAATGGCCTAAGAAAATTGGCCCTATTCATTAGATGTTTTCAAATTGATGCTAAAGATCAAATAATTGCCAAGGAAGAAAATTACTAGTTTCTTGGGTTTGGGGTGGAAGCTTTCGGATTTTTGAATAATGGGGATAATAAATGATGTTGGAACATTATGGTGGCATAAATATTTAATAAAGGAGATAAATAAATATATAAAAATGAAAATCAAAGTGGCATTTGATGATCAAGATACATGGAGGAAGTGGGACCCACACAAGCTAGAATTTATGTGCCACATGGCATCCTCTTCTTTCAATTTTGAATCCATGGGAAGCCTAATGTTCTTGGGATGAGTTATAAGGTAAATAACACTTGGCATGATTCAATGAGGTCTAAATATAGAGGAAGAGTAACTCCCATGGAAGAGGAAGAGGTAATTTGGAGCTAGTGAGACACTTGGGCTAGATTCCCTAGCTCTATGAAAACAATGATGGAGATGTTATGACACTTATGACACAAATCAGACCTAAAGGCTCACATATGACATGTATGACATGCCAATACTAAAACTAGACTTCAAGAGGGTGCTCAAGGGTGTTAGGGAAGCTAAGATGCTTCCACATGTGATTTGGTGGAAGTGGGAGACTAGGAATTGTTGTACAAGTGGCGTTCTTTGGAATCTCTTCCCAACTTGAGTTGGCATTAGTCTCTTGGAAGGAATTCGACCCATGGAGGAAATTAGAACTTTATAAATTTGAAGAACAAAGAATAAAACCAGCTTTTGATCATTTGTAGAATTTGTAATTGCATTTGTAAAGAGGGAGAGCTAGTGGATGACTAGTTTCTTGCCTTAGCCAATTTCGAGGGCGAAAGATTCCCATCCAAGTTATTAATTGGAAAGGCCATTTAGACCTTTCATTTGGAGATTTAATGGAGTATTTATTTGTAGGTGTAAGCTACAGGGAATCTCATGGTTTCTTCTATTACAGCTCACTCCTTCAACCATTTCCAGTTTTGATGGCATATTCTTGATCCTGGAGGGAGGGCGTTTCTGGTGAGATATTGTACTCTTTGGGGGATATTATAATGCCACATTTATTTTTTAATATGAAGTAAATACTCTGTTCTTAATCTCCAGAAAGTTTCAGGTCGAAATTCCAAGTAGAAATGTATAAATCTCATTTTTAATGAAAGAACAGTGCCATTTTCCCACTACCTTGTTGTGAACCAATGTAATGCTGATGATTTAGAATGAATGGATGATTCTATGATAAATTTGTGATTAATGGACTAACATGGATGTATTTTACAAGTTTCATGTATTGTGCTTGAGCATTTCAACTATTTTTACTTAGTTTAATTGCATTAGGAGAAGAAATAGGGCCATTTCCCCAAGGATCGAATAGGTGATTTTTGCAGTTGAGTGGGAGAGGGTTGGAACAGATATAATAATCAATTAATGGTGCACATGAGACCTTAATAACATCCTTAATACATTCCCTATCTCTGTTCATAAATTTGAGTGGGTTTGGAGGCATGTGGGAAGCCATTTTTAGTACTTCCCCTAGGGGGATTTGAACCACAGGGGCTTCACTCAATAAACTGCTATCATAGTACGTTTGTTCATGGCATATGAAACAATACCCATAATTTCACTAAATATTGGAAAATACCTTCCAAAATCATTTTTTTTAAACCCCCTCCCAATATGCCTTCCCAATTTAAAAAAATCCCTATTTTCACTATATATTGTATGTATCAATTTTTTCATTGAAATTTTTTATACCCCTTTATATTTCTACCTAGTATATTGATATGATACCCCTCTTATGACCCCAAATGCATTCTACAATGCACCTTGCTTCTTTCGATGTATATTGTGGATGCACATTATTTCACCTACAATGCAATTACTCAACCACATATCATTATGATTTGCAACATCTAATGGTCTAATGAAGAGATAGAAGATCACTTATTGTATGTCATTAGACCCAATGCACATAGTAAAACATTTAGATTGCATGTTGCAGTTTCCCAATCGTTGACTAAGCCTGTTGTGGGCTAGGTATCCAAGCCCTCGGGGCCTGTAACAAGCTCTAGGAGGCTGACTAAACCTCCCAAGGCCTGTAATAGGCACAAGTGGTTGGGTATTCAAGCCCCCAAGGCCTATCGAGATCCTATAGCAAGCCCTGGAGGCTTAGAGACTCGCAAGGCTATTGGTAACAATTGGTTGAGTGCTATTTGTAACAATTGGTTGTCAATGACCACTATCTCTCGACTATGATCGACTGGAAACCCACATCACCACAAAACCCCTAGCCTCAAGCATGCCTCAAGATGCGATTTTCCTACGTACTGGTAAGCTCGAGCCTTGCCTCAACCGATTTCTCGGCCATGATCCCACCATCTCCATTTGGAGGATATTTGTCAGTTCGCCCATATAAAAAAGACCCCAAAGTATTTTTTTATTGTTACATTAAATAAAAAAACCCTTTGCCCCTTAATATATAAGCAATATAATTTTTAGGTTTTCATGAATATTTAATAATGCAATATGAATGAACGTGATATTATATTGCCATCTAGTGAAGCCCCGGTGATTTGAACCCCAAATTACTAGTAAAATTGCATACTTGGTCCAGAATCTTAAGAGAGTTTGCAGAGGTATTTTGGTGTCCATATCTCATCCCTTCACATCATATTCAAGTCCTAATATCATTCATACACCTTCCTTGAATATTTGAAGGCATTTGTAGTCAATTTGAGACCTAGATACCAATACTAGTCAAAGGGAAATTACTAGTAAAGTTCCCTACATTTGCCAGAATTGAAAGAGGATTTGTAGAAGTATTTTAAAGGTCCAAAAGCATCCATGAAACACATATTTATGTTCTAAAATCATCCATATACCTTCTCAAAATATTTGGGAGAAATTGGAGCAATTTGGGGACCCAGAGCTCAAAACTAGTCAAAGGTCTAACTAGGGAAAAAAGTGAAAAATTCCCATTTTAATAAAATTCCTAACAAGGGACATTACATGGAATGTTGCAATCCATAGCCAGTTTCTTGGTGGTTTCAATTAAATATAATTGTTTCTTGCTGCCATTGTTTATGCCAATTTATATACAGGAATGATCATTTGTTTATGTCTGAATGCATGGATTGATCCAGTTGTTTAATGGAATAGAATACTGGTACTTATGTTTTTATTATGACTATGATGAAAGGATGGTATATGCATGCTGTGTGTGTGTTTAATGTGGTTTAATTCAGTTTTGTTTTTCCTCCATGTGTTTTATTTATATGTAAATTGTTCATTGATGAATAGGGATGAGTTTTGTTGAGGCCCTGGATGTGCATAATATTCAATTAGGGATTTGGGGAGGAAATAGACACCCCCTTGTGGTGTTCATGCTTCCCCCTGTGGATCAGATGAAGGAAAGGGATATGACTGAGTTGCATATGAGCCCTTGCAGAGTATTAAGGAGGAATGGAGGAATCTTGGGGCCACATTTTAGGTGGGATGAAGGATAGGATTAGAGTCATCAAATGCGGCATAGGATCATGTATTTTCATAGGGCTCGCTGAGAGATTTCCAATGGTACCAATTTTTCCCAAAATAGACTTGGGAGGAGAAAGTTATGAGCTAGAGAAGTTGTGCAGTTGGGATTTTGACTTTCCGAACCTATAATGCGGATTGTGGATTGCATAAGTCAGAAGGGTGATTCTATGGATTTATGTGTGGTTGTTATGACTTTTGACACCCACAACACAGATCACGGATTGTGGAAGTCAGAAGAGTAAATATACTGGAGTTGTGAAATGGTGGTTTCGAATTCCGACTTCTGCAAGGCAGTGCGAATTGCGGAAGTCGGGGGAGTAATTTGTCGAACTTGAGAACTTGGGGTTTAAGAATTCCAATTCCCACAAGGAGGTTTGCGGATTGAAGAAGTCATAGATGATATTTATTCGGAACAGATAATTGGTGTTCCGATTTTTGATTTACGACTTTCGATTGCGGATTGCGGATTGCAGCGGTGTAAAAGTGCAGAGTTGCGGATAATTTTTGGAAGAAAAAATTTATCAGGCTTGTTCCCCCATCACTCAAAAGGGCACTGAGGGGATCATGTACATGACATAATGATATTAGAGCCCAAGGTTGTAGCACTAAGGTTGCTTGGGCCAAATTTTGAGTTACAGGTAGGTAACCAGAACTTGAGTGAAGTGCACGGGCATACAATGTGCTTTGAAGGACTCCATATGGAGTTGGAATTGAATAGATTACCATGTTGATAAAAAGGGAAATTCTCACCTTAAAATATTTCTGTTGATAGCATCGGAGTTGTATGCCTATAAAGTAACAAGTATAAATGTTATACATAGGTGTATGTATTGAATTGCTTTTTGGTGAGAAGATCATAGCTAATAACCCCTTTTGTGCTTGGTAGAGAAGCCATGAATTGGACCAGCTATGATGTGGAATAGGAGTTCCATGCTATGATGAGGAATTGGAAAGGGAAAACTCATTAACTCTTCTCTTGCTAATATAACTATATTTTCTGAGTTATATATATATGAAATTATGGCATAGGAATGTTTGAAAATGCAAGAGATTAGGTAGTTACAATGCATATTCATAGTAGGCATATTAAGAGATAATGCATATTGCATGTAAAATTATATGTGCTTGCATATGGTATTGCATATTGATAAAATTTATTAATATGCACATTGCATTTCAATTTGAATGCACACCTAACAAGGATTCAAATCCACTAAAGGGATTGCGGGAAAATCTTATGCTGCATGCCTGTGATTCTTGCAATGTTGCACAATGTTATGGAGAAAATATTTTTGAGATGCCTTGCTTACACTTTGCTTGAGAAATGACAAAACTGTTGTTTCTGGTGGTTCTTCATTTTACCAAGATGATATCCTAGATACCATGGTCAACATAACATATCCAAGTTTGTTGGAAACCACAACAAAAAGGACCAAGATAATAGAAGCATCGTTGAAGATGTTGATGATGATATCGCATATGACTAGCATCCTTGTGAAGAAAGGATGGAGCACAAATCCATGATCAAGAAGATGGTGGAAGGATTGTGTAGCCCTTGGTAAGAATCCAACTGATCAGCTAACATCATATATGTTGATGGAATCCATGCAGGTAAGGTTTTATTTATACTAATTGCACAAATGTTGAGAAATAATGGGTAAGAATTCCTTTAACCATGTTTTAAATCATCATAAAATGGTATGCATGTAATAGTGAATGCATTTATCTGAATGACATCCCACAGGGTATGGTGGGGTATGTGGTAGGAGAGGAAATGATCCTCATAACATGTGATTGTTTAAAAATTTTGAATGCATCCATAAGAAATAAGAGCATGCCATGTGTGAAACCATGAGGATGTTTGGTTGTGAAGCCTACAGTGCTCAACAAGTATCCCATGAACTCTATATTGGTGTTTATTTTGGATGAAATCTCTTTGGAAACAACCATGAGTGGGAGAACTCTTGAGGTGTTGTGTTTGGGTGAAGGAGGAAGGAACCCAATTAGTGAACCAAGTAAATAGGGAGATGGTTGGGTATTGTGTTGAAGCATTGACTAAGATGCCCAACTTACCATGGTAAGAAACCTGTGTAGGGGCAAGAATGTTTAGATCATTGTTGTAGTGCATTGAGTACACTAAGTAAATGTACATTAAAAGATATTATGTAAATATTGTTGATTATGCATGCATATGTGTGGTTACATATATGTTAATATGCATTGTGTGGATGCATGGATATGGTGTACATTTCATGGAAATTAGATAATATTAGATGTAATGGTAGAATGGTTGAAAGTTCTAGATCCTTTCATGAGATGCAAGGAAATGATTGCATGAAGAGTGTGGTTGTGTTTGCTGGGCTACTAGAGTGCTATATTGGGAGGATAGAGTTGCATGAAGGGATATGGTTGTGTAATCATGAATGATGAAAGTTTTATTTGACGTCGTGTACATATGATGTGAATGTATCTTGCAATTTACTGTGATAAGGATGCACATAAAGTTGATGTATTTCATTGCATTTGAAATAATAACAACCGGTAGTGTTTGAATTATTGAGTACGATAATTCTGAGATCACTTCAGTGACTATTGTAACAATGAAATGATTATGTGCATGGATACTCACCAAGGTTTTGGCTGATTGAATTTCAGATTGGAGATTTTTCTAATATTGATGACTATTTGGCTAATCAAGAATTGTGTCATGAGGACATGTTGTAGGTGGATGTCTATGCTATGGGAGCAATCCTAAACCATAATGGACAGAGCGATACCACTTACAAGAGCCAAACAATATGAGGATGGCCTCATGGTTGAATAAACCAAAATTCATAATTGTAAATTCAGATTTGATCTTGATTATTAATATTGATGAATGTTTGGCTAATTGAGAAGTGTGTCAGGAGGAAACATTGCAGGAAGAGAAAATACATCTGCATAACAGATAATTATTTTCTGACCCTTGTTAAAAATATGCATGTCTGAGCATTGTGATTAATATATAGGGCATGTTTTTATTTTAGATTGCTTGAGAGTGGATGTTTTATTTTAGACTGCTTGAGTGTGATTAGGGCCTACATGACTCACATCAGAAAGGGGTGCACACATTTTGGGTGTTGTGTTGTGTTATGGTTGTTAACATTGACTACACCCTAAAGTGATGGATGCATTCCTGGTGTTTCAATATTAAAGAGTGAATTTGTATGAAGTATGTTATAATTTTATATTAGCAATACTGACGAGCTTACCTACCCATCTTGTGTTGTCAATTATTACACATGTAATTGGTGATGCATGCTAAAGACAAAAGTGAAGTGGGTGCGGAGGCTGGCGGGAGAGCGTGCAGATGCCGATGGCTCCACAGTAGAGCCTTGGCTTTGAAATAGATATGGTGTAGTTTCCTTCCATTGGCCTGTTAACCCAGACATAAGTGTTGGCTTGGAAATGGAGAGGGAAAACTAGGTATGAGACTGGTGTGGCACCATAATTGACTGGTAAATCGAGTCGGTGCACTGGTTGAGCATTGAATGTTATGGTGCAATTTCCTTCCATTGGTCTATTAACCCAAAAGGAAGTGTTGGCTTGGAAATGGAGAGGGAAAACCAGGTATTTGATTGGTTTGGCACCATAAATGCTTGGTAAATCTAGTCGGTGCACTGGTTGGGCATTGAATGTTATGGAGCAGCCTGCGTGCTGGCCAAACATTCATTCTTGTATCCACAGGCGATCCAAGGCTTGTAAAGCAAAGAATGATCATGTTGAATAACGTGAAGGAATCCAATACAGATAAGTATTTGGTTATCTTGCAGCTTCTTGCTTATTTCATATGAATACATGTGTGTACATGATTTTTAAACTCTTTTTTAGAGATAAACCCTATCAAAATGAACTTGACATGTGAATTGACTCAATGTGTGAGTGTAGGTGCTGTTGGAAGCAAGAACCTTGAAGGAATCCTAACGATGCATGTGGACATGTGACTGTCCTAGAGAGCTCAGTAGGAGTAACAATGGAAGTGGTGCTAGTGGACTTGTGTGGATCCTAGCAGCCAAAGGTTCTGTAGGAAATCATGGGGAAGGGTTCCCTGGTTGAGAAGCCTTGGAAAGACCTTAGACACTAAGTATCAACGCGAAAACAAGGAAGAGGCGAGTCAAGCATTCACATTTGAAGTGAAAGAGACCAAGGAGCATAGAACCACAGTTGTGGTGGCACTTTGGATTGGGACAAGATTAAGAGGGGGAAACTCTTACTCTTCTCTTTCCCTTTTGATTGATGCATTTATAAACAGAAAATTGTTGAATGCATGTTATGTCTGAAAGTTGATTATGTTTATCTTGATTGAAATAAATGGTGAATGGTGAATTAGTTAATTCCATGTGGAAGGATGAACATGAATGAGTTCATTTGTATGTCAGACAAGCATGAAATGTGTGGAAGTCTCAAGGAAAAAACATGAAATTTCCATGTCAATTGGGCAAGTGACTGACATATCTTAATGCTTATGTTATGCCTAGCCTAAAAAAAATTGCAATGATGAATTTCAAAGGTGAAAGGTAAATCAATTGCTTGCAGTTATTACAAGAAAAGTGTTGCCAGTAAGCAAAGTGTGGACAGTTGTGCACATTGACTATGGAAGCAGACCAAAAGCTATTGGATTTGGCTGAAAATATTCTTCAAACAATTTCCAAGACCCAAGAAAATCTTGGGGAAATGCTCAAGCTACAAAAGCAATAGAACGAGATGAAACACAAGGTTTTGTAGAACTCTATTTGTCTGCAAAATGAGGTAAAGGGCATTCTTGAAGCTATCAGCAGTGGAAAGGACATCATGTTAATGAAGAAGTAGTCACCCAATCAACCCATTAAGAAACTCTCAAGGCTAGAAGAATCAAGGGAAATGGAGCAGGTAAAGAAAAATCAGCGACTGAAATGTTGGGAATGTGGATAAAATCATTGCCTTCGTAACTTCTCAACAAATGACAACAAGAAGAATTGTAACCATAAAGTTTCTAGACTTGTGGATCGGCTGGAAGGTAAAGAAAAGGAAGAGATTGTTGTAGAGCTAGAAGGTCAAAGGCAGTAGGAGCAACCTGTAGTAACCAAAGGACTTGGTCCTGGAAGTTCAAAGTAAAAGATGAAATGCAGGACAAACCTTCCACATTTTTTGAATTTTGGACATGTGTAAATTGTGTATGTATTCCTAAGTAAAGGAACACCGAGGACGGTGTTATTCTAAGGGGGATGGAAATGCAATGTCCCCATTTTGATCCTTAGGATATATTGGCTTTTATGTAAACATTGTACATATGTGATGTATAATTCCTAGCGTGGAGCTCAAGGCCAAGTCCCTGCAAGTGAATGCTCAGCTTTAAGATGCAAGTATTTGACATAGTGTGATCCATGTACTATTAAGCCATGGAAATTGTAAAATGATGTAAATATCATGTAATAAAAATACTAAGGGGTTGGCTATGGATGAAACTAAATAAGGGAGAACTATGTATCCACTAGGGAGAGGTGAGGGGGTTGTGAGATTTAACCATAGGCTTCCATATTCCATATTTAGAACCCCTTTGACCTATCCTATCTACGATTTATTTCTGTTGTAAGGAAGTACTTCAGAAAACTGTTCATGAATTTGATGAAGTGTGGAAAATCTTGAAATTTCGGATGGCAGGTATGGGACTCTGGTTTCCTTGACCCACAAGCCACTCTACCTCCTGGGAATTCATATTCCCCGATCCCCATTCCATTATGGATAAGCAACTAGAGTTGGACGGGGGGGGCAGCTAAGTAGTGAAGGATATAGAACCAGAAATCGTGATTTGGGAGAGAGCCACAATTTACAGTGACTAGATCGCTCAGAAATTGGAGTGAGAAGGGAAAAATCGTTGGTGAATCCATAGACCCGAACCTGGGGGGTGGTTTTTGAGTGTGAGACGCTCGAAATCCATAGATAAACCCAAATCTGTTAGCCCGAAATCACATATGCGGGATAGATCCTTTCAGCCATAACCTTGAGGAGATCCAACCGTGGATGACACAGCGTGGAAGAGAGAGCAGAGGTTGGAACCGCTTGATAAACCCAGTGAAGACTGTTTGATTGAGTCTATAGCTTTGTGGTTGAGCTCACTGGCTTAGCTTCCTCCTCCCTTATCTCTTGGCATGCTTTATAACCCCAACTGTGTGTTGGCTTATCATGACTGTTGGTGTGAAACCAAAGCTGTGAACAACCTGGGTAGTTCCTCCTTAGTGGATGCATAGCCCCAACTTGGGGGTGGTCTCAGAGTGTTGAAATACTATAGACTGGGTAGAGACCTATGGTTGGGTTGGAACGTTGCAGTCCATAGCTAGTTTCCTGGTGGTTTCAATGAAAGATAAGTGTTTCCTGTTGCCATTATTTATGCCAATTTATATACATGAATGATTGTTTGTTTATGTATGAATGCATGGATTGATCCAGCTTTTTAATGGAATAGAATATTGATACTTATGTTGTTATTATGGCTTTGATGAAAGGTTGGTAGATGCATGTTGTGTGTGTGTTTAATGTGGTTTAATTCAACTATGTTTTGCTTCCATGTGTTTTATTTATATGTAGATTGTTAATTGATGAATAGGGATGAGTTTGGTTGAGTCCCTGGATGTGTAGAAGCTTCAGTTAGGTCTTTGGGAAGGAAATACACACCCCCCCTGTGGTTTTCATGATTCCCCCTATGGATCAGATGAAGGAAAGGGCCATGACTGAGTTGCATATGAGCCCTTACATAGTAATAAGGAGGAATGGAGGAATATTGGGGCCGCATTTTAGGTGGGATGAAGGATAGGATTAGAGTGATCAAATGTGGCAGATGATCATGCAATTGCATAGGGATCTCCGATAGATTTCCAACAATATTGAGTTTTCCCAAATGGACTTGGGAGGAGAAAGTTATGAGCTAGAGAAGTTGTGCAGTTGGGCTTCCAACTTTCCAAACCCACAATGCAGATTTCAGATTGCGGAAGTCGGAAGGGTGATTCTACGGAGTTATGCGTAGTGGTTCCGACTTCTGACTCCCGCAATGTGGATCGCGGATTGTGGAATTTGAAAGAGTAAATTTAACGAAGTTGTGAAATGGTGGTTCCAATTTCCGACTTCTGCAAGGCAGATTGTGGATTGCGGATGTTGGAGGAGTAATTCGTCGAAGTTGAGAATTTGGGGGTTCCGACTTCCGACTCCTACAAGGAGGATTGCAGAATTTAGAGAGGACATTTCTTCAGAACAGAGAATTGGTGTTCCGATTTCTGATTTTCGACTTCCGATTGCGGATTGCGGATTGCAGACTGAATATCATTGCAGCTGTGTAAAAGTGCATATTTGCAGATAAGTTTTGGAAGAAAAAAATTATCAGGGTTGTTCCCCCATCACTCAAAAGGGAATTGAGGGGATCGGGTACGTGACAGCACGCAAGCTCAACGTGACGCTGAGAGAATCCCAACGAATTTGGTAGGTTCTGGACAGTCCCCTCCAACTGACAGGTCTCCCTCAGGGGGGAAATCAATGAAGATTGACTAAGTGAACCACGCGGCCCACCCACCACACTCTCTTGATATTTTCAAGATAACTTTTATTTTTTCATTTTCTATTAGTTTTTATATTTTCATTTTCTATTAGTTTAGGGGAGGGATTTTGTCCTATTTTACAAAGGCCAACAAGATACACCGTTAATCCCTTGCATGGTCCCACTTGCATAACCCGCACTATGTGTTCCAAGGTTAGACAAGGCATTGCCTATATTAACATTAAGTTTATTGAACTAACGATCGATGTGTGATATATATCTCACAAGTCCCACATCTACAAAGATTTCGATATTAAATCCTTTGCTGTGGGAAATCCTACCACAACTCACTCCGGAAAGAACTAACGATCGATGTGGGATATATATCTCACAAGTCCCACATCTACAAAGATTCTGAGATTGAATCCTCTGTTGTGGGAAATCCTACGAAACACATTCTGAAAATACATGAGCAACTTCTACGACATTTTTGATGTTGAGTGAATGAGTTACCATGCATTGCAATTTACAAACTTCATTCTAGAAACAGGGCAAATTTTGGTCAATGAAATGTGGTGAAAGAGCGGGATATTCCTTGCAGTTCACTCGAGGTTTGAGCGTGATATGCTAGCATTTTCAGGGTACTACTATGGAGGAGAATAAACAAATATCATTAATAATTATTTTCCCGAATTTCTACGTGAAGGATACTCTTTCAAATAAAAGGGAGTTGAAGCAATAGGAGGCAGGATGCATATTAGACTTGCTCCAAGTCATTTGTTCTTGTTCTTGTTGAAATATTGTAGATTATGATCACTATTTTATTTTTCTTTAAGAGTAAGAACTTAAAATTTGATTATGCTACTTACTCTCCTTTTGGGGGTCCATCTTTACCAATATTTTCACCAGTGATTTCATTATTCTGGTCATTTCCTTATTAGAAGATTAACATACGCATAACTTCCTTGAAGTCAGCATGTTGTTTTTGCAAGTGTTTTTTGGCACGATTGGTACATTTTTTCTTGGCGATGTGGGTATTTTAGGAGGCCGTGCATCTAACTTAATTAATGATGCCTTTTCTCATTGCACTAAGAGTAGGGAAGTGCTCTACAGTTCAGTATGAATGAGATGTTATGTAATGTTGTATAAAATAACAAGACTATACTGGTTATTTGTAACTCAAAGAAGGGAAAATTTAAGTGGGAAGCCATTAGTCACAAGTTACCATAGAGATTCAATTCATGGGAACAGTTGATTACGTTTGGTGCTCAAAGGGTCTGCAAAATATTAAAAATTTTAGATTCTCTACCAACACACATTGTGCAACGTACAAGAGGATTTACACCACAGAAATGGAGCAGTGATCATACTGCTTTAGCTTGTCAGCTCACATTTACACCAAATTCAACAACTAATGAAGATCACACAACAAAGTACAAATATTGGGTTCGAGTAATCGGAGTTGATGTACTTTCATTTATTTTCACTGGAAGCTTTCACTATTTTTTATTTCTCATTTCATACAAAATTTCTTGCAGAGTTTTGACATTGGTTGTTTATAGCACGAGATTATTTAAAGTTGCAGAGGGATGAGGAGGCTAAGATCTTGAGATTGAGCAATTCCTTGAGGTATATCAATACTTTCATTAGTCATTTCTGCCGCTGTAGAGGAACAAGGAGGCTAAGATCGTGAGACTGAGCAATTTCTTGAGGTATATCAATACTTTCATTAGTCATTTCTTCAGTTGTAGAGGAATGAGGCTGAGATCCTCAGAGTGAGCAATTTCTTGAGGTATATCAATACTTTCATTAGTCTTTTCTGCAAATGTTATCATGCAATGATGGAATAACCAGTGAATATGTGTGCGGAGATCAATCTTATCTCTCATCGTAGTGGATTCCTTCAAACCCAAGCTCACAATACCTACATTTTCTCTGTTTTGTTTGGCTATCCGAAACGGGCTTGAAAACGTATCGACAGATTGGAATCATGTATGATCCTGTCCTTTGTGGAGGCTAGAAAATCAATGCCATACCAATTTTGGTCGTATAAAGTCATCAAGTTTTATTTAAAAAACAAATTCTCTGCTGGTTGTTTTTACCTCGGTTTTGATGTGTTTTCTTCATGCATTTAATTTTCTATTACAACGCTGCCATATTATTACGATTTCTTCAAAAAATATCAAAATAAAAGTAAGTATAGACAAATTCAGTATCACCGAAACTATAATCTTCCTCATGTAATTGCATACCAAATAAAGAACGATCTGGAATCCACACAACACGATTGACTGATATACCAAGATCCTTTAGAGACAAAATCTAAATGCAGAATCTATTGAGTTATTTTACCTTTAATTTCTTCTCCACCTTATCCACTAAGAATGCTACCTTGAACAACTTCCCCAAATGAAGCAACTTCATCAGGGTTTACACCCTTGTTTACCTCTTCCCTCAAATAAATCCTTGAACAATTGTTGAAATTTAGGAATATATGGGCGCTACAATCAACAAGAACAATCTCATTACCATGATTGTCATTACTAATATCCTTTCCATGCTTCCTCTTGATTAATTAGATGAAATGTGCCATAATCCGTTGATCAAATCCCTTACATGCATATTAATGTACAACACAATAAGGTCAAAGCATAAAATCCTACAACACACATCAATGTTAACCGCCATGCAAGTAATCAAATTCATAATGCAAAGTTGCCAAACAAGGAAGTTAAGAATGACTACCTCTAAGATGGGTATCACTATTGGTAGCCAAAATATCAAAATCTCATTATCAATTGTCAAAATGTTGTGCTTTTTCAATGTCATAGAATGTCGTAGATTACAAAACCTATCAAACATTTCCCATCATTTGTATTGGTTTGTATCTTTCATCATTTTCATCACAAGCATGATACAAACTACCAAACACTTATTTAGCTTAAGTTCATTGGAATTTCCATGTATAACCTTCAAAAGCTCGAAAGCACAAAACTTAGCCTAACATCCGGGTAAGTTGAAGGGAGGGTTGGAAGAGTTTGCAGAGGAAAAAAGTTGAAGGAACTTATTGATGCCCATAATTTTAATGGAAACATGTGTATAACATGAAAACAAAATTAACAATATAACAACAATGACAAGCCCATAATTTTAATGGAAACATGTGTATAACATGAAAACAAAATTAACAATATAACAACAATGACAAGCTTGTTGACAAAATTGAATCAGATGAAAAAGAGATAATGGATGCAGCATTGAAGTAAAAAACCTTATAACAAAAGAATCCTAATTCTTACCCTCAACTTTCTAGTGATCTTACTACTGATCAATCGTGTTATTTCAATCACTACCAATTCAATTTCTCTCATGCCCCTATGATGTTTCCATTTTATTTTGTAAGGGCGTTGTATTTTAATGATCTTGCATAGATTTAGATTGGAGATGTCTTAGGTGCTTTTCATTGATATGTTATACCATGAAGGATTTTTACCTGTCCTACAGACAATTTTTGTTATTTTCTGAGCATTAGTGTAATAATTTATTCCTTATCTTTAATAATCGATTTCTATCAGTTTCCTTTGCATTTTTTCTATCAAGTGCCACATAGCCTTTCATATTTCATTACTTGTTTCATGTGCAATATAAACCTTTTCATTAGCATTAAATCCAAGTGCGGTCAAACATGCTATGTTAGTTCATCTGATCCAATCTATTGAATGATGAATCCCATGCTTCAATGTCTTTTACTCTGCACCATTTATGAGAAAATTGATAATTCACCTTTTATGATACATGTACAATAATCCAAATTGATCTTCAACATATACATGAATGCATTGTATTGTTTTAGATTTATAAAAAATTATAGATTAATTTATAATCCATTAGAAAATTAATAATTAATTTATTTAACTGGAGCTGAAGTCTAAGGTTTGAGAAATATGGAAGGGCTCTTGGTCGGGTACCTGAAGCAACAAGAAAAGTTTACTGAAGATTCTATGAAGTGCCAAGGAAAAAATGGAATTAATATGGATCCACGGTGGAATAAATTCAAGCACCTTTTCCCCATAAAACATTGAAAGAGAGAAAGCCCACAAGATCTCTGTGGCAAAAAATTATCTTATTACAAAGAAGGAACAATTGAGAGATGATGCCACAAATCTATTAATGCCAAAATAACAAGATTGAAAGATGATGCTACAAATCTGTTAATGCCAAAATAAGAAGATTGAAAGATGATGCCTGCGAAAATAGAATTGTCCCGCCGAGAAACCAAACATTGAAAGATATAATTGAAAGGACTGGTTGTGCAGGCACTGGCTTAAAGGGATAGAAATAAACATTAAATAACATATCAAACATAACTTATCATGTTTCAAAATACACTCAAATCAACTACTCCTTAGATTGACAACAATCGAAAACAGCATTTAGAAATCTTTAAAAATGCACCTGTAGTTCAACATAACCCATGTGCACCAAGGGGTGGGAAGCCTCCCCTTTTGGAATCATTACGATAAGAGGATTAGTTGCAGGAGATGGTGCACAAGCTCCATTCGGATGTCCACAACTATGATCAACAAACAATGTTTTTACCTTACAAAACCAATGGGAAATTGGGGCTCACCTAGCCGTAAATGGCCAATCATTTAGCTGCGCAGCTGCATATTTTCCAGGGAATTCTTTGCGTGCTTGAAATCCCACATGTACATGTTATCCATGTTGTACTGGACGAGGAACAGGTCCAGGTGCAGGTCCAGGTCCGACTTGTCGACTTGTCGAAGATGACCATGGATAGGACAGAGGAACGGTCAAAACCAGGCTTGTTCTTGGCCTTGTAGTTCAAGGAGGGTTTGAAGTAGAAGTTGAAGAACCGGGAACCCTAGATCAAATCCATCCACTGCGCACACTTGCATCTCCTTCCTTTGTCATCGCCGCGACCTTGGCGAGGTTTAGCAAGCCGTCGGTCTCATGGATCTGGGATGAGTCGAGGACTACATCCAGGTTTTCATGGCCGCCCAGGGCAGATTTTCTCGAACGAGAGTAGCAAATTGTTGTCTGCAAGCTTGCGTTGCTCATCCTCATCGGCACCAGAATCCATGGAGAGCACCGTCGAGGGCTTGTGGTGATTTCTTGTTGCATGACATCATTTTGCCAATAGTCACCTAAATCTAACCATTATCTAAATCTAATGTATTTTCTTTGAATTCATCTCAATATGGTCATAGAGGATATTGAATGGTGTCTTTCTAAACCAATCTTCTCTTGGAACATTTGTGTTGGAATTTCCTCCTCTCTATTACATGCCATAATTTGTAGGTGAGTGGTTATGGACATTTAACTAAAGATCACAATGTGCCATGCAAAACTTATAATATTAGGGATGATAATTAATTGTGATTGTTGTAATCCCCTTTAGCACAATGTACATCTCAAGGTTTCCATTTTGTTTATGAATTTAGCACATAGATAATTATGTTCAACAAAGATATATCAATTTTCATTACTATGTGACCATGCACAAATATTACACTAGTTCCATAGCTTCATGTGATTTTGGGTGGGTTGGTTAAAGCATTTAACATAGTATATTAATGCACACTTTTTTGTAATAGCTCACCAAATAACGAAATTGTTATGTGAAGCAATATTTTCCAAGGAACTAGAAATCTAATCATTTCTCTTTTTGTTCATTGCAACATATATCTTTGCAATTTCTTCATCATCTAAAATTTTAGGATGAGATTTTTAATAGTTTTCCATATACATTTTTATGAAGCTTATATAGCTTTATTGGTCAATGGGGTTGAATGATGAATATTCCAATACCCCTAGGGATTTGCATGGATTACTACCTAGAATTTTCCTTTAGGAGCCTTATTATAAAAAATTCGGTGGTGTATGTATTCATTCATTGTGTCAATATTAAGCAACCCTTATAATGCAATTTATAGTCTTACTACAAATTATAGGATATTGCATTGAATTGTGATGATTTGGACCTCAAAAAATAGACAGTGTTTGTTTTCTAAGGTTATCATGCAATAACCAACTAAGGTGTTAGGAGTTGTCCAAAAGACATAGGTGGTTGAACAAGTTTGTGCATTGGAACAAACTGATCTACATTGGGGCTAATGCGATATGTTGGTGTCAAAAGAAGTCTACAATAATGATGATAATATAATAGGTCTTTCTCTTGCTTGCATCATATATGTCATCAACATATGGCAATTTATCTATTTGTGTTTCCATGTATTGTGGAAAAAAAAGTGAATGTCTAGAATTGTTTTAACACATGCTCCTTTTGTGAAGGTTTTCACTAAGTAGAGAATGGAACTGTGATGCCCAAAAAGATACACTAATTACGGAAATGGTTTCACTAACATTAGAAACATAAGATCTCTCGATTCTTGGATAATATGATTTGCACGATGCTCTTGGTGTATGGCATGTATTTGTTGTTCCAAACCTAGAGTCAAGACAATGGTAGGTGCAAATGACTCTAAGTCACAATTGCAACACTACAAATTTTTCAATAAAGCACCTCTAATAAATAGCCAACCTACCTGCAGCCTTCGCTCACTCTACCAGTCCTTAAGAGAATCCCTATTCTAGTACGTCACTGCGTTACCTATTCTTTTTGTGAATTATCTCTGTGAGTGGTGATCTATGTGTGTTATTGTTGAACCCCTATTCTAGTACGTCACTGCGTTACCTATTCTTTTTGTGAATTATCTCCGTGAGTGGTGATCTATGTGTGTTATTGTTGAACCCCTTCTTATGTTGCATGCAGATAACTGTATTTTTCATTGGAAGGGCAGCTTATAGGTTGCTCACCTCTATAACAAAGATTCAATGCACTGCTCTCGTGGCAATTTTCATTGGTAAGTCTTCAGTGCGTAATTGTCCTGGGTTTCTGGGTCTCAAATGACTCTGAGATACCACCATTTTTTAATACATTCATCAACCATCCTTCCTGGCGTTTTCTTTTCAAATGGAAAGATCATCAGCAAACAAATTTGTGTGTCGATCGCTATAGGCCGCTACATCTTTATCTGGCTGGTGTTTTTCTATTGCCAGAAGTATAACTCTCCCCCTTTCTTTTTTCTGTCGTATTCTTCCTTTCCATCTTGTTTTCGGTTTCGATGCTTTGATTCAATCCGAATCTCAATACATCATTGCAGCTATGTGTTGTCTCTATTGTATCATATTGACTACCTTTGATTTTTACGTTGGATTTTGATATCTTTCATTTATCAAGCTAGATGTTGATATCTTTTATTGGTCAAACTCATCAATTAACCTCCTAATATATCTATCTCGCTCAACATATCTTTTATTGGCCAAACTCATCAATTAACCTCCTAATATATCTATCTCGCTTATAGACGTGATACATAATATGATCTCGATTGCTTTACAATCATAGTTGCAGAGAGTGAGATGCCTCACTCAAATCCATTCCTTCCTGGCATGTTTTGATCCTAATGTTGTTCAATGATTCATGGATAGTGTTGTCATAAACAATCACATTTTAGAAGCAACCATTTTTCTATCAGCTCAGAATGCTCTGATACTTATATTATGTACTGTAGTTGATATTATGTACACTGATGCCTGAAAAACCTGTTTGTATCAAAACACAATCGTCACCGCATCCAATTGAGGAATCTTGTATTGCATCTGTGTTTGCGTTGTTTGCTGGAGAAGAGATCGAGCATGAAAGAGGGTTCACATTTCTCTCAACAATATGGTTTGAAATTGACGCTAAGACTTCTGGTGCAAATTGATGGAAATCATTTTTTCGGTATGTATGGAAGCACTTCTTTGATCCTGAAGATTCTAGATACCTGAACTCGATCACCAGTTATGAAGCAGATGTACATATATGCAGGAGATTATCATGCTCTAGATAAGCCAGCTTCTTGCTTTCTATTGAAAGCGTAGTATTGATTTGTTCAAAACTCATTTGCATAGTGTTTTCAATAATTCTTTTGCTTTTTGAAATTAAGACTAAATTGAATTTGTAATAGTGTGCATTCTTAGGTGGTATCCAAAATTCCTTTTAACCTTTCAGTTTAATATTTCTTTTGCAAGAAACTCTTTGAAATTTACTTTTGTGTTTAAATAACCAAAACTAAAGAACTCTTTCATCTGCTATACACATCATTTAACACAATTTGGCGATCTACAATTTCTATAAATAAAAGAACTCTTACTACAGTTTACAAGTCATGCACATGAAAGTTGATATGTTCAAAACTCAAAACAGGTCATTATCTAAAGAATTGAGTCTCCTTGAAGAACAACATTTTGATTTTGGATTACAACAGTGAAAAAGGGAGCATCAAGCATATTCTTGTTCTGAATAAAATCAGAGAATTTGATGAAGATGCACTGCATAACGACACTAGAATAACAAATGAAGACCTTAAGGTAAATTAGGAACTTAAAAAAGCTGAAGATGAAGTCATTGAAAAGTCAAATAACATCATGAGAGATAATTAGACCAGTTTCAGGATGCATCTAAGATTATAGGATTAGTTTTAGGATGCATGGATAAGATTTTTAGATTTTGATAATAGCTTCTTCTATAAATAAATCTATATGGTTTAAGATATAAAAGGATCATGATATATTTTTTTTCATATTCTTTATTATAGCAAATCAATTAAATTTGTGAATAGAGGCTTTCTTAATAATGCTGATTCAATATTATTCTTAATATAAAAATCAAGAATAAAGAATAAAGATAATTTAATATTATTATGTAGCCAAAATCATCCCAGCCTATTTTGTTTATTTTCTTAAAACGTGAAAACTTGTCTAGTAAATGGGCCAGCATATGCTCTGAATCGTGCTAACAGATATCAAATATCAAAGCAGGAAAAATGATCAAAGTGAAATCTAAGATTGCATACAATGCTTGAAATGTCCATCAAATTTCAAAGCAGTAAAAATGATCAAAGTGAAATCTGAGATTGCATACAATGCTTGAAATGTCAGAGAAATTGTATATCGATCATCTCTGACATTTCAAACATTGTATGCAATCTGGAATTTCACTTTATATCATTTTTTTTGCTTTGAAATTTGATGGACATTTCAAGCATTGTATGCAATCTCTGATTTCACTTTGAGCATTGTATGCAATCTCTGATTTCACTTTGATATCTGTTAGCACGATTTAGAGCATATACTAGACAAGTTTTTACGTTTTAAGATTCAGTGAATGAAAGAAAGCATGTAAGAGTAGACTAAGAGTAAGAAATACCTTTAACTCGATTTATCCTCTATTCTTCACGAGTTTACGCAAAGATACCTCAACCCAATCTATCCCCTACAGCCGTAACAAGTCCAACAGAACATATTTATATAGTTTGAGCTCCGAATCATGCATGACCTCGATTGCATGTAAGAGTGGAGTAAGAAGCTCTTCGTGCATTTAATGAACAAACCTTCGTACGTGCGTGAGCACCGTTCTTACCGTTCAAAATGAGTGGTTTAGGGTGATTCAAATAAATAATGAACAAACGCCCTCGATTTAAGGTCAAACGACTTCGATTTAAGGTCATAGTATGATGAACAAACGCCCTCGATTTAAGGTCAAACGACTTCGATTTAAGGTCATAGTATGATGAACAAACGCCCTCGATCCATCGATTTAAGGTCATAGTATGATGAACAAACGCCCTCGATTTAAGGTCAAAATGAGTGGTGTAGCGTGATTCAAATAAATAATTTTGAATTGTAAATATTTAGTTACTAATTAATAGTAAGTTAGTGGAACTAGGTGTGTAAATTTTGTTTTTAAAGTTTTGCATTAATATTTAGTTAATATTCCATAGTAGTGGGTGGAAGTAGAGATGCAACATTGTTGCTAAAGGTTTATGTAGTGGGAAATTCCATTTTTCGTGGCTGGTAAGGGGCAATTTGAGTGCCAGTTATCACATGCCCTGTCCAAACGCCCTCGATTTAAGGTCATAGTATAATGTTCGTACGGCTCAAAATGAGTGGTTTCGGTGATTCAAATAAATAATTTTGAATTGTCAATATTTAGTTATTAATTAATAGTAAGTTAGTTGAACTAGGTGTGTAAACTTTGTTTTTAAAGTTTTGCATTAAGAGTGGTTTAGGGTGATTCCAATAAATAATTTTGAATTGTCAATATTTAGTTAGTAATTAATAGTAAGTTAGTTTAACTAGGTGTGTAAATTTTGTTTTAAAGTTTTGCATTAATATTTAGTTAATTAATACTTCATAGCATTGGGTGGAAGTAGAGATGCAACATTGTTGCTAAAGTTTTTTTATGTACTAGGAAATCCCATTATAGGTTGTAAGAATGTGGTAAGAAATGGTATTATTTAGTTAATAGTAGAAGAAATTGATGGAAATATAATACAATATTATTTGAAAATAGATCTCAATATTGATGTTTAATTTTTCATCTATAGTCAATTAATCAGTGATAATAAGTTGTGGACTTAAGGGTGGATTATCATTGAAAAAAGATTATGCGTTGACATTTGACTATTTATCGATAGGTAATATGTGGCAAAATAATTATGAAGTAGAATGCAATATTATTGGGAAAATAGAAATGATTGTCAACTAAGTTGTATATGGAATAGAATAAAGAATGGAATTGTGTGAAATTAAATAAAAACATTGTGCTTGATATAAGAATTTAATGTAAATCTCTACAAACCATAATAAAAGGAATACAAGGATATTATTGATCCATGTGTCAATCAAGATAGACATGCAACATCCTTGATCATGGCCAACTTGTGGTTCATAACAAATTCTATGATTGAAATTTGTTCCTTGTGATCTTCTCTTGAACCATCACACCCCCCTAATCTTCAGTTTGTCACATGCTCTTCTTCAACAAGGGATCTACATGTCAGTACTAATAGGTTAGAAATCATACAACCCTACCAACTTAGATCAAAATTACTTGGAAACATCAGTAGGATATGCAGTTGAGGTTAGTAGTGTGTCCAACAAGCCCAATTTTCAAAGTCAATCACATACATGCTAATGCCCATAACATTGGACAAATATCTTCCTTATCTAGGAATTTGTTAGTTCCATTGTTGACTTGGGAACCATTATATTAATGATGGTCTTACATGCTCTTGTTGTATAAATATGTAACATTTTTTATTGTAGAATATGCAAGGTGAGAACATGTAGGGTAAAAAATGCAATGTTGTAGTTTGTAATAGGCTCCATACTATGTAAAATGCCCATAATGTTTTGTGGTGATCTATATTTGAAGGATTGAACTCAACATGTCATTTTTGTCATAATGATACATAATATCTTTGCATCACTTCAATCCTTTCCTCTCTAATTTCTTTGTAATCGAATAGAATTATACACTTGAGCCAACATGCATTGTATTAGGTTGCATCTTTTGTTTTTTTGTCTCTTGTTATTCCTCTACATTATATTATGCTGATACTTATTCTCTAGCCTTTGCATACCCTATAATAAGATCAAATAAGCTTATGCACTTCAACTTGATTGTGCATTACTATCACTTCCACTTAGTCAAGTTATTGTTTATAGGCTCTTTCCATTCGTCACGATTGGATATTGTGATCTACTTCCAATCATTATCTAAATCTAGACATACACTACAAGGATGATTGATGTCCTTCCGGTGAGGGTTTATGATCCTTGGGAAATTGATCCTATTAGTGGTTTGAATTATTGATATTAGAGCACTTATATGTGAAAGTTACTTTAAGTAGAGTCCAACGCATATTTCATTAAACTTAGACATATTCTAGTCCCAGTCACTTTGAAGATGGGTCAAAAACAACCTTTCTGAACCCCAAAATCAAGGTTTCTAAAGTGCAAAATCTGTTTCCAAAAGTGCCAAATCCAGGTTCCAAAAGCATATTTTTTTCTTTTGATGTCGCCACTTTTGAAATTGGTTTTTGCACTTTTCCAATATGATAATGACACTTTTAGAACCTGATTTTTTCCTTTTGTAAGGCTAATTTTGACTCTTCCAATACTAAAATTTTCAATTTTGAAAACCGATTTTGGCACTTTCAAGCTCTGATTTTGCACTTTTGAAAACCAAACTCGAAACTTTACAAGTTTTATAATCACAGTGAAATTGAACAAACTAGTACAAACTAACATTCAAGTGTATTATTTAACAAAATACTTTCAGTTTATTCAAATTTGGCCTCACATCACTCACGGCATTCAGGTGCAGCAAGCAAGCCCATAATTTCTCTAACAAGAATGTGTCATTGACATCTTGACAAGTATATGTTTTTGTTATAATACAGTTCCCTTCCTCGTCACAAACATGTTTTTCTTTCAAGTCATCCACAATCACTGTATTTGTAGCATCCCAACCATGGATCAAAATGCCTCAAACTTTGTTTAAAGACTTGACAAATACATAAGAATTTCCATCACCGTGATAACCCTGTCTAGGTATGCAAGAACAACATTCTTGTTTTAAAATTACTCTAAATTGTTCCCTTTGCAATCTCGTTCTTTGTAATAATGTTGGAAAAAACTCGTCATTTTGTTGTGCAGATGTCCATACCCCAACTTCAAATATACTAAAGCATTTTTCAAAAAAATCCCTAAATCTTGGACGTATAAAATAATACTTTGTGGTTGCTTCGATATCCGGTGTTCGTGGAAATCCGAATTTTTTTTTATGAACTGCGTGTAACAAAACTTTATTGAAATAAAAAATAATCAATGGTTTACTAGTAACAAATCTTCTAGTATCTGCAAACAGAAAAAAACACACACAACCCAGTCAATAAAATATTGTGTTTCAATGTTTCTAAGTATATTGCTTGCATGTTCTTTAATTTTTGAAACACATCACTAGATTCATGATCCGATGTCCATAAATAATATAATAACTGTCCAAGATAAATATAGAAAAAAATTTACATCAATTTGTAGAGGTTGCCAAAATATACAAATCACTAAATGAATTGTTGTCTGTATAATATGATGGTCATTTGAAGTTGAATGTCTTTAAACAATGCCCCATTTTTTAACGATTCCCGAGATAATTCAACAGAGAACACAACATTGGTTTTATAGTTATTTCTCTCTCTTGTGAACCATCAAATGTCCAACTAGTTGGCATTTTCAAGCAGTTTTCTTTCTTATTATCCGTTGAATGATATTGCCCTTCATCTATAAACAACATGTCCATTTTTTATATATATCTCCATATTGGATAAGTACATCCTTGAACGACTTTTTGTATATGTGCAATACTTCACCAACATTATAATATGCACACATTGAGTAATTATAAATAGTACTATGTTTACATTGCTCTCGACCCAAAATAAATACAAATCCTGAACATTCTTCAACCATTCAAATATACCAAGGAATTTTTTAATTTCCATTTTTTCAAGTGAGGAAAACCATAGAGCAATGTCAAAATGTTCTCTAGAAACACTGATAATATCGGGGTTGAACATTTGTGCATAATAACAAAAGCAATTATGGAAAAAATGAGGTTGTTTAGAAAAATATTCAATGTTGGATAACATCCGAACTCCAAAGAGAAATCTCTCTACTCCCAGGACCAACAGTTTCTTTTGTAGTGATATCCGGACTTCATACAAAAACTGTGACTATATATATAACCACAACAACAACATTTCTTTCATGAAGTTAATGATCATAAACATGCAACTGTAAATGAATATTTTGATTTCCAAATATTAATACAAAAATCAACCAAAATTTCACAGATTCAAATGATTTAATAAAAGCATCACACTGAACTAATAATATGTTAGATTCAGACAAAAATAGCAATGTCACCGAAAAAACAGAAAACACATTAAATGATTTAAAATATCCATAGGTTACATCTAGTGTTTCCCGCTCTTGAAAGAGGTAATGATAGGTCACATTTGATGGATGTCACTCAACTAGAAGAATGCATTGAAGGTTCTGATATCAATTGATTCATGCATTTTACTATTTAACCCTTCCAAGGTCGATGTACCAATTCACTATCTGTCCTAGCGGATGATGCAATAAAGGGATTACTCAAAATACAGTTTTCACATGGATGTGCTTTTACATCATCACCCTCCAAAACAATCATTGATGTATTAATTTAGGAAAATTTCATTGGCAATTCCTCCCACACACTCTCCACATTTTTTTGTGTATTTCCTTCTTTATCGTTGGTACATCTCTCTCTAAACCATTAAAATAAAAAAAAATTCCCCATATGTTTTTTCTGCACTACTTGCCCTCAAACATTTTGTAAACAATGACTTCCCCTCATTGACCCCACATTTAGATGACCAAATCCCAACATTGAATTTGAAAAGACATAATCCAAAAAATTGTATCGCATTTGTTCGTGACTCATATGAATTTTCTTTGTGTTTATATTCAAATTCACCAATAGTACCTTCTTCCCCCCTTTTTACTTTTTTGCCTCCAACAGTATTTTTTTTATTTCCCTTTTTTCTGTTTTGGTGCCATTTTCTGTGACTTTCTTGCGAATAGAAAACCTTCCATTTCTAATATCAATAACATTTTTGTATGGGGAGTTGCATAGAAATATTGCTTTTCATTATATATTTCGGAATAAATTTGTTTTATCAATTTAAGTAGAAAATAATATTTGTCTTCTACCTATTGATGACTGACCAACATTTGAGTGGTGAGTAACATTGTTGGAGATACCACGTTTTCACACCAAGCCCTTTCCTAGTTCATTATTATCCAAGGAACCCATCTCTCATCTAATTTGTTGGCTAATATCCACAGACATTGTCGATCCCAGCTCTGGTTGTGGATGATCCACATGTTGAATAGCAATCCAATCATCTTGACCTAGAAATTTGCATGTATACATTTTATATAACTTTTTGCAAGTATTCAAGGTCACTATCCCCGTTCATAATTTAGTTAATTTAACCAGGATCTTTGAAAAACGATTTTTTACCTTCAGTCCATCTTGTTCACCAGTTTGGTAGTTCTTTGTGGATTCTCCATCACATTCAATGTCATCATCAGATACTATAATTTTATTGGAAGATACCTGATTGCGCTCTTTATTTGATGTTGTAGTAGAATAGGAATTTGAAGAAGCTATTGAACATAACCGACCGAGAAAAGTAAAATACAATGAGATAAGACATCTGAAAATGTTAATACAAATACCTTGGTTTATACCCAATTCATGATAGAAACTGTTCATAAACAACTCTTGTTGTACTTTCTCCATAATAGAAATAATTTTTCTACCTGGCGACCTGATTAACCAAAGAGTAAATCTACCTCATGCGTACAATGAAAGAATTGTACCTAGAGACGAGACCAGTCTGGAAACTATGTGATCCCATAATTCCGGTGCCCTTTCTTTTGCAAAAACATGGATTCTCAAACTATCATTGGTAACATTGGGAAAAGGTAAATCAATCATTGGTAGGCCCTCATCCCTTCCAATTCTCCAACACTGTATAATAGAGAATCCTATAAATAAGTCCTTGGAGAAATCTCTATAAACTCCCTTGGTAGGATTCTGCATTACCGTTTTTTTTTTTATTTCTTGCTGAAATGTGTGAAAGATTTATAAATCATACAAGAGTTTTCCATATCAACTAAAAAATACAAGTACATGCCTCTTCATTTTATTCTAAGTAGTACAACAACGCAAACATATCTTATTCTATCCAGGCACTATCACAATTACACATATCAACAATAAAAAATTCAAAGCTGATTGTCGCACCAAAAAATGCAATGGATATTAGTGTGTTGACCGAAGATGCAAGATAACAACATTGACAAGAAAACCGTGAAATATCTTTGATGGAGTCAATGGACATACCCATCCCCTCTTTATTGATATATATATTCAATATTTTCTCAGCATCATTTGGTAATTTTGTACCATTATCCTCTTCAGATTCTTTCTTTCTCTTTTTATCAGGAGATTTTTCTTGCTTTTCAGAGCATAAAATACTGCACAGTTGTTGGAGATGATTTGGTGCAATTTCATAGATTTCAATGACATTATCGCCAGTGATAATCTGTGATCGAAAATTATGAACATCATGAACTTTGAAATATTCAAAGATCGAATTCTTGGTTGACCTCTGATCCTTGATTCGCTTGCAATATTGATATAAATTCTATGCGCAAACATTTTTGTCGACTTATGTGCTCATCCAAAATGATCTGTTGATTATATTATCAACCACAATGGTCAATTCATCTTCATCAAGATCACGCAATGGTCTAAAAAAATTGGATCCATGATTATTTATTTTATTTTGAACAAAATCAAACTGAGTGATGCTCTTGGGTGAGCATGGCAAGGAATGACTTTTGTAAAGCTCGAATACAGACATCCATTTGATCTGCAGTCGATACGATGTCAAAACAATAGTTAGATTGTCTTAAGTTTGTCATTTGTTTGAACAACAAAGATATCCATACATTCACCTTATTCACCTTAGAAAGATTGAAAACATATAAAACTAAAGATAATATTTAATTTTCTAATTTCATAACATAGGAATCAATCTACAGACTTTGATTGATAAGAAGAAAAATGATATACATTCCTATAATCATTGGAATCGCTTCCCTTTCCCTAGAGGGATGGCCTACTGCAGGATATCCATTTTTCCCTTGCTTTTACAATTTTAGAAATGAATGGAATGTTTGCAAATTCTTGGTTTGATAAATTTTGTTGTTTGCATAATTTGTTGTTAATTTTTTGAAGAACATCTTTATGTAGAAGACGAGTTGTTCGATGAAGATACCTTGAATGGGTCGATTGATATTTATTAGTTTCAATGATTTTTTTCTGCGCTGAAATAGAATGTTGCCCATCCAATATATAAAAATTTACTGAAGGAAAATTAATTTCGTCTTCATTTCTAGGAATAAATCCCAACATGGTCTCCTTATCGAAAGGCAATACAATAGCATCTCTCAATGTTGTTGTAAAATTTGAGAGAAGAGATAAAACCATCTTTTCGACAACCTCCTCATCAACTTTTCAATATTGCAAATGTAGAGGCGCAATAACACATCTTCTTACGTCAATAGAAAAAACTTTCTCATTGAACAAAAAGTATTTGATATGTTCTTGTTGAACTTCTTTTGAACTTTCGAAGATCTTAGTCACTTTCTGCATCATCGCTATAGAAGGACATGAATTGAGTGCTTTGAAGGATGATTTGGTCACATATTTTTCAATATGATTGACAAATGTTCTTCTCAGGTAGAAAATAATCTTTTCATGGTCTACATTTGTCAGCTTCTTTTCAATATTCATGTAATACAATACAAATGAGGTTTTCGAAGCCATGATTCTTTTCTTGCATACTAACAAAATTCCTTTCTTCAAATATGATACAGTATTAATTCTGAACCAATTACAAACATCATATGAGGGAAAAACCCACCCTTGCTTCACACGGGAAATCGGATCTGAATCGAGACGACTTTTCATTAGATCTAGTCGAAAATTACAAACCATAAGATCAACCTGTAGAAGGAAACACTGTCTCTCTCGACCACTTCAACTTGAACACGTAATAAATCGTCCGAAATGGGATCTGCAGATGTCAATATTCCATCTCGAGTTGGAGCTCCTTCCTCATCCAAGCAGAATAAATATAAATCCGGGTGCAAACTATTTGGTTCATCCATCTCAACATACCATCTATTCTTGAATAAACCAAGGTTGTGATATTTTAGCAAATCAAGGAACGAGATTTCTTGGTATTGACTAAGGCTCAACAATGCAGACATGTTTTATCTACAAAACAAAAAATATTGTGTAGTTAATATAAGAATGCATACAGTGTTTATAATTATCAATTATTGTTTTAATATTAGATGTACACTTGCAAATGTTCAAGCGAATGATCGATGGAGAAGGAATGACTGCCCATTTCCAAAATAAATTGATTGATTAAGAACAAATCTGCTAGCATTATCCATGAGAGATCGAATGCACATGTTATATAGTCATTTGAGATAGAATCAATCATAGAAGGAGCGCTCATTATTTCATATTAGTTGTCATTTTAATATGGTTTTTGTGCTAGTGTCATGTCTCCATCTCGGGTAAAAGCTCTTATTTCTTGGTTTTGTTTATCTTGCATGTCGACACTACCTAGAACCTAAACTAATTCTCGCAATGCAACCTAGAGTGTAAAAGGGCATGGTGAACCACAAGGGAGAGAGTGATTAAGTCTTACAATCGTAAACGTTACCATAATCTTTGGCTTGGTTTAGTTTTCTAAACTTGAGTTAAATCAATTTAATTATGATGTATTTTGGGGTAAGAATACCTAAAAGATTATCATCTTATTTCTTAGCTTTTTAATTAAAGTATCATACTATTAACTCAGAATACATATGTAAATATATTTACAAGTGTGTTATTTTGAACATGTGATAATATATATATTTAATGCAAATATTTATTTACATATAAATATTTTACACGTTTATGCTTTTCCATAAGCATTTGGCGATGCACATAATTTATGTGTTACATTGCTTTTATAAAAACACACCTATTATATTTTTCATGGTCATGTATTCATATAAGACTCCATGTTGCATGTGTACTAAGTAGATTGATGCAAGTGCATAACATCAATGTATGCATGTAAATCATGTGAAACAAACAATATCATATATATATATATATCATATAAATTATTGGAGTGTATAATTATGCTTTTATGCGAGAATGCACATATATATGTAGGTATGTACTCTTTTGACTATGAAGGTTAAGTTTAATGCTTGGGTGCATTTTATTTATATATATATGTTCGAAATGCATATATTTGGGTTTATATGGTTAAGCATTTATTAAAGGCATCCATCTTATTTTATATATTTATATTTTTATTTGGTATATAATATTGTTGATATGAGGACTTGACCTAGGAGTCCTTGGGAAAACGCTTATAGTTTATCCTAAATGAATTTATGAGAGAAATATAATACATCTAATATATATATATATCAGTATTATAACTTGCAAATTTTATTAGTGTAGGTGCATTCATTGGCAATGCATATATGATAAACCATTTGTTTGGTCATGTTTTAATTATTGGAGAATAGGTTTATAAGTAATATATGATATATATATTTAAAATATATTATACTGTTTTGACCTAGGGGGAGGGCATATTTTTCTTTGGTTTGGGAATTATATCTGGAGGATATACTTTTTTGGAGATGCTACTTTTTGACCTAGCCCTTCCCTCCGGGGAACACACACGAAAGGAGAGCTTTTGCACTCTTTGGTTCTGGGGGAAAGAACGATACAGGGAATGCGGGGTTGAAAAGCAGAGATTTTTCGCTTGCTACGTTGAGGGCAAAGGCATCTTTGCTTGCTGCGTGTGAGTGGGGGGAAGGACCCAATCCCCGTGTTTGATTCCTGAGCTCTGTATGTTGAAAACGTTGTATGTCATTTTATTTCTGGCTCTCTTTATTTTTATTTGTGTTTGCCATTGCTGAGACGGCGTGATGAATGGAGAGCCCACGCCCAGCCTTCCTTTCAGTTCATTTGGTTTCGCAGTGGTTGCTTGCGCATGAGTGGAGAGCGCATCTCCTTGTTACCAACGCTGCATCCCATTGCAAGTGGTTATGCGCAAGAGTGTTGAGGCAGCATGGGGGCTGGAGATCCCCACGCCCTGCCCTTCTTTACGATTTTTGCTTTGATTGTGTACGTTAATGTCTATGCTGAGAAGGCATGGTGGCTGGGAGCCCCGACGCTTGCTTTTTATCATTGTTTGACATGCTACTGGATTGTGAAGACTTTTTTTATATTGTATACTTGTATACGTTGCTGCCTGATTTTCCTGGAGACAGAGGCATTACGTGTGAAGGCTTGACACAAAACCTTATGCTCTGCGTAGATACCCTGTTGCCTGGTGAGTGCTTGCTTGGGTGGCTGGAAGAATAGTATACTCTGTGTTGATACCTTTTCGTGTTGCTTCCTGCGTTGATGTGTTTTCACTTTGAACCCGTGCTGCCACAATCGACAATTGCTGGGTTATTTACGTATGTTTATGATGATGGATCAGACTGTGGGAAGGGACAGCTCCCAGTGGGATTGATCCCCACTCGTTTTTGGTTTTGATCATGATTTCTATATCCTTTAAAAGAAAAAAGAAAAAAAAAGGAAGAGATTGGTTATGCTTAGTATACTGGGTATAAAAATGACCTTATATATGTATTTGTATACAATGATTCATTGTACATAGATTACCAAAAGGTTGATGTTTATGTAGATACTCATATGGCGAAAATGGATAGGTGTTATACATTTATATCATAAAAGGGTTGTGTGATATATCTAGATGATTATGCAATGGCCATAATGTATATGGAGAATACGATTTGGGCATGTTTATATATATAAAATGTATGAAATGACCATGTGATATATATATCATATAAAGAGGGGTTGATATATATGTAGGTTATATAACTTACATACATTTATATATATCTGTGTACAACGATTATATGGTATATGAAGCATATAAAACGGTGATGTTAAATATATAAATGGTTAACCCTTACATATTTTATACAAGGGTTACATCCTATAGAAATTATTTAAAATAGTCATGTTTTATAGGTGGTATGAAACGACTATGATATCTACCTTGTATGCTTTGGGGTTTGCATAGGGTCAAGATATGTTTTTATTCCATACACGGTGGGGTTATGTATATGCTAACGCATTGGTTGCTTAGGTAATAAATTTGTTTATATATACATGTCGCATGCATTCCTAGATTTAGATTTTAAATTGAAAGGGGTATGCTTTCATAAATTTAATTGAATGAATGAATGATAACTTTTGTACATATCCATGACATTTGGATTTCATTATGCTTACCATATATGTCGAATTCATCATGTGCATTGACTAAAATTTACATGTATATGATTAATAATGTTGCATAACATGATACTTATTATTTGCATAGGTTGCATGTCGAGTGCATGGGGAACGACACATAGACATATTCATGAGAATTGTATTAGCATTACATTGTGCTTTGATGGCCCATTGAGTGCATTATTGCATGTAAATGACATCTTTTATGTTCCTACACCTAGGGAGGATGTTGTGTCACATGATACCTCGGGATTGCATGTTGAGTGCATTATTGCATGTCGAATGCAACTTCCATGTACCTATACATTTTATGACATGTGTATCGCATGATACTTTGTTAGTGCATGTCAAACGCCCTATTGTATGTCGAGTGTGTCTCGTACGTCTCTTATATTTTCTTATGATGCTTGTATCAGATGATGTCCTCGGTTGTACGGTGAATAATTTATGTGCATGTCAGACTGCTTTATGACTTGTCGCATGCATCGATTTTATTACTTATGGTACGACTACCGCGAATGGAAGTTGGTTACCATGTGTATATGTCATAGGTCATAGACGTACATGTTTGGAGTACAGACTTGGGCCCGTCAAGAAAAACACCATAGCTATGCACGAGGTTATGACACGAGAAATGTCTAGGTAGGAGTACTACCATTTGACTTACAAGAGTACTGCATTAACCTCTAGAGTTGTGTGTGATTGGTTTCTAGTGCGCTGAGACTTTAACAATGTCTATCCAGTTGTGGATCACCATGCGCGGAGACTTTAACAATGTCTATCCAGTTGTGTTTACTTATTCATGTATCCATGCAAAGTTGATTGTTGGATGGCCACAAGAAAGAGGCTACCTTTGTTTGAAAAGAGATTTCAATATGATGCTAATCCTAGAGACGTTTAGTGTCATACACGTGCTTAGAGTTTTACCATTCTATGTTATTGAGGTGAGAACATATATTAGATGTTATGTTTAATGGGAAAACATGTGACTGTGAATGCATAGGAGAATGAAAGAGCTTCTTGTGCATTGGAAGAAATGTGTAAAGTATTATGTGGACTAGGAATGAGACATTACCCTAGATCAAATTGCATTTGATAATGATCTATGTAAGGGAATGTGTGAAAAGAACATGTTTGTATGCTTCTTGTGAATGTTGTAAAGGAGAATTGTCAACACAACCTAACCAGACCTTCCTAAGTTCATCATTACACCTTTCAAAATAGTCTATGGTCAACTTAGTATTCTTTGGGTGTAAGAGAAGCACTTGACATGTCCTCATACTGTTATATAGATGTATGAATTTGTCTTCATTTACTTATGATGAGATTTATGGTGCATCTATATCTCATGGTTAGAAGAATTTCTTATTAATGAAATTATGACACCATGATGTTAAATACGATTTGGTCGGCATACTCATGTGTTCGAAAAGGTTTCCATTATGCATTGATGATGTGTCGACAAGTTTTCTAAAGGTCGATTAAGTATGTGAATTATCAAATGAGTATCTTTGTATGAAATGGAATCTAACACATGGATGTATACTTGTACACTGTTGCATTTAATGTTATAACTACCAAGTATACATGAGTATCGAAATGATTCATTACTCTACAAGTAGTTGCACCATGATGTATCTTTTGTTAATTGATATAATGCATTGCACGTCATTATATGGAAAGATAGGTGCATGTCTTGGTTTATAATTATATGAAACTTATGGTACATAGGCATGCTTCTGATGTTAAATGACTCTAGCTGAGAGTGTTGTGTTAAAGTTAACATCGAGTTATGAATCTAACTTACTTTATAGAAGGAGTGTTCTTCTATGTTGCACCAAGTTCGAAAATTGTTTGGTAATTCGTACCCAAGTTTGTGCACGAAGTTGCAAGTGATTTTCTACTTAGAATCTGCTTTATAATGTTATAAAGAGGAACTTGGTTTGTGTGCCTTTATTCTTGGAAAGACTTTACATATTGCAGTAAATCCATGTACCTAATTGTCTATATGTTATTCACCTTGGTAGGTGAATTGATGATTGTATGGGTATTGATAGTATGATGTTAAAAAAAAAACAAAAAAAATTCTCCCCATTTCCTCTTAAAAGTGATAAGGATTTTTGGATGTTACAGCTAGAAATAAACATATCAAGAATATTTCAAGAAGTCACATTTCAATCAAGTGCTACTCCTTACCATTTAAATTGATATTTATTGTGCTTTATAGAAAATGGATCGATGCAAGAAGGAGTGTCCATTCCTTTCTGAAAGATACTTATGTCAAATTTATCTAGGTAGAATATCTCCATGATATTCTTGATATTTGGAGAATATATGATGGGGTGTCTGGTCCTTCTTGGACTTTCTTTTACTAATAGTTCTATAATACATAAAGGGTTGTTTGATCCTTCTTGGGTTCACCATTATGGATATGGGTGAATTGTTGGATGACCATTCATAGCTTCAATAGTCTTACAATTATGTAATAAACGAAGGGGCGACTGATCCTTTCACTCCATGAGATTCTAGATATTTGGAGCATATAGGAAGGGGCACCCGATCCTTTTTGTGTTTTACATTTCTCTCATAAATGAAGGGGCGATTGACCCTTCTTGTTATAAGTATTATTTTCGTAATAGTTCTATAATACAAGAAGAGTCAGTCATTCCTTCTTATTTTCACCATTCTGGATATAAATGAATTGCTGGATGACCATTCCTTTTGCTCCATGATATTCTTGATATTTGGAGGATAGAAGAAGGGGCACCCGATCCTTTTTGTGTTTACTATTCATACTAATCCCATAATACATGAAATGTTGGCTGTCCATTCTTGTGTTCACCATACTGGATATAGATGAATTTTTGGCCTACCCTTTGTAGAATAAATAGTTTTACATTTCTCTCATAAATGAAGGGTCGATCGACCCTTCGTGTGCTCAGTATTCTTCCAGAGTTCACCACCATGTATATACATGAATTGTTGGCTTAATCTTCGAAGATTGAATATTTTTACATTTTTATTATAACTCAAGTGGCAACCGAACCTTCATGTGCTAAGTATTATTTTCATAATAGTTATAGAGTACAAGAAGGGTCATTTGTTTCTTCTTGTGTTCACCATTCTGGATATAGGTGAATTTTTGGATGACTATTTGTAGGTTCGATAGTTTTACAATTCTCTACTAAATGAAGGGGCGGTCGATCCTCTCTCTCCATGATATTCTTGATATTTGAAGGATATAAGAAGCGATGCCCAAACCTTCTGGTGTTTACTATTTATACTAATCCTACAATACTTGAATGGTCAACTGTTCATTCTTCTGTTCACCATTCGGGATATAGCTGAATTGTCGTCCTAGCCTTCGTAGATTAAATATTTTTACATTTCTCTCATAAATGAAGGGTCGTCTGACCTTTCTTGTGCTCAGTATTCTTCTAGTATTCACCATTCTGTATATACATGAATTGATGACCTAGCCTTCATAGGTTGAATATTTTTACAATTCTCTCATAAATGAAAGGGCGAGCGACCCTTCTTCTTCCCAATATTATTTTCAAAATAGTTCTAGAATGCAAGAAGGGTCGGTCGATCCTTCTTGTGTTCACCATTCTGGATATAGGTGAATTGTTGGATATAGGTATTCACAATTCTCTACTAAACAAAGGGGCAGCCAATCCTTCTTGTCGGAAGTCGGAAGTAAGGAAAAATATTTTTTATATGTTATAACTTAGCCAATGTCCCGATTCCTACTATTTGCTGCAGAAGTCGGAAGTTGGGAATTGTTGGCCTAGCCTTCGTAGCTTACATATTTTTACATTTCTCTCGTAAATGAAGGGTCGGCCGACCCTTCTTGTGCTCAATATTCTTCCAGTGTTCACCATTCTGGATATACATGAATTGACGGCCTACCCTTCGTTGGTTGAATATTTTTACAAATCCCTCATAAATGAAGGGGCGGTCGACCCTTCTTCCGCCCGATATTCTTTTCATAATAGTTCTATACTACACGAAGGGTCGGTTGATCCTTCTTATATTCACCATTTTGGATATAGGTGTTCACAATTCTCTACTAAATGAAGGGGCGATTGATCCTTCTTGTCAGAAAATGTAAGTCGAGACAAACATTTTTTATATGTTATAACTTAGCTGATGTTTAGATCCCTACTATTTACAGCGTAATTCAGAAGTCGGAAATTGTCGGCCTAGCCTTCGTAGATTAAATATTTTTACATTTCTCTCCTAAATGAAGGGTCGAATGACCCTTCTTCTACTCAGTATTCTTCGAGTGTTCAACAATCTTGATATAAATGAATTGACGGCATAGCCTTCATAGGTTGAATATTTTTACTATTCTTTCATAAACGAAGGGCCGAACAACCATTATTCTTCCCATTCTTCTTTTCATAATAGTTCTATACTGCAAGAAGAGTTGGTCGATCCTTCATGTGTTCACCATTATGGATATAGGTCAATTGCTGGATATAGGTGTTCACAATTCTCTACTAAAGGAAGGGGCAACTGATCCTTTATCTTCATGATATTCTTAGTATTTCAAGGACATAAGAGGGGGTGCCCAATCCTTCTAGTGTTTACTGTTCCTACTAATCCTACAATACAAGAAAGGTCGGCCGTTCATTCTTTTGTTTTCTCTCATAAATGAAGGGTCGATCGAACCTTCTTGTTGGAAGTCGGAAGTCGGGAAAAACATTGTTTATATGTTATCTAATGGTCACTCATAATGATTCACCTTTTTAAAACAATGGCCAGATCTTTAGTTACAATATACAGTTTAACAAAGTGTTTGAATAAAAAATGAAATCCATTGGATATGGAGTCAACACACACATTTTTTAAAATTATTTAAGAGCCCAGTGGTAGGATAAATATTTCACAAATGAAAAGTAGGTATCATTTGTCCAGACAAATAGCAATTTTAGGAATGATAGAAGATTAAAGAAAACAATACATTAATAACACAAAGCATCTAACTAGGATGATTTCTGCATTAATTTGGAAGAAAGAACATTGACAATATTTAAATGTGTGAATCAGAGCATATAAAATGAATTTTAACTCGCATAGTTCAGTCAAATATGATGCAAAGTGATAAGGTAGTGTAACAGTAAATACATTCACAAAAGAGAAATTAACAGACTCAAGAAAGTGACAACATATGAATCTCTATTTCTGATAAACCTGTACTTCTGTTCTTCATTAAAGTCTTCAAAAAATATTACATCATTGTATTTTTTTCTCTCGGATCCAACCCCGATTACTTTGTAAAATCAAAATTTATACAAAATGTTCTTTGAATAAACCCTAACTAGTTATTTGCTAAAAAGAAAAATTTCAAATAAATCTCTAAACTTCAGGAACATTTGTTTTGTTGTCGACCAAGCTGGTATCATGTTGCTTTGATTTGGGCTGATGTAACACTTAGGAAATTAATAAAGGAACCACAACTTCATTTCAAATTAAGACACATGAATATTCATTCTTTATATAACCTGTATTTTATTTTCCCAAATTTTTCGAAAATTTTCCATTGCTCTTGATTTGGGATTTCATAATCCATCATTTCTTTCACCATTACCTCCAATTATATGCATCTTGTGTAACATACAACTGGAAGATCCTTCTTAATCATTAGAAATTGCTCAAATATTTCAAAATCATCGGTCACTTTATCAGTTATTGTCTTTCCTGTTAATCCTTTGACCAAAAATTCAAATTTAGAGTGATCCATACAAGCTTGTATTATCAAACTGTGATAATTTTCTTCATTCATTAATTTTCCATCATCATTCCAAAAAGAAGGTAGACCATTTTCAAAAATCGCCTGAAATAATTTCTTAAAATTATGAACTTTAAGGAGCAGCATTTGTTGCGCCTTGTCTTGTACTTCTTTAACATGGTCATACTTGCCAATAATTATTTTTGCCCAAATGATGATTGATGGTATGTCCTTGATTCCAAAACTATGCATATCTGATTGAGTTAGAGTGTTTAAAAAACTGTTTCTATTTTGAGCTATTTCTGAAGGCCTTTTGCTTAATGTCTCGTTTTCCACTTTACACCTCTGGAGAGCTATGTTTTCTATAGCATCTTTATCTTCCATAAAATTCAAATGTGACTAGAATTTGGTGACTTCCACTGATATAGCATCCCATATAAGGTGTTTAGATCATTTTAATGGAAGCTTACCTGTCAATCTATCTTTTAATTCATCAACTTTCTTTTGCAACTATTTTCTATCATTCAATTTTTTTTTCTTTTCTTCGGAATTTTGAATTAATTCATGTTTCAACTTCTAGTTTTCCGCTTTCAACTCTTCTATATTTACATCTTTTAGACTAATTTGTGACATAGCACTAGTCAATTCCTCTGTGGAGGACTTATCCATTTGTCCTTCATTCGTACATATAGATTGATCCCTTGTATTTTCTGGCACTTGCACAGTTTCAATATGTGTGAGGAACCTGCAACAGTTAATTGATAAAACGCAAAATATATGAGATCACAGAATATTTTATTGATCGCAGGCCACTTCGAGGGGGCAAACTCCTTTGAGAAAGCTCAATACAAATAACTCCACGGTGCCTTCATTGGCCTCAACACACACTTATATACTAAGTCTATGCTCAATACTATGGGTCAATACTAGGGGACAACTTACAAAGCAAATGTGTCCAATATTATGATTCAATACCATCGGCTAATACAAACTATGGATCAACAAATACTACGGAATGACTTACAAAGCATATGTGTCCAACAACAATATACTAACAAAGTAAAGATAAGGGTTGGAATGGGTTCCTAACATCCCCTATCCCTTAGAAAAATCTTTGTCCTCAAATCTTTAGATGTAGAAATCGATGCAGAATATGAAGGAGTGGTTCCCCAGTAGCATCCTTGGGTTGCATTCTGTGCCACTCAATTAATACCTTTGTTATAGATTGAGAGAGAAGCTGACGCCTTTTGAGTTTTAGGGGAGATTGCTTGGAAGGATGTACATGAAGAAGAACCATATCAGTTGCTTGAAAAGTGTGCTTAGAACGGTGCTGATCGGCTTGTTGTTTCATTCGAATTCTTGTCAGGTGAAGATTGTCCTATTGAATGAGAAGAATCTGATCACGGTTTCGAAGAACCAAGTCAAGTGCCTAAACTGGGGAACTGTTGAGGGTGTATGGAATAAGAACTGGCGGTGCCTATCCATAGACTGCTTCATATGGTGTCATTTTAGATGTGGTATTGTACCATCGGAGTGCTTCAAGTAAATCCATACAAATAGTTGTCCAAATCTATGTAGGGATGGGCAAGGGTTCAAGCAGTCCCGGAAGGAGTGTCATTTCACCCTTGTTGATCTCGAAAGTATCACAGTCAGCCACCAACTGTTGCATTGTCATTTGCAGTCACTCCCAAAATAAGTTACACTATTCTCGGTCATACAGTTTGAGGAACCCAGAGTGCCCTGTCGATGGAGAAGCATGGAGTTCGTAGAAGAGATATCCTTGTTGAAAATATCGCAACCAATTTGGAACAAGCAAAGAAATAGATGTAAGAGAATCTCGGTCATCAAATGTGTGAGGAGAATCTGCCCCCAGATTGTCCTTACCCTTCTTACAAGGGATCGCATAGGCATAACCCATGAGTTCGAAAACCCATTTCAGGTGTGATGGGGAGGAGACCTGTTGTTCCAGGAAATTTTTCAGACTCTGGTGATCAGTCTTGATGCAGAAATAATTCCCTAATAGGTGTGGCTTCCACTTCTGTATTGAAAGTGAAATAGCCATCAGTTCGTTCTCAGATGTAGATGCGGCTAAATTCATACCGGAAAGGTCTCTTGAAGGTGGCAAGCTCACTGGTTCAACAAAGACACCTCCATATCTATCCAAGGAAGTAGTAGATACCATTGATGGGTGCATCTAAATGGAATGGAGCTGAGCAATGACACCATGTGAATTCTTCTTAAGGATATTTTCGAGGCGATGTGAACTGATGATGTAGAGAGACCCTGGTTGTAAGCCCATAAATTTGTGTTGTTTCCCATTGACTAAAAACTGCATCCAAAGTTCAGCAAAATCCCATAAGATGAGGCCAAGTGTGCGTAACCATTGAAATCCCAAAACCACATCACATCCACCTATGGATGAGGAAAACATGTTAGAGAGCAGGTTATAATATTCCAGAGAGATACGAACATTGTGACACTTCCCCTTTCAAGGTAAGGTGCCTTCATTGGCAATCATGACTTCAAAGTTGGAGCAAGGATGGAAAAAACAATCAGCCTGTTTAGCGATCCCATGGTCAATGAAATTATGAGTGCTACAAGAATCGATGAGTATTGTAAGAAAGATCTTCTTAAAGTAACCCTGACCTGCATTGTTTGCGGGGTGGTGACTCTGGCTAAAGCATGGAGAGATATCTCTGGGGGGTCATCTAGAAACAGAGGGTCAACAGGTGGTTGTTGAATGTCGACCTGATCATCTAGTGTATCTAGAGATTCTACACCAATTTCAGAGGCAGGCGGAGAATCCACATCTAAGAGATAGAGCTGTTGCTCAACACATCTATGTCCCTGAGTGAATTTCTCATCACAATTATAACAAATCCCTTTTTATCTACGTGCCTGCATCTCTGCTTCAGACAAGTGCTTGATAGGAGTGGTGCGAGGAGCTGGCGTGATGGGAGGTCATTTGGAAACCAGATTTCTGAATGGAACAAAAGTGGATTTGGAGCATTGTTGGGCTGTGATCTTGTCCTCCACTAACTTATCCAACCCTAGGAATTCCATCATTGTGTTGGGACAGAACATTTTAACCTTTGAGTGGATCTCATCCTTAAAACCACTGATAAAAAAAAATCATGCATAATTCATCATACAATCCTTCTGTGTGATTAGCTAGTTTCTGGAATTTTGTCAGATACTCTCCCACAGTTCCAAATTGGCGAATTTTAGTGAGTGCTCCTGTGAAGTCATCAAAAGCACTAGGACCAAATCGTTGCAAAAGGAGTTGGAAAAAATCTGTCCATTTTGGCTCGTCATGAGCAAGCTTGATGTACCAACGGTACCATTGAAGGGCTTCCTATTCCAAATGAAAGGATGCAAGTGGAATTTTTTGGACATCAAATGTATTATGCAGATTGAAATATTGTTTTGCCCGATATATCCATCCACTTGGATCATTACCATTGAAGCGAGAAAAATCAAGCTTTGGCCCACGAAAATTGCTGGAAGAAGAGACCCCAGTGTTCATGACTGAATGCTGAAGATGGAGAATGAAAAAATTTTCATCCAAATCTTAGAGTTTGGTTTTGAGGGATGCAAGTTCTTCCACCATGATTTGTGCTTCTCCGTGGGTGACAATCATAACCAGGATTTTTTTTTTTTGGTGAATGGGTAGAAAAATAGAAACAAAATCTTAGTTAGTAAAGGGAAATTTGGATTTGGGGAAAACTCTGATGGGTAATTGAGGTTTGACTAGGTTTTGGATACTTTCAAATGGACAGGGAAGTAGAAAATGTGGATTTCAGAAGCGAGGTGAAGGAATGGGAAAATTTGTCAGAGAGGGACAAGGAAGCAGAAATAGGAAATGAACACGGTGGCAAAATTTGAAGGCGATTGGGTGAGAATCGAAGAAGTTATGGCAAACCCTAAAAAAAGAAAAATGTGGGATTTTTGGTTTTGGGAAGTGGAATTCGGAATAGGATCCTTAGGAATGAAATATGCAGAATGGGATTGCACGGTGTTAGTGAAGTTTTAGGGGAAACAGAGTTACGGAACAAAAACTCTACATAATAAATAAACACATTTGAAAAGCTATGGGTCAATTGTTGAATGCATAACCTATATTCCAGCTAAAACTCTAGTGTTTAACAAACATAATGTTGTGATTCTTAATTTCTTGATTTGTTTCATAACAGTGTCTTTCAAAGGCTCAAATCTCTTTTCATTTGAATCTTGCGGGTTTTGTTCTCCAACTGCAGTACCCAACGAGTAATTATTCATCGAATCTAAACGAATTGTTATGAAGACAACAAGGCAATTTCCACTAAACTATGAAGTAATAGAAAAATGATTACCAACTGATAGGCGAATCTACAAGTAACATTGCATGTCGTAGAAAATTACGGTGGTGAGGACATCATTGATTGTCTGTAGAGCATATCAATCAAAGAGCTGTAAGTATACATGCTGATTAAGCAATAAGAAATAATGATGTGAACATATGGTGTTAATTACATACCCCTCCTACATAATTCTTTATTTGTCTTATGTTCTTCAAGAGAAATGTAGCGAAAGACAGAGCAGCGGGCATGTGTTCGATTAAGAAATAATTGGGAATTTTCTCTTAATGTAACCCACCTTGTCCATTTGGATCTAATTTTACATTATTACTAACTTGGACATCATTCTTGGCAATTATTTGACACTTAGCACCAATTTTACAAACTATCATGAGTATGGCCAAGTGGCTTAAGCCATTGTGACCCAATGCAAAATTTTGGGACATGACAGTATCCTTCAGAGATCCTGATTATGCTACTATTGTGAATAATGTATTGGGTGCTAATGAATTTACAATCTAGTCTATGGTAGCATATAATCTTAACATGTTTGATGTGCAAATATTCGTGAAAAAAGAATTGCAATATCCACTATGATCGAGGATCATGTATTGTTCGTCTGAATGAATATATTTTCACTTCTGTACTAACTATTATCAACTTAATGGATTTACTTGGTCTTTCAATTTTATACTTAAACACCTTTTGAATTACTAAGACTTGTTTTTTGTTGCTAGTGAGATCTCTTACTGCTGGTATAGTTTTTCCTAACTAGTCTTGCTATTGCTGATATATCTTCAATTGCTAAATGTGTGCTTAAATTTTAACATAGTGACTTTGGGAGTGTTGAAGTTGAAAGAGATGAAAATTATGTTTTTAATTATCAGATCTAAACTTTTATGCTGAACTAATTTGTTTTCATTATTATATATGTAATTTATTTCTGCATTAAAGTATATTTTTTTTAATTTTGTTTAGTCAATGGTATCAAGAGGAGTGCCTCAAAGACTATGCACATCAAATATTGTGAATGCACACTGGACTTGAACTGAAGATCATGAAACCAAACACTAGACTATTTTTTCTAAGTGTACATCAACTTTGCTGTAAATTACATTTTTTATTTTGTCATTGGTTTGTTAAATTGGTGCTACTACTAGACCTGTTTAAATCATTGATCATATTTACAGGCCTGAATTCCAAAGAGATGTCGGTTATATATGCACACATATTTGCACTTCCTTTTTCAATGTGATATGTGTGTATGCAATAACGAATAAGATGTAATTATTCCATGATTGATGACAACTTCCCAAATTTCAAAGTGGCCCTCCACAAATTTTTTATGTGCATTGGTTTTTTTGTCTTAAAGATTGTAAAATTAAACTTGGCAATCAAATAAACTAATTGTATTAGTAGATCCTACCATACAATCATATCTACAAAGCATCAAGACAAAATATTTATATTCTCCAAATTAAAAATACTTGCATATTATCATCGAGAGTCTAGAAAACCAACCGCATGGTGAAGATGGGAGTTTTGAGATTCAATTGGCTAACAAGGAAAACTCTCCTCGAGAGAAAAAAATGCAACAAAAAAATCCTTCCTTGTTTTTCTTAATGGAAAAAAGGGGATTAAAATTACATTTTATGATCCGGGGATTTTATTGAGACTTAATGAATTGGTCCCAAGTATCACACTCATAAATAATAATGTTTAATTGTTTTGGTTCAAGCAGTCACAATAGAACTTCATGTTTGACCACCTCAATTGAGATTGTACTCAATCCTTTGGTGACTGTGTTGTGGAAATTTTTCATGAGTTGAGCTTTCTTCGTGGATGTCCCAATATGATCATGCAATTCCTACACAGTGACCTTGATTACACTCTTCACAACTTCAACGTCTTCATATTTGAAGGTCCTTAACGTATCCAGTCGTTTCTCTTTTGGAATGGGTGCCTCAAGCATAACTGGGGGAGGCAAATTGCATCTTCAGAAAAACCTTTTCGATCACATTGTGAAAGCCTTGGAATTTCTTCAATGAAGCAATGATGTCCCTCTCTAAGGTTTCTCCTATTGTTTGGCATTTTTCCAGGGTGGTGTAGTCTTCCAGTATGTCTTCCATGACTTTCTTGGATATATTGGGGGGAATGACTGCATTTCATTGTTGCCATGCTGCAATGCCATCCATATTGGCTTTAAGCTCAATAGTATTTTGATTGCTTTCTTGAGTTTTGGCCCCTATATCATGAAGTTTATTTACTTCCCTTTGAACGTCAAAAAACATATCCTCCACTTATTCTTCTATTCCCAGGTATTCTTCTTGTAACACAAGGGTGTACTCATTGAGTCCTAATAAACCTTGTGTACCTTTCTTCGAAGATTCCACCTCTATGGGAAAAGTATCTCTCTCTTTCTGCAAACATTCTATTTGACTGGCAGAGCTTTCCCTTACTGCTTCAAGCTCATTCACTTTTGATGACATCTCATCCTAAACCTTTGTAACTCTTTGCATAAGATCTCCACTACTCGTTTCTCCACTTTCAATGCATCATTGTCGTGTTTCAATTCTATGCTTTCTCTTCTTGCCTCTACGAGGATATCCTCTAGTAAGCTTATCCTTTGCTTGGACTGATATGCTTCTCCTAACAATTTGTCAATATTGTCTTCTGTGGCCATGGAAACGGCCACGGGGACCATCTCAAGATGCGCAATGATCGGAAGCCTTATTTATATCTTTTGCATGATTTGCTTCTTCCTTGGGTTAAACTTATAAGAACTAAGCTTAGGTACTGAAGTTGCTTTGGAGGGGTTGTACATTACAATCCCAAGATCCTGCAAAGGGAAATGTCCCCCAGTGAGTGGGATGTCAGAGCTAGCAGTAGGAATATCAATGTCCATGTCTTGTGGCATAGATTCTTTCATTCTTTCTACTTCTTCAAGATCCTTTGCAGCTTTCTTTTGGGTTTTCAAGTCCCGTGTCCCAGTTTCGTGTGTTCCTTTTGATTTTTCAGTTCCTTTTCTTCCTTCTGCCTGGTTTTCATGTTTTGTGGCCCAATTTCCCACATTCCTTTTGACTTCTCCAGTTCCTCTGCTTCCTTCTCTTGGGCTTCCATGTCATGTGGCCCACTTTCCTATGTTCCTTTTGATTTTTTTAGTTTCTCTGCTTCCTTCTCCTGGGTTTCCATGTCCTGCAACCTATTTTCTTGCTTTCCTTTTGCTTGATCTACTTCCTATGTTTCCTTCTTTGTGGTTTTGATTTCCCGCAATCCAGTTTCCAGCATCCCTTTTGATTGGTCCAATTCCTCTTCTTCCTTCTTATGGGTTTCCTCATGCTTCCTTCTTATGGGTTTCCTCGTGTTTTCACAATGTCTTATTTTCTCATTTTGATTTGATGATATCCAAAATGGTAAATAAAATTACTCCCTGTAATTATTCAATGACAGGAATAGGAAACTTAGCTTCAATGGTCGTCTTATTTAGCTCTCTATGATTTGGACACATACACTATGAAACTTCGTTTTTGCGAGCCATCACCATTGGTGCAAAAAAATCACTTTGGCTAGGTTGAATTGTTTTTGCATCTAAAATTCCTTGAACTATATTTTCAATCTCACTCTTTTGTTCATATGGGTACCTGTAGGGTCTAATGTTAGGTAGTACACTTCTTAGTTACAAGTGAATAACAGGTCATGATCTTGAGGAGGTGGAATACCTTTTGGAATTTCTTGAAATACCTTGGAATTATTGTCAATAACTTGTTGGAGATCCATTGGAATATAGGGTATATATGCTTGAACATCTAGTGAGCACAATTATGCAATTACTTCATGTTGTCCTATTATTAGCTGCTTTTTCATGCTGTTAGAGCTTATCACTTTAGATGGTTTACATGGAATACCTTTGAGTTAATGTCTTTGAAATTAACTTCACAACTAATATTTGAGCCTAAATAGAGTAATAGTCCATCATTGACTCATAGAATGGATATATCTACTCATCTCAAGTATATTGTAGTGACATCCACTCCAAGGGAGTGTTATTTTCCTAAATGGGTAACATATACTATTGAAGTTGTTGGTAGTACAATTGATTAGAGGAGAAATCAAAGTTGAAAACAACAAGATAATGTTGTAGTCATGACATGTAGTACATATGATTAAAAGTGATAGATTTTTTTTACAAAGTCGATCATTGAAGCTAAGGTTGTGAAACTTTGGTTGATGCTTGCACCCCATGATTAGGAGGTTTTCCTAAAAAATGGGTGTTGAAGTAAAACATATTATAATCCTCTAGTTGTGCTGAAGGAAGGATGTCGAATTATGATGATATTAGGGAATGTGTCAATCCCACTTATGGATCCAGTTGAGGAACTAGTCAATATTAGTTGATGGACCCACTAGAGTATCTGAAGTAGCCAATGAATTTAGTTAAATATCAATAAAAGAAAAAAATTATTCAAATAATATATTGAAGTGGTCCTAATAAAGTTAGAGGGACCACCCTAAGGAGATAATTTTATAGCTACTATAACATATTTTGTGGAATAATATAACCAATTGGGACTAGTATGAGTAATCATATTTGAAATAGTGGTCCATGTTTCATCAAGATTTGATAGATCCTCAAGTATAAATACATGAGATAAGAGATGTGAAATCAATAATAAGAAATATGTTTCTCTATGTTACATCTATGTGTTTGAAGGTTCCTATGAATGCTTAATTAGTGTCTTTGTACACCACCTATTCATGCTCAAACAATATTGTTCTAATGTATCTTCAACATTCCTCCTATTTTTCAACATTTGTGGCGAATCAACTAAGAGAAATGGGATGGAGCTCATTCCCCATGGCATCGAAAAGGGGAGTGAAGATATATGGAATAAAGCACTAGAATTCAAATAGGAGGCGAGACTTGAGAAACCATCTAAGGAAGCATATAAATAACATGAACATAGAGGTTAGAAGAAATTCATACAACAAAGTGATAACTTCATACCACAACGATTCTTTTATATCTTCAGTCAAAACACCAAATATGGAGTGAATATTTGCCCATTAAGTGTAGAACCGGCATAGATCTATCTTAAACCTATATATATCAAGCACCGAGAGGGATCCAATTTCTTGAGGTGTATTTCTTTTTTTAAATTTAAACTCAAGAAATTTGATCTCTCTTGATTGATAGATCCGGGTTTAAGTTTTAAGTTTTTATTTTATAAACGAACATCTATTTTTTAATTACTTTTCATAATATTTTATTTTATGAACCAACATGGATTTTTTTAAAATACTTTCCATAATTTTTTATTTTATGAGCCGACATGAATTTTTTTAATTATTTTGTTACAAACGTTGTTTTGTTATTTTGTTACAAATGTTACATCACGTTACAACATCTCCCCCATACTGGGCTGTAGAGCACCTTGTTTCACTCAGTGCAATTATTTGACATAATATTTGAAGAGTATAAGGAGAGGTTAGTTTAGTTAATAGATGGATATTTCAATGTACTCACCAAGTCATCAGTAGTAGTTAAAATATGTTTGAGAGGGTACCATTTGGTCCTAATTGATAACATACACTTATAATCATCATAACCTATACCTTTAACCATCTGTAAAAAATAGATTTCCACCACTTCCATGGGTGAGAATGTCACTAAGAAACTATCCATATCCACACCTCCATCTAGTAGTAGTTATTTTGTTAGTAACTTACTATCACATTCTGTGAGCATTCATTCACTTAAGGAATTTAACACCATTTGATGTTCACAACTATGCATAACCATTTTCATGCAACTTGTGTAATACATACTCCATTTTCATTGTATCCATAATGAATTTTTCAATTGATGAAATTTCATTACATTCGTATAAAGAAAATAACAAGACTTCAGCTAATGTATGGTAATGAGCTACTCTATCAAGTACTTGATGAAGTGAGATTTTTTATTATCATTGATCAATTCCAAGGGAAAACGAAACATCATGATGAACTAGGTGTACAAAACCAATGAAATTATTCGAGCATCACTTTTGGGTGTAACAACATTCTCTAGGCATTTGGTGAAATTGTCAATGGAAACCAAGATAAAGCTATTTTAACAAAAGCTAACTAAAACAAGACACAAGAAATCAATTTCCATCTCTAAAAGGGAGAAATATGAAATGGAATGTAATCATCATTATGTGGGATCCCACATGCTAACATAAAGCAAAATTTTTAACATACTTGATTGTGCAAAATGAAACCGTTTATAAACTACCATAATCCTACTTGTACCATTTTATTCCTTGTCTATCATGAAATAGTTACAACCATTTATTTCTTGATATGCACAAAGGACATTCATATCCTAATCCAAAAAAAATGCTTTCCTATAAATATCATTGTTCACAACATACTTGTATAAAACACCTATAATGATATTAAATGGAAATGTATGTTGTGCAATCTTCCAATGTTGTTTTATAGTATATAATTCTAGGAAGATTCCCTTGGGAAGGAACCAATATAAATATTGCACAATTGTGTCCCATTCTGAGTATGGATTCTAAATAATTGATCATTCATAAATTCATCATGAACATATCCTACATCCCAAGAACTGATCCAAGAAAGGAAATCACATGCGGCATTTATATTTCTTGGTTTTACAAAAGTAGTGAACTCATATACCTATAACAATAAATCTAGAATCTCAAATGTAATTGGGGTTTTTTTTGAGAATGTATATCAATACCTAATGATCAACATAAATGTCACAACTTTTGCACCAAAATAAAATAGAAATATTTATGTATAATATAAACCATGGAATTGGCTTCACTTTGCGATGGTGTAATTCTTCTCGACAGCATTCAACTTCTTGATCACAAACTATATATGATGATGTAGAATATCATCATATGGTTTCTGTAATGCTATTAATCATGATGTTGGAAGCATCTATGTCAAGCTGGAAGATTTTATCCTGCCGTGGCTAGACCAAGGTTGGTGTTTCCACAATATTCTCCTTGAGAGTATTATATGATTATTTATAGAGGATTATCCATTCAAATTGGATATATTTGGTTAGGAGGTGATATGAGCATATAAAAAGAAAATTTGACAATATCCATCGTGACCCAGGAGTGTGCACACTCATGCTACATTAATCATGGGAGGTAAATAGATGATGGTTTTGAATTTCTTGAAAAGGGGAAGGATAACATTAAATTATTATGATTCATTAGTAAACCAAATTGATAGCATGATTGTATCATTCATTTTAGTTGTTAAACATTGTATCATAGGAGTCTATGTAGAATAAAGTATTTGAGATAGATCACAAAGGAACATGTAGATAAAATCCTTGAAATTGTTTAGGATGGTGCAACTAAAAGAAACATGTGCATTTATAATTAAAATGGCCAAATTATGTAGTAGTAGGATTCCATTATATTACAAAGGAAGTATTTGGATTATGTTCCTTTCTAATATTGATTTGATGGTAACCACTAAAGTTATATTTGGAAGAGTGGAATCTTGCATGAGAATTGTTGAATAGGTTTAGCATCAAGCTCAATGTTGGTGTTCAGAACGTTGAAATATTCAAGAATATCTTTCAAATACTAATAAATCTAAGTGAATACATCACTATATTCAGTGAAAATGATATATTCAAAGGTATATCAATTTTACTCTAAGAACATGCATTAATTGTTAAATTGGTCTCATAACTTCACATGATTTTGGGTGCACTATTGAAAGTGTTCAAAACTCATTATTTATATGGATTTTTTCATGAATCACCCTAACACTCAACAAAGGAATAACTAAATGAAACAATATTATCCAATGAAATATAAATTTGATCATAAACCATTTTGTTCACTAAAATGTGTTTTTTCCAATTTGTCATAATTCTAAAATGTTATAAATAGGTTTCTTAAAAGTTCATGGATGTGTGCTTCTTGTGTACTTCTTTGGTAGTTGGGGGTGGAGACTAAATATTCCCATACCTATGAGTATTTATGTTTATCACTACCTAGACATTTCATTATGGGAGACCAATTGTATGTAATTCAATAGTGTACATGCATTCTAGGAATGTAAATTTCACAATTGCTAATAATTGTAGAAGATTTTTCTAAAAATAAAATGTGCATAGTTTTGAAACTTTCCCAGCATTTCAAGTAGGCACTAAACACTACAACATCATCAGGGGATTAGTCATAAGCTTAGAATAATGGAGAAGAGCAACCATTTAAGGATTTTAAATTGGTGAACAATTTCTGTAAAGCAAGATAATGTGTTGATGAAGTTGGAAGGCTTGTTTAGTTCGGTTTGCATCCATATACAAATCTTTATGTAATGTTTTTGTATACTTTGTTTCTCAAGAATATCAAGTATATGTATTTTCTGGGGGGGGGGGGAAACAAGAGTTTAAATAGGTGTTAAATGGAGGTAGTAGTTGTACCTAAAAATTAAATGGTCTTTTTAATATTATAAATAAATTAATGAATTATTATTATTATTTGGTTTATATATATATTCCAAAGAGATAAAATTACAAAAAATGTACAAAATAGTTGAGTAGATAAGGGACAAAAGTGATCTCAAGAACCTTGTTAATTATTTTCCTTTGCTTCCCCTTTTCACCAACTATTTTGAATATGGAGTTTCCCTTCAAAATCTTGCATATCATTTTTCCCACATCCACACATCTAGCATCCACTATGGAATGCGGAGTGTTGTTTCTATTATTTTCTTTCCTTTTCTTCAATTCTACATTTATGCATTTTGCATATGGAATGAGAAGTGCAAAGAGTTGTGTTTCTTTTTCCCACATTCCTGAGTTGAATCGTTGCATTCTTGCATCTTCACATCTAGTAAAAATTGTTAATTTTCTGATAATTTCATTCCATTATCATTAGGATATCTAAGAGAATAACATGTACAGCATATCTCTACATCATATCAATCATAGACACAAAAGCAATCACACAAGAGACCCAGAGTTTCACCGGGGAAAACCAAGAAGGTGAAAAACCCCGCAACTTCCTCAGAGATAGAATAAACCCAAGTACAAGATCACAATTATCAAACCCAATAATATGTCTCTAGAAGATGCTCCTCCTCCTCCACATGGGCGCCACTTTCTCTCTTGGCTATGCGAGCTTGAGAAGTGAGTGAATGAATAGAATGAGGGACACACCCCTCTTATTTATACTTGACTTGTCCTGCCAATTAATTCACTAGGGCCGACTTGCTACTCAAGTCTAATAACCCAACCACATGACCTAATCAGGGCCGACCCCTCACTGGTGGTCTAATAACCCATCAATACAAATGACGACACTTCCAATTACAAATGGCGACACTTCCAATCAGAGGAATAATACATCTTTGTGGGATATACAATAAAGTACAAATGTAATACATAGAAGAATATCTTCCGAAGTTACAAATACATCAACAAAAATTGTAGAGAATATTTATTCCTATATGTCATATATCACATACCCATAATCTGCACCCCTGCATCACGCATCCTATGGAATCTAGTTTCTAAGTTTTTCTTTTATTTTCTACATTTATGCATTTACACGTTTTGCATGTTGAATGTGGACTGATAAGAGTCGTGTTTCCATAACACATTCCCAAGTAGAATACGTATTGTCCTACATGTCCACATCTAGTGTGGAGTGTGGAGCTTCTTAATTATGTGGTTTCATATATCATATGCTCATGATACACACCCTCACATTCTACATCTAGATTGTGTAGGTCTTCCACTTCGACTGCCACATTTTGCATCATTCACAGTGCATTCACATCTGATTTTAACATTGTTATCAATTCATATCCAATTAGTATTTTATGAAACATTTCTTATTTTAGTTAAATTACAATATTAAACTAGCCATTTATTCCTATGTATAATGGCTACTTCCATTTAACACAGGCTTAAGCTCGTTCAATGGTTACTCCTCTCCATTATTCTATGCTTATGACTAACCCTTTGATTATAGGTGGATTGTCCCCTCGAAACATTGGAGAAGTTATAAAATTTATACACAGTTTACTTTGAGAAGATCCTCCACAATAGTGTATGTATTTTTTACTTACATTGAATATAAAGTAACCATTCAAATGTGATTTATAGATGTGTCATTGTGTTGGAATTTGACGTTTATGATGCTAAAATGTTCAAGAAAACCCTTTTTTTAATCTTTGTCTTCATAATAATAATAATATAATTTTAAGGTCATAGCCTATGAAAACACCAAATTGTTGTATGAGACCCCCTTGTTTTTGGGATAAGGGACTGTCTTTGTGTAGTAATTCGACTACTAAATTCAAGTGAACACATCATCATTTTCAAAAAAAGAAACCTTTTCTTGTTGTATGACATCATTTTTCCAATAGTCACCAATGTAAAGTTTCCAACCATTATCTAAATCTAATTTATTTTAGTTGAATTCATCTCAATATGGTCATAGAGGATATTGAATGTCTTTCTACCCAATCTTCTCTTGGAACATTTGTGTTGGAATTTCCATCTCCCTATTACATGTCATAATTTGTAGGTGAGTGGTCATGGACATTTAACTGAAGATCACAATGTGTCATGCAAATGTGTAATATTAGGGATGATAATTAATCATTTACTATTGTAATCCCCCTTAGCACAATGTACATCTCAAGGGTTCCATTTTGTTTATGAATTTAGCACATACATAATCATGTCCAACAAAGATATGTCAATTCCAATTACTATGTGACCATGCAAAAATATTACACTAGTTCCATAGCTTCACGTGATTTTGGGTGTGTTAGTTTAAGCATTTAACATAGTATGTTAATGCATACTTTTTTGCAATAGCTCACCAAATAACGAAATTGTTAGGTGAAGCAATATTTTCCAAGGAAATGGAAATCTAATCATTGCTCTTTTTGTTCATTGCAACATATATCTTTGCAAATTCTTCATCATCTAAAATTTTAGGATGGGATTTTTAATAGTTTTCCATATATATTTTTATGAAGCTTATATAGCTTCATTGGTCAATGGGGTTGAATGACGAGTATTCCAATACCCCTAGGGATTTGCATGCATTACTACCTAGACTTTTCCTTTAGGAGCCTCATTATAAAAAAATTGGTGGTGTATGTATTCATTCATTGTGTCAATATTAAGCAACCGTTATAATGCAATTTATAGCCTTACTTCAAATTATAGGATATTGCAATGAATTGTGATGAGTTGGGCCTAAAAAAATAAAGCGTTTGTTTTCTAAGGTTGTCATGCAATAACCAACTAAGGTGTCAACAGTGGTCAAAAAGGCATAGGTGGTTGAACAAGTTAGTGCATTGGAGCAAACTGATCTACATTGAGACTAATGCTATATGTTGGTGTCAAAGAAGTCTACAATAATGATTATAATATAATAGGCGTTTCTCTTGCTTGCATCATGTGTGTCATCAACAAGTGACAAATTATCTATTTGTGCTTCCATGTGTCGTGGAAAAAAAAGTGAGTGTTTAGAGTTGTTTTTAACACATGCTCCTTTTGTGAAGGTTTTAACAAAGTAGATAATGGAATTGTGTTGTCCAAAAGGGGATACTAATTAGGGAGATGGTTTCACTAACATTAGAAACATAAGATCTCTCGATTCTTGGATAATATGATTTCCACGATGCTCTTGGTGTATGGCATGTATTTGTTGTTCCAAACCTAGAGTCAAGCCAATGGTAGGTGCAAATGACTCCAAGTCACAGTTGCAACATTACAAATTTTTCAATAAAGCACCTCTAATAAATTGCCAACTTACCTGCAGCCTTCGCTCACTCTACCAGTCCTTAAGAGAATCCCTAATCTAGTACGTCACTGCGTTACCTATTCTTTTTGTGAATTATCTCTGTGAGTGGTGATCCTCTGTGTGTTATTGTTGAACCCCTTCTTATGTTGCATGCATACCTTATGTTGACCTAGTTCCTTCTTCTTTGGCGTAACCATAATCCTCGCGACCTCACTCATCATTGTTATGAAAACCAACGACCATAGAACTCAGAAGTTCCTGGTGAAAGTGTGGCAGATAACTGTATTTTTCTTTGAAAGGGCAGCTTATAAGTTGCTCACCTCTATAACAAGGACTTATTGCACTGCTCTGGTGGCAATTTTCATTGGTAAGTCCTCTGTGCGTAATTGTCCTGGGTTTCTTGGTCTCAAATGACTCTGAGATACCACCATTTTTTAGTACAACCATCCTTCCTGGCGTTTTCTTTTCAAATTTATGTCTCGATCTGTTGATACTATAAAGATCCTCAGCAAACAAATTTGTGTCTCGATCTGTTGATACTGTAAAGATCCTCAGCAAACAAATTTGTGTCTCGATCGCTATAGGCCGCTACATCTTTATCTGGTTGGTGTTTTTCTCTGACTTTCATTTTCTGTCGTATTCTTCCTTTCCATCTTGTTTTCAGTTTCGGTGCTTTGATTCAATCCGAATCTCAATACCTCATTGCACCGAATCATATTGACTACCTTTGATTTTTACGTTGGATTTTGAATCTTGGATTTTGTTGTTCAAACTCATCAATTAACCTCCTAATCTATCTATCTATCTAGCTTAGACGTCATACTTGGTTTCAAAGCCCTAAGGGAAGAAGGTATCATAGTTTACTTTATTCCTTTAGATGTGTAGACATAATATGATCGCGATTGTATTATTTACTGCAGTCGATATTATGTACACTTATGCCTGAAAAACCTGTTTGTATCAAAACACAATCGTCACCACATCCAATTGAGGAATCTTGTATTTCGACAGTGTTGGAGATGTATTGCATCTGTGTTTGCGTTGTTTGCTGGAGAAGAGATCGAGCAGGAAAAAGGGTTCACAGTTCTCTCGACAATATGGTTTGAAATTGACAAGAGGGTTCACAGTTATCTGGTGCAAATTGATGGAAATAAATTTTTCTCGATGTATGGAAGCACTTCTTTGGTCCTGAAGATTCTAGATACCTGAACTCGATCACCAGTTATGAAGGAGATATATGCAGGAGGTTATCATGCTCTAGGTAAGCCAGGAGGTTATCATGCTCTAGATAAGCCAGCTTCTTGCTTTCTAGTGGAAGCTTAGTATTGATTTGTTCAAAACTCATTTGCATAGTGTTTTCAATAGTTCTTTTGCATTTTGAAAATAAGACTAAATTGAATTCGTAATAGTGTGCATTTTGAAGTTGCAAGAAACTCTTTGAAGTTTACTTTTGTGTTTAAATAACAAAAATTAAAGAACTCTTTCATTTTCTACACATCATTTAACAAAACTTCGAGATCAATAATTTCTATGAATAAAAGAAATTTTACTACAGTTTACAAGTCATGCACATGAAAGTTGATATGTTCAAAACTCAAAACAGGTAGTTATATAAAGAATTGAGTCTCCTTCTATAACAACATTCCGATTTTGGATTACAACAGTGAAAAATGGAGCATCAAACATATTCTTGTCCTGAATAAAATCAGGGAATTTGATGAAAATGCACTGCAGGAAGACACTAGAATAACAAATGATTTTGGATTACAACAGTGAAAAAGGGAGCATCAAGCATATTCTTCTTTTGAATAAAATCAAGGAATTTGATGAAGACGCACTACACGAAGAAACTCTAGAATAACAAATGAATACCTTAAGGTAAATTAGGAACTAAAGAAAATTGAAGATGAAGTCCTTGAAAAGTCAAATAACAACATCATGAGAGATAATTAGACGAGTTTCAGGATGCATCTAATATTTTAAACTTTGTTAATAGTTTCCTTTAAAAAGAAATTGATATGTTTTAGGATATAAAAGGATCAGGATAATTTTTTCATAATCTTTATTAGAGCAAATCAATTAGATTTGTAAATAGAGGTTTTCTTAATGATGCTGATCTAATATTATTCTTAATATAAAAATGAAGAATAAAGATAATTTAACATTATTATGTAGCCAAAATCATCCCATCAACTTTAAAACTTTTCATGACCATAGTCATAAAAAGGATGAGTATGTGATACATTAAATGCCCCACCCATTCGCACATAAAATAGTAAACTAATAAAACTATTGCTTCCAAGAAGATCATGGAAGTATATAAGTAGGAACCTGGAGTAAAAACATACATTTCAATAATAAAATGACAAATTATGGTGTATCAAATCCTAAAGACTTTTGGTACAATAAAATAGTAAACTATGAAAATTATTGCTTCCATGAAGATTATGCAACCCACGAATCTCAGAGTGAAAAAAAACATTAGTAGTAAAAAGACAAATTAGATATATCTAAACATTAGTAGTAAAATGACAAATTAGATATCCCTACTGCATGTGGTGGTCTATCAAACCCTAGGGAGGCTTTTGGGTCTAAGGGGCCATCAATAGATTGTGCACAGAGGAACCTAAAGGGTTTTCTTTCAGAGGCTTCCTAAAAGAAACCTTAGAAAGAGAAGTTCTTATCAATGTTTCTAAGGCTTCTGCGAACTAAACAAAAAAACAAGTAGTTGTAATTTGTAGTAACAATAGTATAAAGAAGAGAATAGAAGTAATCCATGTGCCTTGTTCATGAAGGCAAGTCTGCATATAAACAAATAGTAAATTGCCTAAACAGAGTCAATGTTGCATGAAAGTTACTTAAACCCATAACATGTTATCCCAATTGTTTTTTCTTCCACATTTCTAAACCTGTTAACAAAGACAAATTTGTAAATTATAAAATTACTCTCTTTTCTGCTCCCAAGTCTTCCACCAAATGAACACCTAGCTTCCTATGTAAACTTCAATCAATAGTCTCAACCCCAACTTTCTGAAGCACCAAAGCAAAGGCATCGGGATTTCATAGTAACTGAATACTACTCCAAGTATGATTGACTTTAAAATAATCAAATTGGGTAATGGATTATGAGAAGTTGCAATGTATCATGTTTAAATTATTAAAACGAGAAGAGCTGTCTAGTACATGGGCCAGCATAGGCTCATTTTCTTTATGAATCCTACTAAAAATGATATTAAGTGAAATTGCACACAATGCTTGGAATTTGACATGAGTTGGAAAGGCTTAAATTGCACACAAACTTGAAATGTGCTCTACATGGATATACTATTTGAACTTTTCCAGCTCAAACAAGTGCTCTTCAGAAGTAATATGCAAATGAACCCTCATCTTTGCTAGTAAGAGTTCTGTTTTCCAGCTTAATGTTTTTTGAGCTCTAAAGACCCGTAACACAAAGCGATATGCATTTACTTCTAGTTGATGTGTAATCTCATCTACCAAGTGTTCATGGGTAGAGCTAGTCTTTCTGTTCTTCCTTCATTTTTCTGTCGACAGATGAATGGACAAAAGTGGTCAATGTCCATTTTGGACTCCCTAGAAAAAAAGGCCCTTACGTACACAAAACTTTGCAGGAAAAAATTATGGCCTTGTTGCCTACAAAAGATGTTCAAGCAGATATTAGTAGTTACTCACTTGCAGAAGGATTTAACATCTTCTGAAACAATCTTGAAATTAACACAAGTCGTCTGCAAAAGGATGTTTTCCCAAATTCAAGCAAAGCCGATAATAGAAAAATACACATGGAATATAATGCTTATAATCAATGCAATTTCCCACTTTGCATAGAATTATATCTTTAGTTTCAACTAGTGAAGTATGAACAATATGAAAGCCCAAACAAGGAGAGAAAATTCCAACATTCCTTCATAGAACTCAGAATAAACACAGCATTAGACTATAAGTTCAAAAGTCACCATAAAACAGAAAAAAAAAAGTTAAAACAGCTCACAACATACACAAACATATATGTAAACCAGTGTTTTCAAAGAGGCGTTCTCCACATTTTGCATACAGGACACCTCCCGGGATCATCCCCAATTTTTTTAACTTATGTGGTTTTCACAATAAACTAACAATATTCGTTAAATCTATCTACAAAAGATCCCTTACAAATTGTTATCTCAGGCAAAACTCTTGCACATTCTACTGAAAATAACTTTTGGTACTTGATAATTACACATATCAACCAAAAATAAGGGAGGAATAAAGTAATGTCAAAGCATAGGTGACTTGGATAAGGGGATGACTTTGGTGAAGCCTTAAACCAAGATTATGACTACAACCCAGAATTTGTGAGCAGAAGCATCAACGAATAACAGTTTAAAAAATGCTCAAGATAGACAATATTGGTAAAAAAAAAACAATCAATGTCAAATTTGTCAAATCTTGATTGAACTCGTGAATTTCCAACTATGGGAGTGTTTAACCAGACTTGCCTCAATTTGGTTCAAATGGACAGATTTAACTAGTTACATAGCCAATCCAAGTAGATTTGTACATTTGTACATTATGCAACCATCCTCAAAACGCCAAACCTTGGAGAAATATATATACATGAAAACAATATTTATATATATCTATCCTCATATTTATGAAACAACCCTGCAAAATCACTTTTAATCAACGAGCAGCGAAGTAGAGAGACTCACCTGAATATCAGCAAATATTAACGAAAAAAGAAGGAATGGGTATTTAAATCAGGCTCTAACTACAGCACCCAAGACAAGAAAGCAAGTTAACATCTCTGCACTGGATAATCCCAGCGATATGGTTTTAACTACAGCACCCAAGGCAAGAAAGCAAGTTAACATCTCTGCACTGGATAATCCCAGCGATATGGTTTTAACTACAGCACCCAAGACAAGAAAGCAAGCTAACATCTCTGCACTGCATAATCCCAGCGATCTTTGAACCATAGTGGATGGGAATTGCACCACAGCACAGGAATTGGGAATTGGATATATGATAAGAAAACAAGCCAAATGTCTACCAGCAACTTTAAATGAAATGGACGCAGAACTCCCTTTCTTCACGAGTTTACGCAAAGATACGTCTGCCGTATATCTCTGAGCAGCACGCTGAAGGGCGTTTGCTTCGAGAGCTCAACTATAAGAGAAATACAATGTTCTTCACGAGTTTACGCAAAGATGCCCTACTGCCCCTACTGCTTATTTATATAGTTTGAGCTCCGAATCATGCATGACCTCGATTGCATGTAACAGTGGAGTAAGAAGCTCTTCATGCATTTAATGAACAAACCTTCGTACGTGCGTGAGCACTGTCCAAACGCCCTCGATTTAAGGTCAAAATGAGTGGTGTACCGTGATTGAAATAAATAATTTTGAATTGTAAATATTTAGTTACTAATTAATAGTAAGTTAGTGGAACTAGGGGTGTAAATTTTGTTTTTAAAGTTTTGTATTAATATTTAATAATTATTATTAATATTTAGTTAATACTCCATAATAGTGGGTGGAAGTAGAGATGCAACATTGTTGCTAAAGGTTTATGTAGTGGCTTCCGGCAAGGGGCGATTTAAGTGCTAGTTATCACACGCTGTCCAAACACCCTCTATTTAAGGTCATAGTATGATGTTCTTACCGCTCAAAATGAGTGGTTTTTGGTGATTCAAATAAATAATTTTGAATTGTCAATATTTAGTTAGTAATTAATAATAAGTTAGTTGAACTAGGTGTGTAAATTTTGTTTTTAAAGTTTTGCATTAAGAGTGGTTTAGGGTGATTCCAATAAATAATTTTGAATTGTCAATATTTAGTTAGTAATTAATATTAAGTTAGTTGAACTAGGTGTGTAAATTTTGTTTTTAAAGTTTTGCATTAATATTTAGTTAATACTTCATAACAGTGGGTGGAAGTAGAGATGCAACATTGTTGCTAAAGTTTTATGTAGTGGGAAATCCCATTATAGGTGTTAAGAATGTGGTAAGAAATGGTATTATTTAGTTAATAGTAGTAAGAAATTGATGGAAATATAATACAATATTATTACTTGAAAATAAATCTCAATATTGATGTTTAATTTGTTATCTATATTCAATTAATTACTGATAATAAGTTGTGGACTTAAGGTTGTGGACTTAAGGGTGCATTATCATTGAAAAAAGATTATGCATTGACATTTGACTATTTATTGATAGGTAATATGTGGCAAAAAACTTATGAAGTAGAATGCATTATTATTGGGAAAATAGAAATGATTGTCATCTAAGTTGTATATGGAATAGAATAAAGAATGGAATTGTGTGAAGTTAAATAAAAATATTGTGCTTGGTATAAGAATTTAATGTAAATCTCTAAAAACCATAATCAAAGGAATACAAGGATATTGTTGATCCATGTGTCAATCAAGATAGAAATGCAACATCCTTGATCATGGCCAACTTGAGGTTCATAACAAATTTTATGATTGAAAATTTTTCCTGGTGATCTTCTCTTGAATCATCACACCCCCCTACTCTTTAGTTTGTCACATGCTCTTCTTCAACAAAGGATCTACATGTCAACACTAATAGATTAGCAATCATACAACCCTACCAACTCAGATCCAAATTACTTGGCAACATCAGTAGGATATGTAGTGTAGCTTGTTAGTGTGTCCAACAAGCCCAATGTTCAAAGTCAATCACATACATGCTAATGCCCATAACATTGGACAAATATCTCCCTTATCCAGGAATTTTTTAGTTCCATTGTTGACTTGGGAACCATTATATAAATGATGGTCTCACACCCTCTTGTTGTATAAATATGTAACATTATTTATTGTAGAATATGCAAGATGAGAACATGTAGGGTAAAAATGCAATGCTGTAGGTTGTAATAGGTTCCATGCTATGTAAAATGCCCATAATGTTTTGTGGTCATCTATATTTGATGGATTGAACTCAACATGTCACTTTTTTGCAGGGATCTACAGGTTCCTGTGAATCTTCCATCTCATGGTCTTCATGTTCTTCTGGAATCACCTCTTCCATTGCTGCATCTCTGATCCTGGGTGCTTCTGGTTCTTCAATGTCTTCAACAAGTATCTTTCTGGATTTGTTGTAGGATGAGTCTTCGTCAAATGTCAAGTCCCTGCTGATGTCGATCTTCTTGAATCCTGGGAAGTATATTTTCTAGTCCTTCGAGCTTTCATTGTATCCTACGAATATACCCTTCTTTCCTGAAGGATCTAGCCCGTCCTTTTCTCCTTTGGAATATGTATGTACACTGGGAAACCAAATATCCTAAGATGGATGAATTTTGGTTTCTCACTGGAGAATTCTTCTTCTGGATTTTTTTTGCCAAGTACTCGATTTGGAGTACGATTCTGTACATACACGAATGTCCTTGCATCTTATGCCCATAGATGGATCGGAAGTTCTTGGTCATGAAGAATTTCTCTTATTGCTTCCATGATTGTTCTATTCTTCCTTTCTACAACGTCGTTCTACTGCGGATTGTATGGAGTGGTCAACTCCCTCTTAATCCCTGATTCTTTGCAAAATTTCCTGAAGTCTTCTGATGTGAATTCTCCTCCATTGTCTGATCAAAAGGTCTTGATCTTCTTCTCTGTGTGGTTCTTGATCAATGCTTTGAATTCCTTGAACTTGCTAAATACTTCATCTTTGCTCTTCAAGAAATATATCCAAGTTTTCCTATAAAAGTCATGAATAAAAGAAACATAATATACATACCCACTCAATGAACTAGATGACATCGGACCACATACATCGGAGTGGATAATTTCCAAAAATCCTTTCGCCTTACTCTCGCTACTTGGAAATGTATTCTTTATGTTCTTTCCTTTTGCACATCCTTTGCAAATGCCTTCATGCTTTTCCTGAATTTCTCGAATTCCTTCAACTGCTTTGCTTGAAAGTGGTAGTGCTCTATAGTGGACATTTGCAAGTCTCCTATGCCATAGTTCACTTGGCTCCATTGATTCATGGACCAAGGATTGTTCAGGTTGGCCCTTCAATTTATATAATCCTCCCTCTTGCTCTCCAATCACAACTGCATCATCTATGGTCTTTCCCTTTGGCCACATTAGAACTTGGCCATCTACAAATGCAACCCTCATGCCTTTTGCATTTATTTCTCATATGGAGAGAAGGTTCTTCTTGAGTCCTAGAACATATAGGACATCCTTCATCTTCAGAGACTTCCCAGAGCCTAGCTTGTAAGAGGCTTCTCCACTTCCTTTTATGGGGTATTGGTAATCATCCCCAAGTTTCACCTTGTGAGGTGACTCATGTTCAGATAGGTTCACAAAGGATTCTTTAAATCCTGTCATATGCTTGGAAGCCCCACTATCTACAATCCAATCATGTGAGTGATGATATCAAAACATACTCTTCATCACTTGAAGATTATCGAATGTCTTCTATGGTTCTCTTCCTTGGGGGTTCATCATCCTCTGCAGTGTGAGCATGATGTCTTTTCTTGTTGTTCTTCTTGTTGGGGCCTCTGTTTCTGGGACAATATTTGGAGTAGTGTCCCTTCTCATGGCATGTATAACATCTAACAATAGATGGATCTCTCTTGAATCTTCTAAATTTATTCCTTTGACTTTGGTGGTGGTGTTTCTCCCTCTTACTGTGATGGTAGTGCTCCCTCTTGTTGTTATTCCTCTTTGTGTGTGATGTGAGAGCTTGATATTCATTTCCCATCTTCTCTTCTCGATATACAAGTCGAGCTTCTTCTTGTGAGCATTCTTCCCATAGTTTGCTGAAGGTGATTAACTTCTTCTTTGCACAAATCCCTTGAATGAAGGAGTCCCATGATCTAGGGAGACCATTCAAGGTGGTCATCACAATTTCTCCATCTTCTACATTTTCTCCCACAGCTTCAAGTTGCTCCTTGATCTGAGAGACCCTTGTAAAGTGTGACTGCATGGTCTCTGCATTTTGAATCTTCACATTCTTCAACTGGTTCCTCAAGGTCATATTTCGATTTATATTCTTCCCTTCAAACAGCTTGGACAAGGCATCAAGCATCTCTTTAGGTGTCTTTAAAGATGACACATGTGGAATGAGATGATCCTTAATAGAATCTACAATGATCCTCTTGGCCTTAACCAAGTTCTTCTTGTGTAAGGCTTTAGCCTCATCTTCCTATGGTGATGGAACCACTTCATTCACATAAGTGTCCAATTCATTATCTGCTAGGACAAGCCCAATCATATACTTCCATGCTTGTAAGTTATCGGCCCCTTCAAGCTTATCCAAAAGCTTGGTATGGTGAGACATCTTTAATGAGAATCTCAAATGGAAATGACAAATATTTAGACCTTACCAATTTGAGATGTTGAGTTGAGATTGGTCGTGTAGCTCGCTGGCCTAGGGTTTGTCAGAGAAACCCTAAATTTTCAAACTTGGAATTTGGAACTTATGATTGGAAAGATAGATGCACTTGACTAAGGCAAGTATGCTAGTATACTTGGTTTCTGAAGATTCCAAAATTTCACCCTTGAAAATTGAATTGCGAAATTCAGATCTGCAGTTTTCTAGCTTTTTCTAGTTTTCTGGTTTTTTGGCTTTTCTGGTCCAAAGTCAAATTAGGATTTGATTTTCCAGGAGTTTTACCCAACCAAAAATTTTGATCTTGGTCTCAGAATTTCGATCTTGGAGAGGCACACTTCCCTATGCCAATTGCACTCCAAAATTCCAATTATGTGAGAAGCCCTAATTTTCCTCCGGTAGTAGTGACTGGCCAAAAAATGAAAATTATTAGAATCAACTTCTGCTTCAACAGAAAAATGCGCCTTCCTTAGGCCCATTAGCCTAGCTTCCTTTCATTGATGATCTATGGAGAGAAGTACAAAAATTAAGAATCCCTAGCTTCTGCAGCTACATAGTGTCTTCTTCTTAGGTTAGCTCTGATACCATGTTAGTTTTTCACAATTTTAATCAATACTTATTTAGGATCTTACTGAGAGAATAACAGGCACAACATAAAGACAAGAGACACAAATATTTTCCTCGGGGAAACCATAAAGGAGAAAACCCCACAACTTCCTCAGAGATAGAATGATCACCAATACAATATCACAAAAGTAAAACCCAAAAATAAGGATGGTCTTCAGCAACTTATCTCTTCTCCACTTGTGCGAACTTGTCCTTCTTCTCACTAATGCGAACTTCAGTGAGTGAGTGGATGAATAAATGAAAGATCCTAGTTCTCTATTTATACTTTACTTTCACTTTATCTTTTTCACTTACTAGGTCGGCCCAAGTTGTACTTGATTGGGCCGACTTCTCTAGAAGAATCTATTAACCCTAATATAATCTGACTCTGGGGTCTATTGCCCCAAATTACAATGGAGTGTTAACATCAATGACTTTACATGACCAAAATACAATAATGACTTCTCCGACCAGAGGAATAAACATCTCCGTCGGAGGTAAAAATAAAATACAATATAAAATACAAGTGAATATCTTCTGAAGTTACAATTACATTAATAGAGGATTAGGAACCAACTGTAGTACCTTAGTTCCTACATGCCTCAATGGCAGGTTTCCTTGTATTCGATAGTAGGTTTTCAATATTGACCTCTAATAGAATAATCCCTTGAATGTTCAACTTCAGGAACTTTATTCACATTCGTTGGATGTTATTAGACAATCTACTGAAAGCGGACTTAAGGTGTGATCTCTGTAGCTCAACGTGAGTATAGAACAAATAAGATAGAATATAAACTACTCTCCTAGATCTAGTTAGAGATCAAGTAATTAAGCATCTTACCTCAGATTCGTGGATCTCTTCCCTTGTTGTTGTTCTGAGTCCCGTGGTTGTCAGATCTGTAGCTGCAAGACCTGTCGAAGCACATAGGAACAATACAAGCAGTAAAACATGCCTAAACACTAACTAGTCTAAGTAAACAGTTGAAGAGGTAAACTATAAACATTATCAACACAATAACATTTATGGAAAGCTTTTATATTACTGTATAAAAAGTGGGAAGTACAATAGAAGAGAGGATTACAACCGATGCTTCAACGTCGTAATCTTCCTCCAACAAGCCAAGCCAAAGCCTCTAAGGAGAATGGATGCCTCCCATGGATGGATAATCTTCGTAAGCTTATTTCACCAGCATGTGGATGCTATAGAATTCCTCCCTTTGGAATGGGATAAATATTCATATATGAAGGACTAGGAGGATAGGGTAGGTTGACATATAATGGGAGAGGACTAAGGGATCTTCCCAATAGGTTAGGGAATCGAATGGAAGCTCTCCTATAGGCTAGGGATATAGATCCAAGTCATGCAACTTCGAGAAGAGGCTCGAAGATGCCCTTTATCCATTTTAACTGACGTCGATGCATGCTGTACTAAGATAGCCTATGGCAGTGCATGTTGCACACAGGTGGACCACGACAGCCTCCAAAAATAGGTCAGTTAAGTCCTCCAGTCATAGAAATCTTTAGGGAAGTTTACACTAAGTCTTATGGTAGCAAGATTTAGGTGTAATAGAATGCCCCCCAAAGCATGAAGCTATTAAAAATAGACAGGTGAAAATGCTTTGATAGAAGGAATGGCAAGGACTTGTCAGAGGGAAGATGTTGCTGCAGTACAACTGACTCTGAGAACATAGTCTCGAACGACTCACAACATGGCTGCCGACCAATACAATGCATGGATGCCGACCAATACAATGCAGGTCCATGGAAGTAAAGATCGACTCACCACAATCATGGCTACTAGACACAAGCGTAGATCCATGATGAGACGAAACAAAGCCACGACCAATACAAAGTGGATCCATGTAATATAACTCAAACAATCTCCATCGCAACCTGGGTAAAACATGACTCCCCAGGGTCTTCAAGCTGAACCCGCAATGATACGAATCTATCCATGTGATTACAAATGTCTTGACGTCGAACATGGTAGAAACCACTTGATTACCGGTCATTGATGTACACCGTTAACAAGCGCGAGGGAAATCACCATTAATGTCAATTATCGCCAAGGTATCATAGTACATATCATCAAGCACGAATGAATGAGTTGAAGTCCAACGCTTGACGAAATCTTTCAATCAAGAGTCAATGATGTAAACTCATGTCGAAAGCAAGGTAACCTGCGATTGAGGCATGTAGGCCCAAGGTACTTGATTGGTTTCTAGATTCAGTCCTCGGATGAGGTGTTGAAGTCGACAAGGATGAATCTGTCGAAGGAGGGCCATGATGAATCCCCCATCATCGACACGAAACTGCATAATAGATGTTAGGAGTAGAACGGATGGTATAGTAACATGCAAGACTGACTTAGAGTAGACCGACATGATGGAAGGTGTACTAACTGCAGATAATGATCGGTGAAGGATCTCTTGAACATGGGCATGGCATGATTTGGAAGTATTGACATGACGAGACTGACGCCAACTACTAATGCGACTGATGGTGGAAGCATTCTTTGGATGACCCAAAGGAGTAACAAGACTCATGAAGTTAACAATACTCGAGGAAAAGTAATGAATGAAAATGAAAATGAGTGCCATGTTCAAGAGCGACTAAGTACTGCCCGAGGTTAAAGTGTAACACAAAAACATCCCTTTTTCCCCATCATGACTGATGAGTGCCTCATTTTTTTTAATGATCTTGATGAGGGTAACTGGATGCTCGGTATAGCTCATCTCATAGATGAGTCCAATCCCAAATGTTTTCCGAACCTGGGAAAGGAAGGGTTCATCCCATGGCGGGCCGTTCAATGCTGTGTTTTAACGAGTTCGTAGAAGGTAAAATCGGCGTCATTTCATGTTTAGAGAATCTGAAAAGAACAAAAGAAGACTCCAAAGGTCCTTTTTCGCAGGGTTAGCCTCTTCACCCAGAAAAGGGTAAAACAACGCGAGAGAGGACTCTTCCAGCCATGAGTGGGTGGAGTATTCCTTTTTCGTAAGTAGTGCCCCCTGGTCCAAAAAAGGGGTAAACTATCACCAGGAAGATGACCATTCAAATACTTTAACAAGCATGAATGCGACAAGTTCGCTTGGCGATCTTTTTGTATTTCAAGAGCTTGAAAAGAGCTTAAAGAAATACTCTGAGGGGGTTCCTTTTTCGTAGGACTTTAACGAGGCCAAAGAAGTAATAAACTATAACTCGGTGACTAATTCTCATCGTTTAACGAGCACGAGAAAGAACAAAGAGTTAGCTCGGTTGTCATTTAATAATTTGCATTAATGAGCTAAATGATGACAAAAAGACGCCCAACAAATGTTCATACTTGATAATACTTACAAGATGATCACCATGATGGAAAACGATAAGAAAAAGATACTTAGCTTCTCCTGCACTCAAATTCTAGGTCAAAAATGATTAACAAAACATTTAAGTGCAATAAAACAATCCAAACTATAATAAAAACGCACTAAAGCATCAATTTATAAAAAGGAATATTCCATTTTGTGTTATAAAATGGATGAAATAGTGAAAATAAATTACAATTTTTTTTACCAAGTTTGGGGAGTGTAGAGTGCCAATTGGAGCTGAATTTCATCTGTTGATTCTGGGAGCCACGTTCCAGCATTTCGTGAGCCATCAGAAGCAGGTAGGCCTAAACTCATCCTTGCATCTTTCTAGTGGATTAGTTTTATGTTTTTGGTTTAAATTTCAATGTTTTGAGTTGTTTAAGTGGGGGGAAATGTGCCCTCAGGTTGGAGCAAGCCACCCTTATAGGAATTGCGATGGTGCAAGTCCCGTAAGGACCACTTGCACCGATGTCGCATTGTGTGCATAAACAGCTTGCGATGGCACAAATGTCCATGTTCAACTCAAAACCCAAACTTCAAGAAAAAGTTTTAATGCATGGGGTGAGTTCTAATAGTGTTCATTTGTCCTTCTTAACATGTTCACGGTGGAAATCATGGTCATAGATTGGAGAGAACGAGAACATGAGTTGGATGATGTCTAGTTCGAAAATGAACCTCAATGCATGAATGCATTGAGAAACTGTGGTTTGCTTAAGTACTTTATAGTACTGGGCATGAGGGCCCAAGTCCCACTACTGACACACATGATCCGATGCTCGGACCTAGCTCAATAGCACTTCAAGATTGGGGTGCATACTTTGAGGATAGATGTTGAGGACATATATTTCTTGACAGGGTTATCCCAAAGGGGAGAACCAATCTCTCTCACTGGATCACGAGGGGGTGATCATATAGTGGACGACATGATCGTTCAGTACTGCACTGAAGATACTGTGGTAAAGTGTGGGAATATTCGCATCAAGAACATTATAGACCATCTGTTACGTGCCATTCTCTTCACTCTAGTACAGGTGGTGGGAAGTCAGTTTGCTCACCTTGCGAGCAAGACTCAGCTGATGTATGCAGAGGAGTGTATGGATCCCACGATATTAAACTAGTGTGAGGCACTCCTCACCAACCTTAGGATTTAGTTGACCAAATGTCGGCGCGGGGCGCTGAAACAATTTGGTTACGGATCTGTGTTGATATCTTTTCTTCTGGAGCACGTACCCCATCTACGTCCACGGGTGGAGCTAGATGAACGAGAGCCTCGGGACCCACACATGAGACGATGGGAAGAGGTGATGGACCGTCATGGTGGCGGGGGTCCCATAGTAGGCTACAGTGAAGCATTCTTCACTTGGCTGGAGGGACAGCTCCTCATGATTAAGGACTATCCATACAATGGGGTAGACTTCATAGGTGACCCCGACCTGGTGATTCCCGAGGGAGCACAATGGGGTGATATCGGTAAGAACAATAACTTGTGTTTTTTCTCATTTTATATTATATATGATTTTCTTTTGGAGTAGTGTTGATGACTCAATACTATGTGCAGATGTGGGCCCATCGCGACCAATTGGGGTCTCCACCATTGCGAGGAGAGGAGAGATGGCGATTGTAGGTCCCGCGGTGCTAGATGCCCAAGAGGAGGTAGAGGAGGTTTATGAGCACCTCACTAGATTGACCCTGGATATCCCAGAGCATAGTGTCCGTGACCTACCTTGGGGCTACCAACGATACACCATTGGGGTGTCTACACGATTTGGTTCACTGTTGGCCAAAGTGGCGAGGGCTATAGTTTGTTACCATGGACAACCTAGGGAGTGGGTTTCCACTCTTGTATGTACTGAAATCTTGCGAGCTTCAAATTTTGTATCAACACCACCATTTTGTGACGATTTATATATATATACAGACATTTTTGGCTGTTTTATGCATTATGTGTTCTAAATGGATGATTTATGTGATCTTGTTTATATGTTTGCTTTTATACAATGGATGATTTTACATGTTATGAATTCTTTTGTATTTTATGAATGTATTATGTGTGTGCAATGTACCAATCTAAAATGAAGTTGGCCATCGAGTCAACAACTGTATTCGGGTCTCGCAGAATGTGCAGGTATTGAACGGATTCAAAGGACCTTTCCAGAAGACAAACTCGTCTGAAGAGACAGAGTAGAGTGGGATCATGGATAGCGTAGACCCGGTCTAGATGGGAAACCACTAGTTGTGAATCCAAATGGATAACAATGTGGTTCATAACCAAGGAAAGATCATCGATTAGGGTTCCAATCACCGCCTCATACTCTGCAGCGTTCTTGGTTGTGAATCCAAGACAATTTCCTCTTGAGCTAATGAGATCGCTTGTTGGGGAATAAAGTACCCAGGCTGCTGAAGCAAGGTTACAAGTATGTCGGTTGGTGCCGTCCGTGAATCCGTAGCAAGTTTCCATCTGCACACGTACACAGAACATGGTATAAGAAGCGAAAACAAGATCTAGACACACTAAAATAAAGCGTCACACCACACAAAAACACACACGCCATGTACAGTATTTACAAAATGTCTATGTGTGAAAGAATCAGGCATAATACTTCTTCAGCTAAATCCCATTGCAGGGTTAACCTAAAGATATCCTATCGTAGTCCTCTAGTTCGTAGGCTCCCTTCTCCAAAACACGCTTCACTATGTAGGGTCCGTGCCACATGGACTCGAACTTTCCAGCCCCCATATTATCATGCCTTTGATCATATGTAAGGACTAAATCACCCTCACTAAAGATGTGAGGTTCTACCGACTTGTCATACTGTGCTTTGATGCATTTCTTATGTGCCTCATTGGCAAGAGCGGCATCGCGGCAATTCTCGTCAAGTTTTGCTAGGTAAAGGAAGTCTTCTTCCTCAGAAATAGTGTTAGGAAGAAGTTCAACGGCGAGTTTGAGGGACAGAATCTCGCACTCTATCGGTAGGACTTCCTCCAATCTAGAAACTAATTGGAAGGGGGTAAAACTAGTGGCGGTCTTGATGGAAGTTCGATAAGCCCATAATGCATAAAAGAGCATGTTGTGCCAGTTTGACTTGTGCGTACCCACGATGTGTTGGACCATGGTTTTCAAGACCTTGTTGATTGTCTCGACTTGTCCATTGGACTGTGGTTAGTAAGGTGTTGAGTTTTCTTGGCGAAAACCCAATATGTCGCTCAGTCTGTCAACCATGTGGTTCTGAAAGTGAGAACCATGGTCGGTAACGATAGCTTGAGGAGCTCCAAACAATGCTATAACATGATTGAACATGAAAAGTGCAACGGTTTTTCCGTCGTTCATATATGTAGGCATGGCCTCGACCCACTTTGTAAAGTAATCCACAGCTACGATGACGCAACTATGCCCCCCGACTGAGGTAGGCTTACAGTGCATGTGTTGATGTATTTGTAACTTCGGAAGATATTCTTATATGTATTACATTTGTACTTTATTGTATCCCCAACGGACATGTATTATTCCTCCGATTGGAAGTGTCGTCATTTGTATTTGCAAGTGTCGCAAGTATTATTGTAAGTGTCACAATTTATATTTGATGGGTTATTAGACCACCCTAGTGGGGTAGGCCCATAGTCAGTTTATGTTAATTTTTTAAGTTGGGGCCGACCTAGTTGAGTAAAGGTCAAGTGAAAGTAAGAGTATAAATAGAGATTGTGGCTCTCTCATTTTACACATTCTATTATTCACTCACTTCGCATTAGTGAGAGAAGAGGAGGGTGAGCACAAGTGGAGGAGGAGCATGCTACTGAAGATATATATCTCTTGGGTTTGATCATGGTGATCCTTGTATTGATTCTTATTCTATCTCTGAGGAAGTTGCAGGGTTTTTCACCTTCTTGGTTTTCCTCGGTGAAATGTTTTGTGTCTCTTGTCTCTTGTCTCTTATGCTTGATATGTTGTACATGTTGTTCTTTCAATTAAGATCCTAGATCTATTGAATTAAATGATGAAAAACTAACATGGTATCAGATATAGCCTAAAGGAAGGCATGATATGGCATTTATGAGACTTGTTTCACTTGCGACAAATTGCAAGCTAGGGCTTGATATAGCAAAAACAAGTCATCATAGCACTTTCACTATAAATACATTTTGGTGAAGGTTCAGCATATGAAACTTTTATAGGTAGTATATAACATCCCCATATACCCTTTGTCAGAAGCACAACATCTAATTCGTTGTACTTTGTGTTTTATGATCAGTACAATCTAGGATTTTTGCCTCTTCCAGATCTCAGTCATAAACAGGTGACCTAGGAAAAAAGGTCACAACTTGGGCTAGGAAGCTTCAAATGAAATTCTGTAAAAAGTGACAATACGAGAATGGAATGCAGTTTCTCAGGTCAGTTTTTTAGAGGCTGACATTGAACTAGTGACACATGGCACTCCGTACAAGTTTGCTCTCCTGTTTTATCCCATAAACAGGTAATGTTGCGACACTTGGCATAAATCTCTCTTAGAGAATCCAATTGAGATTAGACCTATGGGGTTGGAAAGAAGACAGGTCAGGATACTACAGGCCGAAGTTTCAGACCTTATGGATTCGTAATTTTAGAGATGCACCAGAAACAATAAGGTGAATATTTCTGTCAAAACAGAATTGGATTCTGAGCACCTTCATTCTTGGCTTATCACTGCTGCGGGAATTTAGGGCTTCGGAGAAAGTTGGAAGTTTTGGAATCAGAGACCACGGATGAATGCTCCTCGGAAAAATCGAAATTTAGAGACCAAGATCGAATTTTTTTGGTTGGGAAGAAGGCCAGGCTTGATCAAACCCTAGTTTGGGATTTTGATCGGAAAGATGGAAAATTAGGGCTTCTGTGAAAGTTGGAATTTTTGAAGTCTGTGAGCATGGTTGGAAGCTCCTCAGAAAAATTGAAGTTTAGAGCTTTGGATCGAACCTTTTGGTTGGGCAGAAGGGTGGGATTTATCAAACCCTAGTTCGGGGTCCTCTCGAGTGAATCTAGAAGTTTCAAAGGCAATTTTGAGGGGTCAAATTTTGCAGTTTTCAAAATTGAAGTATACCATCTTGATCAGCTCAGCAAGCCACATCTTTCCATCCATTTAGAAATTTGAAATTCAAAGGTTGAATTTTTAGGGTTTCTCTGACAAACCCTAATCCAACTCGAGATCCAGTTTCAACAAATCAAAGTGGATTGGGTTAATCCTAGAAAAGAATGAATTCGACACGTGCATAAGTGAAGAAGTTCTAGTTCCATAGGGAGATGAGGCTGAGGATTTACATGAGAAGGCTACAAGCAATCCAGATAGGTATGACTTGAAGAGATACATGTATGTTTTGAAATTTGTTCATTATTGAGTTTATGATATGTTTGTCTTCATATTATTGAGGTTAGTACAATCTTGATTAATATTAGACTTGTCTCATCACCCTAGTAAAAGTATGAATGCCTATGAATGATATAAGACATTCAGTGATTAGGGTTATGACACTTATGATTGTACTAATACACTAAGGTGTTGTATGAGGTTGATGTTGTCCGCTAACATGAAAGGTACAAATCAAGTTCTAGATCAAGAACATATGACCATGGTGACATGAAGACAAATACTCATGGATCACATAGAAGCTCCACTTACGAGGTATGTATAATTTGGTTCTGCAATGGTTAACTTATGAGTTATGTAGGTTACTAAGCACAATTCATTGAAGAGAACAAGAAGACATTGTTTGGGTATGTTAGACATAACTATCCAACATGATCTTCCAGGTATGTTTTTCCTATATCAAGTTCGAATCCTACCTTATGTTAGGATCTTATACTTTTGTATGAATGATTATTGTTGAAGTTAGAAGTTTAAGTAATCAACATTTTATACATATTATGTTTCTTACTTTGATTGATGATATGACTAACCAAAAGAGTCCTATGGTCAATAAGAATATGCATGAGTAATAGAAGTCCTCCTTGAAACCTTGAATACTAATGCTTGTAATAAATTACTTGTGTGTGAAATGTTCATGACCATACATGTTAAGATTATTTAGGATCATAATGTTTTGATAGTATTGAGATTATACTAATGGATGTATGATTCTATATGAGATCTTGAGGATGAAACTATCATGACAATAATGCACACTTAAGCATGCATAGTGGTCCAAGATGGATATAAGTTCAAGGATAGGTAATTCAAGAAACAAAGATCAAGAGGGAGCACACTCCAATAGTTCTTGCAAGGAAGCAAAGATCAAGAGGGAGCACTCCAGGAAGTAAAGATCAAGAGGGAGTCCACCCTACAACTAAACAAAGATAAGTATTTGAATTATCATTTATTGTATGATTACTTAAATAATGTTGTCCAGTCATGTACATACTTATGTTCCTAGATTTAAGATGTACATTTTGCATTTTAGAAAAGTTGCATTAATGAACAAGATACTACTAATATGCAAGTAATGGGTAAGTGGCCTATGGTATTGTACAACATTCCATTGCTACTTATCTAGAATGAAACCTCTTTGCTAACATGTTGGGAGTAGTGCAAAATCTTAACAAATGTTCTGGTAGAGATGGAAGTCATCTAGAAAGTTACCGTATGAATACGGGATATGGATACATGTTGTATTGAAGCATTGGCTAAGATAATTGCATGACTGTATGACATATGCATTTATGTATAAGACTTTGTTATGTAAACTATGAGAATTTTTTAATCATGCAATTGAATTTGACTTGTAGGAAAGATTGTGTACAATCACCTACAAAATAAGGACTACAACATTTGTTCCAGCAACTAGGATCAAAGAAAACTACCTATTGAAGATATTGAAGAATCTGAAGTTCCCAAGATTCAGGATGCGGTAATGAAAGAATGCCATAAAGAATGATGTTTGGGATGCAAGATTTCCAAGTGGATCTATAAGATCAAGCATGTTGTAGATGGTAGCATAGAGAAATACAAGGAAAGGTTTGTAGCTCGTGGCTTCTCCCAGAAAGAGGGAATAGATTATGAAGAGACTTTTTCTCCTGCAGCCAATTACACTTCCATCAGAACAATACTTGCTCTGGATACAGTGATGAAGTGGAAGATACACCAGATGGATGTCAAGACATCCTTCTTGAATGGTGTAGTCAAAGAGGAAGTGTATGTGGAGCATCCACTCAGTTTTGAGACACATGACAGGGATTCATATGTGTGCAGGTTGAAGAAAGCTTTGTATGGCTTGAAGCAAGCTCCTAGGACTTGGTATGGTAGGATGGACAGTTTTCTATCCAGTTTGGGTTTTACCAAGAGTAAAGCAGATTCCAATCTTTACTACAAGGTTGAGGAAGGCAATCCAATGATACTAATCCTATATGTGGATGACATGTTTGTTACAGGTGAGGATGGGTTGATTTTCGACACCAAGAGGAAGCTTGCAGCCGAGTTCGAGATGAAGGACTTGGGGATGATGCATTACTTTCTAGGTATGGAGGTGTGGCAGAGTGCAAATGTGATCTTCCTTGGATAAGGGAAGTATGTAGTAGATATCCTGAAGAGGTTCGGGATGATGGACTGCAAGGCCATGACCACACCTATGGCATCAAACCTGAAGCTTTTGTGTGATGCTTCATCTGAGCCGGTTGATGTCACTGTGTATCTTCAGATGATTGGGTCCTTGATGTACCTGACGAACACGAGACCAGATATTTGCTTTGCGGTGAACACATTGAGCCAGTTCTTGATGAATTCGAGAAGTGTTCACCTGGTTGTTGTAAAACATATTCTGAGTTACCTGAAGGGTACCGTCGATTATGGGCTCAAGTATGATGCGAATCAAAAGTTTAACCTGGAAGGTTATGTTGATTTAGATTGGGCAGGTAGTGCTATGGATAGGAAGAGCACTTTAGGGTGCTTCTTCAGTATGGGATTAGGTGTGATCTCTTGGTTTAGCAGGAAGCATTCTTGCGTAGCACTGCGTACAGCCGAAGCAGAGTATGTCGTAGCTTGTTAGGCTAGTTTTGAGGCAGTATGGCTTAGGAAGATACTGTGTGAGTTAGTTGATATCCCATTGGATGCTACCTATATCTTCTGTGACAACAAGAGTTGTGTGAAGTTGTCAGAGAACCCAGTGTTCCATGACAGGTCAAAGCACATTGAGATCAAATATCACTATATCAGGGATATGGTGCAAAGAGGAGTAGTGAAGCTCCTGTATGTTGCGACAGATGAGTAGATAGCAGATGTGTTGATGGACCACTAGCCAGAGTGAAGTTTGAGTACTTCAGAGAGAGGCTTGGTGTTCTTCAGATAGAAGATACTTCGAGGAAGAAGTGATGGGACACATATGCAGGAGCCATTCCAAGCATGGTAGTAGGAGGTTCCTTCCCATTGCTGTGGATGTAAGTGCTATGTGATGAACATCAAGACAATTCTCTAGATGATGTTCTGTATGACTATGATCAGTTGGATCATGTATGATGATATGCATCAGTTGGATGCTTTGTCTGATCAGTTGGATCATATGTGATGATATGTATCAGGTGGATGCATTGTTTGATCAGTTTGATCATATGTGATGAGCATCAGGTCGATGCTCTATGTTGACACCTTATCTGAGAGGACCTAAATCCTAGAAAGTTTTGCTAAAATGTCCAAAAGGAGAAGAAATTACCACAAAAAAAAGGTTTAAAATACATAAAATACAAAAAACATAGAGGAAAAACCCATATTTGTATAGTCCGATGATAAATATTAAAAGGGTTAAACTCCAGCGAAGATCCGATGGCGGAGATGTTACATGCAAGGATCAACGGTCATCGCGAGATCCCGCATCACCAAAAGGAATGATCGCAATGTATTGTAAGTGGTCGCGGACGAAATACCATGGGAGCACGTGGCACGTTATTGTTCATCCGTGTGAACGCGACGGTGGTATTATAAACCACCTTCCGCCCACGCGGAACCGCCATCCTCGAAGGTAAAGCGCCGAATAGCACGTGCTATGTGTTATTAAGAGTTGTGCGCGGTGGGGTATATAAACACCACAATCGTTTCCCGCTCAACCAATGTGGGATATATTCCATAAATAAAATCAAATAAGATAAGTATAACACGTTTTTTAGAAAATGCCTGTTTTAGTCACCATTTTCTAGAAGCTGTTTCCGCCAAACCGAGAGGAATTTTAGGAAACTAAGAGAGATTTGTCTTCAGCACGGGCCAATGTTCAAAAACCTCTCTCAGTTTTTACACAGGTGTTATGGTTTAAGAGAATCGAAGTCATCTTCACGGGGCAATTTTCCAGAATTTCAGTTTACTGTTTTAGTCATTAACTTCAAAGAGCTGTTTCTTCCAAATGAAGATGAATTTTCAGAAACTGAAAGAGGCTTTTCTTCAGCACATGCCCAGTTACAAAAACCTCTCTCAAAATGTACACAGGTATCTCCATTTGAGATATACAGCCAGGTCTTTGAAGCCTCTTTTTCAGCAAATTTACTTCCTAAAATAAAAAAATAAGTTGTAACTGTTTCTATTTTTAGAGTTTCAGTTAGGTTTTGAATTCACGATTAGGTATAGGCTGTCTTTCTATATATTGATATGTAAAAAAAAAAACATGTAGGAGGAGGGGATTTCCAGGAACGAAAGTGTCCATTCTGGGTTTTTGAAGTTGTTTCCAGAAATTAATAAAGATTTCAGAGTTTGAGCAGTTTTAAATCAAAGATTCATGCGTTGTTGGTGTTTACAGTCTGTACCTTTTCTTTTCTCACTTGTGCATGTTTACTTTCCCAGTTATGCTATTCATTTTTGTCTTTTCTTCTATACTTGGACGAACGTCTAAATGAATTGGGATTCATATTTTTATGCCTCAGTTTATCGCGTTTCAAGTATCCATTTGCTTCTCTAAAATCGACAATGGATTCATCCTAGTTTGATGCCCATTGATTGGTGGATTGTCTTTAATTCTTTCTTTTCGCCTGCAAAAAGCTTTGACCGTAACCTAACAATTACCTTGCCTTTGTACAAAAAATTCTGTTTTTGCTGCTGATATATTATTTTTCTGTTTCTTGACTCCATTGCCCAATGATATCTTATTTCCTGTTTATCTAACCACTTCATTAAAAATCCTTAAGTTTTTATTTATTTTACAAATTGGCCCTTGAGTTTCATTGTCAAACTGCTGTCGTGGTGACATTGGATGGCGGATTTGCCGAGAGAGCCCTCTCTGGCTGAAAGAGGCCAACTTTCAGTCTAAAGATTGGTTTGAAATAGGTTACCTCGGGGTTTCTTTGATACAGCCCAAGGAAAATCCGAGTGCTAACATTTTGGCGCCGTTGCCGGGGAACGAGGGTTTCATTTTCCCTGGGTATGAACGACAAAGTTGCAGATTTGATTGTTGATGGTGAACAACGGTCAGATATCAAACAGGCTGTGCATCTTTCACCTGGCGACTCCATCTTCAAAGAATCCAGTTTTCAGAAATTTCATGGTGACTCCACATTAAAGAAATCCAGTTTTGCATTGGTTCACAGGCTAAGTCTCCTCAGTTTTCAAATCAGAATTTACAGTTCCAGCATTTCGAGATGGCCTACTTATTAAGAAGGTATGCTCCTATGAGCAGGTCTCATATTCCTGGTTTTCCGAATCAAATTCCTAAAATTGATTGGCAGTCTTATTTGCCTAAATTCAGAGATGAAAATAATGATAATGCTGCTCTACATTTAATGAGATTTCACATACATGTGCACAAGCTGAAGATTAGGTTTCATGAGGATTGTCTTATGAAGATGTTCATGGCTTCTTTAGAAGGAAAAGCAAGGGATTGGTATGAAAGTTTAAGACCTGGTAGCTTGTTTTCTTTAAAATATTTTCACATAGCATTTTATGAGCATTATGCAGTAGATTTTCCAGCTTTGTCTTTAGTGGAAGATTGTTGTGATCAATTTGAAGGTTTCATACAGTACCTCGGAAGTATTGATGAAGATTTGGAAGGTATGAATGATGAAGACTTATCAGAAATATTTTATCATTTTTCTTCGCAAGTCCATGGCCATGATGATCGAGAGGAGTTTGCTATAGATGAGATCAATAAAGAATTGATAGTAGTTTCCCGTGATTCCTCTTTGAAAACAAAGGTTCAATCATCAGCTCCTTCGTATACAAATGAAGAATGCATTCAGCATCAATCTGCAGAAGAGAAGGAAAATGATAGTTGTTTGATTCAAAAAATTCACAAACCACCTCCTCTTTTAACAGAAGAAGAAATAGATCAGCTCCTGCAGAGTCATGTTACAACCCCTGCTTATACAGATTTGCGGTCTTCACATAGTCCGGGATATGTAAGTGAAACTTCTTCCATTTTTGGGCATATGAATCTGAAATTAAATGGTGACAGTCATGAGGATCTTTTGAAGGAATCCATTAGTGATGATGATTCTCCACAAGAAAATCAAGTTTTAGACACCCTATTCTTTCATCAACAAGATAGAGCTGTCATATTTAATGATCTTGCAGAGTGTTCACTATTTGAAGATGCTTTAGAGTATGAGGTTAATCATTCATTTCTGGAAAAGAAAGTTAAGGAAGAAAGAACATTTCAGCTCTCCTGTCAAATTGCAGAAAATCCGAAGGTACTTCAAATTCAAATAAAATCTATATTCTTTGATCATATAGCTGAGTATATGGAGAGATTTCTCAGTTTCGATTTGCAGCTAGGTTTTTATTTTGAGAATAAAGATTATCAATGGTTGCCTATACTGTCATATTTTCTGTTATTGGCTTATTTTGAACATGACAAAGGAGTTAGATTGTTTGAAAACCTAATGGATTGGCTTCACTGGTGTTTCCGAATTACTTAATTGATGGAAAGTCTTTGATATTCTAAAAGTAGGGTAGGTAGGAGAAATAAGTTTGCCAGGCAAGCAGTCTTCAGTATTTACAGTATGGTCTTCAGTTCAGTTTCAGCATGTGAGTTTTCAGTTTTCTATAGTTAAAAGTTTTTCGGTTACATTTTTGGATGGAGGACTGGTTACAGGTTACAGGTTGCAGTTTTCAGGACTGGGAGCCACCCAATGGTCAGGCACATGGTCTACGGTGTTCTTTGCTACCTCACAGGGAGGATAGCATCCCCAGTTGGAGCCAGTTGTTGACACCTTATCTGAGAGGACCTAAATCCTAGAAAGTTTTGCTAAAATGTCCAAAAGGAGAAGAAATTACCACAAAAAAAAGGTTTAAAATACATAAAATACAAAAAACATAGAGGAAAAACCCATATTTGTATAGTCCGATGATAAATATTAAAAGGGTTAAACGCCAGCGAAGATTCGATGGCGGAGATGTTACATGCAAGGATCAACGGTCATCGCGAGATCCCGCGTCACCAAAAGGAATGATCACAATGTATTGTAAGTGGTCGCGGACGAAATACCACGGGAGCACGTGGCACGTTATTGTTCATCCGGGTGAACGCGACGGTGGTATTATAAACCACCTTCCGCCCACGCGGAACTGCCATCTTCGAAGGTAAAGCGCCGAATAGCACGTGCTATGTGTTATTAAGAGTTGTGCGCGGTGGGGTATATAAACACCACAATCGTTTCCCGCTCAACCAATGTGGGATATATTCCATAAATAAAATCAAATAAGATAAGTATAACACGTTTTTTAGAAAATGCCTGTTTTAGTCACCATTTTCTAGAAGCTGTTTCCGCCAAACAGAGAGGAATTTTAGGAAACTAAGAGATATTTTTCTTCAGCACGGGCCAATCTTCAAAAACCTCTCTCAGTTTTTACACAGGTGCTATGGTTTAAGAGAATCGAAGTCATCTTCACGGGGCAATTTTTCAGAATTTCACTTTACTGTTTTAGTCATTAACTTCAAAGAGCTGTTTCTTCCAAATGAAGATGAATTTTCAGAAACTGAAAGAGGCTTTTCTTCAGCACATGCCCAGTTACAAAAACCTCTCTCAAAATGTACACAAGTATCTCCATTTGAGATATACAGCCAGGTCTTTGAAGCCTATTTTTCAGCAAATTTACTTCCTAAAATAAAAAAATAAGTTGTAACTGTTTCTATTTTTAGAGTTTCAGTTAGGTTTTGAATTCACGATTAGGTATAGGCCGTCTTTCTATATATTGATATGTAAAAAAAAAAACATGTAGGAGGAGGGGATTTCCAGGAACGAAAGTGTCCATTCTGGGTTTTTGAAGTTGTTTCCAGAAATTAATAAAGATTTCAGAGTTTGAGCAGTTTTAAATCAAAGATTCATGCGTTGTTGGTGTTTACAGTCTGTACCTTTTCTTTTCTCACTTGTGCATGTTTACTTTCCCAGTTATGCTATTCATTTTTGTCTTTTCTTCTATACTTGGATGAACGTCTAAATGAATTGGGATTCATATTTTTATGCCTCAGTTTATCGCGTTTCAAGTATCCATTTGCTTCTCTAAAATCGACAATGGATTCATCCTAGTTTGATGCCCATTGATTGGTGGATTGTCTTTAATTCTTTCTTTTCGCCTGCAAAAAGCTTTGACCGTAACCTAACAATTACCTTGCCTTTGTACAAAAAATTCTGTTTTTGCTGCTGATATATTATTTTTCTGTTTCTTGACTACATTGCCCAATGATATCTTATTTCCTGTTTATCTAACCACTTCATTAAAAATCCTTAAGTTTTTATTTATTTTACAAATTGACCCTTGAGTTTCATTGTCAAACTGCTGTTGTGGTGACATTGGATGGGGATTTGCCGAGAGAGCCCTCTCTGGCTGAAAGAGGCCAACTTTCAGTCTAAAGATTGGTTTGAAATAGGTTACCTCGGGGTTTCTTTGATACAGCCCAAGGAAAATCTGAGTGCTAACACTCTAGATGATGTACATCAGGATGATGTACTGTATGATGATCAGGATGATCATGTGTGATGAGTATTAGGATGATGCTCTGGATGATATGCATCAGGACGATGCTATGACGATGACCAGGATGATCATTTGAGATGAGTATCAGGACGATGCTTTGGATGATATGCATCAGGATGATGCTATGATGATGATCGTGATGATCATGTGATGATGATGTGCATCAGGTTGATGCACCGTGCACTGATGATCAGTTGGATCATGAGTATCAGGATGATACTTGGAGGTCATGGATCATATGTGGCAGGTTGTGCAAGTAGCATGTAATCAGTCCTCTGAGATCCGATAGGTTGAGATATGTGCTCGTAATAAGTCCTGGGATGCTCTTTAGAGATCTTGCCGGTCATGCTGCGACACATAAATGTTCCTGGGATGCTCTTTAAAGGTATTTCCTATTCACATGTAATCATTCTTGGAGATCCGATAGGTTGAGCTATGTGCTCGTAATAAGTCCTGGGATGCTCTTTAGAGATCTTGCCGGTCGTGCTGTGACACATACATGTTCCTGGGATGCTCTTTAAATGTATTGTGAAGAGATGCATGTAATCAGTCCTGAGAGAGATGTTGCCGGTCGTGCTTAGGCACATACATGTTCCCGGGATACTCTAGTCAGGTATTGCATCCGCACGTAATTAGTCCTGAGATTCCACCTCTATCAGACCATTCACACAGATGATGAAGACCTATAGGAGGATAGGCCTACATCCAACATGAAAAATGGATGGCTCTGTAGAACTTCCTATGATGAGAATAATTATGAGATATCCCATTGATCGAGATGTCGAGTACAGCAACAGTGATGATGATGATACTCTGTGATCCAATGATGATGATCCAACTCCAGAATGGAAGACTTGTGCCTATATGTATTGATGACTTGTGTCTAGAGAATACCTTCCTAGTTAAGAGGGAGTGTTGATGTATTTGTAACTTCAGAAGATATTCTTCTATGTATTATATTTGTACTTTATTGTATCCCCAACGGAGATGTATTATTCCTTCGATTGGAAGTGTTGTCATTTGTATTTGGAAGTGTCGCAAGTATTATTGTAAGTGTTGCAACTTATATTTGATGGGTTATTAGACCACCTTGCTAGGGTCAGCCCTGTATGAGTTGTGTGGGTCAAAGGTTTATTAAACCACCCTAGTGGGGTCGGCCTAGATTTAATTTATGTTAAGTTGTTAAGTTGGGTCCGACCTAGTCAAGTAAAGGTCAAGTGAAAGTAAGAGTATAAATAGAGAGTGTGACTCTCTCATTTTACACATTCTATTATTCGCTCACTTCGCATTAGTGAGAGAAGAGGAGGGTGTGCACAAGTGGAGGAGGAGCATGCTGCTGAAGATATATATCTCTTGGGTTTGATCATTGTGATCCTTGTATTGATGCTTATTCTATCTCTGAGGAAGTTGCTAGGTTTTTCACCTTCTTGGTTTTCCTCGGTGAAATGTTTTGTCTCTTGTCTCTTATCTCTTATGCTTGATATGTTGTACGTGTTTATATTTCAGTTAAGATCCTAGATATATTGAATTAAATGATGAAAAACTAATAGCATGAAGTCAATTCCCCATTTAGCGAAGGGGCCAATGATAATAATCGAGTGTAACGGGGCGGGGTGGGTGCGCTTTTTTGTATGAATATGCTGGGATGGAGGACATTTTTTTACGACATCGATACAATATTTAAATATAGATGCCCAATAATATCCCGTGCGAAGTATCTTCTGCATTGTAGCCATCCCAGAGAGATGACTGCCACAAGCCCCAGTTTGATAGTCATTTAAGACGTGTTCATCCTCTTCATGAGTCAGACAACGTCGAAGAATAGAATCGATACCACAACGGTACAAGGTATCACTGAAAATCAGGTAATACTTTTCATGGTGGTGTATTCGACGACGGTCCTCACGAGACAATTGGGGGCTGAAACATTGGGTATGAAGATATAAAGTGATACCTCCATACCATGGATCAGACGTACTGATAAGAAACAATGACTCATCTGGAAGAGAATCATTGGGATCAGATCCTACATTAGCATGGGGAAGGTCGTAGATGAGCTCGAAAAACACCAAATACTTTCCAGACTTAGCCTTCTTGAAAAGGATATCAAATTCCTGTAGTATCACGATCCAGCATGAATACTTGTCCCCAAGTACTTGACGTGTCAGAATGTGGTACATGGGGTCCGAGTCAGCGATAATGGTGGTGGTGCAGAGCAGGATGTAATGTCAGAACTTTTGGATGAAGATAACCACCGCGAGATCAAGCTTTTCAACATGTGAGTAATGAGTTTCAGTGTCAATCAGACCCTTACTTAAGTAGTATATCACATGCTCCTTGGCATTGTGGTCCTCCTGTACCAAAACCATGGTGGCACTGGTAGCAGAAGCAGTGAGATAAAGAATGTAATCTTGATAGTATTTCAGCGGTTGGAGTATAGGGGCATGGGTAATGGCATGTTTGATACTATCAAAGGATTGTTGTGCTTGATCATCCCAAATGAATGGGACATACTTCTTGAGTCATCTCATGTAACCTTGTGTCTTCTGCGCAAAATTAAAGACAAAATGTCGTAAATAAGTCGCCTTCCCTTGCAGACTTTGAAGTTCTGTAACATCGGTCGGAGGTGGGCGAGCGACGATGGCTTCCACCTTCAAGGGATCTATGCGGATCCCATCTTTCGAGACTATAAAACTTAAGAGGCATCTAGAATCAACACAGAAAATACACTTGTGAGGGTTCAGACGGATATTATACCATCTACATCTGAGGAAAACAACCATTAGATGATCTATGTGGAAGTCGCGCTGTCGTGAGTGGGCAGGGAGGTTGTCCAAGTAGGGTTCCACAAAGTCCTTCACATCATGAAAGGCATATGCCATGGCCCGCTCGAATGCGGCACTGACATTTTTAAGACCAAAAGGAATTTTGCGATATGCAAATGTTCCCCAAGGGAAAATGAATGTAGTCTTGTGTTGGTTGGTGGGGTAGATCTCAATCTGGTTGTAACTGAAAAATCCATCCATAAATGAAAAAATGACACTTCCAGCACAATTGTCTATGATCTGGTCAATAAAGGGAGTCAAGTAGTTGTCCTTAGGACAAGCCTTGTTGAGATCCCAATAATCGACGCAGACCCGAATGGTACCCTGCTTCTTGGCTACAGGGATGACATTTGAGACCCATTCTGTCAATGGGACAGGGTAGATAAAGCCATCATTCAAGAGCTTCTCTATTTCTTCCTTGATCGCCGCAGTCTTTCGAGGGTGTACCGGTCCCAACTTTTGGTGGACTGGTTTGATGTCGGGATAGGTCTTGATTTCATGTGAAACAATAGCGGGGTCTATCCCATGCATCTCCTTGTAGGTCCAAGCAAACACGTCTCGAAATCGCTTGAATAAGGTCGTGAAAGTATTGATTTCATCAGGGTAACACTTTTGGCCTAAACGAATGTGTTCCAATACACCAGGAGTAACCAAAATGTCAACTGAGGTGGTAGGTTCAATGTTCGCTAGGTTTCCCTTAGTGTCCGTATGACACGTGAGTATAGGGGATTGAGGGAAAGGGTAGACATTCGGTGTGAAAATGGTGCTAATGTTGTTCTCCACACAATCCAATGGAGGAAGAAAAGATGACTTATGGTGGAGGTCTTCCCACGGAGGGTCATCTGCACTCATTATTTCCATAATGGTCTCGTCAGAATGAAAAGTCTGGAGAAGAGGATCGGGTAGAGATGACGTCCACTGTAGAGAACAAGATGTAGAGGCCACAACTAGGTGGTCCTCAGGTGCTGACTGGATAGCCTTGTAAGTACGCTCAGTGGGTGAAAGAGGCATGATGTCTCCAATTAGATGTGTGGTGGCTTCATCGAGTACAAGCCATGTATCAGTGGAGTTACGAAGAGATGGAATCTCTGAGGAGATCATGTTCACCGTGGCAACATGATTAGGGGAATCCGTTGTTGGAAAAATCCCCATAAGAGATGAATATTTTATGAGGCCAAACCCCACGCTCTCATACTGTTGTGAATATTTCCCAAGCATTGGGACATTATCACTAGAATGAGAAGCAGTGTCTGGTGTGCAGAAGTCCAGTTGGTTGAGAGTGACAATTCGGCCTTGGTGAGGGAACTGCACTATGCGGAAGATAGATGAGGCGACTGCAGTCATGGCGTAAAACCAATTACGACCAAGATAGAGATTATAATCTAACAGGGTTGCAAAAACATCCACGTTAATGGTTGTGGTCTTACCCCCAACTCAAATGCCAAGGCCTGTAGTATCCCATGGGGTTGAAATCCACGTCCATCAAATGATTTCAAGGTGGTGGGAGAACGGTTCAGTTCGGGAGAGCCAATGGCTCTCCAACAAGAGATCTACATGACCGAGGTAGAATCTCCTTCGTCTAAAACAATACGATGGACTATCTTCCTAGCAACGGTAGTAGCAACTTGAAATGCATGTTGATGGGAAAGCCTCGGCTTAAAATACTCGAGTCTAAACATGATGGTATTCGAGGAATCCGGGTCTACTGCACCGATAGCAGCAATAAAAGTCTTGCATTGATTGGGACAATTCTGCAAGACCTCTAGCATCGACATGGCACAAGGAGCTTGTGCCAAGTCCTCTATGATATTGTAATTCTGAGCTGCTCGAGCATTGAGATTGAAAACGGCTTTTCGAATCATGCTCTTGGGCGGATGCAATACTAACTCCGAAGATGGCCTATCAATGGTGGGAGAAGCTGGAGGTACAGTGACATCAGGAAGAGAAGTGGAAGCTTTTTAAGTATTACTTCCAACAGGTTCCTTCGAAGGGACTCAGTCATATGAACGCGATCGAGTATTCAAATTGACCGTCTCACTACGCATCATGACAAAATGCGTGGTAGAGGATACCTCTCCTTATGAAGGAGAGGGTTGAGCAATCATCTACTGATTTTGAGTAGGGAAGGAATCGTTGAGAACTTCGGGTGTGGGTTTACCCCTAAGAAACTTTTGAACTTTGTCTCTATGGGGACACTCTTTAGAAAAGTGGTCATCACCACACAACAAACAAGGATACTTCAACTTCCTCTTCTATTTTGTGTCATCAGGGGTGCTCTTCCATTCCTGCTGGGTGGAATATTTCTTAGTTTTCCCCTTGTTTTTCTTCTTACCACCAGACTTCTGAGGTGAAGCTGATTGAACATAATTCACTTCTTTGGTGGCAGGAGGAGCGGATGATTTGATGGTGTTGTTACCAGCCTGTGTTGGTGATGGGGAAGAACCTTGAGGGTTTGACGATCCAACAGTTTGAGAAGGAGGTAGGATGTTAAGGGAACCAATGATGCCATCAGCTTGGGGTCCCTTAGGTGGTTTCGCGGGGTCGCATGTGGAGTGGGGTACGTTAGGAATAATATCAACCAACGTGCCAGATTGAGCATAGACTAAGTCTAAGTAATGGGCACAAGCGATAGCTTGTTCCTTAGTGACGCCCCTCCCATGCAAACATCTAGAGCTATGGTAGGTAAGAGAGACTTCGTAAACCAGTCTGCTAAGAGTTGGTCTGGAATAGGAGCCTTAATCAGATGTCATCTCCTCCGCCACTCATGTATATGATCTAAGATGTGAGTTGCAGTAGTTTGACGGAGTGAGGTCAGAAGGTCCGTGCCAGTCTCATAACGTATAGGTAACTGGAAATGAGTCAAAAAATTCATAGCAAGAGAACTGAAATCGAGAAATGAATGGGGTGGTAATTCAATATACCACTTGGCAGTCGGACCCGTGAGAGTCCGTTGGAATAACCTAATACGGATCGATTCGTCCATCCAGGAGTTGGATGAACACCATAAGTGGTATGTCATCACGTGATTTTTTGGATCTTCACGTGGCTTGCCATCAAATTTGGGGATATCTGATGGAAGTTTCACCAGAATTGGTGGCCAATTAGTTCCGTGGAAGATGGGGTTATTGGTCAGGTGAGACAGGTCAGGTAGGTCCAGAGTAGCCAAAAAGGGCAGCTACTGATTAGGCTGCGGATACTGATAGTACTAATAAGGCATATAAGGGCTAGTAGGGCCTTGTAGCGACTGATTATAGGGTGTTCCCAGGGGAAACTGGCCATAGGTGTACAGGCCGCCTGGACCAAATGTAGGTCCACAGCATAATAAGGTGGTCCATTACCATAAGGTGGGGGTCCTCCACCACCGTCGGGAGGGGGTGGAGGTCCACCGCCACCACTAGGAGGAGGTGGAGTTCAGCCATAATAATATGGTCCCCCACCTACTCCACCTGAAGCAGGTAGTGGACCACCTCCCCCGCCGAAAGGATGGGGGGATCCACCGCCTCCGTCGTCGGAAGGATGGGGGTCTCCACCACCTCCGTCGTCGGAAGGGTGTGGTCCTCCTCCGCCACCGCCACCATAATAATATGATTCGACACCGCCTCCACCAAGAGTGGGTGGTGGACCACCTCCACCGCCAGAAGGATGCGATCCTCCTCCACCACCACCATAATAGGATGGGCCTCCACCGCCTCCACCAAAAGGGGGTGGTGGATCATCCCCGCCACCGCTAGAAGGGTGGGGACCATTGTTAGCGGAATGAGATGGGCCTCTGCCCGAAGTCATAGGTCCGCCTCCTCCAGAATTATGTAGGGGCCCACCGCCTCCAGCGGGAGGTGGGGGTGGACAAATCGGGGGTGGTGGTACTTGGGGGATAGTTGGTAGGGGTCCATTTTGTAAAACATTTTGGTGCCTCCATAGAGTGTATGGGTTTCCAGGATAGGGTATCCCGTAGAGTGTGTTTCCGGGATTGAATTGACCCGACATAGGGTTAACATAACTTGGATACGCTTGAATCCATGGTGGTTGAGTTAAATTTGATGGTCCCCCACCATGAGATAATCCCATGGTGGATGCTCCAGCGGGTTGGGAGGGTCCAACAAAAGGACCGATGGGAACTCCTCCTCCTGCATTATGGTTAAGAGACGGGATTTTCCCCTCAGAGACAACATGCTGACCACTATTCGATGATTGATCCAACGGGGGTTGTTGATTACCTACTATGGGAGCCACATTACTTGTGAAAAAATTAGGTGGTAGAGAGTATCCTCCCCGCGAGTTTTGGGGTGGGGAAGGAGTGGGTAAAGTTCCCGTAGTAGTGCGAGGGGTATAGGACTGTTGTCCTTCAACGGGTTGGGTCGTTGGGGGTACTGAATTGGTCTCCTATTGAAGTGGTGAACTTGCAGGAAGTAAAGGTTGACCAGATTCATGAATGGTTAGGTTGCGGATGGATGGTTCTGGTGAATCAAAGATAAAGTACAAATCAGGATTTCTTGATACATGCTGTTGACCCATTGTGCGAGAATTTGTCTACGAACTTTGTCACCCATGGCACATTATCGATCTAAGCGATCATGAAGGGGTCCGAAAAGCTCGGTGGGAGTAGGCCAAATGGATGGGGATGTAGTGGCAAAATGGGTCACTTGTCCTAGAGTCGTTTCCCAAAAGGGTGCAGCTGGACCAAACACAGCTACTACGGGGTCACCTCGGGAGGAATTTAACCATTCCAAAGAACCAGGCTCTCCAGGTAAGACTGCCGGAAGGGTAACGTCTTGTGAAGTGGAAGTTCCCACGTCTTCACCTCGCGAGGGGTTGGAGGTGGGTGAATTTGGAGGTTTTGGAGGAAATAGGAGTCCTCCAACATTCAAAGTATGGTTTTCTACTTCAGATGACGTGACCGTGTTACGTGGGTCCATTCTTACCCTTGAAATTACCTCCTGGTTAAAGGGATATTCGGGCGGTAAGTTCAAAATACTGCGGGATCTTCTCCGAGGAAAATCAACCAGAATGGCTGAAGCAGAGTTTCTCCTAAAGGTATTCTAAATAAAAATAAAAGCAATCCATAGAAACCTACACAAACTATGACAGCAAGCAAACTTCTGTGATAGGAGTGGATTCAAAGTTTGGAACCTCACAGGATTGTCAAGGCTTCGCAACTCGCAATATACTCCAGGGTCCAACAGTTATACTCGGCCCAATTTTTTAGAGCACTAACTAGGGAGTATTAGGACTGTACCCCTGACCATATAACCCGACTACCTGATAGTACATGCGTAGTAGATCCCCGAGTGCTGTTCTGGGTGTATTGCTCTACCAAGACGGCCAAATCGTTTGCTTAGTTGGTTTCATGAATCCTAGTGGTGTCTCCTGATGAACACAAGGTACGTGGGATCTCAAATCCATAGTGGTGCTATATAATGCACAACCGTATGGCACGAGACCTTCCGATATACTACCGAGTATGTGAAACACCTTTCGATATATGCCAAGTATGTGAAACACTTTTCGATATATGCCAAGCACACGAATTACTTGGTGGGTACGTGAAAGAGCTTCGATATACCTGGTTGGTACATGAAAGATATTCGATATACCGGTTGGTACGTGGAAGACTACAATACCGCCAGGATATAGTGCTGGCAAGTAATGACAGTTGCCACATTTTACAACGCCGGAACACGTCTCTAACTTAACACACAAGTTACTAAAAATTTTACCATAGTTCTACCGTTAATTTTATTTGGACGATTAGGTGAATGCATGAGGTGAGTACATAAACGTAAGCATAATGCAAGCTCTAACTACATGAAAAAAATGTACTTTTCTTTTGATGAAAACTATGTATGGGAGGGAGAAATCTTTTCAAGTCATATTGCCAAAACAACAAAAATGCAACAAATCTCGATTCTACCAAAAATGACTATGAAAGTATTGTTTTTTTTTTCGAGCAAAACAAAAAAGATGACAACACTACAAATCTAAATCAAAGCATTTTTTCCCTTTTCTTTGTCTTCTCAAAACAAAAATGATGCTAAGTGATGAAAAGAGAGAATTTCTACGTAGAGTATGCAAACTTTTCACTTTCACTATGATGGCCTAAAAGCATAAAAACCAAAAATGCATGTAATTTCCCAAGCATGGAACCACTTTTGCAAAAAACTTGATTTTTACTTGAACTTTTCAAGAAAATGAAGGGCTCATAATTCATGAAAAACTCAAATAATTATTTTTTCTCTCAACCTTTCCAAAATAATTATGAATAACACATTCCAATGCATGAACAATTTTTCCGAATGAACTTGAAAAAATGATGAAAATAAAGCACTTTTGATTTTTTTCAATGGATTTACCAAAATAACACTTTGATAACAACAATGCCTTTAAACACAAATGTTGAAACGAAAGGACTACTTGCAGCACTCTAATCACTCAAAAATTGCCAAGAATATAACAAGCACTCTAATGAACTGAAAAAACTCAAAATTAATTAGTGGCAATCAAAACTAAAGAAAGCAAAGCCCAAGAGATGTATGCAAATGAAGTCTGGAAACTGATCCAATGCAATGACCGGATCAGGTAAGGAGAGGAGGGAAATGCAGGGGTGAGTGGATGCAGGTGGGGGAGATCAAATTGTCCACCACTACCAAATATCAGACTTGTCCAAGATGGGACCCAAAACCAATCCAAATAGAACCAAACACTACAGATGCAAAAGATCCAGATATCTCTGGCTGGAAGGTGCAACACAGAGAAGGTCTGAAAACCAAACAAACTTAAAAGCTGTAAGGAGATAGGTCAAACACAAGGCTAGATGGGTCGGCACAGCCTATGGTCAGACTCAATGCAACTGACAGATGTGATGAACATGTGTTCTACGACATTGTCATAGTCTATCAAAAAGCAGTGAACACCGATGGCACAGGTTACAGAGTAGCAACGTGCGACATGAAGAAGTTGTTGCTTTGGTTACGATACCCAGGTGCGACAAGCGAGGATCGCAATCTAAGGATTGAAAAATCTCCAAAAACAAACAACTAACAAGCTTGATGATCAAACATACAGACTCTTCAAAGAGAAGATCTGGTGGTGAAAAAGGCTTAGGAGGAAAATGAGATGGCTTACCAAGAAAGTAGTGAAAAAAACTTTCAAATTTCCAAACCAAAAACAATCTATCTGATATTTCCCCAGTATGGTCCCCATATTTGTTATTAGACAATCTACCAAAAGCAGACTTAAGGCATTGTAGTGCTCTGGTTTTTACAGCAGAGCACTAAGTAAAATTTCTGAGTTAATTTTCTATGCATTAACTTATTTAGGTATATGTGAGTAAATTTCTAATGAAAATTCTATGCTTTTAAATGATATTTAGTATACTGTTTTGTCTTCAATAATCATACATTCGTATTTAAAAATAAACTAACATATCAGTATTTTCCTTCAACAATTTGTGTTTTTAGCATAAGAATATGTTTCACAGTAATAAATCAGTAAGCAGCAAGGTATATGCAGGTTTCAGAGTATGTTTCCACATAATAATTAAATAAAATAAATAATCAAGGAAATTACCTGATGCTGATGCTTAGTAGACCGTAGGTTGTAGCAGGTTATGTTTGTATTTTCTTAGTCAACCAAGATTATGTGTCCACCCTACCGACCAGCTATTATCTTGTTGGCCCTTGGAAATCAAAGGATTTCCAAGCCCCCGAGCTCACAATCTGATAATCTCGGAGCAATATTTACTTAGGTTCTCAAAACCTTTTTCTGTTCTCCAACCTTTTTCTCCCCTTCAAGCTCCCCCTTACCTTCAACTTTCTTCCCCTCTATATACATTTCCTTCCTCGAGAAGACCTTGGGCTTACTCCACCGCCCCAAACTCCCCCTATCGAGCTCCTCAAACATTTACTCCTTTCACTAGTTCATTCATACACGTTACATTATAAAAATGTATTTTTCACACTCAATGTACCGAATAATTAATTACACTCATGGTAAATTTATTTGATTTTGATTGATGGTCGTAAGTATTTATTACGGTGGGAATCATTACCCAAAGGTTATCCATTCGGGACAAGGTTTATTAATTACAAGTCTATTCACCACCTTCGTATTTAATGTTATTAGTGTAATTAATAAAATATCATATAAATAGTTGACCTTTTCAACTTGGACACGGTGTGTCTTAATGGTCTACCTCATCTGTCAAGATAACTTATCTTGAGATTTAAATTCTAAGGTTTGTATTGAATATTTAAATAGTAATAAACCATTTTCCATCATATCACATCCATTCCAAAATTGTTATCCTATTATGTCTAACTTAATAATGGAAATAATCACACTCTAATCATTTATTAATCAATATTTAAATTTTACCTATATTGCAATTGTTATGACATGGATAGTAATATTATTAAAATAACATTAATTAAGTGATAATATTAATTAAATCACCACAAAGTAATAATAAATGGTGAATTTAATAAAAATGTCTTTTAAATCATTTGTTTATCACATGAGTACCCTAACATCAACATAGTATCCTCGTTCTTCTAAACAAAGCACCCTTAAGGGCTTAAACAATCTTACTAATTAATTAGACAGTACCATTACCTTATTTACAACAATTCTCAGATGACAATGTGAACTGACGACACTTGTCTCAATTGTTTATCATGATGTTTACCAACAAGTAATACATAGCTTAATTGATTTGTTTTACACATCTTAAATAACTTTATATTCATTATCTGAGTTCGATCAATGCATGATTAACATAATTACTTATGACGACTTATACATTTATTCAATATGTTAAGTGTTTGTATATCGATACTAGTGTACATGTGCAAGGTGTGCATGTGTGGCCAGCGTATGCATAGATCATAAATGTACTATAGGAAAACCCCATCCCGCCTATGCATACCTGCTAACTAATAGTAGTATTTACCCCACCATGTAGAAGAACAAGCATAATATATATATAGTACAATTACTTTAACATCCTCAATTATTTAACATTTAATTCTTTACGATTTCACATCATTATCTTTATGTTTACATTAGTTTAATCAATCATGTACAAGGAAGGGTACCTACTACCACTAACTCAGAGTCAAGGAATACTCAACCCTCAACAGTACTAACTAACACATCCTCCCATCATAACCTATGTCCTGCATCCTCCCTATCCTTCCTCTGCTAGTACAAAAGTGGATGTCGGACTCACCGACCTAACCACATAGAACTTGAGAGTGATAGCGTCGGCTGAACAGCAGACCTATCCTCCCCTAGCAGGCATCCGACCATCATCATCACAATGATATGGGGAGTGTGTCTCAGCACGACCCTCCCACGACCTCGGGTCTCATGGAAACATAGGGTGGGAAACACATCCATCCCTCTCAACATACTGGGCCTACGCCCTTATCGACTCATACTTTGCTGCTATCAGGATTATCAGTTTGTGTTATCGTATCATCATTTTTGGCTGCTAAGGTTTACTGTACGAACATGTTTTTTTCTTCAATATATCAGATCAAGTAACTAGCTATCCCATAGCCCTTGTGTCCTGTAGGTTAGCATTTCGCAAAATACAAATTTATAGAAAGCATTTCCCATTGATCGCCAATTGATCCATGTTATCAAAAATCATTTTATTTCATGTAACCTTTTTAGTTCATTGTAGATGTGTATGACATATAACACTTCAATAATTTATATAAGAAGATGGTATCCACGTACCGAATCATATATTTCACATCTTATTAATGAAAACATATAAACATATACTGTAATTGTAAAATAAAGAAATTATATGATAATCATGACATTGTAACCCCGTGACATAGTAACATCTTAATCATAGTGATATCATAAAACAAAGTAACATCATATACCGAGGTCCATCATATCGTAATATAGTTTACTCAGTCGAGCTGAGTTCAACAGAATATATAAGAAAATAAAGTATGGTGTGTCTAACTAATAAATATGCCCAATCAAAATATGGGCGTTACATACACCCACCCTTTGGGAAACTTCATACCTGAGTTATGGTCAAAATAGTGAGGGAATATCTCGACGCATGGTCTCTGCATCCTCCCAGGTAGCAGACCCTGGGCTATACTTGTCCCATTGGACCTTAACTTGGTCCACATGGCGACTACGGAGCTGTCGAACCCTACGATCAAGTATATGTAATGGTTCGACCCTGAAGGTTCGCTCATCCGAGACCTGCAATTCCTTCCAATGAATTTTGTGAGTCTCATCAGCTATGTAATGTCGTAATACAGAAACATGAAATACATTATGAGTTTTATGCAAGTGGGGGTGGCAGCGCAAGACGATAATCAACTGGTTCGATTTTCTCAAGAATCTCAAATGGACCTATAAAGCGAGGTGACAAGTTGGTACCCTTCCCAAACCGAATGGTACTTTTATTTGGTCTGATGCGAATAAATACACGATCCCCTACTCCATAAATTCTATCTGATCTGTGTGCATCAGCGTAACTCTTTTGCCTATCCTGCGCTTCCTTCAACCGCTGCCTAATCTGTAACACTTGTTCCTCCATTTCCTGAATCAATTCAGGCCTAATTAAAACTCGATCCTCTAACCTGTCCCAACTGAGTGGTGTTGTGCACGACCTCCCATACAATGCTTGATATGGTGGCATACCAATAGAGCTATGATGACTATTGTTGTATGCGAACTCCACTAAAGAAAGATATTTCTCCCACTGTGTCTGTTGATCCATAACATACATCCTAAGCATGTCCTCCATTACTTGATTCACCCTTTCTGTCTGTCCATCTGTCTCGAGGTGATAAGCTGAGCTTAAGTTCAACTGTGAACCTAATGCTGACTGCATGCTTGTCCAAAATCTAGAGGTGAACTTAGGGTCTCTGTCAGAGATTATCTTTTTAGGAACTCCATGAAGACGTACAATCTCATTTATGAATACCCTTGCCACATCTGTCACATCATAGGTGTCTTTGACTGGAATGAAGTGAGCTCTTTTGGTCAGTTTGTCGACTACCACCAAAATAGCATTATGTCTCATAGATGTGAGTGGTAATCCTACAATGAAGTCCATGGAAATGACTTCCCATTTAGTCATAGGAATATCATGCGGTTGTAAGAGACCGACCGGGTGACGATGATTTGCCTTAACTTGTTGACACTGAAGGCACTTCGAAACAAAATCCACTACATCCATCTTCATACCTGGCTAGAAGAAGAGTTTCTTCATGTCAGTATACATCTTCTTCACCCCTGGGTGTGCACAATAATGTGATCTATGGGCCTTTCCAAGGATTGTTTCCCTGATATCACCTTCCTTAGGAACATAAATCCTTCCGTGATACCGCAACAATCCATCCTCCTCAAGATGGTACCCATCATACTTCAATTCCTGTTCCTTTCCATTCTGAATAGCTGAGGCTACTTTTAGATACCAACTATTGCCCAATAGTTGTCCTAGTACTCTTTCCCTCAAGTCAACCTTCAAGGGAATTAAGGATAAAAGTCTCGGTCTTCGGCTCAGAGCGTCTGCCAGCACATTCTCCTTTCCTTTGATGTAAGAGATACCAAAGTCATACTCACTCATGAACTCACTCCATCACCTTTGCCTAACATTCAAATCCCTTTGGGTAAAGATGTACTGGAAGCTCTGATGGTTTGTTTTAGGGGTGAAGCTTCTACCAACTAGGTAGTGCCTCCATAATTTTAGTGCCAACATTACTGCTGCCAATTCTAGATCATGCGTGGCATATTGCTCCTCATGAGGTTTCAACTTTCGAGATGCATAAGCTATTACCCCACCTTCCTGCATCAACACCGCTCCTAGTCCTTGCTTCGAGGCGTCAGTGCATACCATGAAATCTTTATCCGTGTCTGGTACCAGCAAGATCGGTGCACTTGTCAATAATCTCTTTAACTCTGTAAAAGCGACATCGCATTCACTGGTCCATTCATACCGGATTCCCTTGCATTGCAAGGTGGTAATAGGTTTTTCAATTTTAGAAAACCTTCCACAAACCTCCGGTAATAGCCTGCTGACCCCATGAAGCTGCACACCTCATGAGCATTCCTTGGAATTGGCCAATCTTCAATGGCCTTTACCTTTTCTGGGTCTACAGAGATCCCTTCACCTGAGATGATGTGCCCCAAGTAGTGAATCTCTTTTTGGAAGAAGGAACACTTTCATAATTTACCATAAAGTTTATGTTCCCTTAAGCATTTCAAGACTAACCGCAAGTATTCCTCATGCTCATTCTCATTCTTAGAATAGATAAGAATATCATCTAAGAAGACCTAAACAAAGCGGTCCAAGTATTTTCGGAAGACACCATTCATGAGGCTCATGAATGCAGCTGGAGCATTGGTCAAACCAAATGGTACCACTACAAACTTGTAATGCCCAAATCGAGTTCGAAAGGCAGTCTTAGGAATGTCGCCTTCCTTGATCCTCAACTTGTGATACCCTGATCGTAAATCAATCTTTGAGAAGACTGACGCACCTTTCATTTGATCAAAGAGGTCATCAATTCTTGGTATGGGATACCTGTTCTTCACTGTGGCTTTGTTCAAATCTCTGTAATCTATGCACAGTCGCAGAGATCCATCCTTCTTCTTAAGGAATATCGTTGGTGCTCCCCACGGTGAGATACTAGGTCTAATCAGTCCCAAATCTAGCAACTCTTTTAACTGGATCTTTAATTCATGGAGCTCTGGAGTTGACATTCTATAAGGCATTTTTGAGATAGGCTCTGCACCAGGTTTTAGTTCGATTGTGAAATCGAGCTCTCTTTCTGGAGGTAGTCCTGGCAATTCCTTCGGAAAGACATCCTTGAACTCGGAAAGTACTGGTAAGAATTCAAGGAAGGTCCTTTACTACCGCTCACGGCCTCCACTATGAACAACTGGCATCCTTGTCTTAGGCACCGCTTAGCTTTCACCATAGAGATGAAACAGAGGGATACCTTCCTCTTCAAGCCTTGGAGTTGAATTGTCCTTCCCTCATCATCGAGGAACAACACCTTCTTCGCATAGCAGGCTAAGAAAGCTCTATTTCCTTCTAACCAATCCATGCCAATAATGAGGTCATAAGTCCTCAAATTGGTGACATAAGCATCCAACTTAGTGGTGCATACTCCTAAGTCAACGTCACAACTCCTCACTTTAAGACCTACTGTTTGCTTAGCTCCTGAAGCCATTTCAACCAGTTTGAAATCATCGTACTCGTAGGCTGCCAACCCACATTTATCTAATGCAAATGGTGAAATAAAACTATCAGTTGCTCCCGGATCAAACAAAATTTTAAGTTTGATGTTGTTTACTTTACCAGTGGATTCTACTACGGTAGACTGATGTTCTGCTTGGTGGTTATGAACCGCTGCATGAATCGGATGACTGTTACCTGAACTATCCATGGGTGCTTTTCCTTCATTGTGCCTACTGCTTGAATGACCCTTGGGACAGTCTCGCTGGAAATGAGGACCTCCGCATCCCCAATAAGAGAGATTGGGAGGGGCTTGCATGTTGCTCGGAGGAATCCTCTGAGATGTGTTCCTTCCCCTGGGTCCTCTAAAACCCCTTGATCCTCTATAGGAACTTCCTTGTGTACGTCCCTGGCTTTGGTGGGTTGCGGACGATGCCTACGAGATTGAGTTAACTGAAGTATTACCCCTCAGTGTGAACCTGTTACCGTAAGGAGGAGGTCTAGATTGTCCTCCCTTGAAGTAAGGATGTGACGCCTTCCCCGAAACATACTGATTGGTCCCTTTCAACCTACTACCCCCTTTTCCCTCAGACATATCAGCTGCATAACGAGCATACTCAACTGCAATGGCAACTGAAGTTGGCTTCCACATCCGCACAACATCCCTAATCTTGTAGTTAAGTACATACACAAAACGCTCTACCTGACAATCATCTGCATCTAGGTAAGGAACATATTTCACTAGTTCCATAAACCGAGATTCATACTCCTCCACCGTCTTGTCTCCCTGTACTAAGGCATGGAGTTCACCTGCCTATTCTTCCTTGTAATAATTTGGCAAATGCTTTTTATGGAATCTCTCCTCGAACAGTTCCCACGAAGTCATAAGAGGCGTAAGGTGCAACTTCTTCTCGAGATCTGACCACCAATTCAAAGCATCACCTTTAAGCTAAAAGATGGCCATCCTAGCCTTTGAACTAGATGTGCACTCATTCAATGCGAAGCATCTCTTCATGCCTTCCAGCCATGCTTCGGCATGCTTACCGGGTCGTCCTCCTGAAAACTCTGGAACCTTTATCTTTTGCAACTCCCTCGATATGTCCTGAAGCGGTTCCTGTCCTGGGCCATGTGCCTTTCAGTGTTCTCTCGACTCACTTGAGTGGTTTCCACCTCGACGGCCCTTTCCAACTGCCTGTTCATCTTGGTCATAATAGCCTCCAAAGACCTCATTATGATCTGCATTTCTAGTGTTGAGGTTGGTCATGGCGGTGTTGGCGGTGATGACGGTGGCGGTGACGATGGTCGACCTTGACCTCGACCTCGACCTCTGCGTGTTGTTACCATGACAGTTCCTGAGTTATTGAAATAAAATCATATCCTTAGTTGTTCAATCAAATACACGCGGAACTAAAATGTAGGTATTCATACACTTATACTTATGCGTAAGGAGTAACTTGCATCATGGGATAACAAATTGTCAGGATTAGCACAGTAAAATCTACAGTCGTTTTTATTAAACAATTTTTGTCATGGTGTTCAGCTCGTCATGCTGATCTTAATGGTCTCTTGTTTTTGAGATTTCGGGTCTCTCTCATCCCTTCGACTAGGAATTGAAATCTCAGCAGAACGAATTTTTATATTTATTTTTATTTTTTTGGGTCTTACCATTTAGAGTTATGGTTATCATTAATATCTATTTTCTAGTTAACTTTAAATGTTACCCCTTAATCTAAATAACCTAATTTACATTAACCTTATTAACATTAATTGTTAACCCTTAACCAATTATAGTTAAGTTTACTACTAAAAATTAAAATTTCTATAAAACATATATTTTAACAACATATGTTATAACAAAAAAATAAAATTAATTTTTATAATACATATAATCTAACAAAATATGAATAAATTTAAATTTTATAAAACATATATTCTATCAAAATATATAGAAATAAATTTAAACTTTAATACAACATATATTATAACCTTTTATATATATCTTTTACAAACATATATATATACTTTTACAAACTATATACAAATACAACGTAGATTTATATAACGATTTACATATTCATAAGTAATTATATATATATATGAGTTAAATTTAGGTTTTTCTTTTATCATAGAGCTCAGTACTCCGAGTTACCAATATTTCATAGCACTCAACACTACGGTAAACCGAAACTACATGTCCTCCACGTGTCAAGTAGCACACCAGTTTGGAGGGCTTGACTTCACATTTGGATTGTTGAGCTGGAGAACCCCGTTAATGCTTTCGGTTTAAACCTAGCCCTACACCTTCCTATGTCTGAAGGCTTGAACGCCATGCAGCCTATCACCACCATGCAAAGCCTCCACTTAGATCACCACCATGCAAAGAGCGAGTAAGCATGGAGGGCACGCGGTCTCTCCAAGCAACCCACCGCCATGTGAAAGTGGGGAAACCCTAAATAGGGTCAATCCCCATGGCGCGGTCATTTCTTCCCCTCTTTTTCCAGAGTTGTTCCGCTCTGGGACCATCAGCGAGCACGACTCCATGACCGGGGATTCAAGGTTGGTGTATGTCGGCGAGATATGTGCCTGAAGGAGAGGGCGTGACTGGTAAAAATAGAAGAGTATGAAGGTACTTGTGAGGGCCTATTACATTCTTTTTCTCAACATTTTCGAGGTATTTTTTCTGCTTGCCAGTGAAAGGCGCATCCCTGGAGGCTTTGCTTGGGTTACGTTTACTTCTTTGGAGAAACTGGTTGCCTATGGCTGATAGGGATTGCAAGGCATGAAACATACCCACGTTGTTAGCTATTTCATCCTTCTATGGATAATGATTTGGGACCTGTAGCAATATTCCAATTTACAGAGGTAATTTGTCTAGTATTTACGCTAGTTGCATGTTTTTTTTATACATTCTGGAAGCCTGACTTCTAGAGGAGATAATGAAGGGGTTCCCAGTAGTTAAAAGTTTCATCGCAGTCATGGATGAGATTCGATCTGGCGCTAACGCTTCTGGCCAATATGAGGAGAATGAATGGTATTCCCCATCCAATTTCCCTGGATGGCTCGCCATTTGCAGATTTTCTTTGATCAGGAGGAAGATCGTCTGCGTCTGAAGGTTTTGGAGTTGATTGAGGGTGACGATGCCTTAACTCTAATGACGAAGAGCTCGCCATCTCCCGCGAAACAACACTAAACTGATCAGCCCTACCACTAAATATGGATATGTATGTGTATAAAGGAAAGAATTCCCTTGGGGTGCTCCTGGTGCTTGGGTGTACTGGCTTGTGTGGCCCATCTTCGACTTGGCGGCTTGCTGCTGGTAACGCTCTCGGTGTTGAGCGCCTGGGCTAGACCCAGCATAACTTCAATTAAGTAATCAAAGGAAGTTAGGCTCTTAAGTGGGTTGGACGCTTAGATGTTATCGTGAGCATTCTACCAGAACTTTGCAGGCGGATTATCGCGGTGTTGAGCAAATAGGTTGGCCTAGTATTACTTTAATTAAGGAACAAAAGAAAGGTAAGCTCGTAAGTCAGCTTGGTGCTTGGACTGCTGTTGTATTCATGGGTACCTTTGGGTTTGGATGTAGGCCGCTTGGTAAGCTCTCAGCTGTCCAGAGCTAGGGCTGGGCCTAACTATACTTTTATTTATTTACTTACTTACTATATATATATTTACTCGCTTGTTTTTTGTAGCTTGTAGGTGTAAGCCAAAAATATGTAACTCCCGAATATATATATATATATATGCATGCACAATTTAAATTAAATAAAAGTTCTGTATATCTGCACAATTTTAAAATTATTTGTTCTGCAAGTTACTTACGTTATCTTTTTGTTATATTGTGCAGGTAAGCTAATGTTACAAAAAATTCATGGAAGAAGGTTTGGTTGATCTTCATCCTATATTTCAGATTATTGCATAGAGTTCTCACACATAGTTACAGAGATTCTGGTTTGTGGTGTTTAGTTTTGGTATATACTTAAGAATTAGATTTTGATAGCTCTTAAGCTTTTTTTTTAGGCTAGTTTAAAATATCAGCATAAAATCCTATATATATATTTTTAAAATATATCAGCAATTTTTTTTTAAATTATAGATTTTATGTCTTAAATTTCTTGCTACCTAAATATTTAGGCTCCTTGATTTTCATTTGCACAATTTTTACAGAAATTTATCACTTCTAATTTGCTCGGTTAGTTATTAATTTTAACACAAGCTGTACTATGATAAAAAAAAAAAAACTGCTCGCTCGTGTTATTTTTTTTATTTCTAAATATATTTCAAATATGTGTCTATTTTGAAACACGAACACATATGTATAAACATGCAGTTTTCTAACATATCCATATTTTCTAATGGTGTTCCAATTTGTGTTCGTGCAGGTAAAAGAGGCTGAAGTTTGGTGTTGTTCATACCTCAATTCTATCCAGGTTTATGTTTCTAAGTTCTTGTAGGATTTAACATCGTGAATCTTCGCAGTGGTTTAGGCGTGTGCAGGCTCGAAAGGTCTAAGTGTCTGAGCCTTAGGCTCTAATACCATCTGTAGTGCTCTGGTTTTTACAGTAGAGCAATAAGTAAAATTTTTGAGTTAATTTTCTATGTATTAACTTATTCAGGTATATGTGAGTAAATTTCTAATGAAAATTCTATGCTTTTAAATGATATTTAGTATACTATTTTGTCTTCAATAATCATACATCCGTATTTAAAAATAAACTAACATATCAATATTTTCCTTCAACAATTTGTGTTTTTAGCGTAAGAATATGTTTCACAGTAATAAATCAGTAAATAGCAAGGTATATGCAGGTTTCGGAGTATGTTTCCACATAATAATTAAATTCAATAAATAATCAAGGAAATTACCTGATGCTGATGCTTAGTAGACCGTAGGTTGTAGCAGGTTATGTTTGTATTTTCTTAGTCAGCTAAGATGATGTGTCCACCCTACCGACCAGCTATTATCTTGCTGGCCCTTGGAAATCAAAGGATTTCCAAGCCCCCGAGCTCACAATATGATAATCCCGAGAGCAATATTTACTTAGGTTCTCAAAACCTTTTTCTGTTCTCCAACCTTTTTCTCCCCTTCAAGCTCCCCCTTACCTTCAACTTTCTCCCCCTCTATATACATTTCCTTCCTTGAGAATACCTTGGGCTTACTCCACTGCCCCAAACTCCCCCTCTCGAGCCCCTCAAACATTTACTCCTTTCACTAGTTCATTCATACACGTTACATTATAAAAATGTATTTTTCACACTCAATGTACCGAATAATTAATTACACTCATGGTAAATTTATTTGATTTTGATTGATGGTCGTAAGTATTTATTACGGTGGGAATCATTACCCAAAGGTTATCCATTCGGGACAAGGTTTATTAATTACAAGTCTATTCACCACCTTCGTATTTAATGTTATTAGTGTAATTAATAAAATATTATATAAATAGTTGACCTTTTCAACTTGGACACGGTGTGTCTTAATGGTCTACCTCATCCATCAAGATAACTTATCTTGAGATTTAAATTCTAATATTCGTATTGAATATTTAAATAGTAATAAACCATTTTCCATCACATCACATCCATTCCAAAATTGTTATCCTATTATGTCTAACTTAGTAATGGAAATAATCACACTCTAATCATTTATTAATCAATATTTAAATTTTACCTATATTGCAATTGTTATGACATGGATAGTAATATTATTAAAATAACATTAATTAAGTGATAATATTAATTAAATCACCAGAAAGTAATAATAAATGGTGAATTTAATAAAAATGTCTTTTAAATCATTTGTTTATCACATGAGTACCCTAACATCAACATAGTATCCTCGTTCTTCTAAACAAAGCACCCTTAAGGGCTTAAACAATCTTACTAATTAATTAGACAGTACCATTACCTTATTTACAACAATTCTCAGATGACAATGTGAACTGACGACACTTGTCTCAATTGTTTATCATGATGTTTACTAACAAGTAATACATAGCTTAATTGATTTGTTTTACACATCTTAAATAACTTTATATTCATTATCTGAGTTCGATCAATGCATGATTCACTTAATTACTTATGACGACTTATACATTTATTCAATATGTTAAGTGTGTGTATATCGATACTAGTGTACATGTGCAAGGTGTGCATGCGTGGCCAGCGTATGCACAGATCATAAATGTACTATAGGAAAACCCCATCCCGCCTATGCATACCTGCTAACTAATAGTAGTATTTACCCCCCCATGTAGAAGAACAAGCATAATATATATATAGTACAATTACTTTAACATCCTCAATTATTTAACATTTAATTCTTTACGATTTCACATCATTATCTTTATGTTTACATTAGTTTAATCAATCATGTACAAGTAAGGGTACCTACTACCACTAACTCGGAATCAAGGAATACTCAACCCTCAACAGTACTAACTAAGACATCCTCCCATCATAACCTACGTCCTGCATCCTCCCTATCCTTCCTCTGCTAGCACAAAAGTGGATGTCGGACTCACCGACCTGACCACATAGAACTTGAGAGCGATAACGTCGGCTGAACAGTGGACCTATCCTCCCCTAGCAGGCATCCGACCATCGTCATCACAACAACATGGGGAGCGTGTCTCAGCACGGCCCTCCCACGACCTCGGGTCTCATGGAATCATAGGGTGGGAAACACATCCATCCCTCTCAACATACTGGGCCTACGCCATTATCGACTCATACTTTGTTGCTATCGGGATTATCAATTTGTGTTATCGTATCATCATTTTTGGCTGCTAAGGTTTACTGTACAAACATGTTTTTTTCTTCAATATATCAAATCAAGTAACTGGCTATCCCATAGCCCTTGTGTCCTGTAGGTTAGTATTTCACAAAATACAAATTTATAGAAAGCATTTCCCATTGATTGCCAATTGATCCATGTTATCAAAAATCATTTTATTTCATGTAACCTTTTTAGTTCATCGTAGATGCGTATGACATATAACACTTCAATAATTTATATAAGAAGATGGTATGCACGTACCGAATCATATATTTTACATCTTATTAATGAAAAGATATAAACATATACTGTAATTGTAAAATAAAGAAATCATATGATAATCATGACATCGTAACCGCGTGACATAGTAACATCTTTATCATAGTGAAATCATAAAACAAAGTAACATCATATACTGAGGTCCATCATATCGTAATATAGTTTACTCAGTCGAGCTGAGATCAACAGAATATATAAGAAAATAAAGTATGGTGTGTCTAACTCATAAATATGCCCAATCAAAATATGGGCGTTACAGGCGTGATCTCTCTAGCTCAACATGAGTCTTGAAAAAATAAGACATAATATAAAATACTCTCCTAGATCTAGTTAGAGATCGAGTAATTAAGCATCTTACCTCATATTCGTGGATCTCTTCCCTTCTTATCGTTCCAAGTCCCTAGGTCATCAGATCTGTAGCTGCAAGAACTGTTGAAGCACATAGGAAAAATAGAAGCAGTAAAACATGCCTAAACACTAACTAGTCTAAGTAAATAGTTGAAGAGGTAAACTATAAACATTATCAACACAATAACATTTATGGAAAGCGTTTATATTACTGTATAAAAAGTGGGAAATACAATAGAAGAGAGGGTTACAATCGATGCTTCAATGTAACAGTCTTCCTCCAACAAGACAAGACAAAGCCTCTAATGAGAATGGGTACCTCCAATGGATGGATAATCTTCCTAAGCTTATTTCACCAACATGTGGATGCTATAGCCTTTCTCCCTTTGGAATGGGAGAAAGCTTCATATATATAGGACTAGGAGGATAGGTTAGGTTGAGATATAATGGGAGAGGACTAAGGGATCTTACCAATAGGTTAGGGAACCAAATGCCAGCTCTCCTATAGGCTAGGGATAGATATCCAAGTCACACAACTTCAAGAAGAGGCTCGAAGATGCCCTTTATCCATTTTAACTGACCTCGGCGCATGTTGTACTAAGACAACCTCCAATGGCGCATGTTGCACACAGGTGGACTACGACGACCTCTAAAAATAGGTCAATTAAGTCCTACAATCATAGAAATATTCAAGGAATTTTATAGTAAGTTTTATGGTAACAAGATTTAGGTGTAACATTGGACTATACTAGAGATTTTGGGGATCATTGTCATTATTGGTGATTACCCTCATACTTGTTTACAGCTTACATCATTGGTTGGAAATCAAGTAGTCTCTGCCATGTTTGAATTCAACACCTTGTAATCACATGGTCAGATTCGTATCGCTCCGGATTTTGGTATAAGACTCTAGACGGTCCTGATGTTCCTCTCACGTCCAGGCTTTGATGGAAATTATTGAGTAGGTCCCCACATCGACATCATGTTGGTGAACTTGTTTTTGTACTGTCACATAGATCCACTATTGTATTGGTCATGGTTGTGTCATTATTTTGTCATGGATCTATGTTTGTTCTTAGTAGCCATGATTTGTCTCTAGTCTATATCATGTCAGTTATGTCATGGATCTACAATGTATTGTTCGACATCCATGCTTTGAGTCAGTCATTCCGAGCATGGGTATGCCCACCTCGGTGTTTTTGACATATTGTTCATGTTTTCTTGCATCTCTACTCCAACCTCCCTCCTACTATCTCTATGGACTCATTTATTGGTAAAGTGTTTCAGCCATCAATTTATTCTGACCTCACACTTTAGGGGGCATCTGTTATACCTCAAAGTCCCTCTTTGACTGCCATTTCACATCTTGATGTCATAGCACCATGCAGAACCTAATGGCACTAAATCCTAATGAGTGTCAGAACTTACTCCCACCTAGTTGGTTGCCTATTTTTCCCTCCTTGGAATCCCTAGAGAAAAATCCAACTTGTTTGAGCTGAGTGCCACATCATCAAGTCAAGATGCCACATCATTTGGCCCACTTTACTAGAATTTTTGCGCCCTTCTAATGGTGCAAGGAGCGAAAATTCCCGTTTTCGCGTTCTTCATACCTATAGGGGCACGAAAATTTCAACTTATTTGCACCTTGCTCGACCTCTGGGGCACAAAAACTTCCTTCCAACCACCTTTAGCTTGGATATTGGATCTTATCTCCGAGAGATTTTTATGGGATTGAGTGTTCCCTTCGAATCCTCACTCACCTTCCCTCTTCAGTTTGGTTCAACCTCCTTGACCCACCATTGTCTCTCCCAGATCCACCTTCCTCTTCTAGTACATGGCCTCACAAATCCTATAAGAAGGAGGCCATCCATGGGCTAAGGAGAGAACACTTGAGGTATCTATTGCCACAAACCCAGTCGACAGGGGTTCCCAACACTGTCGATGCCCAAACCACCGTGATCTCCTTAAGCATCGGCCCAGACAGGTTTTACCCTGTCCAGCAACGCCTGCAGAGCAGATGAGGTCTCACCTGAGATGTTCAAGGGAGAGTTGACGAAACCATGTTTCCACCGAATGAAGGAGGATGTTTGTGGATCAATCACTAACTTATCACAACATTTAAGAAGTATATCTAAGCATTCAACTGAAGCATTTAATCATAACATTCAACAAGAACAAATCATAATTGCAACAGATATAACAGTAACGCATTAATTGCAGCAAGGAAACATCGCATCATTCATATATTCATATCGTAAAATGTATTACCACAGATAAGAAAGACACAAGGATCTTGCTCAAAAGCTCTGTCACATCATATTAACTCCGCAAAAACCCAGTTACAACAAAATACTCAGTCTCAGTTTTGGATCAAGGTCTCTCAGATGACAATCATGCTCTCCAAAAATATACCAAAAGGTAGATGTTGAAAGATGATCTAACCCTTACAAACCTACATCTATTTATAGGCTTGTGCCTTACATTGCTTGTCCACTTACTAACTGCTTCCTAACCGACACTTAAAAGAAAATGACCCAAAATCTATCTATTATGGTCCAAATGACCCAAAAGCCCGCATACTGTGGTTCAACTGACCCAAAATTACATAAAATATTATCCCTTGTGCTCAACTTTCTGCCTTTTGCAGTATCTTCGCCCTGCACAGCATCCGTGATGCTGACTTGTCCAAACCACCTGCCAATAGGCCCCCAACACAATCTTGTGTCTCTCCCTCGAGCCACGTCAGTGGGACATGGTTTACTTGCTTCTCTTCACCCTGAAGTCATCGTACTGCTGGCGGATTTCGCTAACCTGTTGCATGACTATTGTGGCAACTTCCTGGCTCTTAGTTAATTCTTGTGCTAAAGGGTGGTGAACAAGGTGTGCCTCAACCTTCTGCTTTCCCATCTATACCTCCTGTAGTGTAGAGCCAGTCGTAGCATTAAACTATGCCCTAAGGTCTTGAAACCCATCCAACTGCATAGCGTGCTTCTTTTGACATTCTTCTGCTTTGGAAACTCGCTGCTGCATCTCCTTGAGCTCTACCGATTTGGATACCTGCGATGTCGGTGGTAGTGTGCACATGGATGTATTCAGTGTCGCCAGTTGTTCTTCTGCCTCCCGTTATTGCTTGGTCAGCAGCTCTAGGTTCTCATCCTGAACAATACTTCCCCAAAATAGTGCGGCCTCAGTAGTGATCTTGGTCACTTTTTGTTCCAACTCGCCTAGTTCGATCGCCAACTCATAAATGGCACTCTTCCGCGTTGTGACGACTTCCGATGATGTGGCTGGATGGAGTGCATGGGCCAAGGTAGCATTTTTCTCCTATAACTCGACGATGACGGTCCCCATCTTCTTCGCTTGCTCGACTAGATCCAATGCTGCTGTCAGTTCCAGTACATATTGACAGGCTTCGATGACGACCTCCTCCAACTGCACCATACTGTTCCATAGGGTGGTTTTCTCCACCGTCAACCGATCCTATTCTTTCTTTAACTCTGTTACTTCATTAGCCCTGTCAACTTGAAGCTAGTCTAACATATCCTTAAGTACATAGGCCTCTTCCCATGCCGCTATTGCCTTCCCTTTGAGTTCCTCCACTTCCGCGTGGACCATTGCTTCCCCTTCTTGCAGTTGTAGTAGTTGACTCCTAACATTTGTCTCTCTATCCGCCAGTTTTTGACTGGAAACCATCTGTAGCTGCACCAATGTCTGTGATGATAGCGCGTTGATGTTAACAGATAATACCTCCAACTACTCCAGCGAAGCCTTTAGAGCCTCATTATCAGTCGCAATCGCAGTTGGGGGAATTTGTACATTCCGGACCCGCAGCTAAGTGCCAATTGCGCCAACTGCCTGCACAATTGATCCCTCTAGTGTCTTCTTCAAAACAATGTCGCACAAGAAATCCAAATGGGTAGTTACCGCATGAAAACCTTCATCTTCATTTACCGTCATTGCTCGAGCCCCCCCATTGGTTGCATTATTTATCGCTAGTAGTAGTCGCTCGAGCTGCCCCTCTGTCAACAGGGGGATCCCACTGGTTATCCCATGTTCATAGTGTGCTTTTGTTCTTCCCTCTTCGAGATTGCGCTCTTCATCCATAGGGGTCTGCAATGACTCCTGGTATGACTCATGATGATGCAGTGGTTCCATCACTGGCACATCTGTTGGTAATCCCTTCGACTCCTCCTCCTGAGCAACTGATTCATGCCATTTGACCGACCAATCATCAATGATTGCATCTAAGTGTTCATCTGATAACTTATAGGTGGTCTGCAACCACTGCTTATCCTTATCCCATCACACTTACACATGGATATTGTGTGGTCCAAGAATGAACCGTGTGATCCCCTTATGCCTTTCAACAGCTGTTTGAGTCAGCCGCGGAACCCGCTCGACAACGACCTGCAACGATTCCCAATAGAACTAGAACTATCGTGTGCAATCCTTGATGCACTCTAGTTCCTGCACCAACCATAGGTTTTGGTAGCATGACCCCTTTTGAGCTTGCACTACGTCCACCTCCATTCCCTGATAATCATCAGGCTCCATCCAGGTGACAAGTGTAACTAAGATCAACAACCAGCTATATGAAAATGGTCGTTGTCTCGCCTGGGCCGCCAATGCGTACTCCATTAACTGGTTTAGCAAAAAAATTGACCAATTCATTTGCATGCCTTCGGCACAGAGCTCTGTGCATGCAACAACCCCTGAGTTGCCTTGGTTGGGGCAGTTGTTGCGAACAATCTTGGTATCCAAGATCTGCGCCCCAATTTTAACTGCGGGCTTGTTGATGTTGTCTAAGTGGTAGGCCCGTTTGTCATTCTATATTTTGTATTGCTTCCTCAACCTTGCCGCGAGCTTTTTGTCGTGGTTCTTCCCCTGAAAATATTGCAATGGGTCTACCCCATCCTTGGGAAACCTTGTTGGGTTGGGTCCGAGTGGGTTGGAAAAATATATAAGTATGGAAAAGCACGCATAGTGCGCTGCAGCAGGAAGAAAAGGCAATCTTGATAATTGTGCATTGCGTGTTGTGGCAGGAAGAGAAAGCAGTTTTGGTGAAAGCGCATTGCGCGTGGCGGCAGGTGACAAACAATTGAGGTTTTGCGTGTGTCGCGCAATGGAAATGACTAAGGCATGGTCACGCAATAGGACGATGCGCATGGTAGCACATGAGCTATTTTTGGGCAGAACATGGGTAAACGTCAGACGAGGATATGACCTAGTTTGGGTAAGGAATAGGTGGATGACAGATGAGAGCGACCTGTTCGAACGTGTGGTGAAAAGCAGTTGAGAAGCTAGGCCACGACGTTGATGGCGACAGGCAGGTGAAGGAGTGGAAAGGGATAGGCCATGATGCAATTGTAACTATTTGGAGGACTATGGCTATCAGAAGAGCGTGTGAGCCACGAGTGGCCCAGCTGGAGTAGGCTATCGACGGTGACAGCTAGGGTGGCAGTTAGCCACACCAGTTTTGTAGACCTAAGAGTTTTTGCTTACAAATTGTAAAGATATGCCTATGGGAATAATATATAAATAGGCATGATTTTGTATGGGAAAGGGTTGGTGGTTGTTACTCTTCATTTTGTTAAGCATTGATTATTGTAGAATCTTAAGCTTATAAAAGCCATTATAAAGGCTCTGCAGCTGAGTGCGCAGAGACCTATCTAAGAGAGAGAAGAGAGTCTGCAGCTGAGTGCGCAGACTAAGAACGGTTGTACCCTTCCCATTAAGAGCAATATTAACAACCGTTCTTGTGGACGTAGCCTCCATCCGGGGGGTGAACCATGTTAAATTATGTGTTGTGTGACCAATGTGTGTTTATGATTTTTTAACTGCTTGGTATGAATGTTTAATGCTGGAAACTTCTGTTATGTGATTGCTTTTATATGTATTCGTCACAGAGAATGGGAATAATATGTTAAGTAATGCATGCGCAGAGGGATGTTAAGTATTCAAAATGTATGAATCTATCGATTGGAATGTATGAATCTATCTATTGGTCAAGTAGTGAACACTGAGTTTAAGCGCAGCGTTGGAGCACGCAGTAACATATGTTATTAACCATCCACAATTTATTGATAAGAACTTGAACGGAATAAAGGGATAAAGAATGCTAAGTAGAGTGGTTAGAATTGGACACCGTGGCAAGGACGCGTAGTCTCATTGATGCGTTGAGTCATTGAAGGTTTCTGCGAGGTAATCTCTTGATAGCTTAGTATCGTAATGCAAAGGTATCCTGTATCGCATAGTCATTGGAGGTGCAAGTGCACAAGCAAAGTTGCATGCCAAAGTATCCAACGTGGAACAGAAGGTTCGCGCAGTTATCTATTCGTGCAACCTGCAAGGCATTGCACTGCTTATTAGCTTTCCCTCCATTGCATCACACGGTTGTGGAAACTTGATTCTGCAACCAACCCCTCAGATTCACCTCGGGTGAGACCTCAGGCTGCGCGCAGCCTCTTGCCGAAAGGGCCAGTGAATTGGGGTTTTGTTGGTTCTTGAACCGCGAAGTACCTGGGTCTACACTGGAAACTTCAAGAAGGTGATCTACAACCAACAAATGGTTCCATTGCTCGGCTAAGACCAGTGATGCAATAGAGTGTTGGAAAGCAATGTGTGAAGAAGAATACCAGTTCTCGGAAGGATCAGACAATTGGCATGCTGAAAAGAAAGAGATATGGGATTGGTGTGACAAGATTGAAAGATATTTTATGAAGAAATAGAATAGACATCCACGTCTCACCAATGTATAGTGGTTGAACAGATATTTGTGGAGAGAGATTTAGGAGATTTTCTAGGGTTCATTTGGAAACGAGTTGCATGAGTGGATCTCGTGACTCGCAGAAAAGAAAAATTGTTTTCAAGGAGGAGTACCTACCGAGTGGACTCCAGAGCTCACAGCGCAGCTCAAACCAATAGACAGCCCACTATCACGAGCAGTCAACTTTTGGTTTGATAGCATAGTTGAAGGATTTGTCATGGAATTTGTTGTCGACACACTGAAGTCCTACAGTCAAGCCGAAGCATACTTCTTTGAAGGATTCAAAGGTAAGTTCTTAAACAATCTCAGTCTATATATTAAAATGCTTTTAGTTGAGAAAGGATTTTTAAGGATGCAGTAATATTTTTACATCTATCATGGTCAATAGCATTTATAGTGATTTTGAAGAAGAGAGACATAATCTAAGAAGTGGAAAGAGATATAAGTTTAATACAGAAACGGATCCCAGAGGACCTAGACTCCACATAGATACTGAACTCCCATGTGATCTTAACAATCAGACTGCGCCGCTATCAGCCACTATTCATCCTATCACACCTCAGAATCCACCGGTTTCAGAAACCGCACCACCCTTAGACCAAAACCCACCCGCTGCGAGTGTCGTGCAGCCCAATCCGTAGAATCCCAGTATTCCAAAGATTCCCTTTGTTTTCTCCGCATAGATAGTTAGCACTACTCATAGCAGTGCACAACCAGGAAGGAGAATGACAGATAAGGATATAAAACTGTCGATATTCAAAGGAACGGGTCTAGAAGACCCTGAGCAGCACTAGTTTCTATGTGAAGCGCCTGGGCTGGACCCAGCATAACTTTAATTAAGTAATCAAAGGAAGTTAGGCTCTTAAGTGGGCTGGACGCTTGGATGTTATCGTGAGCATTCTACCAGAACTTTGCAGGCGGATTATCGCGGTGTTGAGCAAATAGGCTGGCCTAGTATTACTTTAATTAAGGAACAAAAGAAAGGTAAGCTCGTAAGTGAGCTTGGCGCTTGGGCTGCTGTTGTATTCATGGGTACCTTTGGGTTTGGATGTAGGCCGCTTGGTAAGCTCTCAGCTGTCCAGAGCTAGGGCTGGGCCTAACTATACTTTTTTTTATTTACTTACTTACTATATATATATTTACTCGCTTGTTTTTTGTAGCTTGCAGGTGTAAGCCAAAAATATGTAACTCCCGAATATATATATATATATGCATGCAAAATTTAAATTAAATAAAAGTTCTGTATATCTGCACAATTTTAAAATTATTTGTTCTGCAAGTTACTTACGTTGTCTTTTTGTTATATTGTGCAGGTAAGCTAATGTTACAAAAAATTCAGGGAAGAAGGTTTGGTTGATCTTCATCCTAGATTTCAGATTATTGCATAGAGTTCTCACACATAGTTACAGAGATTCTGGTTTGTGGTGTTTAGTTTTGGTATATACTTAAGAATTAGATTTTGATAGCTCTTAAGCTTTTTTTTTAGGCTAGTTTAAAATATCAGCATAAAATCCTATATATATATTTTTAAAATATATCAGCATTTTTTTTTTAAATTATAGATTTTATGTCTTAAATTTCTTGCTACCTAAATATTTAGGCTCCTTAATTTTCATTTGCACAATTTTTACAGAAATTTATCACTTCTAATTTGCTCAGTTAGTTATTAATTTTAACACAAGCTGTACTATGATAATAAAAAAAATACTGCTCGCTCGTGTTGTTTTTTTTATTTCTAAATATATTTCAAATATTTGTCTATTTTGAAATACGAACACATATGTATAAACATGCAGTTTTCTAACATATCCATATTTTCTAATGGTGTTCCAATTTGTGTTCGTGCAGGTAAAAGAGGCTGAAGTTTGGTGTTGTTCATACCTCAATTCTATCCAGGTTTATGTTTCTAAGTTCTTGTAGGATTTAACATCGTGAATCTTCGCAGTGGTTTAGGCGTGTGCAGGCTCGAAAGGTCTAAGTGTCTGAGCCTTAGGCTCTGATACCATCTGTAGTGCTCTGGTTTTTACAGTAGAGCACTAAGTAAAATTTTTGAGTTAATTTTCTATGTATTAACTTATTCAGGTATATGTGAGTAAATTTCTAATGAAAATTCTATGCTTTTAAATGATATTTAGTATACTATTTTGTCTTCAATAATCATACATCCGTATTTAAAAATAAACTAACATATCAATATTTTCTTTCAACAATTTGTGTTTTTAGCATAAGAATATGTTTCACAGTAATAAATCAGTAAGTAGCAAGGTATATGCAGGTTTCAAAGTATGTTTCCACATAATAATTAAATTAAATAAATAATCAAGGAAATTACCTGATGCTGATGCTTAGTAGACCGTAGGTTGTAGCAGGTTATGTTTGTATTTTCTTAGTCAGCTAAGATGATGTGTCCACCCTACCGACCAGCTATTATCTTGCTGGCCCTTGGAAATCAAAGTATTTCCAAGCCCCCGAGCTCACAATCTGATAATCCCGAGAGCAATATTTACTTAGGTTCTCAAAACCTTTTTCTGTTCTCCAACCTTTTTCTCCCCTTCAAGCTCCCCCTTACCTTCAACTTTCTTCATCTGATAACTTATAGGTGGTCTGCAACCACTGCTTATCCGTATCCCATCACACTTACACATGGATACTGTGTGGTCCAAGCACGAACTGCGTGATCCCCTTATGCCTTTCAACAGCTGTTTGAGTCAGCCGCGGAACTCGCTCGACAACCACCTGCAACGATTCCCAATAGAACTAGAACTATCGTGTGCAATCCTTGATGCACTCTAGTTCCTGCACCAACCATAGGTTTTGGTAGCATGACCCCTTTTGAGCTTGCACTACGTCCACCTCCATTCCCTGATAATCATCAGGCTCCATCCAGGTGACAAGTGTAACTAAGATCAACAACTAGCTATATGAAAATGGTCGTTGTCTCGCTTGGGCCGCCAATGCGTACTCCATTAACTGGTTTAGCAAAAAAATTGACCAATTCATTTGCACGCCTTCGGCACAGAGCTCCGTGCATGCAACAACCCCTGAGTTGCCTTGGTTTGGGCAGTTGTTGCGAACAATCTTGGTATCCAAGATCTGCGCCCCAATTTTAACTGCGGGCTTGTTGATGTTGTCTAAGTGGTAGGCCCGTCTGTCATTCTATATTTTGTATTGCTTCCTCAACCTTGCCGCGAGCTTTTTGTCATGGTTCTTCCCCTGAAAATATTGCAATGGGTCTACCCCATCCTTGGGAAACCTTGTTGGGTTGGGTCCAAGTGGGCTGGAAAAATATATAAGTATGGAAAAGCGCGCATAGTGCGCTACAGCAGGAAGAAAAGGCAATCTTGATAATTGTGCATTGCGTGCTGTGGCAGGAAGAGAAAGCAATTTTCGTGAAAGCGCATTGCGCGTGGTGGCAGGTGACAAAGAATTGAGGTTTTGCGTGTGTCGCGCGATGGAAATGACTAAGGCATGGTCACGCAATAGGACGATGCGCATGGTAGCACATGAGCTATTTTTGGGCAGAACATGGGTAAACGTCAGACGAGGATATGACCTAGTTTGGGTAAGGAATAGGTGGATGACAGATGAGAGCGACCTGTTCGAACGTGTAGTGAAAAGCAGTTGAGAAGCTAGGCCATGACGTTTATGGCGACAGGCAGGTGAAGGAGTGGAAAGGGATAGGCCATGATGCAATTGTAACTATTTGGAGGACTATGGCTATCAGAAGAGCGTGTGAGCCATGAGTGTCCCAGCTGGAGCAGGCTATCGACAGTGACAGCTAGGGTGGCAGTTAGCCACACCAGTTTTGTAGACCTAAGAGTTTTTGCTTACAAATTGTAAAGATATGCCTATGGGAATAATATATAAATAGGCATGATTTTGTATGGGAAAGGGTTGGTGGTTGTTACTCTTCATTTTGTTAAGCATTGATTATTGTAGAATCTTAAGCTTAGAAAAGCCATTATAAAGGCTCTGCAGTTGAGTGCGCAGAGACCTATCTAAGAGAGAGAAGAGAGTCTGCAGCTGAGTGCGCAGACTAAGAACGGTTGTACCCTTCCCATTAAGAGCAAAATTGACAACCGTTCTTGTGGATGTAGCCTCCATCCGGGGGGTGAACCATGTTAAATTATGTGTTGTGTGACCAATGTGTGTTTATGATTTTTTAATTGCTTGGTATGAATGTTTAATGCTGGAAACTTCTGTTATGTGATTGCTTTTATATGTATTCGCCACAGAGAATGGGAATAATATGTTAAGTAATGCATGCGCAGAGGGATGTTAAGTATTCAAAATGTATGAATCTATCAATTGGAATGTATGAATCTATCTATTGGTCAAGTAGTGAACACTGAGTTTAAGCGCAGCGTTGGAGCACGCAGTAACATATGTTATTAACCATCCACAATTTATTGATAAGAACTTGAACGGAATAAAGGGATAAAGAATGCTAAGTAGAGTGGTTAGAATTGGACACCGTGGCAAGGACGCGTAGTCTCATTGATGCGTTGAGTCATTGAAGGCTTCTGCGAGGTAATCTCTTGATAGCTTAGTATCGTAATGCAAAGGTATCCTGTATCGCATAGTCATTGGAGGCGCAAGTGCACAAGCGAAGTTGCATGCCAAAGTATGCAACGCGGAACAGAAGGTTCGCGCAGTTATCTATTCGCGCAACTTGCAAGGCATTGCACTGCTTATTAGCTTTCCCCCCATTGCATCACACGGTTGTGGAAACTTGATTCCGCAACCACCCCCTCAGCTTCGCCTCGGGTGAGACCTCAGGCTGCGCGCAGCCTGTTGCCGAAAGGGCCAGTGAATTGGGGTTTTGTTGGTTCTTGAACCGCGAAGTACCTGGGTCTAAACTGGAAACCTCAAGAAGGTGATCTACAACCAACAAATGGTTCCATTGCTCGGCTAAGACCAGTGATGCGATACAGTGTTGGAAAGCAATGTGTGAAGAAGAATACCAGTTCTCGGAAGGATCAGACAATTTGCATGCTGAAAAGAAAGAGATCTTGGATTGGTGTGACAAGATTGAAAGATATTTTATGAAGAAATAGAACAGACATCTGCGTCTCACCAATGTTTAGTGGTTGAATAGATATTTGTGGAGAGAGATTTAGGAGATTTTCTAGGATTCATTTGGAAACGAGGTTGAATAGATATTTGTGGAGAGAGATTTAGGAGATTTTCTAGGCTTCATTTGGAAACGAGTTGCATGAGTGGATCTCGCGACTCGCAGAAAAGAAAAACTGTTTTCAAGGAGGAGTACCTACCGAGTGGACTCCAGAGCTCACAGCGCAGCTCAAACCAATAGACAACCCACTATCACGAGCAGTCAACTTTTGGTTCGATAGCATAGTTGAAGGATTTGTCATGGAATTTGTTGTCGACAGACTGAAGTCCTACAGTCAAGCCGAAGCATACTTCTTTGAAGGATTCATAGGTAAGTTCTTAAACAATCTCAATCTATATATTAAAATGCTTTTAGCTGAGAAAGGAGTTTTAAGGATGCAGTAATATTTTTACATCTATCATGGTCAATAGCATTTATAGTGATTTTGAAGAAGAGACACATAATCTAAGAAGTGGAAAGAGATATAAGTTTAATACAGAAACGAATCCCAGAGGACCTAGACTCCACGTAGATACCGAACTCCCATGTGATCTTAACAATCAGACCGCGCCGCTATCAGCCACTATTCATCCTATCACACCTCAGAATCCACCGGTTTCAGAAACCGTGCCACCCTTAGACCAAAACCCACCCGCTGCGAGTGTCGTGCAGCCTAATCAGTAGAATCCCAGTATTCCAAAGATTCCCTTTGTTTTCTCCGCATAGATAGTTAGCACTACTCATAGCAGTGCACAACCAGGAAGGAGAATGACAGATAAGGATATAAAACTGTCGATATTCAAAGGAACGGGTCTAGAAGACCCTGAGCAGCACTAGTTTCTATGTGAAGCTGTATGGAGTTTAAAGAAAATCCAGGATGATGCTGTGAAGAGAGAGCAGCTCATCACTACTTTCAGAGACCGCACGTTGCATTGGTTTATGAAATATTCTCAGGAATAGCCGAGAACCCTAACATAAATTTAGGCTGCACTGGTCGCAGAGTTTAAGAACCCAAAGTCAGAATCGCAGTGCATAAAAGAATTAAAGGAAATCAAACAGAAGCCTACCGAATCAGTCTGGGAATTTGACCAAAAATTTAAAACATTGTTAGACCAAGTTAGTTTCATGATAGCTCTATAACAACACAAGGAATGGTTCATTGCTGCGTTGTTTCCTCACATTAGACAACCATTGATGCAACAAAATATTGCGTCGCAGGCAGAGGCCTTACAGATCGCAATGCAGTTAGAGGCTTCACCAATTGGTGAGAGTAGCACTGGGATGTCACAGATTCAGAACAAGCTGACTACGCTGACGTTAGAATTACATGGTATGAAAAACGGGAAAGAGCAAAGATATGAACATAGACGTGAAGTTTGGTGCACCGGATGCAAAGGAGAAGGCCATACCAGAGAACATTTCCCTCTATTTCAGGATTATCTTGACAGTGGTACACCAAACCCAATCAATATGAGCCACAATCAGGTGTCGTGGTGTGAAATTTGTAGAACCAGAGTACATAGGCCGGAAGACTGTTACCTAATACAGAAATATGTCAGAACACCTAAGAGCTTGTATTGTAATTTCTATAAATTAGTGGGACATGACCAATCCAAATGTCGTGCATATGAGCTCATGAATGAAATAAAGCGTGACATAGAAGCAAAGCGAGGTGCTGGGATGTATCGCATTCAAGAGGAAACTTAGCCAAAACAAGAAAACACCCAATATGATCAAGGGGTATATAGAGTTCGTGGTGGTGGATACCGGGGGAGAGGAAGAAATGCCGGCCCGGCGCAAGGAAGAGGCCGCGGCTAGGTAATCTATTACAACTGTGGCCAGCCAGGTCACGTTTCTAGAGATTGTACCAACCCATGCACAACGTGCAATTACTGTAAATCATTTGAGCATGTTATTGAAGACTGCCCTCTACTTGAGGAATAAATGCAGAAGAGAAGAAGGACAGAATCACCAAATCCCAATATTCAGTTGATTGTAACAGAGAGCAGAACTGTGGATCCAAGTGTAAACGTGGTAACGCGCAGTGGCGCTGATACAGGAAGGGATGGAGGCGTAGAAGCTTTGACCTACAGAATGCGTGATGCTAGACAGAATCCTAGAGAGTCGGTATGGATTAGGAAAGCTCCTCGGAAAGCACCGGGTCTAGATTTACAGAAAAATAAGGGAGCATTTGAGGAAGCACGAGACATATTTAGGGCACCGCCACCTGGCTCCCCCAGAACACAGTTGTGTAGTGAAGTACCACAAAGAGAGAATATCCCAACGGTGCAAGATCAGACAAATGCCACAACAGACGTAGGGACCTTTGTTGCGCAGTTCTTACGCAACTGCATGAAATTACTAGAGAGCGCAAATGCTTTTACGGAATTTGAAAAGCTACTAAGGTAGTATGAGCCAAACAGTGACAAGGGGGCTTCCAATGGCGCAGTCCACAATATTAGGAGTCCTAAGAGAATGGGAAGGGAAATGAGACTTGCTGCACAGATTGGGGACTATGAGATGGATGATATCATTCTCGATCTTGGATCTGAAGTAAATGTCTTGACCAAGTAGACATGGCCTCAGATGGGTAAACCCAAGTTACAGTGGTCACCTCTATAGTTGAGGATGGATAACCAAGGGATAGTTATACCTTTGGGAAGATTACTGAACACCATTGTTGACATTGATGGAGTGCGTAGCTATGCTGATTTTGAAGTAATTGAAATAGTGGATGACAACCATCCTTATCCGCCACTGCTCGATATCGATTGGACAATGACAAACTCTGCCATTATTGATTTAAAAACTATGAAAATGATATTTGAAGGCAATGATATCAGGGTCATCATGCCATTAGACCCTTCGCATGGCGAGTAGTATGTTGAACCGATTCAAGAGGAATCCAGAGCTCAAGACTTGGACCGTATCTACAAGATGACAACCAATACTACTGATTATATTAATCCAACTACAGATGGCACATCAGTTGGCGCTGTGATATCTCTTGCATTTCAGATTCCGATGTAGGACTAGAAAACTGGCAAAGCAGGTTACATGAAGTATCTGCTAGGAAATGTGCACGGATCATGAATTCACTCCGCTGGATTGGGAAAGAGGTAACTTCAATCCCTACCTTTGATGGTTTATCTAATGTGTATTGTTTTATTAAAGAATATACTGCAACAATTCTGAAAGAACACCATGTCTCAGCTCTAGACATGGCATTGCGTGGCATACCTGCCAGATGGTGGGATGCGCATAAGAAAATACTGACAACATGGGATTAGTGTAGAATTAAGATGCAAATCAGGTTTGCTGATAAGGTTACCTTATCGTTTGAAAAATATAAAGGACAGACAGATCCATGAGAGCATATTCGAATATGTTCCAAAGCATGCATAGAAAGACCACAGGTAGAATGGGTACATTTGTTTGTGCACATGTTAGAAGAACCGATTCCGAAGAAATGGTACCTAGACCTGGAGTTGTGCAGAGGCATAGTGGACTGGTCGGGCCTCACTGCAACCTTCCAGCAGGATTTCAACTTTGAAGACGAGCATCCAAGTAACAATGATGCACTGCAGGTCATTAAGAAAAAAATATTCAGTCCACATTGTACACAAGGAAACATGACACTAGAAGAATTCTTCGGCACAGACTGCATACCTGAGCGCCTACAACCTGGATGGGAAGAGCAGCTAGAACATGCTATTGATTCTTATAACATTGATGGAGAAACCAAGGATACAACAGATAGTGATGAGGAGGACCCGCACAACATACAGATACTTGAGTCAGAGGGATCGCGTGAGGTAGAAGGACCCCCACTAGAAATTCTAGACATGAGTGGACCCGTGAAAACAATGAAAGTGAACATTGGCACCAGCGAAGTGCCAAGGTTCGTAGCTATTAGAGATTATTGGGATGAAGATACAGTTGAAGAGGTCGTGGGTATATTACAGGAATATCAAGAACTATTCCCGACCATGTTCACAGAGATGAAAGGTATCTTCGAAGACTTAGGAGTGATCAAAATTCCTCTTAAGCCTGGCGCGAAACCTGTGAAACAAAGACCATACAGACTGAACCCATGCTATAAAGAATGAGTTAGGGCAGAACTCGATAAGATGCTCGATGCAAGGATCATTGAGCTAGTTTAAGAATCTAAATGGATAAGCCCGATGGTTATCCAGGACAAGAAAACAAAGGGCGAGATCAGAATTTGTGGGAATCTTAGAAAACTCAACGATGCTTCAATGCATGACCCATTCCCTACACCTTTTACATATGAAGTGCTAGATAATGTTGGAGGGAATGAGGCCTATTCTTTTACTGATGGATTCTATGGTTACCATCAGATTAGGATTGATTGTGCAGATAGGCACAAGATGACTTTTGCTACAGAATGAGGGTTGTTCCAATACAAAGTAATGCCCTTTGGTCTAAAGAATGCACCCGCCATATTCTCTAGAGTGGTCGTCGCAGCATTTAAGGATTTTATACATAATTTTCTAGAGGTTTAATTTGATGATTGGACCATTTTCGGGCTATTGAAGAACCATGCCGTGAACCTCAGAATGATGCTGGAAAAATGCAGACAGCACCAAATTTCATTAAACTTGAAGAAGTGTGTCTTCTGTGTACCCTATGGAGTCTTGTTGGGACACATTGTATGCAAACAGGGCTTGATGGTAGACCCTGCTAAGATCACTGTCATTGTAAACTTGCCTACACCTAATTCATTTAAGCAATTACGCACTACACTGGGGCATATCGGTTACTACAAGAAGTTCATAAAAGGGTATGCGCAGATAACTGCATCTATGGAAAAACTGCTGAAGATAGATGTACCATTCATTTGGAATGAGGATTGTGAGAAAGGCTTCGACACATTGAAGGAGAAAATGGTCACTGCATCGATCCTAGTTTTACCAGACTGGGAGAATCCTTTTCACGTCCATGTGGACACATCATGCATAACATTGGGTATTGTTCTTGCGCAACAAGGAGAGGGAGGCATTGATCATCCCATTGCATTTTCTAGTAGAAAGTTATCATCTGCTGAGAATAACTATACTACTACTGAAAGAGAAGGACTTGCAATGGTATATGCGGTGCAGAAGTTCAGGCACTACTTGCTTGGTGCGCACTTCTCCATGTTCACTGACCATTCTGCCTTGAAATACCTAGTTAATAAGCTAGTGTTAGGGGGGAACATATGCAGATGGTTACTACTCTTTCAGGAGTACAATTTTGAGCTTGTTGTTAAGCCAGGCAGATTGAATTTGGGACATGATCATCTGTCAAGAATCGAGTCAGGAGAAGAGCCTACGAATTAGGAGGACAATCTGCCTAATGCGTAGTTGTTCGCCATACAATTTGCAGATGAGTACTACCAGGACATTATTGATTTTTTGACCACAGGATTTGCACCCGCAGAGTTCACTACGCAGCAGAAGAAATAGCTGGTAGTGCACGCAACAGACTTCATTATAATTGTAGGTCAGCTATACAAAATGGGACCGGATGAAGTATTGCGCAGATGTGTGGTAGAGCATGAGAAACTGTTTATACTAGCTGATGCGCACTCAGGAGTTCCAAGAGGCCATTATGCAGGAAGAGATACTACGCAGAAGATATTGCACGCAGGGCTATGGTGGCCTACAATTCCTAAAGATTCGAAGGAACACTTCCAGAATTCTAATGTCTATCAGAGGATAGGGAAGCCGTCACACAGAGATGAAATTCCATTAAATCCACAGCTGACATTGCAGGCCTTTGAGAAGTGGGCCATTTATTTTGTGGGTCCTATTAACCCAATAGGCAAAAGAACTGGTGCGACGTATATCATTACTGCTACTAATTACCTCACAAGATTGGAAGAAGCAAAGCCAGTCAAAGACTGTAGCGCTGCTACACCCACATAGTTTATATATGAGAATATCCTTACAAGGTTCCGATGCCCGAAGATATTGATGAGTGATCAAGGCACTCATTTTCTGAATAAGACCATTGAGGCTTTAACCTAAGAGTTCCACGTTCATCATCAGCATAGCACGCCTTATCATCCACAGGCGAATGGAACTGTTGAAGCATTTAATAAAGTGTTGGAGAATGCGCTAACAAAGATATGTAACGTCAATCGGGACGATTGGGACCTGGACATCCCATCTATACTATGGGCGTACAGGACTACGTGCAAGAAACTAACTGGCCATACACCTTTCAGGTTGGCCTATGGACAAGAAGCAATAATGCTGATGGAGTACATTATTCCCAGCTTGAGAATAGCAACATTTACAAGCATGGTCGATTGCGCAGCACTTGAATAAAGACTCCTACACTTGGTTGGGATAGAGGAAGATCCCTTCGTCACAGGCTTCCACCAACAAGTCCAGAAAGAGCGCGAAAAAGCTTGGCATGATCTCCACATCAAGAACAAGAACTTTCAAGTAGGTGATCTAGTCCTCCTGTATGATAGCAAATTCTTGAAATTTCCTGGAAAATTTAAGATGCATTGGCTTGGCCCATATACTGTAATGCATGTTACTAATGGTGGCGTAGTCCAGTTAGCTACATTAGTGGGAGATACTTTACCAAGTTTGATAAATGGTAGAAAATTAAAGCTTTACCGCGATAGTCCGGCTATGCAGAATCCTATATGATTAGCGAAGTGTACCGCGCAACACTGCTGAAGTTGCGTGCAAAAAAAAAAAAAAAGAGAGAAAAAAGAAGAAGAAAAGAGGCAAGAGAAGAGTGGATGCGCAGAGCAAGTCCAGAAGCTCATCGCGCAGAAAAGGTGGACTGACAATCGCACAGAAGGTAACACCCAGTGCGCGTCCTATACCGAACATCCTATTAGACCGCCAGTGCATTATAATGTAAACTGTTACCATGACATCTGTCGGTCGGTTAGTGGGTCATTAACCAAATTGGCGGCAATAGGGAAAATCACAATTTAAAGGCAGATGGGACATTTTGGAACACATTAAAGACCGAAGTGACCAGTTCATACCGAAATCCGGATGGCAGGCTAAGCCATTAATGCGGATTCAATGTATTTGACAAGCTGGCTTGATAGGAAACCATTAGGCATTTAAGGAAACAACAATCACATCACGAGAAGGATCGGCTGACATGCCCAAGATATACACACAAATTGGCAATCAAGATGGCTTTAAGGGCCTCGGCCACTACGCAATGCCACGTAGCAGACCAACAGTGGCTATAAATAGACCTCGCTCGGCCACTTAACCATTTTTATGAAGTGTTTGAACTAGTCGAGAGCCGAGCGACCAGAGCATTGTGTGAGCGACCTGGTTGAGTTAGGAGATATTTCTTGGTTATTTGAGCAAGCATGGATTCCAACAGTAATGACGGAGATAAAATCAAGTCCATCTAGAAGTTCAGCACGGGAGGCTGCAAGAAGCAGCAAGGGCAAAGAGACAGCAGCTCCAGAGAAGGGGGGCTCCAAAGTGCCATTACAGTAGACAGCCTTGGCTCAAGTTCTGCCATTTTATCCAGTGCCTGACTACATTCCCCCAAGGAAGCTCGATGACCCACCAGTAAACATAGAAAATAAATTCAAATATGAAATCCCGCTACCCGATATCTCTACCAGGGTAAATATTGAGAAGAATCTGATGGGTGGCATACTAGGCTGCAAGCTGGATGACCAGAACTTACTGGAGAATACGCTGGTAACACTGAAAAATTACCCACAGTTTGGACCAGATTCCTATATCAATTGGGTCAAGGATGCACAGACTAGAACCGGTAGGCTAGAAATTCTAGAATGGCTAAGGGCCATCTGGTCATTAGTCTTGTTAAACTTATTGCAAATGCCTCACTTTACCAAGAGCGCTGAGTTTTCCGTTGTAGCATGCACATTGCTCACTTCCATGCATGAAGGATTCCTATGGTTGGACACGCACATTGACATCAGTATCGACATGATTCATCACATCATCAGATTGAACAAGAGGGGAGAGGACCCTACTAACCTCATGATAAAGAAGGCATAGGATAGAGCTATTAGCACTGAAGTAGCAAAAGAGTTCGGCGAAGTACGCAAGGGACAAGGGTTCCCAACAGTCGACATCAATGACTGAGCCACACAGTTTATGACCCAGTTGCTTGTAGGAAAGCTATTGCGCAAGTGTAGACCATCTGAAGTACCTGCGGTCGCAATCAGGGCAGCCGCTAATATATTGCATGGAAAATCTTACAATTGGTGCCAGTTCTTATTGAACGAGATCCTGGCAGATGTTTAGGATACCCAAGATGATGGAACATCGTTCCAATTTAGTTGGCTGCTAGTGTTGATAGCCCTTGTAGGCTGGAAAGAGCCAGATAATTACCAAGGAGATGCCACTTTAGCTGGACAAGGCCGAGGAATGTGCTTTTCCAATCTATGGGCAAGCCCAAAGGTGTCTAGGCAGTGACAAACGGCTGAAGTATTTTATGTTTACTATCACCAGTTGTGTGAAGCAATTATGGAAACACCGCGTGTTTCCAAACCACTAGCTGATGAATACACCTGCATCATCAGGTTTCAAGCAAAAAGGCACCAAACATTCATTTAGGGAAGAGGTGACATAACAGAGAATGATTTATGGTATCCAGGCTTTTACCGACTGGATAAGCAGGCAATCGAGGGAATGATGGAACAATCGGAGCCCGAATGGAGAGTCCCCGCTTCATGTGATGATGCATCAGACTACGAGCAGAACGTAGAACCCCTTCGGGAGAAGATCGATGTCCAAGACATTGATGAAGAAGATACACAAACAGATCAAGAAGACAAAGAAGAAACAACAACAAAGAAGGGAAAGAAGGGTGGACTACCAGCTGGAACGCCCATTGTGGAAGAAAAGGATGACGCACATAGTCAACATTCCACTTCATCGGAAGCAAAGAGAAAGGCCACTGAAGGCCCCTCGCAAGCACAGGGCCGACGCACAAAAAGAAAGGATGAAAAACCCAAGCTCGGGCCGCAACTACATCCCGATGATTGTGAGACCATTGCAACCAAAGTGCAGGAAGCATGGGAAGAGACTCGCACTGAGAAAGAAGCCAAGCAAGAACAACTACAATTGACCATAATCCAAGCTATGGAGGAGGCCAAGACATTGGTAACCCATATGGGATTGGGGCAATCAAGTTCTGGTATTAACGGAAAATCAATAGAGCCAAGCACGCAAAGAAGACCACCTGTTACTGAAAGTAAGTATCCACGTGTCTTGACCCTTTAACCTAGCTACCTAATTTACCCAAATGAAATGGTTAAGGAGGCACTAAAGACTAAGTGCCTCGACCTGAACATTGGGGCCTTGCCCCTAAAGGACCTGAACGAGTTGCACATCATATTTGCAGAATAAATTCACGAGAGAGGCCTCGCCTCATATGATAAGTGTGCACAACTAACTGAAGACATCAATCAGTTAAGGTAGGAATCAGATAACACCAAGCAAGAATTGAGCATAGCCAAGGAAAAGGGCCAGAAGCTGAAGGAAGCCATTTCAGCTGTGTGCATACACATAGAAGAATGTGAAGAAGAAGATGGCATCGAGGAAACAATAAAGACAATAGGGGCCAAGGTAGAGTCCCTTACTACTGAGAAAATGGAAATGGAAACCACATATAAAGACAAAATCCCAGAGTTGGAGGCTCGACACACTATCATTCCGTCAGATTGGTGCCCAGCTCCAGCTGAGGACGTCAAAGTAACCATGGATGGCATTTCGTCGGAAGTGATGAAATGCCAAGGCTTACTTGAGTGCATAAATACAGTAGTAACCGGGTTGAACCAGGATCCTGCACTACAGCAGGTAAGGGCAGAAGTAGAACAGAAGCAGCAGCAGGTAGATGCTGCAAGTATGCAGATGAGGAATGCGTCAGTGAGAGAGGAAGAAAGAGCGAGCAACACTAAGGGAGAAAGAGGCTGTCGCATCGGATAGGCTACATCCTATTGAGCAAGAAGGCCTCGAATTAATGCAACAATTCGATGCGAAGTTCATAGAACTTCAGACGGTAGAAGGCACTATGCAGGAACAAGCAGCTCAGGAGAAGGTCTCACAGGCTACTCTAGAAACACTTCAAGGGTTCGAACAGAAAGCCAAGAACATAGTTGCGGAGTTAGAATAAACTCTGCAAAGCTTCATAGTAGAGCTTGGGACGATGACAGACATGACACCAGGGTCCGCAAGTGGAAGTGGCTCGGGATGAGCCACAGGTGAGTGTTAGGAGCCTGTTGGGATGGGCCCAAGTGGGTTGGAAAAATATATAATTATGGAAAAGCGCGCGTAGCACGGTGTAGCAGGAAGAAAAGGAAATTTTGATAATTGCGCATTGCGCACTGCGGCAGGAAGAGAAAGTAGTTTGGTGAAAGCACATTGCATGCGGCGGAAGGTGACGAACAATTGAGGTTTTGCACATGTCATGCGATGGCAATGACTAAGGCATGGTCGCGCAGTAGGACGATGTGCATGGTAGCGCATGAGCTATTTTTGGGAAGAACATGGGTAAAGGTCAGACGAGGATATGACCTAGTCTGGGTAAGGAACAGGTGGATGAGAGATGAAAGTGACCTGTTCGAACATGTGGCGGTAAGCAGTTGAGAAGTTGGGCCATGACGCCGATGGTGACAGGAAAAAGAAGAAGTGGAAAGGGACAGGCCATGATGCAGTTGTAACCATTTGGAGGACTACAGCTGTCAGAAGAGCATGTGAGCCACGAGTGGCCCAGCTCGAGCAGCAGAGCAGGCTATCGACTGCGACAGCTAAGGTGGCAGTTAGCCACACCAGTTTTGTAGACCTACGGGTTTTTGCTTACGAATTGTAAAGATATGCCTATAGGCATAATCTGTAAATAGGCATGATTTTGTATGGGAAAGGATTGGTGGTTGTTACTCTTCATTTTGTTAAGCATTGATTATTGTAGAATCTTAAGCTTAGAAAAGCCATTGTAAAGGCTCTGCAGCTGAGTGCGCAGAGACCTATCTGAGAGAGAGAAGAGTGTCTGCAGTTGAGTACGCAGACTAAGAATGGTTGTACCCTTCCCATTTAGAGCAATATTAACAACCATTCTTGTGGACGTAGCCTCCATTCGGGGGGTGAACCACGTTAAATTATGTGTTGTGTGACCAGTGTGTGTTTATGATTGTTTAATTGCTTGGTATGAATGTTTAATGCTGGAAACTTCTGTTATGTGATTGCTTTTATATGTATTCACCGCAGAGAATGGGAATAATATGTTAAGTAATGCATGCGCAGATGAATGTTAAGTATTCAACATGTATGAATTTGTCGATTGGAATGTATGAATTGGTCAAGTAGTGAACACTGAGTTTAAGTGCAGCGTTGGAGCACGCAGTAACGTATGTTATTAAACCATCCACAATTTACTGATAAGAACTTAAATGGAATAAAGGGATAAAGAATGCTAAGTAGAGTGGTTATAATTGGACACGGTGGGAAGGACGTGCAGTCTCATTGATGCGCTGAGTCATTGAAGGTTGCTGTGAGCTAAGCTCTTGATAGCTTACTATCATAATGCAAAGGTATCATGTATCGCACAGTCATTGGAGGTGCAAGTACGTAGGCGAAGCTGCATGCCGAAGTATCCAACGCGGAACAGAAGGGTCGTGCAGTTATCTATCCGCGCAACCTGCAAGGCATTGCGCTGCTTATTAGCTTTCCCCCCATTGCATCACACAGTTGTGGAAACTTGATTACACAACCACCCCCTCATCTTCACCTAGGGTGAGATCTCACGCTAAAAGAAGCCTGTTGCGAAAAGGGACGGTGAATTGGGGTTTTTTTGGTTCCTTGACCTGCGAAGTACCTGGGTCTACATTAGAAACCTCAAGAAGGTGATCTACAACCAACAAACCTCATGATTTCAGAAACCAGGTCCATCATGATGGTGACCTGCTTGTCCGATCATAAAATTCCACAGTGAAAATAGGCCAATAGTTGTTTCACGCAGGCATTTGCTTCCGTCAACCTCCTAAAGTGAGGCAAGTTGATCAAACCCAACAACCCGGCCTTCTCCAAACCGCATGCCAAATCATGTGCGATGCGTGGCATTGGTCCACTCATCCCCTCTTCTCGCAGCTGAAAGGGATTCGTCATGACATCTTCCAGTGCCAACAGATCGTGATCATCGTACCGCAGCTACATCAACGCAGGCACAATGTCTATGGTGCATCTCATGCCTGGTGGAAGAATTGACATCTTGATTTGGTACCGCTGATTCTTAGTGGTCTTCCTTGGTTGCACACCAGGTCGACATGGAGGTCGATAGCCCAGGATATCCATAGCAAAAACACCTGCTTGGACGGCGGATTCCACAACACCAAAGCTTGAGGGGCTTCCCTCAAGGACCCCATCTGGCACTTGGGCAGTGGAGTGGGTCTGCCGCTTCTCTGGTCTTGAGGAGCTAGGCTGCGTCCCCCCCTCTTATGTCGCACAATGGAGGATGATCCCATTGGCATGCTCGCAACTTATTCTTTGAGATAGACCTCTTCGTTGATATTGACCGGGATGACAGGTGACTTAGCTTCACTGGAAATTTCCACCATATCCGGCTCACCCGGCATGCCGCGCTCAATTCCTGCAATGCCAATAGATGGCTCTAGCTTACTCAAGCCCTGAACTTGCTCAACACTCCAGAATGACACTCTACAACACAACCCAATCTTGCAGAGTTCAACAATTGGGAGCTAATCTCACTCGTCATGAACATGTGCCTTCCAACCAGCCTCGACCTATTCTTATAGCACCCAACTCCATTCCACATAATCATAAATAAATCATGCATCAATTCAGACCAAATCCTATCTTAATGGTCGAAATCCTTCGTTGATTGTGTCGTCCTTATGGCAGGATCCGCCATTAATGCTCATCATTCGAACAAGCACTGTTAATTGACTCATGAACTGGTCGCATTTATTACCGATTGGACCCAATCATGACCCTACAAGATGTCGCAGATCGACTCTCAAACTGCGATATGACAACTTCTACTCACGCATTCTCTTTCCGCTGGTGCACCAGCCTGCCAGTGATCCTTCCTATTTCTTTTTTTTGCCAATGTGACTCAGGCATTGCACTACTCCGAGACCGACCTATAGGGCTTCAAACTACTACCATTGATCAAATTCAGGAGCATCGCTCCATCTAACTACTGCAACTAGATTGCCCCTCCTGAAGTTATGTTACTGATGTGATATGGGCCAAGACAATGCATCTACAACTTTACTGGATGCTTCATAAACTTACTGTCATACAGCAGCACCAAGTCACCTTGCTGAAACTATTTATTTTTGATATGGCGATCATGCTAAGCCTTCTGTCTATCCTTTTCTACGCTCTGATGAAACACGACGATAAAGCGATCTTCCTCCAGCTGCGTCAGACATTCCCCTAATGCCTTTACATCATCCAGACATGTTGCCACTGCTATGCGTAGACTCAGAATGATGTACTCCATAGGCATAATTGCCTCTTGTCCATATACCAACTTAAATAGGGTCCGTCTCGTCAACCTTTTACAAGTGGTGTGATATGCCCACAAAACTGCTAGAATCTTCAAATCCCAATCATCGTGGTTTGTGTTACAAACCTTTTTTCAGTGCATGCTCCAAGATCTTGTTGAAAGCTTCCACCGTGCCATTTTCCTGAGGATGATATGGTGTGCTCTTCTTGTTCTGTATCTGGAGTTCCGCTGTTAATGCGTTGATGGTGCAATTGAGAAAATGACTGCCCTAATCACTCATCAATATCTTGGGGCAGCCAAAGCGAGTGGTAATGTTGTCAAACAAGAAACGCGCGGTTGTTGACGCGGAACAATCAACGACTGGTGCAACCTCCACCCATCTTGTCAAATAATTTGTCACCATGATGATGTATCTTGCACAAGTTCGCTTCCCAGGTGGGTTGATAGGGCCCATGAAATCCACTTCCCATTTGTCAAATGGCTACAGTGTAACTTGAGGTTTTAAGGGCATCTCATCCCTCCTCGACGGTTTCCTTGTTCGTTGACAGACATCATAGCTCTGTGCATAATCTGTCGCATCATTGTGGATTATCGACCACCAAAGCCCTGCGCAGAGCACCTTTCTGGCAGTCGCACGACCACCATAGTGCTCACCAGCTACTCCTGCATGTGCTTTCGACAAGATCTTCCCTTTCTCATGAGGCAGAACACAACATCGCAAGATCTCGTCCGGTCCCAGTTTGTACAATTGCCTTGCAATTAGCTGGAAATCTGCAGCCTTGACCACAAGCTACATCTTCTTAGTGGTAGTGAGTCCCTCCGGTGTGGTTCCTGTCGCTAAAAACTGAAGAATATCATTGTAGTAGTAATCAGCAGCTTCAATCCGGAAGAGTTCCACATCTAGCAACCCCTATTCAATGTTAGTTGGTTCTTCTCCTGTCTCAATCCATGATAGATGATCTGGCCCTGCGTTGAGACGTCCTGGCTTCACAATGAATTCAAAATCAAACTCCTGAAAAATAAGTAGCCAGCGACATATTTTCCCCCCCAACACAGTCTTATTGACCAGGTATTTCAATGCGGAATGATCCATGAACATCTTGAAATGACCCCCCAATAAGTAGTGTCAAAACTTCTGCAGCACATAGACCATCACTAGACCTTCCCTCTCTATAGTGGTGTAGTTTATTTCTGTTGATGACAACTTCCGACTCACGAAAGCAATGGGGTGATCTAGATCCCCCTCTCCAGGTTGCGTAAGCACTACTCCCAATGCGATTGATGATGCATCAACGTGGACATGGAATTCCTTGCTCCAGTCCAAAAATACCAATATCGGTGCTGAGGCCATTTTAGCATTTAGTGTCTCAAAACTATCTTGACATTCAGGGCTCCATTGAAATACTATGTCTTTCTTCAGTAGCTTCTCCATAGGGGCCGTGATTGCTGCATAACCTCTGATGAACTTGCAATAATAAGAAGTGTGTCCCAACGTCACCTTCAAATGCTTGACATTGGTCGGAGGTGTCAGGCTCAGAATGAGTGCAACTTTTGCTGGGCCGAACAACAAGCGTTCCTTGTAGACAATGTGACCCAACAGTATCCCAAATGGTGCACAAAAGATGCAGTTTTTCAAATTCAGCGATATCTAATGCTGTCGACAACGTTCCAGCATCAATCGTAGATTGTCCAGATGATTGCTGATCAAGCCGTAGACGGTTCAGTAATCCATGTATACTTGCAAAAAATTCTAAATGAAATTCTTAAAGGCAGCAACAATAACTCGAGAGAATATGGCAGGGGCATTCTTGAGTCCAAATGACATTACTGTTCACTGAAAACAACCCCATTCGGTCACAAATGTCATCTTATGGCGATCCTCCTTTGCGATCCTGATTTGATGATAACTAGAGAAACCATCTGTAAATGAGTACATCTCTTGACCCCCCACACATTCTAACACCTCATCAGTAAATGGTGTCGGAAAGGGATCATGCAAACAAGCGTCATTTAACTTCCGCAAGTCGACACAAATGCACACTTCATCGGTCTTCTTGTCCTATACAACCATGGGACTATTCCACTCTGATTCCTCAACCGGTTCAATAATGCCAGCATCCAACATGCGTTCAAGCTCCACTTTGACCCTCTCCTTATGGTGCGGGTTGAGTCAATATGGTCGCTGTCGAATTGGTTTTACATCTGGTTTCAGTGGGATCTTCATTTCCCCCAAATTGCCCAAGATCCCTTTCATCTCAAAAAACTTCGTGGGGAACAAGTCTTGGAACTCATGCAGTAATTCAATGATGTTCTCCATCATCTCTTTGTCCCAATAATCCCCAATATTTGCAAATTTTGGATTCTCCTCTGTGCCAATGTTGACTTTCATGAGCTTCAGTGGCTGACTGAATGAATCCATCGGTGCATTAGGCGCTCCGACATCGTGACTCCCTTCTGACTCTGGAATGTTGATATTGCGTGGATCATCCCCATCCTCTGGTCCTCCACTAATATTGTAACATTCCATCATGGACTGCATCTTGCAATGGGTATGCGGATCCATGGGATATGCTACTGGAACTACCTTCAAAACAACATCGCAGATCAGCTGCAAAGCATTGTGAACGTCCGGGTTGGGATCCACGAAGCTGAAAGTATGCATAAAGAAAACTGTCAACTCTAACCATGTAGTGATTTCACTTCGTTGTTTAGCCGACGCATACCTTGACCGTGGCATCTCATCTAAAGTATGGAGAAAAGCATGGACCCATTTGTCCCTTGGTCGTGTTACAACGTAATCTTCCACCTTGTGAGAATCAGCACTCTTTGGCCTAGAGGATCCATTTCACTGACTGAGAACCACTTTATATCCTTTAGACACTATTTTTCCCTATTTTTTCCCTTATACGCTAGCTGCATCGCTATAGCCAGCGTACCTGCGAGTTGCATCACTATAGCTCGCAGGTAGCATGTAAAATGGTAAAAATCACTAGTTTATTACTTTTTACTCCCAAAAAGCGGTCATTGGGTGACCTTTGACTCTCCATCTTCCCAAGAAATGCCTCAATGTGTCCTTTCACTTACCTTTGAGAGGACTATATATTGAGCACATATGGCTTATGGATGGGGGAAAAAGAAGAGCAAGAGAACTGTAGTGGATCTTTGCCCTATCTTGAGTCTACACTCATTGATCCTTGTAGCTGTGAACCCTTTATGTTCACCTTCCAAACTCCTACCATAGTTTGAGTTTGCCATTCATGAAGGATTGAAGTGGTGGAGGCACAAGTGGATTGATCCAGATCTTGGTTTAGATTGGTTGCCGGCAAGAGGTCATATCACATTGTACTTCTCCTTGTTTATTAATAGAAATACTCATATTCTCATCCATTAATGTTGTAAATGTTGTTTATCTTACATTGGGTTGGATTTACTTGTTATATCATGGGCCATTGCTATTGATGATGTTAGTGGCGTTTATATACTATATGTACTTGTTGTATATCGGCTGTCAAGACTAATTTGCAGATTCAAGTACATGGATTGAAAAGCTCCAACGAGGATCTACATCAAACGTTTGGATCGAGGTTGGTTACATTCTTCATTATCTTAGCATTGTCATTTATAATAGCATAGTTCTGAGAATTGAGTTGATTTCTGGTAGTCATCTATCTGTTGTGGTCTACCCCAAGCCATAGTGAGTTTTCTCGAACACAGAAATGGCGACTCCGCTGGGGAAAACATCCATTTTGGCGATTTTTTGAGCATTAGTCCATAATTAGAGTTGTTGTTTGTCGAATCTCTGTGTCACTTATTTGCGGTTGAGATACACTATAGAAAACTTGCTTTTTCTGAGCCATTGGACTCTCGGTTTGCCCATTTTCCTTTCCTCTCTCGTGGGCTAGCTTAGCTCTGCCCGCGTATACCCGCTTCTGTTTACTCTGCTGCTTGCGGGTACCCATAGGTATTCCTTCGACAGTAGTGTACAACTCTGGCTTTGGTTGATTTATGACCTTTGGTTGTTGCTGGGTTGGTTTTGGTTGATCCTGAGTCTTTGTTGGCCTGTTTCTTGACTGTTCCATGCCTTGGTTGTGACCATAACTCTTCTTTTCTCTTGGTTGAGCCTTGTTGTTTTTTCACTCATCTTTGGATTTAGCCTTGTTGGTTTTTTCCTTTTGAGCTCATTCCTTTGACTGAGTCTTACTGTTTGGTATCTGCGTGGTTGTCTTAGTGATCTCCTTGGCATATAAGTGACTAGATAGTAGGATTTTGCTTGCATTTTTTATTTCCATATATTGAAAATACAAAATGACACATAGTTTTGCATTTTCCTTTCGTTTATAAGAGAAAATACAAAAAAAAAATTGCTTTTATGTATTGCATCTTGCATTGAGTGCTTTCTTCCTTCATTTAGATTATGATTGTGCATTGAAAAATATAAAAGGATTGCATATTTATTTCGAAACCATTGGTTTGATTGTGCATGTTAGTGGCATCGTTTTCATTGGATAGATGAGTCTAGGATTTGATGATTTTGCATACCATTGAGTCTTACACATCACTAGTTTCACGATCATATCCCTTGAGTAATCACAACCATTAAAATTAATGCTTAATCTTAAAATTGATTAGACCGATTTTATTTATAGGGTACACCAACAAGCATAGGTTTAGAGTCTTGGGATAGATCATTGTGAGTTAACAATCCAAGACTACTAGACGAAACATTAGGTGTCTGACCAGGGAGTGGAGGAATCCATGGTATATATTAGTGTTCTCAGGAAGCTCTACTCAAACCAGAGTTAAGCATGAGGTCATAGGAGGTTGCTTGAAGAGATATTGCTCTGATACCGGTTGAACGTGGGAGATATTTCTAGGGTTTGTTCGTATCTGGGGGTACCGGAGGTTCATCCTCTTATGCTTCAGGCTTAGCTACCCTGCCCATATGATGGATCTCACCTGCGACTGTCCTCCTAAGCTTTGGTTATATTGCTGTGACCATAGTTTCCTTACCTAGGTATCACAGAGGGTACTTGCAGTGGTTATGTTGTTTGTGTCCTGAGTCAGATAGGGGTCGGACAGCACAGTTGCTGTTGTATAGGGACTTAACCTATGCATACAGTGAAGTCTAGGGGCCATTATAACTGATTCTGTTACCTCCAGCTATAGTTTGGGAGTCTCAAGCCTCTCCTAGGCGAGACATACTGGCTCTAGTGTCGGGAGCTCATTTAGCCACTCTGTTTGTCTGCTCTTGGCTGTAGTTTCTCTAGGTGTGTACTTTTGATTTACTATTTTTGATCGATAGTTGGCCTTTAGGGGACATTTTGATTCTATATTCTCTCCAAAGATATTGTGGTGCGAAGCCCTACTCTCCGCCGATCCCGTCGATTGGCTGGTTTAGATCCTACCGAAATTTCATGATGTGTTGCTAGGGGATGTCGGTGGGCTCCCTCTGAGTCTTCAAATTCTTACGAGACATACGTGCAAGACATCATGACTACTGCACATTCTGATACTGAAGAAATACCTTCGACTCCATCGGGTAGAGTTGAACGCACTTCGGATTCCCCTACTCCTCGTCAGGCATGGGGAGGTGATCCACCTGAGACTCAACCTGGTTCGATTTGGCCGAATCCACTTGAACAAGATCTGTTCGATCCTTTGAATCTGGATAATTATCTTCACGGGATGCCAACCTTACCCGAGGATGAAGATCAGGACGACACATTCATTCCTTTGTGTCCACGCAATTATAGACACAGGATGCCAGAGTTACATGAAGACACTGGTCCTATGGTCAACCCAACCATACTCTCTTTTGGTATGCCTAATTATAGTACAGTTGAACCTTCTACTATGTTTGGTAGTCACGCTGGCACTAGTCATGGTGTTAGCCATACTATACCCACTGGGGGAACCACCCTCACTGGGGGCAATACGTTGTCGACTCACACACATAGTATGGGGACTGTTCATGTTCCTCATAACAATGCTAATGTTGGAAGAAGACCACCTCCTAGGATTTCCCAACCTAATAGGAACTTTGTTCGAAACACAACTCACCATCCACCACCTAATACACATGCCGCTACTCATCAACCCAGGACTACTTTTGCGAATGTTAATGGTCCTACTAACCACGGGGGTGGACATATACCGTATACTTTTGCGTCCACTTTCACCACTAGTAATGCCAATGTAGGGGGTGGGAATATATCCTATCCACATGGACATAACGCCACCATCCCTGCTACTAGTAACACCAATCTTGGGGCTGGGAATACATCGCATGCTTCTGGCCACCACACGACTGCTTAAGCTAACCCTAATGCTGGGGGTGGGAACATACCATACCATTATGGTTATTACAACATGGTTCCCTCTATGAATAGTATGTACATGCCCCATACTCATGGTGGCAACCCTTACTACAATACAGTCGGTGCTGGTCACCAGTACAACCCACCACCCCAATATGGTGCCTAAAACACTTATATACCTGCTTACTCTCAAATGGGTCAGGCTGGAGGAGGTTATCAATCCTATGGCCATGGGAAAGCTTATGCTTCATCAGGTCCTCGTTATCAACAGTTTAATCCTCATGGTCAAGCTTTTGGTCCATCTTATAATTCGATTTCGTTCAACCAACCTTTTATGGGGGCTTATAATCAAGCTTTCCAGCCTCAGCTCCCATTCCTTGCACGCTTGAATCTTCTGGATCTTTCAAAGCTCACGAACGATCCGGTGTGTCACGACCCTACTTGGCCCCCTGTCCCTACCAATATCCCTTTGGACATTCATAATTTTGAGGGGAAAGGTGTTGAGGACCCGGGAGATCATGTCACGACATTCCACCTTTGGTGCTCCTCCAACTGATTGAATCACGATTCTGTTAGATTACAACTATTTCAACGCAACCTCACGGGGGTAGCCGTGAAGTGGTATGTCGAGTTGCCTGGAAACACTTATAGGGGTTTTAACGAGATCGCTTTGGTTTTCTTAGATCATTTCTAGTTTCCAGTTCGCTATGATACTAGTACTGAACTTTTATCTACCTTCCGTCAGAACAAGGCCATGCATATTTCTGACCACGTTCAAGAGTGGCGTCGGCGGAAGAGTTTAGTGAAAGCCAACATTCCTCAAGAGTTCCTTTTGGAATGGTTCCTCAAGTCTCAACTCCCATACATTGCTAAGGATTTTCTATGTCCGGCATTGTGACTGAGGAACAAGCCATCTTGAAAGTCTAGCAGTTAGACTTACTATACTCTTAGTTTGGCCTTTTGTACGACATTATTCCTGATGCACCGCACACACGTCATGAGCCTCAGTCAGTTTTTGGACCGCATGTCAATGGCATCGTAGGATCTGCAAGCACTCGCCCTATAGATTTGGTAGCTAATCAAATGCAAAATTTGTCTCTAAACTAGTCTACTCGTGGACAGGTTCACACCTTGTCCACTTCCACCCTATCGTCCGATGTACACAGTGTGCAAACGATGAACCAATCATGTAACCAACAACCTGGTGGTAAGAAAAAGCGGAGAAACAATCGTAAGGGTGGAAACAATGGGAATAAAAATAGCAATTGCAATACCCCCCGTAAGGATAATGCCAACCCTCCTCGAGAAGGCAGAAATGCTGGTGAGGACCGTAAACCTAGGTGTAACGTGAAGTTTCCTTGCAAGCTTTGTGGGGAAGACCATCTTACTCACTTATGTCCTCGAATGGAAGACGCATCGAAGCATTTGGCACAGAGCCCAGCTGTGTTGAAGGATCCCCTACCTCATCACTAAAGCATGGATTCGCATGCTCCCACCACTGGTTATGGACCTACTGAGATGGCAACGTCTTCTTCCAATACTGGTGGTTATGGATGTGTGAACATGATTCAGTGAAAGGTTAGTGTTACCACTCGTCAGCGCGATTATGATGCACCACAACCCAATTTGGGGAGTGAGCCTCCCCCTCCTCCTAACAATTCCTTGCATATCGAGAAGCCCTCTAAAATGTCATGGATACCAAAAGGTGTTCGTAAGTGCTCTACAGATAATCCTAATGCTCGAGCCACCCACAACTACTCCATCGTAGAAGATTTGGGCCAAACTCCATGTGCCATGTTGACTCTTGAAGTCTTGCAAGCCTGTCCTTCTCAGAAGCATGCTCTTTTGTGTGCGTTAGGAGTTCAGGATGCGGGAAGTCCCACTGTTATCAAGCTCGACACTACTGATGTCCAACCTCACTTACCCTACCACGTGGATTTTCAAATCCAGTTGGTGTTACTTTAGAATTTTGTCAAACGTACGATGGTTGACGAATGTGCATCTGTGTCAGTAATGTCGTTATCTTGTTGGAAAGCTCTCGGATCTCCTCCTCTACTTGCATCTAGAACCATGCTCACTGCATTCGACAGTCGTTCATTTAAGCCACATGGAATTATCCCTTCCCTTGTTGTCTGCTTAGGAGGTAAATATGTGCCTATTGAAGTCGAGGTGGTTGATGCGCCCATCGACTACAAACTTTTACTGGGTCGGAATTGGATGTATGCAATGAAAGCTGTCGCGTCCACTGTATTCAAAGTTATCTACTTTCCTTACGAAGGAAATATTGTGACCATCAATCAGCTAGATTTTGTTAACTCCTCTTCCACAACATCCACGAGATCCATAGTCCCACAGGTTACTCATTCTCAGCCGGCAACTGGGAACATGGGTGTTGGCATGTACCCTTCATTGATGGGAACTTATGATTTTGCCACACTTGTGAATTTTATTGGAACCATTACCGATTATGCGTCTCCTCCTTCGCATAATATGTCATTCTGGACTTCCTATTTTGATGGTGCGTGGACTTTACTGTCCATGAGTTCCACGTATGGAAACATTACTGTTGGGCCCAAGTTGGGACAAAGTTTTGGTAACACTTTTGATAAGCAGGAGTACTTTTGTCTAAGTGTTGAGGGTGCTGCGAAGTTGTGCGCAGCATCCAAGTTTTGACCATGCTACAAAGTTGTGCGCGGCGTCCAAATTTTGGAAGTACCGTGAAGAAGCAGTGCTGCAAAGCAGTTAGGACACGTGGAGCCAGCAAAGCGGAGTGCTGGACAAGGATCAGGTGCAGGTATCGTATGGACCAGTAGTGGTTTAATTTTGGAAAGATGCTTCAGGAGTGCCGAGCGGTGGGCATGAGCAAATCAGGAAGGCGGCCAATGCATGAGTTTGTTAAGGAAAGGATAGCTCAGGGAAAGTGACGCCTTGGCATGACTGGTGGGCGAAACCATTAGAGATGAATTGTTCAGTGAAAGACACTTGTTGGCACGCGTGCGACAGGAAGGCCGATAGCGACATAGTGAAGACATGGAGAACTGCCACGATGAAGTAGATGCTACCAGATGCTAGCAAGTCAGTTTAGGGAAACCGACACAGTTTTGAAAACCCTAAGGGTTTTTCGGTTTAGGTCTTTGGCATTGTAAGACATGACCTTCGGGCATGATCTATTTAAGAAGACAATTTTGTATGGGATGGGGTTAGAAGTTAGAGGTTCTAAGTTCAGAACTATTACTATTTACTTTGGTTATTACAATTCTGGGTTGTTGTATTGTAAAATCTCTGAGTTGAGAAGATTGTAAAGGCTCTATAGCTGTGTGTGCAGAGACCTAACTAAGAGGAAGGAATCTCTACAGCTGAGTGTGCAGACTAAGAACGGTTGTCCCCATCCTTTTTAAAGAAATATATTACCAACTGTTCTTGTGGATGTAGCTTCCCACCCGGGGCAGTGAACCACGTTAAATCTCGTGTTGTGTGATTTTGTTTTATGAATGGATGGTTATTTGTGTTTTCTGTAAACGAATGTCTAGATGTTTTCTTGCATGATGCTATGAGAGAACTTTGATATGCATTTACCTTCAGAAGAAGTATGGAAATGATATGTTAAGTTCTGTATGAACATATGAATGATGAACATTTAGTGTTGTGTTTGAGGATAGTGAATGAGTCAATTAGTTAAACACTTTCTTATACGCAGTAAAATAATGCCTATCAGTTCGATTGTATAGTCATATATGTTCAAGTCACAACATTCCAACTTAACGAATGAATGTTAGAGGAATAGTCCATTAAATGCGTGAACGAGTGGATGAGTGATATTTTTTTCAGTGCCTTAAGTGTTTCGAACACAATCCAAGTATAGAATAAAGATGCATTGTTCATAGCTTCAGGAGAAGTCCCGCGGTAGAAGAACATAGTGGTGCGGACAGCAGCGTTGCCCATCGCTGCACAATCTCACCTTGCAGCACATACCCCCTGTTGTGCTGTGCAGTACATCCATCCAGGAAACTCATCACTTACTATGGAAACCTGATTCCGCAGTACCCCATAGATACACCTCGAGTGAGACCTCAACTTGCTCGCAGGTTGTTTCCAAAAGGGCCGGTGCGAAGGGGTTTTCTTGGTCAAAGGGAAACTGTGAAGAACCTGGGTCTTATAGAAAACCTCTCTGTCAGTTATAGTGAACAAATGGTTTCGTTGTCGTGCTACAATCCGTGATGAGTTTCAACTGTGATGTGTGACGAAGAGTACTAGTTTCCGGAAGGCTTTGACAATTGGCATCCTGAAAAGACAGAAATCCAAGCTTGGTGGGACAAAACTAGAAGAGGCTTTGCAAGGCAAGAGAATAGACATCCGTGTCTATCTGACACCCAGTGGTTGGATAGATATCTGTGGGAAGATATTCATGAGATTTTCTGGGCACCATTTCCAAACGAGCTGCATGTGTGGATCTCGCGGCTCGCAGAAAAGAAAACCTGTTTTCAAGGAGGAGTTCCTACAGAGTGGACTCCTGAGCTCATATCACAGCTCAAAGCAATAGACAGCCCATTGACATGTGCAATTGATTTTTCGGTCAATCATATGCTAGAAGGCTTCGTAACAAAATTTGCTGTAGACACACTCAAATCCTGCAGCCAAGCAGAAGCATTATTTTTCAGAGGATTCCAAGGTAAGTTGCTGAACAATCTCAGTCTATACATTAAGATGATGTTAACTGAGAAAGGTGTTTTAAGAATGTAGTAATATTCTTAAGTTTGTCATGGTAAACAATATATATAGTGATTCTGACGAAGATACTCATAATCTTATAAGTGGTAAGAGATATAAATTTAATAAGAATCTTGGAGGCCCTGGACTCCATATTGATACTGAGATTCCGTGTAACATTGACAATGAAGCCGCACCACCATTTACCCCTGAGAACCCACTGGCTGCAGAGACCGCACAACCGTTATATCAAAGCCCACCCGCTACGCAGCCCACCCCGCAAAATACTCATCCCAGTACGTCTATCCCAATAGAACCATTTGTTTTCATTGCGCAGAGCCCCCCACAAAAGCCGCACACTAATTTTTGTGCTCCACCACCTAATATAACAATGGCAAACACTGATATGAAACTCCCGATATTCAAAGGAACTGACCTACAAGACCCTGACCAGCATTGGTTTGTTTGTGAAGCCATATGGAGTGTAAGACAAATCTAGGATGATGCAGTGAAGAAAGCACAGCTCATCACCACATTCAGGGATAGAGCTTTACATTGGTTCATGAAGTACTCTAACACACAGCTGAGAACCCTCACATTAATTAAAGCTGTGCTTGTGGCAGAGTGTAATAAACCCAAATCTAAATCTCAGTGTATAACTGAGTTGAAAGAAATAAAGCAGAAACCGACTGAAACGGTTTGGCAAGAAATTCAAGACCCTATTGGACCAAGTAAGATTTGTTATAGCCCCGAAACAAGACAAGGAATGGTTCATTGTTGCGTTGTTGCCCCATATTAGATTAGCATTGATGCAGCATAAGGTTGTGTCACAGGCAGAGGCCTTGGAGATCGCAATGAAGCTAGAAGCTTCGCCGATTGGTGAGACTAGTTCTGGGATGTCTCAGATCCAGAACCAGCTGACCACCCTGACACTAGAGCTGCAAAGCATGAAGAATGGTAAAGAACAAAGGTATGAACCTAGACATGAGGTTTGGTGTACAAGTTGTAAAGGAGAAGGCCATGACTGGGAGCATTGCCTTTATTCCGTGACTATCTTAATAGTGGTGTGCCCAACCCACTAAATTAGAATCAGGCCCCATGGTGTGAAATTTGTAGAATCACAAGACACAGACCTGAAGACTCCTATCTTATACAGAAGTATGTGAAAACACCTAAAAATTTATACTGCAATTTCTGTAAATCAGTTGGACATGATGAATCCAACCGCCGTGCATATGAACTAATAAATGAAAGAAAACGGGATATGGACTCAATGAGAGGCGCTGGCTTGTACCGCATACAAGAAGATAACCAGCCAAAACAAAAGAATGCACAATATGACCAAGGAGGATACAGAGGTCGTGGTGTTGGATACCGCGGCAAAGGAAGAAATGCTGGCCCAACGCAGGGAAGAGGCCTCGGCCAGGTCATTTGTTATAGTTGTGTCCATCCAGGTCACGTATCTAGAGATTGTGTTAACCCATGCACTACGTGCAATTATTGTAAATCATTTGAGCATATTATTGAATATTTCCCAGTGCTAGAGGTGGAAATGAAGAAAATAAGACGGACGGACGCAGCAAACACGAACGTCCAGTGGATCACAGTAGAGAACAGACCTGTAGACCCGAGCATCAATGTGGTCATCCGCAATGGTGCTCAGATAGACCGTGATAGGGGAGCAGAAGCTTCCACGTCAGGGGAGGCTCATACAAAGCAGTCTCCTCTTGAGACAATATGGATAAGGAAAGCTCTGGGAAAAATACCTGCTCTCGACCTACGAAAAAACAAGGAAGTATTTGTCGACACGCGGTATACCTTCAGAGAACCAGCAACAGAGTCACAGAGGATCTCGTTGCGCAGTGAAGCACCGCATGTTGAAGACATGCCAGCGTCTTATGATAAAACAAGCACTGTGATGGATGTCAGCACTTCCGTTACGCAGTTCCTATGAAGCTACATGAAGCTACTCAAAAGTGAAAATGCCATAGTAGAGCTGCAAAAGCTCATAAACCAGTATGAACCACAGACCGGAATAGAGACTTCTGATAGTGCAGTACATCACATAAGGAATCATAAAAGAATAGACCGAGAAATGAGGCTTACCGTGCAGATAGGATATTTTGAAATGGATGAAGTCATCCTTGATCTGGGATCCAAAGTAAATGTCTTAACTAAGCAGACATGGAAGCAGATGGGTCGACCGAAGTTGTCATGGTCACCTATCCAGTTGAGAATGGCTAACCAAGAGAAATTCATACCTTTTGGCTAGTTAGTGGACGTGATAGTCGACATCGATGGAGTCCAAAGTCATGCAGATTTTGAAGTTGTCAAGATTGTGGATGATAGTCATCCTTTTCTTGCACTAGTAGGGATTGATTGGGCTATTGATAACTTGGCTATCATCAACTTAAAAACAAAGAAGATGATATTTGAAGGAAAGCATCTTAGGTTCATCACATCATTGGATCCTACAGATGGTGACAGATACAGTGAGCCGATTCAGGAGGAATCCAAGGCTCAAGACTTGGACAGACTACACCAGCTTACAGCGAACCAGGAAGATTACATTAATCCTACTGCAGATGGTACACTCAGCTGGAGATGTGACAGCTCCTACGTCTCTGATTCGGAGGCAGGGCTGGAAAATTGGCAAAGTTGGATGCATGAAGTATTAGCAAGAAGGTGCGAGCGGGTTACGAAATCACTCCGCTGGATCGGGAAGGAGGTAAGTCCTATTCCCACATATGATGGTTCTACAAATGTTTACACTTTTATCCAAGAATACACTGCGGATATTGCAGATGAGCACAGATTACCAGCATTGGTATGGCACTATGTGACACACCCTCCAGATGGTGGAACGCGCATAAGCAGATATTGACCACTTGGGACCAATGCAGGATTAAAATGCAGATTCGGTTTGCCAATAGGGTTACTTTACCCTTTGAGAATTTTAATGGACAGACAGATCCTAGTTAACATATTGAAGTTTGTTTGTAGGCATGGCTGGAAAGGCCACGTGAAGAATGGGTTCACATGTTCATGCATACCCTGGAGGACGACATTCCAAAGAAATGGTACCTAGACCTGGAGTTGTGCAGAGAAATCACTGATTAGGAAATGTTGATTGCGAACTTCTAGAGGGACTTCAGCTTTGAGGATGAGAACTCACTAATTCATGAGGCATTGCAGATAATTAAGGAATGCATATTCAAGGAGTACTGTCCTCACACAAATATGACATTAGCGGAATTCTTTGGGGTAGATAGCGTTCCTGGGATCCTACAGTCGGAATGGAAGGAACATGAAGAACACCTTATCGAGTTTTACAACCTAGCTGAAGACATCGATCATAGAAATGAAGATGATGACGATGATCCATGCAACATAAACATACCAGAATCGGAGGGTGCGCGCGACATAGAAGGACCTTCGTTAGAAATCCCAGATATGAGAGGACTAGTAAAGACACAGAAGGTGAATATTGGCACAAAAGAAGAACCAAAGTTCACAGCAATTAGAGACTATTGGGACGATCAGACTGTTGTAGAGATCACAGACACCTTGCATGAGTATCAGGAGCTGTTTTCAATAAAATTTATAGAAATGAAAGGAATTCTGGGAGACCTAGGAGTCATGAAAATACCTTTGAAGCTAGGCGCAAATCCTGTAAAGCAGAGACCATACAAACTAAATCCGCGCTACAAAGAAAGAGTGCGCATAGAGCTGGATAAGATGCTCGAAGCAGGAATCATTAAACCTATCGAGGAATCAGAGTGGATTAGTCCCATGGTCATCCAAGACAAGAAAACGAAGGGTGAGATCAGGATTTGTGTGGATCTCAGAAAACTGAATGATGCTTCTATGCACAACCCATTTCCCACTCCTTTTACAGATGAAGTGCTTGATAATGTTGGAGGGAATGAGGCCTGTTCCTTTACTGATGGTTTCTCCGGATATCATCATATAAGGATTGATTCCGCAAACAGGCATAAGATGACTTTTGCTACAGAATGAGGGTTGTTCCAGTACACAGTAATGCCTTTTGGCCTCAAGAACGCACCTGCCATATTTTCCAGAGTGGTCGTCGCAGCATTCAAAGAGTTTATGCATAAGTTTCTCGAAGCCTATTTTTATGATTGGACTGTGTTTGGTCTATTGAAAAACCATTGTGCCCACCTCAAAATGATGCTTGAGAAGTGTCGACAGCATCAGATCTCTTTAAATCTAAAGAAGTGTAATTTTTGTGTTCCTTATGGAATTATACTTGGGCACATTGTTTGTAAGCAAGGACAAATGGTGGACCCTACGAAGATTGCTATTATTGTGAACTTGGCAACACCAACCTCATTCAAGATGTTGCGCTCTACCTTAGGCCATACTGGATACTATAGGAAATTTATAAAGGGTTATGCATAGATAACTGCAGCAATGGAAAAGCTGCTAAAGAAAGACGCACCAAAGGATGTAAGATGCATCAAAATAATCAGCCATGTATTCTTTAATCCAAGAAGTGAATGAAGAATCTCCACTAAAATCTTAACCAAGTAGGGAGCAAAGAAAACAATGAGCCTTCAAGGGGCTCACAGAAGTACCATTTGTGCATCCATGAATATGTGTATCATCATAAGGTAAAAGAGGATGCTGCTGCAAATTTAAATAAGAAGGTGCTCTAATTGTGTCATAATCTAAAGGAGAGATAGGAGTTTCATACTCCTCATGTGGAACCATCAAAATTAAACTTTTCACCCATACTTCATTAGAATGAATGCTGCAAAATATGGAAGTGTAATATGTAGGAGAATGAACCAACTCACCCAAATGATAAAAATATGCAAAAGTGTCATCATTTGTAGGCTCCATAAGGGTAGGATCATGCACATCCCTCAAAATGGAAAACATTTCCTCATAGGTTGGTTTGAAGGTAGTGGAATCATACACTTCTTCAAAATTTGTGTAACCATTTCCAAGAGGCAACCCAAGTTCCTCTTCCACCACAACAATTGTTTGTTTCTCATCAAGCTCATATTCAAACACATCAAGGACCTGCAAGTTTCCATGTTTCTCATGATCCATCATGTCATGAGAATCCTCCAAGAAATCTACCATTTGACAATCTACCATTCGGCAATATGAAACATAGGAGGAAGAACAAGTATCTTGCAACCTATCAAGAAGTTGCTCATTTTGCATTTTTAGCTTATGAATATCTTCATTATTATTCAAGTATCCTCCATGTAACCATTCATTAAGCTCAACCAAATTTTTTCTATCAAAAAGAAATGACATGAAATTACCTTCGATGTTGTACATTGCTCTTTGAATCTTCTCCATGTCTTCAAGGAAGGATGAATCCTTCAATGAAGAAACTCTCCCACAAGAATTTGAGACCAATGCTTGAGTATCATGGAGTATGCTAATGGTCTCTTGGATCTTCTTTTCATTCATCTTTAATGACCCTTCAAGAAAATGAGGCTCTTGCAAATGAACTTCCTCATTTTCTTCCTTCTTACTTAGACCAACTTCATGAAGATCAAGTGGTGATGGGGAAGTTGATCTTGTTTCTTCTTCAACTGCTACAAGTCCTTCATTTTCATTCTTAACGGAATTTTGGCTTGCAGCAACACTTTCAAAAGTCATCTCTATGTCACCAACATAGAGGTGTGAGCACCCATCAGTAGGTACTCCTTCATAGTTCAAGCATCCATCAGTAGATTCTCTTTGATTCATGTCCAAGGTAGAATCTGTCTCGAAATAATCTTCAATATTTTCAATACAGTCTTCTTCATGCTCATGTTATGGCTCTTCATATTTTTCAGAGTCACTTGGGAGTGACTTTCAATCCTCTTCATGTAAGGCTTCTTCTACGTTTAAGGAAGCTTCACATTTGGTAATACTTTCCTCTCCTTTCCTTTGATTGGTACTTTTTTTGTGATCCTCCAAGCAACATGAATCATATTTCCCCTTAGTTGTCTTAGGATCAATATTTTGGGAGCGTCTTTTTGAATAAAATCAAAAAATTATCTTCAAGTAGGAAACACTTGCACCCAATGATGCTTTTGATATTTCACTGCTCTTTTCACTCGAACATATATGATTTTCTCTCCAAGGTCTTTTGCGAGAATGGAATAAACCTTTCTTCACTAACTCCACATCTTCAATATTGAGCCTATTTTCAAACACCCAATCAGCAAAGTCTTCAAAAGGAATGGCCTTTTGTGTACCTCCCTTATACAGATTAAGATATGCCTAATATTGTTGGGGCAAGATTTTACATGTTGCTCTCAATATTTTTAATTCATTCATGGAATTATCCTTTGGTAGTGTGACACACTCATATTCATCATATTCAAGGTCATAAGAATAACCCTCATTCCTTATGAAATTTTAAGAAGTTTTATGTGATGGCACCTCTTCCTCAAACCATTCACATTCTGCTTCATGTTGCTCACAATCATATTCATATTGCTCATAAGAATTGTACTCATAGGAATCATCATAATAATAATACACGGCTGGAATTTTTTCTTCAATGGATGACCCTAATGCACAGGTTCAAGTACCAGTCTCTGATACCACTGTAATGTCCACAATTTGAAATTATTCCCAATTTGACCAATTTTCAAAACTTGCACTAGTAAATCCCCAAACTGTCCCAAATGATCCCAAATATTTAAGAATGGAGTATGGAGTGGATTGAGATGTATTTGGACACATTAAATCATGTATTATATTGTTGGACACTTTCTAAATACGTCAGCATCTTGCATTTGCAATTAGAGAATGAAAGGAAGAATTACTAGAAAAATCGATAATGAAACCCCCAATGGTAGATGGCTCCAAAAGACTCCTAAGGATGTCTAATTGGAAATGAGAGTGTTTAAAATGTATTGAGACATAAAAATGAATCTGATGGATTCTTTAAAACTCCCAAACTAATCCTGCAACATTCATTTAACTTCAGGAGAAAATAGGGAAATTTACTAGTAAATTCAAGGTTCAAACCCCCAAGGGTATAGGTAACTAATGGATTCCCAAATGTAGTACGACCCTCCCAAATTTATGAACAGAGACATGGATTATTTAAAGGACATAAATGGTCACCCAAATGCATTATTAATCAGTTTTTAAAGGCTTCCGCAACTCCCATAAATCAGAGGTTTGTGGACATGTCTTCACATAGGGGGAAATGATAGGAAACTTCACCTCTTTCTATGAAATTCAAGATTTTTTGTTCCAAAGGATTATGTAATGCATATGAAACTTATTCAGTAAATTAATGACTCTCCATACATTATAAAAATAACATATATTAACTTATACAAATCAAAATATAACAACTTCGAGCTCTCATAACAAGATATAGGGAAAATGGGACCATTTATGCATTGTTTGGTATTTTTACATAGTTTCACTTCGTATTTCAACTTGAGGATATTCTGAGCATAAAATATAGATCAAATATATCAGATTAAAAATAAATGGTGTATTTTTTACTCTCACAAAGTGATTATCATCTCACCATGTGTGCCCTTCCTCCAAGAGCCAAAATATGTAGAGAAATGTGAGATAGAGATGCGAACAAGCTGGAGAAGAATGAATCACAAGATGCCCTATAGATTTTTAGTTTTTCATCATTTGATTTAATATTATATAGTATCTTAACTGAGAGAATAACATGTACATCATATCAAACACAAGAGACAAGAGACACAAAGCATTCCACCGGGGAAAACCAAGAAGGTGAAAAACACCGAAAATTCCTCAGAGATAGAATGAGCACCAATACAAAGATCAAAAAGATCAAACCCAAAAGATAGATGTATCCAGGAGCTACTCCTACTCCATGTTTGCGCACTCCTCTCTCTCAACTATGCGAGTTGGATGAGTGAGTGAATGAATAGAATGAGGGAGTCACACTCTCTATTTATACAATGACTTGACCTTCCTTTAACCCTAACTGGGACAACTTACTAAGGAAGCCTAATAACCCATCCACATGACTCATACAGGACCGACCCCACCAAGTTGGTCTAATAACCCATCAAATATAAGTTACGACACTTACAATGTAACTTGCGACACTTGCAAATATTAAATGACGACACTTCCAATCAGAGGAATAATACATCTCCATTGGCGATACAATAAAGTACAAATGTAATACATACAATATACAAGTGAATATCCTCCGAAGTTACAAATACATCAACACTCCCTCTTAACTAGGAAGGTATTCTCTTGACACAGGTCATCAATACATATAAGCACAAGTCTTCAATTCTGGAGCTGGATCATTGTCACTAGATCACGGAGCATCATCATCACTGTTGTTGTACTCGTCATCTCGATCACTGGTGCTATCTCTCAATTCTTCTCATCATAGGAATTTATACAGAGCCAACCCTTTTTCATGATGGATGTCGGCCTAGCCTCCTATAGGTCTTCATCATCCTTGCGAGCGGCCTGAAAGAAGTGGAATCTCTAGACTGATTATGTACATCTGCAAAACCTGACAAGAGCATCCCAGGATCCTTTATGTGCCTTAGAACGACTGGAAAGATCTCCCAGGACTGATAACGTGCAACTTTCAAAAACCCTTTAAAGAGCATCTCAGGATCCTTTATGTGCCTAGCATGACCAGAAAGATATCTAAAGAGCATCCTAGGATTGATTACGAGCTTACTGCTCAACCTATTGGATCTCTAGGACTGATTACATGTGAACTTCACAAAACCTTAAAAGATCATCTTGCGACATGCAAGATCTCTAGAGAGCATCCCAGTACTTTTACGTGACTAGCACAACCTATCGGATATCTAGGACTGATTACATGTGAACAGGAAAAACCTTAAAAGAGAATCTTGCAACCAGTAAGATCTCTAAAAAGCATCCCAGGAATTTTACGTGCCTAGCACAACCTATCGGAACTCTAGGACTGATTACATGCCTACCTCGCAAAACCTTGAAAGAGCATCCTAGGACTGATTAAGAGCTTACTGCTCAACCTATCAGATCTCCCAGGGAGCTATTATATGCTACTGCACAACCCGCCACATATCCACGGCCTCGAAGTATCATCCTGATAGTCATGATCAACCTGATCATCCTCTCATAGAGCATCATCCTAATGCTCATGATCATATTGATCATCATAATACAGTGCATCATCCTGATGCAGATCATCATCACATGATCATCCTGATCATCATTATATATAGCATCATCCTGATGCATATCATCATCGCATGATCATCCTAATCATCATCATCTGGAGCATCATCCTGATGCTCATCACACAGCACTTACATCCACAGCCATGGGAAGGATCCTCCTACCACCATGCTTGGAATGGCTCTTGCAAATGTGAACCGTCACTTCCTCCTCGAAGTATCCTCTATCTGAAGAACGCCAAGCCTCTCTCTGAAGTACTCAAACTTCACTTTGGCTAGTGGTTTGGTCAACACATCTGCAATATGCTCGTGCGTTGCAACATATAGGAGCTTCACCGCTCTTCTCTGCACCATATCCCTGATATAGTGATACTTGATCTCGATGTTCTTTGACTTGTCATGGAACACTGGGTTCTTAGACAACTTCACACAACTTTGGTTGTCACAGAAGATACAAGTTGTTGGGCCTAGTCCAGATGGGGCATTTTTTGGGCATCATTTCCAAACGAACTACACGAGTGGATATCGTGCCTAGTAGAAAGAAAGAATTGCTCCCAAGGCGGAGTACCTACAGAGTGGAGTTCGTAGCTTACCAAACAACTTAAAGCAATCGAAAGCCCACTATCATGAGCAGTTAACTTCTAGGTTGATAGCATATTAGAACGATTTGTGACCAAATTTGCTGTAAACAAGCTGAAGTCCTACAGCCACGCTGAAGCATACATTTTCAAAGGATATAGAGGTAAGTTCTTAAAACACCTCAGTTTATACATTAAAATTCTTTTAGCTGAGAAAGGTGTTTTAAGAATGCAACAATAATCCTAGATCTGTCATGGTAGAGAACACATACATTGATTCTGACAAAGAAAACCATACTTTGAGAAGGGGAAAGAGATACAAGCCTTCTAATGAAAAGAAACCCACACCATCTAGAAACTGTATAGATACCGAAATTCCATGTGATCTCAATAATACGAACACTCAGTTGTCAGCCACAATCCACTGTATTATACCTCATAATCAATCAGTCTAGAACCCACCCGCTACGAGTATCGCGCAGCCCATCCCACAAATCAGTAATACTAGTAACATCACAGGAGCGAGTGCTCACAGCACTGCGACTCAGACTATTCCGCAGAATACTATCCCTACTACACAATCCAGAAGAAGAATGACAGATAATGATATAAAACTGCCGATATTCAAAGGAACGGGTCAAGAAGACCCTGATTAGCACTGGTTTCTATGCGAAGCCATGTGGAGTGTTAAGCAAGTGACAGATGATGCTATCAAGAGAGTGCAGCTCATAACTACTTTTAGAGACAGAGCATTGCATTGGTTTATGAAATATTCTCAAACACAGTCGAGAACCCTAGCAGATATAAAAACCACGACTGCAGCAAAGTTTAAGAAAACCAAATCAGAATCATAGTGCATAACAGAGTTGAAATAAATCAAGCAGAAACCTATTAAATCGGACAAAAAATTCAAAACATTGTTGGACCAAGTGAGCTTTTTTATAGCTCCGCAACAAAATCAAGAATGGTTCATTACTGCATTGTTGCCCTACATCAGACAACCACTAATGCAACAGAAGGTTGTAGCTCAAGCTGAGGCCTTGGAGATCGCAATGAAGTTGGAAGCTTCACCAATTGGAGAAAGTAGTTCTGGAATGATACAGATTCAGAACCAATTGGCTACCTTGACATTAGAATTACAAGGTATGAAGAATGGAAAAGAGCAGAGACATGAACAACGACATGAAGTTTGGTGCACAGGATGCAAAGGAGAGGGCCACACAAGAGAGCATTGCCCCTTATTTCAAGAATACCTTAACAGTGGTGCACCAAACCCAATAAATATGAATCAGAACTAGGCACCATGGTGTGAAATTTGTAGAAGGAGAGGACACAGACCTGAAGATTGCTACCAGATACAAAAATATGTAAAGACACCTAAAAAATTATACTGCAATTTCTGTAAGTCAGTTGGACATGATGAGTCCAACTGTTGCGCTTATGAACTGATGAACAAAAGAAAGCGAGATATGGAAGCAATGCGAGGTGCTGGAATGTACCACATTCAAGAGGAAAATTAGCCAAAGCAACAGATCACCCACTATGATCAAAGAGGATATAGAGGCTGTGGTGGTGGATATCGCGGAAGAGGAAGAAATACTAGTCAAAATCAAGGAAGAGGATGAGGCCAGGTAATATGCTATAACTGTGGCCAGCCATGTCATGTATCAAGAGAATGTACTAATCCATGCACCACATGCAACTACTGTAAATCATTTGAGCATGTGATTGAATATTGTTCGGTGCTTGAGGTAGAAATGCAGAAGAGGAGAAGAACAAAAACACTGAACCCTACCATCCAGTTGATCGCATCAGAGAATAGACCTACAGGTCAAAGTGTCAACACAGTAACGTGAAGTGGCATTGATACAGCAAAAGAAAAAAGCACAGAAGCCTCGACTTTTGGAACAACTGATCCTAAGAAAAACCCTGGAGAAACAGTAGGGATAAGAAGAGCTCCTGGGAAAGCACCTCCATTGAACTTACAGAAAACAAAGAAATATTCAAGGAAGTGCAGGACATGTTTAAACAACCACAACCTAATTCACCAAGGATTCCACTACAAAATCAAGAACCACAAATACAAGACATGCCACTGGAAAATGATTAGACGTGCACTGCACCAAATACCTCTAATTTGGTTGTGCAGTTTCTACAAAGCTACATCAAGTTATTTAAAAACAAGGAGACTCTTTTGGAATTTGAAAAATTGATAAATCAGTACGAATCATGCAATAAGAAAGGAATAGCACATGGCACAGTACATAATATTAGAAGTCCCAAAAGAACCGGAAGGGAAATGCGGTTCACTGCACAGATAGGAGACTATGAGATGGATGAGATCATTTTTGATCTCAGATTTGAAGTGAATGTCTTAACCAAGTAGGCATGGCAGGCGATGGGAAAACCGAAGTTACAGTGGTAACCTATACAGTTAAGAATGGATAATCAAGGCATAGTTATACCGCTGGGAAGGTTAACCGATACCATTGTCGACATTGATGGAATGCGAAGTTATGCAGACTTCGAAGTAATTGAAATTGTCGATGATAGCAATCCTTATCCAGCACTACTAGGCATCGATTGGGCAATGACGAACTCCACTGTCATCAATCTAAAAAAATGAAAAATGATATTTGAAGGCAATGACATAAGGATTGTCGCACCATGGGATCCTTCACAGGGAGAGCGATATGTTGAACCTATTCAAGAAGAGTACAGAGCTCAAGACCTTGACCGTATCTATCAAATGACAACAAATGCTGCGGAGTATATTGATCCTACTGTGGATGGAATGTTTAGCTGGCGCTGTGATAGTTTGTGCATCTTAGACTCAGACACAGGATTAGAAAACTGGCAACATAGAATGCATGAAGTATCTTCCAGGAGATGCGTGACAATTACAAAGTCACTCCACTGGATTGGAAAGCAGGTAACTCCAATCCCTACTTATGATGGTACAGCTAACATTTATTCATTTATCAAAGAATACACTGCAGAAATTGCAAATGAACATCGCATCTCAGCATTAGACATGGCACTCAGAGAAACACCTGCCATATGGTGGGCTACACACAAAAAGATAATGACAACTTGGGACCAGTGCAGAATAAAACTACAAATTAGATTTTTTGATAAGGTCACGCTACCATTTGAGAAATATAATGGCCAGATGAATCCAGAAGATCATATCGTAGCTTGTGTACAAGCTTGGAAGGAAAGACCATAGACAAAATGGGTACATCTCTTTGTGCATACGTTGGAGGAGCCTATTCCAAAAAATTGGTATCTAGAGGAGGAGATGCGCACAAGAACCGTGGATTGGTCCATCCTTATTGCGACCTTCCAAAAGGATTTTAATTTTCAAGATGACTCTCCGACTATACATGACGCGCTGCAACTGATCAAGCAAAATATATTTAGCCCACATCGCAAGGAGGAAAATATAACACTAGAACAATTTTTTGACACAAACAATGTACTTGTGAGTCTGCAACCAGATTGGTTAGAACAGATAGAGCAGGCTCTAGACTACTACAACATAGCTAAAGAAGTTGAAGATAGTGACGCGGAGGACCCGTGCAACATAAAAATCCAAGAATTAGAAGGTATACGTGAGGTAGAGGGACCTCCACTAGAAATTCCAGATATGAGTGGACCGGTTAAAACAAAGAAAGTGAACATCGGCACCCCTGAAGAGCTGAAGTTCGCAGCAATATGAGACTATTGGGACAATGACACAGTTGCAGAGATCGCAGCTATATTATAGGAATATCTGGAAGTATTCCCAACAAAGTTCACAGAAATGAAAGGTATCCTCAGAGACTTAGGAGTGATGAGAATTCCTCTTAAGCTAGGAGCGAAACCTATTAAGCAAAGGCCATATAGACTGAATCCACGCTACAAGGAACGAGTTAAAGCAGAACTCGATAAGATGCTTAATGCCAGAATTATTGAGCCGGTCGAAGAATCTGAATGGATAAGCCCAATGGTTATCCAAGACAAGAAAACAAAGGGTGAGATTAGAATATGTGTTGATCTCATAAAGTTGAATGATGCCTCTATGCATGATCCATTTCCTACACCTTTTACCGATGAAGTTCTTGATAACATTGGAGGGAATGAAGCATACTCTTTCACTGATGGATTCTCTAGATATCATCAAATAAAAATTGATCCAGCCGATAGGCACAAAACAACTTTTGCAATAGAATGGGGGTCATTTCAGTATACAGTGATGCCTTTTGGCTTGAAGAATGCACCATCCATATTTTCAAGAGTAGTGATCACAGCATTCAAAGACTTCATCCACAAATTTATAGAAGTTTACTTTGATGATTGGACCATTTTTGGGTTACTGAAGAGCCATGCCGCGAACCTAAGAATGATGTTAGAAAAATGTAGATAGCATCGGATTTCATTGAATTTAAAGAAATGTATTTTCTGTGCTCCGTATGGGATTTTTTTGGGATATATCGTGTTTAAGCAAAGGTTAATGTTCGATCCAACAAAGATAGCAGTTATTGTAAATTTACCTACACCAAATTCAATTAAACAATTGTGCACTACAGTAGGGAATACCAAATACTATAGAAAATTCATAAAAGGTTATGCACAGATAACCGCAGCAATGGAGAAGCTTTTGAAAAAGGATGCACCATTCATTTGGAATGAGGACTGTGAGAAAGGATTCGACACATTGAAAGAAAAAATGGTCACCGCGCCGATCCTAGTTTTTCTAGACTAGGAAAATCCATTTCACGTACATGTTGATGCTTCATGTATTGCATTGGGTATCGTTCTTGCGCAACCAGGAAGCCATTGCATTTTCCAGTAGAAAGTTGTCATCTGCTGAGAAAAACTACACTACCAAAAGGGAAGGACTTGCAATGGTATATGCACTACAAAAATTCAGACACTATTTTCTTGGTGCACACTTCTCGATGTTTACTGACCATTCTGCATTAAAATACTTGGTCAATAAGCCAGTGTTAGGGGGCTGAATATGCAGATGGCTCTTACTCTTCCAAGAGTATGATTTTGAAATAATAGTTAAACCAGGCAGATTAAATCTAGGCCCTAGTCATCTATCAAGGATCGAATCAGGAGAAGAACCAATGAATCTAGAAGACAATCTACCTGCTGCACAATTATTTTCTATACAGGTTGCCAATGATTACTATCAGGATATCATTCATCTTCTAACTACCGGATTCGCACCTACTGAATTCACTACGCAGCAAAATAAGCAGCTGGTAGTATGAGCCGTAGACTTCACCATTATCGCAAGATAGCTCTACAAGTTAGGACCTGATGAAGTGCTATGAAGATGTGTATTAGAGCATGAGAATCCATTTATATTAGCTGATGCACATTCAAGAGTCGCAGGAGGTCATTACGCAGGAAGGGTTGTTGCATAGAAGATATTGCACGCAAGGCTATGGTGGTCTACGATCCATAAGGACTCCAAATAAAATTTCCAGAACTGTGATGTCTGTCAAAGGAAAGGGAAACCGTCAAGAAGAGATGAAATGTCGTTGAACCCTCAGCTAACCTTGCAGGCATTCGAGAAATGGGCAATTGATTTCGTGGGACCTATTAACCCACCAGGAAAAAGAACTGGTCCGAGGTACATTATTACAGCAACTGACTACCTCACCAGATGGGCAAAACCAAAACCAGTCAAGGACTATAGCACAGCTATAGCCGCATAATTTATTTTTGAGAATATCCTTACACGATTTGGATGCCCAAAAATTTTGATGAGTGATCAGAGTACCCATTTTCTAAACAGAACTATTGAATCTTTAACTGAAGAATTCTACATCCATCATCAGCGCAGTATGCCTTATCATCCACAAGCCAATGGTACTGTTGAAGCATTTAATAATGTACTTAAGAATGCGCTAACCAAAGTACGCAATGTGAACTGCGATGACTGGGACCTGCGCATTCCTTCAGTATTATGGGCATACAGAACGACATGCAAGAAATTAACTAGACATACACCTTTCATATTGGCTTATTGACAAGAAACAATAATGCCTATCGAATACAGTATACACAGCTTGAGAATAGCTACATTTACAGGGATGGCAGATCACGCAGCACTAGAAGAAAGGCTATCACACTTGGTTGTGTTGGAAGAAGAGTGCTTCATCGTGGGATTCCACCAGCAAGTGTAGAAAGAAAGAGAAAAAGCATGGCACGATTGCCACATCAAGAATAAGTCTTTTCAGGTAGGTGATCTAGTCCTACTGTATGATAGTAAATTCATGAAGTTTCCTGGAAAATTTAAAATGCATTGGCTTGGACCATATACTGTAATAGATGTTACTAATGGTGGCATAGTCCAGTTAGCTACTTTAGCCAATGATACACTACCCAGTTTGATAAATGGAAGTAGACTAAAGCTTTACCGCGATAATCCTGCTTCGCAGCATCCATAATGATAAATAAGAAAGGAAAGTCTCTAGGTGCTAAATAAAGTTAGAATTCGGCACTAGAAACTATAGAAGAGTCTATACATAGACTGATAAAGATAGATATATACAGCACACCGTGTTGGGAAAAAGAAAAAAGAGAGAAAAGAAACTATATGTCGCGAAGTAACTACGCATAACCAATGATGACCTGCTGCGCAGTTCGATGCAAGAATCCATAAAATAGCCGTTACAAGTGTCGGTTGGGATATAGTCATTAAACAGTGATCCCTGCCGACCGCTCAAGCATTTAAAGAACAGATATCCATTCTGAACAACTTAATGACGGAAAGGACCCAAGAATCAACCGGATTTAGCCAACGGATACCACCATTAAATGCATATCTAGCCGTTAAGGGTTGTAGAGGAAGATCCGCTGCACCTATAAATAACATTTCTTATCATCTTGCGGGCGTATCAAACACTTAGAATTTTCTACAAATACTTCTCTCTGACCTAGCTTTCATAAGCTTTCTACAACCGTTGAAACCGTTTGCATGCCTAAGAAATTTTTATTTGAAGAAGAGTTCATAGTTGAAGAGACTGTGAGGTTGTTCCAACATGGAGGAATTGACGAATTAATGAGAACCCCAAACAAGAAAGTTGTCAAGGAATCAGAACAAAATCCAAGGAGATCACCAAGACATGGACCCTCAATGCAAGACAAAGGGAAAAATCCAGCAATGCCCAGATCAAAACTACTGCAGACAAGTTTGGTAGGGACAAAAAAGCCCCTTGCTGATAAATACATATCGTTAACTATGACTCCATAATACATCTCACCGCATGCAGCAGATGTGTCGGCCATTAAACTGTTGAAGAGACCAAAGTATGAGATACCACTCTCACCTGTATCGAAGAATGTTGAGGTGGACAAAAATTTGTTAGGAAAGATTCTAGAATGCAAATGGGAGGACTATGATCTGCTAGCAATGCAGAAAGAGAAGCCAACTGAACCAAAGTTCCCACAGTTCCAGCCTGATAAATACATGTGCTGGAAGAAGAATACAAAGGGTGACCTCACCTTGGTCACCGAGAGCTGGTTGTCAGGAGTAGCCAAGTCTGGGCTGCTCAACCTGCTAAGGCTTCCACATTTCGACAGATCACCGAAACTCAACGCAGTGGTGCAAACTCTTATGGCTCACATCAACCAGGGCTATTTATGGCTAGACTAGAATATCGACCTGACAATCGACTTAATCCATTGTATAACTGGATTAAGAAAAAGGGGAGAAGACCCAAGGCAATTCTTCTAGGGAAAGACAAAGGATAAAGAGGTAGCAGCATTAATGAAGCAAACACAATTTGTGGTCAAAGGGAAGCGAGGCTTTCAGACGGAGGACATAACGGATGATGCAATAAGGTTTGTCATGTAGCTGTTAGTAGGAAAAATCTTAAAGAAGTGCCGACCTTTAGAAGTAAATGCAGGCATAGTACTGCTTGGCATTGCAGCTGCTGAGGGACAAGAATTCAATTGGTCCCAATTTCTATTAAATGAATTCCTTGAATAACTCAATGATACACAAATCAATGGTGGATATTTTCATTTTACCTGGATAATCATATTGATCGAGTTCTTGGGGTGGAGGGAACCGAAGCACTATGTCGGATTGGTCACAAACACTTCTGACTGCAGAGGTGCTAGATTTCATAATCTATGGGTGAGCCTGAATCCAGACAGATAGCACGAAACACCAATGGCGTTTTACACATATTACGACCAGCTGCGCTGGGCCATCATGCTTACACCTCGCATACCAAAGCAAGTGACAAGAAAATATATCCTCATTATAAATTTTTATGCTGCGATGAAATGCATCTCCATTTCACCCAAAGTGCAGAAGAAGAATGTTGATTGGTTCCATGGAAACTACCATATGTACGAGGAAGATATTGAGAACTTAATGAAAGAATGGCCAGTTGAATTCCGAGTTGAGGTCGTTGTAGATGAGAAAGAGTCAGGAAAAAGGAAGGATGTTGGAAGTCCTTCGGGGAAAAAGGGAAAAAGGAAGAAGTAGAAAGCAAGAAAAGAACAATTAGACACAGTGCTTCACAAAGATGATTATTTAATGATTGCTATGAGGGTAACTAAACAAATGGAGGAACTTTTGACAGACAAAGAAAAGAAGGAAAAGGTAATTCAAGACAGCTTAAAGCAGAACCTAACTATATTGCAAGGTTTATCCAAAAAATTTGATGAAGTCAGCAGCTAGAAAAGGGTCCGTGGGGACTTCACTACAGCAAATAAGGGTTCCCACGAGGTCCTGTATTGTCCATTTGCAGCCACTATCTATCAGGTTACCATTACAAGATCAAGCAATGCTAGATACAAAGAATGTAGAGCGCGTGGAGCTTGATATTGCAACCATACCATTTCCAGGACTCCATTACTTACAAACGTAAATAGGTGAAGAAATGCATGACAGAACCATAGAAGCACTGAAAGGACAAGGAGAGTTACAAAGGCAACTTGAGGAACAGAGCTAACGAAATACTATGCAATTACAAGATGAAACATATCGTCGATTGAGATTGGAGAACACAATCACTGCCATTGCAGGTAATATAGATGAATTTGAAATTCAAACAGAACCAGTAGATACCATCGTCAACACTGGCAACTTGTTCAATAGCCTAAGGAATGAGAAGGAAGACATGGAGATTCTCCATGAATCTGAAATTGCTGCCCTGAAAGCACATCTCAATCCACAGACTCCACCAGATGAACAATAGTTGAGACAAGGAGTAGTGAAGACCACAACGCAGAATATTGCTATCGAAGTCACTAAGTGCCAGAGTCTACTAGACGCATCATTGAAGGCATTTAGTGTCCTTGAAGAAGATGAACAACTACAGTAGGTAAAGAAGGAAATGAAGGAAAAACAAGAAGAACTAGAAAAGATGAGTGAGGAGGTTAAGGCACTGCGAGCAAGCGAGAAACTCCTAAAATACATGGAGATTAACAAACTCAAGAAGGAAGTTAAAGCATTGCGGGAGAAGGAGACAGAAATGGGCGATAAGTCATAGCCATTATTAGAAGACGCTAGCACGATCTCACAGGAGATCAAAGAAAAGTTGAAGGAGCTGAACCAGAATCAAGAGCAGGTGGAAAGCCAGATCGGCCAGGAGATAACAATAGAGATGGTAGAAATAGTTGGGCAAATTGAACAAGATACGAAGGTCGTAGTTGAAAAGCTGATGGAAAGATTCAACGAGTTTGTTGCGAATATCTTCCCACAGGCAGTGAAAAACCTTCAAGAAGTTCCAAGTGGCTCAGGGGCAAGCCACATGTAAGTGTTAAGGGCCTATTGGGCCTGGCCCAGATGGGGCATTTTTTAACAGGAAGGATTTTGAGAACTGTGGAGGTAAGCGCAGTTAAGTTTGAATAATTTTGGATAAGTTTTGGTATGCTGCGAAGTTGTGCGCAGCATAGTATCAGAGGAGTTGCGAGGTCAGTGCTGTGAGGAGTACAGTGCCGCGATGTGCCACGTCAATGAAGATCTAGCAAAGAAGAGCATGGATGGATAAAGGCAGTTATTTTGGTTAGGTCACAGAAGACCTATTTTTGGAAAAGATCATCGATAACTACCAAGCAGTGGGTAGTTGCATATCAGAGGTAGGTGACTGATCAGAATAGGAAGAAGATAACTACTAGTTGAACCAGTCATCTAAGGTTGGAAAAGAAGGAACAACTTAGTGGAGGCAACATGCTAGCGCACATATAATAGAAGATCTGCTTCCAGATGTCAGTAGTCCGGTTTTAGGAAAACCGCAACAGTTTTTGTAAACCTAAGGATTTTTCCTTCGTAAATGTAAAGACATGACCTACGGGTCTTGATCTATAAATAAGGAAATTTTCTAAAGGAAAGGGTTAACTCTAAATTTTGTTGACATTATTGAATATTGTGAAATCTGTTAGAGAGAAGCATTGTAAAGGATATGCAGCTTAGTGCGTAGAGACCTAATTTTGAGAGAGAAAGAGAAGAGCGTCTACAGTTGAGTGCACAGGCGAAGAATTGTTGTACCTTTTCCAAGATAAATAAACAACAGTTCTTGTGGACGTAGCTTCCCATCCGGGGGGGTGAACCATGTTAAACCATTGTGTTATGTGATTTTTGTGCATGATTATTATTAATTTGTGACTAATTTACTTACAGTGCATGCATGAAGTTATTATTACATGTTATATGTAACTATGATCTGTATTCGCCACGGAAATGATGGAATAAGATGTTAAGTAGTTCGTGTAGGGAGGAATATTAAACAGTAAAGCACCTATAAGTCTCGAATGAATGGATCCATAAGATAACTACACAGTTAATTGTTAAGGATTGAATCGCAGTACCAAAGTTCACAGCGCTACGCATCTCACATATTTGCATAAGTTATGTTGTTTATCAAGCTAAGTAATGATGAATGATTAAGGTTTATCGACTAGGAAGTGAATAGAAGTGATCAGATCTCATAAACCCACTGCATGGATTGGGTATTGCACTGAGGGTGCCAATATCCTTGTTCCTAAAAATACTCGACGCAGAGTAGGAGACTCTGCGTGATTGCTAAACCCAGCTGCATAGTCTGTCACTGCAATGTGCATTAAGAAGTTGAATCACTCGCATCACAAGGTTGTGGAAACTTGCTTCTGTAACCACCCCCTCAACTTCACCTCGGGTGATACCTCATGCTGCTTGCAGTCTGTTGCTGAAAGGGCCGGTGAATAGGGGTTTTGTTGGTATTTTGTACCGTGAAGTAGCTGGGTCTACATTAAAAAACCTCTAGAACAGTGCTGCGACCAACACAAGTAGCATCCAACTGGAGATCAAACAAATCAGACAGTGTCTTCCTTATCCATACTACCTCACGACTAGCCGAACAAGCTGCGACATACTCTGCTTCGGTTGTACTCAGTGCTACGAAGGATTGCTTCCTGCTAAACCAAGAGATCACACCTGATCCCATACTGAATTAGCAGCCCGAAGTGCTCTTCCAATCTGTAGCATTGCTTGCCCAATATGAATCAACATAACCCTCCAGGTTAAACTTTTGATTCGCATCATACTTGAGCCCATAATCAATCATACCCTTCAGGTACCTCAGAATATGCTTTACAGCAATCAAGTGAACATGTCTAGGATCCATCGAGAACTGGCTCAAGGTGTTCACAACAAAGCAAATATCTGCTCTCGTGTTTGTCATGTACATCAAGGACCCAATCATCTAACGCTACATTGTGGCATCAACCGAATCTAATGAAGCATCACTCAATAGCTTCAGGTTCGATTCCATAGGTGTGGCCATGACCTTGCAGTCCATCATCTCGAACTGCTTCAAGATCTCTACTGTATACTTCCCTTGTCTAAGGAAGATTCCATCTGCACTTTGCCACACCTCCATACCTAGAAAGTAATGGATCATACCCAAGTCCTTCATCTCGAACTCGACAACAAGATTTCTATTTGTGTCGGCAATCAACCTAGCCTCACCTGTCACAAACAAGTCATCCACATACAGTAGGAGTATCACTTGATTGCCTCCCTCAACTTTGTAGTAAAGGTTGGAATCTGCTTTACTCTTGTTTAAGCCCAAACTAGACAAGAAGCTGTCTATCCCGCCGTACCATGTCCTGGGTTCTTTCTTCAAGCCATACAAGGATTTCTTCAATCTGCACACATATGACTCCCTGTCACGTGTTTCAAAACCTAGTGGCTGGTCCACATACACTTCCTTTTCGACTACACCATTCAAGAAATCTGTCTTGACATCCATCTAGTTTATCTTCCACTTCATCACTGTAGCTAGAGCAAGTACTATTCTGATGGAAGTGTATCTGGCTACAGGTGCAAAATTCTCTTTATAATCTATCCCTTCTTTCTGGGATAAGCCACGAGCCACAAACCTTGCCTTGTATTTCTCTATGCTACCATTTGCAGCATGCTTGATCTTGTAGATCCACTTGGAACTCACAACAGACTTCCCTTCTGGTCTTGGGACCACATCCCAAACATAATTCTTCATGATCGAATGGTACTCCTCGATCATGGCATCCTTCCATTACTGCATCCTTGATCCTGGGAACTTCAGATTCTTCAATATCTTCAATAGGTAGTTTTCTTGAACTTCGTCACTGGAACAAATGTCATTGTCCTTCTTTTGTAGGTGATTGTACACAATATTTCCTACAAGTCAAATTCAATTGCATGATTAGAAACATCTCATATATTTCAGAACAAGTTCTTACACATAAAGACATATGTCATATAGTCATGCAATTATCTTAGACAATGCTTCAATACAACATTTATCCATATCCAATAACTTTCTAGATGCCTTCCATCTCTACCAGAACATTGTTAAGAGTGTGCACTACTCCAACATGTCAACAAATAGGTTTCATTCTAGATAAGTAGCAATGGAGTGCTGTACAGTACCATAGCCCACCTACCCATTACTATATTAGTAGTATCTTGTTCATTAATGCAACTTTTATAAAATGCATAATGTACATCCTAAATCTATGAACATAAATATGTACATGAATGAACAACATCATTTAAGTAATAATAAATGAATTTTCAAATACTTATCTTTGTTTGCTTGTTGGGTGGACTCCCTCTCAATCTTTGCTTCCTCACAGGAATTATTGGAGTGTGCTCCCTCTTGATCTTTGCTTCCTTGGAGGAACTACTGGAGTGTGCTGCCTCTTGATCTTTGCTTCCTGGATTATCTGTCTTTGAACTTATATCCATCCTGGACCAATATGCATGCTTAAGTGCGCACTAGTGTCATCATTGTGTCATCCTCAAGATCTGATACATAATCATACATGCATTAGTATAATCTCTATACTATCAAAACATTATGATTCTAAATATGTATGGTTGTGATCATTTCATACACAGGTAATTTATCACAAGCGTTAGTATTCAAGGTTTCAAGGAGTACTTCTTTTACTCATGCATATTCTTATTTGACCATAGGACTCTTCTAGTTTGTCATATCATTAATCAAACTAAGAAGCATAATATGCATAAACCCATGATTATTCAAACCTATAACTTCATGAATAATCATTATCAATCATACGAAAGTATACTTATATGAGACCCTAACACAAGGTAGGATTCTAACTTGATATAGGAAAAACAAACCTGGATTATCATGTTAGCGAGTTATGTCTAACATACCCAAACAATGTCTTCTTTGTTCTCTTGTGCTAGTAACCTGCATATCTCATAAGTTAAGCATTGTTGAACCAAATCATACATACCTCGTAAGTAGATCTTCTATGTGATCAATGGCTATGGATGAGTCTTTGTCTTCATGTCACCATGGTCATATGTTCTCGATCTAGAACTTGATTTGTCTTTCTTGATGTACCTGTCATGTTAGCGGACAACATCATCCTCATACAACACCATAGTGCATTAGTACAATCATAAGTGTCATAACCCTAATCAATGAATGTCTTCTATCATTCACATGAATTCATACTTTTATTAAGTTGATAAGACAAGTCTAAAATTAATCAATATTGTACTAACCTCAATAATATGAAGACAAACTTAATCATGAACAAATTTCAAAACATACATGTATCTCCTCAAGTCATACCTGTCGGGATTGCTTGTAGTCTTCTTATGTAAGGCCTTAGCCTCATCTCCCTCTGGAACTGGAACTTCTTGACTTATGTAGGTGTCCAATTCATTCTGTTCTAGGATTACCCCAATCCTATACACTTTGATTTACTGAAACTGGATCTGGAGCTGGCTAGGGTTTGGTAGAGAAACCCTAAAAATTCAAACTTTGAATTTCAAATTTCTGATTTGATAGAAAGATGGACCTTGCTAAGCTGATCAAGCTGGTATACTTCAATTTTGAAATCTTCAAAATTTGACCCTTCAAAATTGACTTTGAAACTTTTCGATCTGTAGTTTCTGGTTTTTTGGTCAAAAATCCGAACTAAGGTTTGATAGATCCCGGGGTTCTACCCAACCAAAAACTTCGATCTTGGTCTCTAAATTTCATTTTTTCTTAGGAGAGAAATCGTGTTGTTATAGGTCAAATATGCACTTCTCCGTTTGTGATCACATTAAGCTGTCGATCACACAAAAAGACAACATGGATTGAAGAGCAAGATTGCCCTACAGGGATGATAGTAGCACATTTATTGAAGTGTGCCCTACTCTATAGGCATAACGGTAGTGCACACCTGCTAGTATGCCCTACTTTACTTAAGCAAACTAGTGCACACCTTAAAAATATTGCAAATGCTGGTTGTAAAGCAGTGAAGTTGCATATTGTACGTTATTCTACTGTGAAATACTCGTGCACATCTTAAAAAGTAATCAAAAATATATTAATTTGAAGAATTGGGATTAGTTGAAGTTGGTTTTGCAACTTCCCAATCAAACTACCTCGATCCAAACTTCCTACCTTGTCCCATAAATACAAGGGGGATCGATGAGAGAGAGGGGGAGAAACTATGCATTAAGGGTTGTTATGCTGGAGGAATTCCAAGTTAGTGTGAAGAGCAGGAGCCTGGGATGCGGTTGCATAATCACTCTGAATGATCAGGTATAATTGTACTAATTATTTGATTTTGACAATAAAGGTTGAAATACCCTTCCCATACCAATCAAATGTCTAATGGATTGCATATTTGTTTGGATTAAATGCTTGATTGTATTTGATGTTTAAATTGCATTTCAATTTCATCATTGTTATATCAGTCAAGATACGTTGAGAAAGGTATCTGTTGTATTGCAGGTTCATCGAACAGAGGATCAAGTGGAGGATCGATCGAAGGAGCAAGCGAAAGCTAGGATCGAACTTCGTTAATAAGCTATGCTTTCAAGAACCTTGATCTCTTTCCTTTTGTAGAATCCTATGTGATATGATTAATGTATTTACCCGTCACCCCAGAAGTTGGTAGTGTCCCTCTCCTCGCTATAGAGTAGAATTCCCGAACAACAGACTGGCGACTCCGCTGGGGACCAATTGTTTTCTGCTTTAGGAGACATAGTTAGCTTTCCTTCCAGTACTTTTTGATCTTTTTGATCCTCTGTAACAAATAAAAATATTAAAATAATAAGAATAATATATATAATAATATAAATAATAAAATAAAACATAATGTTAATTATATTAACTAAGAGACATAACCCTTGGTGATTAGTCACCATATAAGCCCTATATATGCGGCTACATCCTCATTGTAAAATCATCTCATCAATCTATAAATTTATATATCATTTTTATATCTACAGATATGTGGGTTATTTCAGAAATTATGGGTTCATCCCTAGTTTATTGAGAATATCCAACTATGGATATTACATTGGTATCAGAGCCAGGCTTGTAGCCACCAATATAGGACCTTGTCCATAAACCAGGCCCTTGGCCCAAAGAAGTAAAAAAAAAAAAGAGAAAGAAAGAAAAAGGAAAAAGTAAAAGAAAATAAAAAGAAGAAAAGAAAGACAAATAAAAAAGAAGAAAAGAGAATATAGAAATTAAAAAAAGAAGTGAGAAGAAGTAAAAAGGAAAAAAAAAGTAAAAGTAAAGTTTAGAAGTGAGTAGAAGTAAAAAGTAAAAGTAAGAAGTGAAAGCACATATGGTTTTAAGGTGCACGTGGTTTTGTGAGAAGTGGGTTTGGTTTTATTCCCTAACAACAAACCAAAAGTGAGATTTGAACCTAGGTGGGGAAGGTAATAATCATTCCTCCCAACCACCCAATCCACACCATTTTTATTATCCTTCAACTCCAAAAACAATTATTATATTATTATTATCATTAATAATTATTATTATCATAATAATTATTAAATTATATTTATTAATAATATTATAATTATTAACTTTTAACAATAATAATTATTATTTGGAAAAAATATGGAGTCTCAGTGTTACAAAAGAGAAAGATTCCAGAAGACGCACTCAAAGGTAGTCATCGAAATACTAAAAGTTGAAGGGATTATTCAAAGAAAGCCTATTAGCATCGCTATTTTCCCAACCATCGAGGAAAATCATATTAATGTCAGCTTGGAAAATAAATTATTTGTCCTAGAACTAAGTATAATCGAAAAGAAAGATAAATGGGGTGAGAAGAAATATGCAATTAGGGACTTACAACTGGAAATTGATGAATATAAGCTCACATCCCAATTCAATGTTACAACTATTTATCTAAATGAAGTTGACATCATTCTTGGCTTATCTTGGATGGAAACACTGGAGACAATTATCTTAAATATGAAGAAAAAGTTTTTAACGTTTTTGTATAAGAAGAAGCAAGTCACACTACAGGATGTTAGAATGAAGTTAGATTCAAAAGTTGTGGCATCTAAAGACTTCAAGGATATCGCCATGGTCATTTTGCAAGAAAATCAAAAGATGCAGTCAGAATTCGACAAAATCGTAACAGATAAAGGAGAAGAGATCTCTCATTTAAGAAATCATAATCAGAAATTGCTTCTTCAAATAAAAAAGACGAAGGATAAAGCACAACAAAATCAAAATCTAGAAGAGGAGAATCGAGATCTTCAGAAGAAACTATTAGAAAACATTGACAATAATGGTCACCTCAAGATGCACAAACAAGATCTATTGGATCAAATTCAGAAGCTTAAAGATGATAAGAAAGCACAAGAAGAAATGACCCGAAATCTTAAGAAAAAAAAGACTCGTTATAAAATAAGTTGGAGCAAATTCAAAAGAGGACATCAAATCCCTTGGACTAAAAAATCTACATTGAGAAAAAAGAAGCAAATACAAATTCAGTCCTCGTCACAGTTTAGAAAGAAGACAATCTGGTAAAAAAACAAACAACAATAAGTCCCTATCGACACCCCAATCATATTGTTAAATTTTTAGAATTTACTTCAATCTGATCTGGGATCTTAACTGAGAGAACAACATGTACAACATATCTACAACATATCACTCATGGACACAATAATGCAAGCACAGAAGAGACACAGATTTTACTTGGGGAAAACCATAAAGGTGAAAAATCCCGATAACTTCCTCAGAGATAGATAGAGCAATGATACAACAAGAATACAAGACATAGTCTTCTCCTAGCAGCAGAGCCTCATCCTCCACAATTGCGCCACTCTTCCAAGTGTGAGTGAGAGAATAGAATGTGTAAAATGAGAGAGACACACTCTCTATTTATACACTCCCTTGACTTGACCTTTACTCAACTAGGTCGGCCTCAACTTAACCACTTAACATAATGCTGACTGGGCCGACCCCCACTAGGGTGGTCTAATAACCCTTTGACCTACATGGCCAACCCCCAACAAGGTGGTCTAATAACCCATCAAGTATAAGTTACGACACTTACAATATAAATGATGACACTTCCGTATAGAGGAATAATAACATCTCTATAGGAATAAAATATACATATATGTGAAATACATTCCGAAGTTACATATACATCAACACTCCCTCTTAACTAGGAAGGTATTTCTTGACACAGGTCTTCTATCACAAGTCATCCTCTCTGGATAATCGTCACTGGATTATTGTCATCGAGTTGTCATCATCATCACTGTTGCTGCTATCTCAATCAATCTCTGAATCTACTTGTCATAGGAGGTTCTACAGAGCCAGTCCTTTTTCATACTAGATGTAGGCCCACCACCTGCAAGTCTTCGTCATCACTGGCCATACTATGGAATCCTCAGGACTTACTACATGCGTCACAAAACCTAGCTGCAGCATCCCAGGCTATTACGAGCACACAGCTCTACCTGTCGGATCTCCCAGGAGTACATTACATGTGACCCATCACAAAACTTGGCTAAAGCATCCCAGGCTATTACGAGCACACAGCTCTACCTATCGGATCTCCTAGGAGCACATTACATGTGATCTCACCACAAAACCTAGCTAAAGCATCCGAGGCTGTTACGAGCACACAGCTCTACCCGTCGGATCTCCCAGGAGCACATTACATGTGGTCCACCACAAAACTTGGCTGAAGCATCTGAGGCCTTTTTCATCCTGTCCAGATCTCCCAGGAGCAAATTACATGTGTTCATGGCAAAACCTGGCTGAAGCATCTGAGGTCTTTTTCATCCTGTCTAGATCTCCCAGGAGCAAATTACATGCCATAGTACAAAACCTTGCAAGAGCATCTCAGGATGTTACGGGTACACAACTCTAACCTGAAGATCTCTCAGGGCACAAATTACATGTCCTCCTAGAGCAATGTCTGGAAAGAGCATCCCAGGCTGTTACAGGTACACAATTCCGACCTATAGGATCTCCCAGACATGCTCATCTGCACAAACTGATCCACGGCCACAAAGTATCATCCTGATACTCACCATACATCATCCTGATGTACACATGATCATCCTGATCATCATCACTGCATCGTCCTGATGCATGTCATTTGGAGAAGCTCATCATCCACGATCATCCTGATCATACAATGCATCTACCTAATGCATACCAAGTATCTATCTGATACATATCATCATACATGATCTACCTGATCATACAATGTATCCACTTGATACATATCAACATACATGATCTAAGTATCCACCTGATACATATACAGATACATGGTCCAAGCATCCAACATGATGCATATACAAAATACATACAAATGATCCAACTGATCATATCCAGCATCCAACATGATGCATACATACATAAATGATTCAACCGATCATATCCAGCATCCAACATGATGCATATATATATAAATGATCCAATTGATCATAACAAGCATCCAACATGATGCATATACATATACATAGTAGTAACTGGAGCATCGTCCTGATGCTCATCATCCATGATCCTCCTGATCATCATAGCATTGTCCTCTTTAGATCATCTCATCATCCATGAAGCACAACCCAGATGCACATCATCCAGCACTTACACCACCGACATGGGAGAACACATCTACCACCATTCGGGGAAGGCTCCAACCCTTAATTTTTCACCATGGGAGAACACATCTACCACCATGTGAAAAATGGCTCAGCAATTACATCACGGCCAAGGGAGAACACATCAACCATGTCAGAAAAGCTCATGTGCATCTGCATCTTCCAAACTCATCACTTCCCTTTGGAAGGAACCTTGATCTGAAGTGCACCAAGCCTCTCTCTGAAGTACTCAAACTGCACTCTGGCCAATGGCTTGGTCAATACATATGCAACCTGCTCATCCGTCGCAACATACAGGAGATTCACTGCTCCTCTCTGCACCATATCCCTGATATAGTGGTACTTGATCTCTATGTGTTTCGACTTATCGTGGAACACTGGGTTCTCAGATAGCTTCACACAACTCTGGTTGTCACAAAAGATACCAGTAGTCTCCAGTAGGAGATCAAATAACTCTAACAGTAGCTTCCGAAGCCATACTACCTCACAACTAGCTGAACAGGCTGCAACATACTCTGCCTCAACTATACTCAGTGCTACACAGGATTGATTCCTGCTAGACCAAGAGATCCTAATCCCATACTGAAGCAACACCCAGATGTGCTCTTCCTATTTGCAACACTGCCTGCCCAATCTGAATCAAAATAACCCTCCAGGTTAAACTTTTGATTTGCATCATACTTGAGCCCATAATCAACCGTACCCTTCAGGTACCTTAGCAACCAGGTGAACATCTCTCGGATCCGTCAGGGACTGGCTCAATGTGTTCACTGCAAAGCAAATATCTGGTCTTGTGTTTGTCAGGTACATAGAGGACCCAATCATCTGACGATACATCGTGACATCAACCGGATCAGATGAAGCATCCCACAGAAGCTTCAGGTTCGATGCCATAGCCTCGCAGTCCATCATCCCAAACCTATTTAGGATCTCTACTGCATACTTCCCTTGTCCAAGGAAGATTCCATCTGCACTCTGCCACACCTCCATACCAAGAAAGTAGTGCATCATACCCAAGTTCTTCATCTCTAACTTGGTAGCAAGCTTCCGCTGCGTGTCGGCAATCAATCTATCCTCACCTGTAACAAACAGGTTATCCACATACAAAACTAGTATCATTGGATTGCCTTCCTCAACCTTGTAGTAAAGGTTGGAATCCGCTTTACTCTTGGTAAAGCCCAAACTGGATAGAAAGTTGTCTACCATACCAAGTTCTGCACATATATGACTCCCTGTCATGTGTCTTATACACTTATTCTTCAACTACACCATTCAAGAAGGCTGTCTTGAAATCCATCTGGTGTATTTTCCACTTCATTACTGCAGCCAAAGCAAGTAAAGATCTAATGGAAGTGTATCTGGCTACAGGAGCAGAAGTCTCTATGCTACCACCTGCAACATGCTTGATATTGTAGCTTCTCTTGGAAGTCACTACAGACTCCCCTTCAGGTCTTGGGACTGCATCCCAAACATCTTCGTGATCAACTGGTACTCCTCGATCATGGCATTCTTCCTAGATCCTGGGAACTTTAGTATCTTCAATATTTTCAATAGATAAGATCCTAACACATGGTAGGATTCTAGCTTGATATAGGAAAACATACCTGGATTAGCATGCTAGCTAGTTATGTCTAACATACCCGCATAATATCTTCTGGTTCTCTTCAGTGACTTGTGCTAGTAACATGCATGTCTCATAAGTTAACCATTGTAGAACCAAGTTATACATACCTCGTAAGTAGATCTTCTATGTGATCCATGACAATGGATGAATCTTTGTCTTCATGTCACTATCATCATATGTTCTTGAAGTAGAACATGATTTATCTTTCTTGGTGTACCTTTTATGTTAGCGAACAACATAAACCTCATACAACATTACAATGCATTAGTACAATCATAAGTGTAAAAGCCTTAATCAATGAATATCTTCTATTAAGGTAATACGACAAGTCTAGTAATTAATAAAGATTGTATTGTAATGATATGAAGACAAACATATCATAAACTTAACCATGAACAGAATTCGAAACATACCTGTAAGCCATACCTGTCAATATTGCTTGTAATCTTCTTATGGAAGGCCTTAGCCTCATCTCCCTTTGAAATAGGAACTTCTTCACTTATGCAGGTGACCAATCCATCCTCTTCTAGGATTAACCCAATCAACTTGATTTGCAGGAACTGCATCTTAGAGCTGTAATAGGGTTTGTCAGAGAAACCCCAAAAATTCAAACTTTGAATTTCAAACTTCCGAAAGGATAGAAATATGCGCCTTGATGAGCTTATCAAACTGGTATATTCAAAATTTGAAAACTGCAAAGTTTCACGACTCAATTTTTCCTTTGAAACTTCCGGATTCACTAGCCGTGACCCCGAACTAGGGTTTGAGGAAGCCCACTCTTCTGCCCAGTCAAAAGGTTTGATCCAAAGCTCTAAGCTTCTATTTTTATGAGGACCTTCCAGCCGTGGTCACAGATTTAAAAAATTCCCATTTTTGCAGAAGCCCTAATTTTCCACTTTTCTGATCAAAGTCCCGAACTAGGGTCTGATCAAGCCCAGCCTTCTGCCCAACCAAAAATTCTGATCTTTGTCTCTAAATTTCAATTTTGATGAGTAGCATTCAGACGTGGTCTCCGATTACAAAAATTCCAACTTTATCTGAAACCCTAAATTCTGGAAGCCATGAATGAAGGTGCTAAAAAATAATTCTGTTTTGACATAAATATGTACCTGATTTTTTTTATGTAACTCCAAACTTTTCAATCAACAGGGTTTGAAACATTTTCCTAACACAGCCCAACCTGTCATCTTTCCATCCTGATAGGTTTTACCTTAATTGGATTCTCCGAGAGAGAGTTATGCCAAGTGTCGTAACGTGACCTGTTTATGGGATAATACAGAAGAGCAAACTTGTACGGCATGCCACGTGTCACTGGTTCAACTTCGGCCTTTGAAACGTTTTTTTGAGATAACACAGTCTATGTACTACCTATCATTTTTTACAAAATTTCATTTGGAGCTTCCTAGCCCAAGTTATTACCTTTTTCCCAAGGTCACCTGATTTTGACTTAGATATGGAAGAGGCAGAAACCCTATATTGTACATATCATAAATCACAAAGTACAACGAATTAGAGGTTTTCCTTTGGCCACAAGGTACATGGGGATATGATATTCGACCTGTAAAATTTTCAGATCCGAAAACATTGCCAAAATGGATTTATAGCGAAAGTACTACGATGATTGCTTTTTGCTAGACAAGCCCTAGCATCGTAAGTGCAACAAGTGTCATACATGCCATATCATGCCTTCTTTCAGGCTAGCTCTAATACCATGTTAAATTTTCAGAATTTACTTCAATCTGATCTAGGATCTAACTGAGAGAACAACATGTACAACATAGCTACAACATATCAATCATGGACACAATAATGCAAGCACACAAGAGACACAGATTTTACTTGGGGAAAACCATAAAGGTGAAAAACCCCAATAACTTCCTCAAAGATAGATAGAGCAATGATACAACCAGAATACAAGAGATAGTCTTCTCCTAGTAGTAGAGCCTCCTCCTCCACAATTGCGCCACTCTCCGAAGTGTGAGTGAGAGAATAAAATGTGTAAAATGAGAGAGACACACTCTCTATTCATACACTACCTTGACTTCACCTTTACTCAACTAGGTCGGCCTCAACTTAACCACTTAACATAATGCTGACTGGGCCAACCCCCACTAGGGTGGTCTAATAACCCTTTGACCCACATGGCCGACCCCCAACAAGGTGGTCTAATAACCCATCAAGTATAAGTTACGACACTTACAATATAAATGACCACACTTCCGTATAGAGGAATAATAACATCTCTATAGGAATACAACCACATACGTATAGAGGAATAATAACATCTCTATAGGAATACAATATACATATATGTGAGATACATTCTGAAGTTACCCTCAGAGAGCCATGGAAGGTAACCCTCTAGCAGTACTCCCAGGAAAGCGGTTTGGTGATTCAAGCACTTGCACCCAGTGGACCTCCAGTGGACGCCATGAAACTGACCATCGATACTCTGTTAGTTTGTTCTGGGCCTTAATCATCCTAGACTTGCTTCCGAGAGTATTTTTCTATCCGTTTGATTACTTAGTATTTTTTAGTGGTATGTTGTTTGCCCCTTAGTATTAGTGGCCACTAGGTTTGTTACTTAGTTTATTTTTATATAATTGTGGAAGACCAACAGCTTCGTAGGTCTCGGAGGTTGTAAAACCTTCCCCCACTTAGTGTGGAGCTACTACCGCCACCACCACAATGGAGAACTGACTTGAGTGGTATTTTTGAACTTACTGGTGAAATAGAGGTTCCTGGTGAACCACAACCCATAACCCCGGATCAACAAGTTCTTAATATTGTCAAGGTTGAGGATATTACTTCTGGTGAGTTTAACACTCCTTTTAACCCTCCTCTTACCGGACTTAACAATCCACTTCTGGTTCCTATAGGTTTCCAGCAACCCGAGTATAGTGCATATTTTTTCACACCTAGGCATATTATGACTAACGCAGGAGATGAACAAGGAGTTCCACAGACTCCCACAATGGGTATGAATATAAGGATTGTGAATCCTTCTTCCATTGCTACACCCAGTTCGTTGCAGACAGCTTCTGCTTCAACTCCGTCCATTAGTTTTAACGCTGGTACATTAGGCATGCCAAGCTCAGCAACTTTGAAATCTTCCTCGGTTGACACCCCTACTTTTGGACCCAACAATGCAGTGAATTTCACTCAATCTCCCGCAACTCAACAGTTATACCATATACCTAGTACTTGGATTTCCACACCCAATGTTGGGCCAAATCCCTTTGCAACTATGCCTATCATGAATACCATGACTGCACTGTCCATCTCGACTACCCCTGGTTTTAACACCTTTGCAGGTCACAATATGAATCAAAGTAATATACTTGTAGGAAATATCCCCTTTTCTTTGTTTTTTGGAGGGGGGGGTAATATATTTAACCAACAATATGGTGGGGCTAACACCCAGCCACAGTGGAAAAACACACAGGGTACCATCCCACTTTCATTTGGGTGGGGGAATTTCAACAACACTTTCACACAACAATAGATGGCTGGGGGAAAACCCTACCAGCAGATGGCAGGGGACAACCCCTACCAGCAAATGGCTGGGGGCAACCCTAACCAGCAGTTTACGGGTCAAACTCTGGGAGGTTCCCCCTTCATGACTCTAGCTTATCAAATTCCATCTTGTAGACCTCGTTTACCATTTCTAGCAACTCTAAATTTTCGAGATCTTTCCAAGTTAACAAACGATCCCACTAAGCTACCTTCGGACATTCCAAAATTCGAATGTAAAACTGGTGAGGATCCTAGTGATCATGTTACCACTTTTCATCTCTAGTGTTCTTCGAATTCATTGAACGAAGATTCCGTTAGGTTGAGACTTTTTCAAAGAACCTTGACTGGTGCTGTAGGAAAATGGTACATTGAGTTACCTGCAACCACCTTTTTTAACTTTTGGGATCTCGCAGTAGTATTTATGAACCACTTCCAGCTTCCTGTTCGGTACGGTTCTGGGACAGATATTTTGTCTACCTTTAGACAAAACAAAGCCACCCATTTATCTGGTCATATTCAAGAGTGGAAAATATGGAAGAGGCTTATTATGGCCAATATCCCCCCATAGTTCTTATTAGAGTGGTATCTGAAATCATTCCTTCCTTATGTTTCTAAGGAAGTATCTACTTCTGGGGTGTCATGGGAAGAAGAAGCCATTTTAAGGACCTAGCAACTAGACTTGGTGTATGCTCAGTGTGGGCTCCTTTATGAGATTATACCTGATGCACTGTGATCAAACATTGATCTAGGTAGACCAAAACCTAGACCACATGCTGACAGCATTGTAGGTTCAGTTGATTATGTAGCTTTCGAAGCATTGACTAAACAGGTTCATGCCTTATCGGTCAAACAATCGACTACAGAAGTGACTCCTGTCACAACCTCTTTTTCTACTACTGAATCTATATAGCAGCTTCAGACTAATCAAAAGGGTCCTCGGCAACCCAACAACAAAAAGAAGGGAAAGAAAGGAGAGGGGAACCAACAAAATCCCCCAAAAAAAGAAAATGCCGAGGAGGGTAACAGAGAAAAGAAGAAGGTTAAGTTCCCTTGCAAGCTTTGCAAGAAGGACCACCTCACTCACCAATTCCCTCTAATCAAAGAATACCAGAAGCTGCTTCAAGAAAAGAAACATGTCGTCCTTAAAGATCCATTTCCCGAAGGGCAGGGCTCAGCTTCTGGCACCTCCAATGCTGGGGGCACCACCCATGCTTCAGTTGATTAAACTTTTATTAATATGGTTAACTCGAATGCTATTTTACAAACACGGGCAAGAAATTATACCCTGGATTCGTAGAATAAGGATAAAGAGGTTCCTGAATCTTCCACTCCTCTCCACATACTTGTGGACCGACTGCCCAAGATCCCGAAAGGTGTCTTGAAACAGGCTTTGCACAATCCCAATGCACAGGATGCTGCCAACTACAATGTGGTTGAAGATCTAGCCCAGACCCCTTGTGCTATGTCCACCTTAGAAGTTTTGCAAAGTTGTCCATTGCAACGAAATGCACTTCTGGCAGCAATTGGAAGTATGGAATAATCCAACATGACTATGCATTTTGATATGTCTGATATCAACTACCGGTTGTCATACCACATTGCTCTTCACATAGAGGTAGTTCATGGTCCTATGACCATTGGACGAGCTGTCGTAGATGAGGTCGTGTCTACTGGATAATGTCAATTTCTTGTTGGAAAGCCTTGGGTTCTCCTGAGTTAGCCCCCTCTAACACATTGCTTACTGCATTTGATGGCAGAACCTTCCGTCCACACGGAGTCTTGCCATCATTTGATGTCACACTTGCCAGTAAGACAGTTGCTGTAGAGATCAAAGTTCTAGACGCTCCACATGATTACAATATGTTGTTAGGCAGGAGCTAGACATATGCCATGCGAGCTATTGCATCGATAGTTTTCCAAGTTGTAATCTCCCCCCACGAAGGAAAGATCGTCATGGTCGATCAACTTTCATTCTCTCGGCGAAACAACCCGACTTCATTGGAATCCATTATTCCTTTAGTTGATCAATCTGCCCCAGCAAGCAAGAGTTTAGGAGAAGGGCTTTATGGGTCATTAATGGGCACTTTTGACCTACCCACTACCATTCTTTTCATGCATTTTGACGAAGGTACATCTACTGAAACTTTCACAGTCGGTTTAAGGACTGATCCGTGGATCTTTCCTACTAAACCAGAACCAAGTGTGCCTCAATCTATTGCAGAAGTAACCCACTTAGATTCACAACAACCTACAATAGAACATATCACGACTCCGTTGGTCTCTGCCGAGCTGGATATGGACCTTACTCCTGCACAGTCAATGGACTCTACCCTCTCTCCTGATAGTTTAGACATGGTTTTTCCTTCTGACGAAGCAGTTTTTGAAGCTATGATAGGCTTGAGACACCCTTGGGAACATTTACAACCCATGACCTATCTACTTTTTGTTCTAGACTTGACTGAGAGAGCTAAGTGTTTTCCGAGACCCAATGAGAATGTTGATTGGTCCTTTGTCCCTTACACTTCACAAGTTGTTTTTGCTGAAGGGAATAGGACGACTACAATGAGAACCATCCTGATTAACATTTCCACTAAACCTGGAGTCACCAAAAACATCTTCATTGGAGCAGACTGTTATCTTGAAGATATTGCTCTGTATACCAATCTTTTTAACGAATTCTGTGACATCATTTCTTGGTCTCATGAGGTGATTCTAGGCATCGACCCTACTTGAAAGAGTCGTATGAGCATTCTTCTACCTTCACTTCGAGCTTGTTAAAAACAGTAAGGAAGTTACGAGCATTCTTCCACCTTTTCTTCGAGCTTGTTAAAAACAATAAGGAGGCTTCGAGCATTCTTCCACCTTCCCTTCGAGCTCATTAAAAAAGGTAAGGAAGTTATGAGCATTCTTCCATCTCTCCTTTGAGCTCATTAAAAACAGTAAGGAGGTCACGAGTTTACTTTTTCGGGCTCGTTAAAATTTTATGAAAAAGATTCTTATGGAGTTCTCTCGAAGCTCTTGTTAGACTCTTTAAATATGACAAGATTGCTAAGTATGGTTGTCATTTCAGACACATTAAAGGATTTGAAGCGACATCTGCTTAAGTATAAGTTTAACCCTTTTCCGGACTTTTGTGGATTACTTACGAAAAATGAATACTCTAGTCATCCATGGCTAGAAGAGTTATTCTTCCATTGTTTTACACTTTTTCGGGGGAGGAGACTAACTTTACGAAAAAAGGACCTTCTGGAGACTTCTTTAGGGTTTTCAGGCTCTTGAAACATGAAAACACCAAGCGAGCATTCACCTACATGAGCTCGAAGTGAAATCCATGAGAAGGTAAATAGAGGATTGTTTAAGTTTTTCAGACTCTATAAACAGGAAAACACTGGCGAGCATTAACCTACTTGGGATCGATATTAAAATCAACGAGTAGGTGTATGGAGTTATTGTTTAAGTTTTTCAGACTCCTTAAAATTGAAAACATCGACGAGCAAGAAAAGATCTCGGCTCGATATTAAAATCCAGAGATCTGTATTATAGAGTATTCTTCTATCTCTTCTTCGAACTCTATAAACAATGAAGAAGGTCATGACTTTTCCTCCCATGGGCTCTTTAAACTCTTTACATGGTTGGATCTACTGAGTTTTCATTCTTTCTTGGACTCATTAAAACAACAAGAAAGATATTCTTTTATCTAAAAAGAATAAGGGATAAGAAGGGTATATCACATCTTGCAGTTTCAAAGGCAGTTCAGTCAGTCCCATCCTTGAACACAGCACCTATTTGAGTCTATCATTTCAGTTGGGTTTAGTTTTTGACCTTAGGATGAACTTGATCTACGAGTTGTTTACTCCCCTGGTTGGTTATTCTTCCAACCATATGGAGGGTCTGCTAATGTCTCCTACATTGCAGGCTTATATCACTTCCCCATCATGTTGAAAACTGCCAAAGTCAGTTTGTGTCATGCTCAATGTTCAAGGATATAGCCCGTGTCGGCCATTCTGCAGTTTACCTTGACCTGATGTGTCGGCCATCCTAGTGTCATTCTTGTTACTTGTCCTACTCCAAATATGCTCATATCATTTGAGTGTTCCTCGTGTTGGATGATGGAGGATGCATTAAGTCCTTCCTTCCAATGGACTTCTTCCCATTGACATCAACTCATTATGCTCTGGGAATGAAGTTTAGAGTTTCGGTTAGTACGTTGGGGATTGTAGTCATCAGTGGTAGTTTCCCTCGTCGTCGAATAATGAGAATACATCAATGTCTTTTATTCGATGGGTTCCTCAGGTGTTCGACATCAAGTCCACTTATTTACACTTGTTGGATCGTACTAGGTACCTTGGGCCCCATTATTATTATCGGTGGAAGCCCTCGCGTTTGATAATGGTATACAACAATGATCGGTAATCAAATGATTCCCCCCATTTTTGACTTCATCTCATTTATTCACATGGTTAGGGTTTGTACCTTGGGTTGTTTGTATGAATACCTTGGGATTTTGATAGCATTACCTCATTATGTTATCACCCAAGCTGTGCAAGACTGAGCCTTACTCATTTTGGCTCTCCATGAGACATAGATCTAGTTTGTTGTTATGGCTATGATTACTCATTCTGACATGGATCCACGCTTGTATTTGAGTGGCCATGCTATATATACATCTCCTAGTTATGTATTGGAGATCATGTTGTATCATGCTACACATCTATATGATGTCAAGATTGTAATTGGTCGTCGACCTTGATCATTATTTCAAGTACTTTTGTGACTTGGTTCTATGGTCTCTTGCTCCTCCGCTGACTTGGAATTATAATGTATTTCAGCCATCATTTCCCTCTGACCTCACACAGTAGGGGGAATCTGTTATAGGTCAAATCTACACTTCTCTGTCTGTGATCACATTAAGTTGTCGATCACACAAAAGGACAACATGGATTGAAGAGAAAGATTGCCCTAGATGATACATGGACTTGGTTTACCCCTCAGCAGCTGACAAAACCCTGTTTTACCCTACCTTTTTACATGTGCGCTACCCTATATGCATGATTGTAGCGCATTTCTTGGAGTGTGCCCTACTCTACAGGCACAACAATAGTGCACACCTGCTAGTATGCCCTACTTTGCTTAAGCAAACTAGCGCACACCTTAAAAATCTTGCAAAAGCTGGTTGTAAAGCAATGAAGTTGCATATTGTGCACTATTCTACTGTGAAATACTCACGCACATCTTAAAAAGTAATCAAAAATATATTAATTTGATGAATTGAGATTAATTGAAGTTGGTTTTGCAACTTCCCCAACTTCCCAATGAAACTACGTCTCGATCCAAACTGCCTACCTTGTCCCATAAATAAAAGGGGGATAGATGAGAGAGAGGGGGAGAAACTATGCATTAAGGGTTGTTATGCTGGACAAATTCCAAGTTAGTGCGAAGAGTAGGAGCCCAGGATCCGGTTGCACAAGCACTCTGAATGATCAGGTATAATTGTACTAATTATTTGCTTTTGACAATAAAGGTTGAAATACCCTTCCCGTCCCAATCAAATGTCTAACGGATTGCATATTTGTTTGGATTAAATGCTTGATTATATTTGATGTTTAAATTGCATTTCAATTTCATCATTGTTATATCAGTCAAGATATGCTGAGGAAAGTATCTGTTGTATTGTAGGTTTATTGAATGGAGGATCAAGTGGAGGATCGATCAACGGAGCAAGCGAAAGCTAGGATCGAACTTCGTTAATAAGGTATGCCTTCAAGAACCTTGATCTGTTTCCTTTTGTGGAACCCTATGTGATATGATTAATGTATTTACCTGTCACCCCAGAATTTGGTAGTGTCCCTCTCCTCGCTATAGGGTAGAATTCCTGAACAACACCTATGCTGAGATCACTCCAAAATTCCACTTTTGTCAAAAGCCCTAATTTCCCGCAGCAGTGACAAGCCAAAAATGAAAGTGCTTAGAACCCAATTCTATTTTGACAGAAATATATGCCATATTGTTTCTGATGTATCTCTAAAATTTCGGATCCTCGGGGTCTAAACCTTTATCCTATGGTAGAATGACCTGTCATATTTCCAACCCCATAGATATGACCTCAAATGGATTCTCTATGAGAGAGATATGCTAAGTGTCACAACATGACCTATTTATGGGATGAAACAACATAGAAAACTTGTACAGAGTGCCACATGTCACTGTTTCAACTTCGTCCTCTGAAACTCGAACCTGTGAAACTACATTTCATGTCCTAACTGACACTTTTTACAGAATTCCATTTGGATATTCCTATCCCAAGATATTACCTCTATTCCTAGGTCACCTGTTTAGGGCTGCATTCTAGACACAAGGTACATGAACATTTCATCTTCGGCCTGTTAAATTTTGAGGTCTTGTACCTTCTCCAAAACTTATTTATAGTGAAAGTGCTACGATGACTAGTTTACTATATCAAGCCCTAGCTTCCAATTTGTCGCAAGTGCAACAAGTGTCGTAAATGCCATACAATGCCTTCCTTCAGGCTAGCTCTGATACCATGTTAGTTTTTCATCATTTAATTCAATATGATCTAGGTTCTTAACTGAGAGAACAACATGTACAACATATCAAACACAAGAGACAAGAGACACAAAGCATTACACCAGGGAAAACTAAGAAGGTGAAAAACCCCTCAACTTCCTCAGAGATAGAATGAGCACAAATACAAATATCACAACTTGATCAAACCCAAAAGATAGATGTCTCTAGCAGCTACTCCTCCAATTGTGCACACTCCTCTCTCTCAACTATGCGAGTTGGATGAGTGAGTTAATGAATAGAATGAGAAAGTCACACTCTCTATTTATACAATGACTTGACCTTCCTTTAACCCTAACTGGGCCAACTTCCTAAGGAAGCCTAATAACCCATCCACATGACTCATACAGGGCCGACCCCACCAAGGTGGTCTAATAACCCATCAAATATAAGTCATGAAACTTACAATGTAACTTGTGACACTTGCAAATACAAATGACGACACTTCTAATCGAAGGAATAATACATCTTCGTTGGGGATACAATAAAGTATAAATGTAATACATACAATATACAAGTGAATATCTTCCAAAGTTACAAATACATCAACATAGCTTAAATCTGGAAGAAATAACTCCATTGTATCTCCAAATGAAAGTTCTGAATGGCCTCTCTAATTTCCAATTAGGATGGGAATACTTCACCCTCGAAATTGGTACTAAGGCAAGTAGAGTAAACACTCCACTAGCATGGACAAGCTAGAAGCTCTCCAAATTGCAAATATACAAATGAAAAATGATCAAAAGATGCTTTCATTAGGAGGAAGAACAAGTATCTTGCAACCTATCAAGAAGTTGCTCATTTTTCATTTTGAACTTATGAATATCTTCATTATTACTCAAGTATGCTCCATGTAACCATTCATTAAGCTCAACCAAACTATTTCTATCAAAAAGAAAAGACATGAAATTACCTTCGATGTTGTACATTGCTCTTTGAATCTTCTCCATGTCTTCAAGGAAGGATGAACTCTTCAATGAATAAACTCTCCAACAAGAATTTGACACCAATGCTTGAGTGTCATGGAGTATGCTAATGGTCTCTTGAATCTTCTTTTCATTCATCTTTAATGACCCTTTAAGAAAATGAGGCTCTTGCAAATGAACTTCCTCATCTTCTTCCTTCTTACTTAGACCAACTTCATGAAGATCAAGTGGTGATGGGGAAGTTGATCTTGTTTCTTCTTCAACTTCTACAAGGCCTTCATTTTCATGTTTAATGGAATTTTGGCTTGCAGCAACACTTTCAAAAGTGATCTCTATGTCACCAACATAGAGGTGTGAGCACCCATCAATAGGTACTCCTTCATAGTTCAAGCGCCCATCAGTAAATGCTCTTTGATTAATGTCCAAGGTAGAATGTGTCTCAAAATAATCTTCAATATTTTCACTAGAGTCTTCTTCATGCTCATGTTATGGCTCTTCATATTGTTCAGAGTCACTTGGGAGTGACTTTCGATCCTCTTCATGTAAGGCTTCTTCTATATTTAAGGAAGCTTCACATTTGGTCCTCCTTTCTTCTCCTTTCCTTTCATTGGTACATTGTTTGTGCTCATCCAAGCAAGATGAAGCATCTTCCCCCTTATTTGGCTTAGGATCAATATTTTGGGAGTGTCTTTCTGAAGAAAATTAAAAAATTCTCTTCAAGTAGGAAACACTTGCACCCAATGATGCTTTGGATATTTCACTACTCTTTTCACTCAAAAAATATGATTTGATCTCCAAGGTATTTTTCAAGAATGGAATAAACCTTTCTTCACTGACACCACATCCTCGATATTGGGCCTATTTTCAAAAATCCAATCAGCAAAGTCTTCAAAAGGAATAGCCTTTTGTGTACCTCCCTTATACAGATTAAAATATGCCTCATATTGTTGGGGAAAGGTTTTACATGTTGCTCTCAATCTTTGTAATTAATTCATGGAATTATCCTTTGGTAGTGTGACACACTCATCTTCATCATATTCAAGGTCATAATAATAACCCTCATTCCTTATGAAATTGTAAGAAGTGTTGCGTGATGGCACCTCTTTCTCAAACCATTCACATTCTGCTTCATATTGCTCACAATCATATTCATATTGATCATAAGAATTGTACTCATAGAAATCAGCATAATAGTAATACATGGCTGCAATTTATTCTTCAATGGATGACCCCAATGCACAGGTTCAAGAACCATGCTCTGATACCACTGTAATGTTCACAATTTGAAATTATTCCCAATTTGACCAATTTTCAAAACTTGCACTAGTAAATCCCCAAACTGTCCCAAATGATCCCAAATATTTTAGAATGGTGTATGGAGTGGATTGAGATGTATTTGTACACATTAAATCATCTATTATATTCTTGTACACTTTCTAAATACTTCATCATCTTGCATTTTCAATTAGAGAATGAAATGAAGAATTACTAGGAAAATCGATGTTGAAACCCCCAATGGTAGATGGGTCCAAAAGACTCCTAAGGATTTCTGATTGGAAATGAGAGTGTTTGAAAGGTATTGAGAAATAAAAATGTAGCTAATGGATTCTTTAAAAATCCCAAAATAATTCTGCAACATTCATTTAACTTTAGGAGAAAATAGGGAAATTTACTAGTAAATTCGAGGTTCAAACCCCAAGGGTATAGGTAACTAATGGATTCCCAAATGCAGTACGAACCTCCCAAATTTAAGAACAGAGAAATGTATTATTTCAAGGAATTAAATGGTCACCGAAATGCATCATTAATCAGTTTCTAAAGGTTGTTGCAACTCCCATAAATCAAAGGTTTGTGGAGATGTCTTCACATAGGGGGAAATTATAGGAAACTTCACCACTTACTATGAAATTCAAGATTTCTATTCCAAAGGATTATGTAATGTATATGAAAATTATTCAGTAAATTAATGACTCTTCATACATTATAAAAATCACATATATAAACTGATACAAATCGAAATATAGCAACTTCGAGCTCGCATAACAAGATATAGGGAAAATGGCACCATTTATGCATTGTTTGGTATTTTTACATAGTTTCACTTGGTATTTCAACCTAAGGATATTCTGAGCATCAAATAAAGATAAAATATATTAGATTAAAAATAAATTGTTTATCTTTTACTCTCACAAAGAGATCATCATCTCACCATGTGCGCCCTTCCTCCAAGAGTCAAAATATGATGATAAATGTGAGATAGAGATGGGAACAACTTGGAGAAGAAAGAATCACGAGCTTCCATGTAACTTAAACCTGCAAAAAATAAATCCATTGTATCTCGAAATGAAATTTCTAAATGTCCTCTCTAATTTCCAATTACTATTGGAATCTTTCACCCTCAAAATTGGTACTAAGGCAAGTAGAGTAAACACTCCACTAGCATGGAGAAGCTATAAGTTCTCCAAATTGCAAATATGCAAATGAAAAATAATCAAAAGATGATTTCATTAGGAGGAAGAACAACTATCTTGAAACCTATCAAGAAGTTGCTCATTTTTCATTTTGAGCTTATGAATATCTTCATTATTATTCAAGTATGCTCCATTTAACCATTCATTGAGCTCAACCAAATTGTTTCTATCAAAAAGCAAAGACATGAAATTACCTTCAATGTTGTACATTGCTCTTTGAATGTTATCCATGTCTTCAAGGAAGGATGAATCCTTCAATGAAGAAACTCTCCAACAATAATTTGACACCAATGCTTGAGTGTCATGGAGTATGCTAATGGTCTCTTGGATCTTCTTTTCATTCATCTTTAATGACCCTTCAAGAAAATGAGGCTCTTGCAAATGAACTTCCTCGTCTTCTTCCTTCTTACTTAGACCAACTTCATGAAGATCAAGTGGTGATGGGGAAGTTGATATTGTTTCTTCTTCAATTGCTACAATGCCTTCATTTTCATGCTTAATGGAATTTTGGCTTGCAACAACACTTTCAAAAGTGATCTCTATGTCACCAACATAGAGGTGTGAGCACCCATCAGTAGGTACTCCTTCATAGTTCAAGCATCCATCAGTAGATGCTCTTTGATTCATGTCTAAGGTAGAATGTGTCTCGAAATAATCTTCAATATTTTCAATATAGTCTTCTCCATGCTCATGTTATGGCTCCTCATATTTTTCAAAGTGAGTTGGTAGTGAGTTTTGATCCTCTTCATGTAAGGCTTCTTCTACGTTTAAGGAAGCTTCAGATTTGGTCCTCCTTTATTCTCCTTTCCTTTGATTGGTACTTTGTTTGTGCTCCTCCAAGCAAGATGAATCATCATTCCTCTTAGTTGTCTTAGGATCAATATTTTGGGAGCGTCTTTCTGAATAAAATAAAAAAATTCTCTTCAAGTAGGAAAGACTTGCACCCAATGACTCTTTGGATATTTAATTGCTCTTTTCACTCAAACATATATGATTTTCTTTCCAAGGTATTTTGCAAGAATGTAATAAACCTTTCTTCACTAACTCCACATGTTCAAAATTGGTCCTATTTTCAGACACCCAATCAGCAAAGTCTTCAAAAGGAATGGCCTTTTGTGTACCTCCCTTATATAGATTAAGATATGCCTGATATTGTTGGGGCAGGGTTTTACATGTTGCTCTCAATATTTGTAATTCATTCTTGGAATTATCCTTTGGTAGTGTCACACTAATCTTCATCATATTCAAGGTCATAATAATAACCCTCATTCCTTATGAAATTGTAAGAAGTGTTGCGTGAACGCACCTCTTCCTCAAACCATTCACATTCTACTTCATATTGCTCATAAGAATTGTACTCATAGCAATCATGATAATAGTAATAAATGGATGCAATTTATTCTTCAATGGATGACCCTAATGCATAGGTTCAAAGACCATGCTCTAATACCACTGCAATGTCCACAATTTGAAGTTATTCCCAATTTGACCAATTTTCGAAACTTGCACTAGTAAATCCCCAAACTGTCCCAAATGATCCCAAATATTTTAGAATGGTTTATTGAGTGGATTGAGATGTATTGGAAACATTAAAGCATCTATTATACCCTTGGACATTTTCTAAATACTTCATCATCTTGCATTTGCAATTAGAGAATGAAACGAAGAATTACTAGGAAAATTGATGTTGAAACCCCCAATGGTAGATGGGTCCAAAAGACTCCTAAGGATTTCTAATTGGAAATAAGAGTGTTTGAAATGTATTGAGAGATAAAAATGAATCTGATGGATTCTTTAAAACTCCCAAACTAATTTTGCAACATTCATTTAACTTTGGGAGAAAATAGGGAAATTTACTAGTAAATTCGAGGTTCAAACCCCCAAGGGTATAGGTCACTAATGGATTCTCAAATGCAGTACGAACCTCCCAAATTTCTGAACAGAGACATGTATTATTTAAAGGACTTCAATGGTCACCCAAATGCATCATTAATCAGTTTCTAAAGGCTACTTCAACTCCCATAAATTAGAGGTTTGTGGACATGTCTTCACATAGGGGTAAATGATAGGAAACTTCACCACTTGCTATGAAATTCAAGATTTCTGTTCCAAAGGATTATGTAATGTATATGAAACTTATTCAGTAAATTAATGAATTTCCATACATTATAAAAATCATATATATTAACTTATACAAATCGAAATATAGCAACTTCGAGCTCTCATAACAAGATATAGGGAAAATGGCACCATTTATTCATTGTTTGGTATTTTTACATAGTTTCACTTGGTATTTCGACCTAAGGATATTCTGAGCATCAAATACAGATAAAATATATCATATTAAAAATAAATTTTGTATATTTTACTCTCACAAAGAGATCATCATCTCACCATGTGCGCCCTTCCTCCAAGAGCCAAAATATGCAGAGAAATGTGAGATAGAGATGGGAACAAGTTGGAGAAGAAAGAATCATGAGCTTCCCTATAGATTAAACCTGCAACAAATAAATTCGTTGTATCTCCAAATGAAATTTTTGAATGGCCTCTCTAATTTCCAATTAGGATGGGAATCTTTCACCCTCGAAATTGGTACTAAGGGAAGTAGAGTAAACACTCCACTAGCATGGACAAGCTAGAAGCTCTCCAAATTGTAAATATGCAAATGAAAAATGATCAAAAGATGCTTTCATTGTTTTTCCTTGTCTTGTATAAACTTCCAAATTCCTCCTTACCTTGAATTCCACCCAAGAGACTCATGCCAACTCAAGTTGGGAAGAGATTCCAATGTGTGCCAATTGTCCAACAATTCCTAGTCTCCATCTTCCTTCAATTCAAAGGGGAAGCTTCTTGGCTTCAATAAATCCCTTGTGCGCCCTATTGGAGGCTATTTTGATCGACTGACTCAGATAGAATGATGAGAGAGATATACTTGACTAATTGAGAGAAAATGATGAATGAAATATATGCTCGACTGACTGAGATATTATGATGGATGATGAAATATTTCATAATGCAATGCTACTAATGTGTGCTTTGAGTGTGTGTGTGCAGTGGCAAGTAAGACGATTTACCAATTCACCCACAATGGAGATATAGGGGTCGTAAGAATGGAAAGAACACATAGGGGTACGACGACAGACTATCAACCCTGAATTAGCACTCCACCCACGGGTTGTCAGCTTGCGAGCTGGCCCAGGGAAGCATGTGTCATACGGGCGAGGCCATATCGACTTGGTCGCGTATGAGAGTTGAGGGGCACGCGATAAGGAGAACCTTATCCCTTAGCAGCCCTTAGTATCCAAGTAGGGTAGTCGAGAGAGCACAGTAAAGACTCTCCGATCACTACACAGTTCTCCTCACAAAAAGAAAGAAAAGGAATTGTTGGAAGGACCTGCCGAAGGGGTACCTAGAAAGGAACATGAAGAGATTATTAATAAATTATATAAAGTTTAAAAAAATATAATATTTAAAGAAAATGAGAAAACTTGAAATAGATTAGAAGTTTTAGCAAAATAAATATTTTAAAGCATTTCTTTATTATTATTCTTTGAAAAAGGAAAAGTTGATCTAGGTTGAAAATTCTAATAGAAGAGGTAATTTATTTTTCATTATAGATATTTTGAAAAAGGGAAAATAATTAAAAGTAGATTAAAGAATTTAATAAAAGAATATTTCTTATTTCTTTTATTTTAGAAAAGAGAAAAACTTAGAAGACATTGTGTCCATCTACTAAAAAACATGTGAACAAAAAGATTGATGAATAAACTTATTAGTAAGCAAAATACAACTAGGACTCTAATAGAAACCACTCCACCTACATCTCACTGACTTAGGGATTAGAGAAATTAACTAAGGAGACAACAAGGAGACATTGTAGGGATTTAGGTGCACACTTAAAGATAAAGTGACACTTGTTTTATGAGAATAAATAATTGAGAATTATTAAATTAAATAATAATATTGCATGAAGAGACACTTGGCAGGGATATTTTGGTTATAAAAGAAAGGGAGGAGAAAGAGAATGGACACTCTTGCTCCCTAGTGTTGGATGGGCATCGTAATTGAGAAATTATCTTGCGATTCTTGTGAGTTAGGTTGAGCTTTCTGGGGATTGAGGGATCCCCGCGGAAAGCTTGCATTGTGTGTTCTTACGACCCCAAAATGATCAAGGGTTCGAGGGAAAGAAGAGTACCCACGATATGGTAGGGAGGTCAAACGAGAGGTCTTCGGTAAATCGGGAGATTGGATGTCTGGATTGAAGCGGTAAGGGATGTCAGCTACAACCACCTACAACCATCAGAAATTAGGTATATTTTTCCATTTTGTGTACAAGTTGAGTTTTAGCATTTTGATTTTCAAGATTAAAATTTTTCATATGATGTTAGTATTGCTTGGAAAGTCTTTTTTTGGGGGGACCTGAATTGGGGGTCCCTATAGGGACCACCCTAAGTAGATAATTTTATATCTACTATAACATATTTTTTGGAATAATATAACCCATTGGGACCAGTATGAGTAATCATATTTGAAACAGTGGTCCATGTTTCGTCAAGATTTGATAGATCCTCAAACATAAATACATGAGATAAGAGATGTGAAATAAATAATAAGAAATATTTTTCTCTATGTTACATATATGTGTTTGAAGGTGCCTATGAATGCTTAATTAGTGTCTTTGCACACCACCTATTCATGCTCAAACAATATTGTTCTATTGTATCTTCAACATGCCTTCTATTTTTCAACATTTGGGCGAATCAACTAAGAGAAATGGGATGGAGCTGATTCCCCATGGCATCGAAAAGGGGAGTGAAGATATAAGGAATCAACCACTAGAATTCAAATAGGAGGCGAGACTTGAGAAACCATCTAAGGAAGCATATAAATAACATTAGCATAGAGGTTAGAAGCAATTCATACAACAAAGTGATAAATTCATACCACAACGATTCTTTTATATCTTTAGTCAAAACAACAAATTTGGAGTGAATATTTGTCCATTAAGTGTAGAATTATTTGACATAATATTTGAAGAGTATAAGGAGAGGTTAGTTTAGTTAATATATGGATATTGCAATGTACTCACCAAGTTATCAATAGTAGTTAAAATATGTTTGAGAGGGTACCATTTGGTCCTAATTGATAACATACACTTATAATCATCATGACCTATACCTTCAACCATCTGTCAAAAATAGTTTTCCACCACTTCCATGGGTGATAATGTCACTAAGAAACTATGCATGCCCACACCTCCATCTAGTAGTAGTTATTTTGTTAGTAACTTACTATCACATTCTGTGAGCATTCATTCACTTAAGGAATTTAACACCATCTGAAGTTCATAACTGTGCTGCAACTTGTGAAATACATACTCCATTTTCATTGTATCCATAATGAATTTTACAATTGATGAACTTTCATTACATTCATGTAAAGAAAATAACAAGACGTCAGATAATGTATGGTAATGAACTACTCTATTAAGTGCTTGATGACCATGTTGATGAAGTGAGATTTTTTTTTTTATCATTGATCAATTCCAAGGGACAACCAAACATCATGATGAACTTGGTAATCAAAACCAATGAAATTATTCGAGCATCACATTTGGGTGTAACAACATTCTCTAGACATTTGGTGGAATTGTCAATGGAAACCAAGATAAAGCTATTTTAAGAAAAGCTAACTAAAACAAGTCACAAGAAATCAATTTCCATCTCTAAAAGGGAGAAAACATGAAATGGAATGTAATCATCATTATGTGGGATCCCACATGCTAACATAAATCAAAATTTTGAACATACTTGATTGTGCAAAATGAAACCATTTATAAACTACCATAATCCTACTCGTAGCATTTTATTCCTTGTCTATCATGAAACAGTTACAACCATTTATTTCTTGATATACACAAAGGACATTCATAACCTAATCCAAAAAAAATACTTTCCTATAAATATCATTATTCACAGCATACTTGTATAAAACACCTATAATGATATTAAATGGAAATATATGTTGTGCAATCTTCCAATGTTGTTTTATGGTATATAATTCTAGGAATATTCCCTTGGGAAGGAACCAATATAAATATTGTACAATTGTTTCCCATTGTGAGTATAGATTCTAAATAATTGATCATTCATAAATTCATCATGAACATATCCTACATCCCTATAACTGATCCAAGAAAGGCGATCACATGCGGAATGTAGATTTCTTGGTTTTACAAAAGTAGTGAACTCATATACCTATAACAATAAATCTAGAAGCTCAAATGTAATTGGGGAATTTTTTTGAGAATGTATATCAAGACCTAATTATCAACATAAATGTCACAACTTTTGCACCGAAATAAAATAGAAACATTTACGTATAACATAAACCATGGAATTAGCTTCACTTTGCGATGGTGTAATTATTCTCGACAACATTCAACTTCTTGATCACAAACTATATATGATGGTCTAGAATATCATCATATGGTTTCTGTAATGCTATTAATCATGATGTTGGAAGCATCTATGCCAAGATGGAAGATTTTATCCCACCGTCTCTAGACCAAGGTTGGTGCTTCCACAATCTTCTCATTGAGAGTATTATATGATTATTTATAGAGGATTATCCATTCAAATTGGATATATTTGGTTAGGAGGTGATATGAAAATATAAAAAGAAGACTTGACAATAGCCATCGTGACCGAGGAGTGTGCACACTCATGCTACATTAATCATGGGAGGTAAATCGATGATGGTTTTGACTTTCTTGAAAAGGGGAAGGATAACATTAAATTATTATGATTCATTAGTAAACCAAATTGATAGCATGATTGTATTAGTGATTTGAGTTGTTAAACATGGTATCATAGGAGTCTGTGTAGAATAAAGTAATCAAGATAGATCACAAAGCAACATGTAGATAAAATCCTTGAAATTGCTTAGGATGGTGCAACTAAAAGAAACATGTGCATTTATAATTAAAGTGGCCAAATTATGTAGTAGTAGGATCCCATCATATTACAAAGGAAATATTTGGATTATGTTTCTTTCTAATATTGATTTGATGGTAACCACTAAAGTTATATTTGGAAGAGTGGAATCTTGCATGAGCATTGTTGAAGAGGTTTAGCATCAAGCTCAATGTTGGTGTCTAGGACGTTGAAATATTTAAGAATATCTTTCAAATACTAATAAATCTATGTGAATACATCACTATATTCAATGAAATTGATATATTCAAAGGTATATCAACTTTACTCAAAGAACATGCACTAATTGTTAAATTGGTCTCATAACTTCACATGATTTTGGGTGCACTATTGAAAGTGTTCAAAACTCATTATTTATATGCATCTTTTCATGAATCACCATAACACTCAACAAAGGAATAAATAAGTGAAACAATATTATCCAATGAATTGTAAATTTGATCATAAACCATTTTGTTCACTAAAATGTGTTTTTTCCAATTTGTCATAATTCTAAAATGTTATAAATAGGTTTCTTAATAGTTCATGGGTGTGTGCTTCTTGTGTACTTCTTTGGTAATTGGGGTGGACACTAAATATTCCCATATCTATGAGTATTTATGTTAATCACTACCTAGACATTTGTTTATGGGAGACCAATTGTTTGTAATTCAACAGTGTACATGCATTCTAGGATTGTAAATTTCACAATTGCTCATAATTGTAGAAGATTTTTCTAGAAATAAAATGTGCATAGTTTTGAAACTTTCCCAGAATTTCAAGTAGGCACTAAACACTACAACATCATCAGGGGATTATTCATAAGCTTAGAATAATGGAGAAGAACAAGCATTTAAGGATTTTAAATTGGTGAACAATTTTTGTAAACCAAGATAATGCGTAGATGAAGTTGGAAGGCTTCTTCAGTTCGGTTTGCATCCAGATACAAACCTTTATGTAATATTTTTGTACACTTTGGTGTTGAAATATTGTAACTTCGACGAATATTCTATTGTATTTTATTATTGTAATTTATTCAGAGATGTTTTATTCCTCCGCCGGTATGTTATTATTGTATTTGGTCATCATAGAGCCATGAGGTAAGTCCTCTCATGTAAGTCGGGGCAATAGATCCCCTAGAGTAAAATGTAATGGGGTTTTAAGTCCCCTAGAGGAGTCAGACCAGTTAGCATTAGTTGAGTGGTATATTTAGTTGAGGCTGACATGTCAAGTTGTAAAATTAAAGTAGAAGTGAATGTATAAATAGAGAGCTAGGCTCTCTCATTTATTCATGCATTCACACACACACTCACTTGTGGATTGCACATTAGGAAAGAGAGAGATATATCTGTGAAGGAGAAGGAGATCTTGTTTGGGGATTTTATATTTGTACTTTTTGGTCATCTATATTGAGAAATTTTTGTTGGGTTTTTTACACCATGAGGGTTTCCCAGGATAAATTTGTGTCTCTTGTGTTTATGTTGTGCTTGTTATTCTTTCAGTGGTCTTGTATATGCAATTGTTGTGAAATTGATTTGAATATTAATGTTATCTATCTTATCATAATGAATCTTAACATGGTATCAAAGCTATCTTGAAATAAGGCAATGCATGGAATTTACGACACTTGTTTCACTTGCGACAATTTGAAAGCTAAGGCTTTGTATAGAAAAAACTAGTCATCTTGGAATTTTCGCTATATATCACTTTTGGAGAAGGTACGGGATCTGAAACTTTGAGAGGCCGAAGATTCCATTTTCATGTACCGTGTCCGAGTTTCAGCCTCATATTCATTGTACTTTGTGAGATGTAATGCATACAAGTTAGGGTTTCTGCCTCTTCTAGAATGCATCCCTAAACATGTGACCTAGGGAAAAAGGTCATATCTTGAGATATGAAGCTCAAAATGGAATTATGTAAAAATTCAAAGTTAGGGAACATAATGTAGTTTCACGGGTACGAGTATCAGAGGCCTAATTTTAAACAGTGACATGTGGCACGCGGTACAAGTTCGCTATGCTATTTCATCCCATAAACATGTCATTTTGGGAAACTTAGCATATCTTTCTCAGGGAGAATACAATAAAGCTCAAATCTATGGGGTTGGAAATATGACAATTCAGGATATCACAGGATGAAGTTTCAGACCCTGAGGATCCTAAATTTCATAGATACAAAATAAACAATAAGGCACATCTTAAATAGCTCAACAGAGGAAATCAAAGAAGAGGAGGAAGAAGCTCTCACTTACGGTTTTCAGTTTCTTAGGTATGAAAGGACCTGATACAATGTTGGAGACACTTGATGCAACATTGGAAACTTTGAAAATGGATTTGGAATCCCTTCATCATATATATTAATCTTCCATCAAATGGTGTGGGAGGAAGGAGATTGAAAGTTAGGGTTTTTCACGTTCTACAAGTAAGAAGAAACCCTAGCAAAGTTGGGAGACTCATAGGGCAGCAATGAAGGAGGTTTAAATGGAATTGGTATTCTATCATTATATCACCATAAATATGTATAAAGTGTTTACAAGTGATCTACCTTGGAATATTAGGGTTTTACCCTTATAGAGAAGACTACAAGGAATCTCGACACATATGACTTGAGGAGATGCAAGTATGTTTTGAAATCTGTTTTATTTATTTGATGATTAAGTTCATGATATGTTTGTCTTCATATTATTGAGGTTAGTACAATCATGATTAATTTTATATTTTTCTAATCACCTTATTAAAAGTATGAATGCATGTGAATGATAGAAGACATTCATTGATTAGGTTTATGATACTTATGATTGTACTAATACACTTGTGGTGTTGTATGAGGATGATGTTGTCTGCTAACATGAAAGGTACATGAAGAAAGACAAATCAAGTTCTAGATTAAGAATATATGACCATGATGACATGAAGACAAAGACTCGTCCATAGTCTTTGATCACATAGAATATCTACTTACGAGGATGACACAATGATGAAACTAGTGCACATTTAAGGGTGCATAGTGCTAATCCAAGATGGATAGAAGTTCAAAGACATATAATCATGATGCTATCATAAAGGGAAAACAAAGATCAAGAGGTAGGAAACCACACAAACGTAAAAGATAACTATTTGAGTTGTATTTGAATCTCTGAATAGTTAATGATATTGCTCGTAATAGTTGTAAGCATATTTGTATTCCTAAATTAGGAAATGTATCATGCAAGCATTCATATAGCATTGAACAATATACTACTAATATGCATATGATGGGTAAGTTGGACAAACATTCCATTGTTGCTTGTCTAGAATGAAACCTCTTTGCTAACATGCTTGTAGCTATGCACTCTCTTGATAGTATGTTCTGGTAGAGATGAAAGGCATTTGGATAGGCACTGTATGCATACAGGATATGGAAAAGTGTTGTGCCAAAGTATTGGTCAATATAGTTGCATAACTATGTGAATCATATCAGTATGCATAATAGGTTATCATTAAAATGTCAACATGATTTTATGATTATGAAGTGTTACTAATCATGTAATTGAATTTGATTTGTAGGAAATATCATGTTCTATGATCTACAAAAGAAGGATGATGAACACTTGTTCTGAAGAACAAGTGATGAATGTTCAACAAGAAGACTTACAAATCAAACATACTAGAGAATTACAAAACAAGGCTCGTGGCTAAAGGATTCTCTTAGAAAGGGGGAGAGGATCATGATTATATGTTTGCTGCAGTGGATAGACACACTTCCATAAATAGATTACACCCATGGATGACAAGACCATTCTCTTGAATGGTGTAATTGAAGAATGTAGTGCCCCTAGACTATTGTAGACATTGAGGGCACCTGTTGAGTGACCCGACGGATTTAAACATTAATAAAACAATCCTTTGTTTTTTTTTAATTTTAAGTATGTTTATGACTGAGATTGATTGTAAATCCATAAAATAATGATATGTGTATCTGGATAGTCGATGTAAATGAATGGTTACATGTGTTTAACGATTAACTATGATTGTGGAAAATGTACATATGAATGATGCTTAACGAATCATTGTACGATTTATTATGTGATGAGAAGGAAGAAAGTAATCATTGATGAAATGCATGTTTCATTAGATGAAAGAGTAATATTTGTGTAAATTATAAATGCTTAACGAAGTAGTACATTTATGAATCAAATTGTGATTATTGAGGACAGTACTACTAATATATGTTTGTGAGAAATGTGTATAGTGATAGGTGAAACGGTTCACCGATGGACACACAAAGGAATATAAAGGGTCGTAGAGTATGGATAAATCACATAGGGAGAGCGACGACAATGTCGACTTCCGACGAAATACCATGCATGAGCAGATAAGCACTGATCTGCTTGATCAAGAGGAAAGCGTGAGGGTGTACAAGGTGGAACATGACGGTGTTGGTCACGTACGAGTTGGGTGGCGCGTATTGAGAGCGGACTCACTCCTCAGCGCCATTAGTCCCTAATAGCGTTTAGACGGAGGATAGAAGGTAATGGGTCCTGAAATCCCTACATGAAGTTCCCGCAAGCCAAAATGAAAGGATGGCGACAGAAGGGCCCAACAGTGCGGTACCCTGCCAAGAATGGAAAGAGTGGACTCAAGGACCCGACGATGTGGTACCTTGCCTAGAAATGGAAACGAGAAATGACTAGACCCGATGGAGTGGTGCCATGTCGGGGAAATGAATTTAAGGAATGGGGAGGCCCAACGGAGAGACATCGGGATCTTAGTAAAAATGATTGTTAACTTAATGGCATAAAAATGTATATATTGCACCTAGAACATTTACTTAGAAAAATGCATTTTAGTACTTTTAATCTTTAGAAAATAATACTTGAGACATTTGCACATAAAAGAATATTTTTTGGCATTTAAAATATTAGAAATTGTTATTTATGCATTTGCACATAAAAGAATATTTTTGAGTATCTAAAAATTATATAAATCTTTATTTAGGAGCAAAATAGAATCCTAAGCATAGACATCTAGTCAACTCCACCTACACCACAAATCTAGGAGTTAAGTGAAATATCTTGGGGAAAAACATGAGCAAACTTAGGAATGTTAGTGCATCTCCTAGAAAAACTGACACATAAATGGGTGAGTTGTTTTTAATTAGAAATTTAATAAATTAAATATTATTGCATGGAGCAACATGTGTCGCAAAGGATTTTACTACTTAAGGAAGGCCTTGGGAAGGGAGAAGGGACCCAGTTTTTGGATGGATATCGTAATTCTTGCGATAGATGCAACTTGCTACTATTGGGGTTTGGCTAGAAATTCTTGTTTGGGGAAACCCATTGAGGAATTTCTTGAAAGGTGTGTGTGAGATTTACAACCCAAAGCTCGAGGGAGGCCATGCAACTGAAAGAATTATCCTATGGTTGGGTGGCGAAGCTAATGGTTGCTTCGCCAATGGTTAAACAAGCTTTGCTAGAGGGATCCTACGGAAGACACAGACGATAATGGACCAGCTGGATCAGGTTGACAGGTTATGGTTTCGTTTATTTTTTATTAAGTTATTTACTTAATTTATTTTATTTTTCCATTAATTATGATAGCTAATCTGTTTGTATGAAGTTGTTAAAGTTTCAAGTTTAGTTTAGGAGGACCCTAAAGGAGGGGTTCTACATTTGGTATCAGAGCAAGGTTGAACCTAGTTCGGACCTAGACTTTTTGCGTTAAACATTTGATGATGTTTATAAACTAATAAATTGTATTACTCTTGTGGACTTCGTCATGGATCAAATAAATCACAGGGGTAGATCCAGAAGGGGACAAGGACAAGCTGCACACCCGTCAACCCCAACAACCCCTGTGGATATGCCTCCTAGAGCTGAGGAAACCATTAACTTGCTTGCGGGCGAGGTTACGATGATCATGAGGAACTATCACAGAATGACTAAAGCGTTGATGACACGACTCGACCACGAGAACGTCGGTTCTCAGGTTATTGCTGTGTCATAGAAACCACCTCCAGTTAACATACACCGAGAGTTGGAAAAGGTGAAATTTCTTGAATTTTGGGGTTCCACTGAGGGAACCACAGCGGAGGCATGGCTGGAAAACATGGCCATGTGCTTTTCATTGAGGGACTACACGTCCAACATGAAGGTATGGATGGTGATACTGGAACTTAAGGGGGAATCCCTCCTTTGGTGGAAGACCTTGCGACCTCAGCTAGGTCTAGAACTTGAAGAAATATCTTGGGAATTGTTCGATGAACATTTATGTCAACACGACTTATCTGACTAGTTCATCGAGCGATAGTTGAACAATTTCCATGCACTTAAGCAAGGACTATGGATAGTACAAGAGTACGAGATCCATTTTATGAAGTTACTGATATATGCACCTCATGTTTCCACATAGAAACTTAAGGTCAATAAGTTTGGCTATGTGTGAAACCCTGTTATCCGGGACAAGGTCCGCATTTTGATGCCTTCAACTTTACACGATGTAGTCCAGAAAGCTCTCATTGCTAAGGAAGAGCTTCCCGACAAGGTATTACAGAGTAAGAACGCTACTAGTACTAACTGAGGAAGTCAATATCCTCATGCGCCCAAACATCTTTATGGAGATAAGAGTTTTGGAAATGGAACTTTTAACGGAAGACCTATAACACCTTACCCACCACCACAACGGAATGATCATGCAAAACCTTTTGGAAAACCAACACAGTTGGGACCAAGGAGAAACAATGCACCTATCGGAAACAATGTTGGAGGACCTAAAGCTGGCTACTGGAACTGTGTAGGACCACACTTTGAAACAGAATGCCCTCGGTAGGACCAGGGAAACCGAAGAGTTCTATAGGTTTGGAAAGGGAGCCAAGTTGTCACCTAGGTTTGTAGGACCCTTTAGGATTTTTGAATGGATAGGACCAGTTTCCTATCATCTTGACATGCCGTCATCATTCAGTAGAATTCATAATGTATTTCATGTTTCTGTATTACGTCACTATGTACCCAATACTTCACATGCCATTGATTTCAGCAATGTGTAGATAACTGATGATGGAGCCATGATGGCCGAACTGATCTGGATTCTTGACCAGCAAACATGGCAACTTAGGCACTGTGTGATTGATCAAGTCAAAGTGCAGTGGGACAGTTACAGTCCTAGCTCTGTGACTTGGGGGCACGCAACTCAAATGCGTCATAACTTTCCATTTTTATTCTGAACTTCGGGGCGAAGTTCTAAATAAGTAGGGATGTATGTAGTGCCCCTAGACTGCTGTAGACATTAAGGGCACCTGTTGAGTGACTCGACGGATTTAAACATTAATAAAATAATCCTTTTTTTTAATTTTAAGTATGTTTATGACTGAGATTGATTGTAAATACATACAATAATGATATGTGTATCTGGATAGTTGATGTAAATGAATGCTTACATGTGTTTAGGATTAACTATGATTATGGAAAATGTACATATGAATGATGCTTAATGACTAGCTGTACGATTTATTATGTGATGAGAATGAAGAAAGTAATCATTGACGAAATGCATGTTTGATTAGATGAATGAGTAATGTTTGAGTAAATTATAAATGCTTAATGAAATAATAGATTTATGAATCAAATTATGATTATTGAGGACAATACTACTAATATATTTTTGTGAGAAATTTGTGTAGCGACGAGTGAAAGGGTTCATCGACGGACACACAAAGGAATATGAAGGGTCATAGAGTACAGATAAATCACACACAGGGAGAGCGATGATGATGTCGACTTTCGACGGAATACCACGCATGAGCAGATAAGCACTGGTCCGCTTGCTCAAGAGGAAAGTGTGAGGGTGTACGAGGTGGGCCACGATGGAGCTGGTCACGTACGAGTTGGGGTGCGCACAGTGAGAATAGACTCAATCCTCAGTGCCATTAGTCCCTAATAGCATGTAGATGGAGGATGGAAGGTAATGGATCCTAAAATCCCTACATGAAGTTCCCGCAAGTCAAAATGAAAGGATGGCGGCAGAAGGGCCCGACGATGTGGCACCCTATCGAGAACAGAAAGAGTGGACGTAAGGACCCGACAATGTGGTACCTTGGTGAGAAATGGAAACGACAGATGACTGGACCTGATGGAGTGGTGTCATGTTGGGGAAATGAAGTTAAGGAACGGGGAGGTCCAACAGTGCAACACTGGGATCCTAGTAAAAATGATTGTTAACTTAATGACATAAAAATGTATATATTGCACCTAGAGCATTTACTTAGAAAAATGCATTTTAGTACTTTTAAACTTTAGAAATTAATACTTGAGACATTTGCACATAAAAGAATATTTTTTGGCATTTAAAATATTAGAAATTGTTATTTATGCATTTGCACATAAAAGAATATTTTTGAGTATTTAAAAATTATATAAATCTTTATTTAGGAGCAAAATGGAATTCTAAGCATGGACATGTAGTCAACTCCACCTACACCACAAATCTAGGAGTTAAGTGAAATATCTTGGGGACAAACATGAGCAAACTTAGGAATGTGGGTGCATCTCCTACAAAAACTGACACATGGATGGGTGAGTTGTTTTTAATTAGAAATTTAATAAATTAAATATTATTGCATGGAGCTACATGTGTCGCAAAGGATTTTCCTATTTAAGGAAGGCCTTGGGAAGGGAGAAGGGACCTAGTTTTTGGATGGATATCGTAATTCTTGCGATAGATGTGAGTTGCTACTATTGGGGTTTGGCTAGAAATTCTTGTGGGGGGGAACCCATTGAGGAGTTTCTTAAAAGGTGTGTGTGAGCTTTACGACCTAAAGCTCGGGGGAGGCCATGTGACTGAAAGCATGAGCCTATGGTTGGGTGGTGAAGCCAACGGTTGCTTCGCCAATGCTTAAATGAGCTTTGCTGGAGGGATCCTATGGAAGACGCAGACGACAATGGACCAACTGGATCGGGTTGATAAGTTATGGTTTTGTTTATTTTTTATTAAGTTATTTACTTAATTTATTTGATTTTTCCAGTAATTATGATAGCTAATATGTTTGTATGAAGTTGTTAAAGTTTCAGGTTCAGTTCAGGAGGACCCTAAATGATGGGTTCTACAAAGAAGAAGTGCATATCAAGCAAACTCCCAAGATTTGAAAGAAAATCACATGATTGAAGAAGGCTTTCTACGGGTTCAACAGGTACCCAAGATCGATAGTCATTTGATGAGCTTGATGATCACCATGGGTGATGCATATTTCAACCTTTGCTATAAGGTTGAATATGGTTTCTATATATAGATGACATGCTGGATGCAAGAAGGAATTCACCATAGTTCGAGTGATCTAGAATCTCATATCAATAGACCCATCTGATGGGAGATGACACGGATAGATATGCAGAAGATCACTCAATGCAGAATGTGCATGATGTTTAGTCACAGAGGGAGGAAAATACTCATATGTAGAAGACTCCACTTTAAAGGGAGTAGATATCAGAGTTAAAGAATCTTGGCATGATTCTTGTGATTAAATATGTGTCTGAGATTAGATGATATTTTTCCTTAGCCAAGGAAAATGTGAAGTAGAGATCTCAGATGATGGCCAGTGGTTTCTATAGTTTACAGAGAGATGATTGGTCCGTTGATATATTTGACGAATACCAGGCCAGATATATGATTTACTGTGAACACCCTGAGTTAGTATCTAGTTGAGCCTAGACATGTTCACCTGGCAGCTGCAAAGCATGTGATGAGGTACCTGAAAGGTACGATAGAATTTGGTCTATACTATGTTGGAGAATCATGACTACACATTTGCAGATTGGGATGGAAGTGTCTCACATAGGAAGAGCAACTCAAGTGGATGTTCTTATCTAGGATCCGCCATAATCTCATGGTTTAGCAGGAAGTAGTCCAGTGTTGCTCTTAGCATAGCTGAAGCAGAGTATATAGCAGCTTGTTCTGCTAGTTGTGAGGCCATATGGATTCGGAATTTGATGTCAGGACTATTTGACCTGGAGTTGGATACCACAGTGATTCTATGTGACAACCAGAGTTGTATAAAGATGACGGAGAACCCAGTGTTCCATGATAAGTCAAAGCACATAGAAATCTGGTATTTTTATATATGATATATGGTACATAAGGGAGCTATAAAGCTCCAGTATGTGTGCACTGATGAGAAAGTTGTTGATGTGTTGACTAAGCCTCTCTCTCGAGTGAAGTTTGAGTACTTCCGTGACAAGCTTGGTGTGGTTTCGAAAGGACCTTCCTCTAAAGGGGGAGCCTTGTTGATGTTGATGATGATGTTGCAATGGGATTATATCATCCCTGGACACATGTCCTAAAAGGATTCATAGACTTTTGTCTCCAAGAATGTGATGATGACGATGTTGCAGTGGGATTGTATCATCCCTAGAAACATGGCCTAAAAGGATCCGTAGACTCTTTTCTCTAAGAATGTGATGATGATGATATTGTAGTGGGATTGTATCATCCCTGGACACATGGCCTAAAAGGATCCGTAGACTCTTGTCTCCGAGAATGTGATGATGTTGATGTTGCAGTCGGATTGTATCATCCCTCGACACATGGCCTAAAAGGATCCGTATACTCTTGTCTCTGAGAATGTGATGATGATGATGTTGCAGTGGGATTGCATCATCTCTGGACACATGGCCTAAAATGATTCATATACTCTTGTCTCTGAGAATGTGATAATGATGATGTTGCAGTGGGATTGTATCATCCCTGGACACATGGCCTAAAGGAATTTGTAGACTCTTGTCTCCGAGAAAGTGGTGGAAAATCCTAGATTTGATCTAGGTCACATCGAGTATGAAAAAGGACTAGCACTGTGGTGGAAAATCCTAGATTTGATCTAGGTCACATCTAGTATGAAAAAGGACTGGCAGTGTGGTGGTAAACCCTAGATTTGATCTAGGTCACATTCAGTATGAAAAAGAACTAGCACTATGGTGGTAAACCCTAGATTTGATCTAGGTCACATCGAGTATGAAAAAGGATTGATAGTGTGGTGGTAAACCCTAGATTTGATCTAGGTCACATCCAGTATGAAAAAGGACTGGCACTGTGGTGGTAAACCCTAGATTTGATCTAGGTCACATCCAGTATGAAAAAGGACTCACACTATGGTGGTAAACCCTAGATTTAATCTAGGTCACATCTAGTATGAAAAAGGACTCGCATTATGGTGGTAAACCCTATATTTGATCTAGGTCACATCCAGTATGAAAAAGGACTAGCACTGTGGTGGTAAACCCTAGATTTGATCTGGGTCACATCCAGTATGAAAAAGGACTCACATTGTTCTGGAAAACCCTAGATTTGATCAAGGTCACATCCAGTATGAAAAAGGACTGGCACTGTGGTGGAAAACCCTACATTTGATCTAGGTCACATCGAGTATGAAAAAGGACTCGCACTATGGTTGGATTGCATCATCCTTGGACTTATGTCCTAAAGTGAGAGGGATTGATCATCCCGTAATTGGATCATGTGTGTTGTAGGTTATATTGATGTTGTTGATCGAAATATCAAGATGATGTGCTTGCTGATCGAGATATCAAGTGTTGTTGTAGATGATCGAGCAATCGAGTGCTGCAGAAGATGGAGACCAAAGATGAATACTTAGTGATGTAGAAGATGATGCTCGAGTACTGAAGATGTTGAAGATATTGAAGATGTTCCAGTAACTGTTCAATTTGATGATGTTGTTGAAGAAAACGTCCAATGATTTATAGATGTATCACCTTGGTGATGTTGATGATGGTCACTCTCCTTGCTCCTTCAGTTGATGTTACTGTTGTGAGTAGAATACCCTTCTCGTTAAGGGGGAGTTTTGAAATATTGTAACTTCGAAAAATATTCTATTGTATTTTATTATTGTAATTTATTTAGAGATGTTTTATTCCTCCATTGGGATGTTATTATTGTATTTGGTCATCATAGAGTCGTGAGGTAAATCCTCCCATATAAGTCGGGGCAATAGATCCCCTAGAGTAAAATGTAATGGGGTTTATAAGTCCCCTAGAGGAGTCGGCCCAGACAACATTAGTTGAGTGGTAAATTTAGTTGAGGTTGACATGTCAAGTTGTAAAATTAAAGTAGAAGTGAATGTATAAATAGAGGTCTAGGCTCTCTCATTTATTCATTCATTCACACACACACTCACATGTGGATTGTGCATTAGGAGAGAGAGAGAGATATCTGTGAAGGAGAAGGAGCTCTTGTTTGGGGATTTCATCATTGTACTTTTTGGTCATCTATATTGAGGAAGTTTTGCTGGGTTTTCTACCCCATGAGGGTTTCCCAAGATAAATGCATGTCTCTTGTGTTTATGCTGTGCTTGTTATTCTTTTAGTGATCTTGTATATGCTATTGTTGTGAAATTGATTTGAATACTGATGTTATCTATCTTAGCATATTGAATCTTAACATTTGGTTCTCAAGAATATCAAGTATATGTATTTTTTTGGGGGGGAAACAAGAGTTTAAATAGGTGTTAAATGGAGGTAGTCGTTATACCTAAAAATTAAATGGTTAGTTTAATATTATAAATCAATTAATGAATTATTATTATTCTTTGGTGTATATATATATATATATATATATATATATATATATATATTCCAAAGAGATAAAATTACCAAAAATGTACAAAATACTTTAGTAGATAAGGGACAAAAGTGATCTCAAGAACCTTGATAATTATTTTCCTTTGCTTCCCCTTTTCACCAACTATTTTGAATATGGAGTTTCCCTTCAAAATCTTGCATATCATTTTTCCCACATCTAGCATCCACTATGGATTGCGGAGTGTTGTTTCTATTTTTTTCTTTCCTTTTCTTCAATTCCACATTTATGCATTCTGCATATGGAATGAGAAGTGCAAAGAGTCTTGTTTCTTTTTCCCACATTCCCAAGTTGAATCCTTTCATTCTTGCATCTTCACATATAGTGAAAAGTGTAGAGAATATTTATTCCTATATGTCATATATCACATACCCATAATTTGCACCCTTGCATCATGCATCCTATGGAAACTAGTTTCTAAGTTTTTCTTTTCTTTTCTACATTTATGCATTTACACGTTTTGCATGTTGAATGTGGACTGATAAGAGTCTTGTTTCTCTAACACATTCCCATGTTGAATACGTATTGTCCTACATGTCCACCACATCTAGTGTGTAGTGTGGAGCTTTAATTATGTGGTTTCATATATCATATGCGCATGATACACACCCTCACATTCTACATCTAGATTGTGTAGGCCTTCCACTTCGAGTGCCACATTTTGCATCATTCACAATGCATTCACATATGATTTTAACATTGTTATCAATTCATATCCAATTAGTATTTTACGAAACATTTCTTATTTTAGTTAAATTACAATATTCAACTAAACATTTATTCCCATGTATAATGATTACTTCCATTTAACACAGGTTTAATCTCATTCAATGGTTACTCCTCTCCATTATTCTATGCTTATGACTAATCCTTTTCTTATAGGTGGATTGTCCACTCGAAACATTGGAAAAGTTACAAAATTTATACACAGTTTACTTTGAGAAGATCCTCCAGAATAGTGTATGTATTTTTTACTTACATTGAATATAAAGTAACCATTCAAATGTGATTTATAGATGTGTCATTGTGTTGGAATTTGACGTTCATGATGATGAAATGTTCAAGAAAACCCTTTTTTTAATCGTTGTCTTCATAATAATAATAATATAATTTTAAGGTCATAGCCTAGGAAAACACCAAATTGTTGTATGAGACCCCCTTGTTTGTGGGATAAGAGACCCTCTTTGTGTAGTAATTTGACTACTACATTCATGTGAACACATCATCATTTTCAAAAAAAGAAACCTTTTCTTGTTGTATGACATCATTTTGCCAATAGTCAGCAATGTAAAGTTTCCAACCATTATCTAAATCTAATGTACTTTAGTTGAATTCATCTCAATATGGTCATAGAGGATATTGAATGTCTTTCTACCCAATCTTCTCTTGGAACATTTGTGTTGGACTTTCCTTCACCCTATTACATGTCATAATTTGTAGGTGAGTGGTCATGGACATTTAACTGAAGATCACGACGTGTCATGCAAATGTGTAATATTAGGGATGATAATTAATTGTTTACGGTTGTAATCTCCCTTAACATAATGTACATCTCAAGGGTTCCATTTTGTTTATGAATTTAGCACATACATAATCATTGCATGTTCAACAAAGATATATCAATTTCCATTACTATGTGACCATGCAAAAATATTACACTAGTTCCATAGCTTCAGGTGATTTTGGGTGTGTTGGTTTAAGCGTTTAACATAGTATGTTAATGCACACTTTTTTGCAATAGCTCACCAAATAACAAAATTGTTAGGTGAAGCAATATTTTCCAAGGAAATGGAAATCTAATCATTGCTCTTTTTGTTCATTGCAACATATATCTTTGCAAATTCTTCATCATCTAAAATTACATCCGTTGTGAGGATTTTCACATCATGTTCAACAAAGATATATCAATTTCCATTACTATGTGACCATGCACAAATATTACACTAGTTCCATAGATTCAAGTGATTTTGGGTGTGTTGGTTTAAGCATTTAACATAGTATGTTAATGCACACTTTTTTGCAATAGCTCACCAAATAATGAAATTGTCACGTGAAGTAATATTTTCCAAGGAAATGTAAATCTAAGCATTGCTATTTTTGTTCATTGCAACATATATCTTTGCAAATTCTTCATCATATGAAATTTTAGGATGGGATTTTTAATAGTTTTCCATGTATATCTTTATGAAGCTTATATAGCTTCATTGGTCAATGGGGTTGAATGACGAGTATTCCAATACCCCTAGGGATTTGCATGCATTACTACCTAGACTTTTCCTTTAGGAGCCTCATTATAAAAAAAATTGGTGGTGTATGTATTCATTCATTGTGTCAATATTAAATAACCGTTATAATGTTATTTATAGCCTTACTACAAATGATAGGATATTGCATTGAATTATGATGAGTTGGGCCTCAAAAAATAGACAGTGTTTGTTCCACATTACTAAAATGACGATTCATGGAGGTATGACCCCACACACCACTATTGTAGCACAACATAAATGACAACAAGGATCATGATTCTGACCTTGATTTTAATTTTGAGTCTACCCCTATTCTAGTTCCTTCGCTACTTTGCACCTAGATTACATATTATATAGATGACTAATTTAAAGAAGTAACATTATAATATCCAAGTCTATTTGGTGTTTCCCTAGTTTCTAAGGTTGTCATGCTATAACCAACTAAGGTGTGAGCAGTGGTCCAAAAGACATAAGTGGTTGAACAAGTTAGTGGATTGGAACAAACTAATCTACATTGGGACTAATGCGATATGTTGGTGTCAAAGAAGTCTACAATATTGATGACAATATAATAGGACTTTCTCTTGCTTGCATCATTAGTGTCATCAGCATGTGAGAATTTATCTAGTTGTGCTTCCATGTGTTGTGGAAAAAAAGTGAGTGTCTAAAGTTGTTTTTAACACATGCTCTTTTTGTGAAGGTTTTCACTAAGTAGATAATGGAATTGTGATGCCCAAAAGGGGACACTAATTAAGCAGATGGTTTCACTAACATTAGAAACATAAGATCTCTCCATTCTTGGATATTATGATTTGCACGATGCTCTTGGTGTATGGCATGTATTTGTTGTTCCAAACCTAGAGTGAAGACAATGGTGCAATAAAGCACCTCTAATAAATTGCCAACTTACCTGCAGCCTTCGCTCACTCTACCAGTCCTTAAGAGAATCCCTAATCCAGTACGTCACTGCGTTACCTATTCTTTTTGTGAATTATATCTGTGAGTGGTGATCCTCTGTGTGTTATTGTTGAACCCCTTCTTATGTTGCATGCATACCTTTTGTTAACCTAGTTCCTTCTTCTTTGGAGTAACCTTCTTCTTTGGAGTAACCATAATCCTCGCGACCTACCTCATTGTTCTGAAAACCAACGACCATAGAACTCAGAAGTTCCTGGTGAAAGTGTTGCAGATAACTGTATTTTTCTTTGGAAGGGCAGCTTATAAGTTGCTCACCTCTATAACAATGATTCAATGCACTGCTCTGGTGGCAATTTTCATTGGTAAGTCCTCTATGCGTAATTGTCCTGGGTTTCTTGGTCTCAAATGACTCTGAGATACCACCATTTTTTAATACAACCATCCTTCCTGGCGTTTTCTTTTCAAATGTAATAAGCCCATTGCTGTTGATACTGTAAAGATCCTCAGCAAACAAATTTTTGTGTCGATCGCTATACGTCATTGTCAAGCCCTACATCTTTATCTAGTTGGTGTTTTTCTATTGCCAGAAGTATAACTCTCCGCCTTTCTTTTTTCTGTCGTATTCTTCATTTCCATCTTGTTTTCGGTTTCGGTGCTTTGATTCAATCCAATCTCAATACCTCATTGCGCCTATGTGTTTTCTCTATTGTATCATATTGACTACCTTTGATTTTTACGTTAGATTTTGAATCTTCATTGATATCTTTTATGGTTCAAACTCATCAATTAACCTCCTAATCTATCTATCTCGCTTAGACGTGATACTTGGTTTCAAAGCCCTAAGGGAATAAGGTATCGTAGTTTACTTTATTCCTTTAGATGTGTAGACATAATATGATCTCGATTGCTTTACAATCATATTCGCAGAGAAGGAGATGCCTCACTCAAATCCATTCCTCCCTGGCATGTTTTGATCCTAATGTTGTTCAATGATTCATGGATGGTGTTATCATAAAAAATCACATTTGAGAAACAATCATTTTTCTATCCGCTCAGAATGCTCTGATACTTATATTATTTACTGTAGTTGATATTATGTACACGGATGCCTGAAAAACCTGTTTGTATCAAAACACAATCGTCACCACATCCAATTGAGGAATCTTGTATTGCATCTGTGTTTGCGTTGTTTGCTGGAGAAGAGATCGAGCATGAAAGAGGGTTCACAGTTCTCTCGACGATATGGTTTGAAATTGACGCTGAGACTTCTAGTGCAAATTGATGGAAATGAATTTTTCTCGATGTATGGAAGCACTTCTTTGTGTCGAATTCAGAGAAGGGGCAGAGCATTACAAAAACAGAGTATTCATCAGAGGCAAAAACAGAAAACAGAGTATGCAGCAAAGCTAACACGAAACAGGGGTAAACTTCTCCACGGAGCTCTGCGGCTCTTCTATATCATTCTAGAACCCAAAAATGAACATACACACAAAAAATACATCGAACATGCCGATGCCTCTTCACCTGAGGCTCATTTACTTCTTCAGCTAATTCTATTAATTCTTCTTGTACGGTGGTTGGTGGATATAAACACCTGGCGGGAGGAATTATCTCCAACACTCCCCCTTAATTCCGACTGTACCTAATTACATTTATCAGGACTGACTATACCTAGAAGCTGCCTCTGAAACTCAAAATCATCTTGAACTCAAAATTATCTCGACTCAAAGGTTTAGTGAAAATATCAGCAAGCTGATCTCTTGAACCACAGAAATGAAGATTGATTTCTTCGTTATTGACCAGCTCTCTGATGAAATGAAAGCGAGTGTCAATGTGCTTGCTTTTTCGATGGAATACATGATTTTTAGATAAAGCAATGGCTGAACTGTTATCACAGAAAATAACAGTTGGTTTCAGCTGAGGATGTTCAAGATCATTAACCAATCGACGTAGCCAAACTGCTTGACAAGCTGCTGAAGTCGCTGCAACGTACTCTGCTTTAGCTGAAGATAATGTGACTATGGGCTGCTTCTTTGATGCCCAAGTGATAGCACCTGTTCCAAGATGAAAGACATAGCCGGAGGTACTTTTTCTGTCATCTAAACTGCCAGCAAAGTCACTGTCTGTGTATCCAACTAGCTGATCTGCTTCAGATATTCCATAAAGAATTCCATACTCTGTTGTTCCTGCAACATATCTTAAAATCCTTTTTCCCGCTTTCCAGTGTGATTCCTTTGGATTCTCCATGAATCTGGAAATGAGACTAACTGCATACATGATTTCAGGCCTAGTTGCAGTTAGATACATTAAGCTACCAACAAGTTGTTTGTACAACGTGGAATTCACTGCTGAACTGTTATCATCCTTGCTCAATTTCCTTTCTGTAGCAATTGGTGTACTCACTGTTTTACAATTTGTCATTCTGAATCTTGCTAGAACATCCTTGATATATTTCTTTTGACATATGAAGATTCCTATTTCTGTTTGCTGAATTTCAATGCCCAGAAAATACTTCATTTGGCCAAGATCAGTCATTTCGAATTCTTGCATCATGGCTGTTTTGAAATCTGAAGGCTGCAAATTTCCAGTGTAAATAATATCATCCACATAAAGACATATAATTAACAATTTACCTTGCTGATCAGATTTTATATACAAAGTGGGTTCATGGTTACTTCTTCTGTATCCATGATTGAGCATGTAAGTATCAATTCGGCTGTACCAGGCTCGTGGCGCTTGCTTCAGGCCATATAAATCCTTCTTCAACTTATAGACTTTATGTTCTTCTCCTTTTACTTCGAATCCCGGAGGCTGATCAACATAAACTTATTCTTTGAGAATGCCATTTAAAAAGGCTGATTTCACATCTAACTGGTAAACTGGCCATTTGTGTTGAGCTGCAATAGCTAAGACTGTTCTGACTGTGTCTAGTCTAGCTACGGGGGCAAACGTTTCTCCATAGTCTATACCAGGCTGTTGTGCAAATCCTTTTGCAACTAACCTTGCCTTATGTTTTGCAACTTGACCTTGCTCGTTATATTTAGTTTTATATACCCATTTCACTCCAATACTTTTCTTCTCTGCTGGCAACTGTACAAGATCCCAGGTGTCATTCTTTTCAATGATTTCAATTTCCTCATTCATGGCATCAACCCATACTTTTTCCTTAACTGCTTCTTCAAAGTAAGTTGGCTGAAAAGATAAGAAGGCAAAGTGTGCTTGCTCATCTAAGGTTTCAGACTGATCATAGATATCACTTAGTCTTTTCGATTTCTGTTTTCTAAGTGAAGCAATTGTGGGATCTGATTCACTACTAGAAGATGGACTATGAGCTTGTCCTTCTTGTCTTGGTGATGTTTGTGGAGTCTGCATATGAGGAATTCTTTGTTCATTTGCATGTTGTTTCAGACTTTCATCAAATTCAGTTACATGTGGAGAAAGCTGAGAGCTAGTCTTTTCTCCAACATTGTCATTCCAGGCTTGATCTTCAAGAAACTTGACATCTCTAGTCACTATTGTCTTTTTAGTGACAGGATTGTACAGCTTATAAGCCTTGGAATGATCACTGTATCCCACAAAGATGCACCATTCACTTCTGTCATCCAATTTCTTCCTTATATCTTCTGGTATGTGGGAATAAGCAACGTAACCGAAGACCCTTAAATGAGATACATCTTCCTTCTGTCCAGTCCATGCTTCAAATGGAACCTTGTCTTTCACACTCCTGGTTGGAGATCTGTTCATCACATAAACGGAACATGAAACAGCTTGTGCCCAGTATTCATTTGGCAGATTTTTGTCTTTCAACATACTCCTGGCCATGTTCATAATGGTCTGATTTCTTCTTTCTGCTACTCCATTCTGTTGTGGATTGTACCTCGTTGTAAACTGTCTGTGAATGCCATGTTCTTTACAGTATGCGGCAAACGGTTTAGAATCATATTCTCCGCCTCCATCTGACCTCAATACTTTAATAAATCTGCCACTCTGTTTTTCTGTGGCAGCCTTAAATTCTCTGAACTTTGCAAAAGTTTCATATTTGTTTCTTAAAAAGTATATCTAGGTCATCCTACTATAATCATCGATGAAAGTTAAAAAATATAAGCTTCTACCTATGGACTCAGTTTGTATTGGACCACACAGGTCGGTATGGACTAACTCAAGTGGGGCTTTGGCTCGGTATGTGGCAGTAGTAGGAAATTTATCTCTTTTATGTCTTGACAGGATACAACTCTCACAAGGATTATGATGTACATCTATGACAGGAAGACCTTTAACCATGGAATTTCTTTGTAACTCATTCAGACCTTTGAATGACAAGTGGCCATATCTACAATGCCACAACCAAGTGTTATCTGAACTAATAACAGTTTGAGCATAAGACTGAGACAGACTTGCATTTTTCATGACTAATGGATACATTCTGTTTTTGGTCATTTCAACTTTGGCTATGACTCTTTGACTGGGAGGTTTATCTAAAATTGTACACAATGACCCTTCAAAGATGACTCTATAACCTTTTTGACTCAACTGACCAACACTTAACAGATTATGTTTCAAATCTTGAACGAAATAAACATTTGAAATATCTTTCTTTTCATTCTGCTTGGTCAAGACAGAGATGGTACCTTTTCCTGAAGCGTTCACTTTGAAGTCATTTCCAAGTTTGATTTCAGATTGAATAGAATCGTCCAGGATGGAAAATAGGGCATAATTTCCAGTCATATGATTGCTGCAGCCATTGTCCAGCAACCAGACATCTTTGCTATTATTTTCTTCGCTGACATAACACGAAATGAACATGGATTGGGATGTTCCTTCATCAGCATTTGTAATATTTGCTCTGTTCTTATGCATATCTGACTGTTTCTTTCGACATTCATTTTCAAAATGCCCAAATTTCTTACAGTAAAAACACTGTTTGTTTGACTTATCAGTCCAACGTGGCTGATTATGGTATCTACCTCTTCCTCTGAAGTTTTGAGAACGATTCTGTACATGCTCAGTCTGTTCAGAATGTGTTTGTGTATTACCAGATTGGAAATGTCCAGATTGAGAGCGTCCTCTGCCTCTTCTTCCTCTGCTTTGATATCCACTGCTTCCATATCCACGTCCTCTTCCTCTGTTGTAAGAAGTCTGTGACTGAAAGGCATTTTCAGTTGAGTCTGAATTTCTATTAATTCTGGACTCATGAGTTACTAATGAACCAGTGAGCTCTTCAACAGAAAGCTGTGACAGGTCTTTATACTCCTCAATGGCTGTAACTACCATGTCAAATTTCGCTGGCATACTTCTGAGCACCTTCTCAACTATTTTCTGGGCTGAGATATCTTCACCACGTGCTCTCAATTGATTGGTAACATTCATAGTTCGAGTCATGAAGCTGTCCACAGTTTCTGTATCCTTCATTTGCAAGGTTTCAAAATTCCGTCTGAGATTCTGCAATTTGACATTTCTAACTTTAGCTGTGCCTTGATAGGCATTCTCTAGTATTCCCCAGGCCTGTTTTGCATTCTCAGCTGTGGCAATTTTGGGCAGAATTGAGTCTTCTACACCATTGTGTAAAAACCATAAAGCTCTTGCATCCTTCTTCCTGCTATCTATCACTGCATTCTTCTGATTATTGGACATTGCCTGGTAATCTACGGGGTCAAGTTCTTCAAATGCGTGTAAAACAAATTCCCAGCATTCTTGTGCTTTCAAAAAACTACGCATCTTGAAAGCCCACATTTCATAGTTTGAGTCTGACAGAACTGGGCCCTGAGACAGATTCACATTGCTGCTGAATGCCATTGTTATCGCTGTGCAAGAAGCTCCCCCTATCTTTGCTAAACAAAGTGTTCCTCCTCACGGGCTGCTCCACCTCATACAGACGGAGATGTTCTGGCAGCGACAGGCTCTGCGCACAGGATGCTTCACGCGGGCTCCTGATAGCTCTCTACTGAAATGGCCCTTCCACAGCAGGCTCTGGGCCTGGCTTTCCACGCCGCAGGCTCTGACGGCTTCCTCCTTCGGTGTCCACTGGCTCTCCTCCTCTCTGCACGACCTACACGACTGGCTCTTTCACGCACAGCCTTTTGTACAAGGCGTATTCCTCTTTTCGGCAGCGACCGGCTGCTCTCCTGATCTCCGGTCGGGTATGAACTCGCAGTCTTCCACGGGTCTCTCTTCCAGGCTGCTCTCCTGCACGCTCCTCTGCACGATCACCTTCTCCACGCACAGACTGCACGGGCTTTACGCTTGGCTGTTCTCCTGGCGACTTCACCACCACACAGCCTCCACTGTGTTATAGGTCAAACTTGCACCTCTCCGTCCGTGATCACCCTGAGCTGCTGATCACACAAAAGGACAACTTGGATGGAGGAGCATGTTGACTTTGGATATCATGACAACTCATCCCATTTCCTGAGAATACTGGAAAACATACAAAAATATCATCTTGAGGTATGAGCGCTACTCTACTTAAAGAGACTAGCGCCCATACGCGACTCTAGTGCATAATAGTAGCGCCCATATCAGTATATACGCTACTCTGTCTCATCAAAGTAGCGCTCACAATTTAAAACTAAATGAGCGCTATTGTTTAAACAATAGGGTAGCGCCCTATACGCTACTCCACTGTGTAATAGTCGCGTGTACCTTTAAAAATGATTAAAAAATATATTAATCCATCGAAGAGGATTAGTTGAAGACAGTTTCTTAACTTCCCCAACCTCCTCATCGACTGGAACTGCTTCCTTAAACCTATAAATTCCTAGAAGGCTAAGGGAGCAAGGTTAGAAGAAATTATGAATGCAAATGCTTACTAAAGAATGAGAGGATGAGTTAATGGAAAAACTGTTGCAGAAGACATTCAAACCAGAGCAGAGCCAGAGCCCAGGATCTAGTTGCAGGAGCCTGCTTCATTATCAGGTATATTTGTACTGCATACTATTTTGACAAATAAAGGTTGAAGTGTTTCCTTGTTCCAATCTGAAGGTGTTATTAAATGGCATTTTGAGTTGGATTCATTTTGGTCAATACTGGATATTAAACATAATTTTTGTTTATTTTATGATTTATATGTTGCCCAAAGTGTTTGAGGAAGGTATTGTTGTTTCAGGTTTGCTGAAAGAAAGAAGATTTGAGAGCTGGACACAAGGCTGGGTCAAGGCTAGGATCAGACTCCAGTGAAAGGTATGTTCTCTAAATCTGTAATCTATTTCTTTTGCAAACACTTCTGTAAATGACATAAATACACTTACCTATCACCCCAACCAAGTTGATAGTTTAGTTTCCTGACTATAGGGTAGAAATATCCGCCAACAGACTGGCGACTCCGCTGGGGAACTAAGTGTTTTGGCTTTAGGAAACCATTGTTGTTGGTTGTCTTCTCAGTTGATTTTGATTTCTTCGACTTGCTAAGAACCTTTTCAGGTATCTTTTGTCTTGGCTTGCCTGCTTTCATCAATTTCCATACCCCCCAAGGTCAGTTTCCTAGCCTTTTAAAGATGAGCGCTACTATTTCATATACACAGTAGCGCCCATACGCTACTGTACTGTATATACAGTAGCGCCCGTTTTGGCATGGGCGCGAGTTGCTCTACTGCACAGTAGAGTATTTTTTCTGAAGCAGCCATTTTTTGATTTTTCTTGCTTTTGGCCCTATGGAGATTTTCTGACTTTGTTGTAGGATTCTTGGGATGATTGCATAAGGTTTTTAATCATTGATTCAAGTCATAGAACCGCTCCTTAAAGTTTTTCCATGTTTTAAACCATTTGTTGACCTTTGGATTTCTTTGAGACTTTTTTGACCTATTTGGAAGACCTAGTGGTGTTCGGTGACGAACATTTTCACTTGTTTTCAGACCCTGACTACTTTTGCCCATTTACAAACCTGTACACTCCTGTGTCTGTTGTTTGTGGTGAAGTTGTATGTTCTCTACTGTCCATGTCCTTTGTTTAGGGTTTTGGTCTTTGGTAGAGCTTTTAGGGTGTCTTCTTTGTGTCTAGTTTCATGTTTTTCCCGAGACTTTTTGTCTTTTGATGGTCACAAGTGCTTCTTTAACAGCTCTAGGCTAGTTTCCACCTCTCAGTTTTCTTCGTGTTAGCAGAACAGCCTGCTTGTCTACGTACTTGGCTTTGTGGTCTTGTTAGGGTTAAGCACTTTAGGTCAGTCCTTGGGTGTTCTCTCCTTGTTTTTCTTCCACTTAGTGTCCAAGTTTATAGGCTTTTTCCTGAGTAAAAAACCTGTAGATTAAGCCTTTCTCGAGTTAGATTTCGATAGCTGTAGGCTCAAGAACATTTGCCATATTTCCACTTTTGCATAAGAAGTTTATTTGGTTTTCCATTTTTTTTATATATAGTTCTTTTTCGATCATTGAAAAAGCAAAAAAATTTGGTACTTTGAGTTAAATAGGACTTGTCGTGGTCAATGCAAAATAGCTTAATATATTTTGTTTAATTCAAAAAGAAAACAAAAAATTAGTAGGAAAGTTTGCTTAGATTTGCATTTTCGAAAAAGATAGATGAAAAAGTAAAAAATAAAAGAGTTTTGTTGTAAGAAATTTTGAATACATTTGCATTTAGTTTTCTTGTTATAACCACGTTCACACACTCACTATCCCCTTTGCGTAATAAAAGCCCTTAAAATTTATTAATAAAATGAACTAGAAACCTTTTCTTTTTTAGGGCACACTACACCAACTAGTCTTGGTTAGGGTCTTGGGTTTAAATCACCTTAAACCACCCAAGATCACACATTGCGCAATAATCGTAGTGAGATTATCATTTAGGCAAATCCACTACACTCAAAAATTGCCTGGGAGCATATGCAGTAGGTCAATGTGAGATCGGTTTGTGGGAATACCTCTCCTACTTTCTGATTGAGCATACGCCAGGATTGGATAGCGTATTGGGGACTCTTTCGAGTTTCGGGCTTAGCTACCCTGCCCACGCTTTCTGATTCGACCGGTGACTGTTCCCCCAGGATTTTTCGGTGTTTTGGTATCCTTAGTATCAGACTTTTAGGTTCTTACACAGGTGACAGCAGAGGGTATATCTGCTGTACCTAGGACAGACGCGGGAGGAAATCCCTTGCAGGTCTTTGGGAGGGCGGTTGGGTGATTCCAGCGCTTGCACCCTTAGTCATTGTATTGTGGACCCCGGGTAACTGTTCTTCATCCTTCGTTGATCTGTTCTGGGCCCTCATCATCCCAGACTCTTCTCCGGAAGGCACCTTTGTTTGATTGGTTTGAATACTTAGGAATTTTTAGTTGGTGTGCTGTTTGCCCCCTAGTCTTAGTGGCCACTAGGTTCTAGGCTGTTTATTGGATATCTATAATCACGGAGAATCAACAACTCCGTAGATCGAGAAGGATTCAAAACCTTCCTCCTATTAGAATAGAGCCTTTACAACCAGCTACAAGACAGAGGGTAAACCCCAGTATTTCTTCAGAAATTACCTCTGAAATAGAACTGCTTGAAGAAATACTTATAACAGAAAACCTTGAAACTGAGGTTCTTGAGGAACCATCACCAGGTATCACAGAGCAACAACATTTTAGTACTGTTGAGGTGGAAGATCTTACTTCCGCGGAGTATAGCACTCCTTTCAATCCTCCCTTAACTGACACTAGAATTCCGGTGCTGTCACCTGTTGGTTTCCAACAGCCTCTTTTCAGTGCAGATCTTTTGTTTCCCGATTATCTGATGACTAACACAGGAGGTGAACCAGGGGGTCCCCAGACTCCCACCTTAGGTATGAATACCAGCACAGTTAACCCTTCTTTTACTGCTACATCTAGTCAGGCACAAACTGCGTCTGTGCCTACTCCATCTTTTAGTTTTAACACTAGTACCTTAGGAATGCCTAGTTTCACAACAATGGCATCTATTCCCACGCCTACTGTTAGACCTAGCAGTATGGCTAACTGTGCAACAGCTTCTACTTCACAACCTTTATATCAGATCCCTAGTACTTGGGTTTCCACACCTGTGGTAGGACCAAGTGTTTCAGCAAACATGCCAGTCATGGGTACCATGACTGCAGCGTCCACATCAGCTTCGGCTGGTTTCAACAACTTTGTAGGCCCTAACTTGAATCAGGGTAGCATGCCTGCAAATAATGTTCCTTTTTCCTTATTTTCAGGAGGAGGGGGCAACTTTTTCAACCAGCAATATGGCGGGGCTAACACCCAGCCACAATGGACGAACCAACAAAGCACTAATCCGCTCTCGTATGGGTGGGGAAATTTTAATCATTCTTTCTCACAACAACAACAACTGGCAGGGGGCAACCCCTACCAACAAATACCTGGGGGCAACCCCTACCAACAGTTAACTGGGGGCAACCCCTATCAACAGTTGGGAGGCGGAAACCCCTACCAACACATGGCCGGGGGCAACCCTAATTACCAAATGGCTGGGGGCAACCCCTACCAACAATTCATGGGACAAACAATGGGTGCTTTCCCTTATCAAGCTCCATCTTATCGGCCTCGTCTACCTTTTCTGGCAACTTTGAATTTGCCAGACCTTTCGAAATTGACTAATGATCCGGTGTGTCATAACTCAGCATGGCCATCAGTTCCCACCAAATTACCTTCGGATATTCCCAAATTCGAAGGCAAAGCTGGTGAAGATCCTGGTGACCATGTCACTACCTTTCACTTGTGGTGTTCTTCAAATTCATTGAACGAAGATTCCATCAGATTGAGATTGTTTCAAAGGACCTTAACTGGTCCCGCGGCCAAATGGTACATTGAGTTGCCTGCGGCTACTTTCTCTAGTTTTGGGGATCTAGCCACCGTCTTTTTGAACCATTTCCAACTTCCTGTTCGGTATGATGCCGGAACAGAACTTTTGTCTACTTTTAGACAAAACAAAGCCACTCACCTATCTGACCACATTCAGGAGTGGCGAAGACGGAAGAGGCTCATAAAGGCCAATATCCCTCCAGAGTTCCTACTCGAGTGGTACTTGAAATCACTCCTTCCTTATATTTCTAAGGAAGTAGCGACATCTGGAGTCTCCAATGAAGAAGAAGCCATTTTAAGGACTCAACAGTTAGACCTTGTTTACGCACAATCTGGTTTACTGTATGAGATTATACCAGACGCACCGAGATCAAACACTGATCTAAGTAGGCCCAAACCCGGACCACATGCTGACGGCATAGTGGGTTCGGTTAACTCTGCAGCTTTCGAAGCACTGACCAAACAGGTCGAAGCCTTAACTGTCAAACATTCGACTGCAGACATTGCTTCCGTCACAACCTCTCCTTCTACTTCTGAATCTGTTAATCAAGTTCAGAACAATCAAAAGGGCCCTCGGCAGCCCAATAACAAAAAGAAGGGCAAGAAAGGAGAGGGGAACCAACAAAAGCCCAAAAAAGATAATGCCGAAGAGGGTAATAAAGAAGAGAAGAAGGTTAGGTTCCCTTGTAAACTTTGCAAACAAAACCACCTTACTCATCAATGCCCTCTACTAGAAGAAGCCCAGAAGCTTTTGAAAGAGAAGAAGCCTGCCGTCTTGAAAGATCCATTTCCCAAAGGGCAAGGCTCCACTTCTGGCACCTCCAAAACTGGGGGCACCTCACACGCTTCGGTTGATCAAACATTCATAAACATGGTCAACTCAGATGCACTTTTGCAAACCAGAGCTAAAAACTATACCTCGGAAATGCAGAGAAAGGATAAGGAGATTGCTGAATCTTCCACTCCACTCCACATACCTGTGGACCCAATGCCTAAGATTCCGAAAGGTGTCTTAAAGAGAGCATCGCACAATCCCAACACGCGGGCTGCTTCCAATTACAATGTAGTTGAAGATCTAGCCCAAACTCCTTGTGCCATGTCTACCTTAGAAGTCTTGCAGAGTTGTCCTTTGCAACGAAATGCACTTCTGGCAGCTATTGGGAGTATGGAGTCCTCCAACATGTCTGCGCGATTTGATATGACTGATGTCAAATACCGGTTGCCATATCACGTTGCCCTCCAGATTGAAGTCGTTCATGGTCCAATGACCATAAGACGAGCTGTAGTAGATGAGGGAGCGTCGACCTGCGTAATGTCTATTTCCTGCTGGAAAGCTCTAGGTTCTCCTGAGTTAGTCCCTTCCAACACAATGCTTACTGCATTTGATGGCAGAACTTTCCGTCCACATGGAGTTTTGCCATCATTTAATGTCACTTTGGCCGGTAAGACAGTTGCTGTTGAGATTGAAGTTCTGGACGCTCCGCTCGATTACAACATGTTGTTGGGTAGGAGTTGGACTTATGCCATGCAAGCTATAGCATCGGCAGTTTTTCGAGTGGTCATGTTCCCATTTGAAGGTAAGATCGTTACAGTAGATCAACTTTCTTTCACTCAAGGAAAACACCAGACTTCTACAGAAACCACGATTCCTATGATTGATCAAACCACCCCAGTTAGCGAGAGTTTAGGAGCAGGACTTTTTGGATCACTGATTGGCACTTTTGACCTACCCGCTCCTACTTTATTTGTCGGTACTGAAGGATGTTCATCGTCTGAAACTCCTACAAGTAGTTCAACAACTGATTCCGAGTTTCTCTCAACTAATACAAACCCCTCCGTACCTACCCCTGTTGTAGAGGTTACCCATTTGGAGTCTCATCAAACTACAACAGGACATATGTCGACTCAATTGGTGTCTGTCGAGTCAAACATAGATTCTGCCACTACTCGGACACCTAACCCAATTCATTCTCTCAACAGTTCAGGAATTACTTTACCTTCTGATGAAGAAATGTTAGAAGCTTTGAATGACCCAGACCATCCTCGTGAACCTATAAATCGTGTGTCATTCTTGTTTCCTTTTCTCCACTTATTAGAGAGAGGAGAATTTTGTTCACCACCCGATGAGAACACTGGTCTCACCCCTTCACAAGTTGCCATTGTTGAAGCCAATAGAGCACATACCTCATTGGTGAACATTTTTACTGGAGTTAACGGAAACATTCTCTTTGAAACAGGATGTTATCTCGATGAAATAATCCCATATGCTAACCTTTTCCGTGAGTTCCATAATACCTTTGCCCGGCCTCCTGAGGAAGGTCCAGGCGTTGACCCTACCTGAAGAAGTACTATGCCTAGGTTGAAGTACTTTTTCTTGTAACATAGCTGTATATTTCTGTATAGTTAGTTTTGTTATGCTCGTTAGGTGATCTGATGTGTGCCTCTCGTTTCATGTACCAGATGTCAACCGCACATTTCTTAGGATTTGCTGATGGCGCCAGTCGCCACACCTGTCAGTTGGCCGCAGCAGCTTGGGTCATTTATTCACCCGCTGACCAACTTGTCTCTTCGGGGGGGGTTTGTCTGGGACCTACCACGAACAATGTGGCTGAATACAGTGCAGTTATAGAACTTCTCCGAGATGCCCTCAGTCATGGCATTTCATACCTGGAGGTAAGGCTTGACTCACAACTAATTGTATTTCAATTAACAGGTGTCTATCGGATCAGAGATCCAGGATTGCTACGACAGTTTCTACGAGTTAGATTATTGGAAAGACATTTTCATTCTATCAGATATGAACACATTCCAAGAAATTTAAACAATTTAGCTGATTCGTTAGCAAACTATGTGTTAGATTGGCATTTGCATCATACACTGTAAACAACATTCCACACATAAGATTTAAAAACACATTCACATGTAAATAACCGATACTGTATATATAACTGATACCGTATCAAAAAATATGAGTTTCGAGTCATGAGTTTCATAAGTCAAGTCATAAAAGTACAAAAGTTGGGCATGGCAGCCTCAAAAATATATACATATAATGTTTTTCTTCTCCTATGGAGAAGGAGGAACCTCCTCATCATCTACCGCATTACGGTAGCATATCACTAGTCTAGCAACCCTACGCAGTAATCTAAGCCATGCTGGGGGCACCCCAACAACATCCTCCTGCATGTCAACAGGTATTTGGTCCATGCGGCTGGTAGGAATCTCATGAGTCAGCCGACTCATTTTCCTCTCTAGGGTTCCCAGCATAGCTTCTGCTGCGGTGATATCAGCTGGCCTCACATAGATAGTAGGATGGCCCTCGGGACGAACAGGCCCAACATCTGCATTGAACACTCGATTAGAACTCCAAAACTCATTTCATAAAAAATAAAATATTCGAAAAGTTTGAAAAAATTAAATAAATTCTTAAAAAAGTAAACATACCAATATCTCCCCAGGCACCACCTGGCGGAAGTACCAGCTCTGGGTCGTGACGAAAATCTAGTCCAGCATAGGGAAACTGCTCAAAAGCGGGAACTTGCCTCTCCCACCACCCCCAGAAGTCATCTGTATGGTAACAATAGTGACTCTCCCCACCACCCTGGCGGAGAAAAATGTCACCCCAACGGCCTAGTCTGGGCTCACGGGGGTTAACCTGTGGTAATGGCATTCCCAAACTAATAGCAGGCATTCTCTCGAAGAAGAAAGTACACAAGATACTCCCGTACCCGAAATTCTTCATTGTACCAGATTTGCAACTTGTCAATTGATACTTCATGTTTGCCAACAAACTAGTACTCCAATCATAAACATGCCCATGCAAGCACTGTACACCGACATGCATCGAGTTCCTAGAAGCCAAGTGTTGTGATGCACTACCGGATACCCGGTTGATCGTACTCACTATCACTTTCAGCGGGAGACCATCAATAGTGGAAATCAGGACTTGGCTTCCCGATTTTTCTGCTCCGGCAACACAGTAGGTGTTCACATATTCTTGCACGGACCGTGCACCCAAGCGAGATGTCCCTTTTAGATTGATTACGTCTCCTCTTCTTGAGAGACCGGTAATAAAATATATATCCTCAACGGTAAGCTCAAGAGTTTGCCCCCGAATGATGAAGGTATTAGTATCAACATCCCAATACTGAATCAATCTCCGAAACAGCTTGTTTAGTGCCCGCATGTTTACGGTTCGATAAAATTTCAACAAACCGCATCTACGGAGTGCGTGAAGGGTAGCAGGGTCTTGCATAGCTAGTCTATCCATGTCTTCATGCTCCCTTTCCCTCCATTGTAAGACCATCCTGCACAAAAACCCCAAAAATTTTGAGTCTCGGCGCTTCATTTTGGCTTTGCAAATGTGTACGCTACTGTGTGTATTACACAGTAGCGTGTAGGCGCTACTCTGTTTGAGTAAAGTAGCGCCCATTCGCCTTCATACGCTACTGTTATGTACACACAGTAGCGCCCGCACATAAAACTTTATGAGCATTGCGTTTCGGGCCATTTTTCCTCAAAATTTTAAAAATAAACCATTGAAATGCAAGGTGGGTTGATTGTTACTTACTTGATGGAAGTAGTTTGGCGTTTGGTTGCTCCGTTTGATCACAAGAGAGATTTGAAATTCGTAAAAATGTGCCCAATGTTTGCCCTACAACACAAAATGAAAATTGATTTGTTAATATTGAAATTATATATATAATTGGATTTTAATTTTTACCCATAATTTTTAATTTTCTATAGTTTCAAACATTTTCAAAAACCCTAATTAATTAATTGAAACACAAAATAAGGTATAAAACTGATCCAAGTTCAATTTTCACTCAAATGTTGTCGAATTCGTCTCTTGACCTCAAATTTCTTAACGATGAAACTTGTCAGTTAGCTAAACATTTCAAATCCATATATTCTTTAAGATTTTTGCGTCATCAACTAATATTTTGTTGAAAACCTAGTTTTGGCAGGACATGAAGTTATGATCCCAGAAGCTGACCTTTAAGTCATTTTAAGCTCTTGTTTGGACTATTTAAACCTAAACAAGATTGCCGAGTAGACTTGTCCTCTTCAAGCTCGTTAAAGTACCTGAAGGCTCATCCACTCAGGTATAGAATTACCCCTTTTCCGGGCCTCAGTGGATTAACTACGGAAAAGGTATACTCTAGGTATACGTCAGTGTACGCTAGAAGAGTTCTCCTTTCATTGTTTTATACTTTTTCGGGGGAGGAGACTAACTATACGAAAAATGACCTTCTAGAGTCTCTCTTTAGGGTTTTCAGACTCTCTAAATATGAAAATACCAAGCGAGCATTCACCTACTCGGGCTCGATGTGAAATCCACGAGAGGGTAAGTAGAAGACTGTTTAAGTTTTTCAACTCTATAAACAAGAAAACACCGCCGAGCATAGACCAATCCGGGCTCGATATAAAATCCACGGATAGGTGAAAAGAGGATTGTTTAAGTTTTTCAGACTCTATAAACAGGAAAACACCGGCGAGCATTAATCTGCTTGGGCTCGATACTAAAATCCACGAGCAGATATATGGAGTTATTGTTTAAGTTTTTCAGACTCCTTAAAATTGAAAACACCGGCGAGCAAGAACAGATCTCGGCTCGATACTAAAATCCAGAGATCAGTACATATAGAGTAATCTTCTATCTCTTCTTCGAACTCTTTAAATTATGAAGAAGGTACTGAGTTTTCCTCCCATGGGCTCATTAAATTATTTACATGGTTGGACCTATTGAGTTTTCATTCTTTCTTGGACTCATTAAATCCACAAGAAGGGTATTCTTTTATCTAAAAAGAATAAGGAACGGGAAAACACATCATATCTTCATTGTTAAAGGCAGTATCAGTCACGTCCTATCCTTGAACACAGCACCTACTTGAGTCTATCTTGTCAGTTGGGTTTAGTTTTTGGCCTTAAGGTGAACCTTTCCTCCGAGTTATTTACTCCCCCGGTTGGTTATTCTTCCAACCATATGGAGGGTCTGCTAATGTCTCTTACATTTCAGACTTATTTACCCCATTATGTCAAAAACTGCCTGAGTCACTTTGTGTCGTGCTCAATGTTCAAGGATATACCCTGTGTCGGTCATTCTGCAGTTTACCTTGACCTCATGTGTCGGCCTTCCTAGTGTCAGTCTTGTTACACATCATTTCATATCAGCTCTTACCAGTTAAGTGTTCCTCGAGTTGGATGATGGAGGATACCTTAAGGCCTCCCTTCCAACGGACTTCTTCCCATCGACATCAAATCATTATTCTGGGTTTGAAGTTTAGAGTTTCGGTTAGTACCTTGGAGATTGCAGTCACCAGTGGCAATTGTCCTCGCTGTTGAATGATGAGAATACATCAATGTCTCTTCTTCGACAGGATTCCCAAGTGTTCGACTCCAAGTCCATCTATTCACATTTGGCGAATCGTACTTGGTACCTTGGACTCCATCATCATTATCGGTGGAAGTCCTTGCGTTTGTTAACGGTATACATCAATGACCGGTAATCAGACGATGCCCTCCATGTTCGACTATCAGCTCATCTATTCACATGGCTCGGGTTTGTACCTAGGGTTGTTATGGGATGAAGACCTTGGGATTTGGATGACATAACCCCATTTTGTTATCACCCAAGTTGCGCAAGACTGAGCCTCACTTCTATACGGCTCTCCATGAGACATAGATCCAGTGTGTTGTTATGGCTATGATCTCTTAGTTTGACATGGATCCACGCTTGTATTTCAAGTGGCCATGCTTTTATATACATCTCCTTGTTATGTATCGGAGATCATGTTGTATCACTCTACACATCTATAAGATGTCAACAATGTAATTGCTCGCTGACCTTGATTTTTGTTGCAGGTTTTCTGCGACTTTGTTCTGCGGTTCTGTGCTCTCTCTCTGCTTTTGGATTATAATGTATTTCGGCCATCGTTACCCTCTGATCTCACACATTAGGGGGCATCTGTTATAGGTCAAACTTGCACCTCTCCGTCCGTGATCACCCTGAGCTGCTGATCACACAAAAGGACAACTTGGATGGAGGAGCATGTTGACTTTGGATATCATGACAACTCATCCCATTTCCTGAGAATACTGGAAAACATACAAAAATATCATCTTGAGGTATGAGCGCTACTCTACTTAAAGAGACTAGCGCCCATACGCGACTCTAGTGCATAATAGTAGCGCCCATATCAGTATATACGCTACTCTGTCTCATCAAAGTAGCGCTCACAATTTAAAACTAAATGAGCGCTATTGTTTAAACAATAGGGTAGCGCCCTATACGCTACTCCACTGTGTAATAGTCGCGTGTACCTTTAAAAATGATTAAAAAATATATTAATCCATCGAAGAGGATTAGTTGAAGACAGTTTCTTAACTTCCCCAACCTCCTCATCGACTGGAACTGCTTCCTTAAACCTATAAATTCCTAGAAGGCTAAGGGAGCAAGGTTAGAAGAAATTATGAATGCAAATGCTTACTAAAGAATGAGAGGATGAGTTAATGGAAAAACTGTTGCAGAAGACATTCAAACCAGAGCAGAGCCAGAGCCCAGGATCTAGTTGCAGGAGCCTGCTTCATTATCAGGTATATTTGTACTGCATACTATTTTGACAAATAAAGGTTGAAGTGTTTCCTTGTTCCAATCTGAAGGTGTTATTAAATGGCATTTTGAGTTGGATTCATTTTGGTCAATACTGGATATTAAACATAATTTTTGTTTATTTTATGATTTATATGTTGCCCAAAGTGTTTGAGGAAGGTATTGTTGTTTCAGGTTTGCTGAAAGAAAGAAGATTTGAGAGCTGGACACAAGGCTGGGTCAAGGCTAGGATCAGACTCCAGTGAAAGGTATGTTCTCTAAATCTGTAATCTATTTCTTTTGCAAGCACTTCTGTAAATGACATAAATACACTTACCTGTCACCCCAACCAAGTTGATAGTTTAGTTTCCTGACTATAGGGTAGAAATATCCGCCAACACACTGGCTCCTCCACGAGCTCCCTCCTCTGTAGCTCTCTCTTGGACAGGCGGTCTCCTCCACTAGTGCACCAGGCTCCTCGGGATCTCCTTCTCCAGACTCAGGCTTCTTGCTGCGCACGATGAACTGGCTACAGCCCACAAAACAGCCTATAAATTTCTCTCAGGTGATCTCCTCCTCCACGATGGAAACAGAGAACGGGTTGGTTCCTTTCAATTCTCGACGGTCTTGGCAACTGCTCTAGTCCTCACGGCTCCTCTTGTTCCCTACAACCTTCTGCTCTTCACCTAAGCTCTGATACCATGTCGAATTCAGAGAAGGAGCAGAGCATTACAAAAACAGAGTATTCATCAGAGGCAAAAACAGAAAACAAAGTATGCAGCAAAGCTAACATGAAACAGGGGTAAACTTCTCCACAGAGCTCTACGGCTCTTCTATATCATTCTAGAACCCAAAAATGAACATACACACAAAAAATACATCGAACATGACGATGCCTCTTCACCTGAGGCTCATTTACTTCTTCAGCTAATTCTATTAATTCTTCTTGTATGGTGGTTGGTGGATATAAACACCTGGCGGGAGGAATTATCTCCAACACTTTGGTCCTGAAGATTCTAAATAGCTGAACTCGATCACCAGTTCTGAAGGAGAGGTAAATATATGCAGGAGGTTATCATGCTCTAGATAAGCCAACTTCTTTCTTTCTAGTGAAAGCGTAGTATTGATTTGTTCAAAACTCATAGTGTCTTCAATAGTTCTTTTGCAGTTTGAAAATAAGACTAAATTGAATTTGTAACAGCGTGCATTCGTAGGTGGTATACAACACTCCTTTATCTTTTCAGTTTAATATTTTTTTTTGGGTTGATTTTGATTTTTAAAGAGTGAAGTTGCATGAAACTCTTTGAAGTTTACTTTCCTGTTTAAATAACCAAAATTAAAGAACTCTTTCATCTGCTACACATCATTTATCAACTTCGATATTTACAATTTCTATGAATAAAAGAACACTTACTAGATTTTACAAGCCATGCACTTGAAAGTTGATATGTTCAAAACTCAAAACAGGTCGTTATCTAAAGAATTGAGTCTCCTTGGATAACAACATTCCGATTTTGGATTACAACAGTGAAAAAGGGAGCATCAATCATATTCTTGTTCTGAATAAAATCAGGGAATTTGATGAAGATGCACTACATGAAGACACTAGAATAACAAATGATTTTGGATTACAACAGTGAAATAGGGAGCATCAATCATATTCTTGTTTTGAATAAAATCAGGGAATTTGATGAAGATGCACTACTTGAAGACACTAGAATAACAAATGAAGACCTTAACATAAATCAGGAACTTAAGAAAATTGAAAATGAAGTCATTGAAAAGTCAAATAACAACATCATGAGAGATAATTAGACCAGTTTCAAGATGCATCTAAGATTATAGGATTAGTTTTAAGATGCATCTAATATTTTTAGAGGTTGATAATAGCTTCTTTTAAAAAGAAATGGATATGTTTTAAGATATAAAAGGATCATGATAATTTATTTCATATCCTTTATTATAGCAAATCAATTAGATTTGTGAATAGAGTCTTTTTGAATGATGCTGATCTAATATTATTCTTAATATAAAAATCAAGAACATAGATAATTTAATATTATTCTGTAGCCAAAATCATCCCATCAACTTTAAAACTTTTGATGACCATAGTCATAAACAGGATGAGCATGTGATACATTAAAAATTGAATGTGATATCTGCCCTACCCATCCTCACATAAAATAGTAAACTATGAAAATTATTGCTTCCAAGAAGATCATGCAAGTATATAAGTAGGAACGTGGAGTGAAAACATACATTTCAGTAGTAAAATGACAAATTATGGTGTATCAAATCTTAAAGACTTTTGATACAATAAAATAGTAAACTATGAAAATTATTGCTTCCATAAAGATTATGCAAAGCAGGAAGTGAAAAAAAACATTAATAGTAAAAAGACAAATTAGATATCTAAACATTAGTAGTAAAATGACAAACCCTAGGGAGGCTTTTGGGTCTAAGGGGCCATCAATAGATTATGCACAGTAAAGGGTTTTCTTTCAGATGCTTCCTAAAAGAAACCTTAGAAAAAGAAGTTCTTATCAATGTTTCTCAGGCATCTGCTAAATAAACAAAAAACTAGTAATTGTAATTTGTAGTAACAATATTGTAATGAAGAGAATAGAAATAATCCACGTGCCTTGTTCCTGAAGACGAGTCTGCATATAAACAAATAGTAAATCACCTGAACATAGTCAATGTTGCATGAAAGTTACTTGAACTCAAAACATGTTATCCCAATTGTTTTTTCTTCCACATTTCTAAAAGTGTTAACAAAGACAAATTTTTAAATTATAATTACTCTGTCAAACCCTAGGGAGGCTTTTGGGTGGTGGGGGCCATCAATAGATTATGCACAGTAAAGGGTTTTCTTTCAGATGCTTCCTAAAAGAAACCTTAGAAAAAGAAGTTCTTATCAATGTTTCTCAGGCATCTGCTAAATAAACAAAAAACTAGTAATTGTAATTTGTAGTAACAATATTGTAATGAAGATAATAGAAATAATCCACGTGCCTTGTTCCTGAAGACGAGTCTGCATATAAACAAATAGTAAATCACCTGAACATAGTCAATGTTGCATGAAAGTTACTTGAACTCAAAACATGTTATCCCAATTGTTTTTTCTTCCACATTTCTAAAAGTGTTAACAAAGACAAATTTTTAAATTATAATTACTCTCTTTTCGGCACCAAAGTCTTCCACCAAATGAACTCAAAACTTCCTATGTAAGCTTCAATAGTTTCAACCCCAACTTTCTGAAGCACATAGAGAGATTAAAACACTAACAAGAATGCAATCAATAGTCTCAACCCCAGCTTTCTAAAGCACCAAAGCAAAGGCATAGGGATTTCATAGTAACATAATACTATTCCAAGTATGATTGACTTTAAAAAACTAAAATTGGGTAATGAATTAGCAGAACTTGCAACGTATCATGTTTAAATTCTTACAACTAGAAGAGTTGTCTAGTACATGGGCCTTCTTACAACTAGAAGAGTTGTCTAGTACATGGGCCAGCGCAGGCTCATTTTCTTTATGAATGGTACTAAAAATGATATCAAGTGAAATTGCACACAATGCTTGGAATCTGGCATCATGAGCTGGAAAGGATGAAATTGCACATGAAACTTGAAATGTGCTCTACATGGATACACTATTTGAATTTTTCCAGCTCAAACAAGTGCTCTTCAGAAGTAATATGCAAATGAACCCTCAGCTCTGCTAGTAAAAGTTCTGTTTTCCAACTTAATGTTTTTCGAGCAATAAAGACTTGTAACACAGAACTATATGCATTTACTTCTAGTTGATGTGTAATCTCATTTGCCAAGTGTTCATGGGCAGATCTATACTCGGTAGCATGGCCAGTATTGTCTTTCTGTTCTTCCATATTCATTTTTCTGTCTACTGATGAATGGACAAAAGAAGTGCTACTTTCATCAGAAGGAGGCTCTTTATTGTCAATGTCCATGTTGGACTCCCTAGACAAATGGCCCTTAAGTATACAAAACTTTGGAGGAAGAAATTCTGGCCTTGTTGCCTACAAAAGATGTTCAAGCATATATTAGTAGTTACTCACTTGCAGAAGGATTTAATATCTTATGAAACGATCTTGAAATTAACACAAGTAGTTGGCAAAAGGATGTTTTCCCAAATTCAAGAAAAGCAGATAATAGAAAAATACACATGAAATATAATGCTTATAATCAAAGTAATTCCCACTTTGCATAGAATTATCATCTTTAGTTTAAACTAATGAAGTGTGAACAATATGAAAGCCCAAACATGCAATTTCCCACTTTGCATAGAATTATCATTTTTAGTTTCAACTAATGAAGTATGAACAATATGAAAGCCCAAATAAGGAGAGAAAAACTCCAACATTCCTTCACATAACTCATAATAAACATAGCATTATACTATACATTCAAAAAATCACCATAAAACAGAAAGAAAAAAGTTAAAACAACTCAAAACATATGCAAACATATATGTAAACAAGTGTTTTCAAAGAGGTGTTCCCCACTTTTTGCTTAACCTCAAGGGATCATCCCCAATTTTTTTAACTTGTGTGGCTTTCAGAATAAACTAACAACATTCCTTAAATCTATCCACAAATCCACAAAAGATCCCTTACAAATTGTTATCTAAGGTGGAACTCTTGCACATTCTACTGAAAATAATTTTTGGTACTTGGTAATTACACTTATCAACCAAAAATACGGGAGGAATAAAGTAATGTCAAGCATAGGGTGACTTGGATAGGGGATGACTTTGGTGAAGCCATAAACCAAGATTATGACTACAACCCAGAATATGTGAGCATAAGCATCAACAAATAAAACAGTTCAAGACCTAAATAAGACACAATCTGAAAAATGATTAAGATAAAGATAGAAAATATTGGTAAAAACAATCAATGTCAAATTTGTCAAATCTCGGTTGAACTCGTGAATTTCCAACTATTAGAGAGTTTAACCAGACTTGGCTCAATTTAGTTCAAATGGACAGATTTAACTAGTTACAAAGCCAAGCCAAGTAGATGAAACCTTGGAGAAATAGTATTTATATATATATATCCTCACGCCTATGAAACAACCCTGCAAAATCACTTTTAATCAACGAGCAGCGAAGTAGAGAGACTCACCTGAATATCATCAAAGATTTAATGAAAAAAAGAAGGAATGTGTATTTAAATCAGGCTCTAACTACAGCACCCAAGACAAGAAAGCAAGCCAACATCTCTGCATTGCATAATCCCAGCGATCTTTGAACCATAGTGGATGGGAATTGCATGACCACAGCACAAGAATTCTTTCACAGAGAATATATGATTAGAAAACAAGCCAAATGTCTACCAGCAACTTTAAATGAAATGGACGCAGAAATACCTTTAACTCGATCTATTGCCCTATTCTTCACGAGTTTACTCAAAGATGCGTCAACCCGATCTATCCCCTACTGCCGTAACAAGTGCAGTAAAACAAGTTATTTATATAGTTTGAGCTCCGAATCATGCATGAGGATTGTATTTAAATAGAAAACCTAGCAGCAACTTTAAATGAAATGGACGCAGAAATACCTTTAACTCGATCTATTGCCCTATTCTTCACGAGTTTACGCAAAGATACCTCAGATCTATTGCCCTATTCTTCACGAGTTTACGCAAAGATACCTCAACCCGATCTATCCCCTGCTGCCTTAACAAGTCGAGTAGAACAGATCTATCACGAGTCGAGTTATTTATATAGTTTGAGGTCCGAATCATGCATGACCTCGATTGCATGTAAGAGTGGAGTAAGAAGCTCTTCATGCATTTAATGAACAAACCTTCACACTTGCGTGAGTACTGTCTTACCGCTCAAAATGAGTGGTTTAGGGTGATTCAAATAAATAATGAACAAACGCCCTCGTTTCAATGAACACACGCCCTCGATTTAAGGTCAAACGCCCTCGATTTAGGGTCATAGTATGATGAACAAACGCCCTGGACGCCCTCCATTTAAGGTCATAGTATGATTTTCTTACTGCTCAAAATGAGTGGTTTAGGGTGATTCAAATAAATAATTTTGAATTGTCAATATTTAGTTAGTAATTAATAGTAAGTTAGTGGAACTAGGTGGGTAAATTTTGTTTTTAAAGTTTTGTATTAATATTTAGTTAATACTTTATAGTAGTGAGTCACATGCAGCATTGTTGCTAAAGGTTCATGTAGTGGGAAATCTCATTATAAGAAAGAGTATTATTTAGTTAATAGTAGTAAAAAATTGATGGAAATATAATATAATATTATTTGAAAATAAATCTTAACATTGATGTTTAATTTTTCATCTATATTCAATAAGTCAATGATAATAAGTTGTGAACTTAAAGGTGCATTATCATTGAAAAAAGATTATGCATTCACATTTGACTATTTATGGGTAGGTAATATGTGGCAAAAATATTATGAAGTAGAATGCAACATTATTGGGAAAATAGATTACTCATTACTATTTGTTTTGAATAAACTTCCACAAAATTTGCAAGTTTTATGAGGGAATAAAAATAAATGATTGTCAACTAAGTTGTATATGGAATTGAATAAAGAATGGACTTGTGTGAAGTTAAATTAAAACATTGTGCTCGATATAAGAAATTAATGTAAATCTCTACAAACCATAATCAAAGGAATACAAGGATATTATTGATCCATGTGTCAATCAAGATAAACATGCAACATCCTTGATCATGGCCAACTTGTGATTCATAACAAATTTTATGATTGAAATTTGTTCCTTGTGATCTTCTCTTGAAAGATCACACCCCCCTAATCTTCAGTTTGTCACATGCTCTTCTTAAACAAGGGATCTACATGTTTCACCAACATGGAAAACATGATGTTTATTCCTCTTAAGGGTGTTAGGACTCTTCATTCTAATGTTGGTCCCTTCCCTAGTCACATTTGGAAGCAAATCCAACAAGCAAGGGGTCGAAACCCAACTTAAAAACCTCCAAAAATTACCCTACTGGAATTTTCGCGCCATGCATGCCTATGGGGGAGTGAAAATTTCATCTTTTTCGTGCCCTACATGCCTATATCATCTTTTTCATGCTTTGCTCGGTTATAGGGGAGAGAAAATTTTGTGTTAGGCTTATCCCTTTGATTTTGGATATTGGATCTCATGGAGATTTTCTTGGGATGAGGTACCCCTTCAAATCCCATCTCACATTCCCTCCTTGGCATGGTTTAGATCCTTGATCCACATCTTACTCACTTAGATCCATCATTTTCTCCTATTGGGAGGCCTTCCCAAATCCTACTTAAGGATGACTATCCATGAGATAAGAGAGGGGGGATTGCTTGGAAGCTCCAAACCTATGATCCTATGATTGGGAAACACTCAGAAAGGAGGGCATTATGATCCCATAATTCTTGCAAGGGTGATGTTGGAGAGCTTGGAAGGAGATGCTATCATCTTGGAAATCAAGGTATAACATTGTAATCACCTTCTTTGACTTTCTTAATGATAACTTGGCCTATTCTCCCATGCCTTGTCTCTTGTTATATTGATGCATGATATGTTGTAGATTAGAACTAGATTAATACATATATTGCTTGGAAGCTTTGGTCCTTTGTCTTTTTTAACAGGTTCAAGCCTTGAAGATCAAGCTTGGAGCTGGAGCTAGGACAACCTACAGGTTGGAGGTAAGTTTAACTTATTCCTTTCTTCTTCCATGTTCAATAGATTATGTATTGTGATAGATCTAGGAGAATAGATCACCATTTGTTATGTTTCTGTCATGGATTAAGTATATAGGGACTTAGTTATGTCCATGAGAGAATTTAACTATATGTAGGAAGAATTATCTAACACAAAAATTAGCGACCATACTGGGGACACACCAAACGTTTCCCTTCTTTGGACTTGTGAAATTAAACATAAAAGGATCCTTATGGATTCAAACCTCTCCTTCCTTGGGCTCGTGAAATATACAAGGTTGGACTCACTTAAAAGTGAGATATATTGAGCATCTCTTATCCTCCTCAAGATCGTTAAAAACAAAGAGGTACTCGTCAATTATGATGGGGAAAAAATGGGGGAATGAGCTGAGTCTATCTTTTGGCAGCATATGAGTCATCACCTTTGAACATGGCATATGTCCACCTTGTCTTCTTTGGGTATTTAGTCTATATTATGTTCTAGAGCCGTGATTCATCTTTTTCATTAAGAGTCTTCTCACCTTGTGGTCATTTATACTATCAGTCCTTGTTGCCAAGTCATCTTTCATGCCGTTATATGTTCAAAGGATCAGTTTTAACTTGAGTCAACCTTATGCAATATTGTCCAACCTCTGCTTGTTTGTTAGTCCATACTCTTTTGATTGTGTCGATGATGTGGGATTCATTAAGGCCCTCCTTCGACGAGTCTACTCATGTCGACATCAACTCACTGTCTAGGAATTAGGATGTTATTTTTTCACAATTTTAATCAATACTTATCTAGGATCTTACTGAGAGAATAAAAAGAACAGCATAAGCACAAGAGACACAAAGATTTTCCTCGGGGAAACCATAAAAGAGAAAACCTCACAACTTCCTCAGAGATAAAATGATCACCAATACAATATCACAAAAGTAAAACCCAAAAATAGAGATGGTCTCCAGCAACTTCTCTCTTCTCCACTTGTGAACAACTTGTCCTTCTTCTCACTAATGTAAACTTGATTGAGTGAGTGAATGTATAAATGAGAGAGCCTAGCTCTCTATTTATACTTTACTTTCACTTTATCTTTTTCACTTACTAGGTCGGCCCTAGTTGTACCTGACTGGGCCAAATTCTCTAGAAGACTCTATTAACCCTAATACAATTTGACTCTGGGGTCTATTACCCCAACTTACAATGGAGGGTTAACCTCAATGACTTTACATGACCAAAATACAATAATGACTTCTTCGACTGGAGGAATAAACATCTCCATCGAAGGTACAAATAAAATACAATAATAAATACAATATAAAATAAAAGTGAATATCTTCCGAAGTTACAATTACATTAACACTCCCTCTTAACTAGGAAGGTATTATCTTGACACAGACATTAACACATCTGGACACAAGTATTCATCATTGGATCATCGTGGTCATTGCTGCTGTAATCCTCATCATCATGTCGATTATCGATAGGTGACATCTCTCGAATCTACTCATCATAAAAATTTCTACAGAGCAAGCCATTTTCCATGCTTGATGTAGGCCTAGCCTCCATGTAGGTCTCCATCATCTTTGCAAGCAAGCCATCAATTAGGTACACCCTAAGACCGGTCATTACATTGCCTTTGCAAACACCTGCGTCTCCTACTATCACCTCATCATATTCATATCATCAAATGGTCACACGGACCACATCCTAGATGCACATCACACAATACATACATCAACCGACATGGGAGGAGTTTCCTACCACCATTCGGGAAAGGATATAGACTTACATCAACTGACATGGGAGGACTTTCCTACCACCATTCGGGAAAGGCACAACACTTATATCAATGTTCATGGGAGGAATTTACTGCCACCATGCCGAAATGGTTACGGCACTTATGTCAACGGCCATGGGAGGAATTTCCTACCACCATGTCAGACTGGCCCCGACACTTATGTCAATGGCCATGGGAGTAATTTCCTACCACAATGCCGAACTCGCCCCGAGACTTATGTCAATGGCCATGGGAGGAATTTCCTACCACCATGCCAGACTGGCCCATGTGCATCTCTGTCTTCCTGACTCATCACTTCCCCTTGGAAGGAACCTTGATCTGAAGAACACCAAGCTTCTCTCTGAAGTACTCGAAATTTACTTTGGCTAGCGGCCTGGTCAACACATCGGCTATTTGCTCATCCATTGCAACATACTGGAGCTTCACTACTCCTCTCTACACCATATCCCTGATATAGTGATACTTGATCTCAATATGCTTCGACTTGCTGTGGAACACCGGCTTCTTGGAAAACTTCACACAACTCTGGTTGTTAGAGAATATACAAGTCACATCTAGCTAGAGATCCAACAAATCAGAGAGTAGATTCCTAATCCATACTGCCTTAGAACTATCCGAACAAGCTGCAATGTACTTTGCTTCGGTTGTACTCAATGCGATGCACAACTGTTTCCTTCTAAAGTAGGAGATCATACTGGATCCCATACTGAAGCAGCATCCTGAAGTGCTCTTCTTATCTACAGCACTACCTTCCCAATTCGAATCAACATAACCCTACAGGTTAATCTTTTGATTCACGTCATACTTGAGCCCATAATCAACTGTACCCTTCAAGTACCTCAGAATATGCTTTGCAGCAATCAAGTGAACATGTTTCGGATCCGTCAGGAACTAGCTCAATGTTTTCACAACAAAGCATATATCTGGTCTCGTGTTCGTTAGGTACATCAAAGATCCAATCATCTGACGATACATAGTGGAATCAAATAAGTTGGATGAAGCATCACTCAGTAGATTCAAGTTTGATGCCATAGGTGTGGCCATGGCCTTGCATTCCATCATCCCGAACCTCTTCACAATCTCCACTGCATACTTCCTTGTCCAAGGAGGATTCCATCTACACTCTACCACACCTCCATGCCTAGAAAATAATGCATCATGCCCAGGTCCTTCATCTTGAACTCTGCAGCAAGCTTCCTCTTCGTATCTGCAATAATCCCATCCTCACCTATCACAAACAAGTCATCTACATAGAGTAGAAGTATCATTGGGTTCCCTTCCTCAACCTTGTAGTAAAGGTTGGAATCCACTTTACTCTTGGTAAATCCCAAACTAGTCAAGAAGCTATCTATTATACCATACCACATTCTGGGTTCCTGCTTCAAGCCGTACAAGGATTTCTTCAATTTGCACACATGAGTCTGCCTGTCATGTGTCTCAAATCTGAGTGGCTGCTCCACATACACTTCCTCTTCCACTACACCATTCAAGAACGTTGTCTTGACATCCATCTTGTGTACCTTCCATTTCATCACTCCAACCAATCCAAGTACTGATCTAATGGAAGTGTATCTGGCTACAGGTGCAAATGTATCCTCATAATCTATCGCTTCCTTCTGAGAGAAGCCATGAGCCATGAACCTTGCCTTGTGTTTCTCTATGCTTCCATCTGCATCATGCTTGATCTTGTAGATCCACTTGGAAGTCACAAAATATTTCCCTTCTGGTCTTGGCACTACATCCCAAACATCATTCTTCATGATCGACTGGTACTTCTCAATCATGGCATCCTTCCATTTCTTCCTCTCTATCACTTCCTCATAGTTGGTAGGTTCCTTGTCAATGATGCCACAGAACAAGGCTACATATCTAGAGTATGGCCTCGGTGTCTTGCTTTCTCTGTGTATTCCCTCTAGAGTGACATACCCTTCTGCATCTTGTATTGCTTCTCATACCCATGTTGGTTTCCTCTTGTGAGAGTTCTTCTCATAGGGTGGATCTATAGGTTCTTGTGGATCTTCCATCTCGTGGTCTTCGTGTTCTTATGGAATCACCTCTTCTATTGTTGCACATCTGATCTTGGGTGCTTCTGGTTCTTCAATGTCTTCAATAGGTAGTTTTCTGGATTTGTTGTAGGATAATTCTTCGTCAAATGTTGCGTCCTTGCTAATGTCGATCTTCTTGAATCCTAGGAAGTATATTCTAAAGTCCTTCGAGCTTTCACTGTATCCTACGAATAAACCCTTCTTTCCTGAAGGATCTAGCTTCGTCCTTTTCCCCTTCGGAATATGTATGTACATTGGGCAGCCAAATATCCTAAGATGGATGACTTTTGGTTTCTCACTGGAGAATTATTCTTCTGGATTTTTTGTTGTCAAGTACCCGATGTGGAGTACGATTTTGTACATACACGACTGTCCTTGCAGATTTTTCCCATAGATGCATCATAAGTTCCTGGTCATGAAGCATTTCTCTTGTTGCTTCCATGATTGTTCTATTCTTCCTTTCTGCAACGTTGTTCTACTGCGGATTGTATGGAGTGGTTGGAGATCCATTGGAATATAGGGTATATATGTTTAAACATCTAGTGAGCACAATTATGCAATTACTTCATGTTGTCCTTTTATTAGCTTTTTTTCATGATGTTAGAGCTTATCACTTTAGATGGTTTACATGGAATACCTTTGACTTAATGTCTTTGAAATTAATTTCATAGCTGATATTTGAGCCTAAATAGAGTAATAGTCCATCATTGACTCATAGAATGGATATATCTACTCATCTTGAGTATGTTGTAGTGACATCCACTCCAAGGGAGTGTTATTTTCCTAAATGGGTAACATATACAATTGAAGTTGTTGGTAGTACAATTGATTGGAGGAGAAATCAAAGTTGGAAAGAACAAGATAATGTTGTAATCATGACATGTAGTACATATGATAAAACAATAGATTTTTTTTACAAAGTCTATCATTGAAGCTAAGGTCGTGAAACTTTGGTTCATGCTTGCACCCCATGATTAGGAGGTTTTCCTAAAAAATGGGTGTTGAAGTAAAACATATTATAATCCTCTAGTTATGTTGAAGGAAGGATGTTGAATTATGATGATATTGGGGAATGTGTCAATCCAATTTATGGATCCAGTTGAGGAACTAGTCAATCTTAGTTGATGGACCCATTAGAGTATCTGAAGTAGCCAATGAATTCAGTTTGATATCAATAAAAGAAAAAACTTATTCAAATAATATATTGAAGTGGTCCCAATCAAGTTAGAGGTACTGTAATGCCCCTCAAAATCACCATGACTATTTATATTGATGACAATTATGGGTAAGTGACCCAGTTAAAGAAACCAAGATAAATGACTGTGTATATGATGATTAAGAATAAAATGGGCGACTGACTAGAGATGTATGTGATAAACGTATATGTTGCTAATGATGGATTTAATGACGATTTTGGATAACTTTGATTTGGCTGATTTATTAGCACATGGGAAATCTTATAATGAATATCGTATTTAGGATGAATTATGGAAATGAAACTATGTGGGTGATTATGATATGAATCCAAAGGGAAAATATGTATGTCTGCTTAACGATTAGAGAATGAATGAAGTATATTATGATGTATGACGAAATGAATGATGATTGAATGTTACATATGCTCGAATGAATGAAAGGTTATGAAATGAAAGTGATTAGAGGATATATGTTGAATTGAGAATTATGAAACTGAAATGATTAAATGAAAAGATTTTTATAAGGAAAATGATGAATGTTAGATGTGCTCGACTGACTTAGATAAAATGATGAATGATAGATATACTTGACTGATTGAGAGAAAATGATGAATGAAATATATGCTCGACTGACTGAGATATTATGATGGATGATGAAATATTTCATAGTGCGGCGCTACTAATGTGCGCTTTGAGTGTGTCTGTGCAGTGGAAGGTAAGACGATTTACCAACTGACCCACAATGGAATTATACGGTTCGCAAGAATGGAAAGAACACATAAGGGTATGGCAACAGACTGTCGACCCTGAATTAGCACTCCACACACGGGTCAGAAGCTTGCGAGCTGACCTAGGGAAGCATGTGCCGTATGGGCAAGGCCATACCGACTTGGTCATGTCCGAGAGTTGAGGGGCATGCGATAAGGAGAACCTTATCCCTCAGCAACCCTTAGTCTCCAAGAAGTGTAGTCGAGAGATCGCAGTAAAGACTCCCCGATCGCTACACAGTTCTCCTCACAAGAAGAAAGAAAAGGAATTGTCAGAAGGACCCGCCAAAGGGGTACCTAGACAGGAAGAGGAAGAGATTATTAATCAATGATATAAAGTTTAAAGAAATATAATAAAAGAAATAGATTTATTTTATTATATTTGAAGAAAATGATAAAACTTGAAATAGATTAGAAGTTTTAGCAAAATAAATATTTTAATCCATTTCTTTATTATTATTCTTTGAAAAAGGAAAATTTTATCTATGTTGAAAGTTATAATAGAAGAGATAATTTATTTTTCATTATAGATATTTTTAAAAAGGGAAAAATAATTAAAAGCATATTAAATAATGTTGTATTCAAAATGCTTTGCAGAATTTTGATGGTTCATTAAATCAGGGTGACTTTGATTTATTGAAACTACATGAGGAAAAAAAGGAAGAGATCCTTTTGATGGAAGAAAGGGAGTGGAGATTGAAAAGCAGGGTGTTTGGATCAGCCATGGGGACAGGAATACAAAGTTTTTTCATGCTTATGCTTCTGCTAGGCGTAATTCGAAGTTAATATGGGATATCCAGGACGATAATGGTAACACTCTTAAAGGATTGGACTTGTTGAGCACTGAAGCTGTGAGGTATTTTGGCAATATTTATAAGGAGGAAGGTGGCTATAATCTATTAGAACAAATCAGAATGGCAGAACTTTATCTTAGATGTATTGATGGTTCTGTAGCATAAGATTTAGGAAAAGAGGTCACCCTTGAAGAAATTGAGCATACCTTAAAAAACATTGCCAGAGACAAAAGTCCGGGCCTTGATGGTTGGCCTATGGAAGTTTATGTCCATTTCTTTGATTTTATGGGGGAAGACATTGAGCGTCTTGTGGAATACACGAGGCTACATGGTTTCATTTTTGGTGCATTGAATTCCACTTTCCTTACTTTAATTCCAAAAAGTAATAAGCCTGTTTCATTTGGGGAGTATTGACCTATTGCTCTCTGTAATCTCATTTATAAGCTTGTTTCCAAAATTATTGCTCAAAGATTGAAGGTGGTTCTATTTGCGCTTATTACTCCTGAACAGTTTGGTTTTTTGAAGGATAGGCAAATTCATGACTCTATTGGGCTTGCTCAGGAATTGCTACATACTATCAAGTCCAAGAAGTTAAAGGCTCTGATTTTGAAGATGGACCTAGAAAAAGCCTATGATACGGTCAATTGGTCTTTCCTCAGATTGATTCTGATCCAAATAGGTACTCCTCTGCTGGTTATTAACTGGATTATGGCATGTGTTTCAACTCCATGTTTTGCTGTATTAGTTAATGGAAACCCAACCACTTTTTTTAAAGGATCTAGAGGTATCAGGCAGGGCTGTCCCCTGTCTCCCCTCCTCTTTCTTCTGGTTATTGATGGCCTCAGCAGACTTGTTCATCAAGCCAAGTTAATGGGTTTGATTAAAGGTATTAAGATGAGTGAGGGTTGCTTCCTGTCCCATCTCTTTTTTGTTGATGATGTCCTCCTTGCTGGCATCGACTCTATCACCGAATGGAAAGATTTCTCCAATATCATTAATTTTTTCTGTAAGATTTTTGGAATGAAAGTTAGTATTAGGAAGTCTTGTTTTTATCAACAAAAGGTGGAAGCTGATCGAAGAAGGGAAATTGAAGCCTCCTTACCGTATAGTTGTCTTGATCTGGTTGATGGATTGAAATATTTGGGTTTTATTTTAAAACCAAATTCTTATAAAGTTGGTGATTGGCATTGGATTATTAGTAAGTTTGAATGAAGAATTGATCATTGGACATTCCGGTTGCTATCCACTGGTGGCAGACTTGTTCTTGTTAAAGCTGTTCTCTCTAGTATTCTGGTTTTCTGGCTATCTCTTTTAGAGATCTCGACCTATGTCCTGAATAGACTCAGAAGGATTATTTTTAATTTCCTTTGGTCTGGTAATCGAGATGGCTCAAATCTAGTGATGGTTAAGTGGAAGGTACTTGCTCGACCGATTAAGTATGGTGGGTGGGGCATTAAAGATATTGGTGTTTTTAGCAAAGCTCTTCGGTTGAAGAGCTTTTGGCGTGGATTATTCAATTCATCTCTTTGGTCGAAGGTTCTTAAGCTCAAGTATATTAAAACTGATCTGTTAAGCTGGTTAAGGAAGCCTAAGAGGATTACTGGTTTGATGTCTCCAGTTTGGAGAGGTTTTCTTAAAGTTTTTGATTGGATTGCCAAAGATATGTGTTGGCAGGTTGGTAATGGTTGTAATGTTTGTATCGGTGTTGATCCAGTCCTTGGTATGGAGGAATGTTTTAACCTGTCTGAAAATTTGGTTACTTGGTTAAATTTGCTTGGTTTTAAAACACTCAATGATGTTTATGATTATGATTTGGTTCAGCGGTCTGGTGATGGTTGGATAAGGGCTTTTGATTGGTTGGTCCCGGCTCATGAGATGGAATGGGATCGTTATCTACATGCACTTAGAATGGCTGGTATTATGCTTTCGGACTCCAGTGATAAGTTGATATGGGCAGGTAATCGGAAAGATGGATCTGTTACAGCTCGGTCTGCGTATGATAGGATCATCCAGGAACATTGTATCTTTCCCTGCTAGTGGTGGTTTTTGAAAATTCGGATTTGGGCTATTCCTTTGAAGGTTAAGGTTTTCCTATGGCATGCCCTCTATGGAAACCTTAAGACCTGGGAGAATTTACTCAAACGTGGCTGGTATGGTCCAAATTGGTGCTGTTTATGTAAGTTAGAAGCTGAAACTGCTGATCATCTTTTTGTGAAATGCTCTTTTGTGCAAAAAGTTTGGTCTTTGTGTTGTAAAGATCTTAATCTACAGCATGTATGGGATGCATTGGATTTTGGTACTGGTCTTCTTGATTGGGTAAGAGATAACAAGTAGCCTCTTTTTCTACCTATTTTCATATCTTGGATCATATGGTACACAAGAAATGAAGTGATTTTTCAGAATAAGATCCATGATGCTGTGCTATGTGGTAAGACTGTCTGTCATTTGATTCAGACTTATCCTGAGGTGGAACAGGGAAGGAATGTTGTGATAAAGAGTTCTTTCTCCTTTGGGGTTTCACAGCCAATTTTATTTTTTGACGGGGCTGCTCGGGATGGTTTGTGTGCTGCTGGTGGAGTCATTTTCATAAATGAAAGCCATTATTTCTCTCTTCGTCTTAATGGTGGCAAAGGAACCAATATGAAAGCTGAATTATTGGCTCTTTGGGTTGTTCTTAAGGTGGCTAATTATTTTGGTCTGGTAAATCTCAAAGTCTTTGGGGATTCTCGCATTACAATTAAATGGGCTACTTCTGAATTCGCTCTTAATATTATTGATCTTAATTATTGGTGTGCTCGAACGCGACTGGAGATTGAAAAATTGGATCAGATTTCTTTTGAACATATTTACAGATGTCACAACACTCAAGCAGATCACCTTTCAAAAGATGCATTTGGTGGTCCTGTTGGGGTTCTATTTTGGGAAGAATGGATGGATACCTGTCTTCTTGACAAGGGTAATTTATATTTCCTTTAAGGAATTTTGTAATTCTGGACTGTTCTATTTTGTAATCCTTCTCTTTTGTTTTGGGCGACTATATTTATGTATAAAGGTCTTGAAGAAGAACATGGGAAATAGGTCTGGTTTTGGATACTTTGGACTATAAGTTATCCTTAAAATCTTTGTACTATTTGATTCAAATGAATAACAATAGTACGATTTTTTTCTGTTGGAAAAAAATAATTTAATAAAAGAATATTTCTTATTTCTTTTATTTTAGAAAATAAAAAAAACTTAGAAGACATTGTGTCCATCTACTAGAAAACATGTGAACAAAAAGATTAATGAATAAACTTATTAGTAAGTGAAATACAACTAGGACTCTAGTAGAAACCACTCCACCTACATCTCATTGATTTAGGGATTAAAGAAATTAACTAAGGAGACATTGTAGGGATTTAGGTGCACACTTAAAGATAAAGTGACACTTGTTTTATGAGAATAAATAATTGAGAATTATTAAATTAAATAATAATATTGCATGAAGAGACACTTGGCATGGATATTTTTGTTATAAAAGAAAGGGAGGAGAAGGAGAATGGACACTCTTGCTCCTGTTGGACGGGCACTGCAACTGAGAAATTATCTTGTGATTATTGTAAGTTGGGTTGAGCTTTCCGGGGATTGAGAGATCCCCGTGGAAAGCTTGCATTGTGTGTTTTTACGACCCCAAAATGCTCGGGGGTTCGAGGGAAAGAAAAGTACCCCCAATATGGTAGGGAGATCAACCGAGAGGTCTTCGGTAAATCGGAATATTGGATGTCTGGATCGAAGCGGCAAGGGATGTCAGCTACAACCACCTACAACCATTGGAAATTAGGTATATTCTTCCATTTTATGTACAAGTTGAGTTTTAGCATTTTGATTTACGGTTTCACATTTGATTTTCAAGATTAAAATTTTTCATATGATGTTAGTATTACTTGGAAAGTCTTTTTTTTTTGGGACCCGAATTGGGGGTCCCTACATTTGGTATCAGAGCATGATTCAAATATTTGGATACAATGGCTCATCATTTGAATATGTATAACAAGAATTCAATTATGGATGCCGTAAAAAGTTTGTATTTGTATTTTATTGAGTATGTGCATAAGAGTATATGGAAAAGAAATTGTTCCATAAAAAAAGGTTATTGCTACAATTTTTTTCTCACTGTGAAATCAAATCCCTTTTACTATGAAGTTGTTCATATGCATAATAACTGTTAAAAAAAAAATTTACATCGAATGTGATTCATTACCATTAAAGGTTAAAACGTAATGCGAGTTATACAGATCCGATTGGATATTGATTGGGTTGCATCCAACTATGGATATGAGTAAACGTTGTGTTATTTAAGATTAAAATTCCATGCTATTTATTCGTGTTTCATAAGTTGTTGTTTAGATATTATGCGATCAATGTTGATCGATGGCATTCCATATCGAACAAAGAAATGAATCTGGTGTTAAGTAGTTAAAATAAACTGCTTCAAATCCTAGCTGAGTGTTAAGGTCATGCATGCTTCCATAACAACGCTGATTTCATCCGTTGATCCCATTCGTTGATTCCAGGAGATTTTAGGCCAGGCAGTGTTAAGTATTAATAAACTTCGGTAAGTTTCGAATTATTCTTCTATAGTGTATTCGTACTGGGATGAGTTATACATAACCGGCATTATATTCTCAGCATAATTGTTGAATGATAATGGTTGATCATTTAAATCACTGTCTATAAATTTTTTCCTTGAAACCTAAATTAATCCTTCAGATACCACGATTTTGGTCGAACACTCTGTTATGGTTATTTAAAGTACAGTCTCCCATTTTTGTCGAATTTCCATTAACTACGGAATTGCTTCCACGCTGTCATAGGTCCGAAATTCTATTATTTATCTCAGTCCTCTAAATTGAAATTTCCGTTTTCTGAGATCTGAAATCTTCAGAGTATGAACGCTGCTTATTACCGACCTGAGAATTGGGATCTCTGTAATTAAAATGCTTACCTCTAACCGAATGCTAGATCGATACCTGTGCATACTCACCGCCCTCTCAGTCAAGACAGTTTGAGGATAGCTCGGAGTCTTGGCTGATTAAACGGTGCAGTGACGTGCTTTCCATGGATCAGCGTTAAGGCACCAGGTAAAATTTAAGTTCTTTGACACCTGTTGACCCTGGTGTGGTTGGAGCTGAGACCTCACAGCTTTCACTAAAGCCGTGTGTCATAAACGTTCACTGTGTATATTACTTGGATTCGAAACAGGGATGATGTATGTGTTAGGTTTCACTCCTGCTAACGTGGATGCTTTATGTGTCAATTTATATATATATTTAATTTATATATATATTTAATTAATAGAAAGATGTGTCAAACCTTCATTTGAATAGAGTTTTCATAAAGGCTCAGTTGTAGTTGAAGTTAAATATCTGTGTTCAATTATTATTTTATAAATTTTTTATGAAGCACTCGGCGTAATATGGACTCTTTTTAAGAAAAATATATATATATAGTTTTGGAAGTTTAGGAAAGGTAAGTGAATATTTAAATCATTATGTACCTTCTAGTAAGATATTACGAAGATAATAATATATATATATATATATATATAATATGATAATGTGGAGATGTTATTGACTATGAAATGAGATAACATTTATTTGGGGGTCTTAAAAGAATATTTATTTAAACATGATTATGATTTTACAAAGATGCTAATGATATGTTACTGTTGGCAAGCGGTTTGAGGAGGACGTGTCGCGGTACCGTTGATGTTGCGACACGCTGGAGGAAGGCGCGAAAGGAGTATTTTGTGATAAGGAATACCACAGTTAGCGGGTTTTGGGTCACTTGGACCACATACTATGTAATAGTGAGTCAGTTGTATCATGGTATGCGGGTTTTTGAGGTCATTTGGACCAAGTTAGTTAGATAATGGGTCAATTGTCCATAGTGTCGATTAGGAAGTTAGTTGTAAGTGGACAAATATTGTAATGGAAAAAGCTTATAAATAGATGAGAGTCGTAAGTGATAGATATCAAGGGATGAAGATGAGAAGATAGCGAGAAGTGGAGAAGATGTATGTTTTGCCTTTGGTATTTTGACCGCAATAGTAATACAATGATGTTTTGGTGCAATCTATGTGCAATGGTGTGATATATACTTGTTGTTTAATGTAATATCTGCTTACTGTTGTTGAAATGACAAATGATGCGATTAAATGATCTGTTTCATATGGAATATGAATGTTGCGGTTAGTTGAAATGTTATAATTATGTTTAAGTACTGCAATAGAGATAGTCTACACAGCCACAACTCTCCTCCTCCCTTAGTGGAAACATGGTTCCGTTTGCTCTTTCTGGACGCCTCAGGTGAGACCTCATCCACTCTGCATGTGTTGCTGGGTGGGCTCAAACCTTCCCGGGCCGGTGCCCAAGGAGACTCCGGTATGCATCGACAATGAGGAAAACCCCTGTCGACTGAGGTCGAGTTGGTCTTGGTCAACAAATGGTTCCGTTGTCGGGACCGTGTGTAAAGTAAGAGGAGGCCATGTTGTGGCACCAGACGAAGCCAGAGATACAAAGCTGGTTTGATCAGAGACTGTGGGAATTTGCTGAAAAGAAATGTTGGAACACACGACTAACGGTAGATCACTGGTTGGGAAGATATATTCACGATGGTCCACATGAGTGGTTCTTCTCTGAATTCCCGATTATTTTGTATGAGTGGTTGTTGAAGCTGACCTTCCAGAAGAGAAATTTCCAGGGTGGTGATCCGACGGCTTGGACCCCGGAGTTGATTCAGGAGCTGCAGGAAGTCGATAGTAAGGCATCGCGGGCTGTCGAAGTTTGGCTCGATAACATCTTGGGGGGATACATCACTGAATTCGCAGTTGACACGAAGAAATCCTATAGTGCAGCTGAAAGATATTTCTTTGACAGACCAAGCGGAAGGCTTTTGCTATCACTCCAACTGTCAATTAAGATGCTCATCTGCGAGAAAGGTATATTGAAGATGCACCTTGATCAGTAAGCAACCTAGTGGGTGGAGGCCGTGGGTATCGCGACTGCTAGGGATCGATAGAAGGAATGGTAAAGGGGTAGATGGGTGAATACCATGAGGAGACTGTGAGTGAAGCCGAGGAAGAAAGTGGTCTTATGAGGGGAGGAGCAAGGTTCCGACAGGAAAAGAGGCAGAGGATAGGAAAAGGACCTGCTGCAATCGGACTGCAATACCGTGAAGGAAGGCCACATGGGACGAATTTACCTCACAGTCCTGACAGGGACAACTAGGCTACGCCCAGGATAGAGGTAGGACCAATCCCCAGCACAAGCATACCCACACCTCCGCTCACTGACTCACAACCCGCAAGGAATACTACTTTGACACCGCCAATTTTGTCAGTACCGCAGAAGTTAATTAGTAATAGCACAGCGACAGGAGGAAGGAAACCCAGGATGGCGAGCGATGATGCTAAGTTACCGTTGTTCCACAGTAGTACGACAAACAACCCAAAACAATATTGGATTTTGTGTGAAGTGGTTTGGACCATGAAATAGGTCACTGATGATAATGCTAAGAAAGGGAAGTTGGCCACGACCTTGCGAGGTCGTGCAATAGATTGGTTCATGAAGTTTATTTTGGTCCCTACGAGAGCACTAGAGAAGTCCCTGGATGAGATTCGGGAGGGACTGATTGCTGAATTTCGACGGCCTAAGTTGGAGGCTCAATATATTACTGAATTGAAGAAAATTAAGCAGTATCCCAATGAGACAGTATGGGATTTCGATCAACGATTCAAGACGTTGATGGAAAAGGTTATTTTCGATATGAGTGATGTCCAACATAAAGAATGGTTCATTGTAGCACTGTTACCCCACATTCGGTTGCCGTTGATGCAGCAGAACATATCGACGCCGAGCGAAGCTCTAGAGCTTGCAATGCAATTAGAAGCATCACCGATTGGAGATAATGCAATTGGGATGTCGCAGATACAGACGCAGCTCGCCAACCTTACTATACAGTTGCAAGATTTGAAGAAGAACAAGGACCAGCGTGATGAAGTATGGTGTACACGATGCCGAAGAGAAGGGCATACGAAGGATAATTGTTTGGATTTCCATAATTATTTGGTATCAGGTGTGCCAAACCTGTTGAATGGCGACAGTATGCCATGATGTCACATTTGTTCAGTGTTTGGGCATAGTCAGGATAGTTGCCCGTATATGCAGAAAATGGTGACAACCCTGCGAAATCTTTATTGCACATTCTGCAAGTCGGTGGGTCACGATGACAAGGATTGTCGTGCATATGGGTTGGTATAGGAGAGGATGTGCGATGCATTCTATGTCAAGGATGGTCAGCGCGCGGTGCAACAACCCCCACTACAACAACAAGTAGCCTAGCTGCTACCGCAGCCGCAGATGCAGTTTGCACCACAACAACAACAACCATAGTAGTTCATGCCGCAATACAACTCGATGCAGATGGATCCCGCACAATATGTACAGCAACTACAGTATGCACCACAAGTGCAAGGGATTCCACCAGCACCTATGCAACAACAATACCAGCAGCATGGCAGCTATCAGGGAGGCTACAAGGGTGGACGCGATGGTGGATTTGGTCATGGAGGAGGAGGCCGAGGTGGTCAAAGACCTGTTCAATGTCACCACTGTGCGGTATGGGGACATTATCAACGCGACTGCCCACTGCTACAGAATCAGTGTACATTTTGTTCCAGTAATGATCATATGGTTGAGAATTGTACACAATTAATTGCACGATGGCAGGCTGGGAAGACTCCGCAGCTACAGAACCCAGTACAGCAACCAATACAGAACCCGGTACAACAACCAGCCCCCGCGACCACCACCAAACGCCAATCAAAATATCAGTCAACAAGGAAATCTGGAGCAGAACCAGATGCAGGGTGCAAATATTGCGACCATTTCTGCAGAACCACGACCACAAGATGCTTTAATGGCTGTTGTCACTCGTCTGAGGCAAGATGACTAGGGAAGATGGTTCACAACCACTGATTCGGTTGGCTAGTCTGAAGACAGTACATTTTGACATTGGTACAGAGCAAGAAGCATTCCTGGAGGCACATCACACTTTGGAGAAAGACTGCAGTAAGGTTGTTGTTTATAATATGCCACCTGTCTTTGATGACACATTAGACGCCGATCGACCACCACCAGGTACATTGCAGAAGTTCCTTGAAAGTTGTCTATCATTGGCACGAGACCCGACTACATTGGTTGAGATTGAGGGATGGTTGTAGCATTTTCCTATAGGACGGTAGGAGTCAGAAGTAAATTCCTTACAGTGACGGAAGACTGGCAAAGAAATGCGAATGAATAGTCAGATTGGTGACTATGACGTTGACTCTGTAATTCTTGATCTTGGTTTGGATGTTAAGATCTTAACCAAGCAGGTGTGGCAGAAGATGGGGAGTCCCCCATTGAGCTGGTCTCCTGTCTAGCTTTGGTTGGCTAACCATGTGAAGGTTACACCTATTGGGCGGGTTCCGTGGCTCACAATTGATATTGAGGGCATGAAGACTTATGCTGACTTTGATGTTATCGAAGTGGTTGAGGGAGGAAGCTCTTATCCTACATTATTGGGGATAGGATGGGATAACGATAGTCGAGATATCATTAACTTCAAAAAGCGCATGATGACCTTTGAGAATCGTGATTTCAGAGTTATAGCCCCATTGGACATCGCTATGTGGAGCCTGTAAAAGATGATGATCCTACTAGATGGGACCATGCATTCAATATTTCTGAAGATTATATTCATTCTACCACCTACGGTGAGTTGGAGTGGCGCAGTGAGAGTTCTGCGTCTTCTAACTCTGATGATGCATTAGAGCATTGGCAGAATCGAATGCATGAAGTACCATTCTGGAAATGAGGCTTAGTTACAGAATCCTTGTGTCAGGTTGTGACAGAAACGATCACATTACCCGTTTATGAGGGGTTGCCTAGCCTGAACACCTTCTTAGCAGAATTTGAAGACCGCGTTTCAGAACCACAACGATTGCTGGGCTTGGAAGATGTGCTGAAGGCTATTCCAGCACACTAGTGGGCGACACATAAGAAATTTATTAAGAATTGGTCACAGTGTCGAAGGTTGATGATGGTTCGGTTCGGCGATACTGAGGTTTATTAGACTGGCAAGTATGATGGTTGGATTGATCCCAGTGATCATGTGATGGAGTGCCAACGATTGTGGGTAGCGCGACCCAGGGATGAGTGGGTTCATGTTTTTGTTCATACTTTGGAGGAGATACCCCGCTCATTGTACACTGCAGCCAAATTGCGCTGTGACATTACAACATGGGGGTAGTTGACAATTTGTTTCACTCATACATTCACTTTTGCGGATGCCAATCCTGATGTCCATAATGCCCTGCAGCTCATTTGCGACGTGATATTTTAGGTTGTTTCAGTGGCCTACCGTGATGACCTTCACACACAATGTCAGATGCAGTCTCTCATGGAATGCTTCAATGTCAATGGTGGTCCGGAGGACGATGATGATCCCCAGAATATTAACATTCCCAAATCCGAAGGAAGTCATGATGTGGTACCACTTGTTGCGCCAAGTAATCCATTCAGTCAACCATTACAGCTTCGCAAGATGAATATTGGCACCGAAGTTACTCCCAAGTTTGCTAATGTTGGGGATTATTGGGACGATGAGATGATGAGTAAGGTTACTGAGTTACTTCATGAGTTTCAAGATGTGTTTCCCACAAATTTTTCCGAGATGAAGGGAATTTTGGGTGATTTAGGAGAGATGAAGATTCCATTAAAACTAGATGCTAAGCCAGTCCGACAACGACCTTATCGGTTGAATCCGCGACATAAAGAAAAGTTTGAGGCGGAACATGACCTCATGTTGGATGTTGGTATTATTGAACCTATAGAATATTCCGAGTGGATCAGTCCTATGGTCGTGCAGGACAAGAAAACAGGCGAAGTGCACATTTGTGTCGACTTGCGGAAGTTGAATGATGCCTGCTTGCATGACCCTTTTCCGACCCCAGTTACTGATGAAGTACTTGAAGGAATGCGTGGCCAGGAGATGTACTCTTTTACTGATGGATTCTCTAGCTACCATCAGATTCGCATTGCCAAGGAAGATCACCATAAGACAACTTTCGTTACTGAATGGGGTTTCTTTCAGTACATAGTCATGCCATTTGGTTTGAAGAATGCACCTGCGATATTCTCCCGGGTCGTTGTTGCCGCATTCAAAGATTTTATTCAGAAGTTTCTGCAGGTATATATGGATGATTGGACCATTTATGGATTGATTCATGATCATTTGGCTAATCTGCGGTTAATGCTTGAGTGATGTCGACAGCACCAGATATCGCTGAACTTGAAGAAATGTATTTTTTGTGCGCCCTTTGGAATATTGCTGGGTCATATCATCTGTAAGTAGGGATTGCTGGTTGATCCAGCAAAAATTGCGCTTATTTTGGGATTACAATCACCGACCACCGTTAAGCAGTTGCACGCCACCTTGGGCCATACAAGATATTATCGCAAGTTCATTAGGGGGTATGCTGCGATTACTGCCCCTATGGAAAAGTTGAAGAAGGATGTGGTGTTCCAGTGGAGCTCGGAATGTCAAGTTAGTTTCAAAATGCTCAAGGTGAAGATGGTGTCGGCACTGATCTTGGTCTTTCTGAACTGGAGTAAGGAATTCCATGTCCATGTTGATGATTCATTAAGTGCATTAGGGGTTGTGTTGGCTCAACTTGGAGAGGGCGATCTTGATCATCCCATTGCTTTTTCCAGTCGAAATCTATCCTCTGCAGAACGGAATTACACTACCATAGAACGGGAAGGTCTAGCCATGGTTTACGCATTGCAGAAATTCAAGCATTATTTGTTGGGTGGCCACTTTAAAATGTTCACCGATCATTTTGCATTAAAATACTTGGTCAATAAGCCTATGCTGGGGGGGAAGATATGCTGGTGGCTACTTTTATTTCAGGAGTTTGATTTCGAATTCATTGTGAAGCCAGGGCGGTTGAATGCTGGACTAGATCATTTGTCATGGATTGATACAGGGGAGGAACCAACCAATATCGAAGACGGGTTTCCGGACTCCCAACTGTTTCATGTTTCCGCTGTTGATCGATACTTTGATGACATCCTTCAGTTTTTGGTGACAGGCACCATGCCCGATGACTTTACCACTACTCAAAAGAAGCAATTGGTTGTCAAGACTACTGACTTTCAACTCATCGCGGGAGATTTGTATAAATTGGGTGCCGATGAGATATTGCGCAGATGTGTCTTGCCGAATGAGCAAGCACAAATATTGGTCGAGGCACATGGTGGAGTCACGGGGGGACATTATGGCGGTCGGGCGACTGCCTAGGAGGTACTGCGTGTAGGACTTTGCTGGCCCACATTACATAATGATGTTTGTCAATGAACTGGCAAGTTGTCCAGATGAGACGAGATGTCGCTGCTACCTTAGGTGACAATGCAACCATTCGAAAAATGGTCTGTGGATTTTGTAGGGCCGATCAATCCACCAGGGAAATGTACGGGTGCGCAACACATCATCACAGCAACAGAGTATTTGACCCGATGGGCTGAGGAAGCACCTGTATTTAATTGCTCCACCGCAACGGCTGCTTGATTTTTGTTTGATCACATTTTAACTTGTTTTGGCTGCCCCAAGATATTGTTGAGTGATCAAGGAAACCACTTTCTTAATCGCACTATCAGTGCATTGATGGAGGAATTGCAGATACAACATAAGAAGAGTACGCCCTATCACCCACAGGCGAATGGAACGGTGGAGGCATTTAACAAGGTACTGGAGCATGCATTGACAAATGTGTGCAATGCGAACTGAGACGACTGGGCTTTGAATGTTCCAGCGGTGTTGTGGGCCTATCGCACCACATGTAAACGGTTGACTGGTTAGACAACTTTTAAGCTAGTATATGGGAAGGAAGCACTTATGCCTATGGAGAACATTGTTCCCAGTTTACGAATTGTGGCTGTTACGAGAATGGATGATGTTGCAGCACTAGACGAACGTCTAGCACAATTGGTGGAGCTGAAAGAGGATCGATTTATCGCTAGCTTTCACCAGGGGGTCGAGAAGGATCGACAGAAGGCATGGCATGATCGCCACATTAAAAGTAACCAGTTTCAACAAGGCGACTTGGTGCTATTATACGACAACAAGTTTATCAAACATCCAGGAAAGTTACAGATGCATTGGCTGGGTCTCTATCACATCAATAGTATTACTTCAGGAGGTGTAGTTCAGTTACAGCGGTTGGATGGGGTGATGCTCCCCAAACTAGTAAATGGTCATAGGTTGAAGCCCTATCGCTCGGGCTTGGTGCAGTGCGATGTCTGAGTCGCATCGTCCAAAAAAAAAAATGTGTGTCTGTGTGTGTTGCAGGTTGCTTGGTGACAGATGGTGCACCAACACAAGAGGGTATGCGAAGTAGAGAGGCTTGTACTGCACATTTGGAACAATTGGCGATACATGGCAGCATGATGACCTAGTCAAATCAGTAATAAATGCCAAAAGTGGAGACAGTTAATTAACAACACTGCTTGAATTATGGGCATTAATAGCGGATCTGGTTAGTTGGCGGACAGGATCGTCGGTGGATTTCCTACATTAATACAGGGATTTGGTTGAGTTAATGCATGATTTAGTCATGATTACGACGGATTTGGGTAAATGCTATAAGTATGGTTTAGTGTCGGGAAGAAGACACCGAGAAATTAGCAAGCCATGTTATTGTGGAGCGCTGTAGTAATTTATGTTAGTTACTATTAGGTATATAATGCAGAGTTGTTATACCTCCATATTTCACAGTGTCGCATCTTCACCATGAAAATAGTTGACGACACTTCCCCTACTGCTTAAAACACCCATAAGAGAAAAATGATGAATGATCCTTGAAGACAAACCTATCATGTCAAGAATCAACCCAGATGAGACTTCATATACCTACACTACCGCGCCTTACTCCAGTTTAGGTGCGTGGTAGTCCCCACTACCGTGCTATGCTCAGTTTAAGAGGCGCAGTACTCCTTTTTTAACCTTTTTTCCATGGCTTGTGGGATCTTGATCTTCGAGAGATTTTTTAGGATTGGTATCCCTGATTTGATCCTAACTCACCTTCTCAAATTAGTGGGTCTGATCCACTAAACATTCCCAATATCCATTCTTCTCTCTTGATGGTTAACCCTACTACACACTATAAGAGAGAGGCATTCCATGAGCAAAGGGGAGGACTCTTGGAGACATCAAACTTATGATCTTGAATCTTTGTGGAGATAGCTAGAGGAGGAAGCACTTGGAGCTGGGAGTTGGCTTGGATATCAAGCAACCATTGTAAGAGACTTCAAGTTGTAATAAAACATAACTTGTCTTGTTTCCCAAATCATATATGTTGATTTTGTTTCAACCATATGATTTGTATCTGTTATCAATGTAGATCCTAACTCATATTTCAAGTTGCTAGAGGATCGTATGTGCTTGTATCTTGGTTCTATTATGGCAGGTTCATTCGCGAGGACTTGGAGATTGAAGCGACCATTAGGACAAGCAATCGGATCAAAGGTTAGTTAGATCTCTTCCATTTCTTTCAGCAATATAGTCTTGAGATGTTTGTTTAGATCTAGGAATTCAAGGTAGCATTTGTTATCTTTTGTCTTAGTTTAGAGTCAATTAAAGTCTACTTAACCTAAGAGAATTTCTACCTATCCATAGGGAGAAATTTCTACAACAAAGAATGCGAATCCGCTGGGGATGAACCCCATTTGATTGATTCATCTCACTTTCGATCATTTTTTATTGTGATTCTTCTTTCTCTTCAAACCAGTATTGAATTTTGGTCTCTTTGACCTTTATTCTCCCCTCCTCTATACATCTTTCCTCCCTCTGTGATCAATGAGTCCTCTGGGTCTGCAGCAACCCTGAAAAATTCAATCTCGTTTTCAAAAGTTGTGTTTTTCCATCCTTTGCAACAGTACCGCACCCCCACTACTGTCTACAGTACGATAGTACCACGTAACCAACACTCTTACCAGAGCGGTAGTGTACCAGTACCGTGCTCTAGCCTATTTCTGCCACGCAGTAGTGTCTACATTTTTTCAATTTTTCTTGCCTATTTGGTTTCCTGAGTCACTTCTGATTTTCTCTGCTTTAGTTTGGTGTTTTCTGTTGCTTATTACTATCCTGTTCATCGCACAGTCTTTGTGGTTTGTTTATTTCTCTTGTGAGCTTGATTATTTTATGAGTTAGTGGCATTATTTGCACATTGGGTCACCCCTTTAGTCTGATTTCATTGGCTTGATCTTTCCATCACAACCAAACTGTTGCTACTATAATCACATTACAGGATTGTGTATTTTCATAATCACATTGTTTCCATTATTGTTATTCAAACCTATATTGAAAATTATCATTGGAGAACATTTGTGTTGTTTGGATTGAAATGATCTAGCAGTATTATCGTGCATTAGGAAGTGAACCATTTATTTGCCACATAAATTCTCATTTTTTGGAGCATTCTAGTTGTAGATCAGTGAATTTCAAAGCAGTGTTTATTTCAGTTTGGCTTTACTTAGAAAAAGAAAACAATTTTTTTTTTTTGTTCTGAAGTGGTTTTCCATTGATTTTGAAAAATTTTCATGCATTTATGATCAAAGAACTCTCTCCCTTCCATAGCTAGTTTTCATCGAATACAAGGCTTATTTCGATTCATTCTCACTTGCATGGTTTGGGTCATCACAACACCACCAAGTTTCACGTCCATTTACCCGATTGAGTAATACAACCACTAAAATTAATCTCCCTAACTAAACCAACATTAACCTCACTTGAGGAAATCAAAAGAATTTTATAGTTAGGTAGGACACCGGGGATAGGTATCAAAATAATTCCCCCTTGTCATTATCATCTGAGACATAGTTGTTGTCCTCTAGGGAACTAAAATCCTCTATTATTTATTGACATGGTCATAGACCAGTTTGTGGAGGGGCCTCCTTACTTTTTTTTAACTTTCAGGGGTTAAACCGCCGCGAGATCGAGAACCGGACGGACTCTATCGAATGCTACAGTCCACTTAGCCCTAACACAACATCGATCATTGTCTTCCTTGTATTCATAGCAATGCAAGGGTGATAAGGAAGAAGCACCGAAAACCTTTTCCAACGTGTCATGAACGAGGTAGCTTAGTGACTTTTCTACTAGGGCTCTTTTACCCAGGATCCCTTTCGGTAGAGGGATATCCTTCTCATATTGTTCTCTCACATTGTATTGTTCAACTTGGATTTCATCACCTTGCGAAGGATACAACTTGTTGAGGTCTCCAGCTCTTAGTTAGGAGTTTGCTTGTTATATCATCTTTATATAGGGTCATTTTTTCTTTTTAGTGACTGCTTGTTGGCATTCTGGCCATTATTTTTCTCAGCTCGCTTACTAAGACACCGATCTCAGTATAGATTTTAGAGCTTTCCTTTTTGGCTTGCGAGCCTTTCTTTTTCTAGCTCCTCTTTTGTACACTCGACTGCATTAGAGTTTTTGAGTTCTTTGTTACAAGACTGCCCCCAGATTTCTTATACCTGCCATTATGTTAGAACCACCACGGAGATCATGAAGAGTGCAGGGCAAAATCCCTCCACCACCACCACCGCCGCGGACCTCCGGTCCCCCTGCATCACGTATTCCTGCCCCTCCTGGCCGCAGTGTTGGTCGAGGGAACATTCCACCGTCGATGTGCACTACATCTTTAGTTTCACCTGTCACTGTTTCTCACAGCACGGTCTTAGAACCTCTTGCAGTTTCTACAACCACTAGTACATCTAAGAATCTCACTGTCACTTCACCGACTGTTATTCCAGATATATCTGCCACAGTGGACAACCTTACAGTGGCTGAATCTAGTATAGCCCAAGATACTAGACCGGAGGCCATCCTTCTCCTCGATGTCAACACTTCCCTTCCAACAGAAAATTTCTACGATGACACGGAAGGATCTGTTGGAACCACTGAAGGATCCGACCAGGATACATCTGGATTGATTCCAGTCCTGTGCGGGTACGTCGAAGTTATCGAAGAAACCCAACTTCCTGATACACCATTTGAACCCGATTATGGCTTTATCACTTCCTAGGTGGAGCCTCCACCTGTTACCACCGCACCATCCAGTGTTCATCCACAGGAAACTGGTTCTTCCAGCAACATACCTCGTACTGTATCTCTCCCCAGCCTCCCTTCGGGACATGAGATCATGGCCTCCATTCAGTCTAGTATGGCTAGTCTTGCTAATTCCCCGTTAGCATCGGCCCAATTTAAACGTGATACAGAGAAAATGCTCTCGTCGGATTCTAGATATCCCCTTGTTACCCATTTTCCCAACTATCGGGATCCCAACATTCCGTCTAGCACAGAGTTTCATGACTCCTATGGAGATGGCTTCGGACCTTCAGACGTTACTATACCTCTGTTCCCGCCAGACCCTGAAAACCCTTTTTAGGATACGAACCCGGACCCAGTCTTCGATAGTCCTCCTATTGTTGAAGATGCTATGGACGACACCCCCGATACCCGTCGATTAAATTCCCCACATTTGCTTCCATCATCCATGTTTGGCACACACTTTATGAGGGATAAGCCAGTTTTTTGTCCGTCCCCGCCCGTCACATATGGAAGACCCCCTCCAGAAATCAGCACCTTTGGCACCGTTGGCCAATCGACACTATATTACCTTGCTAGTGTCGGAAGAACATCAAGTCATACCGCTGGATCATCCATATTGACTTGAGGTTCACCTTTGGCCACTATCTACACTATCTCAAGAGGTGGACAACCGATTGCCACGATCCCCAATCCCAACAACCAAACCCCTCCTGGCGGTCCATCAACCCAACCTACTGGAGGACAATCCTTTGTTGGAAACCCCATTCCTAGTCAACAACCTCCTCCTATAGGGCCATCCAACCCATCTGCTGGAGGGCAACCCATCGGCACCATCCAACAACCCTCCCAACCAGCAGTATCTGCTCAGTATGGTATGTACAACACACCTGGTAGCGGATAACCTTATACTGGTTTCCCAATAGGGCCTCATCTTCCACATCCCTTGTCAAGCACGCTTCCTTCTTGGGGATCTCAAATCCCACAGAGTGGGGGGTACTCATTATTTTGAAACTAGAACCCAACTGGGGGGCAATCACAGATTTCCCCCAACTTAAATTCCAACCTCCCCTATCCTTCGGCTGCCATAACTCCATGGAACCCATCCCTTCAATTTCCACCTCTTCATCAAGGATGAACCAACATTCCATGGGCACCACTGTCGCAGCCACCCCCCAACCCTGCTACAGGAAACCCTCCACTTACTCAATATAGGGGTAACATTCCTGGAACACAACAACTCCAGGGAACCTTTCCCTAACTTGGAACAACAACCATTCCTGGAACACAACAACTCCAGGGAAACTTTCCCCAACCAGGAGCAACAACCATTCTTGGGTTACAACAACCCCAGGGTACCATACCAACCATCCCCACTCAGCAGAACATCCAACAACCGGTTACCACCGTGATTCCTAGTCAGGTAATGACTTCCAACACTCAACTGGTTAACCAGATGGCCTACTACCAACAGAACGTCCAGCATTACCCTGCGGGAAACATATATGGGTATAACACGCAGCTGTCTACTATGCAGGGCCCCCCAAGTTTCTCTGCACCATACGGTTATTACTCATACCCACAGACCAATCGTCAACTTCCCTTTTTAGCCACGCTAGATTTACCCGATTTGTCGAGGCTCATTAATGATCCTATATGGAATGAACCTCACTGGCCACGCATTCCAGCCAAACTTCCATCGGACATTCCTAAGTTTGATGCTAAGCCCTGGGAAGACCCCAAGAACCACATAATGACCTTCCATCTTTGGTGTTCATCCAACTCATTGATGGACGATTCCATTCGACTACGGCTCTTCCAGCGTACGCTTACCGGCATGGCAACAAAATGGTACATCGAGTTGCCACAACACTCTTTCAATGATTTCAACACCTTGGCTATGCAGTTTCTGACCCATTTACAGCTCCCCATCCAGTATGAGACTGGAACAGAACTGTTAACCTCATTGCGTCAAACCACTTCTATGCACATTTTGGACCACATCCATGACTGGCGTCGACTCCGTAGGCTAATCAAGGCACCCATTCTGGATCAGCTACTCACTGATTGGTTCACAAAGTCATTCTTGCCTCCCATAGCCAAGGATATCACTATGCATGGGCCGGTCATAGAAGAACAAGCCATCTTGGTAGCCAGGTAATGGATTTGGTATATTCCCAATCCAACACTTTACACGAACTTCTTCCCCATGCCACCCGCGTTACCACCGATCCAACGAAACCCGCCACTAAACCCCCCATTAATGGTATTGTCAGTTCAGTCAAGGCCCATCCTACCACCAACTCGACGGGGAAACAAGCTTCTGCTTCCCCCGCTCTATCTCAGGCCGCTCCAAAAGCCACTACTTCTCTTGTTGTCTCCTCCGAAGTGAACGCAATTCAATCTACGTCACAACCATCCGGAGGAAAGAAGAATAACAATCGTGGTAAATCCAAGAAGAACCAACAGGAGAATCCCAAGCCATAACCCACCCACAACGACCTGAAACCATGTCGGAAGGCTAAGTTTCCCTGCCTAATTTGTCAAGACTATCACTACACGCGTGACTGTCCCTACAAGGATGAAGTCAACAAATTCATTAAAGGATCCTCTCGCCCGACAGTGTTAATTGATCCTTTCCCTCAGCAGCAACAGCAGGTGGTTGCCCAAGAAACCCCACAAGGGGGCAACTCGAGCAACCCAACTCGCGGAGAGACGTCCGCAAATCGTGAAATCCTGATGATTAGTAATGAGGAGATTCATATAACCACTCGTTCAAAGACATATGAGAACCCTCCAAGTTCAAACAAACAGTCAGAGATATCCAAAGGCAAGTCTCTTGTCGAAGATCCGACTCCTACCCCTCCTCCTAATAGCCATCTCCATATCGAAAGGAGACATTTAATCCCAATGCACGAGCTGCCCAAAATTAATACATTGTTGAGGAATTATCTCAAGCACCTTGCGCCATGTTGACTCTCGAGGTTCTTCAACACTGCCCTACGCAGCGTAGAACCTTACTTTCAGCACTGGGGGCAATGGACCCAGATACTTCAAACACTATTATGTTAAACTTGGAGTATGCCAAACCTCGGCTTTCTCACCAGTTAGCCTTCCAGGTTCATACAAAAATCTATGGAAATAGCATCCATCGCACTGTTTTAGATGAAGGTGCCTCCACATCGATCATGTCTTTGAATTGTTGGAGAGCCTTAGGCTCACCCGAAGTCACAACGTCTCCCACCACTCTCAGGGCATTTGACGGACACAGTTTTCAACCTTATGGACTCATTCTTGCAATTGGTGTTGAACTGGGTGGAAAAACAGTATCCGTACACATCAAAGTCATGGATGCACCATTGGACTACAATCTTCTACTTGGTCGAAACTAGTTTTACGCCATGACCGCCATAGCATCTACTATCTTCCGGATCGTGCAATTTCCGCATGAAGGGAAAATTGTCACCATAGATCAACTTGATTACTGTATCCCAGACTCTCATCCGAACTCCGCCAACACCGTCCCATTATTCGATCAGCCTCGGTACTGGTTCCAAGACATTGGCGTTGGTCTTATGAAGGATTCTTCCCTTATTGGAGTTTTCCCAGAGCTAGGGCCCCATGTTCAACCAGTCAACATGATTTCATCGAATTTCAACCCTTCCAATGATTCATGGATGATTCCGAGTCCCACTAATATTGAAAACTATAGCAACTCCATGCCTTTGAATAGGAACCTCGCAGCATACGAAGCGATCCAGTCAGCCACCGATTGGGTCAATTGTTCTACCCATCACACCGTGGCATAGCTCTCATCTGAGACTCATTCATCCCCACCACTTATCGATCCTCTCACTTTGATTTTTCCCAGTGATGAGTCAATTATGGAGGTTATGTGCGGTGATGAGCCACCATGGGAAGATTTTCATCATTGATCTTCATTCCCCACCATTCAGATGCTTGAGCCTGATACAAAATCCATCCCTTCACTTGGAATGGTTCAAACCAAGTTTCCCACTTCCCTCAACGAAGTATTTTTCGAAGGAAACTTGGATAACCTTATGGAAACCACTCCCATAAACATTTTAGTGAAGCATGGTATCGTGGAAAACATTCATATTGGCAAAACATGCACTCCCCGCGAAATGGATTTCTACACTGACTACTTTAAAAACTTCCACGATGTTTTTTCTTGGAGTTATGAAGAAATGCCAAGAATAGACCCCTCAATTGTGGTCCATGAAATTCCAACCTTCCCTGGCACCTGACTTATTCGACAGAAACTCCGACCCGTCCATCCTCATAAGGCAGCTGCTATTAAAGCAGAAGTTGAAAAAATTTTGCATGCTGGTTTTATCTATCCTATCCCATTGACAGAATGGGTATCTAACATCGTTCTCGTAGCCAAGTAATAGGGAACGATTAGAGTCTGTGTCCATTACCGCGACTTGAACAAATATTGTCCAAAGGACAACTACCCAACTCCGTGCATGGACTAGATCATTGATAACTGTGCCGGGAGTGTCATCTTTTCATTTATGGATGGCTTTTCTGGCTATAATCAGATCGATATCCTCCCAGCCAACCAACATAAAACAACCTTCATATGCCCTTAGGGGATTTTTGCATATTGAAAGTTACCTTTCGGCCTTAAAAATGCCGGGGCAACTTTCCAACGGGCGATGTCGTACGCATTTCACGATATCAAACATATTGTAGAACCATATCTTAATGATCTTCCCGCTCATTCTCAGACCCGGGAAGACCATCCTGATCACTTAGGTGCCATTTTCGAAAGGTGCCATCGCTACAATATCTGTTTAATCCACATAAGTGCGTCTTTTGCGTGGAAGATGAAAAACTTCTGGGATTCATAATCTCCAAAAGTGGGATATGCTTAGATCCTGCGAAGGTAGAAGCTATCTTATCCCTGCCTTCCCCCACGAACATCCCAAAACTTCAAATTTTGCAAGGGCATGCAAACGTTCTATGCCATTTCATTTGTAATCTTTCCGAGATAACAAAAGGCTATATGAGGCTTCTAAAGAAGAACCCTCCATTCATCTAGGACGATGAAGCCCAACGTTCCTTTGATAATCTAAAGGCAGCCTTAACTAAAGATCCTGTGATTCAACCCCCCAATTACACACGGGATTACATTCTTTATCTCTCAGCTTCAATTTCCACCATCTGTATGGTGCTAGTCCAGGAAGACCATAACGACATAGAACATGTGGTATACTATCTTAGTAACAGTCTTATCGACTCCAAAACTCGTTATTCACATGTTGAAAAACTGGCTCTGGCAACAGTTTTCGCTGTCCAGAGGTTCCGTCATTACATTCTACTCCACCGGACCACTGTTATAGCATATTTCAATCCAATGTATTATATCCTCATGCATCAAGTGCTTGGGGGAAAATATTCTCGTTGGATTGTCATCCTACAAGAGTTTGACTTGGAATTTTCCAAAACCAATTCCAAGAAGTCTTTGGTCTTTGCTGAGCTGATTTGTAACTTGCCCCGTGGTACCGAGCAATCCGAGCCCATCGATTCCCTTCCTGATGAATCATTGTTCCTCATTAGCACGTCTGATCCATGGTACAAAGATATTTTATTATATATCCAAACCCAACGTTTCTGCCCCGACCTCACGCGCGACGAACGTCGACGTATCCGACATCACGCCAAGCATTACCTCATAGTCAACGATACCCTTTATCGACGTGGTGTCGACACTGTTCTTCGACGCTGTTTGACTTTAGATGAAGCGGAACGCATTCTTAATGACTGCCACGCTTGAGCATGTTGTGTTCATCTCTCTGGGATGGCTACGGCCTAGAAGATACTACGAGCAGGATATTTCTGGCCCTCGATCTTCAAAGACTGCATTGAAATGGTTATGAAATGTCCACCCTGTCAATTCTTCCATAGTACGACACACTCGCATCCTGCTCCACTCCATCCTCTTATTTCCATCGACCCCTTTTTCAAATGGGGCATAGATTTCACGCACTGTAAGCCCACTTCAGCCAAGGGGCATAGCTATGTCATAGTAGCTGTGGACTATTTCACAAAATGGGCTGAAGCGATGCCTACTTATGCCGAGGATGGAAAAAAACAGCACAATTCATATTCAATCACATTATAGCTAGATTTGGTGTCCCATAATCCATTGTGACTGATCATGGCTCCCACTTTAGGAACCATATGATTGAGGAACTGAGTGCCAAGTTGGGTTTTCACCATGAAAACTCAGCCCCATACTACCCACAAGCTAATGGCCAAGTTGAAGCCATTAACAAAATTTTGAAACAAATGATTTAGCGTATTGTGGGTACTCATAAGTCCAACTGGCACTCAGCTCTGTTTTCAGCACTATGGGCATACCGAACCTCAGTAAAAAGTGCTACTAGGTTTACACCATTCCAACTATTGTATGGCCTGGAAGCCATTTTACCAATTGAATGTGAAATTCCATCACATAAGATAGCCATAGAGCTACTTCCCAACACCACTTCTGAAGAGGAACGGTTTCTATACCTAGCCAAGCTAGATGAAACCCGCCGAGACACCGCTTTAGCCAACAAAGCTCATAAAAGATGCGTCAAAGCACAATATGATAAATCTGTTCAACCTCGGGTTTTCAATGAAGGTGACCTCGTACTCACATACGATCAAAAGCATGATAAACTTGGAAAAGAAAAGCTAGAATCTATGTGGTACGGCCCCTTTGTTGTAAAGCGTGTCTTGGAGAAAGGAGCCTATGAACTGATTGATTGTGATGGCACACCATTGGCATGGCCCTACAATTGGCTGTACCTCAAATGCTTCTACGCGTAGGGTAATCCTACGCGAGCTACTTTTTGTACATAATGTACCTAGCTTGCTTTTACTTATCTTTTTGGTGTGCACACACGGACCTCATGTATCCATTCTTACCTTGACTTGTGCTTTTATGTGCAGATGTCTGCCTACTTTAGATTCACCGACGGTGCGAGCTGACATACTCGGAACCTCGCTTCCGCAGCATGGGTAATCTATTCTCCCACTGGCAAGTTGATATCTTCAGGAGCCAATTGTTTGGGTCCTACAACCAACAATATCACAAAATACCATGCAGTCATCGGACTCTTGACGGAGGTTGCTTCCCTTGGAATTGACTCCCTATCAGTCTTTCTAGACTCCCAACTCGTGGTTTCTCATCTGAATCGTGTTTACACAGTTTGCGATCCTATCCTACTTCACTTATTTCGAAGGGTACACCTCTTGGAATGATCTTTTAATTTTATTTCATATCAACATATATCAAGAGGATTCAATTGTATAACTGATTCATTAGCTAATTACATTTTGGATTGGCATCTTGCCCATACATAAAAACACATCATAAAAAAACACACAAGTCATTTTAAATAAATAGGTCATAAAAGTAGGTCCATATATATATCACTGTATATAAAAGTGTTTTTTCAAATACATAAAGTTTATGTTTTAAAGACAAAATTTGGGACCTAGTCCCATACAAAATTTGGCTCTCAAAATCCTACATATCATATACATGCCGCAAAAAGATAAAAGCTACCATCTAAGGAGATCTGGGAGATCTATCATGTTCCTCCTTAGATTCCTCATGCTGCTAGTGATAACACAATATAGCCCGAGCCACCCTACAGAGGAGTCATCCAATACACCTAGGCACACCTACGGTATGCCATTGGAGATGCAAAGGGATGTTGTCCATCCTCATAGCGGGGACACCGTGGGTTAAACCCTGTAGGTTCCTCTCTATCTCCTCGACCCATCCCATCTCATCCTCGTCTTTTTCCTCATTCAGAGTATCTTGGAAATCAACACCACCTCGGCGTAACGGCGAGTACCCTACCAATCTCTGTGGTCCATGATCTGCGACATGCACACATATATATATTAAAGTATTTTTTTACACATTCTAAAAAATAATAAAAATTATATATTCAAAAAAAAAAAAACATTTATGAAGGTCATACCTGAATTGACCCAATCCTCATCTTCCGGCAGTGCCAAGTCTATGTCCTTGCGGAAGTCCACCCCTGCATAGGGGTAGTCATCGATCATCACAATCTGTTCCTTGAGCCACAAGAAGAAATCCTCACCGAAAGCCAGATGTTGCGGCCCTCCAAGACATCCTGCATACTCACTCCATCGAGCCATCCATGGCTCGGTGGGTGGACAAGGGGGCATAGTCAGCTATGGGCGCAACAACGGCACCCTCGCCAAGAAGAAGGTGACCAAGATGCTCCCGTACCCAAATTGAGAGTTCTCTCCAAGCCTACACTTGTTCACTTGCTCTTTGAGGTTGGTCAATACTACCTTGCACCAGTTGAATACTGTTCCTGCCATGCAATCCACTGCAAGATTCATCTGTGTACGGGATGCCTGATGGGGACCCGTACTCCCTGCTGCACATGTGATGGTGAACAACACGGTTTTTAAAGGAGATTCTACAATGTCCTTTGTTGGCTTGGTTTTGCAACCAAGCTTAGTGCAATGGGCACCTGCTAACTAGTAGCAGCAGTTTCAATATTAAGCAAAAACAATAAACTAAATCTAAATCTAAACTAAACTAGCATGTGCATTTTTGAATTAAAAAACAAGAACAAGAAATATAAAAAATAATTTTGTATTGAAAATGGGGGCAAGCAAGTGCTTGCATTAATAATACCTCCAAGTGATGAAGATAGTTGAGAAGCTCCAAGGGTGAGCAGCTCCAAACTCCAAAGGGTCCTTTTCTCCAAGGTTGCTACAATGGCCAAAAGCTCAAGGGAGATTTTGGCAGCATGAGGATAGGAATATGGATGGTTGTGAAATGAGGAGCCCCTACCACCTTTTTATAGGTTTTGGTGGTGGGGAATACCATTATGGTTTTGTGGAAACCAATGGTATTGACCAACATGGTTTAGGTACTTTTTCCCCCTTTTTCCTTTTTTGAATAAAATTAATATTTTTATTCCCTTTTTAATATTTTTGGGAATTTTGGACCCTTTTTTAGGGTTTTTTATGTTTTTTTAGGAAAAATAATCTTTTTGAGTGGGAAAAGGGGTTTATTAAGGTCTTTTTGTGACCTTTTGTTGGCTTTAGAGGCTCAGATGGTGGAAAAAGTGGACAAATGGGTCATGTGAATGAGGAAATGAGCTAGTGAGCACTTTTTAGGTGTTAACAGATTGCCCTCTAATGTGTGAGGTCAAGAGCTCATCGTATGGCCGATAGACATCATAGTTCTTTTGTCTTTTTTCTAGGGTTTTGGGGAGGAGAAGAGACCGATAAGAGACTAGATCCGCGGCCCTTGGAAGCTGCAAAAAATAAACAATATTACATGGCCTCAATATGAATGAGGAATAATCCTGATAATGGACGAGGCGGGCATACCCATGCTCCTATCAAGACATATATAAACAATTATTCCCAAGAAGGGGGACCTGAGAAAATACATAAAAAATCTGCTGGGACATCATAATGGTCTAGAGGGGACATCATTTTGGGATGTACTCATGATCATAACATGGCTGATCTGAATAAATGATACACTGGAATAGAGCAACAACCGTTCTGACGAAGGTCTCAGAAGGGTTGATGAATTGCTGAAACTGAAGGTGTCCAACATTTGTAGGGACTCAATGACTGAGCGTCATCTCTGAGAAGTACATGTACATGTAACTATATACTCAAGGGAGTATAAAACTGGGGTACATCTGAATACTGTCGCCATGAGCAACCCGGATATCTATAGAAAAAATGTAACTGGTTATTTCCATATGTAGACTGTCAAATGTGGAAGAGTCAGGAGGTATCCGGGGTCTTCGACTAATAACTGAAAGGACCAATACCCTGTGCGAGTCTCAAAGATGCGATCAAGGTGTTGAAGTCGAGCATGTGAGAAACAACCATTTGGAGAGGCACTGTGGACTCTTCTCGAAATGATTCGTAGGAACTCATCATAAATGGTGATGAGTCCAAGACACAGGGACCTCTAGGTCTATCCTATGGAATAAATTTGGTTGTCGTCAACAAAGGGAGACCAGCAATTAACAAGGCAATGATGTTTCCTTGATAGTAGAGCGAGGTGTAGAACTAAAGTGTGGTAGTACTGGTGGTAGGACTGACATAGTTGTGGGGATGGGAAGAAACTGGGGTCATGTAGTGGGTAGACTCAAACTTCCTTTGTTCAGAGCATGATGACATGGTTGAATTGGCAACGTAGGGAACTGACTTGTAGGTGTGGGGATCATGACTTTTAGGGACTGAAGGGTATGTATTGACTCTGGGGGGGGGTCAAACTGATGGGTGCTATTGAGGGGTTCTCAGGGTGACATACTGCAGAATACTCTGAACAAAGGCGACCAAAATGGGGAAGCTGCCATATGAATAGACGTGATTTGTTGTGGCACTGAGAAGCACCATTGGGTCCTTCTTCGTAGTTTTAATGATCTCCAAGAAGGGATAAAAGTGTGCTCTGAAATGGTACTTTCCTGTGGATTTTGTGAGCCCAGGACTTTTCGTGCTCATTGGTGCTTTCATTTTTAAGGAGTCTGAAAATGATAAGAAGACTCTGTAGTGGTTATGATTACTGTCCTGTTGGTTTTACGAGCCCAGGATGGTGATTGCTCGTGGTCGCTTTCATGTTTAGAGAGTCTGAAAGCGGTAAGTGGACTCCATTGGTGTTCTTTTTCGTAAGTTAGTCTCTAAGGCCCGAAAAAGCATAAAATGATTCAAATGGAGAACTCTTCTAGCCGATGTGACTAGAGTATTCCTTTTTCGTAATTGGTCTACAAGGACCGGAAAATGGGTAAACTTATACCAGGTAGAAACCCTTTCAGATACGTTTAGCGAGCATGAAAGGAAGCAAGGTTGCTCGGCGATATTTTCATTGTTTTAGGAGTCAGAAAAGAGCTTAACAGAAACTCCCTAAGTGCCTTTTTCGTAAAAGGGATTGCTCGTCCTGAAAAAGGGGTAAAATTATACTGAACAAAGAGGGGTTGATGAGAGCGAGGAAAGGTCTCAAGTGTCATCATGAGTGCGGAAAACTGAATCCAGTGACATAAAGATTGTCAAAAAGGGGCAACGGCCAATGTGGCACGCAAACCGAGGTGATGAGTGACATAAAAAAATGCCTGAAAAATCTCGAGGTGAGAGTGAGAAATGATCTCAAGTGTCATCACGAGCGTGGAAAACTGAATCTAGCGATATAAGGCATGTCAAAAATGGACAACAGCCAATGTGGCACGCGAACCGAGGCAACGAGGCGGCATGGAAAAAATGCCCAAAAATTCTGGGCATGAGAGCGAGAAATGATCTCAAGCATCATCACGAGCGCGGAAACTGAATCCGACGATATAAGACTTGTCAAAAATGGACGACGGCCGATGCGGCATGCAAACCGAGGCGACGAGGGGGCATGGAAAAAATGCCCTAAAAATCTGGGTGTGAGAACGAGAAATGATCTCAAGCATCATCATGAGTGTGGAAAATTGAATCCGGCGATATAAGGTTCGTCAAAAACGGACGACGGTCGATGTGGCATGCAAACCGAGGCGACAAGGGGGCATGGAAAAATGCCCGAAAAATCTGGGCTTGAGAAAATGGTCAAAAAATGGACCTGGTGAAAACAGGAAAAGGAAAGAACTGTGATGAAGTTCAGTAATGGACGGTGGTGTCCATCCGGTTTACTATGGGTAAAATCGTTTGAGGTACAACCCGTTGCGTGGGTTGCGGAGGGGGTTTCCTTCTGAATCAGTCAGAATGTATGCCCCTTGTCCGAGGCAAGTGTGTATAATATATGGGCCTTGCCACATGGATACAAAATTTCCTTTCCCGGTTTTGTCATGAGCCTGGTCGTAGGCCAGGACAAGGTCCCCTTCAGAAAAAGCTCTTGGGTGGACATGTTTATCATAATTCAATTTGGATCGGTTCTTGGCTGCTTCCATGTTTTGAAGGGTTGTGCGCCGATCTTCATCAGCCTGCTCCAGGAGTAGTAAGCGTTTCTCAATTGGGGCAGTGTCCGGTAAGAGTTCAACGGCCATATGTAGGGTGGGAATCTAGCACTCAATGGGGAGGACAGAGTTGATGTGCGGTATGCCCATAGTGCCGGGAAGAGCATGTGGTGCCAATTTGAATTGTGTTTGTCAACAGTGTGCTGAAGGATGGTTTTCAAAATTTTGTTTATCGCTTCGACCTGGCCATTTCCTTGGGGGTAGTAGGCAGAGGAGAAATGGTGTTCAAATTTCAGTAAGCTTGATAGTTCTTTCAAGACGGCGTCTTCGAAGTGAGAGCCGTGGTTTGAGACAAGTTGCTTTGGCACTCCAAAACGTGCGATAACATGGTTGAGAAAGAACCGTATTGTGGTTTCGGCTGTGCAATTGTAAGTTGGCATGGCCTCCGCCCACTTGGTGAAATAATCTACAGCCACAATAATATGTTTGTGACCGCTGGCTGACGTGGGATTGCAATCAAGGAAGTCGATGGCCCATTTGCAAAATGGTGCGGCAGTAATGACTGGATAAAGGGGGGCGGGTGGGGTTCTTGCTTTGGGGGCAAAAAGTTGACAGTTTTGGCAATGTTTGACTGCGGTGATGCAATCAGTAAATAATGATGGCCAAAAGTAACCTGCACGAATGATCTTTTGGGAGGTGGCCATGGCGTAGAAATGGCCTCCGCAGGCACCACTATGATAGTCATTGAGGACTTTTTTTTCCTCGCTATGGGAGAGGCAACGTCGTAGGATGGTATCAATGACGCGTCAATAAAGTACATCCCCTAACAAGAGGTATCGGGGGGCGTGGTGACGTATACGACGACGTCCGTCACGATCGATGTGGGGTCTAAATTTCTGCATGCGGAGGTAAATTAGGATGTCACCGTACCATGGGTCGTCAGTCAAAATAACAAAGATGTGATCGTCAATCAGATCCGTTTGAATAGCGGGTGATGACGAAGATGATGGGAAGTCAGTGATGAGATGGGAAAGTGTGAGGGATTTGGTGCTCTTGGGAGTTTTGAAAGTGAGGTCATACTCCTGGAGGATAATGACCCATTTAGCAACACGACCTTGTAGGAGCCGACGGTTTAGGAGCCAACTTCTGCCAAACGAAGCTTAGTGCAATGGGCACCTGCTAACTAGTAGCAGCAGTTTCAATATTAAGTAAAAACAATAAACTAAATCTAAATCTAAACTAAACTAGCATGTGCATTTTTGAATTAAAAAACAAGAACAAGAAATATAAGAAATAATTTTGTATTGAGAATGGGGGCAAGCAAGTGCTTGCAATAATAATACCTCCAAGTGATGAAGATAGTTGAGAAGCTCCAAGGGTGAGCAGCTCCAAACTCCAAAGGGTCCTTTCTCCAAGGTTGCTACAATGGCCAAAAGCTCAAGGGAGATTTTGGCAGCATGAGGATAGGAATATGGATGGATGTGAAATGAGGAGCCCCTACCACCTTTTTATAGATTTTGGTGGTGGGGAATACCATTATGGTTTTGTGGAAACCAATGGTATTGACCAACATGGTTTAGGTACTTTTCCCCCCTTTTTCCTTTTTTGAATAAAATTAATATTTTTATTCCCTTTTTAATATTTTTGGGAATTTTGGACCCTTTTTCAGGGTTTTTTATGCTTTTTTAGGAAAAATAATCTTTTTGAGTGGGAAAAGGGGTGTATTAAGGTCTTTTGGTGACCTTTTGTTGGTTTTAGAGGCTCAGATGGTGGAAAAAGTGGACAAATGGGTCATGTGAATAAGGAAACGAGCTAGTGAGCACTTTTAAGGTGTTAACATCCTTAATGACCACCTTGCCACTTTTCTTCCCTGAACCTTGACGGCAATAACGAGCAATTAAAGAATCAATGCTCACCTCTAAGGATGCGAACCCAGTAAAACTCACCCGGGCTCCTCTTTTTGAGAGGCCTTTGAGGAAATAAATGTGCTCGAGTTCAATCTCGAGGGTGTGTTCTCCCACTTGGAAAGCTTGAATGTCGGGGGTCCCACATTTGAATAATGTGGGTGAGAAGTTTTTCCTGCTTACGGATACCTTTGGTCTTGAAGAATTTCAACAAACCACATTCTTGCAATACAGTCAAGGTCTCTTGGTCATCTTCAGCCAACAAATCATCCGCTTCATGCTCTCTTTCTTTCCAATTGACCATTTTGCTCCAAACAAGTTGTAGACACCTGCAAAAGGTCATAGGAAACATTAATTAATCATTTATCAACTTGATCTCAGCTAAAAATTTGAGAAAAACTAATTTTTTCATCTTAAAAATTGCCACTATCGCGCCTGGGGGCAATCCGCCTGCGCGGTACTACATAGTACTGCACCACTGTTCAACCCTACAGCGGGGTACTGTTACACAGTACCGCATTTCCCGATACGACTCCCGCGCGATACTATGGGTAGCAAAATTTTCCCATTAGGGCCTTCCCAAAAATTAACCTCTACTTACTGAAATCAAGTTATTTATCTATGAAATGAAATAGGGGCTTGAAATCTCTTACCTGGCGTAGACGGTTCTTGAAACGGTGCTCCGGATCTCCAGATATGAACTGTTCAAGCTTTTGCTCCTCAATGGGTAAAATCTCCTCTTTTGGAAAATGCACAAGTGAAATGGTGACTTTCCATATTTACCTATTCCTTATATAACTTTTCACTTATTTTTTTTACTCATTATTTTATCTCATTAAATTAAAACCCATTTCACATTACAAATATCTGGTTCCATGAGCATTTGTTGAAAGGGTCTCCTTTAAAAATGTTCACACTGGCGTTCATTTATTGTTTGACCTTCATTTTGAGCCTACTTTATCTTTTTCGTGCTCTGGATTAAAACTTGAAAAAGATTCCAAGCACTTTTACACCCATGTCGTGCTTGTCAAACTTAAGTAAATGATGTCGTGCTTAGTCAGCTTTACTCATGCTCGTTAAACGATGAGTAAAGTATTGTCCTAGTTGTATTTTATTATTTTTTCGGACCAGAATAATTAAAAATTACAAAAAAGACCATTGGAGTCCATAGTTAAGCTCTTTTGAAACTCCCTAAAATTGAAAAGATTGCCAAGTGATCTTGACTCTTTCACACTTGTAAAAGTATTTGAAAGGTCGTCTATTCGGTGATAGGTTACCCCTTTTTTGGCCTGTCTAGACTATTTACGAGAAAGGTATACCTCGGTCAAATTTTGGCTGGGAGAGTTCTCTCGGGAATTGTTTTACACTTTTTCGGGATCGAGGGACTAAATTTACGAAAACTTACAATTTGGAGCCTTCTTTAAGTTTTTCAGGCTCTCTAAATGTGAAAAACTACCGAGTTTTCCTTCCTTGGACTCGTTAAAATTTGACATCGAAGGACCCACTTTGGGACGAACCCCTCCTTTCTCAGGTTCGTAAAACATGTGAAATTGGACTCATCTATGAGATGAGCTATATCGAGCATCTGTTATCCTCTTCAAGCTCAAAAAACAACAAAGAGGTACTTGTCTATCATGTCGGGGGAAAATGGGAAACAAGTCGAGTTTATTTTGTTGGCAGCTTGACAGTCGTCACATTTGAACATGGCATGTGTATGTCCCTTGTCTATTTTGGGTATCTATTTTCGCTGAGTTATGGTCATCATCCTGCGTCATCTCTCTGGCCACAAGCCTACTCGTTCGGTGTCTGTCCTCTGCTATCAATAGTCCCTGCTGCCAAGTTTTGTTACATGCCGTTATATGTTCAAAGGGTTACATTGTTTAGAGTCGTTCATTTTGTCATACCTCCACTATGTCACTACATGTTCCATTGTTTCATCATCCTATACTATCTTTCGTTCCAATTTCGTGTCGATGATGTGGGAATCATTATGGCCGACCTTCAACGAGTCTAGTCCCGTCGACGCCAAATCACTATCTGGGAATTGGACTTAGGAATCAACCACTAGTACCTTGGTACCTGCATGCCTCAATGGCAGGTTTCTTTGTGTTTGACAGTAGGTTTATATCATTGACCTCTGATTGAACGATATCTCGAATGCTCAACATCAACTCATTCTTTCGCATTTTGTTGAGATGTACTACAGATACCTTAGGGATCATCGTCATCATTGGTGATTTCCCTCGTATTTGTTAACGGTTCACATCACTGACCGGTAATCAAATGGTTTCTACCATGTTCGACTTCAACACCTTGTAATCACATGGCTAGATTCGTATCATTTTCTATTGAGTAGAAGACCCTGGGTGCACCTCTGTATCTTGATTGCGTCCAGGTTGCGATGGAGATGTCCTTTGTATTGTCACACAGATCCACTTTTGTAATGGTCATGGCTGTGTCATTACTATCTCATGGATCTACGCTTGTTCTTAGTAGCCATGAATTGTCTACAGTCTATATCATCTCAGTACTCATGGATCTGCAATGTATTGGTCGGCAACCATGCTTTGAGTCAATTATTTCTGAGCATGGGAATACCCGCTCCGATGGTATATCTGACATTTTTGTTTCTGTTTCAGCTCCTTGTTGCTCTCCTCGATGCTATCTCCGCACAGTATTTGTAAAGTCTTTCGGCCATCAGTCCATTCTGACCTCACACTTTAGGGGGCATCTGTTATACCTCCATATTTCATAGTGTCGCATCTTCACCATAAAAATAGTTGACGACACTTCCCCTACTCCTTAAAACACCCAGAAGAGAAAAATGATGAATGATCCTTGAAGACAAACCTATCCTATCAAGAATCAACCTAGTTGAGACTTCATATACCTACACTACCGCGCCTTGCTCTAGTTTAGGTGCACGGTAGTCCCCACTACCGCGCTATGCTCTTTCTCTGCCACGCGGTACTACCGTGCTATGCTTAGTTTAAGAGGCGCGGTACTCCTTTTTTAACCTTTTTTCTATGGCTTGTGGGATCTTGATCTTCGAGAGATTTTTTAGGATTGGTATCCCTGATTCGATCCTAACTCACGTTCTCAGATTAGTGGGCCTGATCCACTAAACATTCCCAAGATCCATTCTTCTCTCTTGATGGTCAACCCTACTACACACTATAAGAGAGAGGCATTCCATGAGCAAAGGGGAGGACTCTTGGAGACATCAAACTTATGATCTTGAATCTTTGTGGAGATAGCCAGAGGAGGAAGCACTTGGAGCTGAGAGTTGGCTTGGATATCAAGCAACCATTGTAAGTGACTTCAAGTTGGTAATAAAACATAAATTGTCTTGTTTCCCAAATCATGTATGTTGATTTTGTTTCAACCATATGATTTGTATATGTTATAGATTTCGATCCTAACTCATATTTCAAGTAGCTAGAGGATCGTATGTGCTTGTATCTTGGTTCTATTATGGCAGGTTCATTCGCGAGGACTTGGAGATTGAAGCGACCATTAGGACGAGCAATTGGATCAAAGGTCAGTTAGATCTCTTTCATTTCTTTCAGCAATATAGTCTTGAGATGTTTGTTTAGATCTAGGAATTCAAGGTAGCATTTGTTATCTTTTTGTCTTAGTTTAGAGTCAATTAAAGTCTACTTTAACCTAAGAGAATTTCTACCTATCCGTAGGGAGAAATTTCTACAACAAGAGTGGTGAGGTATGGCAAGAGAATTGGAGACAATGGACATTAGCAGTGAAGTGGAGTCTCCATTCATTCCGGCTGCTGTAGAACGAGAAGGTGTGTCTTCGGACACTATTGATCTTGGAGCCAAGGTTGCCAACATGCCAGTGGGAACATCAAGCGTTGCTAAGAAGAGCGGAGGGGGCCATCCTTCTGAATCTCCGCAGAGTAAAAGATTGCTTCGGTGTGTGGTGGCTGGTGGGGCTCCGGAGTAGGTGGAATAGTCCAGTCGCACCGTTCATCCATCTTCCCCATGGTTGGGGCACTCCGCGAGTAATATCCTTGGTTACATCCATCCTGTTCGGTCAGATGCCCCCCCATGTAAGCTAACTCCGAAACCGAAGTTCAGTGTGAAGATGCCCGCACTCCCAGCTGGGATGACATGCTCGGTGGAAATTAGGTCGGCACTGATGCACCTGCGGTATGAGGACCATGACATGGTGGCTCAACCTGAAATTGCATCCGCACCATATGTGCCTGAGACACGCAATTCACCAGACCAACAAATACATGAATGGGCTAATTCACCTGAAATTGCTGGCTTGTTAGGGCTAATTAACATGCCGTATTTTGGGTGCCTAGTGGAAGTTGGCTCTTGTGTAAAGAAGCTCTTGTCATGCTTCCACGGGGGTTTGTTTTGGTTGGATAGAGAGGTCCCGGTTACTGTTGACTTGATTTCTCACATTGTCGGCTTGCCCAAGAATGGTGTTGATCCAACGCAGTTTATTCAAGGAAAGCACAATGAGAAAAAGTGAGCACATAAGTTGGCACAAAAGTATGCCTTGGAATCAGATGGGTGTGGGTATCGCACCAGTAGCTGTAATAATCAGGCGGTACTCATGGGCATTAAGATCCTGTGCTGTAAAGTGATTGGGGGGGTTCACCCTAACCAATGTAACTTGGGAATAGTTTCTTGTGCAGAGAAATGTGCAGAGGGATTCCTGATGAACTGGTCCCTATATCTCTTAAATTAGCTCATGGAGGATGTCGCAGATATCCAAGTGGGTCGAGGCACTTTCTCATACAGTTGGTTGTTGCTGTTGATCGCTCTAGTTGCATGGAAAGAGCTCGACACCTACCAGGGTATGGACTGCCTAGCGGTAGCGGAATGATGAGGGGCATGCTATCAGAATCTATGGTTTGTTCGAGAGGCCGAGCGCATTTGGGAGTGCCAAATCCAGTTTTGGCTATACTCAGAAATTCTCTGTGACGCAGCAACACAGGTACCGCGAATATCCGCAGACACTGTGGCATGATTCACACCTATCATGGAATTTGCAATACGATTGAGTGTTATACATATACAAGCTCGTCGTGATGTTAATCACCAATGGTTGCAGACATTGTATAAAGTGACAGCGGTAGATTTCGAGGCTATTGTGAACGAGTGGCCGGAGGCTTGGCGACAACCCATGAGTTCTGTAGAAATTGATGTTGGAGGTCTACCAGAGGGCCCTATGGATCGAGTATCCATGCAAGATCAGCAGAGTCATCATAGTTATGATCATAAGTCAATCAGAATACCAACTATGGATGATAGCAACCGCGCTCTTGAGGAAAACCGGTCAAAATGGCACCACGAGCATGCGACGATCAATGGGATGTCCTTACTTGTGGAGGCGCAGTTGGGCCGGTTAATCATAGCCATTAAACATGCCGCCACATCAGCTGCCAATAAGATGTCCGTCGAAGTTGAGGAGGGATTCTCTACACTTTCTACTTGTATGGACTCTTTTTGTAATGCAGTATTACAAGCAGAACCTGGCATTGTACCCATGCATGAGACAGTCACAATCCGCACCATGCCCCGGGTAAAGAATGTCAACATTTCCCCGACTGCGATTGTGACTGACAATGAGGTGTTGCAAAATGTGCTGCAGTCGATTGACCAGGTGACTGTCAATGTTAATGCACTGTCAGCAATGGAATTGACAACAATGCAGAGGGGCGCCTCCCAGAAAATGGCGGATAGAATGCATGAAATCAACAAGAGATTTCGACACTTGCAAGCAAGAGAGGCCGCTACGACCGCCGAGATTGATGAGCTTACAAGCAGGGCTGCTGCAGTGTGGAAAGCCGTGGATGACCTTGAAATCGACCTTAAGCAGGAGCGGGCTGAGAAGACTCGCACCATTGAAGCACTTAAAAAGGAACACGATTTCCTTATTGCGGAAAAGGCTCTCATGTGGGATGACAGTGTTCGGGTTGACCGAGAAATCACAGAGGCTTATCAACATGTCCCGAAGCCCGCTGAAGAGGTAGATGTGCTCCACCAAGTGCAACAGTTGGGGGCTGCCATTGTTTAGTTGTGATAGGAAAACGACTTGTTGAAGGCTCAGTTGAAACCAAGTACGCCTCAGGCTAAAGTGGATGAACGAAGAAGGGAACTCGAGGAAGTTGCCACCCAGATGGAGGAGCTGGAGACAGAGGAAACCAGGCTCACTACCGAAACAATAGAGTTTTGGGGCCGCATCGTCCATGATTAACAAATTGAACAACTCAATAAGACGCAGCATGAAGCGGAGGGCCAGGTGGCCACGTTAAAGGATGCAATTAGAACCTTGCCACCGATGGAGCAAGTGGCCAAGTCGCGCGAGCTGAAAGACTTGCAACAACGGGTCACGAAGGCAGATGAATGACATAAGCTGCATGCAGCCCAGTTGGAAGAATTCCAGGACACTAGCGGGAAACTGATGTTGCAAGCCAACGAAGCACTCCCAGTAGTACAAAAGTATCGACAACACGTCATGGACAAGCTTGTTGATCACCCATCGGCTGAAGATGTGATTAGCAGTTAGGAAGCAGCTAAGGAGTCTCATGAGATGGTGAGGAATGTTGAACAGCCATATGTAGACTTCAAGGCAAGAACCGCGATGTGTACTCTGTCCACCAATTGACGTGGCTTGAGGATGAGCCACAAGATTGTGTTGGGGGCCTGTTGGCAGGTAGTTTGAGGAGGACCTGTCGCGGTACTGCTAACATTGCAACACGTTAGAGGAAGGTGTGGAAGGATTATTTTGTGATAAAGAATACTGCAGTTAGCGGGTTTTGGGTCACTTGGACCACTTACTATGTAATAGTGAGTCAGTTGTACCATGGTGTGCGGGTTTTTGGGGTCATTTGGACCAAGTTAGTTAGATAATGGGTCAATTGTCCATAGTGTCGGTTAGGAAGTTAGTTATAAGTGGACAAATATTGTAATGGAAAAAGCCTATAAATAGATGAGAGTCGTAAGTGATAGATATCAAGGGATGAAGATGAGAAGATAGCGAGAAGTGGAGAAGATGTATGTTTTTCCTCTGGTATTTTGATCGCAACAGTAATGCAATGATGTTTTGGTGCAATCTCTGTGCAATGGTGCGATATATAGTTTTTGTTTAATGTAATATCTGCTTACTGTTGTTGAAATGACAAATGATGCGATTAAATGATCTGTTTCATATGGAATACAAATGCTGCGGTTAGTTGAAATGTTCTAATTATGTTTAAGTACTGCAATAGAGATCGTCTGCAACAACTCTCCTCCTCCCTCAGTGGAAACATGGTTTCGTCTGCTCTTCCTGGACACCTCGAGTGAGACCTCATCTGCTCTGCAGGTGTTGCTGGGTGGGCTCAAACCTGCCCGGGTTGGTGCCCAGGGAGACTCTGGTATGCGTCGATAGTGAGGCGAACCCTTGTCGACTGAGGTCGAGTTGGTCTTGGTCAATAGTTACCATCCTCCTGATTGAATGGTTAGATCATATTTAATGTATGAACTTTAAGACAGTGGATTAAATATAGTAGAAGTATTTCATTTATGAAAGCTTCAAAACATTCTTGATACATAATGACAAGTAGTTGGTTAAAGGTCGACATGTCGACTAAGTTTAATGGTAAATATTGAGGTACCTATTTCTTTCTTATCAAAATGTGTACACGATGAATGCACTCTGATTGTTATAACAAGTAACTATTGGGATAACCTACTTGGATGTAAGTAAAATTATCATAATACAAACAAGAAGAGCATCAAACAATCTATCAACGATAAAGTTAATTTACATAATTATGTGATGATTGTATAATCACCTTTTAACTAGTAATTCATGATTATAACTTACCCATATGTATTTTAAGGGATATTAAATGGTGATTATCGTCTTGTCTTGGAGGAAAGGATAGCTCATGGATTTGAATTATTGCTCAGATTTGTTATGCAAAGGATGTTTGAGTAATTATGGTGTGTTGTTAGGATATTTAGACACTTAGGAGTTAGTTAAGATCAACTTGTGTAATATATACATTAGGGATAGTGTGTTTCTTTAGTATGCATTAGTATGCATTTGTAAATACTTAATTCGATGGTCACGATATGTTCCCAACATAGAGTGATCCGACGGCTCAACTTCTCTTAGATCAAGCCTAACCTTGATCCATGGCTTAACACCCGATTGGTCCATGATCTCTATTTAAAGAGAACGGAGGGTCATTGTTTAGTTGATCGATTATGAGAAGCTCATTTGTAACTTTCTTTCTTTGCATAATAAATTGTCCCGTAGAAGCTATTTGGTCGGGGTCGTGGAGTGTTTCCCTCAAGAGGGTTTAAACCACGTTAAAACATCGGTGTGTTGATCTGTGATCTATTTGTGTGAATTGGTTTCTCTTGGTGTTCGGTCCTTTGGTATTACCCTGTGTAGACGAACATGGTATCAGAGCTTTTATGAAGTGCCGCTTTCGGTTATGATCTAGATCTTGAACTATTGTTGTCGAAACTCGAAAGGGTTTCTAGTTTTGTTATTTCTGTGCATTTCTAGGCTCTGTGAGGTGTTCCATTGCGTCTGGAGCGTCGTTTCCATTGGGAAATATTTTTCGTTTGATAAAAAATGATTCCCGGTTGCTCCAGAAATGCATATTTCATCAGATCTGAAGGTATAATGTTACAGTGATGCATTTTTTTATTTTCTTTTTTTAAAAGGAAAAAATATCATATTTCATCATTTTTTTTTTACGGTTAGATTTTTTTTTGGGTTTGGATTGTTGCTTTCCCATTTGTGTATGCTCTTTGCCATGCACCTTAAGTGACCTCAGCAAATCAGAAACAGAAAGGGAAAGGGATTTTCTCAGCTGGGATTTTCAATGCTCTTTGCCGTGCACCTTGCACGGTCTCGGAAAATCAGAAACAGAGAGAAAACGTAGACTTTCCGGGAAAGCTAACGATATCTAACTCCACAAGTGTGGAAAAAAAAAAATTGTTTCGATTTGTGGTGTGTTTTGTAGGAAAAATGGTAAGCACGCAAACCGAGCAAAAAGAGTACAAAAAAGAAAAGCCCCCTTCCTCATTCCCATATTTTACATACCTTTTAATCTAGCTCACTTGGTTCAAAGTTGCTTTATTCCTTAATAGGTCTTGATTTCAAGTCTTAGGAAGTTACTTTTAAAAGAAAAAGTGCATGCAATTTCTATTTTCAAGTTACTTTATTGTAAAAGTGCATCTCACTTAAATAATAAAAAATAAAAATACAAGTGAGTCCCTTAGGTTTTATTTATTTATTGTTGCACTATTTAAAAGTAATATCATTGTAAAAGTGAAATCACTTATTTTACAAAAGTGGTTCACTTAAAGCAACTTTCTTGTAAAGTGATTGTGAAAAGGTTCATCTTGGGAAGAGGGGGGTTCTTTTTTTTTGCTAGACATTCTCTAGCTGCCACGTTACTATTGGGGATATCTTCAATAGTTTCTTTGTTCAAGCATAACTTCATCATACAGAGTCAGTTTTCAGTGCCGTTTTTTTTAAACCGTCTATTTTTTCAAGCACTTCACATCTAGACTATTGGTTTCTGCTTTTACAGCCATTAATTTACAAATATGACCGCCCCTTATGATATTCTACTTAACAGTTCCAACTATTTCTCATGGAAATCTCATATGGAGGATGTTCTACGAAGTAGGGGACTTTTCAGAATTACCTCAGGGAAAGAAAAATAACCCACTGACGATGATAAGAAAATAAAATGGGCAAATAGATGTGATGAAGCTCATGGATTGATTGGGATGTCAATCTCTACTGATTTGCGATTCCACATATCTGTAATTGATGAACCTAATGCTGCTTGGCACAAGTTGGAATTAGTGTTTGGTAAACACAATGAAATTCGAGGTCACCAACTCGAAAATGAGTTGATTTCTTTAAATCCAAGTGACTTTTCATGCATTCAAGATTATTTATCTAAGTACAAAACTATTAAACACTTATGTGCAGAATGTAAGATTGAGAGGGAAGACAAACAATGTATTTATCATATTCTTTCCAAAATTGGACCTGCATATTCTGTTTTTGTATCTACATTTTACTCCATGAAAACATCCTTCAATGCAGCTAGCTATCAAGAGCCTAGTCTTGAATCCTTTTGTGATTCCTTGATTAGAGAACAAGATAAACTCATTTATATTGGGATAATCAACAATGCAGATACATCTGGGAAAGCCTTATTGTCCCAACAGAAAGAAAAGTCCAAGCCTCCCAAGAAACAAAATTTTCGCAATAATAAGTCAAACAAGGGTCCCAAACCCTCTCAGTTAGCTCCTTCTTTAAAAAATGACAAAGGATCCAAGCCAAAAGGCAAGAAGACTGGGCGTCATTGCAATTATTGCGGGAAAGATAATCATGATGAATCCAAGTGTTTCAAGAAGATGACAGCCTTGGAAGCAGCAATGAAGAAGCACCACATCAGCCTAGATTCGCCTTCAGAATTTGCCTCTCATGGACATGCACTTTGTGCTTCTGGTTATTCTTATAATGCATCTTCTTCTTCTACTTCAATGGCTCATTGATTCTGGAGCATCTTATTATATGGATAAGGATCAAGCGATCTTTTCTACTATGCATGAATGTAACACCATACAAATATTTGTTGGTGATGATAGATCTTTAAGTGTTGTAGGAGCTGGAACAGTTCCAGTAGATAATGGTCATTTTAGTGATGTACTATGTGTTCCAAGAATTTCCTGCAATTTGTTACCAGTCTATCAGATCACTCATTCTTGTGAAAGTAAAACTATGACCTTTACACCTCACCAAGTTGTAATCAAGGATTTTAAAGATCCTCAACAGGTCCTAGCTACTGGAATTGTTGATGATATTACCAGGTTGTACAAGTTTAACAACTTTGGGTCATCACCTTTCCCTTCAGTTTTTGTTGCTCATAGTGATAACTTGAGCAAACTTTGGCATGAGCAATTTGGTCACTTAAATTATTGCTCATTGCAACAACTTTGTAAAGAAAATATGGTGACAGGTCTTCCGATGGTATCTTGCAGGGATGGTGTTTGCTCCGGTTGTGTACTCAAAAAACTTCATCGGGATAGTTTTGACAAACGTGCCTCTTGGCACGCCTTGGTTCCCTTGGAGCTTGTGCATAGTGACTTGTGTGGTCCTCTTCCATCTGATTCCTTTTCTGGTTTCAAATATTTTTTAAATTTCATTGATGATTACACCAGATGCACTTGGGTTTATTTCCTAAAACTTAAAAGCGAAGTATTTAACATGTTCTTGGCCTACAAGGCCCTTGTTGAAAAGAAATCTGGTCATCAAATTATTAAGTTAAGATCTGACAATGGAGGAGAATATGTTAACAAAAAGTTTACTACTTTCTGAACTGAACAAGGCATCCAACAACAACATACTGTTCCATATACACCACAACAAAATGGTGTAGCTGAGCAGAAGAACCGCACTTTAAAAGAAATGGCTAATTGTATGATCCAATCTAAGGGACTAAGTCTTCAATTTTGGGCTGAAGCCATAAATTGTGCAAATTACATAGTTAATCGCACCCCCACTAAAGCATTACAAGGTATAACACCGGAAGAAGCATGGAGTAAAACTAAACTTGATGTAAGTCACTTCCGTGTGTTTGGTAGTGAAGCATGGGCTCACATTCTGGATGAAAAACGGAAAGCATTGCAGCCTAAAAGTGAAAAGTGCATATTTGTTGGATATTTTGAAGATGTAAAAGGTTATAGACTTGTTCACCCACATTCTCATGATATAATCATTAGAAGAGATGTTAAATTTGATGAAAATATCTTGGCCTGCGAGCCTAACTCAGTGATTGTGCCATCTTTGGCCTACGAGACTAATTCGGTGTTTGTGCCTTCTTCTTCTTCTTCCAAATTCCTTGACAGGTTTCCAACTCTAGTTTCTGATGATCACAGTGACGATGAAAATCCACCTCCACCTACTCAAGTTCCTCCAGTTGCACCAGCACAAGTGCTTCCTCGATGGGTCCGTTCAACATGTGAAGCAGCTGGTGATCTTGCCGGTGATCCTAGAGATCAACGTCGAACACGTTCTTAGTTTCAGCGAGCCTCTTCTTTTGGCTCAAGTTTCCGAGAATCATGATCCAAAAAATTTTGCAGAAGCTTCAGGGAATCCAGATTGGGATGCAGCCATGGATGAAGAATATCATTCCTTAATGGCGAACGATACTTGGGATCTTGTACCTCTTCCAAAAGGAAGAAAACTTGTCAGATGTAAATGGGTCTACAGAACTAAGTATGCATCAGATGGAAGTGTTGAAAGACTTAAGGCAAGGATAGTTGCCAAAGGTTTTTCCCAAGTTGAAGGGATTGACTATAATGAAACATTTGCTCCTGTCGCAAAAATGAACTCCATCCACCTTGTTCTTTCCCTTGCAGCCTTACACAACTGGGAAGTCCATCAAATGGATGTCAAGTCTGCCTTCTTGCATGGTGATTTACAGTAGTAAATTTACATGGAACAACCTCCTGGCTATGTTCAGAATAACTCTAGCCTTGTCTGTCGCCTTAAGAAATCGTTATATGGCCTTAAGCAAGCTCTTAGAGCTTGGTATGCCAAAATGGATAACTTTCTCCTTGACACTGGTTTTTCTAGATGCCATTCTGACCCCAATGTCTATACCAAGAAAGTAGGAAACCATCTCATCATACTTGTTCTATATGTTGATGACTTTATTCTTACTGGTAGTGACCCTAAGCTTATAACCCATGTGAAATCCAGTCTTAAACAAAATTTTGAAATGTCAGACTTAGGACATTTGCATTATTTTCTTGGTCTCCAAGTCCTGCAAAACAAAGAAGGAATCTTTCTTTCTCAGTCTAAGTATGCTTGTGACCTTCTTCGTCACTTTCACATGGAAGATTGTACACCAGCCCCTTCTCCCTTCAAGTCTGGAGTCAAACTTTCTGCCACTTGTACTTCACCTGAAGTCGATGCCACCTTGTATTGTCAGCTTGTTTGTAGTCTCTTATACTTGACTCATTCCCGTCCTGACCTTTCCTTTGTCGTTGGTCGTGTTTCCCGTTATATGCAGACACCTCATGAAAGTCATTGGAAAGCAGCTAAAAGAAAACTTCGATATATTCAAGGTACAGTTCAGTTTGGGATTCATTACAGTACAGGGGGGAAACCTTTGTTGGTTGGTTTCACTGATTCAGATTGGGCCGACGATCCTTATGATCGAAATTTTACTGCAGGTTATGTTTTCAGTCTGGGATCTGGACCTATTACTTGGGCTTGTAATAAACAACAAGCTCTTGCTCTTTCTTCAGCAGAGCCAGGATATCAAGTAGCAGTTAATGCCAGTAAGGAAGCTTTATGGCTTCGACAGATCCTTTCAGAGTTTGGATTCGAGCAACAACAGCCTACTCCACTTTGGTGCGACAATCAAAGTGCCATCAAGCTTGCCAAAGATCCAGTTCTACATCAACGCAGCAAACACATTGAGCTACATATGCACTTCATTAGAAATCTTGTTCATGATCATGTTCTTGAAGTGCTCTTTTGCCCTATAGATGATCAAGTTGCAGACATCTTCACCAAGTCTCTTACAGAAGCGAAGTTTTCTAAACTTCGATCTATGTTAGGAGTTCAGGAACTTGTCATTAAGAAGGGATAGGCTCTAATGCCTCCTTCCTTCTCCTAATAGTGTCAGTTTTGTAAATCCTTCAATCCTATCCCAAGTTGTTCTTAAGGGGGAATGTTAGGATATTTAGACACTTAGGAGTTAGTTAAGATCAACTTGTGTAATATATCCGTTAGGGATAGTGTGTTTCTTTAGTATGCATTAGTATGCATTTGTAAATACTTAATCCAATGGTCACGATATGTTCCCGACATAGAGTGATCTTACGGCTCAACTTCTCTTAGATCAAACCTAACCTTGATCCGTGGCTTAACATCTGATTGGTCCATGATCTCTATTTAAAGAGCATGGAGGGTCATTGTTTAGTTGATTGATTATGAGAAGTTCATTTGTAACTTTCTTTCTTTGCATAATAAATTGTCCCGTAGAAGCTATTTGGCCAGGGACGTGGAGTGTTTCCCTCAAGAGGGTTTAAACCACGTCAAAACATCGGTGTGTTGATCTGTGATCTGTTTGTGTGAAGTGGTTTCTCTTGGTGTTCGGTCCTTTGGTAATACCTTCTGTACCCGAACATGTGTCTATTGATGCAATATAGCTTGTAGTTAATCTGTATGACGTAGATATCCACAGAAGACTAGAAGATTTAGGAAATCTAAGTTGGTACTAACAATTATTGAATGTATTATCGGATTGATATTATACAAAATTACGACTAAGTTCATGAGGATGTTTTGGAACAATACTAAATGATGTAGTAACTAATGATTAAGAACCACTTATGCTTATGGCCATGATTTTTGGAGGAAATAGAAGAGAAGGACAAGAAGAGGAGAATAGGAAATTCAAGTAAACCCTAGCATCAAAAGTACGATAACAAAACTTAACTTCAGTACATAGTTTTAATAAGAGGGGGTGTATGTAATGCCCCCCAAACTCGCTACGACTATTGATATTGATGACACTTGTGGGTAAGTGATGCAGTTAAAGAAACCAAGATAAATGACTGTGTATAGGATGATTAAGAATGAAATAGGCGACTGACTAGAGATGTATGTGATAAACGTATATGTTGCTAATGATGGATTTAATGACGATTTTGGATAACTGTGATTTGGCTGATTTATCAGCACATGGGAAATCTTTTAATGAATATCGTATTTAGGCTGAATTATAGAAATAAAACTATGTGTGTGATTATGATATGAATCCAAAGGGAAAACATCTATGTCTTCTTAACGATTAGAGAATGAATGAAGTATATGATGATGTATGACGAAATCAATGATGACTGAATGTTAAATATGCTCGAATGAATGAAAGGTTATGAAATGAAAGTGATTAGAGGATATATGTTGAATTGATAATTATGAAACTGAAATGATTAAATGAAAATATTTTTATAAGGAAAATGATGAATGTTAAATGTGATCGACTGACTCAGATAGAATGATGAGAGAGATATACTTGACTAATTGAGAGAAAATGATGACTGAAATATATGCTCGATTGACTGAGATATTATGATGGATGATGAAATATTTCATAGTGCAGTGCTACTAATGTGCGCTTTGAGTGTGTGTGTGCAGTGGCAAGTAAGACGATTTACCAATTGACCCACAATGGAGATATAGGGGTCGTAAGAATGGAAAGAACACATAGGGGTACGACGACAGACTATCAACCCTGAATTAGCACTCCACCCACGGGTTGTAAGCTTGCGAGCTGGCCCGGGGAAGAATGTGTCATACAGGCAAGGCCATATCGACTTGGTCGCATATGAGAGTTGAGGGGCACAGGATAAGGAGAACCTTATCCCTTAGCAGCCCTTAGTATCCAAGAAGTGTAGTCAAGAGAGCACAGTAAAGACTCTCTGATCACTACACAGTTCTCCTCACAAAAAGAAAGAAAAGGAATTGTTAGAAGGACCTGCCGAAGGGGTACCTAGAAAGGAACATGAAGAGATTATTAATCAATAATATAAAGTTTAAAAAAATATAATATTTGAAGAAAATGAGAAAAATTGAAATAGATTAGAAGTTTTAGTAAAATAAATATTTTAATCCATTTCTTTATTATTATTCTTTGAAAAAGGAAAAGTTGATCTAGGTTGAAAGTTCTAATGGAAGAGGTAATTTATTTTTAATTATAGATATTTTGAAAAAGGAAAAATAATTAAAAGTAGATTAAAGAATTTAATAAAAGAATATTTCTTATTTCTTTTATTTTAGAAAAGAGAAAAACTTAGAAGACATTGTGTCCATCTACTAAAAAACATGTGAACAAAAAGATTGATGAATAAACTTATTAGTAAGCAAAATACAACTAGGACTCTAATAGAAACCACTCCACCTACATCTCACTGACTTAGGGATTAGAGATATTAACTAAGGAGACAACAAGGAGACATTGTAGGGATTTAGGTGCACACTTAAATATAAAGTGACACTTGTTTTATGAGAATAAATAATTGAGAATTATTAAATTAAATAATAATATTGCATGAAGAGACACTTGGCATGGATATTTTGGTTATAAAAGAAAGGGAGGAGAAAGAGAATGGACACTCTTGCTCCCTAGTGCTGGATGGGCATCGTAATTGAGAAATTATCTTGTGATTCTTGTGAGTTGGGTTGAGCTTTTCGGGGATTGAGGGATCCCTGCGGAAAGCTTGCATTGTGTGTTCTTACGACCCCAAAATCATCAAGGGTTCGAGGGAAAGAAGAGTACCCCCGATATGGTAGGGAGGTCAAACGAGAGGTCTTCGGTAAATCGGGAGATTGGATGTCTGGATTGAAGCGGTAAGGGATGTCATCTAAAACCACCTACAACCATCAGAAATCAGGTATATTTTTCCATTTTGTGTACAAGTTGAGTTTTAGCATTTTGATTTACGATTTCACATTTGATTTTCAAGATTAAAATTTTTCATATGATGGTAGTATTGCTTGGAAAGTCTTTTTTTGGGGGGACCTGAATTGGGGGTCCCTATAGGGACCACCCTAAGTAGATAATTTTATAACTACTATAACATATTTTTTGGAATAATATAACCCATTGAGACTAGTATGAGTAATTATATTTGAAACAGTGGTCCATGTTTCGTCAAGATTTGATAGATCCTCAAGCATAAATACATGAGATAAGAGATGTGAAATAAATAATAAGAAATATTTTTATCTATTTTACATATATTTGTTTGAAGGTGCCTATGAATGCTTAATTAGTGTCTTTGCACACCACCTATTCATGCTCAAACAATATTGTTCTATTGTATCTTCAACATGCCTTCTATTTTTCAACATTTTGGCTAATCAACTAAGAGAAATGGGATGGAGCTCATTCCCCATGGCATCGAAAAGGGGAGTGAAGATATAAGGAATCAACCACTAGAATTCAAATAGGAGGCGAGACTTGAGAAACCATCTAAGGAAGCATATAAATAACATTAGCGTAGAGGTTAGAAGCAATTCATACAACAAAGTGATAAATTCATACCACAACGATTATTTTATATCTTTAGTCAAAACACCAAATTTGGAGTGAATATTTGTCCATTAAGTGTAGAATTATTTGACATAATATTTGAAGAGTATAAGGAGAGGTTAGTTTAGTTAATAGATGGATATTGCAATGTACTCACCAAGTTATCAATAGTAGTTAAAATATCTTTGAGAGGGTACCATTTGGTCCTAATTGATAACATACACTTATAATCATCATGACCTATACCTTCAACCATCTGTCAAAAATAGTTTTCCACCACTTCCATGGGTGAGAATGTCACTAAGAAACTATGCATGCCCACACCTCCATCTAGTAGTAGTTATTTTGTTAGTAACTTACTATCACATTCTGTGAGCATTCATTCACTTAAGGAATTTAACACCATCTGAAGTTCATAATTGTGTTGCAACTTGTGAAATACATACTCCATTTTCATTGTATCCATAACGAATTTTACAATTGATGAAATTTCATTACATTCATGTAAAGAAAATAACAAGACTTCAGATAATGTATGGTAATGAACTACTCTATCAAGTGCTTGATGACCATGTTGATGAAGTGAGATTTTTTTATTATCATTGATCAATTCAAAGGGACAACCAAACATCATGATGAACTTGGTATACAAAACCAATGAAATTATTCGAGCATCACATTTGGGTGTAAGAACCTTCTCTAGACATTTGGTGGAATTGTCAATGGAAACCAAGATAAAGCTCTTTTAAGAAAAGCTAACTAAAACAAGTCACAAGAAATTAATTTCCATCTCTTAAAGGGAGAAAACATGAAATGGAATGTAATCATCATTATGTGGGATCCCACATGCTAACATAAATCAAAATTTTGAACATACTTGATTGTGCAAAATGAAACCATTTATAAACTACCATAATCCTACTCGTAGCATTTTATTCCTTGTCTATCATGAAACAGTTACAACAATTTATTTCTTGATATACACAAAGGACATTCATAACCTAATCCAAAAAAAATACTTTCCTATAAATATCATTATTCACAGCATACTTGTATAAAACACCTATAATGATATTAAATGGAAATATATGTTGTGCAATCTTCCAATGTTTTTTTATGGTATATAATTCTAGGAATATTCCCTTGGGAAGGAGCCAATATAAATATTGTACAATTTGTTATAGGTCAAACTTGCACCTCTCCGTCCGTGATCACCCTGAGCTGTTGATCACACAAAAGGACAACTTGGATGGAGGAGCATGTTGACCTTGGATGTTATGACAACTCATCCCATTTCCTGAGAACACTGGAAAACATACAAAAATATCATTTTGAGGTATGAGCGCTACTCTACTTAAAGAGACTAGCGCCCATACGCGACTCCAGTGCATAATAGTAGCGCCCATATCAATATATACGCTACTCCTTCTTATCAAAGTAGCGCTCGGAATTTAAAACTTAATGAGCGCTATTTATCAAACAATAGGGTAGCGCCCTATACGCTACTCCACTGTGTAATAGTCGCGTGTATCTTAAAAATGATTAAAAAATATATTAATCCATCGAAGAGGATTAGTTGAAGTCAGTTTCTTAACTTCCCCAACCTCCTCATCGACTTGAACTGCTTCCTTAAACCTATAAATTCCTAGAAAGCTAAGGGAGCAAGGTTAGAAGAAATTATGAATGCAAATGATTGCTAAAGAATGAGAGGATGAGTTAATGGAGAAACTTCAAGACATTGCAGAAGACATTCAGACCAGAGCAGAGCCAGAGCCCAGGATCTAGTTGCAGGAGCCTGCTTCATTATCAGGTATATTTGTACTGCATACTATTTTGACAAATAAAGGTTGAAGTGTTTCCTTGTTCCAATCTGAAGGTGTTATAAAATGGCATTTTGAGTTGGATTTATTTTGGTCAATACTGGATATTAAACATAATCTTTGTTTATTTTATAGTTTATATGTTGCCCAAAGTGTTTGAGGAAGGTATTGTTGTTTCAGGTTTGCTGAAAGAAAGTAGATTTGAGAGCTGGACACAAGACTGGGTCAAGGCTAGGATCAGACTCCAGTAAAAGGTATGTTCTCTAAATCTGTAATCTATTTCTTTTGTAAACACCTCTGTAATGACATAAATGCACTTACCTGTCACCCCAACCAAGTTGATAGTTTAGTTTCCTGACTATAGGGTAGAAATATCCGCCAACAGACTGGCGACTCCGCTGGAGATATAGAGTTTTGGCTTTAGGAAACCATTGTTTTTGGATGTCTTCTCGGTTTATTTTGATTTCTTCGATGTGTTAAAAACCTTTTTAGGTATCCTTTGTTTTTGGTTTGCCTGCTTTCATCAGTTTTCTTGCCTTCCAAGGTCAGTTTCCTAGCCTTTGAAATATGAGCGCTACTATTACATATCCACAGTAGCGCCCATACGCTACTGTATTGTATATACAGTAGCACCCGTTTTGGCATGGGCGCGAGTTGCTCTACTGCACAGTAGAGTATTTTTCCTAAAGCAGTCATTTTTTATTTTTCTTGCTTTTTAGCCCTATGGAGACTTACTGACTTTGCTGTAGGATTCTTAGGATGATTGCATAAGGTTTTTAATTGTTGATTCAAGTTATAGAACCACTCCTTAAATTTTTTCCATTTTTTAAACCATTTGTTGACCTTTGGATTTCTTTGAGACCTTTTTGACTTATTTGGAAGACTTAGTGGTGTTTGGTGACGAACATTTTCACTTTTCTTTTCAGACCCTGACTGCTTTTGCCCATTTACAAACCTGTACACTCCTGTGTCTGTTGTTTGTGGTGAAGTTGTCTGCTCTCTCCTATCCCTGTCCTTTGCTTAGGGTTTGGTCTTTGGTAGAGCTTCTAGGGTGTCTTCTTTTTGTCAAGTTTCATTTTTTCCGGGACTTTTTTGTCTTTTGATGGTCACAAGTGCTTTTTTAACAGCTCTAGGCTAGTTTCACCTCTCAGTTTTCTTCGTGTTAGTAGGGCAGCCTGCTTGTCTACTTGTACTTGGCTTTGTGGTCTTGTTAGGGTTAAGCACTTTAGGTCAGTCCTTGGGTGTTCTCCCCTTGGTTTTCTCCCACTTGGTGTCCAAGTTTATAGGCTTTTTCCTGAGTAAAAAACCTGTAGACCAAGCCTTTCTCGAGTTAGGTTTCGATAGCTATAGGCCCAAGAACATTTGCCATACTTCCACTTTTTTGCATGAGAAGTTTTTATTTGGCTTTTCCATTTTTACATAGTTCTTTTTCGGTCATTGAAAAAGCAAAAAATTTGGTACTTTGAGTTAAATAGAACTTGTTTTTGTCAATGCAAAATAGCTTAGTATATTTCGTTTGATTCAAAAAGAAAACAAAAATTAGTAGGAAAGTTTGCTTAGATTTTCATTTTTTGAAAAAGGTAGATGAAAAAATAAAAAATAAAAGAGTTTTGTTGTAAGAAAATTTGAATATATTTGCATTTAGTTTTCTTGTTATAACCACGTTCACACACTCACTATCCCTTTTGCGTAATAAAAGCCCTTAAAATTTATTAATAAAATGAACTAGAAACCTTTTCTTTTTTAGGGTACACTACACCAACTAGTCTTGGTTAGGGTCTTGGGTTTAAATCACCTTAAACCACCCAAGATCACACATTGCGCAATAATCGTAGTGAGATTATCATTTAGGCAAATCCACCACACTCAAAAATTGCCTGGGAGCATATGCAGTAGGTCAATGTGAGATCAGTTTGTGGGAATACCTCTCCTACTTTCTGATTGAGCATACGCCAGGATTGGATAGCGTATTGGGGACTCTTTCGAGTTTCGGGCTTAGCTACCCTGCCCACGCTTTCTGATTCGACCGGTGACTGTTCCCCTAGGATTTTTCGGTGTTGTGGTATCCTTAGTATCAGACTTCTAGGTTCTTACACAGGTGACAGCAGAGGGTATATCTGCTGTACCTAGGACAGACGTGGGAGGAAATCCCTTGTAGGTCTTTGGGAGGGCGGTTGGGTGATTCCAGCGCTTGCACCCTTAGTCATTGTATTGTGGACCCCGGGTAACTGTTCTTCATCCTTCGTTGATCTGTTCTGGGCCCTCATCATCCCAGACTCTTCTCCGGAAGGCACCTTTGTTTGACTGGTTTGCATACTTAGGAATTTTTAGTTGGTGTGCTATTTGCCCCCTAGTCATAGTGGCCACTAGGTTCTAGGCTGCTTATTGGATATCTATAATCACGGAGAATCAACAACTCCATAGATCGAGAAGGATTCAAAACCTTCCGCCTGTTAGAATAGAACCTTTACAACCAGCTACAAGACAGCGGGTAAACCCCAGTATTTCTTCAGAAATTACCTCTGAAATAGAACTGCTTGAAGAAATACTTATAACAGAAAACCTTGAAACTGAGGTTCCTGAGGAACCATCACCAGGTATCACAGATCAACAACATTTTAGTACTGTTGAGGTGGAAGATCTTACTTCCGCGCAGTATAGCACTCCTTTCAATCCCCCCTTAACTAACACTAGAATTCCTTTGCTGTCACCTGTTGGTTTCCAACAGCCTCTTTTCAGTGCAGATCTTTTGCTTCCCGATTATCTGATGACTAACACAGGAGGTGAACCAGGGGGTCCCCAAACTCCCACCTTAGGTATGAATACCAGCACGGTTAACCCTTCTTTTACCGCTACATCTAGTCAGGCACAAACTACGTCTGTGCCTACTCCATCTTTCAGTTTTAACACTAGTACTTTAGGAATGCCTAGTTTCACAACAATGGAATCTATTCCCACGTCTATTGTTAGACCTAGCAGTATGGCCAACTGTGCAACACCTTCTACTTCACAACCTTTATATCAGATCCCCAGTACTTGGGTTTCCACACCTGTGGTAGGACCAAGTGTTTCAGCAAACATGCCAGTCATGGGTACCATGACTGCACCGTCCACATCAGCTTCGGCTGGTTTCAACAACTTTGTAGGCCCTAACTTGAATCAGGGTAGCATGCCTGCAAATAATGTTCCTTTTTCCTTATTCTCAGGGGGAGGGGGCAACTTTTTCAACCAGCAATATGGCGGGGCTAACACCCAGCCACAATGGACGAACCAACAAAGCACTAATCCGCTCTCGTACGGGTGGGGAAATTTTAATCATTCTTTCTCACAACAACAACAATTGGCAGGGGGCAACCCATACCAACAAATACCTGGGGGTAACCCCTACCAACAGTTAACTGGGGGTAACCCCTATCAACAGTTGGGAGGTGGAAACTCCTACCAACACATGGCCGGGGGCAACCCTAATCACCAAATGGCTGGGGGCAACCCCTACCAACAATTTATGGGACAAACAATGGGTGCTTTCCCTTATCAAGCTTCATCTTATCGGCCTCGTCTACCTTTTCTGGCAACTTTGAATTTGCCAGACCTTTCGAAATTGACTAATGATCCTGTGTGTCATAACTCAGCATGGCCATCAGTCCCCACCAAATTACCTTCGGATATTCCCAAATTCGAAGGCAAAGCTGGTGAAGATCCTGGTGACCATGTCACTACCTTTCACTTGTGGTGTTCTTCAAATTCATTGAACGAAGATTCCATCAGATTGAGATTGTTTCAAAGGACCTTAACTGGTCCCGCGGCCAAATGGTACATTGAGTTACCTGCGGCTACTTTCTCTAGTTTTGGGGATCTGGCCACCGTCTTTTTGAACTATTTCCAACTTCCTATTCGGTATGATGCCAGAACAGAACTTTTGTCTACTTTTAGACAAAACAAAGCCACTCACCTATCTGACCACATTCAGGAGTGGCGAAGACGGAAGAGGCTCATAAAGGCCAATATCCCTCCAGAGTTCCTGCTTGAGTGGTACTTGAAATCACTCCTTCCTTATATTTCTAAGGAAGTAGCGACATCTGGAGTCTCCAATGAAGAAGAAGCCATCTTAAGAACTCAACAGTTAGACCTTGTATACGCACAATCTGGTTTACTGTATGAGATTATACCGGACGCACCGAGATCAAACACTGATCTAAGTAGACCCAAACCTGGACCACATGCTGACGGCATAGTGGGTTCGGTTAACTCTGCAGTTTTCGAAGCACTGACCAAACAGGTCCAAGCCTTAACTGTCAAACATTCGACTGCAGACATTGCTTCCGTCACAACCTCTCCTTCTACTTCTGAATCTGTTAATCAGGTTCAGAACAATCAAAAGGGCCCTCGGAAGCCCAACAACAAAAAGAAGGGCAAGAAAGGAGAGGGGAACCAACAAAAGCCCAAAAAAGATAATGCCGAAGAGGGTAATAAAGAAGAGAAGAAGGTTAGGTTCCCTTGTAAACTTTGCAAACAAAATCACCTTACTCATCAATGCCCTCTATTAGAAGAAGCCCAGAAGCTCTTGAAAGAGAAGAAGCCTGCCGTCTTGAAAGATCCATTTCCCAAAGGGCAAGGCTCCACTTCTGGCACCTCCAAAACTGGGGGCACTTCACACGCTTTGGTTGATCAAACATTCATAAATATGGTCAACTCAGATGCACTTTTGCAAACCAGAGCTAAGAACTATACCCCGGAAACGCAGAGAAAGGATAAGGAGATTGCTGAATCCTCCACTCCACTCCACATACCTGTGGACCCAATGCCTAAGATTCCGAAAGGTGTCTTAAAGAGGACATCGCACAATCCCAACACGCGGGCTGCTTCCAATTACAATGTAGTTGAAGATCTAGCTCAAACTCCTTGTGCCATGTCTACCTTAGAAGTCTTGCAGAGTTGTCCTTTGCAACGAAATGCACTTCTGGCAGCTATTGGGAGTATGGAGTCCTCCAACATGTCTGCGCAATTTGATATGACTGATGTCAAATACCGGTTGCCATATCACGTCGCCCTCTAGATTGAAGTCGTTGATGGTCCAATGACCATAAGACGAGCTGTAGTAGATGAGGGAGCGTCGACTTGCGTAATGTCTATTTCCTGCTGGAAAGCTCTAGGTTCTCCTGAGTTAGTCCCTTCCAACACAATGCTTACTGCATTTGATGGCAGAACTTTCCGTCCACATGGAGTTTTGCCATCATTTAATGTCACTTTGGCCGGTAAGACAGTTGCTGTTGAGATTGAGGTTCTGGACGCTCCGCTCGATTACAACATGTTATTGGGTAGGAGTTGGACTTATGCCATGCAAGCTATAGCATCGGCAGTTTTTCGAGTGGTCATGTTCCCATTTGAAGGTAAGATCGTTACAGTCGATCAACTTTCTTTCACTCAAGGAAAACACCAGACTTCTACGGAAACCACGATTCCTATGATTGATCAAACCACCCTAGTTAGCGAGAGTTTAGGAGCAGGACTTTTTGGATCACTGATTGGCACTTTTGACCTACCCGTTCCTACTTTATTTGTTGGTACTGAAGGATGTTCATCGTCTGAAACTCCTATGATTAGTTCAACAACTGATTCCGAGTTTCTCTCAACTAACACAAACCCCTCCGTGCCTACCCCTGTTGTAGAAGTTACCCATTTGGAGTCTCATCAAACTACAACAGGACATATGTCGACTCAATTGGTGTCTGTCGAGTCAAATATAGATTGTGCCACTACTCAGACACCTAACCCAATTCATTCTCTCAACAGTTCAGGAATTACTTTACCTTCTGATGAGGAAATGTTAGAAGCTTTGAATGACCCAGAACATCCTCGTGAACATATAAATCGCGTGTCCTTCTTGTTTCCTTTTCTTCACTTATTAGAGAGAGGAGAATTTTGTTCACCACCCGATGAGAATACTGGTCTCACCCCTTCACAAGTTGCCATTGTTGAAGCAAATAGAGTACATACCTCGTTGGTGAACATTTTTACTGGAGTTAATGGAAACATTTTCTTTGAAACGGGATGTTATCTCGATGAAATAATCCCGTATGCTAACCTTTTCCGTGAGTTCCATAACACCTTTGCCCGGCCTCCTGAGGAAGATCCAGGCATTGATCCTACTTGAAGAAGTACTACGCCTAGGTTGAAGTACTTTTTCTTGTAACATAGCTGTATATTTTTGTATAGTTAGTTTTGTTATGTTCGTTAGGTGATCTGATGTGTACTTCTCGTTTCATGTACCAGATGTCAACCGCACATTTCCTAGTATTTGCTGATGGCGCCAGTCGCCACACCTGTCAGTTGGCTGCAGCAGCTTGGGTCATTTATTCACCCGCTGACCAACTTGTCTCTTCGGGGGGGGTTTGTTTGGGACCTACCACGAACAATGTGGCCGAATACAGTGCAGTTATAGAACTTCTCCGAGATGCCCTCAGTCATGGCATTTCACACCTGGAGGTAAGGCTTGACTCACAACTAATTGTATTTCAGTTAACAGGTGTCTATCAGATCAGAGATCCAGGATTGCTACGACAGTTTCTACGAGTTAGATTATTGGAAAGACATTTTCATTCTATCAGATATGAACACATTCCAAGAAATTTAAACAATTTAGCTGATTCGTTAGCAAACTATGTGTTAGACTGGCATTTGCATCATACATTGTAAACAACATTCCACACATAAGATTTAAAAACACATTCACATGTAAATAACCGATACTGTATATATAACTGATACCGTATCAAAAAATATGAGTTCTGAGTCATGAGTCTCCTAAGTCAGGTCATAAAAGTACAAAAGTTGGGCATGGCAGCCCCAAAAATATATACATATAATGTTTTTCTTCTCCTATGGAGAAGGAGGAACCTCCTCATCATCTACCGCATTACGGTAGCATATCACTAGTCTAGCAACTCTCCGCAGTAATCTAAGCCATGCTGGGGGCACCCCAACAACATCTTCCTGCATGTCAACAGGTATCTGGTCCATGCGGCATGCAGGAATCTCATGAGTCAGCCGACTCATTTTCCTCTCCAGGGTTCCTAGCATAGCTTCTGCTGCGGTGATATCAACTGGCCTCACATAGATAGTAGGATGGCCCTCGGGACGAACAGGCCCAACATCTGCATTGAACACTTGATTAGAACTCCAAAACTCATTTCATAAAAATCAAATATTTGAAAAGTTTGAAAAAATTAAATAAATTCTCAAAAAGTAAACATACCAATATCTCCCCAGGCTCCACCTGGCGGAAGCACCAGCTCTGGGTCGTGACGAAAATCTAGTCCAGCATAGGGAAACTGCTCAAAAGCGGGAACTTGCCTTTCCCACCACCCCCAGAAGTCATCTGTATGGTAACAGTAGTGACTCTCCCCACCACCCTGGCGGAGAAAAATGTCACCCCAACGGCCTAGTCTGGGCTCACGGGGGTTAACCTGTGGTAATGGCATTCCCAAACTAATAGCAGGCATTCTCTCGAAGAAGAAAGTACACAAGATACTCCCGTACCCGAAATTCTTCATGGTACCAGATTTGCAACTTGTCAATTGATACTTCATGTTTGCCAACAAGCTAGTACTCCAATCATAAACATGCCCATGCAAGCACTGTACACCGACATGCATCGAGTTCCTAGAAGCCAAGTGTTGTGATGCACTACCGGATACCCGGTTGATCATGCTCACTATCACTTTCAGCGGGAGACCATCAATAGTTGAAATCAGGATTTGGCTTCTCGATTTTTCTGCTCCGGCAACACAGTAGGTGTTCACATATTCTTGCACTGATCGTGCACCCAAGCGAGATGTACTTTTTAGATTGATTACGTCTCCTCTCCTTGAGAGACCGGTTATAAAGTATATATCCTCAACGGTAAGCTGAAGAGTTTGCCCCCGGATGATGAAGGTATTAGTATCGACATCCCAATACTGAATCAATCTTTGAAACAGCTTGTTTAGTGCTCGCATGTTTACGGTTCGATAAAATTTCAACAAACCGCATCTACGGAGTGCATGAAGGGTAGCAGGGTCTTGCATAGCTAGTCTATCCATGTCTTCATGCTCCCTTTCCCTCCATTGTAAGACCATCCTGCACAAAAACCCCAAAATTTTTGAGTCTCGGCGCTTTAATTTGGCTTTGCAAGTATGTACGCTACTGTGTATACTACACAGTAGCGTGTAGGCGCTACTCTGTTTGAGCAAAGTAGCGCCCATTGCCTTCGTACGCTACTGTTATGTATATACAGTAGCGCCCGCGCATAAAACCTTATGAGCATTGCGTTTCGGGCCATTTTTCCTCAAAATTTTAAAAATAAACCATTGAAATGCAAGTTGGGTTGATTTCTACTTACTTGGTGGAAGCAGTTTGGCGTTTGGATCCTCCGTTCGATCACAAAGGAGATTTGAAATTCGTGAAAATGTGCCCAATGTTTGCCCTACAACACAAAATGCAAATTGATTTGTTAATATTGAAATTATATATATAATTGGATTTTAATTTTTACCCATAATTTTTAATTTTCTATAGTTTCAAACATTTTCAAAAACCCTAATTAATCAATTGAAACACAAAATAAGGTATAAAACTGATCCAAGTTCAATTTTCACTCAAATGTTGTCGAATTCGTCTCCTGACCTCAAATTTCTTAACGATAAATCTTGTCAATTAGCTAAACATTTCAAATCCATATATTCTTTAAGATTTTTGCGTCATCGACTAATATTTTGTTGAAAACCTAGTTTTTGGCAGGACATGAAGTTACGATCCCAGAAGCTGACCTTTAAGTCATTTTAAGCCCTTGTTTGGACTATTTAAACCTAAACAAGATTGCCGAGCAGACTTGTCCTCTTCGAGCTCGTTAAAGTATCCGAAGGCTCATCCACTCAGGTATAGAATTACCCCTTTTCCGGGCCTCAGTGGATTAACTACGGAAAAGGTATACTCTAGGTATACGTCAGTGTGCGCTAGAAGAGTTCTCCTTTCATTGTTTTATACTTTTTCGGGGGAGGAGACTAAATATACGAAAAAGGACCTTCTGGAGTCTCTCTTTAGGGTTTTCAGACTCTCTAAATATGAAAATACCAAGCGAGCATTCACCTACTCGGGCTCGATGTGAAATCCACGAGAGGGTAAGTAGAGGACTGTTTAAGTTTTTCAACTCTATAAACAAGAAAACACCGCCGAGCACAGACCAATCCGGGCTCGATATAAAATCCACGGATAGGTGAAAAGAGGATTGTTTAAGTTTTTCAGACTCTATAAACAGGAAAACACCGGCGAGCATTAATCTGCTTGGGCTCGATACTAAAATCCACGAGCAGATATATGGAGTTATTGTTTAAGTTTTTCAGACTCCTTAAAATTGAAAACACCGGCGAGCAAGAACAGATCTCGGCTCGATACTAAAATCCAGAGATCAGTACATATAGAGTAATCTTCTATCTCTTCTTCGAACTCTTTAAATTATGAAGAAGGTACTGAGTCTTCCTCCCATGGGCTCATTAAATTATTTACATGGTTGGACCTATTGAGTTTTCATTCTTTCTTGGACTCATTAAATCCACAAGAAGGGTATTCTTTTATCTAAAAAGAATAAGGAACGGGAAAACACATCATATCTTCATTGTTAAAGGCAGTATCAGTCAAGTCCTATCCTTGAACACAGCACCTACTTGAGTCTATCTTGTCGGTTGGGTTTAGTTTTTTGGCCTTAGGGTGAACCTTTCCTCCGAGTTATTTACTCCCCCGGTTGGTTATTCTTCCAACCATATGGAGGGTCTGCTAATGTCTCTTACATTTCAGACTTATTTACCCCATTATGTCAGAAAATGCCTGAGTCACTTTGTGTCGTGCTCAATGTTCAGGGATATACCCTGTGTCGGCCATTCTGCAGTTTACCTTGACCTCATGTGTCGGCCTTCCTAGTGTCAGTCTTGTTATATATCATTTCATATCAGCTCTTACCAGTTGAGTGTTCCTCGAGTTGGATGATGGAGGATGCCTTAAGGACTCCCTTCCAACGGACTTCTTCCCATCGACATCAAATCATTATTCTGGGATTGAAGTTTAGAGTTTCGGTTAGTACCTTGGAGATTGCAGTCACCAGTGGCAATTTTCCTCGCTGTTGAATGATGAGAATACATCAATGTCTCTTCTTTGACAGGATTCCCAAGTGTTCGACTCCAAGTCCATTTATTCACATTTGGCGAATCGTACTTGGTACCTTGGACTCCATCCTCATTATAGATGGAAGTCCTCGCGTTTGTTAACGGTATACATCAATGACCGGTAATCAGACGATGCCCTCCATGTTCGACTGTCAACTCATCTATTCACATGGCTCGGGTTTGTACCTAGGGTCGTTATGGGATGAAGACCTTGGGATTTGGATGACATAACCCCATTTTGTTATCACCCAAGCTGCGCAAGACTGAGCCTCACTTCTATACGGCTCTCCATGAGACATAGATCCAGTGTGTTGTTATGGCTATGATCTCTTAGTTTGACATGGATCCACGCTTGTATTTCAAGTGGCCATGCTTTTATATACATCTCCTTGTTATGTATCGGAGATCATGTTGTATCACCTTACACATCTATAAGATGTCAACAATGTAATCGCTCGCTGACCTTGATTTTTGTTGCAGGTTTCTTGCGACTTTTTCCTGCGGTTCTGTGCTCTCTCTCTCTGGTTTTGGATTATAATGTATTTCGGCCATCGCTTCCCTCTGATCTCATACATTAGGGGGCATCTGTTATAGGTCAAACTTGCACCTCTCCGTCCGTGATCACCCTGAGCTGTTGATCACACAAAAGGACAACTTGGATGGAGGAGCATGTTGACCTTGGATGTTATGACAACTCATCCCATTTCCTGAGAACACTGGAAAACATACAAAAATATCATTTTGAGGTATGAGCGCTACTCTACTTAAAGAGACTAGCGCCCATACGCGACTCCAGTGCATAATAGTAGCGCCCATATCAATATATACGCTACTCCTTCTTATCAAAGTAGCGCTCGGAATTTAAAACTTAATGAGCGCTATTTATCAAACAATAGGGTAGTGCCCTATACGCTACTCCACTGTGTAATAGTCGCGTGTATCTTAAAAATGATTAAAAAATATATTAATCCATCGAAGAGGATTAGTTGAAGTCAGTTTCTTAACTTCCCCAACCTCCTCATCGACTTGAACTGCTTCCTTAAACCTATAAATTCCTAGAAAGCTAAGGGAGCAAGGTTAGAAGAAATTATGAATGCAAATGATTGCTAAAGAATGAGAGGATGAGTTAATGGAGAAACTTCAAGACATTGCAGAAGACATTCAGACCAGAGCAGAGCCAGAGCCCAGGATCTAGTTGTAGGAGCCTGCTTCATTATCAGGTATATTTGTACTGCATACTATTTTGACAAATAAAGGTTGAAGTGTTTCCTTGTTCCAATCTGAAGGTGTTATAAAATGGCATTTTGAGTTGGATTTATTTTGGTCAATACTGGATATTAAACATAATCTTTGTTTATTTTATAGTTTATATGTTGCCCAAAGTGTTTGAGGAAGGTATTGTTGTTTCAGGTTTGCTGAAAGAAAGTAGATTTGAGAGCTGGACACAAGACTGGGTCAAGGCTAGGATCAGACTCCAGTAAAAGGTATGTTCTCTAAATCTGTAATCTATTTCTTTTGTAAACACCTCTGTAATGACATAAATGCACTTACCTGTCACCCCAACCAAGTTGATAGTTTAGTTTCCTGACTATAGGGTAGAAATATCCGCCAACACAATTGTTTCCCATTGTGAGTATGGATTCTAAATAATTGATCATTCATAAATTCATCATGAACATATCCTACATCCCTATAACTGATCCAAGAAAGGCGATCACATGCGGCATGTAGATTTATTGGTTTTACAAAAGTAGTGAACTCATATACCTATAACAATAAATCTAGAAGCTCAAATGTAATTGGGGAATTTTTTTGAGAATGTACATCAAGACCTAATTATCAACATAAATGTCACAACTTTTGCACCAAAATAAAATAGAAACATTTATGTATAACATAAACCATAGAATTAGCTTCACTTTGCGATGGTGTAATTATTCTCGACAACATTCAACTTCTTGATCACAAACTATATATGATGGTCTAGAATATCATCATATGGTTTCTGTAATGCTATTAATCATGATGTTGGAAGCATCTATGCCAAGCTGGAAGATTTTATCCCACCGTTGCTAGAACAAGGTTGGTGCTTCCACAATCTTCTCATTGAGAGTATTATATGATTATTTATAGAGGATTATCCATTCAAATTGGATATATTTGGTTAGGAGGTGATATGAACATATAAAAAGAAGATTTGACAATAGCCATCGTGACCGAGGAGTGTGCACACTCATGCTACATTAATCATGGGAGGTAAATCGATGATGGTTTTGACTTTCTTGAAAAGGGGAAGGATAACATTAAATTATTATGATTCATTAGTAAACCAAATTGATAGCATGATTGTATTAGTGATTTGAGTTGTTAAACATGGTATCATAGGAGTCTGTGTAGAATAAAGTAATCAAGATAGATCACAAAGCAACATGTAGATAAAATCCTTGAAATTGCTTAGGATGGTGCAACTAAAAGAAACATGTGCATTTATAATTAAAGTGGCCAAATTATGTACTAGTAGGATCCCATCATATTACAAAGGAAGTATTTGGATTATGTTTCTTTCTAATATTGATTTGATGGTAACCACTAAAGTTATATTTGGAAGAGCGGAATCTTGCATGAGCATTGTTGAATAGGTTTAGCATTAAGCTCAATGTTGGTGTTTAGGACGTTGAAATATTCAAGAATATATTTCAAATACTAATAAATCTATGTGAATACATCACTATATTCAGTGAAATTGATATATTCAAAGGTATATCAACTTTACGCTAAGAACATGCACTAATTGTTAAATTGGTCTCATAACTTCGCATGATTTTGGGTGCACTATTGAAAGTGTTCAAAACTCATTATTTATATGCATCTTTTCATGAATCACCATAACACTCAACAAAGGAATAAATAAGTGAAACAATATTATCCAATGAATTGTAAATTTGATCATAAACCATTTTGTTCACTAAAATGTGTTTTTTCCAATTTGTCATAATTCTAAAATGTTATAAATAGGTTTCTTAATAGTTCATGGGTGTGTGCTTCTTGTGTACTTCTTTGGTAATTGGGGTGGACACTAAATATTCCCATACCTATGAGTATTTATGTTAATCACTACCTAGACATTTGTTTATGGGAGACCAATTGTCTGTAATTCAACAGTGTACATGCATTCTAGGAATGTAAATTTCACAATTGCTCATAATTGTAGAAGATTTTTCTAGAAATAAAATGTGCATAGTTTTGAAACTTTCCTAGCATTTCAAGTAGGCACTAAACACTACAACATCATCAGGGGATTAGTCATAAGCTTAGAATAATGGAGAAGAACAAGCATTTAAGGATTTTAAATTGGTGAACAATTTTTGTAAAGCAAGATAATGCGTAGATGAAGTTGGAAGGCTTGTTCAGTTCGGTTTGCATCCAGATACAAACCTTTATGTAATATTTTTGTACACTTTGGTGTTGAAATATTGTAACTTCGATGAATATTCTATTGTATTTTATTATTGTAATTTATTCAGAGATGTTTTATTCCTCCGTCGGGATGTTATTATTGTATTTGGTCATCATAGAGCCATGAGGTAAGTCCTCTCATGTAAGTCGGGGCAATAGATCCCCTAGAGTAAAATGCAATGGGGTTTTTAAGTCCCCTAGAGGAGTCGGACCAGTTAGCATTAGTTGAGTGGTATATTTAGTTGAGGACGACATGTCAAGTTGTAAAATTAAAGTAGAAGTGAATGTATAAATAGAGAGCTAGGCTCTCTCATTTATTCATGCATTCACACACAAACTCACTTGTGGATTGCACATTAGGAAAGAGAGAGATATATCTGTCAAGGAGAAGGAGATCTTGTTTGGGGATTTTATATTTGTACGTTTTGGTCATCTATATTGAGGAATTTTTGTTGGGTTTTCTACCCCATGAGGGTTTCCCGGGATAAATTTGTGTCTCTTGTGTTTATGTTGTGCTTGTTATTCTTTCAGTGGTCTTGTATATGCTATTGTTGTGAAATTGATTTGAATATTAATGTTATCTATCTTATCATATTGAATCTTAACATGGTATCAGAGCTATCCTGAAATAAGGCAATGTATGGCATTTACAACACTTGTTTCACTTGCGACAATTTGAAAGTTAAGGCTTTGTATAGAAAAAACTAGTCATCTTGGAATTTTCGCTATATATCACTTTCGGAGAAGGTACAGGATCTGAAACTTTGATAGGCCAAAGATGCCATTTTCATGTACCGTGTCCGAGTTTCAGCCTCATATTCATTGTACTTTGTGAGATGTGATGCATACAAGTTAGGGTTTCTACCTCTTCTAGAATGCATCCCTAAACATGTGACCTAGGGAAAAAGGTCATATCTCGAGATAGGAAGCTCAATATGGAATTATGTAAAAATTCACAGTTAGGGAACATAATGTAGTTTCACGGGTACGAGTATCAGAGGCCTAATTTGAAACAGTGACATGTGGCACGCGGTACAAGTTTGCTATGCTATTTCATCCCATAAACAGGTGATTTTGGGAAACTTAGCAAATCTTTCTCAGGGAGAATACAATAAAGCTCAAATCTGAGGGGTTGGAAATATGACAATTCAGGATATCACAGGATGAAGTTTCAGACCCTGAGGATCCTAAATTTCATAGATACAAAATAAACAATAAGGCACATCTTAAATAGCTCAAGGGAGGAAATCAAAGAAGAGGAGGAAGAAGCTCTCACTTACGGTTTTCAGTTTCTTAGGTATGAAAGGACCTGATACAATGTTGGAGACACTTGAGGCAACATTGGAAACTTTGAAAATGGATTTGGATTCCCTTCATCATATATATTAATCTTCCATCAAATGGTGCAGGAGGAAGGAGATTGAAAGTTAGGGTTTTTCATGTTCTACAAGTAAGAAGAAACCCTAGCAAAGTTGGGAGACTCGTAGGGCAGCAATGAAGGAGGTTTAAATAGAATTGGTATTCTATCATTATATTACCATAAATATATATAAAGTGTTTACAAGTGATATACCTTGGAATATAAAGGTTTTACCCTTATAGAGAAGACTACAAGCAATCTCGACACATATGACTTGAGGAGATGCAAGTATGTTTTGAAATCTGTTTTATTTATTTGATGATTAAGTTCATGATATGTTTGTCTTCATATTATTGAGGTTAGTACAATCATGATTAATTTTATATTTTTCTAATCACCTTATTAAAAGTATTAATGCATGTGAATGATAGAAGACATTCATTGATTAGGTTTATGATACTTATGATTGTACTAATACACTTGTGGTGTTGTATGAGGATGATGTTGTCTGCTAACATGAAAGGTACATGAAGAAAGACAAATCAAGTTCCAGATTAAGAATATATGACCATGATGACATGAAGACAAAGGCTCATCCATAGTCTTTGATCACATAGAATATCTACTTACGAGGATGACACAATGATGAAACTAGTGCACATTTAAGGGTGCATAGTGCTAATCCAAGATGGATAGAAGTTCAAACATATAATCATGATGCTATCATAAAGGGAAAACAAAGATCAAGAGGTAGGAAACCACACAAACGTAAAAGATAACTACTTGAGTTGTATTTAAATCTCTGAATGGTTAATGATATTGCTCGTAATAGTTGTAAGCATATTTGTATTCCTAAATTAGGAAATGTATCATGCAAGCATTCATATAGCATTGAACAATATACTACTAATATGCATATGATGGGTAAGTTGGACAAACATTCCATTGTTGCTTGTCTAGAATGAAACCTCTTTGCTAACATGCTTGTAGTTATGCACGCTCTTGATAGTATGTTCTGGTAGAGATGAAAGGCCTCTAGATAGGCACTGTATGCATACAGGATATGGAAAAGTGTTGTGCCAAAGTATTGGTCAATATAGTTGCATAACTATGTGAATCATATCAGTATGCATAATAGGTTATCATTAAAATGTCAACATGATTTTATGATTATGAAGTGTTACTAATCATGTAATTGAATTTGATTTGTAGGAAATATCGTGTTCTATGATCTACAAAAGAAGGATGATGAACACTTGTTCTGAAGAACAAGTGATGAATGTTCAACAAGAAGACTTACAAATCAAACATACTAGAGAATTACAAAACAAGGCTCGTGGCTAAAGGATTCTCTTAGAAAGGGGGAGAGGATCATGATTATATGTTTGCTCTAGTGGATAGACACACTTCCAGAGATAGATTACACCCATGGATGACAAGACCGTTCTCTTGAATGGTGTAATTGAAGAATGTAGTACCCCTAGACTATTGTAGACATTGAGGGCACCTGTTGAGTGACCCAACGGATTTAAACATTAATAAAATAATCCTTTGTTTTTTTTTTAATTTTAAGTATGTTTATGATTGAGATTGATTGTAAATCCATAAAATAATGATATGTGTATCTGGATAGTTGATGTAAATGAATGGTTACATGTGTTTAACGATTAACTACGATTATGGAAAATGTACATATGAATGATGCTTAACGAATCATTGTACGATTTATTATGTGATGAGAATGAAGAAAGTAATCATTGATGAAATGCATGTTTGATTAGATGAAAGAGTAATATTTGTGTAAATTATAAATGCTTAACGAAGTAGTAGATTTATGAATCAAATTATGATTATTGAGGACAGTACTACTAATATATGTTTGTGAGAAATGTGTATAGTGACGGGTGAAACGGTTTACCGATGGACACACAAAGGAATATAAAGGGTCATAGAGTACGGATAAATCACATAGGGAGAGCGACGATAATGTCGACTTCCGACGGAATACCATGCATGAGTAGATAAGCACTGATCTGCTTGATAAAGAGGAAAGCATGAGGGCATACGAGGTGGAACATGATGGCATTGGTCACGTACGAGTTGGGTGGCGCGCATTGAGAACGGACTCACTTCTCAGCGCCATTAGTCCCTAATAGCATGTAGACGGAGGATAGAAGGTAATGGCTCCTGAAATCCTTACATGAAGTTCCCGCAAGTCAAAATGAAAGGATGGCGACAGAAGGGCCCAACAATGCGGTACCCTGCCAAGAATGGAAAGAGTGGACTCAAGGACCCGACGATGTGGTACCTTGCCTAGAAATGGAAACGAGAAATGACTAGACCCGATGGAGTGGTGCCATGTTGGGGAAATGAAGTTAAGGAATGGGGAGGCCCAATGGAGGGACACCGGGATCTTAGTAAAAATGATTGTTAACTTAATGGCATAAAAACGTATATATTGCACCTACAACATTTACTTAGAAAAATGCATTTTAGTACTTTTAAACTTTAGAAAATAATACTTGAGACATTTGCACATAAAATAATATTTTTTGGCATTTAAAATATTAGAAATTGTTATTTATGCATTTGCACATAAAAGAATATTTTTGAGTATTTAAAAATTATATAAATATTTATTTAGGAGCAAAATAGAATCCTAAGAATAGACATCTGGTCAACTCCACTTACACCACAAATCTAGGAGTTAAGTGAAATATCTTGGGGAAAAGCATGAGCAAACTTAGGAATGTTGGTGCATCTCCTAGAAAAACTGACACATAAATGGGTGAGTTGTTTTTAATTAGAAATTTAATAAATTAAATATTATTGCATGGAGCAACATGTGTCGCAAAGGATTTTACTACTTAAGGAAGGCCTTGGGAAGGGAGAAGGGACCTAGTTTTTGGATGGATATCGTAATTCTTGCAATAGATGCAACTTGCCGCTATTGGGGTTTGGCTAGAAATTCTTGTTTGGGGAAACCCATTGAGGAATTTCTTGAAAGGTGTGTGTGAGCTTTACAACCCAAAGCTCGGGGGAGGCCATGCAACTGAAAGCATGAGCCTATGGTTGGGTGGCGAAGCTAACGGTTTCTTCGCCAATGGTTAAACAAGCTTTGCTGGAGGGATCCTACGGAAGACACAGACGATAATGGACCAGCTGGATTGGGTTGATAGGTTATGGTTTCGTTTATTTTTTATTAAGTTATTTACTTAATTTATTTTATTTTTCCATTAATTATGATAGCTAATCTGTTTGTATGAAGTTGTTAATGTTTCAAGTTTAGTTTAGGAGGACCCTAAAGGAGGGGTTCTACATTTGGTATCAGAGCAAGGTTGAACCTACTTTGGACCTAGACTTTTCGCGTTAAACATTTGATGATGTTTATAAACTAATAAATTGTATTACTCTTGTGGACTTCGTCATGGATCAAATAAATCACAGGGGTAGATCCAGAAGGGGACAAGGACAAGCTGCACACCCGTCAACCCCAACAACCCCTGTGGATATGCCTCCTAGAGCCGAGGAAACCATTAACTTGATTACGAGCGAGGTTACGACGATGATGAGGAACTATCACAGAATGACTAAAGTGTTGATGACACGACCCGACCGCGAGAACGTCGGTTCTCAGGTTATTGCTGTGTCATAGAAACGACCTCCAGTTAACATACATCGAGAGTTGGAAAAGGTGAAATTTCTTGAATTTTTGGGTTCCACTGAGGGAACCGCAGCGGAGGCATGGCTGGAAAACATGGCCATGTGCTTTTCATTGAGGGACTACACGTCCAACATGAAGGTACGGATGGTGATACTGGAACTTAAGGGGGAATCCCTCCTTTGGTGGAAGACCTTGCGACCTCAGCTAGGTGTATAACTTGAAGAAATATCTTGGGAATTGTTCGATGAATATTTATGTCAACACGACTTATCTGACTAGTTCATTGAGCGATAGTTGAACAATTTCCATGTACTTAAGCAAGGACTATGGATAGTACAAGAGTACGAGATCCATTTTATGGAGTTACTGATATATGCACCTCATGTTTCCACATAGAAACTTAAGGTCAATAAGTTTGGCTATGGGTTAAACCCTGTTATCTGGGACAAGGTCTGCATTTTGACGCCTTCAACTTTAAACGATGTAGTCCAGAAAGCTCTCATTGCTAAGGAAGAGCTTCCCGACAAGGTATTACAGAGTAAGAACACTACTAGTACTAACTGAGGAAGTCAATATCCTCATGCGCCCAAACATCTGTATGGAGACAAGAATTTTGGAAATGGAACTTTTAACGGAAGACCTATAACACCTTACCCACCACCACAATGGAATGATCATGAAAAACCTTTTGGAAAACCAACACAGTTGGGACCAAGGAGAAACAATGCACCTACCGGAAACAATGTTGGAGGACCTAAAGCTGGCTACTGGAACTGTGGAGGACCACACTTCCAAATAAAATTCCCTCGGTAGGACCAGGGAAACTGAAGAGTTCTATAAGTTTGGAAAGGGATCCAACCTGTCACCTAGGTTTGTAGGACCCTTTAGGATTTTGGAATGGATAGGACCAGTTTCCTATCATCTTGACATGCCGTCATCATTCAGTAGATTTCATAATGTATTTCATGTTTCTGTATTACGTCACTATGTACCCAATACTTCACATGCCATTGATTTGAGAAATGTGCAGATAACTGATGATGGAGCCGTGATGGCCGAACTGATCTGGATTCTTGACCAGCGAACATGGCAACTTAGGCACTGTGTGATTGATCAAGTCAAATTGCAGTGGGACAGTTATAGTCCTAGCTCTGTGACTTGGGGGCACGCAACTCAAATGCGTCATAAATTTCCATTTTTATTCTGAACTTCGGGGCAAAGTTCTAAATAAGTAGGGATGTATGTAGTGCCCCTAGACTACTGTAGACATTGAGGGCACCTGTGGAGTGACTCAATGGATTTAAACATTAATAAAATAATCCTTTTTTTTAAAATTTTAAGTATGTTTATGACTGAGATTGATTGTAAATACATACAATAATGATATGTGTATCTGGATAGTTGATGTAAATGAATGCTTACATGTGTTTACGATTAACTATGATTATGGAAAATGTACATATGAATGATGCTTAATGACTAGCTGTACGATTTATTATGTGATGAGAATGAAGAAAGTAATCATTGACGAAATGCATGTTTGATTAGATGAATGAGTAATGTTTGAGTAAATTATAAATGCTTAACGAAATAACAGATTTATGAATCAAATTATGATTATTGAGGACAGTACTACTAATATATTTTTGTGAGAAATTTGTGTAGCGACGAGTGAAAGGGTTCATCGACGGACACAAAAAGGAATATGAAGGGTCATAGAGTACGGATAAATCACACACATGGAGAGCGATGATGATGTCGACTTCCGAACGAATACCACGCATGAGCAGATAAGCATTGGTCCGCTTACTCAAGAGGAAAGCATGATGGTGTACAAGGTGGGCCACTATGGAGCTGGTCACGTACGAGTTGGGGTGTGCACAGTGAGAACAGACTCAATCCTCAGTGCCATTAGTCCCTAATAGCATGTAGACGGAGGATGGAAGGTAATGGATAGTGAAATCCCTACATGAAGTTCCCACAAGTCAAAATCAAAGGATGGCGGCAGAAGGGCCCGACGATGTGGCACCCTGTCGAGAATGGAAAGAGTGGACGTAAGGACCAGACAATGTTTTACCTTGGTGAGAAATGGAAACGACAGATGATTGGACCCGATTGAGTGGTGCCATGTTGGGGAAACGAAGTTAAGGAACGGGTGTAACATCTCCAAGATTTGCATGTTAGTAAATTTTGTGAAAATTAAAATTTCTTCCCTTAAAGATCTTCATAATAAAGTATTATAAGAAACAGCCAACAAGTAATTAATCCCTTTGCATACACTTGACATTTTTATCAAAGTCAATTTGCTTATGCTTATTAATTATAACCATTGCGGCTCCTTGGGTCTCCCTTGAATCCATTATTAACTTTGCAGCTCCATGCTAAGATAACAAAACACTTTCACAACATTATTTCCATACACATTCTGTGATTAACAATTACTCAAGAGTTGTTGACAAGGCATAAATAATAAGACAAGAACATGAGAATCAAGAATTACACACATGGGAAGACAAAATGTACGTGGTTCACCCATTCCATAATGGGCTACGTCCACCAAAGGAGAGTCGTTTCTTGTATTAATTATCAAGTAGAATTGACATCGTACAACCCAATTGTTGCCGAAAAACACTTTCCGCTACTTTGCAGCCTTTCTCATCGAGATTACTTATCACATACATCTAAATACAACCTTTATAATTTATCCGATACATTTAGATGCAACATTTATAATTTATCACATACATCTAGAAGAGGACATACAAGTAATTGACACAACATCCCAATTGACAAAATAAGACAAATTTAAACACACATGATTGAGACAAGGATATAGGTGGTTCACCCCGGCTGGGCTACGTCCACAAAGGCAGGTCAATTCTTGTAATATTCAAGTCAAGGATACATTATGCAACTCAAGATTGCTATTCTTCCAGCTTCTCCTCTAGAGGGAGATCAATCTCAACAGTAATCAAATTATATTCCTCTCGAAAGAGATTACATATTGCGACACAGTTGTCGCCATAATTAATTGCCTCGTCAAGAGCATATACAATACATAAAATTGTCTTATATATATGTTTCTATATATATATATAACAACAACAAAAGTATTCATACCAACTTCATAATATACCTATTAACCAACAAACAAACAATCAAAAATAGGAAGGAGATGGATCGGATTTTCTAACATCTTCAGCATAATACAGATCTATCATAGTATATGTTTTCAGCTAAACTCAATACAATTACAAGGATCTATTTCGTTTACTAGCTATATAAATGATGGTATTCCGCTAACATTGTTATCATTGTAGAGATCCATCTCTGAATGATGATATGTATAAATATACTATAAAGAAATTCTAGCTGAATCCAAAACTAAGTCACGGTAGCAATATCTTTAACAGAGTTCCTAAAGGTAACAATACCCAAATCATCCAGTTAAGTTACAAGGACATCTCATACTTAACTAGTAACACAAGGATTGACTAACTGACCCTTTCTAATAATCTAGATCCCAGATAAGATAAGGATTACTCCATCTACACGGAGGATAAATAGATATACAAACAGTGTGAAAGTTTCTAACCTCTGTTTTCAATAAACTCTAAATCAACTTAATTGCACAACTAAAGCAGCACTTATATACGCAGCTGCTCTCGGTGGTTAAATACATCATTAAATTATTTTCCAACTGCCTACAAATAACGCATATATGACAAAACTTACAAAGGATTTTTTTTCAAATTTACATTCTTGCGATCTACAAAAAGATGCCTACATGCCTTCCTTAGATCTATACTATAGTATCATTCAAAACATAGATTAGACCCAGTCTACAGGGCAATTTCCGCACTTTACCTGTGATCCATTTTTAAAAGGAAAGACATATTCATGGGGCAAAGATATAAGATTGTGGGTTTTTTCAAGGCTTTAGCTGGAGATCCGTGCAGCATAACATACACGCAGGAATCCTATCCTTCTTGCGATCTACAAAAAGATGCCTACATGCCTTCCTTAGATCTATACTATAGTATCATTCAAAACATAGATTAGACCCAGTCTACAGGACAATTTCTGCACTTTACCTGTGATCCATTTTTAAAAGGAAAGACATATTCATGGGGCAAAGATATAAGATTGTGGGTTTTTTCAAGGCTTTAGCTGGAGATCCGTGCAGCATAACATACAAGCAGGAATCCTATCCTACATCGATTCGATCTTTCTGTAGAGATCTATTTACAACATGAAAAGATAACAAGAACATCTAAAAAAAAAATGGGGATCTCCCTTATGTACCAATGACCTCTACGGCAGAGGTCACTTAAGAAATCTCATTAACTCATACTACAGCATAAGGAGGTGATAGGAATCACACTGCGGCTAAAAGAGATAACTCAACAGTTCCAAATGAAGTTTGCAAATAAAGATAAAATACTATACACTAATTCATAATTATAACAGCTGGAAATTAGTCAGTATATAATCGCACAGATGTCATCTGACAGATGTATAGCGATGATTGCCAGTCTGGACCGTAACAGCAGTTGCGTGCGTTGTTAATATTGATAATCTTGGCAACCAAGCGATTGGAACAAAATTCAAGCCAATATTATCGGATGCGGAGGTCGCGAGATCGATTCACAAACAACCTACAAATGTTGGCCATGCACACACAGCGCACTTCACTTCTATAGATGCAGAAAAGCATCCGATACCTCCAAACGGTGTTGATTTTCGAAATGGGGGGGCACATATACTTAACTGAATATATGCCACGACATTTTTAACATTGACCAGACATTAACGAGGCCTTTAGTTCTCGTGAAGAAATTACAAAATTACAAAACTTGAGGGCTTTCTTTTTTTAGAAGCCATGGATCGAAATGCCTATATGAATATATGTGTCTGACTCAGAAATGCCTATATAAATGAATACTGCAGATTAACATTACTATAAACTAATTCGTATGCAACCGAATTACAAAATAGTGAAAAGCAGGACAGGCGATTTAAACTATGATCACTATTCTGAGAAGAGATAACTTACTACGATTCTTATGGTAAGGAAAAGTATTAACCAAATTACCACAGGGATTTTGTAGAGCTCGCTTACCAGGCATTAATGTCGAGGCATCTTACAAAATCTTGCTTACTTCCTAATGCTGAGAAATTTCGCGCATGTAACAGAGATCCCGCCTAATACCATCGTTCTTCCCGGTCCTCTCTACAAGTTCCAAGCCTTTACTCCCTTCCAGGCGCTCTGAGCAAAGGAGGTAGAAAAATCCTCCTCCCATCCCCAGCCATTTCCCCTTCTTAAATAGTTGGATTGTTTGCTTTCACGTGGAGTCTGCTCAGCAAGGGTGATAACCCGCTGCCAAGTGGTAACTCGAAAGGCTCCACTTGTAATTCGTTACCTAACTAATGACATGTGTAAGACTGATCTTTCCAAGGAGCGCCATTCGGATTTTCAGAAATCTTTCCTAGTCTACCTATCAGTCAACTCTTGCTGAGTCATCCCACCACTTTATCGAGTTGGGGTTTGGCTAACAAAACAAGGAAGATGCAACTCCTTAAAGCCGTGAATTAAAGGATTACAAAAGAGTTTATAAAGCAATTTATGCATCTCCATAAATTGTACCCAAAGTGTAATATCCTAATCATAACATAGTGAGGTAATCTTAATTATACATAGATATCTTATATATGTAGTATATAAGAAATAACCTTTGTTAAATGACAAGTGTTTTAATATTTAGAGAAATATCCAAGTGCCAACAATATCTTCGTATATAGTTCATACTTCATTCACATTTAGTTCCTTTATGTATACATATTTAACTTGTACATTTCACACATTTTGACTCAAAATGTAATTACTAAGGCTCTCCCTTATGGACCCATATATATATATATCTATATATATAGATATTCATAAACCTATATATATATAGATATATATAAACTTATAAAGGTATTTTCTTATATATCTTATTATAAGAACATTTGATCTATATATATATAGAGAGAGAGTCCTATAAGAAGACCTATCTTCATACTCGAGGATACGTCCTATGAGGCACCAGAAGATTTGTGATGAGTAACTACTTCCTTGATCTATGTCGATGACACTAATGACCTTAGCTTAACACGTAAACCACTTACCCTTCTGGTGGATTCAGTTGTCGGTCGTTCATCCACGTTACTGTCCTTAACCTTTTACGTTTACAATTACCCTTTAGGGAATAAATCCCAACTTACAATATTTTTACTGGTGGGGCCTTGGCCTTGATGTTTTAGATTATGAAGGATTCCCTCGACTTTACCTTTCCGCAATGATTTAGTTGTCGACGCTTAGTTGCACCGTTGCATCTTCTCTTCTCAGTTTACAACTTATAACTTAGGAAAATAATTAACGATGTTTTTTTTTTTTTAAGGTCCACTGGTGGGGCCTTGGCCTTGAGCTCCTCACCAGGGCCTCATAAATAATTTACATTATACATTTTATAAATCTTAGAGGGATATTACAACGGGGAGGCCCAACAGTGCAACATTGGGATCCTAGTAAAAATGATTATTTACTTAATGACATAAAAATGTATATATTGCACCTAGAGCATTTACTTAGAAAAATGCATTTTAGTACTTTTAAACTTTAGAAATTAATACTTGAGACATTTGCACATAAAAGAATAGTTTTTGGAATTTAAAATATTAGAAATTGTTATTTATGCATTTGCATATAAAAGAATATTTTTGAGTATTTAAAAACTATATAAATCTTTATTTAGGAGCAAAATGGAATTCTAAGCATGGACATGTAGTCAACTCCACCTACACCACAAATCTAGGAGTTAAGTGAAATATCTTGGGGACAAAACATGAGCAAACTTAGGAATGTGGGTGCATCTCCTACAAAAACTGACACATGGATGGGTGAGTTGTTTTTAATTAGAAATTTAATAAATTAAATATTATTGCATGGAGCTACATGTGTCGCAAAGGATTTTCCTATTTAAGGAAGGCCTTGGGAAGGGAGAAGGGACCTAGTTTTTGGATGGATATCATAATTCTTGCGATAGATGTGACTTGCTACTATTGGGGTTTGGCTAGAAATTCTTGTGGGGGGGGAACCCATTGAGGAGTTTCTTAAAAGGTGTGTGTGAGCTTTACGACCCAAAGCTCGGGGGAGGCCATGTGACTGAAAGCATGAGCCTATGGTTGGGTGGTGAAGCCAACGGTTGCTTTGCCAATGCTTAAATGAGATTTGGTGGAGGGATCCTATGGAAGATGCAGACGACAATGGACCAGCTGGATCGGGTTGACAGGTTATGGTTTTGTTTATTTTTTATTAAGTTATTTACTTAAATTATTTGATTTTTCCAGTAATTATGATAGCTAATATGTTTGTATGAAGTTGTTAAAGTTTCAGGTTCAGTTTAGGAGAACCCTAAAGGATGGGTTCTACAAAGAAGAAGTGCATATCAAGCAAACTCCCAAGATTTCAAAGAAAATCACATCATTGAAGAAAGCTTTCTACGGGTTCAACAGGTACCCAGGGTCGATAGTCATTTGACGAGCTTGATGATCACCATGGGTGATGCATATTTCAACCTTTGCTATAAGGTTGAATATGGTTTCTATATATAGATGACATGCTCGATGCAAGAAGGAAATCACCATAGTTCGAGTGATCTAGAATCTCATATCAATAGACCCATCTGATGGGAGATGACAAGGATAGATATGCAGAAGATCACTCAATGCAGAATGTGCATGATGTTTAGTCACAGAGGGAGGAAAATACTCATATGTAGAAGACTCCACTTTAAAGGGAGTAGATATCAGAGTTAAAGAATCTTGGCATGATTCTTGTGATTAAATATGTGTCTGAGATTAGATGATATTTTTCCTTAGCTAAGGAAAATGTGAAGTAGAGATCTCAGATGATGGCCAGTGGTTTCTATAGTTTACAAACAGATGATTGGTTCGTTGATATATTTGACGAATACCAGGCCAGATATATGATTTGCTGTGAACACCCTGAGTTAGTATCTAGTTGAGCCTAGACATGTTCACCTGGAAGCTGCAAAGCATGTAATGAGGTACCTGAAAGGTACGATAGAATTTGGTCTATACTATGTTGGAGAATCATGACTACACATTTGCAGATTGGGATGGAAGTGTCTCACATAGGAAGAGCAACTCAAGTGGATGTTATTATCTAGGATCCTCCATAATCTCATGGTTTAGTAGGAAGTAGTCCAGTGTTGCTCTTAGCATAGCTGAAGCAGAGTATATAGCAGCTTGTTCTGCTAGTTGTGAGGCCATATGGATTCGGAAGTTGATGTGAGGACTATTTGACCTGGAGTTGGATACCATAGTGATTCTATGTGACAACCAGAGTTGTATAAAGATGACGGAGAACCCAATGTTCCATGATAAGTCAAATCACGTAGAAATGTAGTATTTTTATATATGATATATGGTACATAAGGGAGCTATAAAGCTCCAGTATGTGTGCACTGATGAGAAAGTTGTTGATGTGTTGACTAAGCCTCTCTCGCGAGTGAAGTTTGAGTACTTCCATGACAAGCTTGGTGTGGTTTCGAAAGGACCTTCCTCTAAAGGGGGAGCCTTGTTGATGTTGATGATGATGTTGCAATGGGTTTATATCATCCCTGGACACATGGCCTAAAAGGATTCGTAGACTTTTGTCTCCGAGAATGTGATGATGATGATGTTGCAGTGGGATTGTATCATCCCTGGAAACATGGCCTAAAAGGATCCGTAGACTCTTTTCTCTAAGAATGTGATGATGATGATATTGCAGTGGGATTGTATCATCCCTCGAAACATGGCCTAAAAGGATCCGTAGACTCTTGTCTCCGAGAATGTGATGATGTTGATGTTGCAATCGGATTGTATCATCCCTCGACACATGGCCTAAAAGGATCTGTATACTCTTGTCTCTGAGAATGTGATGATGATGATGTTACAGTGGGATTGCATCATCTCTGGACATATGGCCTAAAAAGATTCATAGACTCTTGTCTCTGAGAATGTGATAATGATGATGTTGCAGTGGGATTGTATCATCCCTCGACACATGGCCTAAAGGAATTTGTAGACTCTTGTCTCTCAGAAAGTGGTGGAAAATCCTAGATTTGATCTAGGTCACATCGAGTATGAAAAAGGACTAGCACTGTGGTGGAAAATCCTAGATTTGATCTAGGTCACATCTAGTATGAAAAAGGACTAGCACTGTGGTGGTAAACCCTAGATTTGATCTAGGTCACATTCAGTATGAAAATGAACTAGCACTATGGTGGTAAACCCTAGATTTGATCTAGGTCACATCCAGTATGAAAAAAGATTGATAGTGTGGTGGTAAACCCTAGATTTGATCTAGGTCACATCCAGTATGAAAAAGGATTGGCACTATGGTGGTAAACCCTAGATTTGATCTAGGTCACATCCAGTATGAAAAAGGACTCACACTATGGTGGTAAACCCTAGATTTAATCTAGGTCACATCTAGTATGAAAAAGGACTCGCACTATGGTGGTAAACCATATATTTGATCTAGGTCACATCGAGTATGAAAAAGGACTAGCACTGTGGTGGTAAACCCTAGATTTGATCTGGGTCACATCCAGTATGAAAAAAAACTCGCAGTGTTCTGGAAAACCCTAGATTTGATCAAGGTCACATCCAGTATGAAAAAGGACTGGCACTGTGGTGGAAAACCCTACATTTGATCTAGGTCACATCGAGTATGAAAAAGGACTCGCATTGTGGTTGGATTGCATAATCCTTGGACTTATGTCCTAAAGTGAGAGGGATTGATCATCCCGTAATTGGATCATGTGTGTTGTAGGTTATATTGATGTTGTTGATCGAAATATCAAGATGATGTGCTTGCTGATCGAGAGATCAAGTGTTGTTGTAGATGATCGAGCAATCGAGTGCTGCAGAAGATGGAGACCAAAGATGAAGACTTAGTGATGTAGAAGATGATGCTCGAGTACTGAAGATGTTGAAGATATTGAAGATGTTCGAGTAACTATTCAATTTGCTGATGTTGTTGAAGAAAACGTCCAATGATTTATAGATGTATCACCTTGGTGATGTTGATGATGGTTTCTCTCCTTGCTCCTTCAATTGATGTTATTGTTGTGAGTAGAATACCCTTCTTGTTAAGGGGGAGTTTTGAAATATTGTAACTTCGAAAAATATTCTATTGTATTTTATTATTGTAATTTATTTAGAGATGTTTTATTCCTCCGTCGGGATGTTATTATTGTATTTGGTCATCATAGAGTCATGAGGTAAATCCTCCCATATAAGTCGGGGCAATAGATCCCCTAGAGTAAAATGTAATGGGGTTTATAAGTCCCCTAAAGGAGTCGGCCCAGACAACATTAGTTGAGTGGTAAATTTAGTTGAGGCTGACATGTCAAGTTGTAAAATTAAAGTAGAAGTGAATGTATAAATAGAGATCTAGGCTCTCTCATTTATTCATTCATTCACACACACACTCACATGTGGATTGTGCATTAGGAGAGAGAGAGAGATATCTATGAGGGAGAAGGAGCTCTTGTTTGGGGATTTCATCATTGTACTTTTTAGTCATCTATATTGAGGAAGTTTTGTTGGGTTTTCTACCCCATGAGGGTTTCCCAAGATAAATGCATGTCTCTTGTGTTTATGTTGTGCTTTTTATTCTTTTAGTGATCTTGTATATGCTATTGTTGTGAAATTGATTTGAATACTGATGTTATCTATCTTAGCATATTGAATCTTAACATTTGGTTCTCAAGAATATCAAGTATATGTATTTTTTTGGGGGGGAAACAAGAGTTTAAATAGGTGTTAAATGGAGGTAGTCGTTATACCTAAAAATTAAATGGTTAGTTTAATATTATAAATCAATTAATGAATTATTATTATTCTTTGGTATATATATATATATATATATATTCCAAAGAGATAAAATTACCAAAAATGTACAAAATAGTTTAGTAGATAAGGGACAAAAGTGATCTCAAGAACCTTGTTAATTATTTTCCTTTGCTTCCCCTTTTCACCAACGATTTTGAATATGGAGTTTCCCTTCAAAATCTTGCATATCATTTTTCCCACATCTAGCATCCACTATGGATTGCGGAGTGTTGTTTCTATTTTTTTCTTTCCTTTTCTTCAATTCCACATTTATGCATTCTGCATATGGAATGAGAAGTGCAAAGAGTCTTGTTTCTTTTTCCCACATTCCCGAGTTGAATCCTTTCATTCTTGCATCTTCACATATAGTGAAAAGTGTAAAGAATATTTATTCCTATATGTCATATATCACATACCCATAATCTGCACCCTTGCATCACGCATCCTATGGAAACTAGTTTCTAAGTTTTTCTTTTCTTTTCTACATTTATGCATTTACACGTTTTGCATGTTGAATGTGGATTGATAAGAGTCTTGTTTCTCTAACACATTCCCAAGTTGAATACGTATTGTCCTACATGTCCACCACATCTAGTGTGTAGTGTGGAGCTTTAATTATGTGGTTTCATATATCATATGCCCATGATACACACCCTCACATTCTACATCTAGATTGTGTAGGCCTTCCACTTCGATTGCCACATTTTGCATCATTCACAATGCATTCACATATGATTTTAACATTGTTATCAATTCATATCCAATTAGTATTTTACGAAACATTTCTTATTTTAGTTAAATTACAATATTCAACTAAACATTTATTCCCATGTATAATGGATACTTCCATTTAACACAGGTTTAATCTCATTCAATGGTTACTCCTCTCCATTATTCTATGCTTATGACTAATCCTTTTCTTAGAGGTGGATTGTCCACTCAAAACATTGGAAAAGTTACAAAATTTATACACAGTTTACTTTGAGAAGATCCTCCACAATAGTGTATGTATTTCTTACTTACATTGAATATAAAGTAACCATTCAAATGTGATTTATAGATGTGTCATTGTGTTGGAATTTGACGTTCATGATGATGAAATGTTCAAGAAAACCCTTTTTTTAATCGTTGTCTTCATAATAATAATAATATAATTTTAAGGTCATAGCCTTGGAAAACCCCAAATTGTTGTATGAGACCCCCTTGTTTGTGGGATAAGAGACCCTCTTTGTGTAGTAATTTGACTACTACATTCAAGTGAACACATCATCATTTTCAAAAAAAGAAACCTTTTCTTGTTGTATGACATCATTTTGCCAATAGTCAGCAATGTAAAGTTTCCAACCATTATCTAAATCTAATGTACTTTAGTTGAATTCATCTCAATATGGTCATAGAGGATATTGAATGTCTTTCTACCCAATCTTCTCTTGGAACATTTGTGTTGGACTTTCCTTCACCCTATTACATGTCATAATTTGTAGGTGAGTGGTCATGGACATTTAACTGAAGATCACGATGTGTCATGCAAACGTGTAATATTAGGGATGATAATTAATCGTTTACCGTTGTAATCTCCCTTAACATAAGGTACATCTCAAGGGTTCCATTTTGTTAATGAATTTAGCATATACATAATCATTGCATGTTCAACAAAGATATATCAATTTCCATTACTATGTGACCATGCAAAAATATTACACTAGTTCCATAGCTTCAGGTGATTTTGGGTGTGTTGGTTTAAGCATTTAACATAGTATGTTAATGCACACTTTTTTGCAATAGCTCACCAAATAACAAAATTGTTAGGTGAAGCAATATTTTCCAAGGAAATGGAAATCTAATAATTGCTCTTTTTGTTCATTGCAACATATATCTTTGCAAATTCTTCATCATCTAAAATTACATCCGTTGTGAGGATTTTCACATCATGTTCAACAAAGATATATCAATTTCCATTACTATGTGACCATGCACAAATATTACACTGGTTCCATAGATTCATGTGATTTTGGGTGTGTTGGTTTAAGCATTTAACATAGTATGTTAATGCACACTTTTTTGCAATAGCTTACCAAATAATGAAATTGTCACGTGAAGTAATATTTTTCAATGAAATGCAAATCTAAGCATTGGTATTTTTGTTCATTGCAACATATATCTTTGCAAATTCTTCATCATATGAAATTTTAGGATGGTATTTTTAATAGTTTTCCATGTATATCTTTATGAAGCTTATATAGCTTCATTGGTCAATGGGGTTGAATGACGAGTATTCCAATACCCCTAGGGATTTGCATGCATTACTACCTAGACTTTTCCTTTAGGAGCCTCATTATAAAAAAAATTGGTGGTGTATGTATTCATTCATTGTGTCAATATTAAGTAACCTTTATAATGTTATTTATAGTCTTACTACAAATGATAGGATATTGCATTGAATTATGATGAGTTGGGCCTCAAAAAATAGACAGTGTTTGTTCCACATTACTAAAATGATGATTCATGGAGGTATGCCCCCACACACCACTATTGTAGCACAACATAAATGACAACAAGGATCATGATTGTGACCTTGATTTTAATTTTGAGTCTACCCCTATTCTAGTTCCTTCGCTACTTTGCACCTAGATTACATATTATATAGATGACTAATTTAAAGAAGTAACATTATAATATCCAAGTCTATTTGGTGTTTCCCTAGTTTCTAAGGTTGTCATGCTATAACCAACTAAGGTGTGAGCAGTGGTCCAGAAGACATAAGTGGTTGAACAAGTTAGTGGATTGGAACAAATTAATCTACATTGGGACTAATGCGATATGTTGGTGTCAAAGAAGTCTACAATATTGATGACAATATAATAGGACTTTCTCTTGCTTGCATCATGTGTGTCATCAACATGTGACAATTTATCTAGTTGTGCTTCCATGTGTTGTGGAAAAAAAGTGAGTGTCTAAAGTTGTTTTTAACACATGCTCTTTTTGTGAAGGTTTTCACTAAGTAGATAATGGAATTGTGATGCCCAAAAGGGGACACTAATTAAGGAGATGGTTTCACTAACATTAGAAACATAAGATCTCTCCATTCTTGGATATTATGATTTGCACGATGCTCTTGGTGTATGGCATGTATTTGTTGTTCCAAACCTAGAGTCAAGACAATGGTGGGTGCAAATGACTCTAAGTCACAGTTGCAACACTACAAATTTTTCAATAAAGCACCTCTAATAAATTGCCAACTTACCTGCAGCCTTCGCTCACTCTACCAGTCCTTAAGAGAATCCCTAATCCAGTACGTCACTGCGTTACCTATTCTTTTTGTGAATTATATCTGTGAGTGGTGATCCTCTGTGTGTTATTGTTGAACCCCTTCTTATGTTGCATGCATACCTTTTGTTAACCTAGTTCCTTCTTCTTTGGAGTAACCATAATCCTCGCGACCTACCTCATTGTTCTGAAAACCAACGACCATAGAACTCAGAAGTTCCTGGTGAAAGTGTTGCAGATAACTGTATTTTTCTTTGGAAGGGCAGCTTATAAGTTGCTCACCTCTATAACAATGATTCAATGCACTGCTCTGGTGGCAATTTTCATTGGTAAGTCCTCTATGCGTAATTGTCCTGGGTTTCTTGGTCTCAAATGACTCTGAGATACCACCATTTTTTAATACAACCATCCTTCTTGGCGTTTTCTTTTCAAATGTAATAAGCCCATTGCTGTTGATACTGTAAAGATCCTCAGCAAACAAATTTTTGTGTCGATCGCTATACGTCATTGTCAAGCCCTACATCTTTATCTAGTTGGTGTTTTTCTATTGCCAGAGGTATAACTCTCCGCCTTTCTTTTTTCTGTCGTATTCTTCATTTCCATCTTGTTTTCGGTTTCGGTGCTTTGATTCAATCCGAATCTCAATACCTCATTGCGCCTATGTGTTTTCTCTATTGTATCATATTGACTACCTTTGATTTTTACGTTAGATTTTGAATCTTCATCGATATCTTTTATGGTTCAAACTCATCAATTAACCTCCTAATCTATCTATCTCGCTTAGACGTGATACTTGGTTTCAAAGCCCTAAGGGAATAAGGTATCGTAGTTTACTTTATTCCTTTAGATGTGTAGACATAATATGATCTCGATTGCTTTACAATCATATTCGCAGAGAAGGAGATGCCTCACTCAAATCCATTCCTCCCTGACATGTTTTGATCCTAATGTTGTTCAATGATTCATGGATGGTGTTGTTCAATGATTCATGGATGGTGTTCTATCCGCTCAGAATGCTCTGATACTTATATTATTTACTGTAGTTGATATTATGTACACGGATGCCTGAAAAACCTGTTTGTATCAAAACACAATCGTCACCACATCCAATTGAGGAATCTTGTATTGCATCTGTGTTTGCCTTGTTTGCTGGAGAAGAGATCGAGCATGAAAGAGGGTTTACAGTTCTCTCGACAATATGGTTTGAAATTGACGCTGAGACTTCTAGTGCAAATTGATGGAAATAAATTTTTCTCGATATATGGAAGCACTTCTTTGGTCCTGAAGATTCTAGATAGCTGAACTCGATCACCAGTTATGAAGGAGAGGTAAATATATGCAGGAGGTTATCATGCTCTAGATAATCCAGCTTCTTGCTTTCTAGTGAAAGCGTAGTATTGATTTGTTCAAAACTCATAGTGTCTTCAATAGTTTTTTTGCAGTTTGAAAATAAGACTAAATTGAATTTGTAATAGCGCGCATTCGTAGGTGGTATCCAACACTCCTTTATCTTTTCAGTTTAATATTTTTTTTGGATTGATTTTGATTTTTAAAGAGTGAAGTTGCAAGAAACTCTTTGAAGTTTACTTTCGTGTTTAAATAACCAAAATTAAAGAACTCTTTCATCTGCTACACATCATTTAACAACTTCGATATTTACAATTTCTATGAATAAAAGAACACTTACTACAGTTTACAAGCGATGCACATAAAAGTTGATATGTTCAAAACTCAAAACAGGTTGTTATCTAAAGAATTGAGTCTCCTTGGATAACAACATTCCGATTTTGGATTACAACAATGAAAAAGGGAGCATCAATCATATTCTTGTTCTGAATAAAATCAGGGAATTTGATGAAGATGCACTACATGAAGACACTAGAATAACAAATGATTTTGGATTACAATAGTGAAAAAGGGAGCATCAATCATATTCTTGTTTTGAATAAAATCAGGGAATTTGATGAAGATGCACTACTTGAAGACACTAGAATAACAAATGAAGACCTTAACATAAATCAGGAACTTAAGAAAATTGAAAATGAAGTCATTGAAAAGTCAAATAACAACATCATGAGAGATAATTAGACTAGTTTCAAGATGCATCTAAGATTATAGGATTAGTTTTAAGATGCATCTAATATTTTTAGAGGTTGATAATAGCTTCTTTTAAAAAGAAATGGATATGTTTTAAGATATAAAAGGATCATGATAATTTATTTCATATTCTTTATTATAGAAAATCAATTAGATTTGTGAATAGAGGCTTTCTGAATGATGTTGATCTAATATTATTTTTAATATAAAAATCAAGAACACAGATAATTTAATATTATTCTGTAGCCAAAATCATCCCATCAACTTTAAAACTTGTGATGACCATAGTCATAAATAGGATGAGCATGTGATACATTAAAAATTGAATGTGATATCTTCCCTACCCATCCTCACATAAAATAGTAAACTATGAAAATTATTGCTTCCAAGAAGATCATGCAAGTATATAAGTAGGAACCTGGAGTGAAAACATACATTTCAATAGTAAAATGACAAATTATGGTGAATCAAATCTTAAAGACTTTTGATACAATAAAATAGTAAACTATGAAAATTATTGCTTCCATAAAGATTATGCAAAGCATAAGTGAAAAAAAACATTAATAGTAAAAAGACAAATTAGATATCTAAACATTAGTAGTAAAATGACAAATTAGATATCCCTACTACATGTGGTTGTCTCTCAAACCCTAGGGAGGCTTTTGGGTCTAAGGGGCCATCAATAGATTGTGCACAGTAAAGGGTTTTCTTTCAGATGCTTCCTAAAAGAAACCTTAGAAAAAGAAGTTCTTATCAATGTTTCTCAGGCTTCTGCTAAATAAACAAAAAACTAGTAATTGCAATTTGTAGTAACAATACTGTAAAGAAGAGAATAGAAATAATCCACGTGCCTTGTTCCTGAAGACGGGTCTGCATATAAACAAATAGTAAATCACCTGAACATAGTTTTTTCTTCCACATTTCTAAACGTGTTAACAAAGACAAATTTGTAAATTATAATTACTCTCTTTTCTGCACAAAAGTCTTCCACCAAATGAACTCAAAACTTCCTATATAAACTTCGATAGTTTCAACCCCAACTTTCTGAAGCACATAGAGAGATTAAAACACTAACAAGAATGTAATCAATAGTCTCAACCCCAACTTTCTGAAGCACCAAAGCAAAGGCATAGGGATTTCATAGTAACATAATACTATTCCAAGTATGATTGACTTAAAAAAAATAAAATTGGGTAATGAATTATCAGAACTTGCAATGTATCATGTTTAAATTCTTACAACTAGAAGAGTTGTCTAGTACATGGGCCAACACAGGCTCATTTTCTTTATGAATGGTACTAAAAATGATATCAAGTGAAATTGCACACAATTCTTGGAATCTGACATCATGACCTGGAAAGGATGAAATTGCACACGAAACTTGAAATGTGCTCTACATGGATATACTATTTGAACTTTTCCAGCTCAAACAAGTGCTCTTCAGAAGTAATATGCAAATGAACCCTCAGCTCTGCTAGTAAAAGTTCTGTTTTCCAACTTAATGTTTTTTGAGCAATAAAGACCTGTAACACAGAACTATATGCATTTACTTCTAGTTGATGTGTAATCTCATCTGCCAAGTGTTCATGGGCAGAGCTATACCCGGTAGCATGGCCACTATTGTCTTTCTGTTCTTCCATATTCATTTTTCTGTCTACTGATGAATGGACAAAAGAAGTGCCACTTCCATCATCAGAAGGAGGAGGCTCTTTATTGTCAATGTCCATGTTGGACTCCATAGACAAATGGCCCTTAAGTATACAAAACTTTGGAGGAAAAAATTCTGGCCTTGTTGCCTACAAAAGATGTTCAAGCATATATTAGTAGTTACTCACTTGCAGAAGGATTTAATATCTTATGAAACAATCTTGAAATTAACACAAGTAGTTGGCAAAAGGATGTTTTCCCAAATTCAAGAAAAGCAGATAATAGAAAAATACACATGAAATATAATGCTTATAATCAAAGTAATTTCCCACTTTGCATAGAATTATCATCTTTAGTTTAAACTAATGAAGTATGAACAATATGAAAGCCCAAACATGCAATTTCCCACTTTGCATAGAATTATCATTTTTAGTTTCAACTAATGAAGTATGAACAATATGAAAGCCCAAATAAGGAGAGAAAAACTCCAACATTCCTTCACATAACTCATAATAAACATAGAATTAGACTATACGTTCAAAAAATCACCATAAAACAGAAGGAAAAAAGTTAAAACAACTCAAAACATATCCAAACATATATGTAAACCAGTGTTTTCAAAGAGGTGTTCCCCACGTTTTGCTTAACCTCAAGGGATCATCCCCAATTTTTTTAACTTCTGTGGCTTTCAGAATAAACTAACAACATTCCTTAAATCTATCCACAAATCCACAAAAGATTCCTTACAAATTGTTATCTAAGGTGGAACTCTTGCACATTCTACTGAAAATATTTTTTGGTACTTGGTAATTACACTTATCAACCAAAAATACGGGAGGCATAAAGTAATGTCAAAGCATAGGGTGACTTGGATAGGGGATGACTTTGGTGAAGCCATAAACCAAGATTATGACTACAACCCAGAATATGTGAGCATAAGCATCAACAAATAAAACAGTTCAAAAAATGCTCAAGATAGACCTAAATAAGACACAATCTGAAAAATGATTAAGATAAAGATAGAAAATATTGGTAAAAAACAATCAATGTCAAATTTGTCAAATCTTGGTTGAACTCGTGAATTTCCAACTATTAGAGAGTTTAACCAGACTTGGCTCGATTTGGTTCAAATGGACAGATTTAACTAGTTACAGAGCCAAGCCAAGTAGATGAAACCTTGGAGAAATAGTATTTATATATATCTATCCTCACACCTATGAAACAACCCTGCAAAATCACTTTTAATCAACGAGCAGCGAAGTAGAGAGACTCACCTGAATATCATCAATGATTTAATGAAAAAAAGAAGGAATGTGTATTTAAATCAGGCCCTAGCTACAGCACCCAAGACAAGAAAGCAAGCCAACATCTCTGCATTGCATAATCCCAGCGATCTTTGAACCATAGTGGATGGGAATTGCATGACCACAGCACAAGAATTCTTTCACAGAGAATATATGATTAGAAAACAAGCCAAATGTCTACCAGCAACTTTAAATGAAATGGACGCAGAAATACCTTTAACTCGATCTATTGCCCTATTCTTCACGAGTTTACTCAAAGATGCGTCAGCCCGATCTATCCCCTACTGCCGTAACAAGTGCAGTAGAACAAGTTATTTATACAGTTTGAGCTCCGAATCATGCATGAGGATTGTATTTAAATAGAAAACCTAGCAGCAACTTTAAATGAAATGGACGCAGAAATACCTTTAACTCGATCTATTGCCCTATTCTTCACGAGTTTACGCAAAGATACCTCAGATCTATTGCCCTATTCTTCACGAGTTTACGCAAAGATACCTCAACCCGATCTATCCTCGGCTGCCTTAACAAGTCGAGTAGAACAGATCTATCACGAGTCGAGTTATTTATATAGTTCGAGGTCCGAATCATGCATGACCTCGATTGCATGTAAGAGTGGAGTAAGAAGCTCTTCATGCATTTAATGAACAAACCTTCACACTTGCGTGAGCACTGTCCAAACGCCCTCGATTTAAGGTCATAGTATGGTGTTCTTACCGCTCAAAATGAGTGGTTTAGGGTGATTCAAATAAATAATGAACAAACGCCCTCGTTTCAATGAACACACGCCCTCGATTTAAGGTCAAACGCCCTCGATTTAAGGTCATAGTATGATGAACAAACGCCCTGGACGCCCTCCATTAAGGTCATAGTATGATTTTCTTACCGCTCAAAATGAGTGGTTTAGGGTGATTCAAATAAATAATTTTGAATTCTCAATATTTAGTTAGTAATTAATAGTAAGTTAGTGGAACTAGGTGGGTAAATTTTGTTTTTAAAGTTTTGTATTAATATTTAGTTAATACTTTATAGTAGTGGGTCAGATGCAGCATTGTTGCTAAAGGTTCATGTAGTGGGAAATCCCATTATAAGAAAGAGTATTATTTAGTTAATTGTAGTAAAAAATTGATGGAAATATAATATAATATTATTTGAAAATAAATCTTAATATTGATGTTTAATTTTTCATCTATATTCAATTAGTCAATGATAATAAGTTGTGAACTTAAAGGTGCATTATCATTGAAAAAAGATTATGCATTCACATTTGACTATTTATGGATAGGTAATATGTGGCAAAAATATTATGAAGTAGAATGCAACATTATTGGGAAAATAGATTACTCATTACTATTTGTTTTGAATAAACTTCCACAAAATTTCCAAGTTTTATGAGGGAATAAAAATAAACGATTGTCAACTAAGTTGTATATGGAATTGAATAAAGAATGGACTTGTGTGAAGTTAAATAAAAACATTGTGCTCGATATAAGAAATTAATGTAAATCTCTACAAACCATAATCAAAGGAATACAAGGATATTATTGATCCATGTGTCAATCAAGATAAACATGCAACATCCTTGATCATGGCCAACTTGTGATTCATAACAAATTTTATGATTGAAATTTGTTCCTTGTGATCTTCTCTTGAAAGATCACACCCCCCTAATCTTCAGTTTGTCACATGCTCTTCTTAAACAAGTGATCTACATGTTTCACCAACATGGAAAACATGATGTTTATTCCTCTTAACGGTGCTAGGACTCTTCATTCTAATGTTGGTCCCTTCCCTAGTCACATTTGGAAGCAAATCCAACAAGCAAGGGGTCGAAACCTAACTTAAAAACCTCCAAAAATTACCCTACTGGAATTTTCGCGCCATGCATGCCTATGGGGGAGTGAAAATTTCATCTTTTTCGTGCCCTACATGCCTATATCATCTTTTTCATGCTTTGCTCGGTTATAGGGGAGAGAAAATTTTGTGTTAGACTTATCCCTTTGATTTTGGATATTGGATCTCATGGAGATTTTCTTGGGATGAGGTACCCCTTCAAATCCCATCTCACATTCCCTCCTTGGCATGGTTTAGATCCTTGATCCACATCTTACTCACTTGGATCCATCATTTTCTCCTATTGGGAGGCCTTCCCAAATCCTACTTAAGGATGACTATCCATGAGATAAGAGAGGGGGGATTACTTGGAAGCTCCAAACCTATGATCCTATGATTGGGAAACACTTAGAAAGGAGGGCATTATGATCCCATAATTCTTGCAAGGGTGATGTTGGAGAGCTTGGAAGGAGATGCTATCATCTTGGAAATCAAGGTATAACATTGTAATCACCTTCGTTGACTTTCTTAATGATAACTTGGCCTATTCTCCCATGTCTTGTCTCTTGTTATATTGATGCATGATATGTTGTAGATTAGAGCTAGATTAATACATATATTGCTTGGAATCTTTAGTCCTTTGTCTTTTTTAACAGGTTCAAGCCTTGAAGATCAAGCTTGGAGCTGGAGCTAGGACAACCTACAGGTTGGAGGTAAGTTTTACTTATTCCTTTCTTCTTCCATGTTCAATAGATTATGTATTGTGATAGATCTAGAAGAATAGATCACCATTTGTTATGTTTCTATCATGGATTAAGTATATAGGGACTTAGTTATGTACATGACAGAATTTAACTATCCGTAGGAAGAATTCTCTAACACAAAAATTAGCGACCATACTGGGGACACACCAAACGTTTCCCTTCTTTGGACTTGTGAAATTAAACATAGAAGGATCCTTATGGATTCAAACCTCTCCTTCCTTGGGTTTGTGAAATATACAAGGTTGGACTCACTTAAAAGTGAGCTATATTGAGCATCTCTTATCCTCCTCAAGATCGTTAAAAACAAAGAGGTACTCGTCAATTATGATGGGGGAAAAATGGCGGAATGAGCTGAGTCTATCTTTTGGCAGCATATGAGTCATCACCTTTGAACATGGCATATGTCCACCTTGTCTTATTTGGGTATTTAGTCTATATTATGTTCTAGAGTCGTGATTCATCTTTTTCATTAAGAGTCTTCTCACCTTGTGGTCATTTATACTATCAGTCCTTGTTGCCAAGTCATCTTTCATGCCGTTATATGTTCAAAGGATCAGTGTTAACTTGAGTCAACCTTATGCAATATTGTCTAACCTCTGCTTGTTTGTTAGTCCATACTCTTTTGATATGTTTCTCTGCACCTCTTTCCTATATCGGTTTTGTGTCGATGATGTGGCATTCATTAAGGCCCTCCTTCGACGAGTCTACTCATGTCGACATCAACTCACTGTCTAGGAATTAGGATGTTATTTTTTCACAATTTTAATGAATACTTATCTAGGATCTTACTGAGAGAATAAAAAGAACAGCATAAGCACAAGAGACACAAAGATTTTCCTCGGGGAAACCATAAAAGAGAAAACCTCGCAACTTCCTCAGAGATAAAATGATCACCAATACAATATCACAAAAGTAAAACCCAAAAATAGAGATGGTCTTCAGCAACTTCTCTCTTCTCCACTTGTGAACAACTTGTCCTTCTTCTCACTAATGTAAACTTGATTGAGTGAGTGAATGTATAAATGAGAGAGCCTAGCTCTCTATTTATACTTTACTTTCACTTTATCTTTTTCACTTACTAGGTCAGCCCTAGTTGTACCTCACTGGGCCAAATTCTCTAGAAGACTCTATTAACCCTAATACAATCTGACTCTGGGGTCTATTACCCCAACTTACAATGGAGGGTTAACCTCAATGACTTTACATGACCAAAACACAATAAGGACTTCTTCGACTGGAGGAATAAACATCTCCATCGAAGGTACAAATAAAATACAATAATAAATACAATATAAAATAAAAGTGAATATCTTCCAAAGTTACAATTACATTAACACTCCCTCTTAACTAGGAAGGTATTATCTTGACACAGACATTAACACATCTGGACACAAGTATCCATCGTTGGATCATCGTCGTCGTTGCTGCTGCAATCCTCATCATCATGTCGATTATCGATTGGTGACATATCTCGAATCTACTCATCATAAAAATTTCTATAGAGCAAGCCATTTTCCATGCTTGATGTAGACCTAGCCTCCATGTAGGTCTCCATCATCTTTGCGAGCAAGCCATCAATTAGGTACACCCTAAGACCGGTCATTACATTGCCTTTGCAAACACCTGCGTCTCCTACTGTCACCTCATCATATTCATCTCATCTCATGGTCACATGGACCACATCCTATATGCACATCACACAATACATACATCAACCGACATGGGAGGAGTTTCCTACCACCATTCAGGAAAGGATCTACACTTACATCAACTGACATGGAAGGACTTTCCTACCACCATTCGGGAAAGGCACAACACTTATATCAATGTTCATGGGAGGAATTTCTTGCCACCATGCTGGAATGGCTCAACACTTATATCAACCACCATTGGAGGAATTTCTTGCCACCATGCCGAAATGGTTACAACACTTATGTCAACGGCCATGGGAGGAATTTCCTACCACCATGTCAGACTGGCCCCAACACTTATGTCAATGGCCATGGGAGTACTTTCCTACCACAATGCTGAATTGCCCCCGACACTTATGTCAATCGCCATGGGAGGAATTTCCTACCACCATGCCAGACTGGCCCATGTGCATCTCTATCTTCCTGACTCATCACTTCCCCTTGGAAGGAACCTTGATCTGAAGAACACCAAGCTTCTCTCTGAAGTACTCGAACTTTACTTTCGCTAGTGGCTTGGTTAACACATCGGCTATTTGCTCATCCGTCGCAACATACTAGAGCTTCACTACTCCTCTCTGCACCATATCCCTGATATAGTGATACTTGATCTCAATATGCTTCGACTTGCTGTGGAACACCGGCTTCTTGGAAAACTTCACACAACTCTGGTTGTTAGAGAATATACAAGTCACATCTAGCTGGAGATCCAACAAATTAGATAGTGGCTTCCTAATCCATACTGCCTTAGAACTATCCGAACAATTTGCAATGTACTCTGCTTCGGCTGTACTCAATGCCATGCACAACTGCTTCCTTCTAAACTAGGAGATCATACTAGAACCCATACTGAAGCAGCATCCTGAAGTGCGCTTCTTATCTACAGCACTACCTTCCCAGTTCGAATCAACATAACCCTCCAGGTTAATTTTTTGATTCACGTCATACTTGATCCCATAATCAACTGTACCCTTCAAGTACCTTAGAATATGCTTTGCAACAATCAAGTGAACATGTTTCGGATCCGTCAGGAACTAGCTCAATGTTTTCACAGCAAAGCATATATATGGTCTCGTGTTCATCAGGTACATCAAAGATCCAATCATCTGACGATACATAGTGGAATCAAATAAGTCTGATGAAGCATCACTCAGTAGATTCAAGTTTGATGCCATAGGTGTGGCCATGGCCTTGCATTCCATCATCCCGAACCTCTTCAAGATCTCCACTACATACTTCATTGTCCAACGAGGATTCCATCTACACTCTACCACACCTCCATGCCTAGAAAATAATGCATCATGCCCAGGTCCTTCATCTCGAACTCTACAACAAGCTTCCTCTTCGTATCTGCAATAATCCCATCCTCACCTGTCACAAACAAGTCATCTACATAGAGTAGAAGTATCACTGGGTTCCCTTCCTCAACCTTGTAGTAAAGGTTGGAATCCACTTTACTCTTGGTAAAGCCCAAACTAGTCAAGAAGCTATCTATTATACCGTACCACGTTCTGGGTTCCTGCTTCAAGCCGTACAAGGATTTCTTCAATTTTCACACATGAGTCTGCCTGTCATGTGTCTCAAATCCGAGTGGCTGCTCCACATACACTTCCTCTTCCACTACGCAATTCAAGAACGTTGTCTTGACATCCATCTTGTGTACCTTCCATTTTATCACTCCAACCAATCCAAGTACTGATCTAATGGAAGTGTATCTGGCTACAAGTGCAAATGTATCCTCATAATCTATCACTTCCTTCCGGGAGAAGCCATGAGCCATGAACCTTGCCTTGTGTTTCTCTATGCTTCCATCTGCATCATGCTTGATCTTGTACATCCACTTGAAGTCACAAAATATTTTCCTTCTGGTCTTAGCACTACATCCCAAACATCATTCTTCATGATCGACTGGTACTCCTCAATCATGGCATCCTTCCATTTCTTCCTCTCTGTCGCTTCCTCATAGTTGGTAGGTTCCTTGTCAATGATGCCACAGAACAAGGCTACATACCTAGAGTATGGCCTTGGTCTCTTGCTTTCTCTATGTATTCCCTCTAGAGTGACATACCCTTCTGCATCTTGTATTTCTTCTCATACCCATGTTGGTTTCCTCTTGTGAGAGTTCTTCTCATAGGGTGGATCTATAGGTTCTTGTGGATCTTCCATCTCGTGGTCTTTGTGTTCTTCTGGAATCGCCTCTTCTATTGTTGCATATCTGATCCTGGGTGCTTCTGGTTCTTCAGTGTCTTCAACAGGTAGTTTTCTGGATTTGTTGTAGGATGATTCTTCGTCAAATGTTGCGTCCCTGCTAATGTCGATCTTCTTGAATCCTAGGAAGTATATTGTATAGTCCTTCGAGCTTTCACTGTATCCTACGAATAAACCCTTCTTTCTTGAAGGATCTAGCTTCGTCCTTTTCTCCTTCGGAATATGTATGTACATTGGGCATCCAAATATCCTAAGATGGATGACTTTTGGTTTCTCACTGGAGAATTATTCTTTTGGATTTTTTGTTGTCAAGTACTCGATGTGGAGTACAATTTTGTACATACACAACTGTCCTTGCAGCTTTTTCCCATAGATGCATCATAAGTTCCTGGTCATGAAGCATTTCTCTTGTTGCTTCCATGATTGTTCTATTCTTCCTTTCTGCAACGTTGTTCTACTGCGGATTGTATGGAGTGGTTGGAGATCCATTGGAATATAGGGTATATATGCTTGAACATCTAGTGAGCACAATTATGCAATTACTTCATGTTGTCCTTTTATTAGCTTTTTTTCATGATGTTAGAGCTTATCACTTTAGATGGTTTACATGGAATACCTTTGACTTAATGTCTTTGAAATTAATTTCATAGCTGATATTTGAGCCTAAATAGAGTAATAGTCCATCATTGACTCATAGATTGGATATATCTACTCATCTTGAGTATGTTGTAGTGACATCCACTCCAAGGGAGTGTTATTTTCCTAAATGGGTAACATATACAATTGAAGTTGTTGGTAGTACAATTGATTGGAGGAGAAATCAAAGTTGGAAACAACAAGATAATGTTGTAATCATGACATGTAGTACATATGATAAAACAATAGATTTTTTTTACAAAGTCTATCATTGAAGCTAAGGTCGTGAAACTTTGGTTCATGCTTGCACCCCATGATTAGGAGGTTTTCCTAAAAAATGGGTGTTGAAGTAAAACATATTATAATCCTCTAGTTATGTTGAAGGAAGGATGTTGAATTATGATGATATTGGGGAATGTGTCAATCCAACTTATGGATCCAGTTGAGGAAATAGTCAATCTTAGTTGATGGACCCATTAGAGTATCTGAAGTAGCCAATGAATTCAGTTTGATATCAATAAAATAAAAAACTTATTCAAATAATATATTGAAGTGGTCCCAGTCAAGTTAGAGGTACTGTAATGCCCCTCAAAATCACTATGACTATTGATATTGATGACAATTATGGGTAAGTGGCCCAGTTAAAGAAACCAAGATAAATGACTGTGTATATGATGATTAAGAATAAAATGGGCGACTGACTAGAGATGTATGTGATAAACGTATATGTTGCTAATGATGGATTTAATGACGATTTTGGATAACTTTGATTTGGCTGATTTATTAGCACATGGGAAATCTTATAATGAATATCGTATTTAGGCTGAATTATGGAAATGAAACTATGTGGGTGATTATGATATGAATCCAAAGGGAAAATATGTATGTCTGCTTAATGATTAGAGAATGAATGAAGTATATTATGATGTGTGACGAAATGAATGATGATTGAATGTTACATATGCTCGAATGAATGAAAGGTTGTGAAATGAAAGTGATTAGAGGATATATGTTGAATTGAGAATTATGAAACTGAAATGATTAAATGAAAAGATTTTTAGAAGGAAAATGATGAATGTTAGATGTGCTCGACTGACTAAGATAGAATGATGAATGATAGATATACTTGACTGATTGAGAGAAAATGATGAATGAAATATATGCTTGAGTGACTGAGATATTATGATGGATGATGAAATATTTCATAGTGCGGCGCTACTAATGTGCGCTTTGAGTGTGTGTGTGCAGTGGAAGGTAAGACGATTTACCGACTGACCCACAATGGAATTATAGGGTTCGCAAGAATGGAAAGAACACATAAGGGTATGGCAACAGACTGTCGACCCTGAATTAGCACTCCACACATGGGTCAGAAGCTTGCGAGCTGACCTAGGGAAGCATGTGCTGTAAGGGCAAGGCCATACCGACTTGGTCGCGTCCGAGAGTTGAGGGGCATGCGATAAGGAGAACCTTATCCCTCAGCAACCCTTAGTCTCCAAGAAGTGTAGTCGAGAGATCGCAGTAAAGACTCCTCGATCGCTACACAGTTCTCCTCACAAGAAGAAAGAAAAGGAATTGTCAGAAGGGCCCGCCAAAGGGGTACCTAGACAGGAACATGAAGAGATTATTAATCAATGATATAAAGTTTAAAGAAATATAATAAAAGAAATAGATTTATTTTATTATATTTGAAGAAAATGAGAAAACTTGAAATAGATTAGAAGTTTTAGCAAAATAAATATTTTAATCCATTTCTTTATTATTATTCTTTGAAAACGTTGAATATGAGTAAACGTTGTGTTATTTAATCCAACTATGAATATGAGTAAACGTTGCGTTATTTAAGATTAAAATTCCGTCCTATTTATTCGTGTTTCATAAGTTGTTGTTTAGATATTATGCGATCTATGTTGATCGATGAGAGCTTGTAATATGGCATTCCATATCGAACAAAGAAATGAATATGGTGTTAAGCAGTTAAAATACACTGCTTCAAATCCTAGCTGAGTGTTAAGGTCATGCATGCTTCCATAACAACGCTGATTTCATCCGCTGATTCCAGGAGATTTTAGGCCAGGCAGTGTTAAGTATTAATAAACTTCGGTAAGTTTCAAATTATTCTTCTATAGTGTATTCGTACTGGGAGGATTTATACATAACCGGCATTATATTCTCAGCATAATTGTTGAATGATAATGGTTGATCATTTAAATAACTGTATAATTTTTTTCCTTGAAGCCTAAATTAATCCTTCAGATACCACGATTTTGGTCGAACACTCTGTTATGGTTATTTAAAGTACAGTCTCCAATTTTTGTCGAATTTCCATTAACTACGGAATTGCTTCCACGCTGTCATAGGTCCGAAATTCTATTATTTATCTCAGTCCTCTGAATTGAAATTTCCGTTTTCTGAGATCTGAAATCTTCAGAGTATGAACGCTGCTTATTACCGACCTGAGAATTGGGATCTCTGTAATTAAAATGCTTACCTCTAACCGAATGCTAGATCAATACCTGTGCATACTCGTCGCCCTCTCAGAGGATAGCTCGGCGTCTTGGCTGATTAAACAGTGCAGTGACGTGCTTTCCGTGGATCAGTGTTAAGGTACCAGGTAAACTTTAAGTTCTTTGACACCTGTTGACGCTGGTGTGGTTGGAGCTGAGACCTCACAGCTTTCACTAAAGCCGTGTGTCATAAACGTTCACTGTGTATATTACTTGGATTCGAAACAGGGATGATGTATGTGTTAGGTTTCACTCCTGCTAACGTGGATGCTTTATGTGTCAATTTATATATATATTTAATTAATAGAAAGATGTGTCAAACCTTCATTTGAATAGAGTTTTCATAAAGGCTTAGTTGTAGCTGAAGTTAAATATCTGTGTTCAATTATTATTTTATAAATTTTTTATGAAGCACTAGGCGTAATATGGACTCTTTTTAAGAAAAATATATATATATATAGTTTTTCAAGTTTAGGAAAGGTAAGTGAATATTTAAATCATTATGTACCTTCTACTAAGATATTAGGAAGATAATAATATATATATATATATATATATATAAAATATGATAATGTGGAGATGTTATTGACTATGAAATGAGACAACATTTATTTGGGGTCTTAAAAGAATATTTATTTAAACATGATTATGATTTTACAAAGATGCTAATGATATGTTACTGTTGGCAAGCGGTTTGAGGAGGAAGTGTCGCGGTACCGTTGATGTTGCGACACGTTGGAGGAAGGCGCGAAAGGAGTATTTTGTGATAAGGAATACCATAGTTAGCAGGTTTTGGGTCACTTGGACCACATACTATGTAATAGTGAGTCAGTTGTATCATGGTATGCGGGTTTTTGAGGTCATTTGGACCAAGTTAGTTAGATAATGGGTCAATTGTCCATAGTGTCGATTAGGAAGTTAGTTGTAAGTGGACAAATATTGTAATGGCAAAAGCCTATAAATAGATGAGAGTCGTAAGTGATAGATATCAAGGGATGAATATGAGAAGATAGCGAGAAGTGGAGAAGATGTATGTTTTGCCTCTGGTATTTTGACCGCAATAGTAATACAATGATGTTTTGGTCCAATCTATGTGCAATGGTGCGATATATAGTTGTTGTTTAATGTAGTATCTGCTTACTGTTGTTGAAATGACAAATGATGTGATTAAATGATCTGTTTCATATGGAATATGAATGTTGCAGTTAGTTGAAATGTTATAATTATGTTTAAGTACTGCAATAGAGATAGTCTACACAGCCACAACTCTCCTCCTCCCTCGGTGGAAACATGGTTTCGTTTGCTCTTTCTGGACGCCTCGGGTGAGACCTCATCCGCTCTGCGTGTGTTGCTGGGTGGGCTCAAACTTGCCCGGGCCGGTGCCCAGGGAGACTCCGGTATGCATCGACAATGAGGTGAACCCCTGTCGACTGAGGTCGAGTTGGTCTTGGTCAACAAATGGTTCCGTTGTCGGGACCGTGTGCAGAGTAAGAGGAGGCCATGTTGTGGCACCAGACGAAGCCAGAGATACAAAGCTGGTTTGATCAGAGACTGCGAGAATTTGCTGAAAAGAAATGTTGGAACACACGACTAACGGTAGATCACTGGTTGGGAAGATATATTCACGATGGTCCGCATGAGTGGTTCTTCTATGAATTCCCGGTTATTTTGTATGAGTGGTTGTCGAAGCTGACCTTCCAGAAGAGAAATTTCCAGGGTGGTGATTCGACGGCTTGGACCCCGGAGTTGATTCAGGAGCTGCAGGAAGTCGATAGTAAGGCATCGCGGGCTGTCGAAGTTTGGCTCCATAGCATCTTGGGGGGATAGATCACTGAATTCGCAGTTGACATGAAGAAATCCTATAGTGCAGCTGAAAGATATTTCTTTGACAGACCAAGGGGAAGGTTTTTGCTATCACTCCAACTGTCAATTAAGATGCTCATCTGCGAGAAAGGTATATTGAAGATGCACCTTGATCAGTAAGCAGCCTAGTGGGCGGAGGCCGTGGGTATCGCGACTGCTGGGGATCGGTAGAAGGAATGGTAAAGGGGTAGATGGGTGAAGACCAATGGGAGACTGTGAGTGAAGCCAAGGAAGAAAGTGGCCTTACGAGGGGAGGAGCAAGGTTCCGACAGGAAAAGAGGCAGAGGATAGGAGAAGGTCCTACTGCGATTGGACTGCAATACCGTGAAGGAAGGCCACATGGGATGAAGTGACCTCACAGTCCTTACAGGGACAACCAGGCTACACCCAGGATAGAGGTAGGACCAATCCCCGGCACAAGCATACCCACACCTCCGCTCACTGAATCACAACCCACAAGGAATACTACTTCGACACCGCTAAGTTTGTCAGTACCGCAGAAGTTAATTAGTAGTAGCACATCGACAGGAGGAAGGAAGCCCAGGATGGCGGGCGATGATGCTAAGTTATAGTTGTTCCACGGTAGTACGACAGACAACCCAAAACAGTATTGGTTTTTGTGTGAAGCGGTTTGGACCATGAAACAGGTCACTGATGATAATGCTAAGAAAGGGAAGTTGGCCACAACCTTGCGAGGTCGTGCAATAGATTGGTTCATGAAGTTTATTTTGGTCCCTACGGGAGCACTAGAGAAGTCCTTGGATGAGATTCGGGAGGGACTGATTGCTGAATTTCGACGGCCTAAGTTGGAGGCTCAATATATTACTGAATTGAAGAAAATTAAGCAGTATCCCAATGAGACAGTATGGGATTTCGATCAACGATTCAAGATGTTGATGGCAAAGGTTATTTTCGATATGAGTGATGTCCAACATAAAGAATGGTTCATTGTAGCACTGTTACCCCACATTCGGTTGCCGCTGATGCAGCAGAACATATCGACGCAGAGCGAAGCTCTAGAGACTGCAATGCAATTAGAAGCATCACCGATTGGAGATAATGCAGTTGGGATGTCGCAGATACAGATGCAGCTCGCCAACCTTACTATACAGTTGCAAGATTCGAAGAAGAACAAGGACTAGCATGATGAAGTATGGTGTACGCGATGCCGAAGAGAAGGGAATACGAAGGATAATTGTCTCGATTTCCATAATTATTTGGTATCAGGTGCACCAAACCTATTGAATGGTGACAGTATGCCATGATGTCACATTTGTTCGGTGTTTGGGCATAGTCAGGATAGTTTCCCATATATACAGAAAATGGTGACAACCCTACGAAATCTTTATTGCACATTTTGCAAGTCGGTGGGTCACGATGACAAGGATTGTCGTGCATATGGGTTGGTATAGGAGAGGATGTGCGATGCATTCTATGTCAAGGATGATCAGCGCGCGGTGCAACAACCCCCACTACAACAGCAGGTATCCCAGCTGCTACCGCAGCCGCAGATGCAGTTTGCACCACAGCAACAACAACCATAGTAGTTCATGCCTCAATACAACCCGATGCAGATGGCTCCCCCACAATATGTACAGCAACTTAAGTATGCACCGCAAGTGCAAGGGATTCCACCAGCACCTATGAAACAACAATACCAGCAACATGGTGGCTATCGGGGAGGCTACAGGGGTGGACGCGGGTGGCAGATTTGGTCGTGGAGGAGGAGGCCGAGGTGGTCAAAGGCCTGTTCAATGTCACCACTGTGCAGTATGGGGACATTATCAACGCGACTGCCCACTACTACAGAATCAGTGTACATTTTGTTCCAGTAATGATCATATGGTTGAGAATTGCACACAATTAATTGCACGATGGCAGGCTGGGAAGACTCCGCAACTACAGAACCCAATACAGCAACCAATACAGAACCCGGTACAATAACCAGTGCAGAACCAACCCCCGTGACCACCACCGAACGCCAATCAAAATATCAATCAACCAGTGAATCTGGAGCAGAACCAGATGCAGGGTGCAAATATTGCGACCATTTCTGCAGAACCATGACCACAAGATGCTTTAATGGCTGTTGTCACTCGTGTGAGGCAAGATGACTAGGGAAGATGGTTCACGACCACTGATTCGGTTGGCTGGTCTGAAGACAGTACATTTTGACATTGATACAGAGCAAGAAGCATTTCTGGAGGCACGTCACACTTTGGAGAAAGACTACGGTAAGGTTGTTGTTTATGATATTCCACCTGTCTTTGATGACACATCAGACGCCGATTGACCACCACCAGGGACATTGCAGAAGTTCCTTGAAAGTTGTCTATCATTGGCATGAGACCCAACTGCATTGGTTGAGATTGAGGGATGGTTGTAGAGTTTTCCTAAAGGACGGTAGGAGTCGGCAGTAAATTCCTTACAGCGACGAAAGACTGGCAAAGAAATGCGAATGAATAGTTAGATTGGTGACTATGACGTTGACTCTGTAATTCTTGATCTTGGTTTGGATGTTAAGAACTTAACCAAGCAAGTGTGGCAGAAGATGGGGAGTCCCCCATTGAGCTGGTCTCCTGCCTAGCTTTGGTTGGCTAACCATGTGAAGGTTACACCTATTGGGAGGGTTCCGTGGCTCACAATTGATATTGAGGGCATGAAGACTTATGTTGACTTTGATGTTATCGAAGTGGTTGGGAGGAATCTCTTATCCTGCATTATTGGGGATAGGATGGGATAACGATAGTGGAGCTATCATTAACTTCAAAAAGCGCATGATGACCTTTGAGAATCGTGATTTCAGAGTTATAGCCCCGTTGGATCCGGCTGAAGGACATCGCTATGTGGAGCCTGTAAAAGATGATGATCCTGCTAGATGGGACCATGCATTCAATATTTATGAAGATTATATTCATTCTACCACCTACGGTGAGTTGGAGTGGCGCAGCGAGAGTTCTACATCTTCTGACTCTGATGATGCTTTAGAGCATTGGCAGAATCAAATGCATGAAGTACCATTCTGGAAATGTTGCTTAGTTACACAATGCTTGTGTCAGGTTGCAATAGAAATGATCACATTACCCGTTTATGAGGGGTTGCCTAGCCTGAACACCTTCTTAGCAGAATTTGAAGACCGCGTTTCAGAACCACAGTGATTGCTGGGCTTGGAAGATGTGCTGAAGGCTGTTCTAGCACACTAGTGGGTGACACATAAGAAATTCATTAAGAATTGGTCACAGTGTCGAAGGTTGATGATGGTTCGGTTCGACGATACTAAGGTTTATCAAACTGGCAAGTATGATGGTCGGACTGATCCCAGTGATCATGTGATGGAGTGCCAACGATTGTGGGTAGCGCGACCCAGGGATGAGTGGGTTCATGATTTTATTCATACTTTGAAGGAGATACCCCGCTCATTGTACACTGCAGCCGAATTGCGCCGTGACATTACAACATGGGGGTAGTTGACGATTTGTTTCACTCATACATTCACTTTTGCGGATGCCAATCCTGATGTCCATAATGCTCTGTAGCTCATTCGCGACGTGATATTTTAGGTTGTTTCGGTGGCCTACCCTGATGAACTTCACACACAATGTCAGATGCCGTCTCTCATGGAGTGCTTCAATGTCAATGGTGGTCCAGAGGACGATGATGATCCCCAGAATATTAACATTCCCAAATCCGAAGGAAGTCGTGATGTGGTACCACCTGTTGCGCCAAGTAATCCATTCAGTCAACCATTACAGCTTCGCAAGATGAATATTGGCACCGAAGTTACTCCCAAGTTTCCTAATGTTAGGGATTATTGGGATGATGAGATGATGAGTAAGGTTACTGAGTTACTTCATGAGTTTCAAGATGTGTTTCCCACAAATTTTTCCGAGATGAAGGGAATCCTGGGTGATTTAGGAGAGATGAAGATTCCATTAAAACCAGATGCTAAGCCAGTCCGACAACGACCTTATCGGCTGAATCTGCGACATAAAGAAAAGGTTAAGGCAGAACTTGACCTCATGTTGGATGTTGGTATTATTGAACCTGTAGAAGATTCTGAGTGGATCAGTCCTATGGTGGTGCAGGACAAGAAAACAGGCGAAGTGCACATTTGTGTCGACTTGCGGAAGTTGAATGATGCCTGCTTGCATGACCCTTTTCCGACCCCAGTTACTGATGAAGTACTTGAAGGAGTGGGTGGCCAGGAGATGTACTCTTTTACTAATGGATTCTCTAGCTACCATCAGATTCGCATTGCCAAGGAAGATCGCCATAAGACAACTTTCGTTACTAAATGGGTTTGCTTTCAGTACATAGTCATGCCATTTGGTTTGAAGAATGCACCTGCGATATTCTCCCGGGTCGTTGTTGCCGCATTCAAAGATTTTATTCAGAAGTTTCTGTAGGTATATATGGATGATTGGACCATTTATGGATTGATTCATGATCATTTGGCTAATCTGCGGTTAATGCTTGAGCGATGGCGATAGCACCAGATATCGCTGAACTTGAAGAAATGTATTTTTTGTGCACCCTTTGGAATATTGCTGGGTCATATAGTCTGTAAGTAGGGATTGCTGGTTGATCCAGCCAAAATTGCGCTTATTTTGGGATTACAACCACCGACCATCGTTAAGCAGTTGCACGCCACCTTGGGGCAAACGGGATATTATCGCAAGTTCATTAGGGGGTATGCTGCGATTACTGCCCCTATGGAAAAGTTGAAGAAGGATGTGGTTTTCCAGTGGAGCTCGGAATGTCAAGTTAGTTTCAAAATGCTCAAGGTGAAGATGGTGTCGGCACTGATCTTGGTCTTTCTGAACTGGAGTAAGGAATTCCATGTCCATGTTGATGCTTCATTGAGTGCATTAGGGGTTGTGTTGGCTCAACTTGGAGAGGGTGATCTTGATCATCCCATTGCTTTTGCCAGTCGAAAGCTGTCCTCTACAGAATGGAATTACACTACCATAGAACGGGAAGGTCTAGCCATGGTTTACACATTGTAGAAATTCAGGCATTATTTGTTGGGTGGCCACTTTAAAATGTTCACCGATCATTTTGCATTAAAATACTTGGTCAATAAGCCTATGCTGGGGGGGAATATATGCCGGTGGATACTTTTATTTCAGGAGTTTGATTTCGAAGTCATTATGAAGCCGGGGCGGTTGAATGCTGGACTAGATCATTTGTCATGGATTGATATAGGGGAGGAACCAACCAATATCGAAGACGGGTTTCCGGACTCCCAACTATTTCATGTTGCCACTGTTGATCGATACTTTGATGACATCCTTCAGTTTCTGGTGACAGGCACCATGCCCGATGAATTTACCACTACTCAGAAGAAGCAATTGGTTGTCAAGGCTGCTGACTTTCAACTCATCGTGGGAGAGTTGTATAAATTGGGTGCCGATGAGATATTGCGCCGGTGTGTCTTGCCGCATGAGCAAGCACAGATATTGGCCGAGGCACATGGTGGAGTCATGGGGGGACATTATGGTGGTCGACCGACTTCCCAGGAGGTACTGGGTGTAGGACTTTGGTGTCCCACATTACATAGTGATGCGATAGACTATGCGTGGTCTTGTGATGTTTGTCAACGAATTGACAAGCTGTCCAGATGAGACGAGATGTCGCTGCTACCTCAGGTGACATTGCAACTGTTCAAAAAAATGGGCTGTGGATTTTGTAGGGCCGATCAATCCACCAGGGAAATGTACGGGGTGCGCAATACATCCTCACGGCAACAGAGTATTTGACCCGATGGGCTGAGGCAGCACCTATATTTGATTGCTCCGCCGCAACGGCTGCTCGATTTTTGTTTGATCAAATTTTAACTTGTTTTGGCTGCCCCAAGATATTGCTGAGTGATCAAGGAAACCACTTTCTTAATCACACTATCAGTGCATTGATGGAGGAATTGCAGATACAGCATAAGAAGAGTACGCCCTATCACCCACAGGCGAATGGAACGGTGGAGGCATTTAACAAGGTACTGGAGCATGCGTTGACAAAGGCATGCAATGCGAACTGAGACGACTGGGCTTTGAAAGTTCCAGCGGTGTTGTGGGCCTATCACACCACATGTAAACGGTTGACTGGTCAGACACCTTTTAAGCTGGTATATGGGAAGGAAGCACTTATGCCTATGGAGAACATTGTTCCCAGTTTACGAATTGCACCTGTTATGAGCTTGGATGATGTTGCAGCACTAGACGAATGTCTAGCACAATTGGTGGAGCTGAAAGAGGATCGATTTATCGCTAGCTTTCACCAAGGGGTCGAGAAGGATCGACAGAAAGCATGGCATGATCGCCACATTAAAAGTAAGCAGTTTCAACAAGGCGACTTGGTGCTATTATACGACAGCAAGTTTATCAAACATCCAGGAAAGTTACAGATGCATTGGCTGGGTCTCTATCGCATCAATAGTATTACTTCAGGAGGTGTAGTTCAGTTACAGCAGTTGGATGGGGCGATGCTCCCCAAACTAGTAAATGGTCACAGGTTGAAGCCCTATCGCTCGGGCTTGGAGCAGTGCGATGTCTGAGTCGCACCGTCCAAAAAAAAAAAATGTGTGTCTGTGTGTGTTGCAGGTTGCTTGGTGACAGATGGTGCACAACCACAAGAGGGTATACAAAGCAGAGAGGCTTGTACTGCACGTTTGGAACAGTTGGTGATACATGGAAGCATGGTGACCTAGTCAAATCAGTAATAAATGCCAAAAGTGGAGACAGTTAATTAACATCGTTGCTTGAATTATGGGCATTAATAGCGGATCTGGTTAGTTGGCAGACATGATCGTCGGTGGATTTCCCTCATTAATACAAGGATTTGGTTGAGTTAATGCATGATTTAGTCATGATTACGGTGGATTTGGGTAAATGCTATAAGTATGGTTTAGCGTCGGGAAGAAGACACCAAGAAATTAGCAAGCCATGTTATTGTGGAGCGTTGTAGTAATTTCAGTCAGTTACTATTAGGTATATAATGCAGAGTTGTTATACCTCCATATTTCACAGTGTCACATCTTCACCATAAAAATAGTTGACGACACTTCCCCTACTGCTTAAAACACCCATAAGATAAAAATGATGAATGATCCTTGAAGACAAACCTATCATGTCAAGAATCAACCCAGCTGAGACTTCATATACCTACACTACCGCGCCTTGCTCCAGTTTAGGTGCGCGGTAGTACCCACTACCGCGCTATGCTCTTTCTTTGCCATGCGGTACTACCGCGCTATGCTCAGTTTAAGAGGCGCAGTGCTCCTTTTTTAACCTTTTTGCCATGGCTTGTGGGATCTTGATCTTCGAGAGATTTTTTAGGATTGGTATCCCTGATTCGATCCTAACTCACCTTCTCAAATTAGTGGGCCTGATCCACTAAACATTCCCAAGATCCATTCTTCTCTCTTGATGGTTAACCCTACTACACACTATAAGAGAGAGGCATTCCATGAGCAAAGGGGAGGACTCTTGGAGACATCAAACTTATGATCTTGAATATTTGTGGAGATAGCTAGAGGAGGAAGCACTTGGAGCTGGGAGTTGGCTTGGATATCAAGCAACCATTGTAAGTGACTTCAAGTTGTAATAAAACATAACTTGTCTTGTTTCCCAAATCATCTATGTTGATTTTGTTTCAACCATATGATTTGTATCTGTTATAGATTTAGATCCTAACTCATATTTCAAGTTGCTAGAGGATCGTATGTGCTTGTATCTTGGTTCTATTCTGGCATGTTCATTCGTAAGGACTTGGATATTGACGCGACCATCATGACAAGCAATCGGATCAATGGTCAGTTAGATCTCTTCCATTTCTTTCAACAATATAGTCTTGAGATGTTTGTTTAGATCTAGGAATTCAAGGTAGCATTTGTTATCTTTTGTCTTAGTTTAGAGTCAGTTAAAGTCTACTTTAACCTAAGAGAATTTCTACCTATCCATAGGGAGAAATTTCTACAACAAAGAATGCGAATCTGCTGGGGATGAACCCTATTTGATTGATTCATCTCACTTTCAATCATTTTTTATTGTGATTCTTCTTTCTCTTCAAACCAGTACTGAATTTTGGTCTCTTTGACCTTTATTCTCCCCTCCTCTCTAGATTCTTCCTCCATCTGTGATCAGTGAGTCCTCTGGGTCTGCAGCAACCCTGAAAAATTCAATCTCCTTTTCAAAAGTTGTGTTTTTCCATCCTTTGCAACAGTACCGCGCCCCCACTACTGTCTACAGCATGGTAGTACCACGTAACCAACACTCTTACCAGAGATGTAGTGTACCAGTACCGTGCTGTAGCCTATTTCTACCATGCAGTAGTGTTTGCATTTTTTCAATTTTTCTTGCCTGTTTGGTTTCCTAAGTCACTTCTGATTTTCTCTGCTTTATTTTGGTGTTTTCTGTTGCTTATTACTATCCTATTCATCGCACAGTCTTTGTGGTTTGTTTATTTCTCTTGTGAGCTTGATTATTTTATGAGTTAGTGGCATTATTTGCATATTGGGTCACCCCTTCAGTCTGATTGCATTGGATTGATCTTTCCATCACAACCAAACTGTTGTTACTATAATCACATTACAGGATTGTGTATTTTCATAATCACATTGTTTCCATTATTGTTATTCAAACTTATATAGAAAATTATCATTGGAGAACATTTGTGTTGTTTGGATTGAAATGATCTAGCAGTATTATCATGCATTAGGAAGTGAACCATTTATTTGCCACATAAATTCTCATTTTTTGGAGCATTCTAGTTGCAGATCATCGAATTTCAAAGAAGTGTTTATTTTAGTTTGGCTTTACTTAGAAAAATAAAACAATTTTTTTTTTTTTGTTCTGAAGTGGTTTTCCATTGATTTTGAAAAAGTTTCATGCATTTATGATCAAAGAACTCTCTCCCTTCCATAGCTAGTTTTCATCGAATACAAGGCTTATTTCGATTCATTATCACTTTCATGGTTTGGGTCATCACAACACCACCAAGTTTCACGTCCATTTACCCGATTGAGTAATACAACCACTAAAATTAATCTCCCTAACTAAACCAACATTAACCTCACTTGAGGAAATCAAAAGAATTTTATAGTTAGGTAGGACACTGGGGATAGGTATCAAAATAATTCTCCCTTGTCATTATCATCTGAGACATAGTTGTTGTCCTCTAGGGAACTAAAATCCTCTAGTATTTATTGACATGGTCATAGACCAGTTTGTGGAGGGGCCTCCTTACTTTTCTTTAACTTTCAGGGGTTAAACCGCCGCGAGATCGAGAACCGGACGGACTCTGTCGAATGCTACAGTCCACTTAGCCCTAGCGCAACATCGATCATTGTCTTCCTTGTATTCATAGTAATGCAAGGGTGATAAGGCAGAAGCACTGAAAACCTTTTCCAATGTGTCATGAATGAGGTAGCTTAGTGACTTTTCTACTAGGACTCTTTTACCCAGGATCCCTTTCGGTAGAGGGATATCCTTCTCATATTGGTCTCTCACATTGTATTGTTCAACTTGGATTTCATCACCTTGCGAAGAATACAACTTGTTGAGGTCTCCAGCTCTTAGTTAGGAGTTTGCTTCTTATATCATCTTTATAGAGGGTCATTTTTTCTTTTTAGTGACTGCTTGTTGGCATTCTGGCCATTGTTTTTCTCAGCTCGCTTACTAAGACACTGGTCTCAGTATAGATTTTAGAGCTTTCCTTTTTGGCCTGCGAGCCTTGCTTTTTCTAGCTCCTCTTTTGTACACTCGGCTGCATTAGATTTTTTGAGTTCTTTGTTACAAGACTGCCCCCGGATTTCTTATTCCTGCCATTATGTCAGAACCACCACGGAGATCACGAAGAGTACAGGGAAAAAGCCCTCCACCACCACCACCGATGTGGACCTCCGGTCCCCCTACATCACGTATTCCTGCCCCTCCTGGCCGCAGTGCTGGTCGAGGGAACATTCCACCGTCGATGTGCACTACGTCTTCAGTTTCGCCTGTCACTGTTTCTCATAGCACGGTCTCAGAACCTCTTGCAGTTTCTGCAACCACTAGTACATCTAAGACTCTCATTGTCACTTCACCGACTATTATTCCAGATATATCTGCCACAGTGGACAACCTTACAGTGGCTGAATCTAGTATAGCCCAAGATACTAGACCAGAGGCCATCCTTCTCCTCGATGTCAACACTTCCCTTCCAGCAGAAAATTTCTACGATGACACGGAAGGATCTGTTGGCACCACTGAAGGATCCGACCAGGATACATCTGGATTGATTCCAGTCCTGGGCGGGTACATCGAAGTTATCGAAGTAACCCAACTTCCTGATACACCATTTGAACCCGATTATGGCTTTATCACTTCCCAGGTGGAGGCTCCGCCTGTTACCACCGCACCATCCAGTGTTCATCCAAAGGAAATTGGTTCTTCCAGCAACATACCTCGTACTGTATCTCTCCCCAACCTCCCTTAGGGACATGAGATCATGGCCTCCACTCAGTCTAGTATGGCTAGTCTAGCTAATTCCCCGTTAGCGTCGGCCCAATTTAAACGTGATACAGAGCAAATGCTCTCGTTGGATTCTAGATATCCCCATGTTACCCATCCTCCCAACTATCAGGATCTCAACATTCCGTCTAGCACAGAGTTTCATGACTCCTATGCAGACGGCTTTGGACCTTCAGACGTTACTATACCTCTGTTCCCGCTAGACCCTGAAAACCCTTTTCAGGATACGAACCTGGACCCAGTCTTCGATAGTCCTCCTATTGTTGAAGATGCTATGGACGACACCCCCGATACCCCTCGGTTAAATTCCCCACATTTGCTGCCATCATCCATGTTTGGCGCACACTCTATGAGGGATAACCCAGTTTTTTCTCTGTCCCCGCCCATCACATATGGAAGACCCCCTCCACAAATCAGCACCTTTGGCACCGTTGGCCAATCGACACTATCTTACCTTGCTAGTGTTGGAAGAACACCAAGTCATACCGCTGGATCATCCATATTGACTGGAGGTTCACCTTTGGCCACTATCTACACTATCTCAAGAGGTGGACAACCGATTGCCGTGATCCCCAATCCCAACAACCAAACCCCTCCTGGCGGTCCATCAACCCAGCCTACTGGAGGACAATCCTTTGTTGGAAACCCCGTTCCTAGTCAACAACCTCCTCCTATAGGGCCATCCAACCCATCTGCTGGAGGGCAACCCATCGGCACCATCCAACAACCCTCCCAACCAGCAGCATCTGCTTAGTATGGTATGTACAACACACCTGGTAGCAGATAACTTTATACCGGTTTCCCAATAGGGCCTCATCTTCCACATCCCTCGTCAAGCACGCTTCCTTCTTGGGGATCTCAAATCCCACAGAGTGGGGGTAACTCATTATTTGGAAACTAGAACCCAACTGGGGGGCAATCATAGATTTCCCACAACTTAAATTCCAACCTCCCCCTATCCTTCGGCTGCCACAACTCCATGGAACCCATCCCTTCAATTTCCACATCTTCATCAAGGAGGAACCAACATTCCATGGGAACCACTGTCGCAGCCACCCCCCAACCCTGCTACAAGAAACCCTCCACTTACTCAATATAGTGGTAACATTCCTGGAACACAATAACTCTAGGGAACCTTTCCCCAACTTGGAACAGCAACCATTCCTGGAACACAACAACTCCAGGGAACCTTTCCCCAACCAGGAGCAACAACCATTCCTGGGTTACAACAACCCTAGGGTACCATACCGACCATCCCCACTCAGCAGAACATCCAACAACCGGTTACCACCGTGATTCCTAGTCAGGTAATGACTTCCAACACTCAATCGGTTAACCATATGGCCTACTACCAACAGAACATCCAGCATTACCCTGCGGGAAACATATATGGATATAACACGCAGCAGTCTACTATGCAGTGCCCCCCAAGTTTCTCTGCACCATACGGTTATTACTCATACCCACAGACCAGTCGTCAACTTCCCTTTTTGGCCATGCTAGATTTACCCGATTTGTTGAGGCTCATTAATGATCCTATATGGCATGAACCTCACTGGGCACGCATTCCAGCCAAACTTCCATCGGACATTCCTAAGTTCGATGCTAAGCCCTGGAAAGACCCTAAGAACCACATAATGACCTTCCATCTTTGGTGTTCATCCAACTCATTGATGGACGATTCCATTCGACTATGGCTCTTCCAGCGTACACTTACCAGCATGGCAACAAAATGGTACATCGAGCTGCCACAACACTCTTTCCATGATTTCAACACCTTGGCTATGCATTTTCTGACCCATTTCCAGCTCCCCATCCGGTATGAGACTGGAACAGAATTGTTAAACTCGTTGCATCAAACCACTTCTATGCACATTTTGGACCACATCCATGACTGGCGTCGACTGCGTAGGCTAATCAATGCACCCATTCTTGATCAGCTACTCACTGATTGGTTCACAAAGTCATTCTTGCCTCCCATAGCCAAGGATATCACTATGCATGGGCCGGTCATAGAAGAACAAGCCATCTTGGTAGCCCAGGACATGGATTTGGTATATTCCCAATCCAACACTTTACACGAACTTCTTCCCCTTGCCACCCGCGTTACCACTGATCCAACGAAACTCGCCACCGAGCCCCCCATTAATGGTATTGTCGGTTCAGTCAAGGCCCATCCTACCACCAACTCGACGAGGAAACAAGCTTCTGCTTCCCCCGCTCTATCTCAGGCTACTCCAAAAGCCACTACTTCTCTTGTTGTCTCCTCCGAAGTGAACGCAGTTCAATCTACGTCACAACCATCTGGAGGAAAGAAGAAGAACAATCGTGGTAAATCCAAGAAGAACCAGTAGGAGAATCCCAAGCCATAACCCACCCACAACGACCTGAAACCACGTCGGAAGGCTAAATTTTCCTGCCTAATTTGTCAAGACGATCACTACACGCCTGACTGTCCCTACAAGGATGAAGTCAACAAATTCGTTAAAGGATCCTCTCGTCCGACATTGTTAACTGACCCTTTCCCTCAGTAGCAAAAGCAGGTGGTTTCCCAAGAAACCCCATAAGGGGGCAACTCGAGCAACCCAACTCGCGGAGAGACGTCCGCAAATCGTGAAATCCTGATGACGAGTAATGAGGAGATTCATATAACCACTCGTTCAAAGACATATGAGAACCCTCCGAGTTCAAAAAAACAGTCAGAGATAGCCAAAGGCAAGTCTCCTGTCGAAGATCCGACTCCTACCCCTCCCCCTAACAGCCATCTCCATATCAAGAGACCGCTTATGGACACAGTGTTACGCCCGCCCAAGGGCACCATATGAAAGGCGACATTTAATCCCAATGCACAAGCTACCCAAAATTACAACATTGTTGAGGATTTAGCTCAAGCACCTTGCACCATATCGACTCTCGAGTTTCTTCAACACCGCCCTACGTAGCGTAGAGCCTTACTTTCAACACTGGGGGAAATGGACCCAGATACTTCAAACACTATTATGTTAAACTTGGAGTATGACAAACCTCGGCTTTCTCACCAGTTAGCCTTCCAGGTTCAAACAAAAATCTGTGGAAATAGCATCCATCGCATTGTTTTAGATGAAGGTGCCTCCACATCGATCATGTCTTTGAATTGTTGGAGAGCCTTAGGCTCACCCGAAGTCACAACGTCTCCCACCACTCTCAGGGAATTTGACGGACAAGGTTTTCAACCTTATGGACTCATTCCTGCAATTGGTGTTGAACTGGGGGGAAAAACAGTATCCGTACACATCGAAGTCATGGATGCACCATTGGACTACAATCTTCTACTTGGTTGAAACTAGTTTTACACCATGAATTCCATAGCATCTACTGTCTTCCGGATCGTGCAATTTCCTCATGAAGGGAAAATTGTCACCATAGATCAACTTTATTACTGTATCCCAGACTCTCATCCGAACTCTGCCAACACCGTCCCGTTATTGGATCAGCCTTGGTACTGGTTCCGAGACGTTGGCGTTGGTCTTATGAAGGATTCTTCCCTTATTGGAGTTTTCCTAGAGCTAGGGCCCCATGTTCAACCAGTCAACATGATTTCATCGAATGTCAACCCTTCCAATGATTCATGGGTGATTCCGAGTCCCACTGAGATTGAAAACTACAGCAACTCCATGCCTTTGAATAGGAACCTCGCAGCATACGAAGCAATCCAGTCACCACCGATTGGGTCGATTGTTCTACCCATCACACCGTGGAACAGCTCTCGTCTGAGACTCATTCATCCCCACTACTTATCGATCCTCTCACTTTTATTTTTTCCAGTGACGAGTCAATTATGGAGGTTATGTGCGGTGATGAGCCACCATGGGGAGATTTTCATCATCGATCTTCATTCTCCACCATTCAGACGCTTGAGCCCGATACAAAATCCATCCCTTCACTTGGAATGGTTCAAACCAAGTTTCCCACTTCCCTCGATGAAGTATTTTTCGAAGGAAACTTGGATAACCTTATGGAAACCACTCCCATAGACATTTTAGTGAGGCTTGGTATCGTGGAAAACATTCATATTGGAAAAACATGCACTCCCCTCGAAATGGAGTTCTACATTGCCTACTTTAAAAACTTCCACGATGTTTTTGCTTGGAGTTATGAAGAAATGCCAGGAATAGACCCCTCAATTGTGGTCCATGAAATTCCAACCTTCCCTGGCACCCGACCTATTCGGCAGAAAATCTGACTCGTCCATCCTCGTAAGGCTGCTGCTATTAAAGCAGAAGTTGAAAAACTTTTGCATGTTGGTTTTATCTATCCTATCCCATTGACAGAATGGGTATCTAACATCGTTCCCGTAGCCAAGAAATAGGGAACGATTAGAGTCTGTGTCGATTACTGCGACTTGAACAAATCTTGTCCAAAGGACAACTACCCAACTCCGTGCATCGACTAGATCATTGATAACTGTGCCGGGAGTGTCATCTTTTCATTTATGGATGGCTTTTCTGGCTATAATCAGATCGATATCCTCCCAGCCAACCAGCATAAAATAGCCTTCATCTTCCCTTGGGGGATTTTTGCATATTGAAAGTTACCTTTTGGCCTTAAAAATGCCGGGGCAACTTTCCAACGGGCGATGTCGTACGCATTTCACGATATCAAACATATTGTAGAACCATATCTTGATGATCTTCCCGCTCATTCTCAGACCCGGGAAGACCATCCTAATCACTTAGGTGCCATTTTCGAAAGGTGCCATCGCTACAATATCCGTTTGAATCCACATAAGTGCGTCTTTTGCGTGGAAGTCGGAAAACTTCTGGGATTCATAATCTCCAAAAGCGGGATATGCTTAGATCCTGCGAACGTAGAAGCTATCTTATCCCTGCCTTCCCCCACGAACATCCCAAAACTTCAAAGTTTGCAAGGGCATGCAAATGTTATACAGCATTTCATTTGTAATCTTTCCGAGATAACAAAAGGCTATATGATCCTTCTAAAGAAGAACCCTCCCTTCATCTAGGACGATAAATCTCAACATTCCTTTGATAATCTAAAGGCAAACTTAACTAAAGATCCTGTGATTCAACCCCCCAATTACACATGGGATTACATTCTTTATCTCGCAGCTTCAATTTCCACCATTAGTATGGTGCTAGTCCAGGAAGACCATAACGACATAGAACATGTGGTATACTATCTTAGTAAGAGTCTTCTTGACTCCAAAACTCGTTATTCACATGTTGAAAAACTGGCTCTGGCAATAGTTTTCGCTATCCAGAGGTTCCGTCATTACATTCTACTCCGCCGGACCACTACTATAGCAGATTTCAATCCAATGTATTATATCCTCATGCGTCAAGTGCTTGGGGGAAAATATTCTCGTTGGATCGTCATCCTACAAGAGTTTGACTTGGAATTTTCCAAAGCCAAGTCCAAGAAGTCTTTGGTCTTTGCTGAGTTGATTTGTAACTTGCCCCATGCTACCGAGCAATCTGAGCCCATCGATTCTCTTCCTGATGAATCATCGTTCCTCATTAGCACATCTAATCCATGGTATAGAGATATTTTATTATATCTCCAAACCCAACGTTTCCTCCCTGACCTCATGTGCGGCGAACGTCGACGTATCCGACATCACGCCAAGTACTACCTCATAGTCAACGATACCCTTTATCGACGTGGTGTCGACACTGTTCTTCGACGCTGTTTGACTTTAGATGAAGCGGAACGCATTATTAATGACTGCCACGCTTGAGCATGTTGTGGTCATCTCTCTGGGATGGCTACGGCCCAGAAGATACTACGAGCGGGATATTTCTGGCCCTCGATCTTCAAAGACTGCATTGAAACGGTTAAGAAATGTCCACCCTGTCAATTCTTCCATAGTAAGACACGCTCGCATTCTGCTCCACTCCATCCTCTTATTGCCATCGACCCCTTTTCCAAATGGGACATAGATTTCATGCACTGTAAGCCCACTTCAGCCGAGGGGCATAGCTATGTCATAGTAGCTGTGGACTATTTCACAAAATGGGATGAAGCGATGCCTACTTATGCCGAGGATGGAAAAACAACAGCACAATTCATATTCAATCACATTATAGCTAGATTTGGTGTCCCATAATCCATTGTGATTGATCATGGCTCTCACTTTAGGAACCATATGATTGAGGAACTGAGTGCCAAGTCGGGTTTTCACCATGAAAACTCAACCCCATACTACCCACAAGCTAATGGCCAAGTTGAAGCCATTAACAAAATTCTGAAACAAATGATTTAGCGTATTGTGGGTACTCATAAGTCCAACTGGCACTCAGCTCTGTTTTCAGCACTATGGGCATACCAAACCTCAGTAAAAAGTGCTCGGTCAAGTTTAGGAAAGGTAAGTGAATATTTAAATCATTCTATACCTTCTACTAAGATATTAGGAAGATAATAATATATATATATATATATAAAATATGATAATGTGGAGATGTTATTGACTATGAAATGAGACAACATTTATTTGGGGGTCTTAAAAGAATATTTATTTAAACATGATTATGATTTTACAAAGATGCTAATGATATGTTACTGTTGGCAAGCGGTTTGAGGAGGACGTGTCGCGGTACTGTTGATGTTGCGACACGTTGGAGGAAGGCGCGAAAGGAGTATTTTGTGATAAGGAATACCACAGTTAGCAGGTTTTGGGTCACTTGGACCACATACTATGTAATAGTGAGTCAGTTGTACCACAGTATGCGGGTTTTTGAGGTCATTTGGACCAAGTTAGTTAGATAATGGGTCAATTTTCCATAGTGTCAGTTAGGAAGTTAGTTGTAAGTGGACAAATATTGTAATGGCAAAAGCCTATAAATAGATGAGAGTCATAAGTGATAGATATCAAGGGATGAAGATGAGAAGATAGTGAGAAGTGGAGAAGATGTATGTTTTTCCTCTGGTATTTTGACCGCAATAATAATACAATGATGTTTTGGTGCAATCTCTGTGCAATGGTGCGATATATAGTTGTTGTTTAATGTAATATTTTCTTACTGTTGTTGAAATGACAAATGATGCGATTAAATGATCTGTTTCATATGGAATATGAATGCTGCGATTAGTTCAAATGTTATAATTATGTTTAAGTACTGCAATAGAGACAGTCTACACAGCCACAACTCTCCTCCTCTCTTGGTGGAAACATGGTTCCATTTTCTCTTTCTGGACGCCTTGGGGGAGACCTCATCCGATCTACGGGTGTTGCTGGGTGGGTTCAAACCTGCCCGGGCCGGTGCTCAGGGAGACTCCAGTATGCATCGACAGTGAGGCGAACCCCTGTCGACTGAGGTCAAGCTGGTCTTGGTCAACAAATGGTTTCGTTGTCGGGACCGTGTGCAGAGTAAGAGGAGGCCATGTTGTGGCACCAGACGAAGCCGGAGATACAGAGCTGGTTTGATCAGAGATTGTGGGAATTTGCTGAAAAAGAAAAGTTGGAACACACGACTAACGCTAGATCACTGGTTGGGAAGATATATTCACAACGGTCCGCACGAGTGGTTCTTCTCTGAATTCCCGGTTATTTTGTATCAGTGGTTTTCGAAGCTGACCTTCCAGAAGAGAAATTTCCAGGGTGGTGATCCGATGGCTTGGACCCCGGAGTTGATTCAGGAGCTGCAGGAAGTCGATAGTAAGGCATCGTGGGCTGTCGAAGTTTGGCTCGATAGCATCTTCGGGGGATACATCACTGAATTTGCAGTTGACACGAAGAAATCCTATAGTGTAGCTGAAAGATATTTCTTTGACGGACCAAGGGGAAGGTTTCTTCTATCACTCCAACTATCGATTAAGATGCTCATCTACGAGAAAGGTATATTGAAGATGCACCTTGATCAGTAAGCAGCCTAGTGGGTGGAGGCCGTGGGTATCGCGACTGCTGGGGATCGGTAGAAGGAATGGCAAAGGGGTAGATGGGTGAAGACCATGAGGAGATTGTGAGTGAAGTCGAGGAACAAAGTGGCATTACAAGGGGAGGAGCAAGTTTCTGACAGGAAAAGAGGCAGAGAATAGGAGAAGGTCCTACTACGATCGGACTGCAAGATCATGAAGGAAGGCCACATGGGACGAAGTGGCCTCACAGTCCTGACGGGACAACTAGGATACGCCCAGGATAGAGGTAGGACCAATCCCCGACACAAGAATACCCACACCTCCGCTCACTGACTCACAACCCGCAAGGAATACTACTTCGACACCGCCAAGTTCGTTAGTACCGCAGAAGTTAATTAGTAGTAGCACAACGACAGGAGGAAGGAAGCCCAGGATGGCAGGCGATGATGCTAAGTTACCGTTGTTCCACGGTAGTACGACAAACAACCCAAAACAATATTGGTTTTTGTGTGAAGCGGTTTGGACCATGAAACAAGTCACTGATGATAATGCTAAGAAAGGGAAGTTGGCCACAACCTTGCGAGGTCATGCAATAGATTGGTTCATGAAGTTTATTTTGGTCCTTATGGGAGCACCAGAGAAGTCCCTGGATGAGATTCAGGAGGGACTGATTGCTGATTTTCAACGGCCTAAGTTGGAGGCTCAATATATTACTGAATTGAAGAAATCCAAGCAGTATCCCAATGAGATAGTATGGGATTTCGATCAATGATTCAAGATGCTGAGGGCAAAGGTTAGTTTCGATATGAGTGATGTCCAACATAAAGAATGGTTCATTGCAGCACTGTTAGCCCACATTCGGTTGCCGCTGATGCAGTAGAACATATCGACGCCGAGCGAATCTCTAGAGATTGCAATGCGATTAGAAGCATCACCGATTGGAGATGATGCAGCTTGGATGTCGCAGATACAGATGCAGCTCGCCAACCTTACTATACAGTTGCAAGATTTGAAGAAGAACAAGGACCAGCGTGATGAAGTATGGTGTACGTGATGCCGAAGAGAAGGGCATACAAAGGATAATTGTCCGGATTTCCATAATTATTTGGTATCAGGTGCACCAAACCCGTTGAATGGTGACAGTATGCCGTGGTGTCGCATTTGTTCGGTGTTTGGGCACAGTCATGATAGTTGTCCGTATATACAGAAAATGGTGACAACCCCGCGAAACCTTTATTGCACATTCTGCAAGTCTGTGGGTGACGATGACAAGGATTGCCCTGCATATGGGTTGGTATAGGAGAGGATGTGCGATGCATTCTATGTCAAGGACGATCAGTGCATGGTGCAACAACCCCCACTGCAACCGCAAGTATCCCAACTGCTACCACAGCCGCAAATGCAGTTTGCACCACAGCAACAACAACCATAGTAGTTCATGCCGAAATACAACCCGATGCAGACGGCTCCCCCACAATATGTACAGCAACTACAGTATGCACCGCAAGTGCAAGGGATTCCACCAGCACCTATGCAACAACAATACTAGCAGCAGGGCGGCTACCGGGGAGGCTATAGGGGTGAACACAGTGGCAGATTTGGTCATGGAGGAGGAGGCTGAGGTGGTAAAAGACCTATTCAATTTTACCACTATGCGGTATAGGGACATTATCAACGCGACTGCCCACTCCTATAGAATCAGTGTACGTTTTGTTCCAGTAATGATCATACGGTTGAGAATTGTCCACAATTAATTGCACGATGGCAAGCTGGGAACACTATGCAACTACAGAACCCAGTACAACAACCAATACAGAACCCAGTACAACAGCTAGTGCAGAACCAGTCCCCGCGACCACCGTCGAATGCCAATCAAAATATCAATCAACCAGGGAATCTGGAGCAGAACCAGACGCAGGGTGCAAATATTGCGACCATTTCTGTAGAACGACGACCACGAGATGCTTTAGTGGCTGTTGTCACTCGTGGAGGTAAGACGGCTAGGGAAGATGGTTCACAACCACTGATTCGGTTGGTTGGTCCGAAGACGGTACATTTTGACATTGATACGGAGCAAGAAGCATTCCTGGAGGCGCGTCGCACTTTGGAGAAAGACCGCGGTAAGGCTGTTGTTTGTGATATGCCGCTCGTCTTTGATGACACATCAAACGACAATCAACCACCACCAAGGACATTGCAGAAGTTCCTTGAAAGCTGTCTATCATTGGCACAATACCCAGCTACCTTGGTTGAGATTGAGGGATGGTTGTAGCATTTTCCTAAAGGACGGCAGGAGTCGGCAGTAAACTCCTTACAGCGATGGAAGACTGGCAAGGAAATGCGAATGAATAGTCAGATTGGTGACTATCACGTTGACTCTGTAATTCTTGATCTTGGTTTGGATGTTAAGATCTTAACCAAGCAGGCGTGGTAGAAGATGGGGAGTCCCCCATTGAGTTGGTCTCCTGTCTAGCTCCGATTGGCTAACCATGTGAAGGTTACACCTATTGGGCGGGTTCCGCATCTCACAATTGATATTGAGGGCATGAAGACTTATGCTGACTTTGATGTTATCGAAGTGGTTGAGGGAGGAAGCTCTTATCCTACATTATTGGGGATAGGATGGGCTAACGATAGTGGAGCTGTCATTAAATTCAAAAAGCGCATGATGACCTTTGAGAATCGTGATTTCAGAGTTATAGCCTCGTTGTTTCCGGCTGAAGGAGCCCGCTATGTGAAGCCTGTAAAAGATGATGATCCTGCTAGATGGGACCATGCATTCAATATTTCTGAAGATTATATTCATTCTACCGCCTACGGTGATTTGGAGTGGCGCAACGAGAGTTCTGCGTCTTCCGACTCTAATGATGCATTAGAGCATTGGCAGAATCGAATGCATGAAGTACCATTCTGGAAATGTGGCTTAGTTACACAATCCTTGTGTCAGGTTGCAACAGAAATGATCACATTGCCCGTGTATGAGGGGTTGCCTAGCCTGAACACCTTCTTAGTAGAATTTGAAGACCGCGTTTCCGAACCACAGCGATTGCTGGGCTTGGAAGATGCGGTGAAGGCTGTTCCAGCACGCTGGTGGGAGACACATAAGAAATTCATTAAGAATTGGTCACAATGTCGAATGTTGATGATGGTTTGGTTCGACGATACTGAGGTTTATCAGACTGGCAAGTATGATGGTTGGACTGATCCCAATGATCATGTGATGGAGTGCCAACGATTGTGGGTAGCGCGACCCAGGGATGAGTGGGTTCATGATTTTGTTCATACTTTGGAGGAGATACCCCGCTCATGGTACACTACAGTCGAATTGTGTCATGACATTACAACATGGGGGTAGTTGACGATTTGTTTCACTCATACATTCACTTTTGCGGATGCCAATCCTGATGTCCATAATGCCCTACGACTCATTCGCGATGTGGTATTTCAGGTTGTTCCGACGGCCTACCCTGTTGACCCGCACACACAATGTCAGATGCAGTCTCTCATGGAGTGCTTCAATGTCAATGGTGGTCCGGAGGACGATGATGATCCCCAGAACATTAACATTCCCAAATCCGAAGGAAGTCGCGATGTGGTACCACCTGTTGCGCCAAGTAATCCATTCAGTCAACCATTGCAGCTTCGCAAGATGAATATTGTCACCGAAGTTACTCCCAAGTTTGCTAATGATGGGGATTATTGGGACGATGAGATGATGAGTAAGGTTGCTAAGTTACTTCATGAGTTTCAATATGTGTTTCCCACAAAGTTTTCCGAGATGAAGGGAATCCTGGGTGATTTAGGAGAGATGAAGATTCCATTAAAACCAGATGCTAAGCCAGTCCGACGACGACCTTATCGGCTGAAGCCACGACATAAAGAAAAGGTTAAGGCGGAACTTGATCGCATGTTGGATGCTGATATTATTGAACTTGTAGAAGATTCCGAGTGGATTAGTCCTATGGTGGTGCAGGACAAGAAAACAGGCAAAGTGCACATGTGTGTCGACTTGCAGAAGTTGAATGATGCCTGCTTGCATGACCCTTTTCCGACCCCAGTTACTGATGAAGTACTTGAAGGAGTGGGTGGCTAGGAGATGTACTCTTTCACTGATGGATTCTCTAGCTACCATCAGATTCGCATTGCCAAGGAAGATCGTCATAAGATAACTTTCGTTACTGAATGGGGTTTCTTTCAGTACATAGTCATGCCGTTTGGTTTGAAGAATGCACCCGCGATATTCTCCCGGGTCATTGTTTCCGCATTCAAAGATTTTATTCAGAAGTTTCTGCTGGTATATTTGGATGATTGGACCATTTATTGATTGATTCGTGATCATTTTGCTAATCTGCTGTTAATGCTTCAGTGATGGCGACAGCACCAGATATCGCTGAACTTGAAGAGATGTATTTTTTGTGCGCCCTTTGGAATATTGCTGGGTCATATCGTCTGTAAGAAGGGATTGCTAGTTGATCCAGCCAAAATTGTTCTTATTTTGGGATTACAACCACCGACCACCATTAAGTAGTTGCATGCCACCTTGGGCCATACCGGATATTATCGCAAGTTCATTAGGGGTATGCTACGATTATTGCCCCTATGGAAAAGTTTTTGAAGAAGGATGTGGCGTTCCAGTGGAGCTCGAAATGTCAGGCTAGTTTCGAAACGCGCAAGGCGAAGATGGTGTCGGCATTGATCTTGGTATTTCTAGATTGGAGTAAGGAATTCCATGTCCATGTTGATGCTTCATTGAGTGCATTAGGGGTTGTGTTGGCTCAACTTGGAGAGGGAGATCTTGATCATCCCATTGCTTTTTCCAGTCGAAAGCTTTCCTCTGTAGAACGGAATTACAATACCACAGAACGGGAAGGTCTGGCCATGGTTTACGCTTTGCAGAAATTCAGGCATTATTTGTTGGGTGGATACTTTAAAATGTTCACCGATCATTCTGCATTAAAATACTTGGTCAATAAGCCTGTGTTGGGGGGGAAGATATGCTAGTGGCTACTTTTATTTCAGGAGTTTGATTTCAAAGTCATTGTGAAGCTGGGGGGGTTGAATGCTGAACTAGATCATTTGTCACAGATTGATATAGGGGAGGAACTGACCAATATCGAAGACGGGTTCTGGACGCCCAACTGTTTCATGTTGCTGCTGTTGATCAATACTTTGATGACATCCTTTAGTTTCTGGTGATAGGCACCATGCCCGATGACTTTACCACTACTCAGAAGAAGCAATTGGTTGTCAAGGCTGCTGACTTTCAACTCATCGCTGGAGAGTTATATAAATTGGGTGCCGATGAGATATTGCACCGATGTGTCTTGCTGCATGACCAAGCATAGATATTGGCCGAGGCACATGGTGGAGTCGCGAGGGGACATTATGGCGGTCAGGCGACTGCCCGGAAGGTACTGTGTGTAGGAATTTGGTGGCCCACATTACATAATGATGTGACAGACTATGCGTGGTCTTCTGATGTTTGTCAATGAACTGGCAAGCTGTCCAGACGAGACGAGATGTCACTGCTACCTCAGGTGACATTGCAACCATTCGAAAAATGGGCTGTGGATTTTGTAGGGCCGATCAATCCACCAGGGAAACATACTGGTGCATGATACATCATCACGGCAACAGATTATTTGACTCGATGGGCTAAGGCAGCACCTGTATTTGATTGCTCCGTCGCAACGGCTGCTCGATTTTTGTTTGATCACATTTTCACTTGTTTTGGCTACCCCAAGATATTGTTGAGTGATCAAGGCAACCACTTTCTTAATCACACTATCAGTGCTTTGATGGAGTAATTGCAGATACAACATAAGAAGAGTACGCCCTATCACCCACAGGAGAATGGAATGGTGGAGGCATTTAACAAGGTACTAGAGCATGCGTTGACAAAGGTGTGCAATGCGAACTGAGACGACTGGGCTTTGAAAGTTCCAGCGGTGTTGTGGGCCTATTGCACCACATGTAAACGGTTGACTAGTCAGACACCTTTTAAGATGGTATATGGGAAGGAAGCACTTATGCATATGGAGAACATTGTTCCCAGTTTACGAATTGCGGCAATTACAAGCATGGATGATGTTGCAGCACTAGACGAACGTCTAGCACAATTGGTGGAGCTAGAAGAGGATCGATTTATCGCTAGCTTTCACCAAGGGGTCGAGAAGGATCGACAGAAGGCATGGCATGATCGCCACATTAAAAGTAAGCAGTTTCAACAAGGCGACTTGGTGCTATTATACGACAGCAAGTTTATCAAACATCCAGGAAAGTTACAGATGTATTGGCTGGGTCCCTATCGCATCAATAGTATTACTTCAGGAGGTGCAGTTCAGTTACAGCAGTTGGATGGGGTGATGCTCCCCAAACTAGTAAATGGTCAGAGGTTGAAGCCCTATCGCTCGGGCTTGGAGCAGTACGATGTCTGATTTGCATCGTCAAAAAAAAAAAAAATTTGTGTCTGTGTGTTGCGGGTTGCTTGGTGACAGATGGTGCACCAACAGAAGAAGGTATGCGAAGCAGAGAGGCTTGTACTGCACATTTGGAACAGTTGGCGATACATGGCAGCATGGCGACCCAGTCAAATCAATAATAAATGCCAAAAGTGGAGACAGTTAATTAACAGCGCTGCTTGAATTATGGGCATTAATAACGGATCCGGCTAGTTGGCGAATAGGATCGTCAGTTGATTTCCCTCATTAATACAAGGATTTGGTTGAGTTAATGCATGATTTAGTCATGATTACGGTGGATTTGGGTAAATGCTATATGTATGGTTTAGCGTGGGGCAGAAGACACCGAGAAATTAGCAAGCCATGTTATTGTGGAGCGCTATAGTAATTTCAGTCAGTTTCTATTAGGTATATAATGCAGAGTTGCTATACCTCCACATTTCACAGTGTCGCATCTTCACCATAAAAATAGTTGATAACACTTCCCCTACTGCTTAAAACACCCAGAAGACAAAAATGATGAATGATCCTTGAAGAAAAACCTATCCTGTCAAGAATTAACAAAGCTGAGACTTCATATAACTACACTACCGCGTCTTGCTCCAGTTTAGGTGCGTGGTAGTCCCCACTACCGCGCTATGCTCTTTCTCTACCACGCGATACTACCGCGCTATGCTCATTTTAAGAGGCACGATACTCCTTTTTTAACCTTTTTGCCATGGCTTGTGGGATCTTGATATTCGAGAGATTTTTTAGGATTGGTATTCCTGATTCGATCCTAACTCACCTTCTCAGATTAGTGGGCCTGATCCACTAAACATTCCCAAGATCCATTCTTCTCTCTTGATGGTTAACCCTACTACACACTATAAGAGAGAGGCATTCCATGAGCAAAGGGGAGGACTCTTGGAGACATCAAACTTATGATCTTGAATCTTTGTGGAGATAGCTAGAGGAGGAAGCACTTGGAGCTGGGAGTTGGCTTGGATATCAACCAACCATTGTAAGTGACTTCAAGTTGTAATAAAACATAACTTGTCTTGTTTCCCAAATCATGTATGCTGATTTTGTTTCAACCATATGATTTGTATCTGTTATAGATTTAGATCCTAACTCATATTTCAAGTTTCTAGAGGATCGTATGTGCTTGTATCTTGGTTCTATTCTGGCAGGTTCATTCGTGAGGACTTGGAGATTGAAGCGACCATTAGGACAAGCAATTGGATCATAGGTCAATTATATCTCTTCCATTTCTTTCAGAAATATAGTCTTGAGATGTTTGTTTAGATCTAGGAATTCAAGGTAGCATTTGTTATCTTTTTGTCTTAGTTTAGAGTCAGTTAAAGTCTACTTTTACCTAACAGAATTTCTACCTATCCGTAGGGAGAAATTTCTACAACAAAGAATGCAACTCCGCTGGGGATGAACCCCATTTGATTGATTCATCTCACTTTCAATCATTTGTTATTGTGATTCTTCTTTCTCTTCAAACCAGTACTGAATTTTGGTCTCTTTGACCTTTATTCTCCCCTCCTCTCTACATCTTTCCTCCCTCTTTCATCAGTGAGTCCTCTAGGTCTGCAACAACCCTGAAAAATTCAATCTCCTTTTCAAAAGTTGCATTTTTCCATCCTTTGCAACAGTACCGCGCCCCCACTACTGTCTATAGCGCGGTAGTACTGCGTAACCAACACTCTTACCAGAGCAGTAGTGTACCATTACCACACTCTTGCCTATTTCTGCCACATAGTAGGGTCTACATTTTTTCAATTTTTCTTACCTGTTTGGTTTCCTGAGTCACTTCTGATTTTCTCTACTTTAGTTTTGTGTTTTCTATTGCTTATTACTATCCTGTTCATCGCACATTCTTTGTGGTTTGTTTATTTCTCTTGTGAGCTTGATTATTTTATGAGTTAGTGGCATTATTTGCACATTGGGTCACCCCTTCAATCTGATTGCATTGGCTTGATCTTTCCATCACAACCAAACTGTTGCTACTATAATCACATTACATGATTGTGTATTTTCATAATCACATTGTTTCCATTATTGTTATTCAAACTTATATTGAAAATTATCATTGGAGAACATTTGTGTTGTTTGGATTGAAATGATCTAGCAGTATTATTGTGCATTAGGAAGTGAACCATTTATTTGCCACATAAATTCTCATTTTTTGGAGCATTCTAGTTGCAGATCAGTGAATTTGAAAGAAGTGTTTATTTTAGTTTGGCTTTACTTAGAAAAAGAAAACATTTTTTTTTGTTCTAAAGTGGTTTTCCATTGATTTTGAAAAAGTTTCCTGCATTTATGATCGAAGAACTCTCTCCCTTCCATAGCTAGTTTTCATCGAATACAAGGCTTATTTCGATTCATTCTCACTTGCATGGTTTGGGTCATCACAACACCACCAAGTTTCACGTCCATTTACCCGATTGAGTAATACAACCACTAAAACTAATCTCCCTAACTAAACCAACATTAACCTCACTTGAGGAAATGAAAAGAATTTTGTAGTTAGGTAGGACACCGGGGATAGGTATCAAAATAATTCCCCCTTGTCATTATCATCTGAGACATAGTTGTTGTCCTCTAGGGAACTAAAATCCTCTAGTATTTATTGACATGGTCATAGACCAGTTTGTAGGGGGGCCTCTTGACTTTTTTTAACTTTCAGGGGTTAAATGACCGCGAGATCGAGAATTGGACGGACTCTGTGGAATGCCGCAGTCCCCTTAGCCCTAACGCAACATCCATCATTGTCTTCCTTGTATTCATAGTAATGCAAGGGTGATAAGGAAGAAGCACCGAAAACCTTTTCCAACGTGTCATGAATGAGGTAGCTTAGTGACTTTTCTACTAGGGCTCTTTTACCTAGGATCCCTTTCGGTAGAGGGATATCCTTCTCATATTGGTCTCTCACGTTGTATTGTTTGACTTGGATTTCATCACCTTGCAAATGATACAACTTGTTAAGGTCTCCAGCTATTAGTTAGGAGTTTGCTTGTTATATCATCTTTATAGAGTGTCATTTTTTCTTTTTAGTGACTGCTTGTTGGCATTCTGGCCATTCTTTTTCTCAACTCTCTTACTGAGACATCGGTCTCAGTATAGATTTTAGCGCTTTCCCTTTTGGTCTGCGAGCCTTTCTTTTTCTAGCTCTTCTTTTGCGCACTAGGCTGCATTAGAGTTTTTGAGTTCTTTGTTATGAGACTGCCCCCAAATTTCTTATTCCTGCCATTATGTCAGAACCACCACGGAGATCACGAAGAGTACAGGGAAAAAGCCCTCCACCACCACCACTGTCGCGGACCTCCAGTCCACCTGCATCACGTATTCCCGCCCCTTCTGTCTGTGGTGCCAGTCAAGGGAACATTCCACCGCCGATGCGCACTACATCTTCAATTTCGCCTGTCACGGTTTCTCACAGCACGGTCTCAGAACCTCTTGCAGTTTCTGCAACCATTAGTACTGTTGATGTATATGTAACTTCGGAATGTATTTCACATATATGTATATTGTATTCTTATAGAGATGGTATTATTCCTCTATAAGGAAGTGTCGTCATTTATATTGTAAGTGTCGTAACTTATACTTGATGGGTTATTAGACCACCTTATTTGGGGTCGGCCCTGTATAAGTCATGTGGGTCAAAGGGTTATTAGACCACCCTATTGGGGGTCTGCCATGTGGGTCAAAGGGTTATTAGACCACCCTATTGGGGGTCGGCCCACTCAGCATTATGTTATGTGGTAAAGTTCGAGCCTACATGAGTTAGGTAAAAAGGCAAGTCAAGTCAAGTATAAATAGAGTGCGGGAGGCACTCTATTTACTCACTCACTTCTCACACATGCTCTCAAGGAGGAGAGGCGCACTTATGGAGGAGGAGGATATGCTGCTAGGTTATGTCTATCTCTTGGTTGGTTGTATCATTGCTCTATCTATCTCTGAGGAAGTTATTGGGGTTTTTCACCTTTATGGTTTTCCCCAAGTAAATCTTTGTGTCTCTTGTGTGCTTCCATTATTGTCTCCATGATTGATATGCTGTAGATATGCTGTACATGTTGTTCTCTCAGTTAATATCCTAGATCATATTGAAGTAAATTCAGAAAATTTAACATGGTATCAGAGCTAGCCTGAAAGAAGGCATGATATGGCATGTATGACACTTGTTGCACTTACGATGCTAGGGCTTGATATAGAAAAAACCAGTCATCGTAGCACTTTCGCTATAAATCCGTTTTTGCGAAGTTTTCGGATCTAAAATTGTTACAGGACGAAGCTAAGATCTCCAGGTATCTTGTGTCCAAAGGAAAACCTCTAATTCGTTGTACTTTGTGATTTATGATCTGTACAATATAGGGTTTCTGCCTCTTCCAGATCTGAGTCAAAATCAGGTGACCTTGGGAAAAAGGTCATATCTTGGGCTAGGAAGATCCAAATGAAATTTCGTAAAAAGTGACAGGTAGTACACAGTCTGTAATATCTCAAAAAACGTTTTCAGAGGCCGAAGTTGAACCAGTGACACGTGGCACGCCGTACAAGTTCGCTCTCCTGTATTATCCCATAAACAGGTCACGTTGCGACACTTGGCATAACTCTCTCTCAGAGAGTCCAATTGAGGTCAGACCTATCAGGATGGAAAGATAACAGGCTGAGATATCTCAGAAAACTTTTTCAGAGGCCGAAGTTCAAACAGTGACACGTGGCACGCCGTACAAGTTCGCTCTTCTGTTTTATCCCAAAACAGGTCACGTTGCGACATTTGGCATAACTCTCTCTCAGAAAATCCAATTGAGATCAGACCTGTCAGGATGGAAAGCTAACAGGTCAGGCTATCTCAGGAAACTTTTTCAGACCCTTTGGATCAAAAATTTCGGAGTTACACCAGAAACAATCAGGTACATATTTCTGTCAAAACAGAATTATTTTTTGAGTACCTTCATTCATGGCTTCCGGAATTTAGGGCTTTGGAGAAAGTTGGAATTTTTGTAATCGGAGACCACGGCTGAATGCTACTCATAAAAATAAAAATTTAGAGACCAAAATCAGAATTTTTGGTTGGGCAGAAGGCCGGGCTTGATCAGACCCTAGTTCGGGACTTTGATCAGGAAAGTGGAAAATTAGGGCTTCTGTAAAAATGGGAATTTTTGAAATCTGAGACCACGGCTGGAAGCTCCTCAGAAAAATAGAAGCTTAGAGCTTTGGATCAAACCTTTTGATTGGGAAAAAGAGTGGGATTCATCAAACCCCAGTTCAGGGTCACGTCCAGTGAATCCGAAAGTTTCAAAGGCAAAATTGAGGAGTGAAACTTTGAAGTTTTCAAATTCTAAATATAGTAGCTTGATCAGCTCATCAAGGCGCATATTTCTATCCTTTCGGAAATTTGAAATTCAAAATTTGAATTTTTGGGGTTTCTCTGAAAAACCCATATCTAGCTCCAGGTCCAGTTCTTGCAAATCAAGTGGTAGTTTAATCCTAGAAGAAGATGGATTGGTCACCTGCATAAGTGAAGAAATTCCTGTTTCAGAGGGAGATGAGGCTAAGGCCTTACATAAGAAGATTACAAGCAATCTCGACAGGTATGACTCATCGAGGTATGTTTTGAGATTTGTTCATGATTAAGTTTATTGTATGTTTGTCTTCATGTTATTACGGTTAGTACAATTTTGATTTTAGATTTGTCATATTACCTTAATAAAACTATGAATGCATGATAGAAAATATTCATTTATTAGGGTATTGACACTTATGATTGTACTAATGAATTATGGTGTTGTATGAGGTTTATGTTGTCTACTAACATGAAAGGTACACCAAGAAAGACAAATCATGTTCTGGTCCAAGAACATATGATCATGATAACATGAGGACAAAGATTCATCCATTGTCATGGATATCATAGAAGATCCATTTACGAGGTATGTATAACTTGGTTTTGCAATGGTTAACTTATGAGACATGCAGGTTACTAGCACAAGTCATTGACGAAGAACAAGAAGACATTATGTGGGTATGTTAAACATAAATAGCTAGCATGCTAATCCAGGTATGTTTTTCCTATATCAAGCTAGAATCCTACCTTGGGTTAGGATCTTATACTGTTGTGTTGTTGATAATGATTATTCATGAAGTCATAGGTTTGAATAATCATGGTTGTATGCATATTATGTTTCTTACCATAATTGATGATATGACTAACCAGAAGAATCATGAAGGTATAGGTTTGAATAATCATAGGTTTTATGCATATTATATCTCTTATCTTGATTGATGATTCAACTAACCTGAAGAGTCATAGGTTTGAGTAATTACAGGTTTAGACATGTTATATTTCTAATGATTTGACTAACCTTAAGAATTCTACATAAACCTTGAATGCTAATGCTTATTATTTTCTGTTTGAAATGATCATGACTATACATGCTTGAGATTATTGTGTTTTAATAGTATACTAATGAATGTATGATTTTATATGAGATCACAAGGATAACACAATAATGATACTAATAAGCATGCATAGGAACCAAGGATGAATGTAAGTTCAAGGACAGGTAATCCAGGAAGCAAAGATCAAGAGGGAGTACACTCCAGTGGTTTATGCAAGGATGCAGATATTCAGAGGGAGTTGACCATCTCTCTACATTCCACAACAGAAAGGTGTAGAAGAAGCTACTTCAGATTAGGACTCCAGCAGCTCCTGCAAGGAAGCGAAGACTCGAAGGGAGTCCACCCAACGAACAAACAAAGATAAGTGTTTTAATTATCATTTCTTGCATATTTGTTTGTTTAAATAAAATTGTTCAATAATGTATATGCTCATGTTCCTAGACTTAGGATATGTATTGTGCATATTAAAATAGTTGCATTGATGAACAGTATACTACTAATATACATGGGTAAGTGGCCTATGGCACTGTACAACATTCCATTGCTACTTATCTAGAATGAAACCTCTTTGCTGACATGTTGGGAGTTGTGCACACTCTTAACAATGTTTTGGTAGAGATTGGAAGGCATCTAGAAAATTACGGGATATGGATAAATGTTGTATTGAAGCATTGGCTAAGATAATTGCATGACTGTATGACATACTTCTTTATGTGTAAGAATTTTTTCTGAAAACTATGAGATGTTTTCTAATCATGCAATTTAACTTGTTGTGTAGGAAAGATCATATGCCTACAAAAGAAGAACTACAACATTTGTTCAGCAACAAAATATCTATTGAATATATTGAAGTTCCCAGGATACGGGAAGAATGCCATGATCCGTCGATCGTGAAGAATGATGTTTGGGATGCGATCCCAAGAGCTGAAGAGAAGTCTGTTGTGACTTCCAAATAGAACTATCAGATCAAGCATGTTGCAGATGGCAGCATTGAGAAATACAAAAGTGATGAAATAGAAGATGCACCAAATGGATTTCAAGACAGCATGGTGTAGTCATATATATGTGCAGAACTTGGTATGGTGAAGATAGATTGATTGCCGACACGCAGCGGAAGCTTACTACCGAGTTCGAGACGAAGAACTTGGGGATGATGCACTATTTGTTTTTGGCATGGAGGTGTGGCAGAGTGCAGAAGGAATCTTCCTTGGACAAGGGAAGTATGTAGTAGATATCCTGAAGAGATTCGGGATGATGGATTGCAAGGACATGGCCACACCTATGGCATCGAATCTGAAGCTTCTATGTGATGCTTCATCTGAGACGGTTGATATCACTATGTATCGTCAGATGATTGGGTCCTTGATGTACCTGACGAACACAAGACCAGACATTTGCTTTGCTGTGAACACATTGAGCCAGTTCCTGATGGATCCGAGGAGTGTTCACCTGGTTATTGCAAAGCATGTTCTGAGGTACCTAAAGGGTACAGTGGATTATGGGCTCAAGTATGAAGCGAATCAAAAGTTTAACCTGCAGGGTTATGTTGATTCAGATTGGGCTGGCAGTGTTGTAGATAGGAAGAGCACATCTGGGTGTTGCTTCAGTATGGGATCAGGTGTGATCTCTTGGTTTAGCAGGAAGCAGTCTTGCGTAGCACTGAGTACAGCTGAGGCAGAGTATGTTGCAGCCTGTTCAGCTAGTTGTGAGGCAGTATGGCTATGGAAGCTACTGTCTGAGTTATTTGATCTCTTGTTGGATGCTACTGGTATCTTCTGTGATAACCAAAGTTGTGTGAAGCTGTTTGAGAACCTAGTGTTTCATGGCAGGTCGAAACACATAGAGATCAAATATCACTATATCAGGGATATGGTGCAGAGAGGAGCTGTGAAGCTCCTGTATGTTGCGACGGACGAGCAGATTGCAGATGTGCTGACGAAGCCACTAGCCAGAGTGAAGTTCGAGTACTTCAGAGAGAGGCTTGGCGTTCTTCAGATCGAGGACACTTCGAGGAAGAAGTGATGGACACATTTGCTGAAGCCATTCCAGGCATGTGGGAAGGAGGATCCTTCACATGGCTGTGGATGTAAGCGCTGGATGATGAGCATCAGGATGATGTTCTGGTTTCTGCTTGATATGATCATTTTTATGAATGTATGTACGCATCATGTTGGATGCTGGATATGATCAGTTGGATCATTTTTATGTATGTATGTATGCATCATGTTGGATGCTGGATATGATCAGTTGGATCATGTGTACGTATTTTGTATATGCATCATGTTGGATGCTTGGACCATGTATCTGTATATGCATCAGGTAGATGCATTGATGATCAGGAGGATCATGTATGATGATATGTATCATGTATTTGTATCAGGTGGATACATTGATGATCAGGAGGATCATGTATGATGATATGTATCAGGTAGATACTTGGTATGCATCAGGTAGATGCATTGATGATCAGGTGGATCATGCAGCAGGATGTTGCAGTGATGATGATCAAGATGATCATGGACGGTGAGCTTCAGGATGTTGCTCCAGATGACATGTAGTAGGACGTTGCAGTGATGGTGATCAGGACGATCATGAGTACATCAGGATGATGTATGGTGAGTATCAGGTTGATACTCTGTGGCCGTGGATCAGGTTGTGCAGATGAGCATGTCTGGGAGATCCTATAGGTCGGAGTTGTGTACCCGTAACAGCCTGGGATGCTCTTTCGAGACATTGCTCTGGGAGGACATGTAATTTGTGCCCTGGGAGATCTCAGGTCGGAGTTGTGTACCCGTAACATCCTGAGATGCTCTTGCGAGGTTTTGTCCTATGGCATGTAATTTGGGCCCTGGGAGATTTCAGGTCGGAGTTGTGTACCTGTAACATCCTGAGATGCTCTTGCGAGGTTTTGCCATGACCACATGTAATTTGTGCCCTGGGAGATTTCAGGTCGGAGTTGTGTACCCGTAACATCCTGAGATGCTCTTGCGAGGTTTTGTGGTGGACCACATGTAATTTGTTCCCTGGGAGATTTCAGGTCGGAGTTGTGTACCCGTAACATCCTGAGATGCTCTTTCAAGGTTTTGTGGTGGGGTCACATGTAATAGCGCCCTGGGAGATCCTACAGGTCGGAGTTGTGTACCCGTAACATCCTGGGATGCTCTTTCGAGGTTTTGTGACGCACGTAATAAGTCCTGAGGATTCCACAGTATGGCCAGTGATGATGAAGACCTGCAGGTGGTGGGCCTACATCCAGTATGAAAAAAGACTGGCTCTGTAGAACTTCCTATGACGAGTAGATTCAGAGATTGATTGAGATAGCAGCAGCAATGACGATGATGATGACTCGATGACGATTATCCAGTGACGATGATCCAGAGAAGATGACTTGTGCTAGAAGAACTGTGCTGAGAAATACCTTCCTAGTTAAGAGGGAGTGTTGATGTATATGTAACTTCGGAATGTATTTCACATATATGTATATTGTATTCCTATAGAGATGGTATTATTCCTCTATAAGGAAGTGTCGTCATTTATATTGTAAGTGTCGTAACTTATACTTGATGGGTTGTTAGACCACCTTATTTGGGGTCGGCCCTGTATAAGTCATGTGGGTCAAAGGGTTATTAGACCACCCTATTGGGGGTCGGCCATGTGGGTCAAAGGGTTATTAGACCACCCTATTGGGGGTCGGCCCACTCAGCATTATGTTATGTGGTAAAGTTCGAGCCTACATGAGTTAGGTAAAAAGGCAAGTCAAGTCAAGTATAAATAGAGTGCGGGAGGCACTCTATTTACTCACTCACTTCTCACACATGCTCTCAAGGAGGAGAGGCGCACTTATGGAGGAGGAGGATATGCTGCTAGGTTATGTCTATCTCTTGGTTGGTTGTATCATTGCTCTATCTATCTCTGAGGAAGTTATTGGGGTTTTTCACCTTTATGGTTTTCCCCAAGTAAATCTTTGTGTCTCTTGTGTGCTTGCATTATTGTCTCCATGATTGATATGCTGTAGATATGCTATACATGTTGTTCTCTCAGTTAAGATCCTAGATCATATTGAAGTAAATTCAGAAAATTTAACAAGTACATCTGAGACTCTTACTGTCACTTCACCCACTGTTATTCCAGATATATCTGCCACAGTGGACAACCTTACAGTGGCTCAATCTAGTACAGCCCAAGATACTAGACCGGAGGCCATCCTTCTCCTCGATGTCAACACTTCCCTTCCAACAGAAAATTTCTACAATGACATGGAAGGATCTGTTGGAACCACTGAAGGATCCAACTAGGATACATCTAGATTGATTCCATTTCTGGGTGGGTACGTCGAAGTTATCGAAGAAACCCAACTTTTTGATACACCTTTTGAACCCGATTATGGCTTTATCACTTCCCAGGCGGAGTCTCCGCCTGTTACCACCGCACCATCTAGTGTTCATCTAGAGGAAATTGGTTCTTCCATCAACATACCTTGTACCATATCTCTCCCCAACCTCCCTTCGGAACATGAGATCATGGCCTCCATTCAGTCTAGTATGCTTAGTCTAGCTAATTCCCCGTTAGCGTCAGCCCAATTTAAACGTGATATAGAGCAAATGCTCTCGTTGACTTCTAGATATCCCCCTGTTACCCGTCCTCCCGACTATCAAGATCCCAACATTCTGTCTAGCATAGAGTTTCATCACTCCTATGCAGACGGCTCCGGACCTTCAGACGTTACTATACCTCTGTTCCTGCCAGACCCTGAAAACCCTTTTCAGGATATGATCCTGGACCCAGTCTTCGATAGTCCTCCTATTGTTGAAGACGCTATGGACGACACCCCCGATAACCCTTGGTTAAATTCCCCACATTTGCTGCCATCATCCATGTTTGGCGCACACTCTATTAGGGATAACCCAGTTTTTTCTCCATCCCCGCCCGTCACATATGGAAGACCCCCTCCACAAATCAGCAACTTTGGCGTCGTTGGCCAATCGACACTATGTTACCTTTCTAGTGTCGAAAGAACACCAAGTCATACTGCTGGATCATCCATATTGACCGGAGGTTCACCTTTGGCCACTATCTACACTATCTCAAGAGGTGGACAACCGACTGCCGCGATCCCCAATCCCAACAACCAAACCCCTCCTGGTGGGCCATCAACCCAGCCTACTAGAGGGCAATCCTTTGTTGGAAGCCCCGTTTCTAGTCAACAACCTTCTCCTATAGGGCCATCCAACCCATCTGCTGGAGGGAAACCCATCGGCACCATCCAACAACCCTCCCAACTAGCAGCATCTGCTCAGTATGGTATGTACAACACACCTGGTAGCGAATAATCTTATACCGGTTTCCCAACCGGGCCTCATCTTCAACATCCCTCATCAAGCACTCTTCCTTCTTGGGGATATCAAATCCCACAGAGTGGGGGATACTCATTATTTGGAAACTAGAACCCAACTGGGGGGCAATCACAGATTTCCCCCAACTTAAATTTCGACCTCCCCTATCCTTCGGCTACCACAACTCCATGAAACCCATCCCTTCAATTTCCACATCTTCATCAAGGAGGAACCAACATTCTATGGGAACCACTGTCGCAGCCACCCCCCGACCTTGCTACAGGAAACCCTCCACTTACTCAATATAGTTGTAACATTCCTGGAACACAACAACACCAGGGAACCTTTCCCCAACCTGGAGCAGCAACCATTCCTGGAACACAAAAACTCCAGGGAAACTTTCCCCAACCAGGAGAAGTAACCATTCCTAGGTTCCAACAACCCCACGGTACCATACCGACCATCCGCACTTAGCAGAACATCCAACAACCGGTTACCACCGTGATTCCTTTTCAGGTAATGACTTCCAACACTCAACCGGTTAACCAGATGGCCTACTACCAATAGAACGTCCAGCAGTACCCTGTGGGAAACATATATGGGTATAACACATAGCAGTCTACTATGCAGAGCCCCCCAAGATTCTCTGCACCATACGGTTATTACTCATACCCGCAGACCAATCGTCAACTTCCCTTTTTGGCCACTCTAGATTTACTAGATTTGTCGAGGCTCATTAACGATCCTATATGGCATGAACCTCACTGGCCACCCATTCCAGCCAAACTTCCATCAGACATTCCTAAGTTCAATGCTAAGCCCTTGGAAGACCCCAAGAACCACGTAATGACCTTCCATCTTTGGTGTTCATCCAACTCATTGATGGACGATTCCATTCGACTACGGCTCTTCCAGTGTATGCTTACCGGCACAGCAACAAAATGGTACATCGAAATGCCACAACACTCTTTCCACGATTTCAACACCTTGGATATGCAGTTTCTGACCCATTTCTAGCTCCCCATCCGGTATGAGACTGGAACATAATTGTTAACCTCGTTGTGTCAAACCACTTCTATGCACATTTCAGACCACATCCATGATTAGCGTCGACTTCGTAGGCTAATCAAGGCACCCATTCTGGATCAGCTACTGGCTGATTGGTTCACAAAGTCATTCTTGCCTCCCATAGCCAAGGATATCACTATGTGTGGGCTGGTCATAGAAGAACAAGCCACCTCGGTAGCCCAGGACATGGATTTGGTATATTCCCAATCTGACACTTTACACGAACTTCTTCCCCATGCCGCCCATGTTACCACCGATCCAACGAAACCCACCACTGAACCCCCCTTTAATGGTATTGTTGGTTCAATCAAGGCCCATCCTACCACCAACTCGATGGGGAAACAAGCTTCTGCTTCCCCTGCTCTATCTCAGGCTTCTCCAGAAGCCGCTACTTCTCTTGCTGTCTCCTCCGAAGTGAACACAGTTCAATCTATTGCACAACCATCCAGAGGAAAGAAGAAAAACAATCATGGTAAATCCAAGAAGAACCAGTAGGAGAATCCCAAGCCACAACCCACCCACAATGACCTGAAACCACATCGGAAGGCTAAGTTTCCCTTCCTAATTTGTCAAGATGATCACTACACGCGTGACTGTCCCTACAAGGATGAAGTCAAAAAATTCGTTAAAGGATCCTCTCACCCGACAGTGTTAACTGACCCTTTCCCTCAGTAGCAATAGCAGATGGTTTCCCAAGAAACCCCACAAGGGGGCAACTCGAGCAACCCAACTCGCGGAGAGACGTCCGCAAATCATGAAATCCTGATGACGAGTAATGAGGAGATTCATATAACCACTCGTTCAAAGACATATGAGAACCCTCCAAGTTCAAACAAATAGTCAGAGATAGCCAAAGGAAAGTCTCTTGTCGAAGATCCGACTGCATCTAATCCCAAGGGCACCGTACGAAAGGCGACATCTAATCCCAATGCGCGAGCTGCCCAAAATTACAACATTGTTGAGGATTTAGCTCAAGCACCTTGCGCCATGTCGACTCTCGAGGTTCTTCAACACTGCCCTACGCAGCGTAGAACCTTACTTTTAGCACTGGGGACAATGGACCCAGATACTTCAAACACTATTATGTTTAACTTGGAGTATGCCAAACCTTGGCTTTCTCATGAGTTAGCCTTCTAGGTTCATACAAAAATCTGTGGAAATAACATCTATTGCACTGTTTTAGATGAAGGTGCCTCCACATCGATCATGTCTTTGAATTGTTGGAGAGCCTTAGGCTCACCCGAAATCACAACGTCTCCCACCACTCTTAGGGCATTTGACGGACATGGTTTTCAACCTTATCGACTCATTCCTGCAATTGGTGTTGAACTAGGGGGAAAAACAGTATCTGTACACATCGAAGTCTTGGATGCACCATTGGATTACAATCTTCTACTTGGTTGGAACTGGTTTTACGCCATGACTGCCATAACATCTACTGTCTTCCGGATCGTGCCATAGATCAACTTGATTACTGTATCCCAGACTCTCATCCGAACTCTGCCAACACTGTCCCATTATTGGATCAGCCTCGGTACAGGTTCTAGGATGTTGGCGTTGGTCTTATGAAGGATTCTTCCCTTATTGGAGTTTTCCCAGAGTTGGGGCCCCATGTTCAACCAGTCAACATGATTTCATCGAATTTCACCCCTTCCAATGATTCATGGCTTTTTCCGATTCCCACTGAGATTGAAAACTATGGCAACTCCATGCCTTTGAAAAGGAACCTCGCAGCGTACGAAGAGTTCCATTCATCCACCGATTGGGTCGATTGTTCAACCCATCACACCGTGGCACAGCTCTCATCTGAGACTCATTCATCCCCACCACTTATCGATCCTCTCATTTTGATTTTTCCCAATGACGAATCAATTATGGAGGTTATGTGCGGTGATGAGCCACCATGGGGAGATTTTCATCATCGATCTTCATTCCCCACCATTCAGACGCTTGATCCCGATACAAAATCCATCCCTTCACTTGGAATGGTTCAAACCAAGTTTCCCACTTCCCTCGACAAAGTATTTTTCGAAGGAAACTTGGCTAACCTTATGGAAACCACTCCATACCTTATGTCAACCTTATGGCTAACCTAAACTTGGCTAACCTTATGGCATACCTCCATATTTCACAGTGTCGCATCTTCACCATAAAAATAGTTGACGACACTTCCCCTACTGCGTAAAACACCCAGAAGAGGAAAATGATGAATGATCCTTGAAGACAAACCTATCCTATCAAGAATCAACCTAGTTGAGACTTCATATACCTACACTACCGTGCCTTGCTCCATTTTAGGTGCACGGTAGTCTCCACTACCGCGCTATGCTCTTTCTCTTCCACGCGGTACTACCGCGCTATGCTCAGTTTAAGAGGTGCGGTACTCCTTTTTTAACCTTTTTGCCATGGCTTGTGGGATCTTGATCTTTGAGAGATTTTTTAGGATTGGTATCCCTAATTCGATCCTAACTCACCTTCTCAGATTAGTGGGCCTGATCCACTAAACATTCCCAAGATCCATTCTTCTCTCTTGATGGTTAACCCTACTACACACTATAAGAGAGAGGCATTCCATGAGTAAAGGGGAGGACTCTTGGAGACATCAAACCTATGATCTTGAATCTTTGTGGAGATAGCTAGAGGAGGAAGCACTTGGAGCTGGGAGTTGGCTTGGATATCAAGCAACCATTGTAAGTGACTTCAAGTTGGTAATAAAACATAACTTGTCTTGTTTCCCAAATCATGTATGTTGATTTTGTTTCAACCATATGATTTGTATCTGTTATAGATTTAGATCCTAACTCATATTTCAAGTTGCTAGAGGATAGTATGTGCTTGGATCTTGGTTCTATTTTGGTAGGTTCATTCGTGAGGACTTGAAGATTGAAGCGACCATTAGGATGAGCAATTGGATCAAAGGTCAGTTAGATCTCTTCCATTTCTTTCAGCAATATAGTCTTGAGATGTTTGTTTAGATCTAGGAATTCAAGGTAGCATTTGTTATCTTTTTGTCTTAGTTTAGAGTCAGTTAAAGTCTACTTTAACCTAAGAGAATTTCTACCTATCCATAGGGAGAAATTTCTACAACAAGAGTGGTGAGGTATGCCAAGAGAATTGGAGACAGTGTACATTAGCAGCGAAGTGGAGTCTCCATTCATTTCGGCTGCTGTAGAACGAGAAGGTGTGTCTTTGGACACTGTTGATCTTGGAGCCAAGGTTGCCAACATGCTGGTGGGAACATCAAGCGTTGCTAAGAAGTGCAGAGGGGGTCATCTTTCTGAATCTCTGTAGAGTAAAAGATTGCCTCGGTGTGTGGTGGTTGGTGGGGCTACGGAGCAGGTGGGACAGTCCTGTCGCACCGTTCATCCATCTTCCCCATGGATGGGGCACTCCGCAAGTAATATCCTTGGTTACATCCCTCCTGTTCGGTCGGATTCCCCCCCGTGTAAGCTATTTCCGAAACTGAAGTTCAATGTGAAGATGCCCGCACCCCCGGCTGGGATGACGTGCTCGGTGGACATTGGGCCGCACTGATGCGCCTACGGTATGAGGACCACGACATGGTGGCTCAACCCGAAATTGCATCCGCACCATATGTGCCTGAGACACGCAATTCACCGGACCAACAGATACATAAATGGGCTAATTCACCTGAAATTGTTGGCTTGTTAGGGCTAATTAACATGCCACATTTTGGGTGCCTAGTGGAAGTTGGCTCTTGTGTAAAGAAGCTCTTGTCATGCTTCCATGGGGGTTTGTTTTGGTTGGATAGAGAGGTCCCGGTTACTGTTGACTTGATTTCTCACATTACCGGCTGGCCCAAGAATGGTGTTGATCCAGCGCAGTTTATTCAAGGAAAGCACAATGAGAAAAAGTGAGCACGTCAGTTGGCACAAAAGTATGCCTTGGAATATGATGGGTGTGGGTATCGCACCAGTAGCTGTAATAATTAGGCGGTACTCACGGGCATTAAGATCCTGTGCTGTAAAGTGATTAGGGGGGGTCACCCTAACCAATGTAACTCAGGAATAGTTGTTTGTGTAGAGCAATGTGTAGAGGGAGTCCAGATGAACTGGTCCCTATATCTCTTAAATCAGCTAATGGAGGATGTCGCAGATGTCCCAGTGGGTCGAGGCACTTTCTTATACAGTTGGTTGTTGCTGTTGATCGCTCTAGTTGCATGGAAAGAGCTCGACACCTACCAGGGTATGGACTGCCCAGCAGTAGAGGAATGATGAGGGGCACGCTATCAGAATCTATGGTTTGTGCGAGAGGTCGAGCACATCTGGGAGTGCCAAATGCAGTTTTGGCTATACTCAGAAATTCTCTGTGACGAAGCAACACAGGTACCGTGAATATCCGTAGAAACTGTGGCATGATTCACACCTATCATGGCATTTGCAATACGACTGGGTGTTATACATATACAAGCTCACCGTGATGTTAATAACCAATGGTTGCAGACATGGTATAAAGTGACAGCGGTAGATTTGCAGGCTATTGTGAACGAGTGGCCGGAGGCTTGGCGACAGCACATGAGTTCTATAGAAATTGATGTTGGAGGTCCGCCGGAGGGCCCTATGGATTGAGTATCAGCGCAAGATCAGCAGATTCATCATAGTTTTGATCATAAGTCAATCAGAACACCAACTACGGATGATAGCAACCGTGCTCTTCAGGAAAACTGGTCAAAATGACACCACGAGCATGCGACGACCAGTGGGATGTCCTTACCTGCAGAGGCGCAGTTGGGCCGGTTAGTCACAACCATTAACCATGACGCCACAGCAGTTTCCGATAAGATGTCCGTCAAAGTTGAGGAGGGATTCTCTACACTTGCTACTCGTATGGACTCTTTTTGTAATGTAGTATTACCAGCGGAACCTGGTAGTGTACCCATGCAGGAGACAGTCACAATCCGCACCATGCCCTGGGTAAAGAATGTCGACATTCCCCCGACTGCGATTGTGACTGACAATGAGGTGTTGCAAAATCTGCTGCAGTCGATTGACCAGGTGACTGTCAATGTTAATGCACTATCGGCAATGGCACTGACGACAATGCAGAGGGGTGCCTCCCAGGAAATGGTGGATAGAATGCATGAAATCAGCAAGATCTTTCAACACTTGCATGCAAGAGAGGTCGCTACGACCGCCGAGATTGATGAGCTTACAAGTAGGGCTGCTGCAGCGTGGAAAGTCGTGGATGACCTTGAAACTGACCTTAATCAGGAGTGGGCTGAGAAGAGTTGCACCATTGAAGCACTTAAAAAGCAACACGATTTCCTTATTGTGGAAAAGGATCTCATGTGGGATGACAGTGTTCGGGTTGACTAGGAAATCACAGAGGCTTATCAACATGTCCCGAAGCCCACTGAAGAGGTAGATGTGCTCCACCGAGTGCAACAGTTGGGGGCTGCCATTATTCAGTTGCGACAGGAGAACGACCTGTTGAAGGCTCAGTTGAATCCAATTACGCCTCAGGATGAAGCGAATGAACGAAGAAGGGAAATCAAGGAAGTTGCCACCCAGATGGAGGAGCTGGAGACAGAGGAAACCAGGCTCACTACCGAAACAATAGATTTTTGGGGCCACATCATCCACGATGAACAAATTGAACAACTCACTAAGACGCGGCAGGAAGCGGAGGGCCAGGTGGCCACGTTAAAGGCTGCAATTAGAACCTTGCCACCCATGGAACAAGTGGCCAAGTCGGGCGAGCTGAAGGACTTGCAACAACGGGTCACCAAGGCAGATGAACGACAGAAGCTACGTGCAGCCCAGTTAGAAGAATTCCAGGACACTAGCGGGAAACTGATGCTACAAGCCAACGAAGCACTCCCAGCAGTACAAAAGTATCGACAACAGGTCATGGACAAGCTTGCTGATCACCCATAGGCCGAAGATGTGATCAACAGTCAGGCAACAGCTAAGGAGGCTCATGAGCTGGTGAGTAATGTCGAACAGCCATATGTAGACTTCAAGGCAAGGACCACGACGTGTACTCTGTCCACTAGTTGACGTGGCTCGAGGATGAGCCACAAGATTGTGTTGGGGGACTGTTGGCAGGCAGTTTGAGGAGGACCTATCGCGGTACTGCTGACGTTGCGACACGTTGGAGGAAGGCGCGAAAGGAGTATTTTGTGATAAACAATACCGCAGTTAGCGGGTTTTGGGTCACTTGGACCACATACTATGTAATAGTGAGTCAGTTGTACCATGGTATGTGGGTTTTTGGGGTCATTTCGACCAAGTTAGTTAGATAGTGGGTCAATTGTCCATAGTGTCGGTTAGGAAGTTAGTTGTCAGTGGACAAATATTGTAATGGAAAAAGCCTATAAATAGATGAGAGTCGTAAGTGATAGATATCAAGGGATGAAGATGAGAAGATAGTGAGAAGTGGAGAAGATGTATGTTTTGCCTCTGGTATTTTGATCGCAACAATAATGCAATGATGTTTTGGTGCAATCTTTGTGCAATGGTGCAATATATAGTTGTTGTTTAATGTAATATCTACTTATTGTTGTTGAAATGACAAATGATGCGATTAAATGATCTGTTTCATATGGAATACGAATGCTGCGGTTAGTTGAAATGTTATAATTATGTTTTAAGTACTGCAATAGAGATAGTCTTCACAACCACAACTCTCCTCCTCCCTCGACGGAAACATGGTTCCGTCTGCTCTTCCTGGACGCCTCAGGTGAGACCTCATCCGCTCTGCGGTTGTTGCTGGGTGGGCTCAAATCTGCCCGGGCTGGTGCCCAGGGAGACTCTGGTATGCATCGATAGTGAGGTGAACCCTTGTCGACTGAGGTCAAGTTGGTCTTGGTCAACAATTACCATCCTCTTGATTGAATGGTTAGATCATATTTAATGTATGCACTTTAAGACAGTGGATTAAATATAGTAGAAGTATTTCATTTATGAAAGCTTCAAAACATTCTTGATACATAATGACAAGTAGTTGGTTAAGGCCGACATGTCGACTAAGTTTAATGGTAAATATTGAGGTACCTATTTCTTTCTTATCAAAATGTGTACACGATGAATGCACTCTAATTGTTATAACAAGTAACTATTGGGATAACCTACTTGGATGTAAGTAAAATTATCATAATACAAACAAGAAGAGCATCAAACAATCTATCAATGATAAAGTTAATTTACATAATTATGTGATGATCGTATAGTCACCTTTTAACCAGTAATTCATGATTATAACTTACCCATCTGTATTTCAAGGGATATTAAATGGTGATTATCGTCTCGTCTTGGAGGAAAGGATAGCTCATGGATTTGAATTATTGCTCAAATTTGCTATGCAAAGGATGTTTGAGTAATTATGGTGTGTCTATTGATGCAATATAGCTTGTAGTTAATTTGTATGACGTAGATATCCACAGAAGACTAGTAGATTTAGGAAATCTAAGTTGGTACTCACAATTATTGAATGTATTATCGGATTGATATTATACAAAATTACAACTAAGTTCATGAGGATGTTTTGGAACAATACTAAATGATGTAGAAACTAATGATTAAGAACCACTTATGCTTATGGACATGATTGTTGGAGGAAATAGAAGAGAAGGACAAGAAGAGGAGAATAGGAAATTCAAGTAAACCCTAGCATCAAAAGTACGATAACAAAACTTAACTTCAGGACGTAGTTTTAATAAGAGGGGGTGTATGTAATGCCACTCAAACTCACTACGACTATTGATATTGATGACACTTGTGGGTAAGTGACCCGGTTAAAGAAACCAAGATAAATGATTGTGTATAGGATGATTAAGAATAAAATGGGCGACTGACTAGAGATGTATGTGATAAACGTATATGTTGCTAATGATGGATGTAATGACGATTTTGAATAACTGTGATTTGGCTGATTTATTAGCACATGGGAAATCTTATAATGAATATCATATTTAGGATGAATTATAGAAATGAAACTATGTGGGTGATTATGATATGAATCCAAAGGGAAAATATGTATGTCTTCTTAACGATTAAAGAATGAATGAAGTATATTATGATGTATGACAAAATGAATGATGACTGAATGTTAAATATGATCGAATGAATGAAAGGTTATGAAATGAAAGTGATTAGAGGATATATGTTGAATTGATAATTATGAAACTGAAATGATTAAACAAAAAAAATTTTATAAGGAAAATGATGAATGTTAAATGTGATCGACTGACTGAGATAGAATGATGAGAGAGATATACTTGACTAATTGAGAGAAAATGATGAATGAAATATATGCTCGACTGACTGAGATATTATGATGGATGATGAAATATTTCATAGTGCAGTACTACTAATGTGCGTTTTGAGTGTGTCTGTGCAGTGGCAGGTAAGACAATTTACCAATTGACGCACAATGGAGATATAGGGGTCGAAAGAATGGAAAGAACACATAGGGGTACGACGAGAGACTATCAACCCTGAATTAGCAATCCACCCACGGGTTGTAAGCTTGCGAGCTGGCCCGGGGAAGCATATGTCATACGGGCGAGGCCATATCGACTTGGTTGCGTATGAGAGTTGAGGGGTGCGTGATAAGGAGAACCTTATCCCTTAGTAGCCCTTAGTATCCAAGAAGTGTAGTCGAGAGAGCATAGTAAAGACTCTCCGATCGCTACACAGTTCTCCTCACAAAAAGAAAGAAAATGAATTGTCGGAAGGACATGCCGAAGGGGTACCTAGACAGGAACATGAAGAGATTATTAATCAATAATATAAAGTTTAAAAAAATATAATATTTGAAGAAAATGAGAAAACTTGAAATAGATTAGAAGTTTTAGCAAAATAAATATTTTAATCGATCTCTTTATTATTATTCTTTGAAAAAGGAAAAGTTGATCTAGGTTGAAAGTTCTAATAGAAGAGATAACTTATTTTTCATTATAGATATTTTGAAAAAGGGAAAATAATTAAAAGTAGATTAAATAATTTAATAAAAGAATATTTCTTATTTCTTTCATTTTAGAAAAGAGAAAAACTTAGAAGACGTTGTGTCCATCTACTAAAAAACATGTGAACAAAAAGATTGATGAATAAACTTATTAGTAAGCAAAATACATCTAGGACTCTAATAGAAACCACTCCACCTACATCTCACTGATTTAGGGATTAGAGAAATTAACTAAGGATACAACAAGGAGACATTGTAGGGATTTAGGTGCACACTTAAAGATAAAGTGACACTTGTTTTATGAGAATAAATAATTGAGAATTATTAAATTAAATAATAATATTGCATGAAGAGACACTTGGCATGGATATTTTGGTTATAAAAGAAAGGGAGGAGAAAGAGAATGGACACTCTTGCTCCCTAATTCTAGACAGGCATCGTAATTGAAAAATTATCTTGTGACTCTTGTGAGTTGGGTTGAGCTTTCCAGGGATTGAGGGATCCCCGCGGAAAGCTTGCATTGTGTGTTCTTACGACCCCAAAATGATCAAGGGTTCGAGGGAAAGAAGAGTACCCCCGATATGGTAGGGAGGTCAAACGAGAGGTCTTCGGTAAATCGGGAGATTGGATGTCTGGATTGAAGCGGCAAGGGATGTCAGCTACAACCACTTACAACCATCAGAAATCAGGTATATTTTTCCATTTTGTGTACAAGTTGAGTTATAGCATTTTGATTTACGATTTCACATTTGATTTTCAAGATTAATATTTTTCATATGATGTTAGTATTGCTTGGAAAGTCTTTTTTGGGGGGGACACGAATTGGGGGTCCCTACAGGGACCACCCTAAGTAGATAATTTTATAACTACTATAACATATTTTTTGGAATAATATAACCCATTGGGACCAGTATGAGTAATCATATTTGATATAGTGGTCCATGTTTCGTCAAGATTTGATAGATCCTCAAGCATAAATACATGAGATAAGAGATGTGAAATAAATAATAAGAAATATTTTTCTCTATGTTACATATATGTGTTTGAAGGATTAATTAGTGTCTTTGCACACCACCAATTCATGCTCAAACAATATTGTTCTATTGTATCTTCAACATTCCTTTTATTTTTCAACATTTGGGCGAATCAACTAAGAGAAATGGGATTGGAACTCATTCCCCATGGCATCGAAAAGGGGAGTGAAGATATAAGGAATCAACCACTAGAATTCAAATAGGAGGCAAGACTTGAGAAACCATCTAAGGAAGCATATAAATAACATTAGCGTAGAGGTTAGAAGCAATTCATACAACAAAGTGATAAATTCATACCACAACGATTCTTTTATATCTTCAGTCAAAACAACAAATTTGGAGTGAATATTTGTCCATTAAGTGTAGAATTATTTGACATAATATTTGAAGAGTATAAGGAGAGGTTAGTTTAGTTAATAGATGGATATTGTAATGTACTCACCAAGTTATCAATAGTAGTTAAAATATGTTTGAGAGGGTACCATTTGGTCGTAATTGATAACATACACTTATAATCATCATGACCTATACCTTCAACCATCTGTCAAAAATAGTTTTGCACCACTTCCATGGGTGAGAATGTCACTAAGAAACTATGCATGCCCACACCTCCATCTAGTAGTAGTTATTTTGTCAGTAACTTACTATCACATTCTGTAAGCATTCATTCACTTAAGGAATTTAACACCATCTGAAGTTCATAACTATGCTACAACTTGTGAAATGCATACTCCATTTTCATTGTATCCATAATGAATTTTACAATTGATGAACTTTTATTACATTCGTGTAAATAAAATAACAAGACTTCAGATAATGTATGGTAATGAACTACTCTATCAAGTGCTTGATGACCATGTTGATGAAGTGAGATTTTTTTATTATCATTGATCAATTCCAAGGGACAACCACACATCATGATGAACTTGGTATACAAAACCAATGAAATTATTTGAGCATCACATTTGGGTGTAACAACATTCTCTAGACATTTGGTGGAATTGTCAATGGAAACCAAGATAAAGCTATTTTATGAAAAGCTAACTAAAACAAGTCATAAGAAATCAATTTCCATCTCTAAAAGGGAGAAAACATGAAATGGAATGTAATCATCATTATGTGGGATCCCACATGCTAACATAAATCAAAATTTTGAACATACTTGATTGTGCAAAATGAAACCGTTTATAAACTACCATAATCCTACTCGTAGCATTTTATTCCTTGTCTATCATGAAATAGCTACAACCATTTATTTCTTGATATACACAAAGGACATTCATAACCTAATCCAAAAAAAATACTTTCCTATAAATATCATTATTCACAGCATACTTGTATAAAACACCTATAATGATATTAAATGGAAATGTATGTTGTGCAATCTTCCAATGTTGTTTTATGGTATATAATTCTAGGAATATTCCCTTGGGAAGGAACCAATATAAATATTGTACAATTGTTTCCCATTGTGAGTATGGATTCTAAATAATTGATCATTCATAAATTCATCATGACGTATACTAGATCCCTATAACTAATCCAAGCAAGGCGATCACATGCGGCATGTATATTTCTTGGTTTTACAAAAGTAGTGAACTCATATACCTATAACAATAAATCTAGAAGCTCAAATATAATTGGGGAATTTTTTTGAGAATGTATATCAAGACCTAATTATCAACATAAATGTCACAACTTTTGCACCAAAATAAAATAGAAACATTTATGTATAACATAAACCATGGAATTAGCTTCACTTTGCGATGGTGTAATTATTCTCGACAACATTCAACTTCTTGATCACAAACTATATATGATGGTCTAGAATATCATCATATGGTTTCTGTAATGCTATTAATCATGATGTTGGAAGCATCTATGTCAAGCTGGAAGATTTTATCCCATCGTCGCTAGACCAAGGTTGGTGCATCCACAATCTTCTCATTGAGAGTATTATATGATTATTTATCGAGGATTATCCATTCAAATTGGATATATTTGGTTATGAGGTGATATGAACATATAAAAATAAGATTTGACAATAGCCATCGTGACCGAGGAGTGTGCACACTCATGCTACATTAATCATGGGAGGTAATGGTTTTGACTTTCTTGAAAACGGGAAGGATAACATTAAATTATTATGATTCATTAGTAAACCAAATTGATAGAATGATTGTATCAGTGATTTGAGTTGTTAAACATGGTATCATAGGAGTCTGTGTAGAATAAAGTAATCAAGATAGATCACAAAGCAACATGCAGATAAAATCCTTGAAATTGCTTAGGATGGTGCAACTAAAAGAAACATGTGCATTTATAATTAAAGTGGCCAAATTATGTAGTAGTAGGATCCCATCATATTACAAAGGAACTATTTGGATTACGTTTCTTTCTAATATTGATTTGATGGTAACCACTAAAGTTATATTTGGAAGAGTGGAATCTTGCATGAGCATTGTTGAATAGGTCTAGCATCAAGCTCAATGTTGGTGTTTAGGACGTTGAAATATTCAAGAATATCTTTCAAATACTAATAAATCTAAGTGAATACATCACTATATTCAGTGAAATTGATATATTCAAAGGTATATCAACTTTACTCTAAGAACATGCACTAATTGTTAAATTGGTCTCATAACTTCACATGATTTTGGGTGCACTATTGAAAGTGTTCAAAACTCATTATTTATATGCATCTTTTCATGAATCACCATAACACTCAACAAAGGAATAAATAAGTGAAACAATATTATCCAATGAATTGTAAATTTGATCATAAACCATTTTGTTCACTAAAATGTGTTTTTTCCAATTTGTCATAATTCTAAAATGTTATAAATAGGTTTCTTAATAGTTCATGGGTGTGTGCTTCTTGTGTACTTCTTTGGTAATTGGGGTGGACACTAAATATTCCCATACCTATGAGTATTTATGTTAATTACTACCTAGACATTTGTTTATGGGATACCAATTGTCTGTAATTCAATAGTGTACATGCATTCTAGGAATGTAAATTTCACTATTGCTCATAATTGTAGAAGATTTTTCTAGAAATAAAATGTGCATAGTTTTGAAACTTTCCCATCATTTCAAGTAGGCACTAAACACTACAACATCATGAGGGGATTAGTCATAAGCTTAGAATAATGGAGAAGAACAACCATTTAAGGATTTTAAATTGGTGAACAATTTTTGTAAAGCAAGATAATGCGTAGATGAAGTTGGAAGGCTTGTTCAGTTCAGTTTGCATCCAGATACAAACCTTTATGTAATATTTTTGTATACTTTGGTGTTGAAATATTGTAACTTCGACGAATATTCTATTGTATTTTATTATTGTAATTTATTCAGAGATGTTTTATTCCTCCGTCGGGATGTTATTATTGTATTTGGTCATCAGAGAGTCATGAGGTAAGTCCTCTCATGTAAGTTGGGGCAATAGATCCCCTAGAGTAAAATGTAATGGGGTTTTTATGTTCCCTAGAGGAGTCAGACCAGTCAGCATTAGTTGAGTGGTATATTTAGTTGAGGCCGACATGTCAAGTTGTAAAATTAAAGTAGAAGTGAATGTATAAATAGAGAGCTAGGCTCTCTCATTTATTCATGCATTCACACACACACTCACTTGTGGATTGCACATTAGGAGAGAGAGAGGGATATCTGTGAAGGAGAAGGAGATCTTGTTTTGGGATTTTATATTTGTACTTTTTGGTCATCTATATTGAGGAAGTTTTGTTGGGTTTTCTACCCCATGAGGGTTTCCCAGGGTAAATTTGTGTCTCTTGTGTTTATGTTGTGCTTGTTATTCTTTCAGTGGTCTTGTATATGCTATTGTTGTGAAATTGATTTGAATAGTAATGTTATCTATCTTATCATATTGAATATTAACATGGTACCAGAGCTATCCTGAAATAAGGCAATGTATGGCATTTACGACACTTGTTTCACTTGCGACAATTTGAAAGCTAAGGCTTTGTATAGAAAAAATTTGTCATCTTGGAATTTTCGCTATAAATCACTTTTGGAGAAGGTACACGAACCTGAAACTTTGACAGGCTGAAGATGCCATTTTCATGTACCTTGTGTCCAAGTTTCGGCCTCATATTCGTTGTACTTTGTGAGATGTGATCCATACAAGTTAGGGTTTCTGCCTCTTCTAGAATGCAGCCCTAAACATGTGACCTAGGGAAAAAGGTCATATCTCGGGATAGGAAGCTCAAAATGGAATTATGTAAAAATTCACAGTTAGGGAACAGAATTTGGTTTCACAGTACTAGTATTAGAGGCATAATTTGAAACAGTGACATGTGGCACACGGTACAAGTTCTGTTCGGGTACACAGGGTACTACCAAAGGACCGAACACCAAGAGCAACCACTTCACACAAATAGATCACAGATCAACACACCGATGTTTTGACGTGGTTTAAACCCTCTTGAGGGAAACACTCCATGGCCCCGGCCAAATAGCTTCTATGGGACAATTTATTATGCAAAGAAAGAAAGTTACAAATGAGCTTCTCATAATCGATCAACTAAACAATGACCCTCCATGCTCTTTAAATAGAGATCATGGACCAATCGGGTGTTAAGCCACGGATCAAGGTTAGGTTTGATCTAAGAGAAGTTGAGCCGTCGGATCACTCTATGTCGGAAACATATCGTGACCGTCGGATTAAGTATATATAAATGCATACTAATGCATACTAAAGAAACACACTATCCCTAACGGATATATTACACAAGTTGATCTTAACTAACTCCTAAGTGTCTAAATATCCTAACATCCCCCCTTAAGAACAACTTGGGATAGGATTGAAGGATTTACAAAAGTGACACTATTAGGAGAAGGAAGGAGGCATTAGAGCCTATCCCCCCTTAATGACAAGTTCCTGAACTCCTAACATAGATCGGAGTTTAGAAAACTTCGCTTCTGTAAGAGACTTGGTGAAGATGTCTGCAACTTGATCATCTGTAGGGCAAAAGAGCACTTCAAGAACACGATCATGAACAAGATTTCTGATGAAGTGCATGTGTAGCTCAATGTGTTTGCTGCGTTGATGTAGAACTGGATCTTTGGCAAGCTTGATGGCACTTTGATTGTCGCACCAAAGTGGAGTAGGCTGCTGCTGCTCGAATCCAAACTCTGAAAGGATCTGTCAAAGCCATAAAGCTTCCTGACTGGCATTAACTGCTGCTCGATATTCTGCCTCTGCTGAAGAAAGAGCAAGAGCTTGTTGTTTCTTACAAGCCCAAGTAATAGGTCCAGAGCCCAGACTGAAAACATAACCTGCAGTAGACTTTCGATCATCAGGATCGCCGGCCCAATCTGAATCAGTGAAACCAACCAACAAAGGTTTCCCCCCTGTACTGTAATGAATCCCAAACTGAACTGTACCTCGAATATATCGAAGTATTCTTTTAGCTGCTTTCCAGTGACTTGCATGAGGTGTCTGCATATAACGGGCAACTCGACCAACGGCAAAGGAAAGGTCAGGACGGGAATGAGTCAAGTATAAAAGACAACCAACAAGCTGACGATACAAGGTGGCATCTACTTCAGGTGAAGTACAAGTGGCAGAAAGTTTGACTCCAGACTGGAAGGGAGAAGGGGCTGGTGTACAATCTTCCATGTGAAAGCGACGAAGAAGGTCACAAGCATACTTAGACTGAGAAAGAAAGATTCCTTCTTTGGTTTGCAGAACTTGGAGACCAAGAAAATAATGCAAATGTCCTAAGTCTGACATTTCAAAGGTTTGTTTAAGACTGGATTTCACATGGGTTATAAGCTTAGGGTCACTACCAGTAAGAATAAGGTCATCAACATATAGAACAAGTATGATGAGATGGTTTCCTACTTTCTTGGTATAGACATTGGGGTCAGAATGGCATCTAGAAAAACCAGTGTCAAGGAGAAAGTTATCCATTTTGGCATACCAAGCTCTGGGAGCTTGCTTAAGGCCATATAAGGATTTCTTAAGGCGGCAGACAAGGCTAGAGTTATTCTGAACATAGCCAGGAGGTTGTTCCATGTAAATTTCCTCCTGTAAATCACCATGTAAGAAGGCAGACTTGACATCCATTTGATGGACTTCCCAGTTGTGTAAGGCTGCAAGGGAAAGAACAAGGCGGATGGAGTTCATTTTGGCGACGGGAGCAAAGGTTTCATTGTAGTCAATCCCTTCAACTTGGGAAAAACCTTTGGCAACTAACCTTGCCTTAAGTCTTTCAACACTTCCATCTGATGCATACTTAGTTCTGTAGACCCATTTACATCTGACAAGTTTTCTTCCTTTTGGAAGAGGTACAAGATCCCAAGTATCGTTCGCCATTAAGGAACGATATTCTTCATCCATGGCTGCATCCCAATCTGGATTCCCTGAAGCTTCTGCAAAAGTTTCTGGATCATGATTCTCGGAAACTTGAGCCAAAAGAGAAGAGGCTCGCTGAAACTGAGAACGTGTTCGACGTTGATCTCTAGGATCACCGGCAAGATCACCAGCTGCTTCACATGTTGAACGGACCCATCGAGGAAGCACTTGTGCTGGTGCAACTGGAGGAACATGAGCAGGCGGAGGTGGATTTTCATCCTCACTGTCATCATCATCAACTGGAGTTGGAAACCTGTCAAGGAAGTTGGAAGAAGAAGAAGAAGGCACAAACGCCGAATCAGGCTCGCGGGCCAAAGATGGCCCACTCGCCGAGTTAGGCTCGCAGGCCAAGATATTTTCATCAAATTTAACATCTCTTCTAATGATTATAGCATGAGAAGGTGGTTGAAGAAGTCTATAACCTTTTACATCTTCAGAATATCCAACAAATATGCACTTTTCACTTTTAGGCTGCAATGCTTTCCGTTTTTCATCCGGAATGTGAGCCCATGCTTCACTACCAAACACACGAAAGTGACTTACATCAGGTTTAATTTTACTCCATGCTTCTTCCGGTGTTATACCTTGTAATGCTTTTGTGGGGGTGCGATTAACTATGTAATTTGCACAATTAATGGCTTCAGCCCAAAATTGAAGACTTAGTCCCTTAGATTGGATCATACAATTAGCCATTTCTTTTAAAGTGCGGTTCTTCCGCTCAGCTACACCATTTTGTTGTGGTGTATATGGAACAGTGTGCTGTTGTTGGATGCCTTGTTCAGTGCAGAAAGTAGTGAACTGTTTGTTAACATATTCTCCTCCATTGTCAGATCTTAACTTAATAATTTGATGACCAGATTGTTTTTCAACAAGGGCCTTGTAGGCCAAGAACATGTTAAATACTTCGCTCTTAAGTTTTAGGAAATAAACCCAAGTGCGTCTGGTGTAATCATCAATGAAAGTTAAGAAATACTTGAAACCAGAAAAGGAAGCAGATGGAAGAGGGCCACACAAGTCACTATGCACAAGCTCCAAGGGAACCGAGGCGTGCCAAGAGGCACGTTTGTCAAAACTGTCCCGATGATGTTTTCCGAGTACACAACCGGAGCAAACACCATCTCTGCAAGATACCATCGGAAGACCTGTCACCATATTTTCTTTACATAGTTGTTGCAATGAGCGATAATTTAAGTGACCAAATCGCTCATGCCAAAGTTTGCTCAAGTTATCACTATGAGCAACAAAAACTGAAGGGAAAGGTGATGACCCAAAGTTGTTAAACTTGTACAACCTGGTAATATCATCAACAATTCCGGTAGCTAGAACCTGTTGAGGATCTTTAAAATCCTTGATTACAACTTGGTGAGGTGTAAAGGTCACAGTTTTACCTTCACCAGAATGAGTGATCTGATAGACTGATAACAAATTGTAGGAAATTCTTGGAACACATAGTACATCACTAAAATGACCATTATCTACTGGAACTGTTCCAGCTCCTACAACACTTAGAGATCTATCATCACCAACAAATATCTGTTTGGTGTTACATTCATGCATAGTAGAAAAGATGGCTTGATCCTTAGCCATATGATAAGATGCTCCAGAATCAATGAGCCATTCATTTGAAGTAGAAGAAGAAAATGCATTATAAGAATAACCAGAAGCACAAAGTGCATGTCCATGAGATGTAGATTCTAATGGCGAATCTAGGCTGATGTGGTGCTTCTTCATTGCTGCTTCCAAGGCTGCCATCTTCTTGAAACACTTTGATTCATCATGATTATCTTTCCCGCAATAGTTGCAATGACGCTCAGTCTTCTTGCCTTTTGGTTTGGATCCTTTGTCATTTTTTAAAGAAGGAGTTGACTGAGAGGGTTTTGGACCCTTGTTTGACTTATTATTGCGAAAATTTTGTTTCTTGGGAGGCTTGGACTTTTCTTTCTGTTGGGACAATAAGGCTTTCCCAGATGTATCTGCATTGTTGATTATTCCAAGATGAATGAGTTTATCTTGTTCCCTAATCAAGGAATCACAAAAGGATTCAAGACTAGGCTCTTGATAGCTAGCTGCATTCAATGACGCTTTCATGGAGTAAAATGTAGATACAAAAACAGAATATGCAGGTCCAAGTTTGGAAAGAATATGATAAATGCATTGTTTGTCTTCCCTCTCAATCTTACATTCTGCACATAAGAGCTTGAGAGTTTTGTACTTAGATAAATAATCTTGAATGCATGAAAAGTCACTTGGATTTAGAGAAATCATCTCATTTTCGAGTTGGTGACCTCGAATTTCATTGTGTTTACCAAACACAGTTTCCAACTTGTCCCAAGCAGCATTAGGTTCATCAATTCCAGATATGTGGAATCGCAAATCAGTAGAGATTGACATCCCAATCAATCCACGAGCTTCATCACATCTATTTGCCCATTTTATTTTCTTATCATCATCAGTGGGTTCTTTTTCTTTCCCTGTTGTAATTCTGAAAAGTCCCCTACTTCGTAGAACATCCTCCATACGAGATTTCCATGAGAAATAGTTGGAACTGTTAAGTAGAATATCACAAGGGGCGGCCATATTTGTAAATTAATGGCTGTAAAAGCAGAAACCAATAGTCTGGATGTGAAGAGCTTGAAAAAATAGGCGGTTTAAAAAAAAACGGCACTGAAAACGGACTCTGTATGATGAAGTTATGCTTGAACAAACAAAAACTGTTGAAGATGTCCCCAATAGTGACGTGGCAGCTAGAGAATGTCCAACAAAAAAAAGAACCCCCCTCTTCCCAAGATGAACCTTTTGACAATCACTTTACAAAAAAGTTGCTTTTAAGTGAATCACTTTTGTAAAATAAGTGATTTCACTTTTACAATGATATTACTTTTAAATAGTGCAACAATAAATAAAAGGCTTAAGTGACTCACTTGTATTTTTATTTTTTATTATTTAAGTGAGATGCACTTTTACAATATAGTAACTTAAAAATAGAAATTGCATGCACTTTTCTTTTTAAAAGTAACTTCCTAAGACTTTAACTCAAGACCTATTAAGGAATAAAGCAACTTTGGACCAAGTGAGCTAGTTTAAAAGGTATGTAAAATATGGAAATGAGGAAGGGGGCTTTTTTTTTTTTTTTTTTTTTACTCTTCTTGCTCGGTTTGCGTGCTTGCCCTTTTTCCTGCAAAACAAACCACAAAATGAAACAAAAAAACTTTTCCACACTTGTGGAGTTAGATCTTGTTAGCTTGCCCGGAAAGTCTACGTTTCCTCTCTGTTTCTAATTTGCCGAGATCGCGGAAAGTGCACGGCAAAGAGCAAACGCAGCCGAAAAAACCCTTTCCCTTTCTGTTTCTGATTTGCCGAGATCGCTCAAGGTGCACGGCAAAGAGCATACGCAGACGGGAAAGCAACAATCCGAACCAAAAAAAATCTAACAGTAAAAAAAAATGAAATATGAGATTTTTTTCTTTTCAAAAACGAAATAAAAAAAATGCGTCACTGTAACATTATACCTTCAGATCTGATGAAAAACGCGTTTCTGGAGCAACCGGGAACCGTTTTCGATCAAACGAAAACTATTTCCCAATGGAAACGACGCTCCGGACGCAATGGAACACCTCCCACAGCCCAAAAATGCACAGAAATACCAGAACTAGAAACCCTTTCGAGTTTCGGCAACAACAGTTCAAGATCTACATCATAACCGGAAGCGGCACTTCATAAAAGCTCTGATACCATGTTCGGGTACACAGGGTACTACCAAAGGACCGAACACCAAGAGCAACCACTTCACACAAATAGATCACAGATCAACACACCGATGTTTTGACGTGGTTTAAACCCTCTTGAGGGAAACACTCCACGGCCCCGGCCAAATAGCTTCTACGGGACAATTTATTATGCAAAGAAAGAAAGTTACAAATGAGCTTCTCATAATCGATCAACTAAACAATGACCCTCCATGCTCTTTAAATAGAGATCATGGACCAATCGGGTGTTAAGCCACGGATCAAGGTTAGGTTTGATCTAAGAGAAGTTGAGCCGTCGGATCACTCTATGTCGGAAACATATCGTGACCGTCGGATTAAGTATATACAAATGCATACTAATGCATACTAAAGAAGCACACTATCCCTAACGGATATATTACACAAGTTGATCTTAACTAACTCCTAAGTGTCTAAATATCCTAACAAGTTCGCTATGCTATTTCATCCCATAAACAGGTCATTTTGGGAAACTTAGCATATCTTTCTTAGGGAGAATACAATAAAGCTCAAATCTGTGGGGTTGGAAATATGACAATTCAGGATATCACAGAATGAAGTTTCAGACCCTGAGGATCCTAAATTTCATAGATACAAAATAAACAATAAGGCACATCTTAAATAGCTCAACGAAGGAAATCAAAGAAGAGGAGGAAGAAGCTCTCACTTACGGTTTTCAGTTTCTTAGTTATGAAAGGACCTGATACAATGTTGGAGACACTTGATGCAACATTGGAAACATTGAAAATGGATTTGGAATCCCTTCATCATATATATTAATCTTCCATCAAATGTTGCGGGAGGAAGGAGATTGAAAGTTAGGGTTTTTCACGTTCTACAAGTAAGAAGAAACCCTAGCAAAGTTGGGAGACTCATAGGGCAGCAATGAAGGAGGTTTAAATGGCATTGGTATTCTATAATTATATCACCATAAACATATATAAAGTGTTTACAAGTGATCTACCTTGGAATATTAGGGTTTTACCCTTATAGAGAAGACTACAAGCAATCTCGACACGTATGACTTGAGGAGATGCAAGTATGATTTGAGATCTGTTTTATTTATCTGATGATTAAGTTCATAATATGTTTGTCTTCATATTATTGAGGTTAGTACAATCATGATTAATTTTATATTTTTCTGATCACCTTATTAAAAGTATGAATGCATGTGAATGATAGAAGACATTCATTGATTAGGTTTATGACACTTATGATTGTACTAATACACTTGTGGTGTTGTATGAGGATGATATTGTCTGCTAACATGAAAGGTACATGAAGAAAGACAAATCAAGTTCTAGATTAAGAATATATGACCATGATGACATGAAGACAAAGACTCATCCATAGTCTTTGATCACATAGAATATCTACTTACGAGGATGACACAATGATGAAACTAGTGCACATTTAAGGGTGCATAGTCCTAATCCAAGATGGATAGAAGTTCAAAGACATATAATCATGATGATATCATAAAGGGAAAACAGAGATCAAGAGGTAGGAAACCACACAAACGTAAAAGATAAGTATTTGAGTTGTATTTGAATCTCTGAATAGTTAATGATATTGCTCGTAATAGTTGTAAGCATATTTGTATTCCTAAATCAGGAAATGTATCATGCAAGCATTCATATAGCATTGAACAATATACTACTAATATGCATATGATGGGTAAGTTGGACAAACATTCCATTGTTGCTTGTCTAGAATGAAACCTCTTTGCTAACATGCTTGTAGCTGTGCACGCTCTTGATAGTATGTTCTGGTAGAGATGAAAGGCATCTAGATAGCCGTTGTATGCATACAGAATATGGAAAAGTGTTGTGCCAAAGTATTGGTCAATATAGTTGCATAACTGTGTGAATCATATCAGTATGCATAATAGGTTATCATTGAAATGTCATCATGATTTTATGATTATGAAGTGTTACTAATCATGTAATTGAATTTGATTTGTAGGAAATATCGTATTCTATGATCTACAAAAGAAGGATGATGAACACTTGTTCTGAAGAACAAGTGATGAATGTTCAACAAGAAGACTTACAAATCAAACATACTAGAGAATTACAAAACAAGGCTCGTGGCTAAAGGATTCTCTTAGAAAGGGGGAGAGGATCATGATTATATTTTTGCTCCAGTGGATAGACACACTTCCAGAGATAGATTACATCCATGGATGGCAAGACTGTTCTCTTGAATGGTGTAATTGAAGAATGTAGTGCCCCTAGACTAATGTAGACATCGAGGGCACCTATTGAGTGACCCGACGGATTTAAACATTAATAAAATAATCCTTTGTTTTTGTTTTAATTTTAAGTATGTTTATGACTGAGATTGATTGTAAATCCATAAAATAATGATATGTGTATTTGGATAGTTGATGTAAATGAATGGTTACATGTGTTTAACGATTAACTATGATTATGGAAAATGTACATATGAATGATGCTTAACAAATCATTGTACGATTTATTATGTGATGAGAATTAAGAAAGTAATCATTGACGAAATGCATGTTTGATTAGATGAAAGAGTAATATTTGTGTAAATTATAAATGCTTAACGAAGTAGCAGATTTATGAATCAAATTATGATTATTGAGGACAGTACTACTAATATATGTTTGTGAGAAATGTGTATAGCGACGGGTGAAACGGTTCACCGATGGACACACAAAGGAATATGAAGGGTCGTAGAGTATGGATAAATCACATAGGGAGAGCGACGACAATGTCGATCTCCGACAGAATACCACGCATGAGAAGATAATCACTGATCTGCTTGATCGAGAGGAAAGCATGAGGGAAAACGAGGTGGAACATGACGGCGCTGGTCATGTACGATTTGGGTGGCACGCAGTGAGAACGGATTCACTCCTCAGTGCCATTAGTCCCCAATAGCGTGTAGATGGAGGATGGAAGGTAATGGATCCTGAAATCCCTACATGAAGTTCCTGCAAGTCAAAATGAAAGGATGGCGACAGAAGGGCCCGAAAATGCGGTACCCTGCCAAGAATGGAAAGAGTGGACTCAAGGACGCGATGATGTGGTACCTTGCCGAGAAATTGAAACGAAGAATGACTAGACTCGATGGAGTGGTGCCATGTCGGGGAAATGAAGTTAAGGAATGAGGAGGCCCAACGGAGGGACACCGGGATCTTAGTAAAAATGATTGTTAACTTAATGGCATAAAAACGTATATATTGCACCTAGAGCATTTACTTAGAAAAATGCATTTTAGTACTTTTAAACTTTAGAAAATAATACTTGAGACATTTGCACATAAAAGAATATTTTTTGGCATTTAAAATATTAGAAATTGTTATTTATGCATTTGCACATAAAAGAATATTTTTGAGTATTTAAAAATTATATAAATCTTTATTTAGGAGCAAAATAGAATCCTAAGCAAAGACATCTAGTCAACTCCACCTACACCACAAATCTAGGAGTCAAGTGAAATATCTTGGGGACAAACATGAGCAAACTTAGGAATGTTGGTGCATCTCCTAGAAAAAATGACACATAAATGGGTGAGTTGTTTTTAATTAGAAATTTAATAAATTAAATATTATTGCATGGAGCGACATGTGTCGCAAAGGATTTTCCTACTTAAGGAAGGCCTTGGGAAGGGAGAAGGGACCCAGTTTTTGGATGGATATCGTATTTCTTGCGATAGATGCGACTTGCTGCTATTGGGGTTTGGCTAGAAATTCTTGTTGGGGGAAACCCATTGAGGAATTTCTTGAAAGGTGTGTGTGAGATTTACAACCCAAAGCTCGGGGGAGGCCATGCGACTGAAAGCATGAGCCTATGGTTGGGTGGCGAAGCTAACGGTTTCTTCACCAATGGTTAAACAATCTTTGCTGGAGGGATCCTACGGAAGACGCAGACGATAATGGACCAGCTGGATCGGGTTGACAGGTTATGGTTTCATTTATTTTTTATTAAGTTATTTACTTAATTTATTTTATTTTTCCATTAATTATGGGTGAAAACGTGAAGGTGGGTAACACTTTCGTGAGAAACCAGTGCAAAATCGTCTTAGCGGCAGTTATTCAGCCGAATTATAAATATTATTCGGCCGAATAATAACAATTATTCGGCTGAATAATTTACATTCTTCGGCCAAATAATTCAGAGTTTATTCGGCCGAATAACCACAAACAGTTCTCCGTCTAGTTTAACGGGGATCCTTGAAATGTGTGCAAACAGTTGCCGGACGGGAGAAAAATTTCGGGCAATAGTTTATTCAGCCGAACACTTTTTCGGCCGAACAATTATTCGGTCGAACACTTTTTCGGTCGAACAATTCTTCGGCTGAAAAACTGTTCGGCCCGAATAATTATTCGGCCGAACAATTATTCGGCGGAACAGTTGTTCGACCGAACTATTTTTCTGGATAAAAACCCAGCATCGGTTGCCATTTGGCATTCCCTGCTGGAAATAGTTGGACCCTGCAATGGGCCCGCAGTAGACTTGTCGCCACCCCCACTGCTGCTCCACCACCCGCTGCTGCTCCACGACCTGCTTCCGCTCCACGATCGGCTGCTGTTACGTTCACCACCCCGCTGCTGCTCCACGACCCGCAGCTGCTCCACGACCTGCTGCCGCTCGTCGGCTGTTACGTTGGATAGTTCTTTGGCTCGTCGGCTGTATCTTGCTGTTGCTCGTTGGATGTTGCTCGTCGGCTGTTACTTTCGGAAGCTCGTTGGCTCGTCGGCTGTTGCGTTTTTGTGTGCAGGGTTGAAAGCTCGTCATTGAAAGGTGCGTTTTTCTGTTGTGACGTTTTGATTCTGTTTGTGTATGTTATAGGTTTTAGTTGATGACATTATTTGTTACTTGGTGAAGGAACTAGTTGGTGTTTGGAGAATTGGTGGACCGAATAGTCGCGGCGTCGCGGATCGGCGATCTCTTCACTACTCGTTTGGATATAGGTATGTATTGTTTCGCAAACTCATGCATTGATAAAAAAATGTAGAATTATGAATGAAATTAAAAAAAATATTTGACGAGGTTTAAGATTTGAATGTTTATCTTTTTATATTTTTTTTTATGCTCTTGAGTAGAGGTCTGGAACTCTGCTCTTGAGCAGAGGTCTGGAACTCTGCTCTTGAGCAGAGGTCTGGAACTCTGCTCTTGAGCAGAGGTCTGGAACTCTGCTCTTGAGAAGAGGTCTGGAACTCTGCTCTTGAGCAGAGGTCTGGAACTCTGCTCTTGAGCAGAGGTCTGGAACTCTGCTCTTGAGTTGTTGGCAGTAGGAGAAAATTAAAAAGAATATCTGTTATGGGGGTTAAAATCAGAAGGTTTAATTTTTTAATATTCATTTTTAATTTTAGAGATATCAGTTTGTATGTCCTTGAACAGGGTTCATGAACTATGTTCATGAACTCTGTTCATGAACAGAACATGTCCTTGAACAGGGTTCATGAACTCTGTTCATGAACAGATTTCATGAACAGAATTCTGTTCATGTTATATGCCCTCAAATTATAGGCGGTAGTGGTTACTCCTTTTTTTTATATAAAAATTGTAAGAGCAAGTATAAAGCAAGTAAGGCTTTGAAATATATAAAATGAAAATCAAACAACATAACATGTATTTGTCTTATTCTTATGAAATGTAACCCCATGGCTTCTTTATATATATGGATATTTAAACCCTAATCCTGAACGAGTTTCATATTAAGTTTCCCTAATTCTTAATGAAGGTACATAAGCTTTGTAGGCAAGATGGAAGATTAAGTGATTGGCATTAATGGAAAAGGGGTTCAAAACATGTCCATATGTACCCACTACGTTGCCATAATAAGCATACACACATTTATGAGTCATGGACTATAAAATTTTTTAGTTTACAGAGGTAATGCAGTTCTCGGGGGATTTCAACCATGGGCCATGCAGATAATAAAGGGTATACTACACAACTTTATAAATGGTCAACCGGTGGTTTTACAATGTTAAGTGAGGTACAAGAATGTCATATGAGTTCATGAACTCTGTTCATGAACCCTGTTCATGAACTCTGTTCATGAACAGAACCTGTTCATGAACAGAGTTCATGTAGAAAGTCACTTAAAAATTAGATGTTGTAAGTTCTTAAGTATTTTTTTTATAAAAATTAAGGAATGTTTGTTTATTGAGATATAGAATGAAAACATAAGTGATCATTGAGAAATTTGGAAGGTTATTATACTATTACAATTAAATGATTATGGGATGATTATTGATGTTATGTTTATGCTGCAATAGTGTTCTTTGAGTTAAGAGAGGAACTTACGAAAGAAAATAAGTTATAATATTTTAGGTGGCTCTACATTTTGTATGCAGATCTTTAAGAGATATGTTTTTAAGTTTGTAGAATGAACATGTACAACTTCAATGTGTGTAAATTGTTATTAATATAAACTAGAAATCTCTTAATAAGGGTATATATATGTTATACTATTTTAGGCAGCTCTACATTTTGTATGCAGATCTTTAATAGATATGTTTTTAAGTTTGTAGAATTAACATGTACAACTTCAATGTGTGTAAATTGTATTGTCATAAATATAAGCTATAATTCTTTTAATAAGAATATATATATATGTTTAGTGAGATGTTTGTTCATTGACATATATAATTCAACCATATTTGTTGGATTAAAAGTTTTTAAGGTTACTATACTACTTCAATTAACCGTGTTATAACTTATATTTGATAATGAAATGATTATTAGATATATCTTTACGTTGCAATATTAATGATGGTAAGGAATTTTAGTTAATTAATTAGAGTTAGGAGAGGGACTTAAATTTTGTTGTAGTTTTTTATCAAATATTGGCTTGATGCTTGTAGAATAGTCATGTACAATTTCAATATGTTAACGTTTGTGTAAATTTATAAGTTATATCAAATGGAAAGAGAGTCTTCGAAGGGAAAGCGTAGGAGGTCATCACAATCCTCAGGAATTGGTGTTCCAATTGGTAGTCGAAGGTTGTCGAATTCACCGCGGGGTTCGAGTTTATTGCATGGGTCCCAGTCATTTGATCACCAACAAGTTCGAAGGGGTACAAATGATTCTCCTTTGTCTTCTGTGGGAGAGCGCCGATCTCAACCTTCTGTTGGTATGAACATTAATGTTTAATAATGTATAATTTGTATTTTTTTGTGTTTTGAATTTATGGACAAGGTTAATTCTTGATTACGGCTATATTTGAAGCAGAGCGACGTTCAAAAGATGTGCATAATTTGACGGAGCGAGGGGAAGATCAAGATAGGATTGTAGATGATGGAATAGGTGTGGGTGGAGAGCAGGGTCCTGAAGATCCTCCTAGAGCTAGGACGACATATGTTCCACTAGCCGAGGGGTGTACACCCATATCAACTTATCCATCTGATTTACCTGATGAGCTTCCATGGAAAGGTGTTGTGCAACAAACTATTCTTGAAAGTTGTAGATCCCACTATGACAGGTTGAACAATGATCTTTGTTCTTTGGATCTCCCTCCAGAGAGCCGATAAAGTCTAGAGATTGTTTTGGCGTCTTTGCAAAAATTCATTGATGCATACGAGGAACTTGGACCAACTACAAATGGTTTTGTTCATTTGATGCGGATGCGAAGGGACCAAGTTATGGGTCCAGACAACTCGGAGGTTGTGAAGGAGAGAGTCACCAGAGAACAAGCCAATTCAATGTTCAATTTCAAAGAAGGCCTTAAGCGAAAAATGTTGAAAGTGCAATATTTCAAGCATCCTCAAATTGCACATTTAATATATGATCGATTTCTTGCAGCTTATGGTCGATTGCCCTGGAACGATGAGGTTCCTAATTATTTTGCTAGATTTTTTTATGCGGAGTTTTTTTTAGGTATGAAGCCTAACTATACTGATGTTCCTTCTGACTTTTATGGAGTTGGAAAGGGTAGAATATATAATCGAAAAGGCGCTCTCAGAGACCCTACCACTATACAACCTCCACCTGAGATACCTCGTCCACCGAGGGTTGTGGCTCTAAGATCAGAGATGGAGACAACATCTCAACTAGGGACAGTTGGAAGGGAATCGGTAGGTGATGGTTTAGCTTCAACTCTTGCTGGAGTAGAAGTTGGTTTGGGGCGAGAGAGGGCTCATGCTATTGTTCGTCAAAGTTTTGTTTACAAGACGAATGACGAGTTAGATGCATTGAGCATCGATGATCTCAGGGCTTATGCTAAGTCTTGTCGAGATATAGCTTCAGATGTGTTATCCAATGACACATCGAGCATGGGAGAGGTTTGTTGATTATGCTCTGACAATCTATTTGATTTTTTATTAATCATTTTGAATTGAATTTTTTGCTACATGGTAATAAATATATTAAGCAAATGTATTTTGTTTGCAGTTTTCGAGAATGTTAAATGCACATAATTTTCGAGTCTCCAGTAGTCAAAACCAAGAGCATCTTAGTCAAAATGAAGAGCGCTTAGGAGAGGTATTTTAATTATAATATTTATGATTGAATTTGATATTTTTTTTGTTTGTTTGAATTTTAATAAATATCAATGTATCTTATTGTTAATTTGACTTATTTATGCAGGTTTCTTTAGATTCCAACTTTTTAGATGATTTACCATCTCTTGTGAGCTAATGATTTTAATTTTTTTGTTTTGGTTTTAAGTTAATTGCTTAATTTATTATTTGTATCTACTATGTTTTATTTATTAACAAAATTTAAATTTTAGGGAAGAGACCATTTGGAAATTGGGGGCGAAGATGTGGGGTCTTTAATGAATGCAGATATTGGCACCGAGGTAATTTTGTTGAACTAGAAATGATCTCTGATATAAGTTTAATGTTTTATATTTTTTGGATTTATTTGAAAATTGTTTTTGTATATGTTGCAGCTTGGCTCTTTGAGATCCTTTGGAGCCAAAGGAAAGGCTCTAGCGGAAAAAAGTGGTGGACATGCATTCAAAGAATTTGATGTACGATTTTTTTAATAATTAAATTGTTTTGTAGATGACTTTAATATCTTAATATCTTGAATTTAGTTTAAAATTGTTTAAATAATTTATGATCTAAATTTATAATTTGTTTTTTTGTGTATTGTAGGTTGAGTTGAGTCCCAGGGAAGGTCCTAGTGGAAAATAGTGGAAAGATATTGGTCTAGATGGATAGTGGTTCAGACTTTATTGTTTTTGTTGATATATATATATTGTAGTTGTTTTGAACATGGAGGGTATTTATTTTTTGATTATATATATATATGTACATTGAATTCACATGTTCATCAACTTTTTTTTGGATTATATACATGAGTACATGTCCATTATTTCTCATTTGGTAAATGTTTAGAATATGTTTTGCATGAATGTTTAAAATGTTTTGATAATATTTATAATATGTTTCGCATGAATGTTTAAAATGTTTTGATAGGTGCAATCCAAGGTTAGGAATTGTTGAATGATGAGAATGAATGTTATGAAGTTAGAAAATGTTGAATGATGAGAATGAATGTTGAATGTTTTGAATGTTATGGAAGAATGAATGTTGGGAAAGAATGAATGGGAAGTGTTAGGAATGTTTAAAATGTTATTCTAAGTTAGGAAATGTTCAATGTTGAGAATGAATGTTATGGTAAGAATCAATGTTGGGAAAAAATGAATGGGAGGTGTTAGAGAAAAAGGAATGTTGGGAAAGAATGAATGGGAGGTGTGTTATGGAAGAAGGAATGTTTTCAATTTGTTACGTTGAGAATAAATGTTATTATAATATGTTTTGCATGAATGTTTAAAATGTCTTGATAGGTGCAACCCAAGGGTAGGAAATGTTGAATGATGAGAATGAATGTTATGGAAGAATGATTGTTGGGAAAGAATGAATGGGAGGTGTTGGGAATGTTTAAAATGTTAATCTAAGTTAGGAAATATTCAATGTTGAAAATGAATGTTATGGTAAGAATTAATGTTGGGTAGAAGTTTATGAATGTTAACATTTTTTATAGAAATATGGATGAATTAGGAAGTTTAAAAGCAAATATATGTTAAGTTCAAATTTTGATATAATGAATTTTTAATTAATTTAATTTTTATTTTCAATGTTCAGGTACATTTGATGCGGCTGAAATCATGGCAAATGGGGGTAACAGTTTTTTTTTTTTTAATCATAAGCGAAGATTCCAGGATTGTGAAGTTTGTGTTAAATTAGAGCAATGATTTTAAACAACAATTTGATGAATTTTCATTGATTTGTTGTAAATAATCATTTTTCTAATTTAGCATAAGCTTCACAATCCTGAAATCCTTGCTTGTGATTAAAAATCAAATGATCGTTGTCTCCATTTGCCATGATTTCAGTTATGTGAATTTGCACAATATAAATCATATTTATAGACATCTATTTAAGATCATATTTATGGTGAAGTACGTATTAAAGAAACATGCTCGATGGATTAAAAGAATACAAAATTTAATAGGTCTTTTTGTGATTTTTCGTTAGCATCAATCAACCAAAAGTAAAAATTCGGGGCGGAGTGGGGATAGCCACATCCGTTATCTCATCCCTTAGTGGTCTAATAGACATATGGGGACCCGAATAAAGTACTTTTGAATTTTCAAATTATATTTGAATTCATTTTTAAGCATGTTAAAGTACAACCATTTAAGCTCTTATGTTAGTTGTCATTCAAGAAAATATTCATAAAATCTCAATGAAAAAATATACTGTGCACAACAATTTTGATAATTGGACAAAAAATATATTGCACACAACAATTGACATGGACAAAAATATAGATCAATTTATTTTTGATATGTAGTTAAAAACATCGCAATGGAATGCCATCTTCAACTATCCGTTCATGGTCACATATGGATAGTTTCCATTTTTTGGTTTTTAACTATTTTTTTGATGGAACTTGTATCAATTTTATTCGAGATGCACATACTAAATGACTATATTGACAACATATAACATCGGGCTCATAATCTTGAAAGTAGACATAATTTTTAGTGATATGCGTCTGCTGAAAAAAGTAGCCTTTTAAAATGATGGATCCTCTTTCGTATGTAAATCCGTTGTCGTTGTAGTCCTCCAATAACTTCATTTTTCCTTCAGTGCATCGCATCAAATAATATTTGACATTTTCGTTGTTGTCTACAGGTGCAATCACAGCGAAAACATCTCCTGCGCAAGTTATGATTGGTGTTAGCGTATTTAAATGAATTAAATTGACTATACTTATGGCGATGGATTAGAATGAACAATTGACTTAAAAGTCAAAAACAAGTTTATTACCTTCTCTTACGAGATCTGAAATTCTATCGCCATCAGACGATATTGCTATTTCTTCTGATTCTAATTCTTCAACACTTGCTAGTGGCATTTTTCCTTTTGGATTAATCTCTGTGTGTCTCCAAGCTTTTACGTAGTTGTTTGGTATGTTTTCACAAACTTCTGTAGACTCAACATTTTCAATGCAAATATGACAAAATCATGATTGCTTTCTACTGTCAAATGCAAACACGTTGTGAAATGATTTTGTTTGAATAGAGTGAAGATCTCTAGTTCCATGTATGGTGCTAGCGTCATATGGTATTGATCTATTTATATCTTGGGCCCCAACAAGCCAAAAAAACCTACACAATAAATAGTGTACATGTACTTAAATGTTAGTATATACATTTTTTTAAATTTTAAGAAGTAATATAAATTAAAAAAATAGTGGACATACCTGCGCACGTCTTTTGATTGTTGATTATAATCATGGCTTAGATTTAATTGACACCATTGGACAACCTCTGCAGCTGAATGAAACCGTGCAGAAGAATAGTTCATTTGCCATCTTCGAAGTGCTCTTTTCACGCATGCTCCTGCACCATCATGCTCACCTTTTCCATGCCCAGTTTCAAAGAAATTCCAGCGATGTTTAATGTTCAGCGCTTTATGAAGTCGACATAACCAAAAAAATGATCGTGAAGATTTAAATTGACCCGCACATCCATCAGACTATATCCAATGCTCTTTGAATTTGACTTCGCGTTTTTTCAGTGAGTCATAGAAAATATTTTCTATACAATGTTGGACAAAATGTGTGTCGTGTGTACGATCATCGCTGATATAGAAGTGATATTCTTTAATCAGATCTCGATTGTCACATGTGCTTTCAATGCCATCGATATCCTGTTGAGAATGTCTATATACAACATGGACAAATATCGAAACTTGGTCAAAGTGATAGTATTCACTCTGTATTTCTTTTTGTGCAGCAAATGTATAGTTTTCAGCAAAATCAACCACCGACAAAATTGTTCCGGGTGGAAAAGTTTCACGAGACTGTTTGAATTGAAGATCTTGCCATCGTGCTCTATGTGAATGCTGGGTGTATTTATAAATTTCGCTTTCAAATTTTTTGAGAAAATCTGTGACGCATATCTTGTCTTCTAGCAAATCAATTCTTTTGGAATGTGAATCACTAGAACTTGTATTATAGTTGATGTATTCATATCTCTTCCAATCAACATTTACATTTGACAACGATTGATCATTATCAATAGGATATTTATTGTGGAATAACACCAAATTTTCACAATGATGACAATGTTTTCCATTGACACATTTCTTTGAATAAAATACTTCATCGTGATTTCTCTCACATAAAATTTGAGATATGAATTCACGTATCGTCGGCGGAGGTGGTGAATTTGTCCAAAACATTTTACCAAATTCAAGAAACGTGTCATAATATAACTGAAATTGCACATGATAACGGCAACAACATGTATCACGTATAGTTATAGGTCGAACATACCATGGTTTTTGTTGCACAAATGTAGTGATTGATATATTAATTCCACGATGATCTTCCTTGAATTTATTGAACAATTGTACTTGTGTCATGTCCATTATATGTTTTGGTTGGCTTTCATATACATTTCGTGATATTCTTTTGCGTATCACATCTCTTGAATTTGGTGAAACTCGAGCATGTTCCAACCAATATTCTCGTACAATATCTTTAACACCTGCTCCTAATCTATCTTTGTAAGGTTGTCTACAAATAATTACCCAACAAGCAAGTTCATTATTTTCATCTATTTGTATTCTGAATTTGCTATGTTTGTATAATGTCTTTCTTGATGTTCCAACCGCTTTAGCTAGTTCTGTTGTCAAACGCTTTTGTTTAGTACTAGCTGAAAGAATTGCTGTATGAATTGCTTTACGTGCAGCACTGATATCTTTCTTCCTGGATTTTCCAAATTTTTTTATTGCATCGCCTATATTTTCCATCACATTTTGTTTCAATTTCGACTCTTTTGTTACTTTGTGAATACCCAATAATGATGTAGCACCTTCTAACTTCTTCGACACTAATAAACGTCTCAAAATTTGTGCTTGTCCTGCTATTGAGTAATCCTTGAGAACTTCATCATAAATTTTTGTAGCACGATATCGTGCAACATGTATTGGTAGTTTTTCTCCATATTTGTCGCAATCAATGTCTTCTAACATTTCATCATCAATAGTAAAAGTACCTATACATCAAGTTAAATTTAATTTAACATATATCAAAAAATAAAATTCATTATAAAAAAATGAATTTGGAAAATATATGATATATACATACCAGGTCCAATTTCTGGATCTTGAACTTGATCTTCAATATTGATTTCATCGGCATTAGCATGTAAATCACTATTTACATCTTCTACAATGTTCTTTTCAACTTCAATTTGTTCTTCTTGTACTCTATTTTCAATTTCCATTTCTTCAACATTATCATGTAAATCTGTATTTATATCTTCAATAGTTCTCTCTTCCGTTTCGGCAACCCTTTGTTTTTTGGCAATATATCTGAGTTTTTGTTTCTCTCTATTATCATCATCATCACGTTTACGATCAGCTTTTCTTTGACGTTTTCTCTTATTGCCCATGGTTGTTTAATCTATAGACGATAAATTAAAGAATCATGTTACTTTATAGTAAAAATAAATAAATTAAGATTTAAAAACATTTACGGAATTTATAAAAACATGAACTGAAATTTACTTTACCTTATAAAAATTTTGTAAGAGTCTTTTAAAGAAGATTTCTTTGGAATTAACTTTCCTTTGAAAAAACTCTCTGAACAAAAATCTTCTTTGGAAAATAATAAAAACACCTTGTAAATAAATCTTTGTTGTAAAATTCATTGCAAAAATACTTTTTTGAAAAAATATCTATGAAAAAACCACTAGAAAAAAGTACTTTGAATAAAAACTTATTTATAAATATATCTGGGAAAAAATCATTGTAAAGAAATAAATCTTTGAAAAAAAACCCATTTCAAAGAAATAAGAAGTACAAAATTACCTTGCAAAAAATCCTTTGCAAAATACCTTAGCAACATAACTATTTGAAAAGACTCCTTTCAAATAAATAAGAAGTGCAAAACTACTTTGGAAAAAAATCATTTGCAAAATACCTTAGCAAAACAACTATTTGAAAAAACCTCTTTCAATTAAATAAAAAGTGCAAAGCTACTTTGAAAAAAAACCATCCTTGCAAAGAACCTCCTTGCAAACATGTCTAAGAAAAGAAATATTTTGAAAAAACTCCTTGCAAATATCCCTTAAAAAAAACACTTTCAATGTGTCTTTTGGAAAAAAGAAGAAGAAACATACTTTGTAAAAACCTCTTTTTGCAAAAAATGTCTTCTTTGCAAATATACAATAATAAAAGAAATATTTTGAAAAAACTTCTTGCAAATATGCCTTAGAAAAAAATCACCTTCAATGTGCCTTTGGAAAAAAGAAGAAACATACTTTGTAAAAACCTCCTTTTGCAAAAAATGTCTTCTTTGTAAATATGCAATAAGAAAAGAGATATTTTGGAAAAACTCCTTGCAAATATGCCTTAGAAAAAAAAAACTCCTTCAATGTGCCTTTTGTAAAAAAGAAGAAGAAACATACCTTGTAAAAACCTCATTTTGCAAAAATTATCTCCTCCTTCCGAAATTAGTTTGACAAAAAAATGCGAAGTTCAAACATGCGAAAATAATGAATTAACTTTAGGTTTATTTATATGAGTATAAAAATATATATATATATATATATATATATATATATTTCCAGCCGACGTGATTTTTTTTCCGTTTAGTTATTCGGCCGAATAACCTTTGCCATAATTTACGGCGCCGTTATGGAAAACCGTTATTCGGCCGAATAATTATTCGGCCGAATAATTATTCGGCCGAATAATTATTCGGCCGAATAATTATTCGGCCGAATAATTATTTCGGCCGAATAATCTCTGAAACATGAAAGATTCAGATCTCTGCAAAATTTTCAGGTTTCTCCATTTTCCGAAGGAGAAAACCACCTCTTACACAACAAAACGAATGTCGGACTTCATACCAGTAGATTCATCATTGAATCTACTTTGCGAGGGTATAAATTTTGTTGTATATAGATAAGAACTGATATTTTTTAAGTTTTATCTTCGTAACATGTGTCGAGTTATGATTCAGCTCTTTAAAAAAACAGCGAAAAGAAAAATCCATAACTTTGAAAATACAACACCAAAAAAATCGAAAAAAATGTGGGACTCTTCATTGACGTGTCTACTTCAAAAGGGTGTTCATAGATTTTTTGTTTTTATAGCGGATTGAGAGAAAAGTGGTGCAACAAAAAGGTTGTTGAAAATCGACTGAGTTTCCCCATTGATCGACTTTAAAAAAATATAATAATTAGTATAGAGGTCCATTGGATGCAAACTTATAGTCAGGCACTAGTACATTGTGTGTAGATTGTCATAGCATTTTCTGTTTATGCAAAACATAAGTCTAACAACGATTTTAGTGGTGCAACAAATCATAACTCTTTTGTAGTCTTTTCATTTTATAAGAACACACTGTCAAACATTTGCGAAATCGACATATCAAATCTTAATAAAAAAAATTGAAAAAATTATGAGTAGAAAGCTAACATAATTCTACAAAAGTTTTCTTTTTACGGCAAAGTGAAATTTTAAACAAAAATATCACTTTTGTTCGCCCGAAGTTGAAAAACATGAAAAAACCAGAATTATTTTCTCACGAGACCCCCCAAAATAGACACCCATCTTCATTTTTTCACCCTTATGATAGCTAATCTGTTTTTATGAAGTTGTTAAAGTTTCAAGTTTAGTTCAGGAGGACCCTAAAGGAGGGGTTATACATTTGGTATAAGAGCAAGGTTGAACCTAGTTTGGACCTAGACTTTTCGTGTTAAACATTTGATGATGTTTATAAACTAATAAACTGTATTACTCTTGTGGACTTCGTCATGGATGGAAGAAATCACAGGGGTAGATCCAGAAGGGGACAAGGACAAGCTGTACACCCGTCAACCCCAACAACCCCTATGGATATGCCTCCTAGAGCCGAGGAAACCATTAACTTTCCTGCGGGCGAGGTTACGACGATGATGAGGAACTATCACAGAATGACTAAAGCGTTCATTACACGACTCGACCATGAGAACGTTAGTTCTCAGGTTACTGCTGTGTCATAGAAACCACCTCCAGTTAACATACACCAAGAGTTGGAAAAGGCAAAATTTCCTTAATTTTGGGGTTCCATTGAGGGAACCGCAGCGGAGGCATGGATGGAAAACATGGCCATGTGCGTTTCATTGAAGGACTACACGTCCAACATGAAGGTACGGATGGTGATACTGCAACTTAAGGGAGAATCCCTCCTTTGGTGGAAGACCTTGCGACCTCAACTAGGTCTAGAACTTGAAGAAATATCCTGGGAATTGTTCAATGAGCATTTCTGTCAACACTACTTATCTGACGAGTTCATCGAGCGATAGTTGAACGATTTCCATGCACTTAAGCAAGGACTATGGACAGTACAAGAGAACGAGATCCATTTTATGGAGTTACTGATATATGCACCTCATGTTTCCACATAGAAACTTAAGGTCAATAAGTTTGGCTATGGGTTAAACCCTGTTATCCGGGACAAGGTCCACATTTTGACGCCTTCAACTTTACACAATGCAGTCCAGAAAGCTCTCATTGCTAAGGAAGAGCTTCCCGACAAGGTATTACAGAGTAAGAACGCTACTAGTACTAACTGAGGAAGTCAATATCCTCATGCACCCAAACATCTTTATGGAGATAAGAATTTTGGAAATGGAACTTTTAACGGAAGACCTATAACACCTTACCCACCACCACAACGGAATGATCATGCAAAACCTTTTGCAAAACCAACACAGTTCGGACCAAGGAGAAACAATGAACCTACTGGAAATAATGCTGGAGGACCTAAAGCTATCTACTGGAACTGTGGAGGACCACACTTCCGAAGAGAATGCCCTCGGTAGGACTAGGGAAACCGAATAGTTCTATAAGTTTGGAAAGGGAGCCAAGCTATCACCTAGGTTTGTAGGACCCTTTAGGATTTTGGAATGGATAGGACCGGTTTCCTATCATCTTGACATGACATCATCATTGAGTAGAATTCATAATGTATTTCATGTTTCTGTATTATGTCACAATGTACCGAATACTTCACATGCCATTGATTTTAGCAATGTGAAGATAACTAATGATGGGGCCGTGATGGCCGAACCGATCTGGATTCTGGACCAGCGAACATGGCAGCTTAGGCATTGTGTGATTGATCAAGTCAAAGTGCAGTGGGACAGTTATAGTCCTAGCTCTGCGACTTGGGGGAACGCAACTCAAATGCGTCATAACTTTCCATTTTTATTCTGAACTTCAAGATGAAGTTCTAAATAAGTAGGGATGTATGTAGTGCCCCTAGACTACTGTAGACATTGAGGGCACCTGTTGAGTGACCCGACGGATTTAAACATTAATAAAATAATCCTTTGTTTTTTTTTTAAATTTTAAGTATGTTTATGACTGAGATTGATTGTAAATACATACAATAATGATATGTGTATCTAGATAGTTGATGTAAATGAATGCTTACAAGTGTTTAACGATTAACTATGATTATGGAAAATGTACATATGAATGATGCTTAATGACTAGCTGTACGATTTATTATGTGATGAGAATGAAGAAAGTAATCATTGACGAAATGCATGTTTGATTAGATGAATGAGTAATGTTTGAGTAAATTATAAATGCTTAACGAAATAACAGATTTATGAATCAAATTATGATTATTGAGGACATTACTACTAATATATTTTTGTGAGAAATTTGTGTAGCGATGAGTGAAAGGGTTCATCAACGGACACACAAAGGAATATGAAGGGTCATAGAATACGGATAAATCACACACAGGGAGAGTGACGACGATGTCGACTTTCGACGGAATACCACTCATGAACAGATAAGCACTGGTCCGCTTGCTCAAGAGAAAAGCGTGAGGGCATACGAGGTGGGCCACGATGGAGCTGGTCAGGTACGAGTTGGGGTGCGCGCAGTGAGAACAGACTCAATCCTCAGTGCCATTAGTCCATAATAACATGTAGACGGAGGATGGAAGGTAATGATTCCTGAAATCCCTACATGAAGTCCCCGCAAGTCAAAATGAAAGGATGACGACAGAAGGGCCCAAAGATGCGGCACCCTGTCGAGAACGGAAAGAGTGGACGTAGGGACCCGACAATGTGGTACCTTGATGAGAAATGGAAATGACAGATGACTGGACCCGATGGAGTGGTGCCATGTCGGGGAAATGAAGTTAAGGAACGGGGAGGGCCAACAACCGAACACTGGGATCCTAGTAAAAATGATTGTTAACTTCATGGCATAGAAATGTATATATTGCACCTAGAGCATTTCCTTAGAAAAATGCACTTTAGTACTTTTAAACTTTAGAAATTAATACTTGAGACATTTGCACATAAAAGAATATTTTTTGGCATTTAAAATATTAGAAATTGTTATTTATGCATTTGCACATAAAAGAATACTTTTGAGTATTTAAAAATTATATAAATCTTTATTTAGGAGCAAAATGGAATCCTAAGCATGGACATGTAGTCAACTCCACCTACACCACAAATCTAGGATTTAAGTGAAATATCTTGGGGACAAACATGAGCAAACTTAGGAATGTGGGTGCATCTCCTAGAAAAATTGACACATGGATGGGTGAGTTGTTTTTAATTAGAAATTTAATAAATTAAATATTATTGCATGGAGCGACATGTGTCGCAAAGGATTTTCCTATTTAAGGAAGGCCTTGGGAAGGGAGAAGGGACCTAGATTTTGGATGGATATCGTAATTGTTGCGATAGATGCGACTTGCTGCTATTGGGGTTTGGCTAGAAATTCTTGTGGGGGGGGAACCCACTGAGAAGTTTCTTAAAAGGTGTGTGTGAGCTTTACGACCCAAAGCTCGGGGGAGTCCATGCGACTGAAAGCATGAGCCTATGGTTTGGTGGCGAAGCCAACGGTTGCTTCGCCAATGGTTAAATGAGCTTTGCTGGAGGGATCCTATGCAAGACGTAGATGACAATGGACCAGCTGGATCGGGTTGATAGGTTATGGTTTTGTTTATTTTTTATTAAGTTATTTACTTAATTTATTTGATTTTTCCAGTAATTATGATAGCTAATATGTTTGTATGAAGTTGTTAAAGTTTCAGGTTCAGTTCAAGAGGACCCTAAAGAATGGGTTCTACAAAGAAGAAGTGCATATTGAGCAAACTCCCAAGATTTGAAAGAAAATCACATGATTGAAGAAGGCTTTTTACGGGTTCAACAGGTACCCAGGATCGATAGTCATTTGACGAGCTTGATGATCACCATGGTTGATGCATATTTCAACCTTTGCTATAAGGTTGAATATGGTTTCTATATACAGATGACATGCTTGATCCAAGAAGGAATTCACCATAGTTCGAGTGATCTTGAATATCATATCAATAAACCCATCTGACGGGAGATGACACGGTTAGATATGCAAAAGATCACTCAATGCATAATGTGCATGATGTTTAGTCACAGAGGGAGGAAAATGCTCATATGTAGAAGAATCCACTTCAGAGGGAGTAGATATCAGAGTTAAAGAATCTTGGCATGATTCTTGTGATTAAATGTGGCTGAGATTAGATGATATTTTTCCTTAGCCAAGGAAAATGTGAAGTAGAGATCTCAGATGATGGTCAGTGGTTTCTATAGTTTACAGACAAATATATTTGACGAATACCACGCCAGATATATGATTTTCTATGAACACCCTAAGTTAGTATCTAGTTGAGCCTAGACATGTTCACCTAGCAGCTGCAAAGCATGTAATGAGGTACCTGAAAGGTATGATAGAATTTGGTCTATACTATGTTGGAAAATCATGACTACACATATGCATATTGGGATGGAAGTGTCTCACATAGGAAGAGCAACTCAAGTGGATGTTATTGTCTAGGATCCGCCATAATCTCATGGTTTAGCAGGAAGTAGTCCAGTGTTGCTATTAGCATAGCTGAAGCAAAGTATATAGCAGCTTGTTCTGCTAGTTGTGAGGCCATATGGATTCGGAAGTTGATGTCAGTACTATTTGACCTGGAGTTGGATACCACAGTGATTCTATGTGACAACCCGAGTTGTATAAAGATGACAGAGAACCCAGTGTTCCATGATAAGTCAAAGCACGTAGAAATCCGATATTTTTATATATGATATATGGTACATAAGGGAGCTATAAAGCTCCAGTATGTGAGCACTGGTGAGAAAGTTGTTGATGTGTTGACTAAGCCTCTCTCTCGAGTGAAGTTTGAGTACTTCCGTGACAAGCTTGGTGTGGTTTCGAAAGGACCTTCCTCTAAAGGGGGAGCCTTGTTGATGTTGATGATGATGTTGTAATGGGATTATATCATCCTTGGACACATGGCCTAAAAGGATTCATAGACTTTTGTCTCCAAGAATGTGATGATGATGATGTTGTAGTGGGATTGTATCATCCCTGAAAACATGGCCTAAAAGGATCCATAGAATCTTTTCTCTAAGAATGTGATGATGATGATGTTGCAATGGGATTGTATCATCCCTCTACACATGGCCTAAAAGGATCCATACACTCTTGTCTCCGAGAATGTGATGATGTTGATGTTGAAGTTGGATTGTATCATCCCTCGACACATGGCCTAAAAGGATCCGTATACTCTTGTCTCTGAGAATGTGATGATGATGATTTTGCAGTGGGATTGCATCATCCCTGGACACATGGCCTAAAAAGATCCATAGACTCTTGTCTCTAAGAATGTGATGATGATGATGTTGCAGTGGGATTGTATCATCCGTGGACACATGGCCTAAAGGAATTTGTAGACTCTTGTCTCCGAGAATGTGGTGGAAAATCCTAGATTTGATCTAGGTCACATCGAGTATGAAAAAGGACTAGCACTGTGGTGGAAAATCCTAGATTTGATCTAGGTCACATCTAGTATGAAAAAGGACTGGCAGTGTGGTGGTAAACCCTAGATTTGATCTAGGTCACATCCAGTATGAAAAAGAACTAGCACTATGGTGGTAAACCCTAGATTTGATCTAGGTCACATCGAGTATGAAAAAGGATTGACAGTGTGGTGGTAAACCCTAGATTTGATCTAGGTCACATCCAGTATAAAAAAGGACTCGCACTGTGGTGGTAAACCCTAGATTTGATCTAGGTCACATCCAGTATGAAAAAGGACTAGCACTATCGTGGAAAACCCTAGATTTGATCTAGGTCACGTCGAGTATGAAAAAGGTCTAGCACTGTGGTGGTAAACCCTAGATTTGATCTGGGTCACAACCAGTATGAAAAAGGACTCGCACTGTTGTGGAAAACCCTAGATTTGATCAAGGTCACATCGAGTATGAAAAAGGACTAGAACTGTGGTGGAAAACCCTAGATTTGATCTGGGTCACATCGAGTATGAAAAAGGACTCGCACTGTGGTTGGATTGCATCATCATTGGACTTATGTCCTAAAGTGAGAGGGATTGATCATCCCGTAATTGGATCATGTGTGTTGCAGGTTATATTGATGTTGTTGATAGAAATATCAAGATGATGTTGTTGCTGATCGAGAGATCAAGTGTTGTTGTAGATGATCGAGCGATCGAGTGCTGTAGAAGATGAAGACCAAAGATGAAGACTTAGTGATGTAGAAGATGATGCTCGAGTACTGAAGATGTTGAAGATATTGAAGATGTTCGAGTAACTGTTCAATTTGCTGATGTTGTTGAAGAAAACGTCTAATGATTTATAGATGTATCACCTTGGTGTTGTTGATGATGGTCTCTCTCCTTGCTCCTTCAGTTGATGTTACTGTTGTGAGTAGAATACCCTTCTCGTTAAGGGGGAGTTTTGAAATATTGTAACTTCGAAAAATATTCTATTGTATTTTATTATTGTAGTTTATTTAGAGATGTTTTATTCCTTCGTCGGGATGTTATTATTGTATTTGGTCATCATAGAGTCGTGAGGTAAATCCTCCCATAAAAGTCGGGGCAATAGATCCCCTAGAGTAAAATGTAATGGGGTTTTTAAGTCCCCTAGAGGACTCGTCCGAGACAACATTAGTTGAGTGGTAAATTTAGTTGAGGCTGACATGTCAAGTTGTAAAATTAAAGTAGAAGTGAATGTATAAATAGATATCTAGGCTCTCTCATTTATTCATTCATTCACACACACACTCACATGTGGATTGTGCATTAGGAGAGAGAGAGAGATATCTATGAAGGAGAAGGAGCTCTTGTTTGGGGATTTCATCATTGTACTTTTTGGTCATCTATATTGAGGAAGTTTTGCTGGGTTTTCTACCCCATGAGGGTTTCCCAAGATAAATGTGTGTCTCTTGTGTTTATGTTGTGCTTGTTATTCTTTCAGTGATCTTGTATATGCTATTGTTGTGAAATTGATTTGAATACTGATGTTATCTATCTTAGCATATTGAATCTTAACATTTGGTTCTCAAGAATATCAACTATATGTATTTTTTTTGGGGGGAAACAAGAGTTTAAATAGGTGTTAAATGGAGGTAGTCGTTATACCTAAAAATTAAATGGTTAGTTTAATATTATAAATCAATTAATGAATTATTATTATTCTTTGGTATATATATATATATATATATATATTCCAAAGAGATAAAATTACCAAAAATGTACAAAATAATTGAGTAGATAAGGGACAAAAGTGATCTCAAGAACCTTGTTAATTATTTTCCTTTGCTTCCCCTTTTCACCAACTATATTGAATATGGAGTTTCCCTTCAAAATCTTGCATATCATTTTTCCCACATCTAGCATCCACTATGGATTGCGGAGTGTTGTTTCTATTTTTTTCTTTCCTTTTATTCAACTCCACATTTATGCATTCTGCATATGGAATGAGAAGTGCAAAGAGTCTTGTTTCTTTTTCCCACATTCCTGAGTTGAATCCTTTAATTCTTGCATCTTCACATCTAGTGAAAAGTGTAGAGAATATTTATTCCTATATGTCATATATCACATACCCATAATCTGCACCCTTGCATCACGCATCCTATGGAAACTAGTTTTTAAGTTTTTCTTTTCTTTTCTACATTTATGCATTTACACGTTTTGCATGTTGAATGTGGACTGATAAGAGTCTTGTTTCCCTAACACATTCCCAAGTTGAATAGGTATTGTCCTACATGTCCACCACATCTAGTGTGTAGTGTGGAGCTTTAATTATGTGGTTTCATATATCATATGCCCATGATACACACCCTCACATTCTACATCTAGATTGTGTAGGCCTTCCACTTCAATTGCCACATTTTGCATCATTCACAATGCATTCACATATGATTTTAACATTGTTATCAATTCATATCCAATTAGTATTTTACGAAACATTTCTTATTTTAGTTAAATTACAATATTCAACTAAACATTTATTCCCATGTATAATGGATACTTCCATTTAACACAGGTTTACGCTCATTCAATGGTTACTCCTCTCCATTATTCTATGCTTATGACTAATCCTTTGATTATAGGTGGATTGTCCACCCGAAACATTGGGAAAGTTACAAAATTTATACACAGTTTACTTTGAGAAGATCCTCCACAATACTGTATGTATTTTTTACTTACATTGAATATAAAGTAACCATTCAAATGTCATTTATAGATGTGTCATTGTGTTGGAATTTGATGTTCATGATGATGAAATGTTCAAGAAAACCCTTTTTTTAATCGTTGTCTTCATAATAATAATAATATAATTTTAAGGTCATAGCCTAGGAAAATGCCAAATTGTTGTATGAGACCCCCTTGTTTGTGGGATAAGGGACCCTCTTTGTGTAGTAATTTTACTACTACATTCAAGTGAACACATCATCATTTTCAAAAAAAGAAACCTTTTCTTGTTGTATGACATCATTTTTCCAATAATCACCAATGTAAAGTTTCCAACCATTATCTAAATCTAAAGGATATGGTCATAGAGGATATTGAATGTCTTTCTACCCAATCTTCTCTTGGAACATTTGTGTTGGACTTTCCTTCACCCTATTACATGTCATAATTTGTAGGTGAGTGGTCATGGACATTTAACTGAAGATCACTATGTGTCATGCAAAAGTGTAATATTAGGGATGATAATTAATCGTTTACATTTGTAATCCCCCTTAGCATAATGTACATCTCAAGGGTTCCATTTTGTTTATGAATTTAGCACATACATAATCATTGCATGTTCAACAAAGATATATCAATTTCCATTACTATGTGACCATGCAAAAATATTACATTAGTTCCATAGCTTCAGGTGATTTTGGGTGTGTTGGTTTAAGCATTTAACATAGTATGTTAATGCACACTTTTTTGCAATAGCTCACCAAATAACAAAATTGTTAGGTGAAGCAATATTTTCCAAGGAAATGGAAATCTAATCATTGCTCTTTTTTTTCATTGCAACATATATCTTTGCAAATTCTTCATCATCTAAAATTACATCTGCTATGAGGATTTTGACATCATGTTCAACAAAGATATATCAATTTCCATTACTATGTGACCATGCACAAATATTACATAAGTTCCATAGATTCAAGTGATTTTGGGTGTGTTGGTTTAAGCATTTAACATAGTATGTTAATGCACACTTTTTTGCAATAGCTCACCAAATAATGAAATTATCACGTGAAGTAATATTTTCCAAGGAAATGCAAATCTAAGCATTGCTATTTTTGTTCATTGCAACATATATCTTTGCAAATTCTTCACCATATGAAATTTTAGGATGGGATTTTTAATAGTTTTCCATGTATATTTTTATGAAGCTTATATAGCTTCATTGGTCAATGGGGTTGAATGACAAGTATTCCAATACCCCTAGGGATTTGCATGCATTACTACCTAGACTTTTCCTTTAGGAGCCTCATTATAAAAAAAATTGGTGGTGTATGTATTCATTCATTGTGTCAATATTAAGTAACCGTTATAATGCTATTTATAGTCTTACTACAAATGATAGGATATTGCATTGAATTATGATGAGTTGGGACTCAAAAAATAGACAGTGTTTGTTCTACATTACTAAAATGATGATTCATGGAGGTATGACCCCACACACCACTATTGTAGCACAACATAAATGACAACAAGGATCATGATTCTGACCTTGATTTTAATTTTGAGTCTACCCCTATTCTAATTCCTTAGCTGCTTTGCACCTAGATTACATATTATATAGATGACCAATTTAAAGAAGTAACATTATAATATCCAAGTCTATTTGGTGTTTCCCTAGTTTCTAAGGTTGTCATGCTATAACCAACTAGGGTGTGAGCAGTGGTCCAAAAGACATAAGTGGTTGAACAAGTTAGTGGATTGGAACAAACTAATCTACATTGGGACTAATGCGATATGTTGGTGTCAAAGAAGTCTACAATATTGATGACAATATAATAGGACTTTCTCTTGCTTGCATCATGTGTGTCATCAACATGTGACAATTTATCTAGTTGTGCTTCCATGTGTTGTGGAAAAAAAGTGAGTGTCTAAAGTTGTTTTTAACACATGCTCCTTTTGGGAAGCTTTTCACTAAGTAGATAATGGAATTGTGATGCCCAAAAGGGGACACTAATTAAGGAGATGGTTTCACTAACATTAGAAACATAAGATCTCTCCATTCTTGGATATATGATTTGGACGATGCTCTTGGTGTATGGCATGTATTTGTTGTTCCAAACCTAGAGTCAAGACAATGGTGGGTGCAAATGACTCTAAGTCACAGTTGCAACACTACAAATTTTTCAATAAAGCACCTCTAATAAATTGCAAACTTACCTGCAGCCTTCGCTCACTCTACCAGTCCTTAAGAGAATCCCTAATCCAGTACGTCACTATGTTACCTGTTCTTTTTGTGAATTATATCTGTGAGTGGTGATCCTCTGTGTGTTATTGTTGAACCCCTTGTTATGTTGCATGCATACCTTTTGTTAACCTAGTTCCTTCTTCTTTGGAGTAACCATAATCCTCGCGACCTACCTCATTGTTCTGAAAACCAACGACCATAGAACTCAGAAGTTCCTGGTGAAAGTGTTGCAGATAACTGTATTTTTCTTTGGAAGGGCAGCTTATAAGTTGCTCACCTCTATAACAATCATTCAATGCACTGCTCTGGTGGCAATTTTCATTGGTAAGTCCTCTATGCGTAATTGTCCTGGGTTTCTTGGTCTCAAATGACTCTGAGATACCACCATTTTTTAATACAACCATCCTTCCTGGCGTTTTCTTTTCAAATGTAATAAGCCCATTGCTGTTGATACTGTAAAGATCCTCAGCAAACAAATTTTTGTGTCGATCGCTATACGCCATTGTCAAGCCCTACATCTTTATCTAGTTGGTGTTTTTCTATTGCCAGAAGTATAACTCTCCGCCTTTCTTTTTTCTGTCGTATTCTTCATTTCCATCTTGTTTTCGGTTTCGGTGCTTTGATTCAATCCGAATCTCAATACCTCATTGCGCCTATGTGTTGTCTCTATTGTATCATATTGACTACCTTTGATTTTTACGTTAGATTTTGAATCTTCATTGATATGTTTTATGGTTCAAACTCATCAATTAACCTCCTAATCAATCTATCTCGCTTAGACGTGATACTTGTTTTCAAAGCCCTAAGGGAATAAGATATCGTAGTTTACTTTATTCCTTTAGATGTGTAGACATAATATGATCTCGATTGCTTTACAATCATATTCGCAGAGAAGGAGATGCCTCACTCAAATCCATTCCTCCCTGGCATGTTTTGATCCTAATGTTGTTCAATGATTCATGGATGGTGTTGTCATAAAAAATCACATTTGAGAAGCAATCATTTTTCTATCCGCTCAGAATGCTCTGATACTTATATTATTTACTGTAGTTGATATTATGTACACGGATGCCTGAAAAAGCTGTTTGTATCAAAACACAATCGTCACCATATCCAATTGAGGAATATTGTATTGCATCTCTGTTTGCGTTGTTTGCTGGAGAAGAGATCGAGCAAGAAAGAGGGTTCACAGTTCTCTCGACAATATGGTTTGAAATTGACGCTGAGACTTCTAGTGCAAATTGATGGAAATAATTTTCTCGATGTATGGAAGCACTTCTTTGGTTCTTAAGATTCTAGATAGCTGAACTCGATCACCAGTTATGAAGGAGAGTTAAATATATGCAGGATGTTATCATGCTCTAGATAAGCCAGCTTCTTGCTTTCTAGTGAAAGCGTAGTATTGATTTGTTCAAAACTCATAGTGTCTTCAATAGTTCTTTTGCAGTTTGAAAATAAGACTAAATTGAATTTGTAAGAGCGTGCATTCGTAGGTGGTATCCAACACTCCTTTATCTTTTCAGTTTAATATTTTTTGAAGTTGCAAGAAACTCTTTGAAGTTTACTTTTGTGTTTAAATAACCGAAATTAAAGAACTCTTTCATCTGCTACACATCATTTAACAACTTCTATATTTACAATTTCTATGAATAAAAGAACTCTTACTACAGTTTACAAGCCATGCACATGAAAGTTGATATGTTCAAAACTCAAAAAAGGTCGTTATCTAAAGAATTGAGTCTCCTTGGATAACAACATTCCGATTTTGGATTACAACAGTGAAAAAGGGAGCATCAATCATATTCTTGTTCTGAATAAAATCAGGGAATTTGATGAAGATGCATTACATGAAGACACTAGAATAACAAATGATTTTGGATTACAATAGTTAAAAAGGGAGCATCAATCATATTCATGTTTTGAATAAAATCAGGGAATTTGATGAAGATGCACTACTTGAAAACACTAGAATAACAAATGAAGACCTTAACATAAATCAGGAACTTAAGAAAATTGAAAATGAAGTCATTGAAAAGTCAAATAACAACATCATGAGAGATAATTAGACCAGTTTCAACATGCATCTAAGATTATAGGATTAGTTTTAGGATGCATCTAATATTTTTAGAGGTTGATAATAGCTTCTTTTAAAAAGAAATGGATATGTTTTAAGATATAAAAGGATCATGATAATTTATTTCATATTCTTTATTATAGCAAATCAATTAGATTTGTGAATAGAGGCTTTCTGAATGATGCTGATCTAATATTATTCTTAATATAAAAATCAAGAACACATATAATTTAATATTATTCTGTAGCCAAAATCATCTCATCAACTTTAAAACTTGTGATGACCATAGTCATAAACAGGATGAGCATGTGATACATTAAACATTGAATGTGATATCTTCCCTACCCATCCTCACATAAAATAGTAAACTATGAAAATTATTGTTTCCAAGAAGATCATGCAAGTATATAAGTAGGAACCTGGAGTGAAAACATACATTTCAGCAGTAAAATGACAAATTATGGTGTATCAAATCTTAAAGACTTTTGATACAATAAAATAGTAAACTATGAAAATTATTGCTTCCATAATTATTGCTTCCATAAAGATTATTGCTTCCATAAAGCAGGAAGTGAAAAAAACATTAATAGTAAAAAGACAAATTAGATATCTAAACATTAGTAGTAAAATGACAAATTAGATATCCCTACTACATGTGGTGGTCTATCAAACCCTAGGGAGGCTTTTGGGTCTAAGGGGCCATCAGTAGATTGTGCACAGTAAAAGGTTTTCTTTCAGATGCTTCCTAAAAGAAACCTTAGAAAAAGAAGTGCTTATCAATGTTTCTCAGGCTTCTGCTAAATAAACAAAAAACTAGTAGTTGTAATTTGTAGTAACAATACTGTAAAGAAGAGAATAGAAATAATCCACGTGCCTTGTTTGTGAAGACGAGTCTGCATATAAACAAATACTAAATCACCTGAACATAGTCAATGTTGCATGAAAGTTACTTGAACTCATAACATGTTATCCCAATTTTTTTTTCTTCCACATTTCTAAACGTGTTAACAAAGACAAATTTGTAAATTATAATTACTCTCTTTTCTGCACCAAAGTCTTCCACCAAACGAACACAAAACTTCCTATGTAAACTTCAATAGTTTCAACCCCAACTTTCTGAAACACATAGAGAGATTAAAACACTAACAAGAATGTAATCAATAGTCTCAACCCCAACTTTCTGAAGCACCAAAGCAAAGGCATAGGGATTTCATAGTAACATAATAGTATTCCAAGTATGATTGACTTAAAAAAAAAAAATTGGGTAATGAATTATCGGAACTTGCAATGTATCATGTTTAAATTCTTACAACTAGAAGAGTTGTCTAGTACATGGGCCAGCATAGGCTCATTTTCTTTATGAATGGTACTAAAAATGATATCAAGTGAAATTGCACACAATGCTTGGAATCTGACATCATGAGCTCGAAAGGATGAAATTGCACACAAAACTTGAAATGTGCTCTACATGGGTATACTATTTGAACTTTTCTAGCTCAAACAAGTGCTCTTCAAAAGTAATATGCAAATGAACCCTTAGCTCTGCTAGTAAAAGTTCTGTTTTCCAACTTAATGTTTTTTGAGCAATAAAGACCTGTAACACAAAACTATATGCATTTACTTCTAGTTGATGTGTAATCTCATCTGCCAAGTGTTCATGGGCAGAACTATACCCGGTAGCATGGCCAGTATTGTCTTTCTATTCTTCCATATTCATTTTTCTGTCATTCATTTTTCTGTCTACTGATGAATGGACAAAAAAAGTGCCACTTCCATCGTCAGAAGGAGGACGTTCTTTATTGTCAATGTCCATGTTGGACTCCCTAGACAAATGGCCCTTAAGTATACAAAACTTTGGAGGAAAAAATTCTGGCCTTGTTGCCTACAAAGGATGTTCAAGCATATATTAGTAGCTACTCACTTGCAGAACGATTTAATATCTTATGAAACAATCTTGAAATTAACACAAGTAGTTGGCAAAAGGATGTTTTCCCAAATTCAAGCAAAGCAGATAATAGAAAAATACACATGAAATATAATGCTTATAATCAAAGTAATTTCCCACTTTGCATAGAATTATCATTTTTAGTTTAAACTAATGAAGTATGAACAATATGAAAGCCCAAACATGCAATTTCCCACTTTGCATAGAATTATCATTTTTAGTTTCAACTAATGAAGTATGAACAATATGAAAGCCCAAATAAGGAGAGAAAAACTCCAACATTCCTTCACATAACTCATAATAAACATAGCATTAGATTTAAAGTTCAAAAAATCACCATAAAACAGAAAGAAAAAAGTTAAAACAACTCAAAACATACGCAAACATATATGTAAACCAGTGTTTTCAAAGAGGTGTTCCGCAAGTTTTGCTTAACCTCAAGGGATCATCCCCAATTTTTTAAACTTGTGTGGTTTTCAGAATAAACTAACAGCATTCCTTAAATCTATCCACAAATGCACAAAAGATCCCTTACAAATTGTTATCTAAGGTGGAACTCTTGCACATTCTACTGAAAATAATTTTTGGTACTTGGTAATTACACTTATCAACCAAAAATACTGGAGGAATAAAGTAATGTCAAAACATAGGGTGACTTGGATAGGGGATGACTTTGGTAAAGCCCTAAACCAAGATTATGACTACAACCCAGAATATGTGAGCATAAGCATCAACAAATAAAACAGTTCAAAAAATGCTCAAGATAGACCTAAATAAGACACAATCTGAAAAATGATTAAGATAAAGATAGAAAATATTGGTAAAAAACAATCAATGTCAAATTTGCCAAATCTTGGTTGAACTCGTGAATTTCCAACTATTAGATAGTTTAACCAGACTTGGCTCAATTTGGTTCAAATGGACAGATTTAACTACTTACAGAGCCAAGCCAAGTAGATGAAACCTGGGAGAAATAGTATTTATATATACCTATCCTCACACCTATGAAACAACCCTGCAAAATCACTTTTAATCAACGGGCAGCGAAGTAGAGAGACTCACCTGAATATCATCAAAGATTTAATGAAAAAAAGAAGGAATGTGTATTTAAATCAGGCTCTAACTACAGCACCCAAGACAAGAAAGCAAGCCAACATCTCTGCATTGCATAATCCCAGCGATCTTTGAACCATAGTGGATGGGAATTGCATGACCACAGCACAAGAATTCTTTCACGGAGAATATATGATTAGAAAACAAGCCAAATGTCTACCAGCAACTTTAAATGAAATGGACGCAGAAATACCTTTAACTCGATCTATTGCCCTATTCTTCACGAGTTTACTCAAAGATGCGTCAACCCGATCTATCCCCTACTGCCGTAACAAGTCCAGTAAAACAAGTTATTTATATAGTTTGAGCTCCGAATCATGCATGAGGATTGTATTTAAATAGAAAACCTAGCAGCAACTTTAAATGAAATGGACGCAGAAATACCTTTAACTCGATCTATTGCCCTATTCTTCACGAGTTTACTCAAAGATGCGTCAACCCGATCTATCCCCTACTGCCGTAACAAGTGCAGTAAAACAAGTTATTTATATAGTTTGAGCTCCGAATAATGCATGAGGATTGTATTTAAATAGAAAACCTACCAGCAACTTTAAATGAAATGGACGCAGAAATACCTTTAACTCGATCTATTGCCGTATTATTCACGAGTTTACGCAAAGATACCTCAGATCTATTGCCCTATTCTTCACGAGTTTACGCAAAGATACCTCAACCCGATCTATCTCCTGCTGACTTAACAAGTCGAGTAGAACAGATCTATCACGAGTCGAGTTATTTATATAGTTTGAGGTCCGAATCATGCATGACCTCGATTGCATGTAAGAGTGGAGTAAGAAGCTCTTCATGCATTTAATGAACAAACCTTCGCACGTGCGTGAGCACTGTCCAAACGCCCTCGATTTAAGGTCATAGTATGGTGTTCTTACCGCTCAAAATGAGTGGTTTAGGGTGATTCAAATAAATAATGAACAAACGCCCTCGTTTCAATGAACACACGCCCTCGATTTAAGGTCAAACGCCCTCGATTTAGGGTCATAGTATGATGAACAAACGCCCTGGACGCCCTCCATTTAAGGTCATAGTATGATGTTCTTACCGCTCAAAATGAGTGGTTTAGGGTGATTCAAATAAATAATTTTGAATTGTCAATATTTAGTTAGTAATTAATAGTAAGTTAGTGGAACTAGGTGGGTAAATTTTGTTTTTAAAGTTTTGCATTAATATTTATTAATATTTAGTTAATACTTTATAGTAGTGGGTTAGATGCAGCATTGTTGCTAAAGGTTCATGTAATGGGAAATCCCATTATAAGAAAGAGTATTATTTAGTTAATTGTAGTAAAAAATTGATGGAAATATAATATAATATTATTTGAAAATAAATCTTAACATTGATGTTTAATTTTTCATCTATATTCAATTAGTCAATGATAATAAGTTGTGAACTTAAAGGTGCATTATCATTGAAAAAAGATTATGCATTCACATTTGACTATTTATGGATAGGTAATATGTGGCAAAAATATTATGAAGTAGAATGCAACATTATTGGGAAAATAGATTACTCATTACTATTTCTTTTGAATAAACTTCAACAAAATTTCCAAGTTTTATGAGGGAATAAAATTAAATGATTGTCAACTAAGTTGTATATGGAATTGAATAAAGAATGAACTTGTGTGAAGTTAAATAAAAAAATTGTGCTCAATATAAGAAATTAATGTAAATCTCTCCAAACCATAATCAAAGGAATACAAGGATATTATTGATCCATGTGTCAATCAAGATAAACATGCAACATCCTTGATCATGGCCAACTTGTGATTCATAACAAATTTTATGATTGAAATTTGTTCCTTGTGATCTTCTCTTGAAAGATAACACCCCCCTAATCTTCAGTTTGTCACATGCTCTTCTTAAACAAGGGATCTACATGTTTCACCAACATGGAAAACATGATGTTTATTCCTCTTAAGGGTGTTAGGACTCTTCATTCTAATGTTGGTCCCTTCCCTAGTCACATTTGGAAGCAAATCCAACAAGCAAGGGGTCGAAACCCAACTTAAAAACATCCAAAAATTACCCTACTGGAATTTTTGTGCCGTGCATGCCTATGGGGGAGTGAAAATTTCATCTTTTTCATGCCCTACATGCCTATATCATCTTTTTCGTGCTTTGTTCGGTTATAGGGGAGAGAAAATTTTGTGTTAGGCTTATCCCTTTGATTTTGGATATTGGATCTCATGGAGATTTTCTTCGGATGAGGTACCCCTTTGAATCCCATCTCACATTCCCTCCTTGGCATGGTTTAGATCCTTGATCCACATCTTACTCACTTAGATCCATCATTTTCTCCTATTGGTTGGCCTTCCCAAATCCTACTTAAGGATGACTATCCATGAGATAAGAGAGGGGGGATTACTTAGAAGCGCCAAACCTATGATCCTATGATTGGGAAAAACTCAGAAAGGAGGGCATTATGATCCCATAATTCTTGCAAGGGTGTTGTTGGAGAGCTTGGAAGGAGATGCTATCATCTTGGAAATCAAGGTATAACATTGTAATCACCTTCTTTTACTTTCTTAATGATAACTTGGCCTATTCTCCCATGTCTTGTCTCTTGTTATATTGATGCATGATATGTTGTAGATTAGAACTAGATTAATACATATATTGCTTGGAAGTTTTGGTCCTTTGTCTTTTTTAACAGGTTCAAGCCTTGAAGATCAAGCTTGGAGTTGGAGCTAGGACAACCTACATGTTGGAGGTAAGTTTTACTTATTCCTTTCTTCTTCCATGTTCAATAGATTATGTATTGTGATAGATCTAGGAGAATAGATCACCATTTGTTATGTTTCTGTCATGGATTAAGTATATAGGGACTTAGTTATGTCCATGAGAGAATTTAACTATCCATAGGAAGAATTCTCTAACACAAAAATTACCGACCATACTCGGGACACGCCAAACGTTTCCCTTCTTTGGACTTGTGAAATTAAACATAGAAGGATCCTTATGGATTCAAACCTCTCCTTCCTTGGGTTCGTGAAATATACAAGGTTGGACTCACTTAAAAGTGAGCTATATTGAGCATCTCTTATCCTCCTCAAGATCGTTAAAAACAAAGAGGTACTTGTCAATTATGATGGGGGGAAAATGGGGGAATGAACTGAGTCTATCTTTTGGCAGCATATGAGTCATCACCTTTGAACATGGCATATGTCCACCTTGTCTTCTTTGGGTATTTAGTGTATATTATGTTCTAGAGCCGTGATTCATCTTTTTCATTAAGAGTCTTCTCACCTTGTGGTCATTTATACTATCAGTCCTTGTTGCCAAGTCATCTTTCATGCCATTATATGTTCAAAGGATCACTGTTAACTTGAGTCAACCTTATGCAATATTGTCCAACCTCTGCTTGTTTGTTAGTCCATACTCTTTTGATCTGTTTCTCTGCACCTCTTTCCTATATCGGTTTTGTGTCGATGATGCGGGATTCATTAAGGTCCTCCTTCGATGAGTCTACCCCTGTCGACATGAACTCACTATCCAGGAATTAGGATGTTATTTTTTCACAATTTTAATCAATACTTATCTAGGATCTTACTGAGAGAATAAAAAGAACAGCATAAGCACAAGAGACACAAAGATTTTCCTTAGGGAAACCATAAAAGAGAAAACCTCACAACTTCCTCAGAGATAAAATGATCACCAATACAATATCACAAAAGTAAAACCCAAAAATAGAGATGGTCTTCAGCAACTTCTCTCTTCTCCACCTGTGCAAACTTGTCCTTCTTCTCACTAATGTAAACTTGATTGAGTGAGTGAATGTATAAATGAGAGAGCCTAGCTCTCTATTTATACTTTACTTTCACTTTATCTTTTTCACTTACTAGGTCGGCCCCAGTTGTACCTCACTAGGCCAAATTCTCTAGAAGACTCTATTGACCCTAATACAATCTGACTCTGGGGTCTATTACCCCAACTTACAATGGAGGGTTAACCTCAATGACTTTACATGACCAAAATACAATAATGACTTCTCCGACTGGAGGAATAAACATCTCCATCGAAGGTACAAATAAAATACAATAATAAATACAATATAAAATAAAAGTGAATATCTTCCGAAGTTACAATGACATTAACATTCCCTCTTAACTAGGAAGGTAAAATCTTGACACAGACATTAACACATCTAGACACAAGTATTCATCGTTGGATCATCGTCGTCATTGTTGCTGCAATCCTCATCATCATGTCAATTATCGATTGGTGACATCTCTCGAATCTACTCATCATAAAACTTTCTACAGAGCGAGCCATTTTCCATGCTTGATGTAGGCCTACCCTCCATGTAGGTCTCCATCATCTTTGGGAGCAAGCCATCAATTAGGTACACCCTAAGACTGGTCATTGCATTTCCTTTGCAAACACCTGCGTCTCCTACTGTCGCCTCATCATCTTCATATCATCTCATGGTCACACAGAGCACATCCGAGATGCACATCACACAATACATACATCAACCGACATGGGAGGACTTTCCTACCACCATTCGGGAAAGGATATACACTTACATCAACTAACATGGGAGGAATTTCCTACCACCATTCGGGAAAGGAAGAACACTTATATCAACATTCACCAACCATGCCATCAACCCAACCTACTAGAGGACAATCCTTTGTTGGGAACTCTGTTCCTAGTCAACAACCCCCCTCTATAGGGCCATCCAACCCATCTGCTGGAGGGAAACCCATCGTCTCTATCCAACAACCCTCCCAACCAGCAACACCTGCTCAGTATGGTATGTACAACACACCTGGCAGTGGACAACCTTATACCGGTTTACCAACCGGGCCTCATCTTCAACATCCCTTGTCCGGTGCACTTCCTTCTTGGGAACCTCAAATCCGACAGAGTGGGGGGTACTCATTATTTGAAAACTGGAACCCAGCTGGTGGGAAATCTCAGATTCCCCCCAACTTGAACTCCGGATTCCCCTATCCTTCGGCTGCTACAATTCCATGGAACCCATCTCTTCAATTTCCACACGTTCCTCAAGGAGGAACGAACATTCCATGGACACCACTGTCACAACCACCCCCCAACTCTGCTATGGGAAACCCTCCACTTACTCAATATAGTGGTAACATTCCTGGAACACAACAACTGCAGGGAACTTTTCCCCAATCAGGAGCAGCAACCATTCCCGGGTTACAGCAACCCCAAGGTACCATACCTACCATCCCCACTCAGCAGAACATCCACCAACCAGTTACCAACACTCAACTGGTTAACCAAATGGCCTACTACCCACAGAACTTCCAACAGTACCCTGCGGGAAACACATATGGGCATAACACGCAACATTATGCTATGCAGGGCCCCGGAGGTTTCTCTGCACCATACGGTTATTACTCATACCCGCAAACTAATCGTCAACTTCCCTTTTAGCCACGCTAGACTTACCTAATCTGTTGAGGCTCATTAACGATCCCATATGGCATGAACCTCATTGGCCACCCATTCCAGCCAAACTTCCATCAGACATTCCTAAGTTCAATGCTAAGCCTGGGGAAGACCCCAAGAACCATGTAATGACCTTCCATCTTTGGTGTTCATCCAACTCCTTGATGGACGATTCCATTTGACTACGGCTCTTCCAGCGTACGCTTACCGACACAGCAGAAAAATGGTACATCGAGCTGCCACAACACTCTTTCCACGATTTCAACACCTTAGCTATGCAGTTTCTGACCCATTTCCAGCTCCCCATCCGATATGAGACTGGAACAGAACTCTTAACCTCACTGCGTCAAACCACTTCTACGCACATTTCGGGCCACATCCATGAGTGGCATCGACGCCGTAGGCTAATCAAGGAACCCATTCCGGATCAACTACTCGTTGATTGGTTCACAAAGTCATTCTTGCTTCCCATAGTTAGGGATATCGCTATGCGCGGGCCGGTCACAGAAGAACAAGCCATCTCAGTAGCTCAGTACATGGATTTGGTATACACCCAATCTGACACTTTACACGAACTTCTTCCCCATGCCGCCCACGTTACCACTAATCCAACGAAATCTTCCACTGAACCCCCCATTGATGGTATTGTCAGTTCAGTCAAGGCCCAGCCTACTACCAACTCGACAGGGCATCAAACTTCTGCTTCCCCCGCTCTACCTCAGGATGCTTCAAAAGATACTACTTCTCCTGCTATCTCCTCCGAAGTGAACACAGTTCAATCTTCATCACAACCATCCAGAGGAAAGAAGAAGAACAATAGTGGTAAATCCAAGAAGAACCAACAGGAGAATCCCAAGGTACAAACTACCCACAACGACCCGAAACCACGTCGAAAGGCTAAGTTTCCCTACCTTATTTGTCAAGATGATCACTACACGCGTGACTATCCCTACAAGGACGAATTCAACAAGTTCGTTAAAGGATCCTCTCGCCCGACAGTGTTAACTGACCCTTTCCATCAGCAACAACAACAAATGGTTGCCCCAGAAACCCCACAGGGGGGCAACTCGAGCAACCCAACTCGCGGAGAGATGTCCACAAATCACGAAATCCTGATGACGAGTAATGAGGAGATTCATATAACCACTCATTCAAAGACATATGAGAACCCTCCAAGTTCAAACAAACAGTCGGAGATAGCCAAAGGAAAATCTCCTGTTGAAGATCCAACTCCTACCCCTCCCCCTACCGGCCATCTCCATATCGAGAGACCGCTTACAGACACAGTGCTACACCCACCCAAGGGCACCATACGAAAGGTGACATTTAATCCCAATGTGCGAGCTACCCAAAACTACAACATAGTTAAGGATTTAGCTCAAGCACCTTGCGCCATGTCGACTCTCGAGGTTCTTCAACACTGCCCCACGCAACGTAGAACCTTACTTTCCGCACTAGGGGCAATGGACCCAGATACTTCAAACACTATTATGTTTAACTTGGAGCACACCAAACCTCGGCTTTCTCACCAGTTATCCTTCCAGGTTCATACAAAAATCCGTGGAAATAGCATCCATCGCACTATTTTAGATGAAGGTGCCTCCACGTCGATCATGTCTTTGAATTGTTGGAGAGCCTTAGGCTCACCCGAAGTCACAACGTCTCCCACTACTCTCAGCACATTTGATGGACACGGTTTTCAACCTTATGGACTCATTCCCTCAATTGGTGTTGAACTGGGGGGCAAAACAGTATCCGTACACATTGAACTCGTGGATGCACCATTAGATTACAATCTTCTACTTGGTCGGAACTGGTTTTACGCCATGACCGCCATAGCATCTAATGTCTTCCGGATTGTGCAATTTCCTCATGAAGGGAAAATTGTCACCATTGATCAACTTGATTACTGTATCCCAGAATCTCATCCGAACTCCGCCAACACCGTCCCGTTATTGGATCAGCCTCGGTACCGGTTCCAAGACATTGGCGTTGGTCTTATGAAGGATTCTTCCCTTATTGGAGTTTTTCCAAAGCTGGGGATCCATGTTCAACCAGTCCACATGATTTCATCAAATGTCACCCCTTCCAATCATTCATGGGTGATTCCCAGTCCCGCTGAGATTGAAAACTACGGCAAATCCATGCCTTTGAATAGAAACCTCGCAGCGTACGAAGCGATCCAATCAGCCACCGATTGGGTCGACTGTTCTACCCATCACACCGTGGCACAGCTCTCGTCTGAGACTCATTCACCCCCACGACTTATCGATCCTCTCACTTTGATTTTTCCCACTGACGAATCAATTATGGAGGTTATGTGTAGTGATGAGCCACCATGGGGAAATTTTCATCATCGATCTTCATTCCCCACCATTCAGACGTTTGAGCCCGATACAAAACCCAGTACTTCACTTGGAATGGTTCAAACCAAGTTTCCCACTTCCCTCGATGAAGTATTTTTTAAAGGAAACTTGGCTAACCTTATGGAAACCACTCCCATAGATATTTCAGTGAAGCCTGGTATCGTGGAAAACATACATATTGGCAAAACATGTACTCCCCTCGAAATGGAGTTCTACACTGCCTACTTCAAAACCTTCCGCAATGTTTTTTCTTGGAGTTATGAAGAAATGCCAGGAATAGATCCCTCAATTGTGGTCCATGAAATTCCAACCTTCCCTGGCACCTGACCTGTTCGGCAGAAACTTCGACCCGTCCATCCTCGTAAGGTAGCTGCTATTAAAGCAGAAGTTGAAAAACTTTTGCGTGCTGGTTTTATCTATCCTATCCCATTGAAAGAATGGGTATCTAACATCATTCCCGTAGCCAAGAAACAGGGAACGATTAGAGTCTGTGTCGATTACCGCGACTTGAACAAAGCTTGTCCAAAGGACAACTACCCAACTCCGTTCATCGACCAGATCATCGATAACTGTGCCGGGAGTGTCATCTTTTCATTTATGGATGGCTTTTCTGTGAAAATCCTCACAGCAGATCTAAGAGAGGATGTATCTCACAAGAGAATAATTATGATTAAGCAAGAAAATAGAAGAAGAGTGATACATGTAGTATAATGAGCAACAGAATAATATGGTACAGTAGAATTCAGATAGAAGCAATAATACTTCGGTCATACTAGATTATTAATCACAAATGGACATATAAATAATACAATGCATGAGGAATTCGAATGCCTAAGGTGGCAATTCGAATTAGCCTTCATGGAGTGATCAAAGGATCACTGGAGTGTCATCGGAGCACAACTAGGTGTCCTCATGATCATCGGAGCGCAACTGGAAGTCTTCATCATCATCAGTGGAGTCATCAATGCTCAAGTAACTGTCAACCATCAGTCAAACTAACTCTGGTAGGTGTAACTGAGTGTAACTCAATGTAACTGAGTGTAACTGAGTGACAACTGGACTAGTAGGTGAAGGAGGACGAGTTGCTCCCTAAAATCAAGGAAGAAGGGTGCATTAAGCAACTGGAGGGCTAAAACTGAATTGTGAGAAGCTCCTGGGGGCTGGCTAACTGAGGGCTAGGTGCTGGACTGATGACTGGGATGCATGCAAACCCTAGAATGCATGCAAACCCTAAAAGGTGCATGCATGACTGAAAATGTAAATGATCAAAATACTGGTGGGACTAGGATGGAGTATAGGAATATCCTAACACCCCCCCTTAATCCATCCTGGGCCCTGGTAACTAAGACCAAAGGTCACCCAATACAATGAATAATAACAATCAATAAACCAAGGAAGTGGGAAAATTTCATGGGAAACATAACCCCTCCTCAAAAATAGACTGTAAGGCACACATAAAAAATAAAAGCTCCAAACTCAAGCATGTGTGATGCTTGGTCATATGTCTGGAGGTATCTTCTTCTTGGGAAGAAGTGGATCATGCTCAAAAAGCATGTGCTTGTCCTTGCTCTTTAGATCGAATGTGATGAGAACAAATCCAACTGTATTAGAATGATCCTTGAACCTGTGATTTGAATCAGCTGAGGTAGGATCAAATTCTTGAATGTGCATATAGTCCTTTGTATTCTCCTTCGAACCACCATGGGTGAGGTTATTCCAAAAAGAACTATTACATGTTTGCTTGAAATCAAAATTAGATTTAAGACTTTCAAAACAGTTTCTTGAGATCTCCTTTGAACCAGCAGGGGTGAGATCAAAACTATCATATGCATGAGAAATTTTCCCAAGCAGTAATTGCTTAGAACCCAAATTAGATACAAGACTTGAATCATGGATTCTTGAGATCTCCTTTGAACCATGAGAGGTGAGATCAAAACCAGTAGATGCATGAGAAATTATCCCAAGCGAATGGCAATGGCCATATTCTTCAATGACCTTCTGAAAGCATGAATTTATGATCATATAGTAGTATAAAAGAGATGTTTGCTAAAGAGGAGTGAATGCATTACCTCCATTAGCTGATTTGACCTCTGAAATAATCATGTGATCATGATGCAAACCAACAAACTCTGGTGCAAGAGAGGATTTAGTACCTTTTGCAATATCTAGAGTGTGAGCTGGCACAGAAAGATAAGAAAGTTTGATCATGAGCGGAGAATCTGCAAGTTCTTTGTCAACAACTTCAATATGAGATGATACTGTTTCATGATCTGAGAGACCATCAAGAGGAGCGAATGCATCACTTTGTTTTCTTTCGAATGGGTTGGGACCAAGTCCTTCATTCTCTCTGCCAAATTTTCCATCCAGGTGAGCCCATATCTCTTTTGGAGTCCATAACTCTCTTGGAATTTCAACACCATCATGGTATTTGAATTGGAATCTCTGGTATGCATACAAAGAAAACATTATTGCTGCAAAGTGCATGTCTCTTTTATTTAACCAGTCAATCTTCTCTTCAGGGGATTCGAACTCTCTTTCAAAATAACAATAAAAAAGATCATGGATCTTCAAGTCTGCTATCATTCTTGGTTTCCATTCATCATAGTTGAGTGGATCAAGAGGAGTAATTCCTGATGAATACATTGAAGCTGTAGAGGACCTGCAAAAACAATATAGAATAACTGCAACTGCTACTGCTGCAAAAATGCAAAAACTGTTGCAACTGCTGCACTCGAAATCTTGGTAATAACCTGCAAAAAAAAACTCTCAAGAATGGATATAAACAATTCTCTCAACATGCTCTGATACCATGTGAAAATCCTCACAGCAGATCTAAGAGATGATGTATCTCACAAGAGAATAATTATGATTAAGCAAGAAAATAGAAGAAGAGTGATACATGCAGTATAATGAGCAACAGAATAATATGGTACAGTAGAACTCAGATAGAAGCAATAATACTTCGGTATTATTAATCACAAATGGACATATAAATAATACAATGCATGAGGAATTCGAATGCCTAAGGTGGCAATTCGAATTAGCCTTCATGCAGTGATCAAAGGATCACTGGAGTGTCATCGGAGCACAACTAGGTGTCCTCATGATCATCGGAGCGCAACTGGAAGTCTTCATCATCATCAGTAGAGTCATCAATGCTCAAGTAACTGTCAACCATCAGTCAAACTAACTCTGGTAGGTGTAACTGAGTGTAACTCAATGTAACTGAGTGTAACTGAGTGACAACTGGACTGGTAGGTGAAGGAGGACGAGTTGCTCCCTAAAATCAAGGAAGAAGGGCGCATTAAGCAACTGGAGGGCTAAAACTGAATAGTGATAAGCTCCTGGGGGCTGGCTAACTGAGGGCTAGGTGCTGGACTGATGACTGGGATGCATGCAAACCCTAAAATGCATGCAAACTCTAAAAGGTGCATGCATGACTGAAAATGTAAATGATCAAAATACTGGTGGGACTAGGATGGAGTATAGGAATATCCTAACATTTTCTGGCTATAATCAGATCGATATCCTCCCAGCCGACTAGCATAAAATAGCCTTTATCTGCCGTTGGGGGATTTTCGCATATCGAAAGTTACCTTTTGGGCTTAAAAACGTCGGGGCAACTTTCCAATGGGCGATGTCGTATGCATTCCACGATATCAAACATATTGTAGAATCATATCTTGATGATCTTCCTGCTCATTCTCAGACCCGGGATGACCATCCTGATCACTTAGGTGCCATTTTTGAAAGGTACCGTCGCTACAATATCCGTTTGAATCCACATAAGTGCATCTTTTGCATGGAAGCCGGAAAAATTTTGGGATTCGTAATCTCCAAAAGTAGGATACGCTTAGATCCTGCGAAGGTAGAAGCTATCTTAGCCCTGCCTTCCCCCACAAACATTCCAGAACTTCAAAGTTTGCAAGGGCATGCAAACTTTCTACGTCATTTCATCTGTAATCTTTCCGAGATAACAAAAGGCTATATGAAGCTTCTCAAGAAGAACACTCCCTTCATCTGGTATGATGAAGCCCAACGTTCCTTTGATAATCTAAAGGCAGCCTTAACTAAAGATCCAGTGATCCAACCCCCCGATTACACATGGGATTACATCCTTTATCTCGCAGCTTTGACTTCCACCATCGGTATGGTGCTAGTCCAGGAAGACTATAACAGCATAGAACATGTGGTATACTATCTTAGTAAGAGTCTTCTCGACTCCAAAACTCGTTATTCACATGTTGAAAAACTGGCTCTGGCAATAGTTTTCGCTGTCCAGAGGTTCCGTCATTACATTCTACTCCGCCGGACCACTGTTATAGCTGATTTCAATCCAATGTATTATATCCTCACGCGTCAAGTGCTTGGGGGCAAATATTCTTGTTGGATCGTCATCCTACAAGAGTTTGACTTGGAAATTGTCAAAGCCAAGTCCAAGAAGTCTTTGGTCTTTGCTAAGTTGATTTGTAACTTGCCTCAATCCGAGCCCATCGATTCTCTTCTTGATGAATCATTGTTCCTCATTAGCATGTCTGATCCATGGTACGGGTATATTTTATTATATCTCCAAACCCAACGTTTCCACCCCAACCTCACTCGTGATGAACGTCGATGCATCCGACATCACGCCAAGTACTACCTCATAGTGAACGATACTCTTTATCGACGTGGTGTCGACTCTGTTTAACCCTAGATGAAGTGGAACACGTTCTTAATGACTACCACGTTGGAGCATGTGGTGGTCATCTCTCTGGGATGGCTACGGCCCAGAAAATACTACGATCAGGTTATTTCTGGCCCTCGATTTTCAAAGACTGCATTGAAATGGTCAAGAAATGTCCACTCCATCCTGTTATTGCCGTCGGCCCCTTTTCCAAATGGGTCATAGATTTTATGCACTGTAAGCCCACTTCAGCCGGGGGGCATAGCTATGTCATAGTAGCTGTTGACTATTTCACAAAATGGGCTGAAGCGATGCCTACTTATGCTGAGGACAACAAAACAGTAGCACAATTCATAATCAATCACATTATAGTTAGATTTGGTGTCCCACAATCCATTGTGACCGATCATGGCTCCCACTTCAGGAACCATATGATTGAGGAACTAAGTGCCAAGTTGGGTTTTCACCATGAAAACTGAACCCCATACTACCCACAAGCTAATGGCCAAGTTGAAGCCATTAACAAAGTTCTGAAACGAATGATTCAGCATATTGTGGGTACTCATAAATCCAACTGGCACTCAGCTCTATTTTCAACACTATGGGCATACTGAACCTCAGTAAAAAGTGCTACTGGGTTTACACCATTCCAACTGGTGTATGGCCGGGAAGCCATTTTACCAATTGAATGTGAAATTACATCACTTAAGATAGCCATAGAGCTACTTCCCCACACCACTTCCGAAGAGTAACGGTTTCTATACCTAGCCAAGCTAGATGAAGCCCGCTGCCATGCTGCTTTAGCCAACGAAGCTCATAAAAAATGCCTCAAAGCTCAGTATGACAAATCCGTTCAACCTCGGATTTTCAATGAAGGTGACCTCGTACCCACATATGATCAAATGCACGATAAACTCGGAAAAGGAAAACTAGAATCTATGTGGTACAACCCCTTTGTTGTAAAACGTGTCTTGGAGAAAGGAGCCTATGAACTCGTCGATTGTGATGGCACACCATTGGCACAGCCCCGCAATGGGCTATACCTCAAACGCTTCTACGCATAAGGTTATCCTACGTGTGATACTTTTTTGTACATGATGTACTTAGCTTGTTTTCACTCATCTTTTTGGTGTGCGCACGGACCTCGCTTCCGCAACATGGGTAATCTATTCTCCCACTGGCGATTTGCTATCTTCAGGAGCCAATTGTTTGGGTCCTACAACCAATAACATCGCAGAGTACCATGCAGTCATCAGACTCTTGACGGAGTTTGCTTCCCTTGGAATTGACTCCCTATCAGTCTTTTTAGACTCCCAACTCGTGGTTTGTCATCTGAATCGTGTTTACACAGTTCGCGATCCTATCTTACTTCGTTTATTTCAGAGGGTATGCCTCTTGGAACGATCTTTTAATTTCATTTCATATCAACACGTACCAAGGGAATTCAATTGTATAGCTGGTTCATTAGCTAATTACATTTTGGATTGGCATCTTGCCCATACATAAAAACATGTCACAAAATAAACACACAAGTCATTGTAAATAAATAGGTCATAAAAGTAGGTCCATATATATATCACTGTATATAAAAATGTTTTTTTTCAAATACATAAAGTCTGTGTTTTAAAGACAAAATTTGGGACCTAATCCCATACAAAAATGTGGCTCTCAAAGCCTACATATCATATACATGCCGCAAAAAAATAAAAGCTACCATCTAAGGAGATCTGGGGGATCTATCACGGTCCTCATCAGATTCCTCACGCTGCTGGTGATAACACATTATAGCCCGAACCACCCTATGGAGGAGTCGGCCAATACGCCTACGTACACGTACAGTATGCCGCTGGAGATGCAAAGGGATGTCATCCACCCTCATAGCGGGGATACCGTGGGTTAAACCCTGTAGGTTCCTCTCTATCTCCTGGACCTCTCCCGCCTCATCCTCATCTTCTTCCTTGTCTGGAGTGGCTTGGTGATCAACACCACCTCGGCGTAATGGCGAGTACCCTGCCGGTCTCTGTGGTCCACGATCTGCGACATGCACACGTACATATATTAAAGTCTTTTACACATTCTAAAAAACCATAAAAATTATATATTCAAAAAAAAAAAAAAACACAACATTTATGAAGGTCATACCTGAATTGTCCCAATCCTCATCTTCTGGCAGTGCCAGCTCTATTTCCTCACGAAAGTCCACCCCTACATAGGGATAGTCATCAATCATCACAATCTATTCCTCGAGCCACGAGAAGAAATCCTCACCAAATTCCAAACGCTGCGGCCCTCCAAGTCATCCTGCGTAGTCGCTCCATCGAGCCATCCATGGCTCGGTGGGTGGACAAGGGGGGATGGCTATCTATGGGAACAACAACGGCACCCTCGCCAAGAGGAAGGTGACTAAGATGCTCCCATACCCAAATTGAGAATTCTCTCCAAGCCTCCACTTGTTCACTTGCTCTTTGAGATTGGTCAATACTGCCTCACACCAGTTGAATATTGTTCCTGCCATGCAATCCACTGCAAGATTCATCTGTGTATGGGACTCCTGATGGGGACCCATACTCCCTGCTTCACGTGTGATGGTGAACAACACGGTTTTTAAAGGAAGTTCTACAATGTCTTTGATGACTACCTTGCCTCTTTTCTTCCCCAAACCTTGACGGCAATAACGAGCAATTAAAGCATCCGTGCTCGCCTCCGAAGCTGTGAACCAAGTAAAACTCACCCGGGCTCCTCTTTTTGAGAGGCCCGTCAGGAAATAAATATCCTCGAGTTCAATCTCAAGGGTGTGTTCTCCCACTCGGAAAGCGTGAATATCGGGGTCCCACATTTGAATAATGTGGGTGAGAATTTTTGCCTGCTTACGGATGCCTTTGGTCTTGAAGAATTGTAACAAACCACATTCCCACAATGCAGTCAAGGTTTCTTGGTCATCTTTAGCCAACAAATCATCCGCTTCATGCTCTCTTTCTTTCCAATGAACCATTTTGCTCAAAACAAGTTACAAACACCTGCAAAAGGGCATCAGAAACATTCATTACTTATTTAACAATGTGATCTCAGCAAAATATTTGAGAAAACATAATTTTTTCATCTTAAAATTCACCGCTATCGCATCTGGGGAGAATTTGACCGTGCGGTACTGCACAATACCACACCCAGGTTTAACCTTACAGCGCGGTACTGTTGCACAGTACCGCGCTTCCCGATATAGCGACTGCGCGATACTGCGGAAGGCAAAAATTGCCCAATAGGGCTCGCCCAAAAAATTGTTTTTCCCTACTGAAATCAAGTTATTCATACATGAAATGAAAGAGGCGCTTGCAAGCTCTTACCTGGCGTAGATGGCTGTTGAAACGGTGCTCCGGATCTCCAGATATGAACTCTTGAAGTTTTTGCTCCTCAATGGGTAAAATCTCCTCTTTTGGCAAATGCACAAGTGAAATGGTAACTTTCCATATTTACCCATCCTTTATATAGCTTTTTCGCTTATTTTTTACTCATTATTTTATCTAGTTAAAATAAAACTCATTTCACATTACTAATATCTGGTTCTATGAGCATTTGTTGACAGGGTCTCCTTTGAAAACAAAAAATATTCACATTGGCGTTCACTTATAGTTTGACCTTCATTTTGAGCCTACTTTATCTTTTTCATGCTCTGGATTAAAACTTGAAAAAGATTCCAAGCACTTTTACACCCGTGTCGTGCTTGTCAAACTTAAGTAAATGGTGTCGAGCTTAGTCTGCTTTACTCATGCTCGTTAAACGATGAGGAAAGTATTATACTGGTTGTATTTTATTCTTTTTTCGGACCAGAATAATTAAAAATTACGAAAAAGACCATTGGAGTCCATACTTAAGCTCTTTTCAGACTCCCTAAAATTGAAAAGATTGCCAAGTGATCTTGACTCTTTCACACTTGTAAAAGTATTTGAAAGGTTGTCTATTCGGTGACAGGTTACCCCTTTTTCGACCTGTCTAGACTATTTACGAGAAAGGTATACCTTGGTCAATTTCTGGCTGGGAGAGTTCTCTCGGGAATTGTTTTCCACTTTTTCGAGACCGAGGGACTAAATTTACGAAAAAGTACACTTTGGAGCCTCCTTTAAGTTTTTCAGGCTCTCTAAATGTGAAAAACTACCGAGTTTTCCTTCCTTGTACTCGTTAAAATTTGACATCAAAGGACCCACTTTGGGATGAACCCCTCCTTTCTCAGGTTCGTAAAACATGTGAGATTGGACTCATCCATGAGATGAACTATACCGAGCATCTGTTATCCTCTTCAAGCTCGAAAAACAATAAAGAGGTACTCGTCTATCATGTCGGGGAAATATGGGAAACAAGTCAAGTTTATTTTGGCAGCTTGTCAGTTGTCACCTTTGAACATGGCATGCATCTGTCCCTTGTCTATTTTGGGTATCTATTTTTGCTGAGTTATGGTTATCTTCCTGAGTCGTCTCTCTGGCCACGAGCCTACTCATTCGTTGTCTATCCTCTGCTATCAATAATCCCTGCTGCCAAGTCCTGTTACATGCCGTTACATGTTCAAAGGGTTTCATTGTTCAGAGTCATTCATTGTGTCAGACCTCCGTTGTGTGAGTACATACTCCATTGTTTCATCATCCTATACTATCTTTCATTCCGATTTCATGTCGATGATGTGGGAATCATTATGGCCCACCTTCGACGAGTCTATTCCCGTCAATGCCAAATCACTATCCAGGAATTGGGCTTAGGGATCAACCATTAGTACCTTGGTACCTGCATGCCTCAACGGCAGGTTTCCTCGTGTTTGACAGTAGGTTTACATCATTGACCTCTGATCGACTGATCTCTTGAATGCTCGACATCAACTCATTCATTCGCATTTCGTTGAGGTGTACTACAAATACCTTGGGGATCATCGTCATCATTGGTGATTTCGCTCGCATTTGTTAATGGTTCACATCATTGACCGGTAATAAAATGGTGTCTACCATGTTCGACTTCAACACTTTGTAATCACATGGCTAGATTCGTATCATTTGCGATTGGGTAGAAGACCCTAGGCGCACCTTTTAATTGTGTCCAGGTTGCGGTGGAGATGTCCTTTGTATTGTCACACAGATCCACTTTTTGTATTGGTCGTGGCTGTGTCATTACTGTCTCATGGATCTACGCTTGTTCATAGTAGCCATGATTTGTCTACAGTCTATATCATCTCAGTACTCATGGATCTCCAATGTATTGGTCGGAAACCATGCTTTGAGTCAAATGTTTCTGAGCATGGGGATGCCTTCCTCGGTGGTATATCTAACATTTTGTTTCTGTTTCAACTCCTTATTGCTCTCCTCGATGCTATCTCCGCACAATATTTGTAAAGTATTTCGGCCATCAGTCCCTTCTGAGCTCACACTTTAGGGGGCATCTGTTATACCTCCATTTTTCATAGTGTCGCATCTTCACCACAAAAAGAGTTGACGACACTTCCCCTACTGCTTAAAACACCCAGAAGAGAAAAATGATGAGTGATCCTTGAATACAAACCCATTCTGTCAAGAATCAACCCAGCCGAGACTTCATATACCTACACTACCATGCCATGCTCCAGCTTAGGTGCGCGGTAGTCCACACTACCGCGCTATGCTCTTTCTCTGCCACGCGGTACTACTGTGTTATGCTCTGTTTGAGAGGCGCGATACTCCTTTTTTAGCCTTTTTTGCCATGGCTTGTGGGATCTTGATCTTTGAGATATTTTTGAGGATTGGTTTCCCTGATTTGATCCTAACTCACTTTCTGTGATTAGTAGGCCTGATCCACTAAACTCTCCCAAGATCCACCCTTCTCTCTTGTTGGTTAACCCTACTACACACTATAAGAGAGAGACATTCCATGAGCAAAGGGGGAGGACTCTTGGAGACATCAAACTTATGATCTTGAATCTTTGTGGAGAGAGCTAGAGGAGGAAGCGCTTGGAGATGGGAGTTGGCTTGGATATCAAGCAACCATTGTAAGTGACTTCAAGTTGATAATAGAACATAACTTGTCTTGTTTCCCAAATCACATGTGTTGATTTTGTTTCAATGATATGATTTGTATCTATTGTAGATTTAGATCCTAATTCATATTTCAAGTTGCTAGAGAATTGTATATGCTTGTATCTTGGTTTCATTTTGATAGGTTCATTCGTGGGGACTTGGAAATCGGAGCAACCATTAAGACAAGCAATTGGATTGAAGGTCAGTTAGATCTCTTCTGTTTCTTCCAGCAGTTTAATCTTGAAATGTCTATTTAGATCTAGGAATTCAAGGTAGCATTTGTTAAGTTTTGTCTTAGTTTAGAGTCAGTTAAAGTCTACTTTAATCTAAGAGAATTTCTACCTATTCGTAGGGAGAAAATTCTACAACACCATCCCATAAATAATAAGCAGCAGAATTTTATAGCTCCTAGGAATTCACCCAATGTTACAAGAACTAATGACCAGAGGACACCTATCAAATGTTTTGAGTGTCAAGGTCCTCATTATGCTTCAGAATGCCCCAAAAGGATGCGGACAGCCAATAATATTCGTTCCATACAAGCTGAACCTACTATGGGAGACTTGGAAAGAGACATGCCCAGAATTAATGCAGCTCTAGACAATAGGCAAGCTGAGCATCAAGTATTTATGGTAGAAATTGAAGGTATTCTACAAAACCACCCAGTTTCTATTTTGATTGATCCAGGCGCTAGCCTGAGTTATATATCTCTTGATATTGTAGAAAATTTTAATTTGAAAACAGAAAAATTTAATAAATCCTGGTTAGTTAGGCTGGCAATAGGAACAAAAAGAAAAGTGTTTGATTTTGTTGAAAGTTGTGTTTTATCTATGAATTAGTTAAAGACACAAACCAAGCTAAATGTTTTACCTTTAGAATCCTATGACATCTTAATTGGAATGGACTGGTTAGAATCACATCATGTTATTTTGAATTGTTATGAGAAAAATTTTACCTGTCTAAATGATGAAGGAGAAACAGTAGAAGTAAAGGGTATTCCTGGAAAGACATCACTTAGACAGATTTCAGCTATTCAAGTGAAAAGATTAGTTAGAAAAGGATGTAAGATGTTTGCAGTGAATGTAGTACATGAGGAGCCAATTACAAAAGAGGAAAAACTGAAACTAGAAGATATATCTGTCCTAAAAGAATTCCAGGATGTTTTTCTAGAAGAGATTCCAGGGTTACCCCAGAAGAGAGATCTAGATTTTACCATTGAGCTGATGCTGGGTGCGTACCGAACTCTAAAGCTCCATATAGGATGAATATAATGGAATTAAATGCGTTGAAATTACAGTTGAAGGAACTGATTCATAAAAACTATATAAGACCCAGCGTGTCTCCTTGGGGAGAACCTGTAATTTTTGTTAAGAAGAAGGATGGCACCTTGAGGCTTTGCATAGATTATCGCCAACTGAACAAAAATACAATCAAGAATCAATATTCGTTGCCCTGCATTGACGGTCTATTTGATCAGTTGCATAGAGCAATGATATTTTCAAAGATTGATTTAAGGTTAGGATACCATCAAGTTCATGTGAAGGATGAGGATATTTTTAAAACAGCCTTTAGAACTCGACATGGACATTATGAGTTCGTAGTCATGCCATTTGGGTGCCCCGGCAGTATTTATGTGTTTAATGAATGATATTTTGCACAAATATTTGGATAAATTCGTCATTGTGTTCATAAATGACATTCTGGTATATTCTAAAAGTAAGGAAGAACATGACGAACATTTTCATATTATTTTACAAGTTCTGAGAGATCATCAGTAGTATGCTAAGTTTAGTAAGTGTGACTTTCACAAGGATAAGATTCAGTATTTAGGACACATAATCTCTAAGGAAGGAATTTCAGTTGATCCCGACAAGATAAAATCCGTTAATGAATGGAAGGTTCCTAAGGATGTGTCGGATGTACGGTCGTTTATGGGGATTACAGGATATTATAGAAAATTCATAGAAGGTTTTTCAAAGATTGCAAACCCCATAACCTCCTTACAGAAGAAAGGGAACAAGTTTGTATGGGATCAAAAGTGTGCAGACAATTTTAAGAAGTTGAAAGAATTACTAACTATGACACCTATTATGAAAATTGCAGATGCTAATAAAGATTTTATAGTATGCACCGACGCATGTAATGACGGACTCAGTGGAGTCCTAACATAAGAAGGACATAATGTTGCATATGAGTCTAGAAAGCTAAAAATACATGAGAAAAATTACTGTACATATGATCTGGAATTATTACCAGTAATACATGCCTTGAAAATGTGGCGTCACCATCTTATTGGAAGAAAATTTACTTTGATGACAGATAACATGGGGCTGAAGTATTTACTAGACGAGACGAATTTGAATGCTACATAGGCTAGATGGCTAACCTTTCTAAGTGAATATGATTTTGAAATTCAACATATAAAGGGTAAGGAGAACAAGGTTACTGATGCTTTAAGTTGTAATGCAAAGTTAAATTTTATTTCAGCCATCAGCACAAACACAACAGATTTGGAAAATCAGATTTTTGAAGGGGTTAAAACGGATGAAGAATACATAAATTTAAATGAAAAAACAATAAAAAATAATTCTGAAAATTCTATGGCATATTTCAAGTTAAAAGAAAATGGCTTGTTGCTGTACAAAAACAGATTATATGTGCCCAATGTACCAAAGATAAAAATTCTGATTTTAGATGAGATCCAAAAAAATCATTATTCTGGCTATCCAGGTTATCAGAAAACCATCACTATGTTACAGAAAGAATATTAATGGTCCATAATGAAGGATGAAGTAGCAGAATATATAGATAAATTCTTTGACTATCAAAAAGTAAAAGTTGAACATTAGCATCCGGCTGGACTGTTACAGCCATTAACTATACCTAGCTGGAAATGGGAGATCATAAGCATAGATTTTGTTACCGGACTACCCGAAAATCATAAACAAAATGATTCCATCATGGTGGTAGTGGATAAACTCAGCAAGGAAACACATTTTATACCAGTAAAAACTACTTATACGGCTTCAGACATTGCAGAAATTTTCATGAAACAGATTTTTCGATTGCATGGAATACCAAAAGTGATAGTTTCCGACTGTGATTCCAAGTTTACTGGAAACTTCTGGAGATATTTGTTTAAAGGGTTGAATGCAACCTTAAACTTCATCACAACATTTCATCCACAAATGGATGGACATACAGAAAGAGTGAATCAGATATTGGAAGACATGCTAAGAATGTATGTTAAGGACGAGCCTGGTAAGTGGGAGGATTATTTGCATTTAGCAGAATTTGCATATAACATGGGGGATTCACTAGTGATGCAATATCATATCACGTCCATTCATATTGGGGGTTTGAATACTCTTAAAAACCTCAAAAAAATATTGCTCTGGTATTAAGGGGTTAAGGGGTTTTTTTAATTTGACATAGTAATATAAATATTGGGGGTTATTTTATTTGGGTGGGATGAGGAATAACCTCCAAATCGTGGGATGGATTCATGCCTCCAAATCATGGGCTCAATTCATACCTACCTAAAACTTATGAACCCTCCATTTTTATTTGATATTGCTTATGATCCTAAGTTTTGCATAAATATGATAATAATGTACCAATGATAATATCGATGGAAGTCTCTTTGGATTACTATCCTTGAGAAATCCTCATTTAATATCTTATTTAGGATTATTTTGAATTTATGTTATATTGCTTTTCATCTTTAAGTTAAGATATGTAACTAATCAGGAGTTCCACAGTTGAACATTTGTATTGTATTTTTTGTAGGCATTCAAGTAAAATATCTAACTCTTCATTTATTAAGTTGGGGTTGAGGTGGGTATTGATATTCAGTCAAATCTCGCTCCCCAATAACCAAGAAAAGTGAGATCAATCTCTCTTGGCTCACTAGAACCAAGATGTTTGTTTTGATAGGAAGGTAGGGGAATCCATCTATGAAAGGGTTTTAATTTTGCATTTTTATAGAGTTTAATTTATTAAGGTTATAGAAAACATGATCTCTCTATGGCTATACTTGTATTTACATGATATAAATTTGGTGGATTGGCAAGCGGTGGTTTGAAACATTTGCAATTCTCATCTTATCTAAGCATTGTACTAACTAGTGGAATATGAGTGTTTTAAATTCTTTGTTATGTTGATTGCTTGACTGGGTTTCCTTTTACACTTTTTTCCTTCCCCAGTACTATTTCATTGGGTATTCCACTATCCAATGCTAAAAATTGATCAATCATCCCTCCAATCCTTGTGGGATCATTATTAGCATTATAATATTATTTTATTTAGCATCTTGTTTTCTTATACTAAGATGTGCTAGGGTTCTTGTTTGTTACAACTTGATAATATGATATAAAGGGGGTATTAAAAATGGGTTGATAAAAATGGATACCTACAATATCTGGTGAAATTACGGGTTTTCTTAATTGGAAAGGCATATTCAGAAGGGGGTTCAACAATACAATTTTAGGAGGCTTTTTCCAATATTTAGTGAAATTAGGGATATTATTTAATATCATGCGAACGATCGTGCTATGTAACAAGTTCACTGAGTGAACCCCCCGTGGCATATAACAACCATTATCATGCATCGGCCAGGCTTAGCCCTTTTGAAATTATTTATGGTAGGAAACGTAATACACCAGTTTCTTGGAATGAACTAGTTAATAGAGTTATTTTAGGACCTGAATTGTTGAAGGAAATAGAACTAACCGTGCAACAGGCACAAAGAAATCTTTAAGCTTCCCAAGATAGGAAAAAAAGTCAAGCAGATCTTAAAAGGACTCATAAAGAGTTCCAAATTGGTGAGCATGTTTTCATTAAGGTAAGACCAAAGAATATTTCATTAAAACTGGGAAGCTGTGCCAAGCTGACACCCAGGTATTGTGGTCCTTTCAAAATTTTGTTAAGGGTTGGATCCATGGCATATCAACTAGCTTTGCCACCTAATCTAAAAATGCATAATGTTTTTCATATTTCAGTTTTAAAGAAATATTTGCATGATGCTACTCATGTTATAAATTGGAATGATGTACAGGTGGAACAAGATGGCGATTTTCAGGTGGAACCGGACTGTATCCTCGAAAGAAGGGAAACTCTACTCCGGAATCACAGCATTGGACAGGTAAAGGTGCAATGGAAGCACCTTAGCCCAGAAGAGGCAACGTGGGAGTTGGAGAGTAGTATGCGGGAATCATACCCAACTCTGTTTCAGAAACACTCAGAGAGTGAATAAACAACATCGAGGACGATGTTGAAACTCAAGGGGGGGTGTATGTCACCTACCCAAATTTTGAGACTATTTACTTTATTGCAAAAACATTATATTAAATTATAATTACAAATTTTTGTAATTATGACCAAATTTGGTCAAGGATGATTGTAATGACTGATTTTTATTATTTAATAAATTAAAAAAGGAGACAAACACCCAAGGGAACTGTTAAATGAGTGTCCAGTGACCCACTAGGAGGAATGGAAGCTGTTAGAAGGCATGGGACAGATGTCAGCATTTGCACTCCACCACTAGCTGTTGGTTATGGGACAACTACTCCTAAATTTGTGGCATTATCCCCCAGGTGGGTGGAAGAGAGTTGATGGCTCATTAATGACCAGGTTAACCACTAAAAGACCTAGGCAGCCTAGATAAGGCAATTCGAATTGAGCAGGAAGCTCTACATTGTTTTCTGTAGAAATAATTCCTCAAGTGTATCAGGTGATCACTGAGAGATTCGAATAGGGAGGTTAAGTGGAACTACATTGTGAGGCTACTGAAAATATTCTGAGAAGAGAACCAAAGGTGCTGGTGTAGGTCTCTTTGACTGCTAAGTCTATATGACTGGATGAACTACTTTGTTGCTGCAAGTGGATTGACCTAGAGCTTCTACAGATTCTTCTTCCTAGTGGTTTAGTCAATAGGCTCGAGGGTTCTAAGGCAAGTAATTTGGCTGTCTTTAGGAATAGGTTGGGTGGAACATGCTCCTTGGGTTGTTTCTTTCTCCTACAGTCAATCACGTTCCACTGTTCTGTCTTATTGTTTACAGTTAATTGATTTTCTACATTTGTAGATTTAGTATTTACAGTTATACAGAAGAAACTGTTTCAATTTCTGACCTAGAGATGATTTGGTATAAGGATGGTTAAGTAAATGAGATGATTGATTAAAATCCTTTCTGAAATTTTTCCATGCTATTTTCTATATAGTACTCTAGTATAGAAAAGTAGAATTAATATAGATGAATGATGGGCAGAATGCCATTTGAATGATTAGATAAATACTGTAGCATTTCTTTTAAATTCTGAAGTATCAATTATGTATGTTTAAACTCATAATATAGAACAACACATCATAAAACAAATATTTAGCATTTCATGTACTTAGTTACAAAAGAAAGACATGACATCTCTCTACAAAACTAGGTTTTCAATTATCACTATCCATTGTCGAGAGCTAATACCATGCATTCTATTTCAACAGTAGGGTGTTATAAATCCGATTGTTTCAGGCATTATTATTTCTAGAAATTTATCGGCTGCAAATATTCTTCTATCAGGGTTGTTACTTACAAACAATAAATAGATATTTATTATTCTCATCACTAAATATCACCATTTTATTTCAGTACCCATATTCATTTTAATTATTAAACTACTGCTATTAAATTCAAACACTCTCGGCATAAGCAATGTCACATACCCTCCCATCAGACCCAACAAGGGAGAGAACATGACCCTAAATCCGAGCATCCAGCCCCATATCCATTAAGTAAAACTCATTGATAATAAAAGACATATACATATGCATATTGTAATTAAACAGAGTGGAATTAAAATAATCTACATATCTAACATACATTCAAACATTTTCATGACAGACATTAAATAAATACATTGTAGAATTTATCTCATGAGAGTACTTATCTTAAAACAAAGTAGTCCCAAGAAACCAGTTATGCAACTACAACGTTCCACCCAACCATAGGCCAGTTGTGCTTATCAATCTCTTGATAAAACTGCCACCTTCGAGCTGGGCATGATTTCTACAGGGAAAAAGGGAACAACAGACTCACACATAGCCAAATATACACCAAAATCAGCCAAGCCAATAGACAGTTGGGTTTATCAGGTTGCTAGGAAATGGAAAGGAAGAATTTCTAGCTAGTGAGATCAACCACAGAGCTATGGATACCTCTACAAGATCTATCAGGCTTGGTTGCCCACAATTCCTACACACCTAAATCAAAGAAGTATTCCCTTCACTACTACATAGTCCCTCAGGCCATACCTTCCAATTCAGTGTTGTTCAAGGTGTGCATAGAAGAGTAGCCAGCCCTTTTGATCTTCTTGAGAGGTTATTTTCCCCACTAGGTTTATCAAGCCAACTCAAGTCCACTTCCACTCCTAATTTCTTGCTCACAGTTCAAACTAAAACAGGGATGTACAAAACAACAAAAGTACAAGTGTTGGGCATGAAGAAAACATTTTTATAGTGAGATGCCCAAAATGGGGTTTCTACGAGTTTAGAAAAACGTGGGCAGCCAAAAATGAAAAGCTAATGAGGAAACAACCCTCGGAAGCCAAATCCATTTTCAGAAGAAAAAAAAAACGTCCATGTACATTCCAGGGCAAAAACGACCTCCATAACCACCCCAAATCATGGTCCTCCTCTCCTAGCCACTGTGTAACACAAAAACAAGCTCCCATCCATGGGAAAATGCAGGAAAATGATGAAAAACGTGATGGGGAAAGTCCCAGCTAGCTCAGACTACGTGAGAGAGCAAATTTTATGGGTGAAGAATGGCTTTGGGCACCATTTTGTGGGTTTTTTCTTGCCCAAGAAGACAAAATAAAATTTCCCAGATTGATGGCTTTCCCATACACGAAATTGGCTGCCATACCTCTCCATTCCCAAGGCATTAACTACCTCAACCAACTTTCAGAAGAATTAAATGATTGGGTGCATAAGCCAAAATGGGTAGTTGAGGGTTTATGGGTTTTCTCATTGACACATGGATTAACACCATTGGCTCAAGGGTTTGAATAATTTCCTTCCCTATTCCTTGTAAAAATCATGCCCCCATCTCTTGTTACATTGCATAGCTAGTTGTGGGTATTTCATTAAAATTCGTATTTACATGATGTCTTAATTTACATTGTCCATGTCTAGCACAACAACCATAGGCATCTATTTTTAATTTTCGATACATAAAAACGCTAAATCAATGGCGGGACCTTGGCCTTGAGCTACTCACCATGATTAAATAACAATATTTACATCATTTACAATTTAATGCAATGGTGGTCAAAATGGGGATGTGACAGGCAAAACCCCAACATTTTATCATTTGTTATCTAACATTCCATTGTATTACAATAGACACAGGATCGAAACCCTTAGTAAGGAAAAACAAATCTTTACAATATCGTGACAGGATCATAACTAGTCCAAAGGACACTTGCTTAAACAGCGTATATCAAAGTTTCAATTTATAAACACTCTTTCCTCAGAGTAACGATTTCTTTTACCAAAAAAAAAAAAAAACGTATTCAGTATCTTAAACTATTCATTGGCCAAATCCTCATTTCCGAAATAACAATTTAGACATTTTAGATTTCAAACAGATCATAGATATTTGTTCATTATCAAAATTTACAGTAGCAAAATATTTAGAATTGGCTCTCGGCCAAAACTCCAAACTGTCGAAACATTAATACATTTCCACACAGAACATTTATTTGTGGACTTCAGCTAACATCTAAATACAATGATATTGATAACAATCAACACAATACATTGTTTTAAACACGGTGTAAAAACCAAGGTTCGAACCCTTCAGCATTAACCTGAAGTCAAGGGAAAAAACCTTGTTAAACAAGAAATACATTTCAACATATTAAACTGAGAGGTACATTATGAAGTTAGGTTGAGGATCTCATCCTCCCTACGTTGCTTACAGAACGAAGGCATTGCAACATCAACAACTTCCTTGGAAGGCCGAAATCTCCAACCATTTCAAACACAACCAACAGGTTGACAAGAAAAGCCATAAGGGAAACCATCGAGACTTACCACTACACGCAGTAGTTCCCACCTAAACTAGATCGTAGAGACATGGGAATGATAGTACCTGCAATTATCACAAACGAGGTTAAACATAACCATATCATGCAACAATGCAGGTGTTGGATTGTAAACAAAAAGAAAACTACAGAAGAGATATTACCTTCTTTTTGAAAAGGAAACGAAGGCCGAATCCAACAACTTCTGCAATGGGTTTGAAAACCCGGAGTCACTTACAACTTGCGAGTGCAGAAATTACACTCATAGCAATAGGTTCAATCCTTGTTAAAACTGCTCGTGGTATCTAAACTAGAGAAGGTGCATCCCAAGAAACTCTTTACAAAAGCCAAACCCTTTGACAACTAGCATGTTAATTCCTAAGTTTTTCCAAATATCAAAGAAAACAGGAAATGTCTATGCTCGAGCTTGACTCTTACATTCTATCTTGTGATAGTAATCTTTCTCAGATCACGGGTTCAAACCACTGGAGGAACCCTAAAAAACTAGCTATCAAACCCCAACTATTCGCAGGCCGGTCGACCTCTCTCAAAACCACTCTCGACAGAATGAATGACAAAGAAAGAACAATAACTATGAGGTTTTGGTGGAGGTTTAGGGTTAAGTCCCAAATCTCGAGAACAATGTAAGATCAATGATGGAGATCGCGTATCATATTATCACGTTATTCCAAGAAACTACCCTATTTATGACTCCATTGATAACCATCACCACCATGGATACAGATCGGATCATATTCAAACCAAAACACCTACATGTCAACCAGATTGGTTAATTTATCACAATACCTTCATAAGCTAAGTTCCATGATGGCAGCCACTGAGTATTTCCACCGAGCAAGTAGATAAGAATAATAAATGCCAAGTTTGGGTCACTATCGCCTGCCAGCACACATCCACTTCAACATTATTGACCACGTCCTTATCTTACACAAAGATTGAACATAACCTTGTCATATTCTAAGTATATGTTAGTATAGATAATACCTTTGTATGAACCCTTTAGGTATCGATTATATGTTTAAAGGCTTGCGTTGATATTCACGGCATCCTTATTGTTAGTACATAGGAACCATGCCTAAACACTTGGCATATAGTTAAACCTTTAAATAGTTAAAATTATAGTTAGGCATAGAAGTAACACATAGTTGTATATTGTAAAAATATATTGCATAGTTTGCATATAGTAGAATGCTATAGGAACTATATGTAATTCTTATGCTATGAGAACTACATATAGTTTGCAATAACTATGTAATTTACATAAGGTGCGAACATTGTATTAATACACAATACCATGCATATAGCCTATGCTATATGCATCATAATATTCCTATGTCAAACATTAGCAACGCATGTTATCCTTCGTCAAAGCTTCGACACTCTTTTATCGCAATTCTTTTCATAAATAAAGAAGACGTCCAAGTCGTTTAGTTATCAAAATAAACTATAGATGGATCATTGTATTAATACCTTAGAAATTTATATGCAGAAACCTTGAAGGCTAACTGATAGTACTCCTTGTATTATGTTTGTATTACTTGAACTGGTGTGTCACCTTACCTATATCTGTGGAAGGGAAAGTCCAAATGCTTTAGCATAAAATGCTAAGTAAGCCTCAGGGTAATCTTAGGACCCCTTTCATCATCAAAAGAAGATTAATGGTTAGCACTTGTAAACAATTATAATTGACATAATGTTGACATAAGTGTTATTTAAACAAATCTGAACATCCATAGCATCTTAATGTAGATTTTGATTTCATTTCATAAAATGACGATAATCAGAACTCCATATGACAGTCGCAAACTTTATTGCAGCATTTATATTTATAGTTAGCACAAGCAAAACTATTGTCGTATTTTGTGTTAAGAAGTATGAATTGTTGTTATCATAATTGTTATTAGTTAGGAGGATTAGTATTTATTTTTAATTCCGCATTAGTAAATACAACTTTTAATGCTATTTAAAAAAAAAGATAATTTTTGTGAATGTTCGGTATGTTACACATCTGGACACATACAATGAATGGACTAACCTGCATAACTGCTAAGCTAATCTTCGACACAGTTAACTTGAAAAATATCTCCAATAGTTTTATGATTAAAAATATATTGAAAATTGTTTTGAAGAATGAGATGGTCATTAAATAATTTGGGAAGAAAAATCTCATCCTCTGACATAGAATCAAGGGCATCTTTAATTTGGATGTCATCAACACTAATTTTAACATTGTCCTGCAAATCTTCATCAACGGTATGATTTTCAACATTTTCTTCAATAGAGAGTTGATCTTCACAAGGATTTTCAACAATAAACTCTACTTGATAATGATGTCTTGACTCTTGAAAACTGTCAAATATATTCTAAACTTCGTTTTGTTGAAATATTTCTTCATGAATTTCATCAGTAAGGCTATCTTGATCATTATTGCTAAGATATTTCTTGAACTCAAATTGCTCACAATAGTCCTCTAAAAGGATATTAGCAGGATAAATCCTCTTACAATATGAATGAAAGACAACATGAAAATATTTTAATGAAGAGATGCTAGAGATGGGAAGAGACCTGTACCACTGTCTGGCATCTCCTTCCAAGGAGTACATAAACATTTTCAACAATACATCCTCGTGATGAATATCGAGCCTGTCCATGTATTCATGAAAATCAATCAAGTGTTGTGCCAGATGGTCATGATCATCTCCTCTAAATCTTGGAAGGAAGTGTCCCCATTCATCCATCGTAGGCACATCATTTGGAAATATTGGAATATCAACAAAGATAAAAGGATCAAACCTCTGTGCCAACATAACAGCAAAATTCGTTGACATTTGAAAGTGTGAAGTTGCTTCTGATTTTTTCAAACATGGAGTCGCCAACAGATCCTTCCCCTACGGAGTCACTTGGTGAAAAATTGTAGTATAAAAAATCTTTTGATCTTGTTCACCTCTCAAAACCAAAACAATGAAAATACCCCAGGGAAGATATGCTTCACTATCATCCCCAGCAATGGCGCCAAATATGTGTGTGCTATAAATTGTGCCTAGACTATAGAGGGAACAAGCTAGTACAATCTCAAAGTAATAAACAGAAAATAGGGTTTGTTTTTTATAATTTTGTGGTTTGAGGGTTTCATATTCAAGAATATAATCCATCAATCAAAAAATGAAAAAACTCAATCATGTCATAACATCAAAGTACTGAGAAAGTGTAAGATGATAAACAATTTGTTTGCACTGGTTCAGTCCACAATACATAGCATTCACATGAGAAAAATGTTAAGCAAGGAATGGAATCATATATTGAGTGATCAGAATGACCATAAACAAAATCAGTAAGGAAAGTATAGTGGCTTATGTTCATATATATATATATCAGTATCAGTCTTTCAAAACTTACATCAAAATCAATTGCATCAGTCTGAAAGTATATGTCAATGATCCAAGCTAATGCTCCAAGCTCTATATTGCTTCTTGAAACAAAAATCGAACCCCAAAACTGTATGTTTGTCTTCCTTTTATCATTACAAAAGTCGAGTAGTTCCATAACTACCTTCTAGGTCAAGCTTTGAAGCAGTCACATCAATTAGTTACATGCTAACTCGAATCTTTAAAGACAATTAACCAAAAATAGCAAATCGGACTCTGGGAAATTTGGCGAATTTATGAGAAATAGGTCTCACAAATGCCTCTATATCTCTCGATCCATGACACATGTGTGAAAATAGAGAGAGGTTTCTTTAAATGAGTCCATGATGAACAAAAACCTCTCTTCGTTTTTTAAAATTCCTCTCCAATTAATCAAAAGACGTGCCGAAAATTTGTGACTAAAACAATACACTATTAAATATTTTAAACCCTGATTTTGCAAAACTAAGAGAGGTTTTTTTAAATGATTTTGTTGTGGACAAAAAAATATCTTGGTTTTCTCAAACTCATTTCCATCACCTTGTAGTCTGCGCTCAATTTCAATGACCAAAATAGGGAAAAACAGAGCATAACTATGCATTTATGCCCCAAATGGAATATTCAACTTCTTAAAAATCAACTCTTCTTCCTCTTTAGTTATGGTTATTGCACCTGAGAATGAAAACAATGAAGTCGTTTCCTGTTCAACATTGGAATGATTTCTTGCTCTATCACCATTGGGGTTTTTAAACTTTTCCTGTACATCAACGTTCTGCAAATCATTTTGTATTACATCCTTCTCTGCATTTCTTTTAAACTTATTCACAAAGCTAGACTACTAGGATCGATTAGAGTATATGATTTGGACTTTGGACTTTGCACTACGGGAATACCTCACATGCAATTTTGACACATAAGCTCACAAACGAAGGTTAGACTTTGGATTTTACATAAGTATATAGTTTAAGTAAGCATTTTGAGGACTTTGAAAAATATATAATATTTGTTAAGCCACTAAAGTGCCACTAAGGGTTAAATCAATTAAAACCAAAAGAAAACTATAACATGACTCTATAAATAGAAAATCAAAATCATTTATTAAAAAAATTTAAAATCTAAAATAAAAATAGAATGAAAATGAAAAAAGGAATAAACATTTAAGAAAACACACAAAACTGAGGACAATTTCAGTGTTAACACTTCCAATTGGAGGAATGATACATCTCCATTGGGGATACAATAAAGTACAAATGTAATACATAGAATAATATATTCCGAAGTTACAAATACATCAACACTCCCTCTTAACTAGGAAGGTATTCTCTAGACATAGGTCATCAATAAATATCGCCACAAGTCTTCAATTCTGGAGCTAGATCATCATCACTGGATCACAGAGCATCATCGTCACTGCTTTTGTACTCATCATCTCGATCACTGGGCTATCTCTCAATTCTTCTCGTCATAGGAAGTTCTACAGAGCCAGCCCTTTTTCATGCTGGATGTAGGCCTAGCCTCATGTAGGTCTTCATCATCTCTGCGAACGTGCCATCCTATGGAATCCTCAGGACTAATTACATGTGTCAACAAAACCTCAAAAGAGTATCCTAGGATCCTTTATGTGCCTAAGCACGACCAAAAAGATCTCCCAGGGAAATATTACATGTGACCACCACAAAACCTTAAAAGAGTGTCCCAGGAATGTTTATGTGCATAGCATGACTAACAAGAACTCTAAAGAGAATCCCAAGATCATATATGTGCCTTAACCATGAACGGCAAGATCTCCAGGACTGATTACATGTGGTTTGGAGAAACCTTGAAAGAGCATCCCAGGATGATTACTAGCGTACTGCTCAACCTATCGGATCTCCCAGGGAAACATTATATGCCACACGACAAAACCTCGAAAGGGTATCTCGGGATCCTTTATGTGCCTAAGCATGGCTGACAAGATCTCCCAAGAAAATATTATATGTATTCCCAAGCAAAACCTCGAAAGAGCATTTGCCAGATCTCCCACGGAGCTATTATATGCCATAGGAAAAACCTCACAAGAGTATCTGCAAATCTCCCAGGGAAAGATTACATGCTTATCGCACAACCTGTCCATGGCCAACCTGTAGAAAAACCTCGAGAGAGAGTATCCGAGCTCAGACTATTGGATCTCTCAGGATATTTTCTATGTTACCAATACAATTTGTCCACGGCCAACTTGTATCAAAACCTTGAAAGAGTTTATGAGCTCAGACTATCTGATCTCCAAGGATATTTTCTATGCTACCTGTAGCAAAACCTAGAAAGAGTATCCGAGCTCAGACTATCGGATCTCCCAGGATATTTTCTATGCTACCTGCACAATCTGTCCACGGCCACGGAGTATCATCCTGATACTCATGATCATATTGATCATCATCATATAGTACATCATCCTGATGCACATCATCATCACATGATTACCCTGATCATGTACACAACATCATCCTGATGCATATCATCTCGAGCATCATCTTGATGCTCATCACACATGATCATCCTGATCATCATCGTAGCATCATTCTGATGCCTATCATCTAGAGCATCATCCTAATGCTCATCACACATGATCATCCTGATTATCATACATAGCATCACCATGATGCCTATCACCAGGAGCATCATCATGATGCTCATCACACATGATTGTCCTCTTCATATCATCTCATCGTCCACGGAGCACAACCCAGATGCACATCATACATCACTTACACCACCAACATGGTAGAACACATCTACACATTCGGGGAAGGCTCCATCCCTTACTTTTTCACCATAGGAGAACACATCTACCACCATGTGAAAAATGGCTTCAGACCTTACATCTACACCATGGGAGAACACATCTACCACCATGTGAGAATGGCTCCAGCCCTTACATATGCACCATGGGAGAACACATCTACCACTATGTGAGAATGGCTCAACAATTGCATCACGGCCATGGGAGAACACATCTACAACCATGTCAGAAACTCCCATGTGCATCTGCGTCTTTTGGACTCATCACTTCCCCTTGGAAGGAACCTTGATCTTAAGTACACCAAGCCTCTTTTTGAAGTACTCAAACTTCACTCTGGCTAGTGGTTGGTCAACACATTCGCAATCTGGTCATCCGTCACAACATACAGGAGCTTCACTGCTCCTCTCTGCACCATATCCCTGATATAGTGATATTTGATCTCGATATGCTTCAACTTGTCATGGAATATCGGGTTCTCTGACAACTTCGCACAACTCTGGTTGTCACAATAGATACAAGTAGCATCCAACTGGAGATCATATAAATCAAATGGTAGCTTCCTTAGCCATGCTGCCTCACAACTAGTCTAACAAGCTACAACATACTTTGCTTCAGCTATACTCAGTGTTGCACAGGATTTCTTCCTACTAAACTAAGAGACCACACCTTATCCCATACTGAAGCAGCACCCTGAAGTGCTCTTCCTATCTACAGCACTGCGTTCCCAATCTGAATCAACATAACCCTCTAGGTTAAACTTTTGATTCCCATCATACTTGAGCCCATAATCAATTGTACCCTTTAGGTACCTTAGAATATGCTTTACAACAATCATGTGAACATGTCTAGGATCTATCAAGAACTGCCTCAAGGTGTTCACTACAAAGCAAATATCTGGTCTCGTGTTCATCAGGTACATCAAGGACCCAATCATTTGATGATACATCATGGCATCAACCGAATCTGATGAAGCATCACTCAATAGCTTCAGGTTCAATGCCATAGGTCTGGCCATGGCCTTGCAGTCCATCATCCCGAACCACTTCAGGATCTGTACTACATACTTCCCTTGTCCAAGGAAAATTCCATCTACACTCTGCCACACCTCCATACCTAGAAAGTAATGCATCATACCCAAGTCCTTCATCTCGAACTCGGCAGCAAGCTTCGTCTTCGTGTCGGCAATCAATCTATCCTTTCTTTCTGGGAGAAGCCACGAGCCACAAACCTTGCCTTGTATTCTTCTATGCTACCATCTGCAGCATGCTTGATCTTGTAGATCCACTTGGAAGTCACAACAGACTTCCCTTCTAGTCTTAGGACCACATCCAAAAAATCATTCTCCATGATCGACTGGTACTCCTCGATCATGGCATCCTTCCATTACTGCATCCCTGATCCTGGGAACTTCAAATTCTTCAATATCTTCATTAGGTAGTTTTCTTGAATGTCGTTTGTCCTTCTTTTGTAGGTGATTATACAGGATCTTTCCTACAAGTCATATTCAATTGCATGATTAGAAACTTCTCATCGTTTTCAGAACAAAATCTTACACATAAATATATATGTCATATAGTCATGCAATTATCTTAGCCAATGCTTCAATACAACATTTATCCATATCCCGTAACTTTGTAGATGCCTACCATCTCTACCAGAACATTGTTGAGAGTGTGCGCAACTCCCAACATGTCAGCAAAGAGGTTTCATTCTAGATAAGTAGCAATGGAATGTTGTACAGTACCATAGGCCACTTTCCCATTACTATATTAGTAGTATCGTGTTCATTAATGCAACCTTTTCTAAAATGCATAATATACATCCTAAATCTAGGAACATAAGTATGTACATGACTGAACAAAATCATATATACAAGAAATGAAAATTTAAATACTTATCTTTGTTTGCTTGTTGGGTGTGTTCGGATATCCACATCATCATTTTCAGGACCTTGCATGCAATTAGGGTTTGCATGCATTTTGCATGCATCCTAGTCACCAGGTTGATGCCTCCAGCACCTTACCCACCTTATTCTAGCACCCAGGAGCTTCTTACATCAGTTCTTTAGCCCTCCTAGTCATGAAGGCACCCACTTCTCACCTACTGCCAGAGAAGGGCACACTTCTTCACCTACCACTACAGTTCCACTTCAGTTACACTTAGTTAGCTCCGATTCTCCCTGATTTGAGGCTAGTTTCACTCCCGACTAACTGTTTCACTCTGTTGGACCTCCAGATTGACTAGATGACTTGTTCTGACTTCAGTTAAGCCTCCCATGCGCCCTCCACTGAGTCTCCTTCCCTATATCAGTGCTACACACTTCAGTTACACTCAGTTAGACTCAGATTGACACCTGGATGACTGGTTCTTGTGCATTGATGACCACCACTGATTGATGATGAGGACTCCTAGTTGGAGCCAAGCTACACCATTCAATAATTTGAATGACCTTCTTAGTCAATTCGAATTGCTCAGTCATAGTCAAATTACTGTATTGTATTGTAATTATTCACCCTCATTGGGATATTAAGCACTGATGCATGCTTTGCATAGTTTTACATCATTTTTCTGAGTTTCATCTATTGTGATTGATTTACTTGTTCATTAGATCTGCTGTGACTAATTTTACATGGTATTAGAGCCATGGCAGGGACAAGATTTCTTTTCTACAGGTGTTCTCCATGAAGAGAGAGCAATCTTTTATCACCATTATATTTCAGTAGCGACATGCAAAATCTCATGTGCATGCAAGGATGAAAACATAGTGTTTGTTTGTGTGTGATTTGCACGTTTCTTACTTCCTCCATGTACATTCGCTAATGCAAAGATGGAGACTTATTCTTCACAAAATATTCTTACTCCATTCAACTATGATGAATGGAAACCAAAGATGATTGCATTCTTGAAGAGACAATGTCTTTTTGATATGTGCATTGGTAATACAAGAGATTTTGATTCCGATGAAGAGAAGAATGATTGGCTCAATGATTGTGACAGATATTTTGGAGCAATGTGTCTTGCTATGTTTCCTTGTATGCGCTACCTCAGTAATACTGCTCAAAATCCAAGTGATCTATGGGTCCAACTTGACAGAGAATTTTGGAAGCAGGAAGAAGAGGATCATGCTAGCCTTTTGGAGAACAAGCCTAGTGAGATCTCCTTATGTGTTCTTTCCGATCATGTGTTGGCCTCAACAATTGTTCAAGATGAAGAAGAAACTGTAGTTTAAAAAATCACTCTCTCAAAGTCTTCTATTTCAAATTCTGAACAAGATAAACTAGCTCATACTCTAGATTCCGAAGAGGTTCTTGAATCCTCTTTTTCACATGAGTTTGCCGGTATGCAGAATAATGATCTACTTGAAGTTTTAGAGGTAATATATGATTTTGGAGGAGAAGCATTCACCCTCCTTGATTGCATGCCTCCTATAGACTTGTGTTCTATCATTTGCAAAGTTTCTCAGAGTTTTAATGAAGATGAAGAGCACTACCATTCGCTTGAGTTCAATTCTTATGCATTTTTTGCTGATTTTGGTTTTGATCTCACCCTTGTTGGTTCAAAGGAGATCTCAAGAAACCATTCATCTATTCTTGGAGCTGATTTAACTTCTACTAACAAGAAGTTCAAGTTTCAAGAGCTATTTGATCTTATTGGATCTTTTCCTACCTCACTTGGTTCGAATCACAGGTTACCGGATCATCCTTATATTTTCAGATTTGTTCTCACCATTTTCGGTATGAAGAGAAAGTTCATAAAGTCTCCACATTCGCTTGGATCCACTGATGGAGAATTCAAGAACATGTTTTTGGAGCATGATCCATTTACTCGCAAGAGTAAGATACCTCGAGACATATCTACTTGATTTTGGAGCAGTTAAATCTTTTGGTGTGCTACAGTCTATTTTGAGGGGGGGTATTTTTCCCATGAGGTTTTCCCCATTTCCTCAGTTTATTGACTGTTATTAGTTTTGGATTATTGTATTGGGGTGACCTTTGGTCTTAGTAACCAGGGCCCCACATTATTTTTTTGCACATCATAGTCTAGCTTGAGGGGGGGTGTTCAGATATCCACATCATCATTTTCAGGACCTTGCATGCAATTAGGGTTTGCATGCATCTTAGTCACCAGGTTGATACCTCCAGCACCTTACCCACCTTATTCTAGCACCCAGGAGCTTCTTACATTAGTTCTTTAGCCCTCCTAGTCATGAAGGCGCCCATTTTTCACCTACTTCCAGAGAAGGGCGCACTTCTTCACCTACCGCTGCAGTTCCACTTCAGTTACACTCAGTTAGCTTCGATTCTCCCTAATTTGAGGCTAGTTTCACTCCCGACTAACTGTTTCACTCCGTTGGACCTCCAGATTGACTAGATGACTTGTTTTGACTTTAGTTAAGCCTCCCATGCGCCCTCCACTGAGTCTCCTTCCCTATATCAGTGCTACACACTTCAGTTACACTAGTTACACTCAGTTAGACTTAGATTGACACCTGGATGACTGGTTCTTGTGCATTGATGACCACCACTGTTTGATGATGAGGACTCCTAGTTGGAGCCAAGCTACACCATTCAGTAATTCGAATGACCTTCTTATTCAATTCGAATTGCTCATTCATTGTCAGATTACTGTATTGTATTGTAATTATTCACCCTCATTGGGATATTGAGCACTGATGCATGCTTTACACAATTTTACACCATTTTTTCTGAGTTTCATCTATTGTGATTGATTTACTTGTTCATTAGATCTGCTGTGACTAATTTTATAGGGTGGACTCCCTCTCAATCTTTGCTTCCTTGTAGGAACTACTGGAGTGAGCGCCCTCTTGATCTTTTCTTCCTGGATTATCTGTCTTTGAACTTATATCCATCCTAGACCACTATGCATGCTTAAGTGTGCACTACTGTCATGCTCAAGATCTCATACATAATCATACATGCATTAAATAATATTAAACATGTATGGTTATGGTCATTTCATACATAGGTAAATTATCGCAAGCATTAGTATTTAAGGTTTTAGGGAGTACTTCTTTTACTTATGCATATTCTTATTTGACCATAGGACTCTTCTAGTTTGTCATATCATTAATCAAACTAAGAAGCATAATATGCATAAACCCATGATTACTCAAACTTATAACTTCATGAATACAAAAGTATACTTATCTAAGATCCGAACACAAAGTAGGATTCTAACTCGAGATAGGAAAACATACATGGATTATCATGCTTGTCTAACATACCCAAACAATGTCTCCTTGTTCTCTTCAATCTTGTGCTAGTAACCTGTATATCTCATAAGTTAAGAATTGTAGAATAAAATTATACATACCTCGTAAGTAGAGCTTCTATGTAATCAATGGATATGGATGAGTCTTTGTCTTCATGTCACCATGGACATATGTTCTTGATCTAGAACTTGATTTTTCTTTCTTGATGTACCTTTCATGTTAGTGGACAACATCATCCTCATACAACACCACAGTGCATTAGTACAATCATAAGTGTGATAAACCTAATCAATGAATGTCTTCTATCATTTACATGCATTCATACTTTTACTAAGGTTATAAGACAAGTCTAAAATTAACCAAGATTGTGCTAACCTCAATAATATGAAGACAAGCTTAATCATGAACAGATTTCAAAACATACATGTATCTCTTCAAGTCATACCTGTCGGGATTGCTTCTAGTCTTCTTTTGTAAGGCCTTAGCCTCATCTATTTCTGGAACTGGAACTTCTATAGGTGTCCAAATCATTCTCTTCTAGGATTAACCCAATCCACTTGATTTGTTGAATCTGGATCTAGGGTTTGACAAAGAAACCCTAAAACTTGAAACTTTGAATTTCAAACTTCTGATTGGATGAAAAGATGCGCCTTGCTGAGATGATCAAGCTGGCATACTTCAATTTTGAAATCTCCAAAACCTGACCCCTCAAAATTGCCTTTGAAACTTTCAGATCTTCTCGTCAAAATCCCGAACTAGGGTTTGATAATGCCTGGGGTTCTACCCAGCCAAAAAGTTCAATCTTGTGCTCTAAAATTTGATTTTTCTAAGGAGCATCCAGCTGTGGTCACATATTCGAAATATTTCAACTTTTGCAGAAACCCTGATTTTCCACCTAGTTTCCGATCAAAATCCCAAACTAGGGTTAGATGATGCCCAAGGTTCTGCCCAACCAAAAAAATCAATTTTGGTCTCTAAACTTCGGTTTACTTCAGGATCATCCAGCCGTGTTATTGGATTCCAAAAATTCCAACTTTCTCTTAAACCCTAATTTCCTGCAGCAGTGACAAACCAAAAATGAAAGTGCTCAGAATCCAATTCTGTTTGGACAGAAATATATGCCATATTGTTTATGATGTATCTTTAAAATTTTGGATCCTCGGGGTTTGAAACTTTGTCTTGTGGTTGAATGACCTGTTATCTTTCCAATCTCGCATATCTAAGCTCAAATGGATTCTCTGAGAGACAGATATGCCAAGTGTCGCAACGTGACCTATTTATAGGATGAAATAGTATACCAAACTTGTACGGCGTGCCACGTGTCACTATTTCAACTTCGGCCTCTGAAAAATGGACCTATGAAACTAAATTCCATGCCCTAAATTTCGTGTTTTACAGAATTCCATTTGGAACTTCGTAGCCCAAGATATGACCTTTTTTCCTAGGTCACCTGTTTAGGACTATAGTCTAGAAGAGGTAGAAACCCTAACTTGTATGGATCATATCTCACAAAGTACAACGAATTTGAGGCTTTCCTTCGGACACAAGGTACATGGACATTTCATATTCGACCTGTAGAATTTTCAGAACCTAAACCTTCGCCAAAAGGGATTTATAGAGAAAGTTCCACGATGACTGGTTTTTACTATACCAAGCCCTAGCTTCCAATTTGTCGCAAGTGCAACAATAGTCATAAATGCGATACCATGCCTTCCTTCAAGATATATTTGATACCATGTTAGTTTTTCAGCATTTAATTCAATCTGATCTATGATCTTAACTGATAGAACGACATGTACAACATATCAAACACAAGAGACAAGAGACACAAAGCATTTCACTGAGGAAAACCAAGAACGTGAAAAACCCCGCAACTTCCTCAGAGATAGAATAAGCACCAATAAAAATATCACCAAGATGAAACCCCGAAACAAGAGATAGTCTCCTAGTAGCATCTCCTCCTCCACTTGTGCACACTCCTCCACTTTCTCACTAATGCGAAGTGAGTGAGTGTGTGAATGAATAAATGAGAGAGTCACACTCTCTATTTATACTTTACTTCACTTGACTTTTAACTCTAACTAGGTCGGCCCCAACTTAACCACTTAACATAATGTTAATTGGGCCAACCCCACTAGGGTGGTCTAATAACCCTTTGACCCACACAACTTATACAGAGATGACCCCACTAGGGTGGTCTAATAACCCTTTGACCCACACAACTTATACAGGGATGACCCCACCAAGGTGGTATAATAACCCATCAAGTATAAGTTACGACACTTACAATAATACTTGTGACACTTGCAAATACAAATGATGACACTTCCAATCGGAGGAATGATACATCTGCGTTGGGGATACAATAAAGTACAAATGTAACACATAGAAGAATATCTTTCGAAGTTACAAATACATCAACATCCCTTACTGCTTCAAGCTCGTTCACTTTTGATGACATCTCATCCTAAAACTTTGTAATTATTTGCATAAGATCTCCACTGCTCATTTCTCCACTTTCAATGCATCATTGTCGTGTTTCAATTCTATGCTTGCTCTTCTTGCCTCTAGGAGGAGATCCTCTAGTAAGCTTATCCTTTGCTTGGACTGCTATGCTTCTCCTAACAATTTGCCAATATTGTCTTCTGTGGCCATGGAAATGGCCACGGTGATATATGAAAAGGAATTACGCATTTTTTTAGTGTCTTGAAAGACATGTAGTTCGGTCACGGTGACCATCTCAAGATGCACAACGATCCGAATCCTTATTTCTATCTTTTGCACGATTTGTTTCTTCCTTGGGTTAATCTTATAAGAACTAAGCTTAGCTACTGAAGTTGTTTATGGAGGAGCTGTACATTACAATCCCAAGCTCCTGCAAAGGGAAATGTCTCCCAGTGAGTGGGATGTCAAAGCTAGCAGTAGGAGTATCAATTTCCATGTATTGTGGCATAGATTTTTTCTTTCTTTCTACTTCTTCAAGATCCTTTGCAGCCTTCTTTTGGTTTTTCAAGTCCTGTGTCTCGGTTTCATGTGTTCCTTTTGATTTTTCCAGTTCCTCTTCTTCCTTCTCCCTGGTTTTCATGTCTTGTGGCCCAGTTTCGTGTGTTCCTTTTGATTTCTCCAGTTTCTCTGCTTCCTTCTCTTGGGTTTCCATGTCATGTGGCCCACATTCCTACATTCCTTTTTATTTTTTCAGTTCCTCTGCTTCCTTCTCCTTGGTTTCCATGTCGGCGGCCTATTTTCTTGCTTTCCTTTTGCTTGATCTAATTCCTTTGTTTCCTTCTCTATGGTTTCTATTTCCCGCAATCCAGTTTCCTGCATCCCTTTTGATTGGTCTAGTTCCTCTGCTTCCTTCTTATGGGTTTCCTCATGTTTTCACAATGTCTTATTTTCTCATTTTGATTTGATTATATCCAAAATGGCGATCCAACATGGTAAATAAAATTGCTCCTTGTAATTATTCAATGACAAGAATAGGAAACTTAGCTTCAATGGTCGTCTTATTTATCTCTCTATGATTTGGACACATACTCTATGAAACTTTCTTTTTGAGAACCATCACCATTGGTGCAAAAAAATCACTTTGGCTAGGTTGAATTATTTTTGCATCTAATATTCCTTGAACTATATTTTCAATCTCACTCTTTTGTTCATATGGGTACCTGTAGGGTCTAATGTTGGGTAGTACACTTATTAGTTATAAGTGAATAACAGGGTCATGATCTCGAGGAGATGGAATACCTTTTGAAATTTCTTGAAATACCTTGGAATTATTCTCAATAACTTGTTGGAGATCCATTGGAATATAGGGTATATATGCTTGAACATCTAGTGAGCACAATTATGCAATTACTTCATGTTTTCCTTTTATTAGTTGTTTTTTCATGATGTTAGAGCTTATCACTTTAGATGGTTTACATGGAATACCTTTGAGTTAATGACTTTGAAATTAACTTCACAGCTGATATTTGAGCGTAAATTGTAAGAACTCTAACCCACAGGTCCGAGGATCGAAACCTCGCTCTGATACCAAATCTAAGAACTCTAAAATTATAAAAGCCACTAAATAACAATTAATATTAAATATACATGTAGATATCTCAACCAACACAAGGATCTGATAACATGTAAAATTATAAAAACCAGTATACAACCAGAAGAATCAGGAAATGAAAGATCCGAAACAAAAGAGTGTATCTAATCAACAATATAACATAAAAATATGCTATGAAAATAAAGGAGCCATACCTGGATAGATGACCTAGCAGCTACCATTACCTTGATAGCTCCAATAGTGCAACTGAAGGTGGGGAGATGACTCTCCACCCAACCAATCCCCAGCCAAAGGCTGAGGCCCCCAAGCCCCCAACAATTAAACCTATGCCAGTGCTATCTTGTTTTAATCTCCTCTAGAGCTCCTCTTCCAAGATGGCCAAAGACAAAAACAACCCCTGTCTTCACTTCTTCTCCTCCTTTGATCTCCTCCTTCTCCCAATTTCTTAATTTCTTATTTAATGCAATTTGTTTTCCCTCATTTTCTTTCATATTCCCAATTATATTATTATCTTATATTATTTACTATTTATTATATTAAATATTCTCTATATTTGTATATGAGGGTTGTTACAGTAAATAGAGTAATAGTCCATCATTGACTCATAGAATGGATATATCTACTCATCTCAAGTATGTTGTAGTGACACCCACTCCAAGGGAGTGTTATTTTCCTAAATGGGTAACATATACTATTGAAGTTGTTGGTAGTACAATTGATTGCAGGAGAAATCAAAGTTGAAAACAACAAGATAATGTTGTAATCATGACATGTAGTACATATGATCAAACTATAGATTTTTTTTACAAAGTTGATCATTGAAGCTAAGGTTGTGAAACTTTGGTTGATGCTTGCACCCCATGATAAGGAGTTTTTCCTAAAAAATGGTTGTTGAAGTAAACATATTATAATCCTCTAGTTGTGCTGAAGGAAGGATGTCGGATTATGATGATATTGGGGAATGTGTCAATCTAACTTATGGATCCAATTGAGGAACTAGTCAATCTTAGTTGATGGACCCACTAGAGTATCTGAAGTAGCCAATGAATTCAGTTCAATATCAATAAAAGAAAAAAACTTATTCAAATCATATATTGAAGTGGTCCCAATAAAGTTAGAGGGACCACCCTAAGGAGATAATTTTATAACTACTATAACATATTTTGAGGAATAATATAACCCATTGGGACCGGTATGAGTAATCATATTTGAAACAATGGTCCATGTTTCATCAAGATTTGATAGATCCTCAAGTATAAATACATGAGATAAGAGATGTGAAATAAATAATAAGAAATATGTTTCTCTATGTTACATCTATGTGTTTGAAGGTGCCTATGAATGCTTAATTAGTGTCTTTGCAAACCACCTACTCATGCTCAAACAATATTGTTCTATTGTATCTTCAACATTCCTTCTATTTTTCAACATTTGGGGCGAATCAACTAAGAGAAATGGGATGGAGCTCATTCCCCATGGCATCAAAAAAGGGAGTGAAGATATAAGGAATAAACCACTAGAATTCAAATAGGAGGCGAGACTTGAGAAACCATCTAAGGAAGCATATAAATAACATGAGCGTAGATGTTAGAAGCAATTCATACAACAAAGTGATAAATTCATACCACAACGATTCTTTTATATCTTCAGTCAAAACACCAAATTTGGAGTGAATATTTGTCCATTAAGTGTAGAATTATTTGACATAATATTTGAAGAGTATAAGGGAGTGATTCCACAAAGGTGGTTCACCATTTTTGGTGGATGGAAGCTAAAAAAATTGTTTTTCGAACCCTCGATCGAGGTATTTTCAAGCCCTCGGTTGAGATTTTAAAAGCTCGATCGAGGGTTTTAAAAGCTTGATCGAGGGTTTTAAATACCTCGATCGAGGGTTTTAAAATACCTTGATCGAGGGTTTTAAAAGCTCAATCAAGGGTTTTAAAATACCTCGATCGAGGGTTTTAAAACCCTCGATCGAGCTTTTGAAAATCACGCAAAAGCTCGATCGAGCTTTTGCGTGATTTTCAAAAGCACACAAATGCTTGATCTAGCTTTTGAAAAGCATGCAAAAGCTTGATCTAGCTTTTGAAAAACATAAAAAGGCTCATTTTAGGCCCTCGATCGAGGGTTTTAAAATACCTCGATCGAGGTCTTGTTAAACCCTCGATTGAGGTGTTTTTAAACCCCCGATCGAGGTAATTAGCTCGATCGAGGGCTTAAAAAACAGGCCGAGAGCCCTTTTCATTGCAGAATGAAAGTTTTGTCTGCCTTCCACAGAGTTAAACCATGTCATTAAATGATCATCAATGAGTGTACTTGATACCATTGGATTCGTCAATGAATCCTCTATCCAAATATATAAAATTTATGAATTTTTATCTTCATATGTCTGTTGTTTTTAAATTTCTACAAAAACTTTCCCTAAAAAACCATGCCGACAACTTCGATTGAGCTCAAAGATAAATCCACAACATTCAAAATACACATCCAAAAAATTTGAAAAAATACACAAGCCCCACATAAACGCATCCTCTTTAAAAGGGTATTTTTAGTTTTGCAAATTATGTAAAAAATCAAAAGATTTCGTGCACGCACACACATGTGTGCAAAATGCGACTTAAATATTCATTGGTAAATTTTGAAAAATAATAATAAATATAATTTTTCGAGAAAAAATAAAAGAAAAATATGTAAGCCCCAGTGCACTCTGTCTAAATAATGTTCACATATTTCATTTTTTAAAATTATTACTTTAACATTAATTTATTGTGCATGCACACAAACTACTTGTTAATTGCTTTTCAAATTTTTAAGTACACACATTTCACTAAATTAAAATTCGACATGATATATGGCATTGGTATATTTCGAAAAAAATATCATTGGAAAGCCAACATAATTATCTACATTTCGTTTTTCAACCGCATGTCAAAATTCATGTGACAAGTATGAGTTTCGAGGGCTTCAATTTAATACATGGGTAAAATTTCTGTTTTTCACCATCATATTGGCCAAAAAGAGTTACCCATCTTCGTGGAATCACCCAAGGAGAGGTTAGTTTAGTTAATAGATGGATATGGCAATGTACTCACCAAGTCATCAGTAGTAGTTAAAATATGTTTGAGAGGGTACCATTTGGTCCTTATTGATAACATACAATTATAATCATCATAACCTATACCTTCAACCATCTGTCAAAAATAGATTTCAACCACTTCCATGGATGAGAGTGTCACTAAGAAACTATGCATGCCCACACCTCCATCTAGTAGTAGTTATTTTGTTAGTAACTTACTATCACATTCTGTGAGCATTCATTCACTTAAGGAATTTAAAACCTTCTAAAGTTCATAACTATGCATAACCATTTTCATGCAACTTGTGTATACATACTCCATTTTCATTGTATCCATAATGAATTTTACAATTGATGAACTTTCATTACATTCGTATAAAGAAAATAACAAGACTTCAGATAATGTATGGTAATGAACTACTCTATAAAGTGCTTGATGACCATGTTGATGAAGTGAGATTTTTTTATTATCATTGATCAATTCCAAGGGACAACCAAACGTCATGATGAACTTGGTCTACGAAACCAATGAAATTATTCGAGCATCACTTTTGGGTGTAACAACATTCTCTAGACATTTGGTGAAATTGTCAATGGAAACCAAGATAAAGCTATTTTAACAAAGCTAACTAAAACAAGTCACAAGAAATCAAATTCCATCTCTAAAACGGAGAAAATATGAAATGGAATGTAATCATCATTATGTGGGATCCCACATGCTAACATAACTCAAAATTTTGAACATACTTGATTGTGCAAAATGAAACTGTTTATAAACTACCATAATCCTACTCGTCGCATTTTATTCATTGTCTATCATGAAACAATTACAACACTTTATTTCTTGATATACACAAAGGACATTCATAACCTAATCCAAAAAAAATACTTTGCTATAAATATCATTGTTCACATCATACTTTTATAAAACACCGATAATGATATTAAACGGAAATGTATGTTGTGCAATCTTCCAATGTTGTTTTATGGTATATAATTCTAGGAAGATTCCCTTGGGAAGGAACCAATATAAATATTGTACAATTGTGTCCCATTGTGAGTATGGATTCTAAATAATTGATCATTCATAAATTCATCATCAACATATCCTACATCCCTAGAAATGATCCAAGAAAGGCAATCACATGTGGCATGTTGAACTCATATACCTATAACAATAAATCTAGAAGCTCAAATGTAATTGGGGGATTTTTTTGAGAATGTATATCAAGACCTAATGATCAACATAAATGTCACAAGTTTTGCACCAAAATAAAATAGAAATATAGAAATATTTATGTATAACATAAACCATGGAATTAGCTTCACTTTGCGATGGTATAATTCTTCTCGACATCATTCAACTTCTTGATCAAAAACTGTATATGATGATGTAGAATATCATAATATGGTTTCTGTAATGCTATTAATCATGATGTTGGAAGCATCTATGTCAAGCTGGAATATTTTATCCCACCATGGCTAGACCAAGTTGGTGCTTCCACAATCTTCTCCTTGAGAGTATTATATGATTATTTATATAGGATTATCCATTAAAATTGGATATATTTGGTTAGGAGGTGATATGAGCATATAAAAAGAAAATTTGACAATAGCCATCGTGACCCAAGGGTGTGCACACACATGCTACATTAATGATGGTTTTGACTTTATTGAAAAGGGGAAGGATAACATTAAATTATTATGATTCATGAGTAAACCAAATTGATAGCATGATTGTATCATTCATTTGAGTTGTTAAACATGGTATCATAGGAGTCTGTGTAGAATAAAGTAATCAAAATAGATCACAAAGGAACATGTAGATAAAATCCTTGAAATTGTTTAGGATGGTGCAACTAAAAGAAACATGTGCATTTAAAAGAAACATGTGCATTTATAATTAAAGTGGCCAAATTATGTAGTACTAGGATCCCATCATATTACAAAGAAGTATTTGGATTATGTTCCTTTTTAATATTGATTTGATGGTCACCACTAAAGTTGTATTTGTAAGAGTGGAATCTTGCATGAGCATTGTTGAATAGGTTTAGCATCAAGCTCAATGTTGGTGTTCACGACGTAGAAAAATTCAAGAATATCTTTCAAATACTGATAAATCTAAGTGAATACATCACCATATTCAGTGAAATTGATATATTCAAAGGTATATCAATTTTACTCTAAGCATGTTGTTAAATTGGTCTCATAACTTCACAAGATTTTGGGTGCACTATTGAAAGTGTTCAAAACTCATTATTTATATGCAATTTTTCATGAATCACCATAACACTCAACAAAGGAATAACTAAGTGAAACAATATTATCCAATGAATTGTAAATTTGATCATAAACCATTTTGTTCACTAAAATGTGTTTTTTCCAATTTGTCATAATTCTAAAATGTTATAAATAGGTTTCTTAATATTTCATGGGTGTGTGCTTCTTGTGTACTTCTTTTGTAATTGGGGGTGGAGACTAAATATTCCATGGGGGCTTCACTCAATAAACCGTTATCATAGCAATTTCATTTGTGGCATATGAAACAATACCCCTAATTTCACTAAATATTGGAAAATACCTTCTAAAATTGTTTTTTTAACCCCCTCCCAATATGCCTTCCCAATTTAAAAAAACCCCTATTTTCACTAGATATTGTATGTATCAATTTTTTCATTAACATTTTTTATACCCCTTTAAATTTCTACCTAGTATATTGATATGATACCCCTCTTATGACCCCACATGCATTCTACAATGCACCTTGCTTTTTTCGATGTATATTGTGGATGCACATTACTTCACCCACAATGCAATTAATCAACCACATATCATTATGATTTGCAACATCTAGTGGTCTATTGAAGAGATAGGAGATCACTTCTTGTATGTAACTAGAGCCAATTCACATAGTACAACATTTAGATTGCATGTTACAATTCCCCAATCGTTGACTAAGCCTGTTGTGGGATAGGTATCCAAGCCCCCAAAGCCTATAACAAGCTCTAGGAGGTTGACTAAACCTCCCAAGGCCTGTAATAGGCATGACTGGTTGGGTATTCAAGCCCCCAAGGCCTATCGAGGGCCTATAACAAGTCCTCGAGGCTTAGAGCCTCCCAAGTCTATTGGTAAGAATTGGCTGAGTGATATTGGTAACAATTGGTTGTCAATAACCACTGTCTCTCGACTGAAAACCCACTTCACCGTGAAACCCCCTGGCCTCAAGCATGCCTCAAGACGTGATTTCCCTGTGTAATGGTAAGCCTGAGCCTTGCCTCAACCCAATTTCTCATCCGGTTGTGATCCCGCCATCTCCATTTGGCGGATATTTTTCAGCCCACCCATATAAAAAAGACCCCAAATTATTTTTGTATTGTTATATTAAATAAAAAAACCCTTTTCCCCTTAATATATAAGCAATATAATTTTTAGGTTTTCATGAATATTTAATACCGCAATATGAATGAACGTGGTATTATATTGCCTTCTAGTGAAGCCCCCGTGAAATATTTCCATACCTATGAGTATTTATGTTTATCACTACCTAGACATTTGTTTATGGGAGACCAATTGTTTGTAATTCAACAGTGTACATGCATTCTAGGAATGTAAATTTCAAAATTGCTCATAATTGTAGAAGCTTTTTTGAGAAATAAAATGTGAATAGTTTTGAAACTTTCCCAACATTTCAACTAGGCACTAAACACTACAACATCATCATGAGATTAGTCATAAGCTTATAATAATGGAGAAGAGCAACCATTGAAGGATTTTAAATTGGTGAACAATTTTTGTAAAGAAAGATAATGTATAGATGAAGTTGGAAGGCTTGTTTAGTTTGGTTTGCATCAAGATACAAACCTTTATGTAATGTTTTTGTATACTTTGCTTCTCAAGAATATCAAGTATATGTACTTTTTTTGGGGGGGGAACAAGAGTTTAAATAGGTGTTAAATGGAGGTAGTTGTTATACCTAAAAATTAAATGGTCTCTTTAATATTATAAATCAATTAATGAATTATTATTCTTCTTTGGTTTAATATATATATATATATATATATATATATATATATATATATATATAATCCAAAGAGATAAAATTACAAAAAATGTACAAAATAGTTGAGTAGATAAGGGACAAACGTGATCTCAAGAACCTTGTTAATTATTTTCCTTTGCTTCCCCTTTTCACCAACTATTTTGAATATGGAGTTTTCCCTCAAAATCTTGCATATCATTTTTCTGACATCCACACATCTAACATCCACTGTGGAATGCAGAGTGTTGTTTCTATTTGTTTCTTTCCTTTTCTTCAACTCCACATTTATGCATTTTGCATATGGAATGAGAAGTGAAAAGAGTCTTGTTTCCTTTTCCCACATTCTCGAGTTGAATCCTTGCATTCTTGCATCTTCACATCTAGTGAAAAGTGTAGAGAATATTTATTCCTATATGTCATATATCACATACCCAGAATCTGCACCCCTGCATCACGCATCCTATGGAATCTATTTTCTAAGTTTTTCTTTTCTTTTCTACATTTATGCATTTACATGTTTTGCATGTTGAATGTGGACTGATAAGAGTCTTGTTTCCCTAACACATGCCCAAGTCGAATACGTATTGTCCTACATGTCCACATCTAGTGTGGAGTGTGGAGCTTCTTGATTATGTGGTTTCATATATCATATGCTCATGATACACACCTTCACATTCTACATCTAGATTGTGTAGGCCTTCCACTTTGACTGCCACATTTTGCATCATTCAGAATGCATTCACATCTGATTTTAACATTCTTATCAATTCATTTCCAATTAGTATTTTACGAAACATTTGTTATTTTAGTTAAATTACAATATTCAACTAGCCATTTATTCCTATGTATAATGACTACTTCCATTTAACACAGGTTTAAGCTCGTTCAATGGTTACTCCTCTCCATTATTCTATGCTTATGACTAATCCTTTGATTATAGGTGGATTATCCACTCGAAACATTGGAAAAGTTACAAAATTTATACACAGTTTACTTTGAGATGATCCTCCACAATAGTGTATGTATTCTTTACTTACATTGAATATAAAGTAACCATTCAAATGTGATTTATAGATGTGTCATTGTGTTGGAATTTGACGTTTATGATGCTGAAATGTTCAAGAAAACCCTTTTTTTTAATCTTTGTCTTCATAATAATAATAATATAATTTTAAGGTCATAGCCTATGAAAACACCAAATTGTTGTATGAGACCCCCTTGTTTGTGGGATAACGGACCATCTTTGTGTAGTATTTTGACTACTAAATTCAAGTGAACACATCATCATTTTCAAAAAAAGAAACCCTTTCTTGTATGACATCATTTTGCCAATAATCACCAATGTAAAGTTTCGAACCATTATCTAAATCTAATGTATTTTAGTTAAATTCATCTCAATATGGTCATAGAGGATATTGAATGTCTTTCTACCCAATCTTCTCTTGGAACATTTGTGTTGGAATTTCCTTCTCCCTATTACATCTCATAATTTGTAGGTGAGTGGTCATGGACATTTAACTGAATTTCACAATGTGTCATGTAAACGTGTAATATTAGGGATGATAATTAATCATTTGTAATCCCCCTTAGCGCAATGTACATCTCAAGGGTTCCATTTTGTTTATGAATCTAGCACATACATAATCATGTTCAACAAAGATATATTAATTTCCATTACTATGTGAGCATGCAAAAATATTACACTAGTTCCATGGCTTCAAGTGATTTTGGGTGTGTTGGTTTAAGCATTTAACATAGTATGTTAAAGCACACTTTTTTTGCAATAGCTCACCAAATAACAAAATTGTTAGGTGAAGAAATATTTTCCAAGGAAATGGAAATCTAATCATTGCACTTTTTGTTCATTGCAACATATATCTTTGCAAATTCTTCATCATCTAAAATTTTAGGATGGGATTTTTAATAGTTTTCCATATATATTTTTATGAAGCTTACACAGCTTCATTGGTCAATGGGGTTGAATGATGAGTATTCCAATACCCCTAGGGATTTGCATGGATTACTACCTAGAATTTTCCTTTAGGAGCATCATTATAAAAAAATGGTGGTGTATGTATTAATTCATTGTGTCAATATTAAGCAACCGTTATAATGCAATTTATAGTCTTACTACAAATTATAGGATATTGAATTGAATTGTGATGAGTTGGGCCTCAAAAAATAGAGAGTGTTTGTTTTCTAAGGTTGTCATGTAATAACCAACTAAGGTGTCAGCATTGGTCCAAAAGACATAGGTGGTTGAACAAGTTAGTGTATTGGAACAAACTGATCTACATTGGGACTAATGCGATATGTTGGTGTCAAATAAGTCTACAATAATGATGATAATATAATAGGTCTTTCTCTTGCTTGCATCATGTGTGTCATCAGTCTACAATAATGATGATAATATAATAGGTCTTTCTCTTGCTTGCATCATGTGTGTCATCAACATGTGACAATTTATCTATTTGTGCTTCCATGTGTTGTGGAAAAAAAAGTGAATGTCTTGAGTTGTTTTTAACACATGCTCGAAGGTTTTCACTAAATAGATAATGGAATTGTGATGCCCAAAAGGGGACACTAATTAAGGAGATGGTTTCACTAAGATTAGAAACATAAGATCTCTCTATTCTTGGATAATATGGCTGTATGGCATGTATTTGTTGTTCCAAACCTAGAGTCAAGACACTGGTAGGTGCTAATGACTCTAAGTTACAATTGCAACACTACAAATTTTTCCAACTTACCTGCAGCCTTCGCTCGCTCTACCAGTCCTTAAGAGAATCCCTAATCTAGTACGTCACTACGTTACCTATTATTTTTGTGAATTATCTCTCTAGTGAGTGATGATCCTCTGTGTGTTATTGTTGAACCCCTTCTTATGTTGCATGCATACCTTATGTTGACCTAGTTCCTTCTTCTTTGGCGTAACCATAATCCTCGCGACCTCACTCTACCTCATTGTTCTGAAAACCAACGACCATAGAACTCAGAAGTTCCTCTGTGGGTAATTGTTCTGAAAACCAACGACCATAGAACTCAGAAGTTCCTCTGTGCGTAGTTCTCAAATGACTCTCAGATACAACCATTTTTTAATACAACCATCCTTCCTGGCGTTTTCTTTTCAAATGTAATAAGCCCATCGCTGTTGATACTGTAAAGATCCTCAGCAAACAAATTTGTGTGTCGATCGCTATACGACATTGTCAAGCCCTAAATATAGGCCGCTACATCTTTATTGGTTGGTGTTTCTCTGTCGTATTCTTCCTTTCCATCTTGTTTTCGGTTTCGGTGCTTTGATTCAATTCAAATCTCAATACCTCATTGCAGCTATGTGTTGTCTCTATTGTATCATATTGACTACCTTTGATTTTTACGTTGGATTTTGAATCTTCATTTATCAAGCTAGATGTTGATATATTTTATTGTTCAAACTCATCAATTAACCTCCTAATCTATCTATCTCGCTTAGACGTGATACTTGGCTTCAAAGAAGGTATCATAGTGTAGACATAATATGATCTCGATTGCTTTACAATCATATTCGAGATCATGGATGGTGTTGTCACTCAAATCCATTCCTCCTTGGCATGTTCAATGATTCATGGATGGTGTTGTCATAAACAATCACATTTGATCCTATCTGCTCAGAATGCTCTGATACTTATATTATTTACTGTATAAGTTGATATTATGATACTTATATTATTTACTGTAGTTGATATTATGTACACGGATGCCTGAAAAAACCTGTTTGTATCAAAACACAATCGTCACCACATCCAATTGAGGAATCTTGTATTTCGAGACGAGATCGAGCATGAAAGAGGGTTCACAGTGCTTTAAAGGTTGTTTCCACAATGTCTTCTTTTCTCATTTTGATTTCATGATATCCAAAATGGCGATCCAACATGGTAAAAAAAATTGCTCCCTGTAATTCTTCAATGACATGAATAGGAAACTTAGCTTCAATGGTCGTCTTATTTAGCTCTCTATGATTTGGACACATACGCTATGAAACTTAATTTTTGCGAACCATCACCATTGGTGCAAAAAAATCACTTTTGCTACGTTGAATTATTTTTTCATCTAATATTCAGTGAACTATATTTTCAATCTCACTCTTTTGTTCATATGGGTACCTCTAGGGTGTAATGTTAGGTAGTACACTTCTTAGTTACAAGTGAATAACATGGTCATGATATAGAGGAGGTGGAATACCTTTTGAAATCTATCCAAATACCTTGTAATTATTGTCAATAACTTGTTGGAGATCAATAACTTGTTGACTGATAACAATTATGCAATTACTTCATGTTGTCCTTTTTTTAGATGTTTTTTCATTATGTTAGAGCTTATCACTTTAAGGGTTTACATGGAATTCCTTTGAGTTAATGTCTTTGAAATTAACTTCACAACTGATATTTGAGCCTAAATAGAGTAATAGTCCATCATTGACTCGTAGAATGGATAGATCTACTAATCTCGAGTATGTTGTAGTGACATCCACTCCAAGGGAGTGTTGTTTTCCCAGATGGGTAACATATACTATTGAATTTGTTGGTAATACAATTGATTGGAGGATAAATCAAAGTTGAAAACAACAAGATAATGTTATAATCATGACATGTAGTACATATGATCAAACTAGACTTTTTTACAAAGTCGATCATTGAAGCTATGGTTGTGAAACTTTGGTTGATGCTTGCACCCCATGATTAGGAGGTTTTCCTAAAAAATGGGTGTTGAAGTAAAACATATTATAATGCTGTAGTTGTGTTGAAGGAGGGATGTCGAATTATGATGGTATTGGGGAATGTGTCAATCCAACTTATGGATCGAGTTGATGAACTATTCAATCTTAGTTGATACACCCACTAGAGTATATGAAGTAGACAATGAATTCATTTGGATATCAGTCAATGAAAAAAATTATTCAAATATTATATTGAATTGGTCCCAATCAAGTTAAAGGGACCACCCTAAGGAGATAATTTTCTAACTACTATAACATATTTTGTGGCATAGTATAACCCATCAGGACTAGTATGACTAAGCATATTTGACATAGTGGTCCATGTTTCATCAAGATTTGATAGATCCTCAATTATAAATAGATAGTATAAGATATGTGAAATAAATAATAAGAAATATGTTTCTCTATGTTACATCTATGTGTTTGATGGTGACTATGAGTGCTTAATTAGTGTCTTTGCACACCACCTATTCATGCTCAAACAATATTGTTCTATTGTATGTTCAACATTCCTTCTATTTTTCAATATTTGGGATGAAGCAACTAATAGAAGGAGAGTGAAGATATTCCTCATTCCCCATGGCATCGAAAAGGGGAGTGAAGATATAAGGAATAAACCACTAGAATTCAAATAGGAGGAACGACTTGAGAAACCATCTAAGGAAGCATATAAATAACATGAACGTAGAGGTTAGAAGCAATTCATAAAACAAAGTGAGAAATGCATACCACAATGATGCTTTTATATCTTAAGTCAAAACAACAAAATTAGAGTGAATATTTGTCCATTAAGTGTATAATTAATTGACATAATATTTGAAGAGTATGAGGAGAGGTTAGTTTAGTTAATAGATGGATATTGAAACTTACTCACCAATTCATCAGTAGTAGTTAAAATATGTTTGAGAGGGTACCATTTGGTCCTAATTGATAAAATACACTTATAATCATCATAACCAAACCTTCAAGCATATGTCAAAAATAGATTTCCACCACTTCCATGGGTGAGAATGTCACTAAGAAACTATGCATGCCCACACCTCCATCTAGTTGTAGTTATTTTGTTAGTAACTTACTATCACAATCTGTGAGCATTCATTCACTTAAGGAATTTAACACCGTCTGAAGTTCATAACTATACATAACCATTTTCTTGCAACTTGTGTAATACATACCCCATTTTCATTGTATCCATAATGAATTTTACAATTTATGAACATTCATTACATTTGTATAAAGAAAATAAAAAGACTTCAGATAATGTATGGTATTGAACTACCCTATAAAGTGCTTGATAACCATGTTGATGAAGTGAGATTTTTTTATCATTGATCAATTCCAAGGGACAACCAAACATCATGATGAACTTGGTGTACAAAACCAATGAAATTATTTGAGCATCACTTTTGGGTGTAACAACATTCTTTAGACATTTGGTGAAATTGTCAATGAAAACCAAGATAAAGCTATTTTAACAAAAGCTAACTAAAACAAGTCACAAGAAATCAATTTCCATCTCTAAAAGGGAAAAAAATGAAATGGAATGTAATCATGATTATGTGGGAGCCCACATGCTAACATAAATCAAAATTTTGAACATACTTGATTGTGCAAAATGAAACCATTTACAAACTACCATAATCCTACTAGTAGTATTTTATTCCTTGTTTTGTTGGATGAGGTCCTATTAGTGAGAGGGGGGGGTGAATCATTGACACAAATTAAAACACAATTTATTTTACTTTTATGATTTGAAAATGTAACAAACAAATTTGGACACAATCATGGAACCCAATAGGGAAAACCACCAACTCGTTTCTATTAACTACAAAAATGATTTTACAATTTACAATAGATGGAAGATATTTTCTTCCTCTTGAGATCAACACCAACTCATCAGGATGCACCCACATCCCTATTTAGTCAATTACAACTTGACAAGGAAGCACCAACTCCCCTACAGGAACCAACCTACCCTAGCCTTACCCTTCCACCCTAAAGCTGTTTATTTTCTTCAATTCTGGAACATTCAATTATGTCTTGGAATACTAAGGCTGCTACAACAACTTATAACAGCAAGACACACTATTCTTCTATTTTGATTCTTCATTAAATATCTATTCCATGCCTCTTCAAATCTTCATACGTTTTCAACTCATACCCCTTCAAACTGAAAAGTCACATCTCTTTCAATCAAGCATGTCCTTTCATTTCTTTGCTATTTTGATTTTGTTTTATAATTAAACTTCTTTTCTATTTCTTCACACCTCTTTGAATCTCAACTTTAGTCATGTTCATTAATAATTAATTAAATCTTTGTCTTATTTACAGATTTAATTAATTAACTAATCAAACCTTTTGAATATGAAATATTATGAATTTTCACATAAGTCACGTGTCTCTTTACTAATTTTCAAAAACTACATAACTCTTCATTTCTTCATTTTCAATATAATTAATATTTCAACAACCATATTAATTAAATCCTTTTTATTTTCTATTTGCACATATAATGAGTAAATACCATGGGCTTCTAAATACCATGGGAAAATACCTCTTTCACTTTTTCATCCACTTTTACTGAACTTCCTTTTTATTTCAACCTCACTTTCACTTAATTTTCTTTTAATCTTTTTAACCTTCCTTTTTAATTTTCTTTTAATATTTGTTAACTTTCTTTTAGACTTTCTTTGTTTTAATCTTCTTTTAATTTTTTCTTTTCAAATAGGACTTCATTCTTTTCTTGTAATGCTTTGGAATCTTTTTCTTTATATGACCTTTCCAACATTAGTTAAGATAATAATAAATATTTTATGAATTCCGATAATATAAAAACTGTTTCCTTTCATCTTCACCATTAGTCAAACATGCTCCTCCTGCAATGTTGGCATTAATGAACTCCCTCTATAGTGTTGACATCAATAACAATAATAGCATCCTTGATATTAATAACATCTAGAAATGTTCTTGTCATTAGACTGTTGACATCAATGACAACTTCTCAACATGTTTATCATGAAATATTTACAACCATTTATTTATTGATACACACAAAAGACATTCATAACCTAATCAAAAAAATTACTTTCCTATAAATATCATTGTTCACAACATACTTGTATAAAACACCTATAATTATATTAAATGGAAATGTATGTTGTCCAATCTTCCAATGTTGTTATATGCTATATAATTCTAGGAAGATCCCCTTGGGAAGGAACCAATATAAATATTGTACAATTGTGTCCCATTTGAAAATAGCCATCATGACCTAGAAGTGTGCACACTCATGTTACATTAATCACTCGAGGTAAATCCATAATGGTTTTCACTTTCCTGAAAAGGGGAAGGATACCAATAAAAATTATTAGGATTCATTAGTAAACCAAATTGATAGCATTATTGTATCATTCATTTGAGTTGTTAAACATGGTATCATAGGAGTCTATGTAGAACAAAGTAATCAAGATAGATCACAAAGGAACGTGTAGATAAAATCCTTGAAATTGTTTAGGATGGTGCAACTAAAAGAAACACGTGCATTTATAATTAAGTGGCCAAATTATGTAGTAGTAGGATCCCATTATATTACAAAGGAAGTATTTGGATTATGTTCCCTTCCAATATTGATTTGATGGTAACCACTAAATTTATATTTGGAAGAGTGGAATCTTGTAGAGCATTGTTGAATAGGTTTGGCATCAAACTCAATGTTGGTGTTGAGGATGTTGAAATATTCAAGAATATCTTTAAAATCTTGATAAATCTAAGTGAATATATCACTATATTTAGTGAAATTGATATATTCCAAGGTATATCAATTTTACTCTAAGAACATGCACCAATTCTTAAATTGGTCTCATAACTTCACATGATTTTGGGTGCACTATTGAAAGTGTTCAAAACTCATTATTTATATGCACTTTTTCAAGGATCACCATAATACTCAACAAAGGAATAACTAAGTGAAACAATATTATCCAAGGAATTGTAAATTTGATCATAACCCATTTTGTTCACTAAAAGGTGTTTTTTCCAATTTGTCATAATTCTAAAATGTTCTAAATAGGTTTCTTAATATTTCATGGGTGTGTGCTTCTTGTGTACTTATTTGGTAATTGGGAGCGGAGACTAAATATTCCCATACCCCTGAGTATTTATGTTTATCGCTACCCAGACATTCGTTTATGGGAGACCAACTGTCTAATTCAACAGTGTACATGCATTCTAGGAATGTAGAATTCACGATTGCTCATAATTGTAGAAGATTTTTCTAGAAATAAAATGTGCATAGTTTTGAAACTTTCCCAGAATTTCGAGTAGGCACTAAACACTGCAACATCATTGGGGGATTACTCATAAGCTTAGAATAATGGAGAAGAGCAACCATTTAAGGATTTTAAATCGGTGAACAATTTTTGTAAAGAAAGATAATATGTAGATGAAGTTGGAAGGATGGTTTAGTTCGGTTTGCAGCCAGATACAAACCTTTATTTAACGTTTTTGTATACTTTGATTCTCAAGAATATCAAGTATATGTATTTTTTTGGGGGGCAAAAACAAGAGTTTAAATAAGTGTTAAATGTAGGTAGTCATTATACCTAAAAATTAAATGGTATGTTTAATATTATAAAACAATTAATGAATTATTATTACTCTTTGGTTTATATATATATATATATATATTCCAAAGAGATAAAATTACCAAAAAATTACAAAATAGTTGAGTAGATAAGAGACGGAATTGATCTCAAGAACCTTGTTAATTATTTTCCTTTGCTTACCCTTTTCACCAACTATTTTGAATATGGAGTTTCCCTTCAAAATATTGCATATCATTTTTCCCACATCCACACATCTAGCATCCACTATGAAATGTGGAGCCTTGTTTCTATTTTTTTCTTTCCTTTTTTTCAATTCCACATTTATGCATTCCGCATATGGAATGAGAAGTGCAAAGAGTTTTGTTTCCTTTTCCCACATTCCCGAGTTGAATCCTTTCAATATTGCATATTGACATCTAGTGAAAAGTGTAGAGAATATTTATTCCGATATGTCACATATCACATACCCATAATTTGCACACCTACATCATGCATCCTATGGAATCTAGTTTCTAAGTTTTTCTTTCCTTTTCTACATTTATGCATTTACACGTTCTGCATGTTGAATGTGGACTGATAAGAGTCTTGTTTCCCTAACACGTTCCCAATTCGAATAGGTATTGTACTACATATCCACATCTAGTGTGGAGTGTGGAGATTCTTAATTCTTTGGTTTCATATATCGTATGCTCATGATCCACACCCTCACATTCTACATCTAGATTGTGTAGGCCTTCCACTTCGACTGCCACATTTTGTATCTTTCACAATGCATTCACATGTGATTTTAACATTGTTATCAATTCGTATCCAATTAGTATTTTACGAAACATTTCTTATTTTAGTTAAATTACAATATTCAACTGGCCATTTATTCCTATGTATAATGGCTACTTCCATTTAACACAGGTTTAAGCTAGCGCAAGGGCGGTCCCGACAAGGGGCCTCTTGCTTAACTATGACATAGAAAAACACACAGGTGCTCACACAGACTGGAAGTGAACTGAATGCCAGAAGATGGTTTCTATTACTTGAATGAAATTACTGGTTACAATGTAAAATACAAAGCAATCTATCAAACTAGTTGGCCTTAGCATGTTACAAAATTCAAAAATGGAACTATGTCTCTTAGTGTGTTTTCGAATGTGTGCGATCTTCCTCCCTCTCACGGTCTCTGCTGAATGAAAGAACTCGCTGAGATATAGATGAGCGATTTGTCCCGATCCTCCGATGATCGATCTGTTGTGTTATCTCTGTGCCTTCGCACTATTATTCTACTCTGCTCTATTGCTTCTCTTCTTAAGGTTCACTCCATTCCCCGAGATGTCCTCCCTCTATGTCCATCGAATTATCCCTGATCCTGCAGACCTGTAGTTGTCAGCGCCCTCTAGCCATGTTGCACAACCTCCACCTGTGGTGAAATCTGGAGTGATCCCAACCACCTTCATAACTTCTCATAACTTCCTCAACCAACCTCCAACTATTGTTTCCTTCAATCCTGCATCTCCGACTTGTTGTGGCCACAACAGATCCCATGCTTTAGCTGAGCACGGGATGCCCAACTTTTAAATAAACGTAAAGGTATTTGGGTAGGTGTTGTCGTGAACATGAGCTTTTGACCTTTATTTCTATGATCTTGTACCTATACCTTTTTTTTGCCTTGATTGTCATTTTTCTCTCAGAATTTTTCTAAGTGTTTTTGGTTTGCTGGAAGCCTTAATTTTGTAAGCGTTTTTTCCTTTACTTCTACCAACCCGAAACCTGACAATCCGATAACCCGAAACCCGCAACCCAATAGGTGGGGGTTGCGGAAGTTAATTTTGAGTCATTTAATTTTGGGAAACCTGAAACACGCAACCCGAAAGGTGCTGGTTGCGGAAACCCTTCTCTAATAATTTTTTGGGAATTTTTATCCCGAAACCCAAAAACCGGAACCCGCAACCGTGGCTTTCGAATTTCGGGAATTTGTTTTACCTTTTGGTTGCGTTGTGTGTCCGTGAATCCCACAATCCAAAATGTCGGGTTGCGGGATGCGGAAACAAATTTTTCATTTTTATAGATTATTTCTATTTGCGAAAGCCGCCACCCACAATTTTCGAGTTGCGGCTTTCAGAATCCCGTTTATGCGTTCTGGTTCAGCTTGTGATCTCGAAACCTGCAAGTTTCGGGTTGCGGATTTCGGGAATCATGAATAAACTTGTGAATAACTTTCCAAGACCCGATCCCGTGTCTTGCATTGGTTAATCCTCGCCGTCGATTCATTTGATCTAGTGGATGAAATTCCATTGTTTGAACTTACATTTTAACACCCTGTTTTTCGTTCTTATGACAAGGTTTCTGACTGTAATTCTCACCTCATGATCATCTCTGAACATATGATTGCTTGATTAGATTGGCTTGTAATGACAGGTTTTTAGATGCGACTTTGAATCATGCATGATTCTGTTAAAATTGTACTTTGTTATCATCTGATTTGGATTAACACATGCTGCGACGTCGTTTCATTACAGTTCAAATGATTGCAGTTCCAAATTCGTATGATTTAATCATAGCGGCTTATCATATTCAATCATTATGATTTTCTTTAACTCTTCTTAAATATGGTTGCAAGTATGAAGCACTCAGTTCATTGTTTGTATTTGTTAGAAGAGTTTTTTGTTTTATTTTGAAAACTTTCTTTCTCACGATCTGGTGTGAGTAACATGTAGAAAGGTTATGAATCCTTTGATGGATGTTATATCCAAGAAGAAATTCAGCCTTTGTTTTTCAAGAACCTATGTCTCCACTCTTTCATGCAGGTGTTCCTGATACCAGCAGTGATAGCGAAGAGGAAGATTATGAAACTCTGCCCATTGGCGTACTACTCCCTCAGAAGAATGAAGGAATAATCGATGGAAAACCATGTGATCAAGATGACTCGATTATCCATGATTTTATAATCAATCAGGAACCTACTACTCCATCAGCTCCTGTGAAGCAAGACCCGTTGTCCGATTTTTCTATTTTTGAGAACGTTATGGATCAGCAGGAACATTCCAAGGCGATTCAACATGAAGATTTGTTGGATCATCTCTTTCCTATTATCGAAAGCTAGTGGGCCATTGTTGAATTTCACAATTTAGTTACAGGATTTTCCCGAAATGAGAAGATTACCCTTTTTCAAACTTTGTCATTGGACTCCAGGGAATCATTTGAGCTAAAATTGTTCAGATTATTGTGGCAGGATTTTCTAGATCGATAGTTTGATCTGAACTTTGTAATCCCTATCTTTTGGGGACTTCCATTTGTACTATGTTGTAATTCTTATTTAAGCAGGAATGCCTCTCGATGTTAGGGGTTGATAATTTTTGGGTTAGAAATCAGTAGGATACGACTAGAGATACTTTGTCTTAGCAGAGCTTTGTAATTTTGTTTACAGACTTCATTAATACAGTAAAGTAATCCCTTTGAAACATCTCTTGTTTATTGTTCAAATTTATTTGAAAGTGTCTCATTTCTTACTTCAACTTGTCATCTAAAGCGTGTGATCTTTTGCAAGCATTAATTTACATAAAGATCTGTTATAATGATTTCTCTTTATGGTTGATCTATTTATGAAAATATTTTATTGAATTTCTGTCAATTGAGATATAATTTTCTTTATCGATTTCTGCAAACAATCAACATTCGATTTAGTCAATGTTAATTTTTCAATTAACAGAGTGATTACAGGTTAATCTTGAATAGGTTTACATGCTTATATTATTGTCACTTAATTTTTATTAATTAATTATGATCTAAGTGAATAAGTAAATGCATATTTTACATTTTTGTTGAAGTTGACGAACATACTTATCCATCTCACATCAAGATTGATCTGCACAACACCAAGCTTTTCCTTAGAATAGATCTAACCTAGAGTAGATCCTTTTGTCTTAAATAAGTTAAGTTAGAACATTTCTAAGTTTTCATACTTTTGATTTTCATAAGTGGAGAACTGATCCATTGATCGAAACACCAACTCATAGAGTGCTAGAGGAGGCTGAATATCCATGGGAGATTTCCATACCAAATAGGCTGGGGATAGAACTGCCCTTGCGTAAGGCCTTTCGAAGCCTTTCAATCTGGGTTTTCACCCTCTGTTGAGAGCCTTGGAGTCCATTTCAGCATCTCGCACATACCCTGCACCCCTGAGGCCTCAACAAATGGCACTAGAAGGAGGGCCAGTAGTATAACATGCCTAAAAAAAACACTCAGAAACCTCCTCCAGCAACTACTTTGTTGGTTGTCACTAGAAGCCAATCTAGAGCTTCAACATCTGAACAACAAATAGTGTCACAACCAACTGTCATTCCTACCACACCTACAATAGAGCAGGAAATAAAAAGGGATATCTTCATCATATCCCGTATGAGAGGACCCCTCATACTTGAGCAAATATTGAAAATACCTAGTGACAGTGTCACTAGGTTTGAACAAAGAATTGCTAGTCAAACAAGCAGAGGTCTGGCAGCTATTCATACAGACAATATTTCATAGGCCAGTGATCAAGGAACACAATTGACAACTGATCAAAACCTTCAAAACCAAGAAACAGTTAACAATTCAGGATCTCCTGAATACAATATTGACCCACTTTTCCAAGAAGTACAAGATCAACCAAACACTGGAACTAGTGGACCCCCACCTAGTCCTCCTTCCTCATCCTCCTCCTCATCTGAAAGCGAACATTCTTATAGTTCTTCGTCTGAAGAAGAGGAAGAACCACCTATGGCGGGAGAGGGCCAGAATAGACCTTGGTTGGACCAAGATGTAATATTCATACTCGGGGACCAACACAGACTACCTAAGAACCACGAGAAATGGCTCCCTAAATTCAACCCTGATGATAAGCTGCCTACACTGGATCACATTAAAACCTTTATGCAGGATATTAGGCTCAGGAGTGTAGTCCACGAGGATGTGGTTTGCAGACTCTTTCCTTACACTTTTGAAGGGAAGGCATCCACATGGTATTTTTCCTTACTAGCCCAATCTATAATCTCCTGGGATGAGTTCGAGAAACTGTTCATCCAAAATTTTGGAGATGACAAAACACCACAGGACTTAGTTTTAGAGTTGTCTTCCATGAAGATCAGATGAAAGGAAAGGGTTAAAGACTTTAACTAGAGGTTCTCTTACCTAAAGAATAGAATTCCCGCCAACCTTCTTCCTACATAAGAATTGTTGGTAGCCTATTATGAAAAGCACTTGCCTGTTCCTATTGCCATGTGGGTGAAAAGGGCACAAAAGGGGACTTTGCTAGGGGCATTTGCTGAAGCAATACAAGTTGAGAAGGACATGTTCTGTTTGAGGGATAGTCTTGAAATTTCATAAGAACAACCTTCTACCTCTCAAAAAAGGACTGATAACACTCCCAAACCCACTACTCAGAACAAGGATCCTTTTGACATGTCTAATGTGAAGAATTTCCTTCAAAAAATGTCAAATGAGATGGTCGATTTGAAAAGAAATAATAACAAGAATCAAAATAAAAACAAGGGTTTTGTAATGCCTCCTTTTAGGAGACCTTATCAACCTCCTTATAATCCACCAACTCATAATCCTACTGAAGGAATTTCAAATGAAGAACTCCATTCTATTTTTAGATCCTTGGCAATAGAATCCCAAACTATTCCTAAATCGTCCAATGATCAGACCAACCGAGATTCACAGTTACCTCAAGAGGATGAAGAACAAGAGGACCTACAGGTGAACACTGTTAGCTATTTCTCTGAAATTACTATGAATGAAGAGGAAGAAGAACCTGAGACTGTGTTTAATGGTCAACACCCTTATAACACAAGGTTAGGGCCACAACCCCCTCAGGAACCTTCATCCTCGACAGCAGTTCCCAATAAACGCAAGGTTGTTCCCCAAAAGGACACAGTTATTCCAGAGATGGAGTACAACCTAGCTGAAGATCTAAAAAGAGTTAAGGAAAAAATCTCTATGTTTGAACTTTTAAAGATCCCTTCTATGAGGGATACTTTACCCAAAAGCATGATAATCAAACAACCTAGAGAATCTCAGAATAACAACCTCGACTCTTTTACTAAACCAGATGATCAAAAACTCGGAAGCAAAAGGACACCCCCTTTTCTTCTTACTTTCGAGATCTTCAACAACAACGTACATAACTACATGATAGATCGGGAGCCTCATTGAATGTGATGCCCTTATCTGTGTGCAGGAACTTAAATGCCACTTGGGAACCCTACCCTACTCAGATTGTCCAACTCGACAGATCAAAAGTCAGACTAGTAGGAAGGTTGAGAAATGTCCTCCTTACATTATCTGTTGATCCTCGTATCCACCAAACTATAGACATTGTCGCAGCTGACATTCCTGAAGCTTATGGGATGTGGATGAGTAGGGACTGGTCAAAAAAGCTTAAGGCCTACTTTGCCACTGGTTGGTCTCACCTATGGTTACCCTATAATGGACAACCCAACAAAATCAAAATCAGTACGGAGCCTTTCATGAAACAAACAGTCACAGACCTTAATGATTTTAGTGAACCTACCAATTATTACAGTGCACATATCGAACATTTTACTTTTGATGCCTTCTTTGGAGATTTGACAGCCGATTCTTCGCCAGACGGGTACGTACAGAAATAATCACAGATCACTCAGGTTACCTCTGTGCCTTTCTCTGGAGATGTTGTACATAATGTTTTTAATGCAAATACAAATTTTAGAATAGATCCGATTGCTTGGACTTTAACTTTTTATGGCTCCAAGTCTAAGGATGGAGCTGGTGCAAGTTGTGTCCTCATTAACCTAAAAGGGATTAAAACTATGTTAACATGCAAACTATAAATTGACTGTTCCAAAAACGTAGCCGAATATGAAGCCCTTGTTCAAGGACTTAAGAAAGCTATTGATATGGGAGTACAGGTGATTCATTGCTTTGGTGATTCTGAAATCATTGCCAAAAAGGTAAGGAATAAGATACACTCCTTGTCTCCTCTCCTGATGAATTATCAGAAACTGGTAAGGGACCTTACCAACTCCTTTTCTGCATTCAACATTAACTCAATCCCTAGGTCACAAAATTTCGATCACAACATCTAGACTGATACCAACAGATGGCTTGTAACCTCAAACCTTCTCAATAGAACTCATGTACAGGCCTTCTATACTTGACAACATAACAAATTGGAAAGTGTTTGACGACGACCAGTAGATACTTGATTTCCTCATAGCCTAGGATACGTTTTAAAACATGGCTATAGATGACGAAGAACATGAAAAATCACTCTCTGATCCTTCAAACATTATCCCGAAGTCTGTTATCAGTCTAAATAATTTCTACGATTTACAGGATAAGTTCAGACACAAAATCAGTTGCAAAACCTAGAGCTCCTCACTTAACTATGATCCAGTTAACTTAGGTACTAAGCAAGAACCCCGTTTTATCTATATAGGAGTTAATTGTACTCCCAAGGAAAGAAGAGCCATCATTTGGTCATGTAAAGAATATAAGGACATTTTTGCATGGACCTAGGACGAACTAAAAACCTTCGATACGAACATCATGCATCACAACATACCTATGAAGCCGGAGGTGAAACCATACCAACAGAAACTGCAGAAAATGCATCCTAGCTTGGAACCTTCTGTGAAAAAAGAACTAGAAAAACTAATGACCGCCCAAATTATTTTTCCTGTCAGACACACCCAATGGATTCCCAATTTAGTGCTTGTGCATAAGAAAAGTGGCGAAATTAGGCTGTGTGTCGATTTCCGAAATTTGAATCGGGCTTCTGAAAAAGACAATTATCATGTTCTTCCCATGGAACAGATTCTGCAAAAGGTAGCAGGTTCATAAATGTTTTCACTCCTAGACAGTTTTTCAGGATATAACCAAGTTATGGTTGCTCCTGATGACCATCTGAAAACTGCTTCTAGAACCCCTTGGGGCACTTTCTCCTACAGGCGAATTCCTTTTAGGTTTATAAATGCCAGGGCCACATTTCAAAGAGCTATGGATATAGCTTTCAGAGGTTTGATGCATAACTCTGTCGTAGTTTATTTAGATGATATCACTGTATATTCAAATAAACAACATGAACATCTTTTTTCCCTAGAACAGGTTTTCAAACTTTGCAGGAAATACGGGATCTCGCTCAATCCCAAAATGTCTATATTTGCAGTGACAAAAAAAAAGCTTCTCGGTTTCATCGTATCCAAGGAAGGTATGATTATTGACTGTTAGGAACCCATGTCTTTACTTTGTTAGTATATTGTTGTTGGACGCATATGCTTTGTAATTCATCCCATAGTATTTGTTGATCCATAGTTTGTGTTATTGTTGTTGGCGCATATGCTTCGTAAGTCGCGCATAGTTTTGTTGATCGATAGTTTGTATTGGCCCATGGTTTTGACTCGTAGTAATTGTTGATCCATATTTTGTATAGGCCCATGGTTTTGACCCGTAGTAATTGTTGATCCATATTTTGTATTGGCCCATGGTTTGTATTGACACATGGTATTGACCCACGGTATTGGCGCCTAGACTTAGTGTATAAGTGTGTCTTGAGGCTTATGAAGGACCATGAAGTTAATTGTATTGAGCTTGCTTAAAGGAGGTTGCCCCCTCGAAGGAGCCCGTGATCAATATAAAAGTGATTCTGAGTTCTATTATTTCTGATATCTCATGTATTTGCATTAATTAATTATTGCAGGTTCTTCACATCTGGTATCAAAGCACTTTCTTGGGCTCGCTGGGTGAAATTTCTGCCAAAAAATGTTTTCGCATCTGTTGCAGGTTCGGATTTGGGAATAATCCCTGTCCACTTAACTGTGGGAAGTACTTGGGCATAAGCCCTAAAACGCATTGTAAGGAGTACCAGAGGAACCCTGGAGTAGATGGCCTATTGAGAGGACTTGCCAGCGAAAAGGGAAACGACCCCTACCTGATTGACTAGTTCCCACCTGTGAGGTAAACCAAGAGATGTCGTTTGTGGCAAAGCGGTTATCAGTTTTACTTGAGCAGTGGAGTGAGGGGTACTGCCCCAATACGTAAGTCGTCAGACAACATTGGTGACCGAGTGAAACCCTTGAACTGTTAGGAAGCTGCACATACCTGGGGTCCATATCTATTTTCAGCTGAACTATTGTCGATCACTGCCACGCCGTTTCAGATCCATTCTAAAAGTCGTTGTAGATCCAGTCATTTTCAATCCATTCAACGCCATTTCAGATCCCTCTATTTCTGCTCTCTTCCAGGCCATTGTAGATCTATCTGTTTCAGATCCCTTCCAAGCCGTAGCCGCTCCATTCTGAAAAAATAAAAAAATTTCAGTTTTTTCTCCATATCTCCCTTGTTTTCACTCCATTTCCCTTGAAACTTTCGGGAAACCCCTGTAATCCCATTCTGCATATTTCATTCCTGAGGACCTTATCCCCAATTCCACTTCCCAAAGCCCAAAATCCCACATTTGTCTATTTTTAGGGTTTGTCATAACTTCCCCAAATTTCACCCAATCACCTTCAAATTTTCCCACAGAGTTCCTTTTCTAATTCTGCTTCTTTGTCCCTCTCTGCCAAATTTTCTCATTCTTTCACCCTGCTTCTGAAATCCCCCTTTTCTACTTTCCTATCCTTTCGATAGTGTCCAAAATCTAGTCAAACCCCAATTACGCATCAGATTTTTTCCCCAATCCAAATTTCCCTTTACTAAATCAGCTTATATTTGTGTTTTTCTACCCATTCCTCTAAAAAAAAAAAAACGGTGGTTATGGTTGTCACCCATGCAGGAGCACACACCATGGAGGAAGCACTTGCAACCATCCAAACCAAACTCCAAGATCTGGATGACAAATTTCTCAGCCTCCATCTTCAGCATTCAGCCATGAACAATAACCGACAGCCAGAATCTTTTGCAGCCACCGAGTTCTCTTCTTCCAACAATTTTCGTGGGCCGAAGCTTGATTTTCTTCGCATCAATGGTATTGATCCGACTGGATGGATATACCAAGCAGAACAATATTTCAGTCTGCATAATACTTTTGATGTCCAGAAAGTTCCACTTGCATCCTTTCATTTGGAACAGGAAGCTCTTCAATGGTACCGTTGGTACATCAAGGCTCATGAAGAGCCAAAATGGCTAGACTTTTGCCAGCTCCTTTTGCAATGATTTGGTCGTAGTGCTTTTGATGACTTCATAGGAGCACTCACTAAACTTCACCAAATGGGCACAGTGAGAGAGTATCAGACATAATTTGAGAAACTGGCCAATCACACAAAAGGATTGTCTGATGAATTCTATAGGAGTTGTTTTATCAGTGGTCTCAAGTATGAAATCCGCTCAGAGGTGGAAATGTTCTGTCCCAACACAATGATGGAAGTCCTAGGGTTGGCTAAGTTGGCAGAGGACAAGATCGCAGCTCAACAACTCTCCAAGCCCACCTTTGTTCCCTTCAGAAATATGGTTTCCCAATGACCTCCCATCACGCTTGCTCCTCAACCAACTCCTATCAAGAATTTGTCTGGAACAGAGATGTAGGTATGCCGAGAAAAAGGGCTTTGTTATAATTGTGATGAGAAATTCACTCGGGGACATAGATGTGTTCACCAAAAGCTCTATCTCTTGGATGTGGATTCTCCGTCTACCTCAGAACTTGGTGAAGAAGCTACAGATACAGTAGATGATCAAGTCGACATTCAACACCCGCCTATTGACACCCCATCTCAAGACAACCCACCCGAGATCTCTCTCCATGCTATAACCAGCGTCACCACCCCACAAACAATGCGGTTCAGAGGATACTTCAAGAAGCTCCCTCTTACCATACTCATTGATTCTGGTAGCACTCATAACTTCATTGACCCTCGGATTGCCAAATAGGCTGATTGTTTTGTCGATCCTTGCTCCAACTTTGAAGTCATGGTTGCCAATGGGGGCACCTTACCTTGCAAGGGGAAGTGTCACAATGTGCATATCTCTATGGAAGATTGTAACATACGCTTTTACATGTTTTCCTTGTCCTTATGCAGATGTGATGTGGTTTTGTGCGTTCAATGGTTACGCACACTTGGCCCCATCTTATGGGATTTTGCTGAACTTTGGATGCAGTTTTCAGCCAATGGGACACAACAAAAAATTATGGGCTTACAACCAGGGTCTCTCTGCATCATCAGTTCACATCGCCTGGAAAAGATCCTTAAGAAGAATTCACATGGTGTCATTTCTCATCTCCATTCCCTTTAGATGCACCCACCAATGGTCTCCACTACTTCCTTGGATTGAAATGTAGGTGTCTTTATTGCACCAGTGGGCTTGCCACCTTCACGAGACCGTTCCGGTAAGCATTTTGCCGCATCTACATCTCAGCAGGACATGATGGCTATTTTGCATGTACTACAGAAGTGGCATCCATCCCTATTGGGGAATTATTTCTGCATCAAGACTGATCTCCAAAGTCTGGAAACTTTCCTGGAACAACGGGTCTCCTCCCCAGCACACCTGAAATGGGTTCTCCAACTCATGGGATATGACTATGCGACCACTTACCAGAAGGGTAAGGACAATATGGTGGCAGATGCTCCTTCTCGCACATTTGATGACCTAGTTTCTCTTACAGCTATTTCTCTACTTGTTCCAAATTGGTTTCAATATGTTCAACGAGACTATCTCTTCTATGAACTCCATGCTTCTTCATCAATAGGGAACTCTGGGTTCCTCAAAACGTATGATCAGGAACAATGTAAATTCTTTTGGAAGGGATTGAAAATGACAATTCAATGGATGGTGGCTAACTGTGATACTTTCCAGGTCAATAAGGGTGAAACAACCCTCCTTTCGGGACTGCTCGAACCCTTGCCCATTCCTACACAGATTTGGACATCTATTTCTACGGATTTCCTGGAAGCGCTCCAGTGGTATAGTACCACATCTAAAAGGACACCATATGAAGTAGTCTCTGGACAAGCACTTCCAGTTCTTCTTCCATGCACCTTCAGCAGCTCCCTAGTTCAGGCAATTGACTCAATTCTTCGAAACCGCAATCAACTTCTTCTCATTCTGCAGGACAATCTTCACATGGCAAGAATTGGACTGAAACAACAAGACGATCAGCACCGTTCTGCGTGCACTTTTCACGTTGTTGATATGGTTCTTCTTCATCTACAGCATTCCACGCAATCCTCCTTGAAACTCAAAAGGTGCCAGTGGCTCGGAATGCAACCCGAGGATGCTACAGGGGACCCACTTTTTCATATTCTGCATCAATTTCCACATCTAAAGCATTGAGGACAAAGCTTTTTCTAAGCGAGAGGGGATGTTAGGAACCCATATATTTACTTTGTTAGGATATTGTTGTTGGACGCATATCCTTTGTAAGTCGTCCTGTAGTATTTGTTGATCCATAGTTTGTGTTATTGTTGTTGGCGCATATGCTTTGTAAGTCGCCCATAGTTTTGTTGATCCATAGTTTGTATTGGCCCATGGTTTTGACCCGTAGTAATTGTTGATCCATATTTTGTATTGGCCCATGGTTTGTATTGACACATGGTATTGACCCATGGTATTGGTGCCTAGACTTAGTATATAAGTGTGTGTTGAGGCCTATGAAGGACCGTGAAGTTAATTGTATTGAGCTTGCCCCCTCGAAGTGGCCCGTGATCAATATAAAAGTTATTCTGAGTTCTATTATTTCTGATATCTCGTGTATTTGCATTAATTAATTATTGTAGGTTCTTCACATTGACCCAGAACGTACTGATGCTATCTCAAAAATTGGATTGCCCGCTTCGCACAAAGCCATGCAATCCTTCATCAGTAAGATCAATTTTGTATGTATATTTGTACCTAATTTTGCACAGATTGTTAAACCTTTACAGCAGTTAGTCAAGAAAGATGTATAGTTCACTTGGTCGCAGGAACAGAAAGATGCGTTTGTCGAAATTAGAAGAGTTATCACTGAGGCTCCTGCTCTCATGTCTCCTGACTTAGATAAAGATTTTATTCTCTATACTTTTGCCACTAATTTCTCTTATGCAGTTGTTTTGTCACAGAAACATGACAGCGATACTGAGATTCTGATATCCTTTATGAGCTCAACATTTAAAGGATTATAGGCCATATCCTCTATGTAGTTTACAAATCTATTCAGCATTACAGGCCATATTTGTTAAAATCCCGAACAAAGGTTATTGTGCCATATTCTGCCATCAGAAATGTTCTAGTCCAGAAGGAATTGGGTGAGAAAAGGGTCCATTGGATGACATCCCTAGAAGAGTATGATCTAGAAATCAGACCGACCAAAATCATAAAAGGACAAGGTGTCTATCTTCTTACTACTCAGTCGAATGATCCTGCACAGCAGCAGACTGAATGGGAGGAAGAGGAGGATGTTCCAACAAGTTCTATCAATACTATTGATACTCCTACATCCGAATGGTATGACCACATCAATTTTTTTTTTAACCATGGATTTTCCCTGAAACCCTTGATTTTAATAAACGCAGAGCTTTAAGATTGAAATTTGCTCCTTACCAATTCATTAATGAAGTTTTGTTTATAAAAAACTATGATGGGGTTTTCCTTAGGTGTCTTGAAAAGGATGAGGCTAATGATATCCTCTTTAAATTTCATATAGGACCAGCTGCAGGCCATATCTTAGGGGAAACTACAAGTCATAAAATTCTTAGAGCAGGGTATTACTGGCCTACATTGTTTAAAGATGCATATGTCTATGTAAGAAAGTGTGACCCATGCCAGAAAAGTATAGGGAAATTCAAGAAACCTGCGTTCCCACTGTAGCCAGTCACAATTCAGTTCCCATTTCAGCAGTGGGGACTAGATTTTATTGGACCAATAAACCCTACCTAATCTCTGCAACATAGGTACATCCTTACAACCACTGATTACTTCACCAGATGGACAGAAGCAATCCCACATAGGCAATGTAATGCGAACCAAGTAATTTCCTTCCTCGACAACCATATAATTACAAGGGTTGGTTCCCTGGAGTATCTTGTTTTTGATAATGCATCATATTTTTCTTCGATCGATTTGACACAATATGCCCTTGAAAAAGGGATTAAGTTGAAGTTTTCTGCCAATTATTACCCACAGGGAAATGGTTTGGTTGAGTCTTTAAACAATAATCTGATAAATATTCTCAAGAAGATTGTAGCCTCTCATCATAAAAATTCGCACACACATCTCTATAATGCGCTTTGGGAAGATCGAATCACCCCAAAGGTAGCAATTGGGAATTCCCCCTACTGTCTGTTGTATGGAAAGGAAGCTTTCCTTCCTGCTAATCTCACCATCCCTTCATTGGAATTATCCCATTCTATCTAAGAAGATGACTCTTCTCCCCTTCAGCAAAGGATTGACACACTACTCAAACTAGAGGAAGATAGGGAGAAAGCAAAGAATAAACTATATCAACATTAGCAAATGGTGAAGAGATGGTTTGATGAGAAATCTTCATCTGACAAGGAGTTCTCAGTTGGGGATTTGGTATTAAGGTGGGACAAACAACATAAAGGTAACAACTAGTATACCAAATTCCAGCGCCTTTGGCTGGGACCTTTCATTATTACAGAAAAGATGGGTCCCAGTACTGTCCGATTACAAACACTGGAGGGAGTTGTGGACACCTACCCAGTGAATGTTTCACTGCTCAAAAAGTACTTCGTCTGAACATTTCAGTGCTTCGTACATAGGTTTGGTGTGTGTTTTCATTTTTCTTTGTTTTGATTCGATTTCTTTCATTTTATTGATAATAGACTCCACACATTTGGTAACGGTTTAAAACCATTTTTGCTCAAAGGTGATTTTAACTGAAGTTGCAGAATAGTATGTTAGTCTCAGGTTTCTTTTTGGCTGATATCAGCATTTTTTTTGTAAAGAATGCACAGCCAATAAATGCAAGACCATGATTGATACCTTTTCAACCTGGTCATTATCTTTTACATGTTTTATCTGTTTAATTGAGATATGGGGAACAATTGAAATATTCTTATCTTATGTCTCATTGTCACAGTATATCATAATAACTTGGTCAGCTTTATCTGCTCTGGATCCTTTTACAATCACCTTGATAATAATTTTCTTAAATAATTATAGATTACAAGGAGGGGGGTCTTATTTTAAGCCAGCCCTTTAGGTTCATAGGTGTTTAGTGGAGTGACATCTTCACATCAATCCACCACACTTGGAAGATGACTTTCAGTTTTTGCTAAGAGGTGGAATATCCTATCACGGGTCAGTCTATTCATGATCTGCAAAACACTGGTGAGTAACGCTGCTATCATGAGGTTACTAAGCCTTGGCAATGCCTTGTAGTCTATTATTTAAATAAAATCTATATTTTTCTTGTATAAGATACTTCTTCTGTATAAGGATAGGGAGGTCTTATTACAAGCAATCCCTGCCATGATCATGAGTTTAATTTGTACTGAAACTACCACCATGTGGTCACCAACCCATGATAGTTTCCTTCAGTGTCACAGCTGAAGGACAAGGGGTCTCTTATCGAGCCAACTTGATCAGTTTCTGGATCAAGCCTGTGAATGGCACTACTGATATCTAATTACCAAGTCAGGGCAGTGGTCTTGTACCAACAAGGTCTTATGTATAGCTGTTCGTTTTGAATAAAAAAAAATGTGTATATAGCCAAAAGAACTGTTGTATATAAAACAATTAATAAACCAAGGTGATATGTAATTTGGATATCCATGAGCAGTTTTAAGTTAATTCCTAGGTTCAACACAAGCTGGCGTTCAATGATTGCATAATGGTAAAGGATCCCTGCTATTTCTTAATTCTCCTTATCAGATTTGCATTATTTTTAACATGATCATCGATGGGAATATATCAATCTTATGCTTTTTCTGCTTATTGGTTGTCTCCTTTATAAATATTTTCAAGAATTTCAGGTTGGAAAAGGCACCTGATTGATATATTTTCTCTAACTGAAGTTTGTTTGCAGAGATAACTCGCTCTTCCCAGCCAGTCGCCATTTGTTTAGGCCACAACAGATCCCATGCTTCAACTGAGCACGAGAGCCCCAACTTTTAAATAAACGCAAAGGTATTTGTGTAGGTGTTGTCATGAACATGAGGCTTTGAACTTTGTTTCTATGATATTGTACCTGTACCTTTGTTTTCCTTGATTGTCATTTTTCTCTTAGAAATTTTCTAAGCGTTTTTGGTTTGCTGGAAGCCTTAATTTTTTAAGCGTTTCTTTTTTACTTCTGTCAACCCGAAACCTGCAACCCGACAGGTGCGGGTTGCGGAAATTCATTTTGAGTCATTTAATTTTGGGCAACCTTAAACCTGCAACCCGAAAGGTGCGGGTTGCGAAACCCTTTGCTAATAATTTTTTGGGAATTTTTATCCTGAAACCCGAAAACCGAAACACGCAACAACGGCTTTCGAATTTCGGGTATTCGTTTTACCTTTTGGTTGCATTGTGTGTCCCTGAATCCCGCAAACCAAAATTTCAGGTTGCAGGATGCGGAAACAACTTTTTCATTTTTACATATTATTTATGTTTGGGAAACCCGCCACCCACAAGTTTCGGGTTGCGGCTTTCGGAAGCCTGTTTATGCGTTTTGGTTCAGTTTGTGATCCTGAAACCTGCAAGTTTCGGGTTGTGTCTTTTGGGAATTATGAATAAACTTGTGAATAAATTTCCAAGACCCAATCCCACATCCTGCATTGGTTAATCCTTGTTGTCGATTCATTTGATCGAGTGGATGAAATTCCATCATTCGAACTTACATTTTAACACCATGATTTTCATTCTTACGACCAGGTTTCCGACTATAATTCTCACCTCATGATCACCTCTGAACATATGATTGCTTGATTAGATTGGCTTGTAATGATAGGTTTTTTAGATGCAACTTCGAATCGTGCATGACTCTGTTAAAATTGTACTTTGTTATGATATGATTTAGATTAACACATGTTGTGACGTCGTTTCATTATAGTTCAAATGATTGCAGTTCCAAATTCATATGATTTTAATCATAGCAGCTTATCATATTCAATCATTATGATTTTCTTTAACTCTTCTTAAATATGGTCGCAAGTATGAAGCACTCAGTTCGTTGTCTGTATTTGTTAGAAGACTTTTCTATTTTATTTTGAAAACTTTCTCTCTGATGATCGTGTGTGAGTAACATGCAAACAGGTTATGAATCCTTTGATGGATGTTTTATCCAAGAAGAACTTCAGCCTTTGTTTTTCAAGAACCTATGTCGCCATCCTTTGACGTAGGTATTCCTGATACCAAAAGTGATAGCGAAGAGGAATATTCTGAAACTCTACCCGTTGGCATACTAATCCCTCAAAAGAATGAAGGAATAATCGATGGACAGCCATGTGATCGAGATGAATCCATTATCCATGATTTTATAATCAATCAGGAACCTACTACTCCATCAACTCCCGTGAAGCAAGACCCGTTGTCCGATTTTTCTGTTTTCGAGAACGTTATGGATCAGTAGGAAGATTCCAAGGCAATTCAACAAGAAGATTTACTGGATCATATGTTGCCTATTATCGACAGCTAGTGGGCCGTTGTTGAATTCCACAATTTAGTTACTGGATTTTCCTGAAATTAGAAGATGACCCTTTTTCAAACTTTTTCGTTGGACTTGAGGGATTCATTTGAGCTAAAATTGTTCATATTATTATCGTAGGATTTTCTAGATCGATAGTCTTATCCGAACTTTGTAATCCCTATATTTTGGGGACTTCCATTTCTACTATGTTGTAATTCTTATTTAAGGAGGAATTCCTCTCAATGTTAGGGGTTGATAATTTTTGGGTTAGAAATCAGCAGGAGACGACTGGAGATACTCTTTCTTAGCAGAGCTTTGTAATTTTGTTTATAGACTTCATTAATATAGTAAAGTAATCCCTTTGAATCATCTCTTGTTTATTGTTCAAATTTCTTTGACAGTGTCTGATTTCTTACTCCAAATTGTCATCTAAAGCGTGTGATCTTTTGCAAGCATTAATTTACATAAAGATCTGTTATACTGATTTCTCTTTATGGTTGATCTATGGATGAAAATATTTTATTGAATTTCTGTCAATTGAGATAATTTCTTTACCGATTTCTACAAATGATCAACATTCGATTTAGTCAATGTTAATTTTTCAATTAATAGAGTGATTATTGGTTAATCATGAACAGGTTTATATGCTTATATTATTGTCACTTAATTTTCATTAATTGATTATGATCTAAGTGAATAAGTAAATGCATCTTTTACATTTCGGTTGAAGTTGACAAACATACTTATCCATCTCACATCAAGATTGATCTGCACAACAACAATATTTTCCTTAGAATAGATATAACCTAGAGTAGATCCTTCTGTCTTAAATAGGTGAAGTTAGAACATTTCTAAGTTTTCATACTTTTTTTTTCCTAATTGGAGAACCGATCTATTGATTGAAACACCAACTCATAGAGTTCCAGCGGAGGCCAAATATCTGGGGGAGATTTCCATACCAAACAGGTTCAGGATAGAACTGCCCTTGCATAGGGTATTTCGAAGCCTTTTAGTCTGGGTTTCCACCCTATGTTGGGAGCCTTGGAACCCATTCCATCATCTCGCACTTACCCTACACCCCCGAGGCCTCATCACGACTCTACTACAGTTGTCGGGCCCATCACTGTCTTGACCATAATGCACTTTGTTATCCCTCGACTTTAATTTTCGTCTTTAATTAGTTTTTGCGGCTTCCATTCCGCCCCGTCCTCCACACTCGGCTTTCACCGCAATCCTTCAGTATCGATGTTTGAAAACATGTCAACCTTCGACGCCTTCACTTCTCTGCTCCTTTCGTTTTTCAAACTTAGACGTGTCGACTCTCTTCCTTTCTCCTGCCGACTGCATATCGTTAGTTTCTGCTCAACTAGTTGGCTTCGACAGCCAATATCCCTTTCGCAATAGTGGTAGTTGGAAATCCCCTTGTCGACTTCTCTTGTCGATCAACTTAGATTGTTTCTCCTAGGTCCTGATGCTCCTGCTTCAAACTCCCCAGGTGAAAAAGAACTCGACTCCTCCGTCTGTCTCCTATATTCTTCTTTGGAAATCCATGTTGCCTCCTGCAACTCATCATCTCTCTATCAAACTTTATATTCATTCTTTCGCAAACTTTGCGTGCGTTTGACTTCGCGTTCCTCCAACACTTCGGCGATTTCCTCCTTGTGTCGATCTGAAATTTGCACCATCCAATCGAAGTTCGAAACTTCCGTGCTCCTGCTGGTTGAAACTTCTTCATACTTGTACATATCTGATACATTGAATGTAGGTGATATGTTCAATTCTTCCAGCAGATCCAAAACATAAGAATTGTCTGAAATCTTCTTCAGAATCTTACAGGGTCCAATCTTCTACAACTTCAACTTGTTATACGTTCCTTTTGGAAACCTCTCTTTCCTCAAGTGTGCATAGACTAATTCTCCTTCACTAAATGACTATAGCCTCTTTTTCTTATCGGCTCTCAACTTGTATGTTGCGTTTCTCTTTTCAATGCACTTGCGCACATCCTCATGCACTTCCTTCATATGTTATGCGAATGATTCTTCATCTGCACTCTTCCTGATTTATGTCAGTATCTCAACCAAATCCACCACTCCATGTGGACTTCAACCTTAAACAATTTGGAATGGGATCATACCTGTCGACCGATTCACAGAGTTGTTATATGTGAATTCTGTTGGCGCCAACACATTCTCCCACTGCTTGGGTCTATCGGCCAATAAACACCTCAGAAGGATTCTCAAACTTTTATTAACCACCTCGGTTTGTCCATGTGTCTGCGGATGGTATGCCGAGGTAAACTGCAACTTCGTGTCCAGTTTCTTCCATAGGGTTCTCCATAAATGACCCATAAACTTGGTATATCTATACGACATTATACTCTTCGGGAACCCTTGCAATCTGACTATCTCCTTGAAGAATACTACAACAATGCTCATGGTGTCACTTATCTTCCAACATGGAATAAAGTGTGTCATCTTTGAAAATCTGTCGACTACAACAAAGTTTGAGTTGCTTCCCTATTGCATCTTCGGCAATCCTAGCACAAAATCCAAGGCTCATGTCTTCCCATGGGCTATTCGGTACTGTTAATGGTGTATACAACCAAGTTTTTTGACTTCTTCCTTTTTCCAACTAGCAAACTTGACACTGTCATACCCACTTACCGACATCTTTCGTCATTCCTACCCAATAATACTTTTCTTCTACCAACGCCTTGGTCTTGTGGATGCCAAAATGACCTGCTAATCCCCCACTATGCAACTCTCGGATTAGGTTCTCTCTTATGGATCCTCTAGGAATACACAACTGTTGTCCCTTGAATAGGTATCCCTCTTAGATAAAATAATCCAAGTATTGTGTTCTATCGACACTCCATGGTTCGCGACTAGCCTTCCATGCTTTCACAAAATCCTCGTTGGTCTCATACTCTATTTTCACAGACTCTATTCCTATTTCCTGAACTATCGCCCTGTTCAGCAATGCAACTCTTCGACTTAGTGCATTGGCAACCTAGTTCAACTTGCCTGACTTATGTCGCAACATCAAGGTATATCCCTGCAGGAATTCAACCGACTTCATGTGCCACTAATTCAACTTCGACTGAGCCTTCAAGTACCTCAGTGCTTGGTGATCTGTGTACAACACAGATTCCTTGGGAAACAAATAATGCCTCCACTTCTTCAATGCTTGGACAATAGCTTAGAACTCCTAGTCGTAGACAGAATATTTATGCTTCGCATCATCCAACTTTTTGCTGAAGAATGAAATTGGTCGGCCTCCTTGGCTCAACACTACAACAACGATCACCTACAAATGAATAATGATGAGACTTGTTCCGTAAAACAAGTGACAATGGTTCAAATATATAAAAGACTTGTTAAATCAAGTAGAGAAGTCGACTATGATGAGATAGCCAGAATCATGGTGTGATCCAAGTATATGAAGAAGATGTACCTCCTACAGTTGTAGAGGTTGCACCCTCTCACAATGATGAGACCTTGGAACATCATGATATGTTGGAGCCCTAATAACCCCCATCCATGACTACATTTCTTGCAAGAGAAAACCAGCTTGGGCTCGTGAAATTATGCAATATGCTGAGAAGTATGGAGCTCCAGAAGGCTCCATAAGAGAAAGCAAGAGGCCAAAGCCATTTTCCAGTTATGTGGCTTTGATGTATGATCTTGTAGATAAAGAACCGACCTGCTTCCAAGAGTCCATTCAAAAGAAATAATGGGTAGAAGCTATGACAGAATAATACTAATCAATAATGAAGAATAATGTATGGGACATAGTTCCCAAACCAGAAGGTAAAAGTGTGGTATCTTCCAAATGGATATACAAGATAAAACATGCTACAAATGGAAGTATTGAGAAATACAAAGCTAGGTTTGTGGCTTGAGGATTCTCTCAAAAGGAAGGAATTGATTATGAGGAAACATTTTCTCATGTAGCAAGGTACGCTTCAATTAGAACCATCATGGCACTGGAAACCACGATGAAGTGGAAGTTACACCAGATGGATGTGAAAACAACTTTCCTGAATGGTGTTATTGAGGAGGAAGTGTACATATAAACAACCACAACGTTTTGAGGTTGAAAACAAAGAGATGCATGTACGCAAATTGAAGAGGGCTCTATATGGGTTAAAGCAAGCTCCAAGAGCTTGGTATGGAAGGATTGACATTTTTCTAACGAGCTTGGGATTTACTAAGAGTAAAGTTGATCCTAACCTTTAGTTCAAGGTTATGGATGATGAACCAATCATATTATTGATATATGTGGATGACTTGTTCCTGACAGGTAATGAGAAGAGAATCTCAGAGTGCAAAGAGAAGCTCGCTGCAGAATTCGAGATGAAAGACCTTGGCTTAAATGCATTATTTTCTAGGTCTCGAGGTATGGCATAGCCGAGAGAGAATATTCCTTAACCAAGGGAAGTATGCAGTGGAAATATTGAAAAGATTTGATATGTTGGAGTGCAAATCCATGGCCACACCCATGGATACCAACATGAAGTTATTATCTGATACTTCATTAGAATTAGTGGATGTGACTCTATACAGATAGATTATTGGGTCGCTGATGTATGTGATGAATACAAGGCCATATATATGCTTTTCTGTGAACACCTTGAGTCAGTATCTGGTTGATCCCAGACGGGTGCACATTGTAGTTGCAAAGCATGTGATGAGATACCTAAAAGGTACAATAGACTATGGTCTCAATTATACTCGAGACCATGAGTTCAAATTGTATGGTTATACAAATTCTGATTGGGATGGAAGTGTATCTGACAGGAAGAGCACTTCAGGTGGATGTTACAGTCTGGGGTTATCCATGGTCTCATGGCTAAGTAGGAAGTAGTCTAGTGTGGCTCGCAGCACTGCAGAGGTAGAGTATATTGCAACTTGTTCTACTTGTTGTGAATCCATATGGCTTCAGAAGTTGTTATCAGGTCTGTTTGATCTGGATTTGGATACCACAATGATTCTATGCGATAACCATAATTGTATAAAAATGACAATGAACCATGTGTTCCATGAGAGGTCAAAACACATAGAAATACAGTATTTATACATCTGTGATATGGTGTAGAGGGGAGTTATAAAGCTCCAGTACGTGAGCACGAATGAGCAAGTTGAAGATGTGTTGACTAAGCCTCTATCTTGAGTGAATTTTGAGCACTTTCATGACAAGCTTCAATAAGGAATTAGGGCCAGGCCAAAATGTATCCTAAATAAGAAAAAACGTAAATATTCTAAGAATATTTCATATTTTGGGCATAATGTTTGACTTGTAACTCGGAATTGGGAGGACTTTGGACCATTGGAAATCTCTTGAATTTCTCTACAACTTTGTTGTTTTGAGTTTTCCATGATTCCTTACCGTCTGTCAGATACAGGCATTTTAGTAAAATAAACATCTTTCAAAAGATGCTTTTCTAAAAGCATCTTTTGAAAGATGTTTTCTTTACTAAAATGTCCATATCTGACAAATGGTAAGGAATCAGAGAAAACTCAAAACAAAAAAGTTGTATATCATTTCAAGAGATTTCCAACGGTCAAAATTCCTCCCAATTCTAAGTTACGAGAAAAAATTTATCCTCAAAATATGAAAGATTTCTGGAATATTTAAAACCATCTTTTCAAAGATGTTTTTTTAACTAAAATGCTTGTATCTAACAAATAGTAAGGAATCAGAGAAAACGCAAAATAGAAAAGTTGTAGAGAATTTCAATAGATTTCCAACACTCCAAATTCTTCCCAATTCCGAGTTACGAACAAAACGTTATGCCCAAAATACAAAAGATTCCTTGAATATTTACATTTTTTTCTTAAATAGGATACATTTTAGTGTTGGGTAGAAAGTTATAAGTTGGTATAGTCTGAAATGAATTCACTCTAAAGGGGGAGTAGTGTTGATGATATTGTGGTGCAGTGGGATTGATCATCCCTATATAGAGATTGTCTTAAATGTTGATCCTGAGTTGTAGTGGGATTGATCATCCCTAGACAGAGATTGTGTTAAATGTTGATCTTGAGTTGTGGAGGGTTTGATTGTCCCTAGACATATATGTCTTAAATAATTGTGTTGGGTTCGATTGTCCCTAGATAGAGATGTCTTAAATAATTTTGTTGGGTTCGATTGTCCCTAGACAAAGATGTCTTAAATAATTGTGTTGGGATCGATTGTCTGTAGATAGAGATGTCTTAAATAATTGTGTTGGGTTCGATTTTCCTTAGACATAGATGTATTAAATAATTGTCTTGGGTTCAATTGTCCCTAGAAAGAGATGTCTTAAATAATTGTTTTGGGTTAAATTGTCCCTAGACAGAGATGTCTTAAATAATTGTGTTGGGATCGATTGTCCCTAGACAGAGATGTATTAAATAATTGTGTTGGGTTCGATTGTCCCTAGACATAGATGTCATAAATAATTGTGTTGGGTTTGATTGTCCCTAGACATAGATGTCTTAAATAATTGTGTTGGGTTCAATTGTCCCTAGACAGAGAGGTCTTAAATAATTGTGTTGGGATCGATCGTCGCTAGACAAAGAGGTCTTAAATGATTGTGTTGGGTCCAATCATCCCTAGACAGAGATAGTCATAAATGATTGTGTTGGGTCCGATCATCCCTAGACTAAGATAGTCTTAAATGATTGTGTTGGGTCTGATCATCCCTAAACTAAGATAGTCTTAAATGATTGTGGTAGGATTGGTCATCCCTAGACAGAGATCCTAAGTTCTGAAAGGAAGGATAATGTTAAATGTTGATCTAGTGTTAGACTTAATCCTCGATTCCGAAAGGAATTATTTTCCATGATCTCTAGTTCTGAAAGGAAGGATCATATGTGTACTGCAGGTGATGCTCCTGATGATATTCCAGTACTGTAGATGAGGATTCTCCAATGCTGCAGAAGATGAGGTGCAAGGATTCTATAGTGTGGCAGATGATGATGTTCCAGTACTGAAGATGAGGATGCTCCAGTGTTGCATATGATGTTCCAGTACAGAAGATGAGGATGATCCAGTGCTGCAGGTGATGTTCCAGTGCTGAAGATGAGGATGCTCCAGTGCTGAAGATGTTGATGTTCCAGTGTTGAAGATGAGGATGATCTAGTGCTGAAGATGAGATGTTGAAGAACTTCCAATTATTTATATATGTATCAATGTTGATGATGATGCCCTCCTTTATCCGATGATGTTGTGTAGAGTTACACATGCAATTATTGTTGTCATTAGAATACCCTTCTTGTTAAGGGGGAGTGTTAATTTAATGTAACTTCAAAGTATATTCTACTTGTAGTTTTTTGTTGTAACTCCATCAAGGATTTCATTATTACATTTGGTCATGTAAAGGTCATGAGGTTCACCCTCCATTCTAATTCAGGTCGTTAGCACCCAAGTAAATGTAATCTAAGTGGTAATTTATTATCTCTAGAGAAGTCGACCAAGTTAGGATTACTGGGGATGAACTACCTGAGTTAAAGGTTAGGTAAAAAGTAATGTATAAATAGAAGGAGAGACTCCTTCATTTATTCATTCACTCGCTTGTGCAATTCACATTAGTGGAGAGCTAGAGATATCTGCGAAGGAGAAGAAGGAGTGGGTTGAGTCCATAGTTTTGTCTTTTTGTCTCTCTTATTTCTTAGACATATTTTTGGGGCATTGTACTTGATCATCTATATTGAGGAATTTCTTGCTGGGTTTTCTTACCCTTGAGGGTTTCCCAGGGTATATTTCTTTTGTGCTTTGTGATTGTGTATCTATAATGTCCCCAATTTGAAATTAGTCCTAATTTGGCCAATTTTCAAAACTTGGAATAGTAAAGCCCCAAACTATCCCAAATGATAACAAATATTTTAGAATGGTTTGTGGAGTGGATTGAGATGTATTTGGAAACATTAAATTAGATATTATATGCTTGGACACTTTATAAATACTTCATCAACTTGCATTTTCAATTAGAGAATGAAAGGCAAAATTACTAGGAAAATCGATGTTGAAACCCCCAATGGTAGATGGCTCCAAAAGACTTGTAAGGATTTTGAATTGGGACTGAGAGTGTTTGAAAGGTATTGATACATAAAAATGAAGCTGATGGATTGTTGGAAACTCCCAAAATACTTCTGCAACATTCATTTAACGTTAGGAGAAAATAGGTAAATTTACTAGTAAATTTGAGGTTCAAACCCCCAATGGTAGAGGTCACTAATGGATTCCCAAATGCAGTACGACCCTCCCAAATTTCAGAAATAAGAAATGGATTAGTTAAAGGAAATCAATGGGAACCCCAATGCATCATTAATCAGTTTCTAAAGGCTTCTACAACTCCCATTAATCATAGGTTTGTGGACATGTCTTCACATAGGGGGAAATGATAGGAAACTTCACCACTTGTTATGAAATTCGAGATTTGTCCTCCAAAGGATCATGTAATTTATATGAAACTTATTCGGGAAATTAATGACTCTCTATACATCATAAAAATCACATATATTAACTAATACACATTGAAATATAGCAACTTCAAGATCTCATAACAAGATATAGGGAAAATGGCACCATTTATGCATTGTTTGGTATTTTTACATAGTTTGAATTTGTATTTCGACTTGAGGATCTTCTGAGAATAAAATATAGAGAAAATATATCATATTACAAATAAATGGTTTATCTTTGACTCTCAAAAAGAGATCAGCATCTCACCATGTGCGCCCTTCCTCCAAGAGCAAAAATATGTAGAGAAATGTGAGATACAGATGGGAACGAGTTGAAGAAGAAAGAATCATGAGATTGCCTATAGATTCAACCTGAAACAAATAACTCCAATGTATCTCCAAATGAAATTTCTGAATGGCCTCTCCAATTTCCAATTAGGATGAGAATCTTTCACCCTCAAAATTGGTACTAAGGCAAGTAGAGTAAACACTACACTAGCATGGACAACCTAGAATCTCTCCAAATTGCAAAGACGCAAATGAAAAATGATCAAAAGATAATTTCATTCTTTTTTCTTGTCTTTTATAAACTTCCAAAGTCCTCCTTAGCTTAAATTCCATCCAAGAGACTCATGCCAACTCAAGTTGGGAAGCGATTCCAATGTGTGCCACTTGTCCAACAATTCTTAGTCTCCATCTTCCCTCAATTCGAATGGGGAAGCTTCTTGGCTTCAATAAATCCCTTGTGCACCCTCTTGGAGGCTAGTTTTAGCCCTGACATGTCATATATGTCATATGTCATCAATCAGGTCTGAACTTTGTCCTAGGTGTCATAGAATCTTCATCATTGTTTCCGTATGAGTTAGGGAATCTAGCTCCAAGTGTCACAATTATTCTATGATGCCTCTTCCTCTTCCATGGGATTTATTCTTCCACTCCAATTCGACCTTACATGACTCATGCCATGAATAATACCTCTTAAACTCCCCCAAGTATTTTACCCTTCATCTTGAACTCGAATTGGTGAGAGAATCATGCCAAGTGTAGTGGGGAATCTTGCCACATGTGGGTCCCACAACCTCTTATGTGTGCTCATGATCCAATTCCACCTTATTTTCTTTGTATTATTATTTAATTGACCCATTTAATGTGAATTTGTAATTCTAAGGTCATTTTGGGTCTTGTAGCTCATTTACTCCAACTTTTAATGCTTCCACCCGCAACCTAGGGAACTAGTAATTTTCCTCCATGATAGTTCATTTGGATGGGAATATTACAACTTTGAATTGAGAATTTTCTCTTAATGTGTCCCGTCTTTTCCATTTGGATCTAATTTTACATTATTACTAACTTGGACATCATTCTTGGCAATTATTTGACACTTAGCACCAATTTTACAAACTATCATGAGTATGGCCAACTGGCTTAGGCCATTGTGACCCAATGCAAAATCTTGGGACATGACAAATCCTCCCCTCCCAATATTGCTTTTCCTCAAGCAATTTAAAACATGGATGTTTAAAAACCTACTTTCTAAAACTCTGAGTATCGGCACTCATGTACTACAATTGTGTGTATCCAAAAGCAAGGAGATGTGGGTTTTATTTTTCATATTGATATCCCCTGTAACATCACCACTAAACACCAAAAAAATAGTTAAATCCATCAAAAAAAAGTTTTCACAATCACTCTTTACCTCTTTCATATTTGGAAACCCTTTCTGATACCATTGTATAATTCTTTGAAGTTGACACTGAGTTGCCCAACTTTGAGTCTTCAAGATGCCATGCAAATTTTAGAGAGGAACCACCATGCTTGTTGCTGCACTACTCCAATTAAAATAACCTTATTAAGTGGGTTTCGAGCTCCCATACTACTTGTTTCCAAAAAAAATTGAAACCAATGAGACTAAAAATTATTCCAGGGTCCCATTGCTTGTATTGCACTCCAACAATTAGGAGTGCTCTCCATCCCATACCATCAGGAAATAAAATTCCTGGATACCATTTCCTTCTATGCATTCTTCCAAACATCATAAGTACAAAATATAGATCATCAAAGAACATAACAACATAATAAAAATGTACATCAAGGAGGTGCCTCATCAAATAATCATGAAAGTGCTTGTTCCTCCAAGTAAGTGTATCACCATTTTCCAAGTGCATACAAGCATCAAGTGACCAATCAAATCTGCTCCAATGACATAGGTGAGGATCTCATGTCCTATAATGCTGCTCCCAAAGGATGTAAGATGCATCAAAATAATCAGCCATGTATTCTTTCATCCAAGAAATGAATGAAGAATCTCCACTAAAATCTTAACCAAGTAGGGAGCAAAGAAAACAATGAGCCTTCAAGGGACTCACAGAAGTACCATTTGTGCATCCATGAATATATGTATCTTCATAAGGTAAAAAGGGATGCTGCTGCAAATGTAAATAAGAAGGTGCTCTAATCGTGTCATCATCTAAAAGAGAAATAGGAGTTTTATACTCCTCATGTGGCACCATCAAAAATAAACTTTTCACCCATACTTCATTAGGATGAATGTTGCAAAATATGGAAGTGTAATATGTAGGAGAATGAACCAACTCATCCAAATTATCAGAATATGAAAAAGTGTCATCATTTGTAGGCTCCATAAGGGTAGGATCATGCACATCCCTCAAAATGAAAAAACCTTCCTCATATGTCGGTTCGAAGGTAGTGGAATCATACACTTATTCAAAATTTATGTAACCATATCCAAGAGGCAACCCAAGTTCCTCTTCCACCACAACAAGTGCTTGTTTCTCGTCAAGCTCATCTTCAAACACATCAAGCACCTGCAAGTTTCCATGTTTCTCATGATCCATCATGTCATGAGAATCCTCCAATCAATCTACCATTTGACAATATGAAACATAGGAGGAAGAACAAGTATCTTGCAACCTATCAAGAAGTTGCTCATTTTTCATTTTGAGCTTATGAATATCTTCACTATTATTCAAGTATGCTCCATGTAACCATTCATTAAGCTCAACCAAATTGTTTCTATAAAAAAACAAAGACATGAAATTACCTTTGATGTTGTACATTGCTCTTTGAATATTCTCCATGTCTTCAAGGAAGGATGAATTCTTCAATGAAGAAACTCTCCAACAAGAATTTGCCACCAATGCTTGATTGCCATGGAGTATGCTAATGGTCTCTTGGATCTTCTTTTCATTAATCTTTAATGACCCTTCAATAAAATGAGGCTCTTTCAAATGAACTTCCTCATCCTCTTCCTTCTTACTTAGACCAACTTCATGAAGCTCAAGTGGTGATGGGGAAGTTGATCTTGTTTCTTCTTCACCTAATACAAGGCCTTCATTTTCATGCTTAATGGAATTTTGGCTTGCAGCAACACTTTCGAAAGTGATCTCTATGTCACCAACATAGAGGTGTGAGCACCCACCAGTAGGTACTCCTTCATAGTTGAAGCATCCATCAGTAGATGCTCTTTGATTCATGTCCAAGGTAGAATGTGTCTCGAAATAATATTCAATATTTCAATAGAGTCTTCTTCATTCTCATGTGATGGCTCTTCATATTTTTCAGAGTCACTTGGGAGTGACTTTCGATCCTCTTCATGTAAGGATTCTTCTACGTTTAAGGAAACTTCACATTTGGTCCTCATTTCTTCTCATTTCCTTTGATTGGTCCTTTGTTGGTGCTCCTCCAATCAAGATGAATCATCCTTCCCCTTAGTTGTCTTAGGATCAATATTTTTGGAGTGTGTTTTTGAAGAAAATCAAAAATTTCTCTCCAAGTCAGAAACACTTGCACCCAATGAAGCTTTGGATATTTCATTGCTCTTTTCACTCAAACAGATGTGATTTGCTCTCCATGGTATTTTTCAAGAATGGAATAAACCTTTCTTCACTAAATACACATATTCAATATTGGGCCTATTTTCAAACACCCAATCAGAAAAGTCTTCAAAAAGGAATGGCCTTTTGTGTACCTCCCTTATATAGATTAAGATATGCTTGATATTGTTAGGGCAAGGTTTTACATGTTGCTCTCAATCTTTGTAATTCATTCATGGAATTATACTTTGGTAGTATGACACAATCATATTCATCATATTCAAGTTCATACGAATAACCCTCATTCCTTATGAAATTGTAGGAAGTGTTGCGTGATGGCACCTCTTCCTCAAACCATTCACATTCTGCTTCATATTGCTCACAATCATATTCATATTGCTCATAAGAATTTCACTCATAGGAATAATCATAATAGTAAGAAATGGATGCAATTTATTCTTAAATGGATGACCCTAATGCACATGTGCAAGGACCATGCTCTGATACCACTGTAATGTCCCCAATTTGAAATTATTCCCAATTTGACCAGTTTTCGAAACTTGCACCAGTAAAGCCCCAAACTGTCCCAAATGATCCCAAATATTTTAGAATGGTGTATGGAGTGGATTGGTATGTATATGGAGACATTAAAAACTCTATTATATGCTTTTACACTTTCTAAATACTTCAACAACTTGCAATTGCAATTAGAGAATGAAAACAGAATTACTAGAAAAATCAATGTTGAAACCCCCAATGGTAGATGGCTCCAAAAGACTCCTAAGGATTTCGAATTGGGACTAAGATTGTTTGAAACATATTGAGACATCAAAATGAAGCTGATGTATTATTGGAAACTCCCAAACTAATCCTACAACATTCATTTAACTTTAGGAGAAAATAGGTAAATTTACTAGTAGATTCGAGGTTCAAACCCCCAAGGGTAGAGGTCACTAATGGATTCCCAAATGTAGTACGACCCTCCCAAATTTCAGAATAGAGACATGGATTATTTAAAGGACTTCAATGGGCACCCAAATGAATCCTTAATTAGTTTCTAAAGGCTTCTTAAACTCCCATAAACCATAGGTTTTTGGACATGTCTTCACATAGGGGGAAATGATAGGAAACTTCACCACTTGCTATGAAATTGGAGATTTGTGTTCCAAAGGATTATGTAATGTATATAAAACTTATTCAGGAAATTAATGAATCTCCATACATTATAAAAATCACTGATATTAACTGATACAAATCGAAATATAGCAACTCTGAGCTCTCATAACAAGATATAGGGAAAATGGAACCATTTATACATTGTTTGGTATTTTTACATAGTTTCACTTGGTATTTCAACCTAAGGATATTTTGAGCATCAAATACAGATCAAATATATCATATTAAAAATAAATTTTGTATCTTTGACTCTCACAAATATATCATCATCTCACCATGTGTGGCTTTCCTTCAAGAGCCAAAATATGCATAGAAATTTCAGATAGAGATGGGAACAAGTTTAAGAAGAAAGAATCACGAGCTGCCATGTAGCTTTAAACTACAACAAATAACTCCATTGTAGCTCCAAATGAAAGTTATGAATGGCCTCTTTAATTTCTAATTAGGATGGGAATCTTTCATTCTCGAAATTGGTACTAAGGCATGTAGAGTAAACACTCCACTAGCATGGACAAGCTAGAAGCTCTCCAATTTGCGAAGATTCAAATGAAAAATAATCAAAAGATGATTTAATTATTTTTTCTTGTATTTTATAAACTTCCAAAGGCCTCCTCAGCTCGAATTCCATCCAAGAGACTCATGCCAACTCAAGTTGGGAAGAGATTCCAATGTGTGCCACTTGTCCAACAATTCCTAGTCTCCATCTTCCCTCAATTCGAATGGGGAAGATTCTTGGATTCCATAACTCCCTTGTGCACCCTACTGGAGGATATTTTTTTCCCTGACATGTCATATATTTCATATGTCAGAAATCAGGTCTGACCTTTGTCATAGGTTTCCTAGAATATTCATTATTGTTGTCATAGGAACTAGTGTCACAATTATTCTAAGATGCCTCTTCCTCTTCCATGGAAGTTATTCTTCCACTCCAATTCAACCTTACATGACTCATGCCATGAGTAATACCTCTTAAAATCCACCAAGTATTTTACCCTTCATCTTGAACTCAAATTGGTGAGAGAATCATGCCAAGTATAGTGGGGAATCTTGCCACATGTGGGTCCCAAACCCGATTATGTGCCCTCATGATCCAATGCCACCTTATTTTCTTTGTATTATTATTTAATTGACCCATTTAATGCTAATTTTTAATTCTAAGGTCATTTTGGGTCTTGTAGCTCAATTACTCCAACTTTTAATGCTTCCACCCCCAACCTAGGGAGCTAGTAATTTTCCTCCATGATAGTTCATTTGGATGGGAATATTACAACTTTGAATTGGTAATTTTCTCTTAATGCGACCCACCTTGTACATTTGGATCTAATTTTACATTATTACTAACTTGGACATCATTCTTGGAAATTATTTGACACTTAACGCCAATTTGACAAACTATCATGAGTATGGCCAAGTGGCTTAGGCCCTTGTGACCCAATGCAAAATTTTGGGACATGACAAATCCTCCCTGTTGGGCCCAGGTTGAGTTAAAGTTTTGGGAAGCACCTTTTTGAAGCAGGCAGGGAAGGCTGAGCTGAGCACAACTCAGAAACACAATTTTGGCTAAGTATTGAGGATGTTGCGAAGTTGCGCGCAACATCCAACTTTTGACGAGACTGCGGAGTTGCGCGCAGCGTCGAAGTTTTGGCCGTGATGTGAAGACCAGTACTGCGCAGAAGCAGTGCTGCAGAGTTAGGAAGCAACGTGGAGCTAGCAAAGCGGTGTGCTAGACAAGTATCAAGTGTAGTTACCGACTTGACCGGTAGTAGCCATTTTTGGAAAGATACTACAAGAAGGCGGCCACGCGTGGGTTGTTAAGGAAAGCAACATTTGGCATGCATAGAAGGTAAAACCGTTAGAGAGAAACGGTTCAGTAGAAGAAGCCTATAGGCACGCGTGCGATAGGAAGGCCGATAGCGATAGAATGAGGACATGGAGATCCACCATGATCAAGCAGATGCTACCAGGAGCCAGCAAGCCGGTTTGGAAAGCTGGCGTAGTTTTGGAAACCCTTAGGGTTTTGGGTTTTTAGGTCTTCGGCATTGTACAGACATGACCTTCAGGCATGATCTATTTAAGAAGACATTTTGTATGGGATGGGGGTTCTATCTTTGTGGGTTGTTCTCTCTCTGTATTATTGTTATGCTTTTGTTGTTGCTGAGAACTTAAGGAGACACCCTTTTTGTATTGTAAAATATCTCTGAGCTAAGAAGACTGTAAAGGCTCTGCAGCTATGTGCGCAGAGACCTAGCCGAGAGAAGGAGAGTCTGCAGCTGAGTGCGCAAACTAAGAACGGTTTCCCATCCCTTTTGAAAGAAATATATTACCAATCGTTCTTGTGGACGTAGCTTTCCATCCGGGAAAGTGAACCACATTAAATCCTGTGTTATGCGATGATGTGTATGAATGAATGAATGTCTGTATTTTTTGTAGAATGATTGCTTGAATGTTTCCTTGCATGCTATAAAATGAGAACTTTGATATGCATTTACCAATAGAATAAGTTTGGGAATGATATGCTAGGTTCCGTGGAAGCAGATGAATGGTGAACACTTCAATTCTATGTTAAGACCGTGAATCAGTCATTTAAGTATAACTACTTTCTTAAACACAGTGAACGAACGCAGTGTAGTGAATCATGTTTATCATTTCAGTCATGTTGTAATAATCCAACTTCTTGACAAATGCTAGAAAGATAGTTAGTAAGTGCCTGAATGAATGTATGAGTGATATTCATTTCAGTGCCTTAACACTTCCGAGATGTTCCAAGTAGAGGATAATTGTGGGTGATTCACAGTTCCAGTAGAAGATCCGCAGCAATAAGAAACCCTTGGTGCAGCCCATGGTGTTGCCTCCACCGCGCAGTACTGCTCGCAGCATAGATCCTGCTGCGCATCGCATCACATTGCCCCGCAGCGCACTCCTTCTGTCCTGCGCTGCGCAGCTTGTCTAGATAAACAACTCATCATTTACTGTGGAAACCTGATTCTGCAGTACCCCATAAAGATACACCTCGGGTGAGACCTCAACCTGCTTACAGGTTGTTGCCGAAAGGGCCGATGCGAAGGGGTTTTGTTGGTCAAAGGGAGAACCGCAAAGAACCTAGGTCTATTTGAAAAACCTCTAGGTCAGTTTAAGCCAACAAATGGTTCCGTTGCCATGCTAGAATCCATGATGAGTTGAAATGGTTTTGTTGAGTTGCAATTACGATGTGTGAAGAAGAATATCAGTTCCTGGAAGGATCTGACTATTGGCATCCTGAAAAGATAGAAATCCAAGCTTGGTGGGATAAGACCATAAGCGATTTTAACAGACAAGAAAATAGACATCCACGTCTAAGCGACACATAGTGGTCGGGTAGATATCTCTTAGACGACATTCACGAGATCTTTTGGGAATCATTTCCAAATGAGCTCCATGCGTGGATCTCACGGCTCGCAGAGAAGAAAAACTGTTTCCAAGGAGGAGTTCCTACGGAGTGGACTCCTGAGCTCACAGCGCAGCTTAAAGCATTAGACAGCTCGTTGTCACGCGCAGTTGATTATTGGGTTGATCATATGCTAGAAGGATTTGTAACAGAATTTGTTGTAGACACACTCAAATCCTACTGCCAAGCAGAAGCAAATTTTTTCAGAGGATTCCACAGTAAGTTTCTGAACAATCTCAGTCTATACATTAAGATATTGTTAGCTGAGAAAGGTGTTCTAAGAATGCAGTAATATGCTTGAAGTTTGTCATGATAAACAATACGTATATTGATTCTTACGAAGAGACACATACTCTTAGAAGTGGTAAGAGATATAAAATTAATAAAGATCCGGAAGGCCCTAAACTTCATATAGATACTGAGATCCCCTGCGATCTTGATAGTGAAGTTGCACAACCATTTACCCCTGAGAATCCACCGGCTGCACAAACCGCGCCACCCTTGTCACAGAACCCACCTGCTATGCATCCCACCCCATAGAAGAATCAGCCTAGTCCATCTCTCCCGATAGTCCCATTTATATTTATTGCGTGGATCCCTTTAGCACACTAATCCCGGTGCCCCACAACCTAGTAGCACAATGGTGAACACTGATATGAAACTACCAATATTCAGAGGAATTGTCCTAGAAGACCCTGATCATCATTGGTTCCTTTGTGAAGACGTATGGAGTGTAAGACAAATCCAGGACGCTGCTATGAAGCAAGCACAGCTCATCACCACTTTCAGGGATAGAGTGCTACATTGGTTTATGAAATACTCTATTGTACATCCAAGAACCCTCACAGAAATTAAAGTCACGCTGGTAGCAAAATTCAAGAAACCTAAGTCTGAGTCTCAGTGTATAACTGAGTTGAAAAAAATAAAGCAGAGACCAACTGAAACGGTCTGAAAATTTGATCAAAAATTTAAGACCTTACTAGACCAAGTAAGTTTTGTTATACCACTAGAACAACATAAGGAATGGTTCATTGCTGCACTGTTACCTCATATCAGATTACCATTGATGCAACAGAAGGTTCTATCCCAACTAGAGGCCTTGGAAATTGCCATGAAGCTGGAAGCTTCACCGATTGGTGATACTAGTTATGGGATGTCTCAAATCCAGAACCAGTTGACCTCCCTGACACTTGAACTGCAAAGTATGAAAAATGGTAAAGAACAAATATATGAACCTAGACAGGAGGTTTGGTGTACAAGTTGTAAAGGAGAAGGTCATGACCGCGAGCATTGCCCTCTATTCCGTGACTATATTAACAGTGGTGTGCCTAACCCATTAAATCAGAATCAGGCCCCATGGTGTGAAATTTGTAGAACCATAGGACATAGACCTGAGAACTGTTACTTAATCCAGAAATATGTGAAAAATCCTAAGGATTTATACTGCAATTTCTGTAAATCCGTTGGACATGATGAATCCAACTTCCGCGCATATGAATTAATTAATGTAAGAAAAATAGATATGGACTCAATGCGAGGTGCTAGCTTCTACCACGTATAAGAGGATACCCAACCAAAACAAGAAAATGCACAATATGACCGAGGAGGATACAGAGGTCGTGGTGGTGGATACCATGGTAGAGGAAGAAATGCTGGTCCATCACAAGGAAGAGGCCGCGACCAAGTCATTTGTTATAACTGTGGCCAACCCGGGCACGTGTCTATATATTGTGTTAACCCATGCACTATGTGCAATTATTGTTAATAATTTGAGCATGCCATTGAAGATTTCCCAGTATTAGAGGTGGAAATGCAGAAGAGAAGACGAACAGAGGCTCTGAATCCAAATGTCCAGTGGATTGCAGTAGAGAATAAACCAGTGGATCCAAGCATTAACATGGTCACGCGTAGTGGCACTGAGATAGGCCGCGACAGAGGAGCGGAAGCTTCAACATCAAGGGAAGCACATACGAAGAAGGATCCCCTTGAAACAGTATGGATAAGGAAATCTCTAGGTAAAGCACCCCCTCTTAACCTACAGAAGAACAAGGAGATCTTCATTGACGCACGAGATACCTTTAGAGAACAAGCAGATAAGTCATCAAGGATCCCGTTGCACAGTGAAACACCACATGTTGCAGACATGCCGGCTCCATATGACAAAACAAGTACTGCGACAGATGTCCGTACTTCTATTGCGTAATTCTTGCAAAGCTGCATGAAGTTACTAAAAAGTGAAAATGCCATGGTAGAGCTCCAGAAGCTTATCAGCCAGTATGAACCTCAGATTGCAACAGAGACTCCAAATAGCGATGTACATCATATAAGGAAGCACAAAAGAACAGACCGAGAGATGAGGCTTACTGTGCAGATAGAAGATTTTGAAATGGATGAAGTCATCCTTGATCTGGGATGAGAAGTGAATGTCTTAACTAAGCAAACATGGCAGCAAATGGGTCGACCAAAGTTGCTCTGGTCACCTATCCAGTTACAAATGGCTAATCAGGAGAAGGCCATACCTTTTGGTTGCTTAGTTAATGTAGTAGTTGACATTGACGGAGTACAGAGTCATGCATACTTCGAGGTTATTGAAATTGTGGATGATAGTCAACCTTTTCCAGCAATATTGGGAATTGATTGGGCTATGGATAGGTTGGCTATCATAAACTTGAAGATAAAGAAGATGATCTTTGAAGGGAAACATCTTAGGTTCATCGCACCATTGGATCCTAAAGATGGTGATAGATATAGTGAGCCAATTCAGGAGGAATCCCAAGCTCAAGATTTAGACCGACTATACCAGCTGACTGTGAACAAGGAAGAATACATTAATCCTACTGCGGACGTTATACTTAGCTGGCGATGTGACACTTCTTGTATCTTTGACTCGGATACAGGATTGGAGAATTGGCAAAGCCGCATGCATGAAGTATTAGCAAGAAGATGTGCTCAGGTTACAAAATCACTGCGTTGGATCGGAAAAGAGGTGAGTCCTATTCCCACATATGATGGTTCTGCTAATGTTTACTATTTCATAAGGGAATATACTGCAACTATACCAGATGAGCATAGATTTCCAGCTTTAGTATAGCATTACACGATACACCTGTCAGATGGTGGAATGCACATAAGAAAACATTGATCACTTGGGATCAATGCAGAACTAAGATGCAGATCCGATTCACCGAAAAGGTTACTTTACTCTTTGAAAAGTATAATGGACAGACAGACCCTAGTCAGCACATTGAAATCTGTTCAAAGGCATGGGTGGAAAGACCACTTACAGAATCGGTACATTTATTTGCACATACATTGGATGCGGGTATCCCAGAGAAATGGTACCTCGACCTGGAGTTGCGTAGTGAACTCACTGATTGGGAGCTACTCGCTGTGATCTTTCGGAAGGACTTCAGTTTTGAAGATGAGAATCCATTAATCCATGAAGCATTACAGCTAATCAAGAAGCGCATATTCCAGGATGATTGTCATCATCAAAACATAACATTGCAGGAGGTTTTTGGGACAGAGTGCGTTCCCGCGCACCTACAGTCAGAATGGAAGGAACATGAAGAGCACTTGATCGAGTGTTACAACTTAGCTGAAGATACCAATGATACAAATGAAGACGATGAGGACGACCCGTGCAACATCGATATACCAGAATCAGAAGGCATGCGTGAGGTAGAAGGACCTCTGTTGGAAATCCCAGATATGACTGGACCAGTAAAAACACAAAAAGTGAACATTGGCATAGACAAAGAGCGGAAGTTCGCATCAATAAGAGATTATTGGGACAATCAGACTATTGCAGAGATCGCAGATACCTTACATGAGTATCGGGAGCTATTTCGAACAAAATTTACAGAAATGAAAGGAATTTTGGGAGACCTAGGGGTCATGAAAATACCTTTAAAGCCAGGTGCTAAGCCTATCAAGCAGAGGCCATACAGATTGAATCCGTGCTATAAGGAAAAAGTACGCGTAGAGCTAGATAAGATGCTAGAAGCGGGAATCATTGAACCAGTTGAAGAATCTGAATGGATTAGTCCCATGGTTGTTCAAGACAAGAAAGCAAAAGGCGAGATCAGGATTTGTGTGGATCTCAGAAAGTTGAACGATTCTTCCATGCACGACCCATTTTCTACTCCATTCACAGACGAAGTGCTTGATAATGTTGGAGGAAATGAGGAATATTCTTTCACTGATGGTTTCTCTGGTTATCATCAGATCCGAATTGATCCTGCGGATAGGCATAAGACTACATTTGCTACAGAATGGGGGTCATTCTAGTACATTATCATGCCTTTTGGGCTGAAGAACGCACCTACCATATTCTCTAGAGTCGTCGTTGCAGCATTTAAAGATTTTATGCACAAGTTTTTAGAAGCGTATTTTGGTGATTGGACTATATTTGGTCTATTGAAAAATCATTGCGTGAATCTCCGCATGATGCTCGAGAAGTGTCGACAGCATCAAATATCCTTGAATTTGAAAAAGTGTATTTTCTGTGTGCCTTATGGAAATTTACTTGGCCACATTGTCTGTAAGCAAGGACTAATGGTAGATCCTGCGAAGATTGCAGTTATTGCAAACTTACCAACACCAAATTTAGTCAAGATGTTGCGATCTACATTAGGCCATACTGGATATTACAGTAAATTTATAGGGGGTTATGCAAAGATAACCGCAGCAATGGAAAAGCTGTTGAAGAAACACACACCGTTGACAGGCTTTTTATTTGCCTTCTAATTACTTAGAAAACAACTAAGAAGTGTACATTAATTGTCAACCCGGGGTTCGTTGAGAACTTGCGAGTTACTGTGCACTGTATGTGCAAACCACAATCTCCTCTTACATTAGTTTATCTACTTGAAGTTGTAGTTCAATAACCTTACTTACAAACAATGGTATAAGCAGTTACAATGTCTTGGCAAGGAACTAGCCATCTAAACAACTCTTGAAGCTAAATTGCAATGAAAGTAAATCGCACGACATGAAAGTAAAACACATGACATGAAAGTAAATGCTAAAATTAAATTCATACTTGAAAGTAAATGCTAAACTAAATCTAATGTTGTTGGTAAGTAAATATTAAAGGTAATTCACATTATGCAGGAAAAGTAAATTCTAGAACTATGTCACACTTTGCGGGAAAAGTAAATTCTAATACTATGTTCACACTGTGCAAGAAAGTAAATTTTAAATCTAAGTTCACAATACACTTGACAGGAAAGTAAATTGCAAAAATAAAATCTAAAAGCTATCATTGCCAAATACAAGTTACTGTTTATGATCCAATGGAGTAAATAATATTATTGCATTAAGCTCAATGATTGTAAAATAAACATTTAAATCTCTATCTATGCATTGAAATCAAATTGCAGAAAGAAACTACATACTGAGAAATGCAAAATTATCTAATTGAAACAAAGCAACAAATTATAACTACATCAACATAAAATAAATAAATCATGCTACAAAAAGAAAATAATAAAACTAAGATCTAATTGAATCAAAATGAGAGTATAGCTTTATTCCATCATCAATTGGACTATTGCTCTAGGAGTCCCTTCCATAGAATGGAGAAAGAACTTTTATTTATACATAATTTCTTCATAACAAATAATAAATGAGGATCCAAAATATCCTCAACAAATTCCTAAAAGTTTGGAGCTCAAAACTAATCCAAGATCCTTACTAACTACATGCTATTTAGAAGACCTTTGAAGTCAAATTCGAATTTAGGGATAGAGGCTATAATAAAATGGTTAAAACTCATCCCAAATGTCTCTTAACAACTTTTGACTTCTTAGGTCCATCATATATTTGATAGAGATCTTCAAATCTTTGTGAATAAACCAAATATGCACTCATATCCACCTCCATTTACCAATTTTAATTTAACATCATGATTTGAGACATATACGAATAATAGAAGTAATGGATTTATAAAAATCCATTACTCCTAATGAATATCTTTCTCCAAAGTTGGTGGTTGAAGGTAAAATTTGAATTTTTGACTTTCTGTAATGCTGCAGATAGAGTTTTCGTAATGTTGTAGATACCCGTAGAGTTTCCGTAATGCTGCAGATAGAGTTTCTATAATGCTGTAGATGCCTGTAGAGTTTCTGTAATGCTGCAAATAGAGTTTCCGTAATGCTGCAGAATGCCTGTAGAGTTTCCATATTTCCGCAACAAATGTTCTACACTGCTACAGAATTCCCTCAAATATGTTGTAGCTGCTTCCAACAATTGATTCAATATTCGAAGCAAATACATAGTACACTAATTCCCTCAATGTTAGTCAAAAATCAAATGAAATACTAAGACATATAATGGAAAAATGATTTGAGCATAAAATCTCGGATATGAGCGTAAGAGAGGAATAATGCATGAATATGGATAGGCAAAAGGAATTATAAATAAGGTGAAATGGTGGTAAAAATATGCTAAATCCAAGGCCCGTCATCTCCCCCAAACTGAAAATGTTGCATGTCCTCATGCAACCCTATGTCAACCAAGGTGATAGATGTTCATTTTTAATGCAGGCCTCAAAATGTATTGTCAACAGGCCACCACCAATGTATCTGATCATCAAGAGGTATGAAATTTGATCCTGAACAATCCTCCATGCCAACTTAACATTTCCAATGCAAAAATGCAAGAAAAATATATTTTTGTAGCCAATGGACTCGCAATTTGCAGCTTTCACAAAAAATGTGTTTTTTTCAAAAATATGAACTGGGTTTTTACCAAAATTTGCAGGGGTGTTAGGGATGCCTTATGCTTCTCCCAGCAAAAAATTGGAAAAACCGACATCACGGTTTTCACGAAAATCAGAAAATGGCTGTAGGTGACTATGCTTGATTTCTCGAAAAATATCAACTGGGTTTTCAGCAAACTTTGCAGGGGTGTAAGGAATGTCATTATGCTTCTCCCAGCCAAAAATTGGAAAAACCCACATCACGGTTTTCGAGAAAATGAGAAAATGGCTATAGGTGACTATGCTTGATTTCTCAAAAACCGTGCATTGGATTGAGTTGAAACTTGGTGTATTTATTCTTTTTACCATAATGTTTATTGCCTCCAAATTTCAGGAAAATCCACTTCACTGTTTGGCAGATATCTCCATTTAAATTTCTACAATTTCTTTTATAAAAATAAAGTGCCAGGAATTTCGTAATTTATGTGCTTTGATTAGCTGATGTGGCCGCTCATGAATTCATCCCCATAGTGCTAGTTATATCTTTGCAAAACAACACCTTACAACATGTGCTAAAATATAATAATGCACTGAGAAGAGGTTTCCCTTAATTTGTTGCAGGTTGTCAAATAAGAATCATTGCAAAACTGTCTTCAAAACACCCTGAATCTATGTTAAAAATAAGCTTACTGGATTCAAACTCTCCATCTGATATTTCAGGTGCAGTATGATCTATTTTTCCATGTCAATGATAAATCATAACGTCTTAAATGGTTACTAGCCTGATGGGAACACAAGGAAACAAATAAGCCCCAAGTTTTTGTATTTACCAATTTTGATCATACTTACCAACCATGCGTTTCTTAGTTCTTAGAAAGGTTCCACCCAAACTTCATTAGATGGCTCTGCAATTATTTTACGTTATAAACTGATTAGCTCATGTGTGCCAATCTTTACGCAGCTTCTGGGCATTTATGAAAGTAGCTTTTTTCTTATATAGTATTCCAAGGCTACCTTGTTGTGTTGAATGCTTCCCACAAACTGAGAACACAGCATGCCCTCATGCTGTCTTGAAAAACAAATGGATGATGTTGCTGCAATTATAATGTAGAGGTGATAATGCTCTTGAGGAGATACCTTTGTTATGTAATACTGAAAACATGTTCTTGTAGAAATGCTTAAATAACAGATTTATATCCCAAAGCCAACCAAAACACAACATTAGTTGTTTACCCATTTTTCATGGATCCACAATACCTTGGACAGGGCTGCATGCATTCCTTTTAAGCAGATTACAAATATCTCGTGTTTCAAACTTATCAAAAATTCCACTGTTAACTGTAGGCATGTCTCCATGTTGCATCTGCAACCATTGAAGAGTAGTCTTTGTAGCCAGTGAAAGGAAACTGTTATGCTCAAGATTGGAACCACAATCTTGTCTTAATGCTACCTCATTGTTGCGGAAATAAACTTCATACCAGATATTGAATTGCTGCTATAGGGCTGTCCACATGAAGCAACTATTGTGCATAAAAACTCTGTACCCACAGGAAAAAGAAGTGAACATGAATGGAACACCTATAGAAATTAGTAAAGTTGCCTCCCCTCCAATGTAAATTTTGTGTTCTATATGTTCACCATGCATAGAAGAAGTAATGATCAGCCTTAGAATAGACCTCCAATTGTTCTAATTTTGTTGAACTAGAAGTTGGAACAATAAATGCAAGGGCATAAAGTATTGTATCTGATTTTGGCATTTCATTTTGCTACAGAATTTTCTCTTTCACAGTGACATAAAATCAAAACACGAAATGCATTAATTGATTTCTTCGGTAGCACACAGTCATCCTTATTTGCATTGACATACAATTTCATAATGGAATTCAAGGCAATAATGTATTCCTTTGAATAACATATGTTGGGATGGATTCTACAACAATTTATTCTGTCGTAGGTTGTATTACAAGATGCTGCAAGATTGTGCTAGTCTTTAGGGAAGATTTGCTTATGGTTTGGTACCCTTTTCAAATATTTTAATCACTTAGCAACCAAACATTCCATGATACCTGCTATGCTCATAAAACAGTCCCCATTACTCTTCAAAATTATGCCATGAACTGAAGGCATGATATTCTCTATAAATTGCAGATTTCAAAACACTAGAAATATTCATTTCCCATAAACACAACCAGTGTCAATAAAAGCACAACTGACCTTACTTCTTCCCATGGGTGGTGGTCTCTTAGTTCTAGACTCATCTTCAAGTTTGAACAATGTGCAACAATTTGTTCCAATCATCCTTTTTGGGCAGGAGTGGCTCTATCTCAAGGTGCTCAATCTGACTATCCTGTGTTAAACCCCTTTTGTTTTTCCACCATCTTGTATGGCAGTAGATTTTTATGTAGGAATTGCTTCTACAACAACTTATTCTGCTGTAGGTTCTTGTGGCCAGCCTATTCCCTTCTTCCTATAGTGTTCTTGGCTTGTAGATGAGCTTCTTCCCTTTTACCTACTGTTGGTTCTTGTGTGACAACAGTAAGTTCAATCAGCTTATTTGGCTTGTGCACCAAATGTTATTTTCTTCTCACTGCTGGTTCTTGTGTGGCAGCAACAAGACTTCCTATTGTTGGTTCTTGTGTGACAACAATAGGTCTTATGTGGCAACATCATTTTATGCTTGGGTGCTAGGAGATGTCGGAGTGGACTTAGCTAGGGAAGCAAAGATGAGGTAATTTTTTTAAATAGAAGGGTGAAGGTTTGGGTTGAGGAAGGATGGTAGAGGATGGAAAGGAATGATGACGAGTAATGTAAGGGTAATGGTATGGTCATGGTAGGTAATGGTGCGCCCCTTCCCCCAAATTGAAAGCTTCTACTACCCTTAGAAATATAGGAGGAAGTAGTGATAAAGGCTCAAGTTATTTTCCAAATACAAATCTATAGCATTCAATGAACTTGACTAACAATAAATAAAATAAGCATACCTGTACCTACCTATGAATATCATGAAATGTGCAGCAACATCCTGAGAAGCATGAGATTTGATGTGGTCCACAATGGTGTAGAAACTGATAAGAAAGAGCAATACGGAATCCAAAGCTTGGATTTGGAGATGAAAAATGATCTTCTGATGTAATAGCAAATCTTGGAACTTTATTTAAAGAGCACGATGGAATACTTTATTTCTCACTTATTTAAAAACCTTGTCCGCTAGCAAGTTGGTTTTCAGACAAGATATGTCTGACTGCGCCGAGAGGGTTTTCACAATTAGAAACTTTTTATTCCCGAGGGATGCCCGCCAGCAAGCTGGTTTTCAAGCATTCCAAGGTCTGATGGCGCCTGAAACAGGTTTTCACCATCAAATTTTATTTGGAAAGGAGGTAGGGAGGTGAGGGAGCTTGACATTGTAAGTGAGCCAAGCTGCTTTATTGTGTGGATTAGGGATGGATGTAGCAAAAAGTCATGGGAGAAATGGAATGGTGGGGGGGATGAATTCAATTTCATGATAGTGGTGATATAGATGATGTTCATGAGAAAATATTATCGACCACATGAGGAAATGAAAGATGTATTGACTTCAGCATGCATGTATGGGGAAAATGAAATACATGAGCATACCATGGCGCTAGTGAATGAGCATGATGAATCTTAGGTCTTCTGAAAGGATTCTTCATAAAAATCGGGGTTGTGGCAATGGGAATAGGGTAGTGGAAGTTGACCTTTGGAACATTAGTCTTCAAATTCTTCAAATCAATTCTTCATATGCCTCATTCTGGATCCATTTGCCATCTTTGATAAAAAGTCTTCTCGTTGTTGTCTTTCGGTGAGACACTACTGGATTAGGCTTCCAGGACTTTGAGCTTCAAAAGTAGCACATATGCTAATGAATCTTCATTGTTGGATGTTTGGAGAGAATTCCCATCAGCATTAAATTTGGTCTTCACGAATCACTTCATCCATAGTTTAACCTTCTTTTAATCTTCCAAGGACCTGCAAAAAAATTGGCACTTACCTACAATAAAATGTGAGCTCATGAAAGAAGAGAGTTGATCAGTCTCTCTTAATCCCAAACATATGCAAGATAAATACAACACATTCTTATAAAACAAATCCAAGAAAAACAAAAATTCACTTTTTTTTACCTGTTGGAGAGTGGTGGCCACCTTAGATAACCCAACGGTATTTTGCTAATAACTTCTTCATTTCACAACTGATTTGAGTTATGCCAAATACAAATGGAATTGGATTCATAGGGGTAACTCCAGTAGAAACAGGTTTTGAAAATGCATTAATATGGTACTCCAAATTTGCTAAATAACATTATGTAAGACAGACAGGTTGCAATTTCCAGCCTAGACCAACAGTCAGTGATTTGAGCATAACTTTTTCGTTTGTTGACAGATTGACTCGATTCAACTTGGAGGTTAAATTAGATTCCCATATGTACCTCCATTAGAAACATGTTTTTAATTCAATAAGAATTGATGGGTCGAATATTCCAAAGTACATCCGATGAGATAGAGTTCAGGGAGTGCTGATTTATGACAGGCAGTTAGAATTTTGGGCATAACTTCCTCGTATGATATCGGATTTAAGTGATTCAAATTGCGTTGTAAACTAGATTCATAGGAGAATATGCCTTAGAAATAAGTTTGAAAAATTCATCCATTTAGGCACCCAAAAATTGACTGTCCCAACCATGTTCTTGAGTTGTCTACCCTACACCCAGTCAATATTTTGACCATAACTTTTCCATTTGATATCCAAATTGAAAATTTTAAATTGCATTAGAAACTATATTCCAAGGGATACTTTGGATAGAAACAGGTTTTAAAAATGTGTCCATATGGTATCTCAAACCACGACTGTCTTCACTGCGTTTTCAGTAAGCCCAACATGCCAAAATGCCCAAATAGCCAATTTTTCACTAAAATGACGATTTAGATGGAAGTGAATGTTTTTATAGATATAATTTCAATGTAATACATCAAATAACAAATACAATCAACAATCCATATATTTTTTAAGGTTCCGCAGTTGAGCTATGGATCCTCAAAAATTGAAAAATTTTCAAAAATTATATTTTAGTGCTAAAGGATATATTTTTATGAATTGAGTAACATATTACATACCCCTTTTGAAATTTTTGAGTCTTTTGTACTCTTTCTTCAATCGCTTCCCCTCGAGTCCTCTTGAATCCTTCAATAAAATCTTCATTCACCAAGCTTCATTCCTCTTTCCAAGCTTTCTGCAAAAGACAACTTAGTAATATTTGTGGCTCTTACTGCACCACATAATTATCATGTTGAATATTTGATTTTATTCTTGAAAATAGAAGGCATAAACAAATCTACTGCTATTGCATAAATTATTAGCATGGTTCAGATTTTCAGAGACTTGCAGCTGGCTATTACACTATAGCAATGCTACAACGAGGTCGTCTTTGCGTCTTACTTGTCTCTACGCCTCCATCCTTAAAAAAACATATGCATGTATAATGAAAAAAAATAAATATCTCACTACGAAAAGAAAGTTTACTTAAGCAAAAAGAGGAAAACTTCTCACACAAAAATAACTATGTCAACCAAGTAAGGGGTTACAGTGGTGATGGTAACTCCCCGACAACGATGCCAAAATGATGGGCTCTTTAATTGCCTTCTAATTACTTAGAAAACAACTAAGAAGTGTACATTAATTGTCAACCCGGGGTTCGTTGAGAACTTGCGAGTTACCATGCACTGTATGTGCAAACCACAATCTCCTCTTACATTAGTTTATCTACTTGAAGTTGTAGTTCAATAACCTTACTTACAAACAATGGTACAAACAGTTACAATGTCTTGGCAAGGAACTAGCCATCTAAAAAACTATTGAAGCTAAATTGCAATGAAAGTAAATCGCACGACATGAAAGTAAAACACATGACATGAAAGTAAATGCTAAAATTAAATTCATACTTGAAAGTAAATGCTAAACTAAATCAAATGTTGTTGGAAAGTAAATATTAAAGGTAATTCACACTATGCAGGAAAAGTAAATTCTAGAACTATGTCACACTTTGTGGGAAAAGTAAATTCTAATACTATGTTCACACTGTGCAAGAAAGTAAATTTTAAATCTAAGTTCACAATACACTTGACAGAAAAGTAAATTGCAGAAATAAAATCTAAAAGCTATCATTGCCAAATACAAGTTATTGTTTATGATCCAATGGAGTAAATAACATTATTGCATTAAGCTCAATGATTGTAAAATAAACATTTAAATCTCTATCTATGCATTGAAATCAAATTGCAAAAAGAAAGTACATAATGAGAAATGCAAAATTATCTAATTGAAACAAAGCAACAAATTATAACTACATCAACATAAAATAAATAAATCATACTACAAAAAGAAAATAATAAAACTAAGATCTAATTGAATCAAAATGAGAGTATAACTTTATTCCATTATCAATTGGACTATTGCTCTAGGAGTCCCTTCCATAGAATGGAGAAATAACTTTTATTTATACATGATTTCTCCATAACAAATAATAAATGAGGATCCAAAATATCCTCAACAAATTCCTAAAAGTTTGGATCTCAAAACTAATCCAAGATCCTTACTAACTACATGCTATTTAGAATACCTTTGAAGTCAAATTCGAATTTAGGGATATAGGCTATAATAAAATGGTTAAAACTCATCCCAAATGTCTCTTAACAAGTTTTGACTTCTTAGGTCCATCATATATTTGATAGAGATCTTCAAATCTTTGTGAATAAACCAAATATGCACTCATATCCACCTCCATTTACCAACTTTAATTTAACATCATGATTTGAGACATATACGAATAATAGAAGTAATGGATTTATAAAAATCTATTACTCATAATGAATATATTTCTCCAAAGTTGGTGGTTGAAGGTAAAATTTGAATTTTTGACTTTCTGTAATGCTGCAGATACCTATAGAGTTTCTGTAATGCTGCAGATGCCTGTAGAGTTTCTATAATGCTGCAAATAGAGTTTCCGTAATGCTGCAAAATGCCTGTAGAGTTTCCATAGTTCCACAACAAATGTTCTACACTGCTACGGAATTCCCTCAAATATGTTGTAGCTGCTTCCAACAATTGATTCAATATTCAAAGAAAATACATAGTACACTAATTCCCTCAATGTTAGTCAAAAATCAAATGAAATACTAAGACATGTAATGGAAAAATTATTTGAGCATAAAAACCCGGATATGAGCATAAGAGAGGAACAATGCATGAATATGGATAGGGAAAAGGAATTATAAATAAGGTGAAATGGTGGTAGAAATATGCTAAATCCAAGGCCCGTCAACCGTTCATTTGGAACACAGAATGCGAATAGGGTTTTCACACATTAAAAGAAAAGATGGTCACTATGCCTATTCTAGTCTTTCCAGACTGGAAAAAGCCATTCCATGTCCATGTTAATGCCTCATGTATTGCCCTAGGGATCATGTTATCTTAGCCAGGAGAGGGAGGTATTGACCACCCTATTGCATTTTCTAGCAGAAAGCTTTCAACAGTAGAAAATAACTATACTACTACTGAGAGGGAAGGCCTTGCGATGGTATACGCCCTACAGAAATTTAGACACTACTTGCTGGGATCACACTTCCTTATGTTTACTGACCATTCTGAGTTGAAATATTTGGTCAACAAGCCAGTGTTAGGGGGACGCATATGCTGATGGCTATTGCTATTCCACGAATATGACTTTGAAATTATTGTCAAGACAGGTAGACTGAACTTGGGACCTGATCATCTGTCAACGATTGAGTCATGAGAGGAGCCGACGAATATTGAAGACAGTATGCCTGATGCGCAGCTATTTAGTATACAGGTTGCCGATGATTATTACAAGGATATCATTAACTTCCTAACCACAAGGCTGGCACCCCAAGAATTCTCGGTCCACCAGAAAAAATAGTTAGTGGTGTGCACCGCGGACTTCACTATAATTGCAGGACAGTTATGCAAACTTGGGCTGGATGAAGTCCTGCGTAGGTGCGTACTCAATCATGAGAAGCCATTTATTCTAGCCGATGCACACTCAAGAATCGCGGGAGGTCACTATGCAGGAAGGGCTACTGCGTAGAAGATATTGCGCGCAGGGCTATGGTGCCCTACGATCCATAAAGATGCCAAAGAACACTTCGGAAACTGTGATGTCTGTTAGAGGACAGGAAAACCATCCTACCGAGATGACATGCCATTGAATCCGCAGTTAACATTGTAGCCATTTGAAAAATGGGCAATAGACTTTGTGGGTCTTATAAGCCCACCAGGAAAAAGAATGGGTGCAAGGTATATTATTACTGCTACAGATTACCTCACCAGATGGGCAGAAGAAAAACCAGTTAAGGACTGCAGCGCTAGTACTACTACGAAGTTTATTTTTGAAGAAATACTCACTAGATTTGGCTGTCCGAAGATTTTGATGAGTGACCAAGGTACTCACTTTCTGAACAAGATGATTGAGGCACTTATAAAGGAAGTCCATATTCATCATCAACGCAGTACTCCATATCATTCACAGGTGAATGGTACTATAGAGGCTTTCAATAAAATATTGGAGAATGCACTCACTAAGGTGTGCAATGTAAATAGAGATGATTGGGACCTGCGCATCTCATCTATGCTATGGGCATACAGGACAACATGCAAGAAATTGACAGGACAGACACCCTTTCGGTTGATTTATGGGCGGGAGGCTATAATGCCTATGGAATGTATTGTCCCTAGTCTGAGAATCAGTGCATTTATAGGGATGGCAGACTGCGAAGCTCTAGAAGAAAGATTACTACATTTACTGGGTTTGGAGGAAGATCACTTCATCGCAGGCTTCCACTAGCAAGCTCAGAAGGACCGCGAGAAAGCATGGCATGATCGCCATATAAAGAACAAATGTTTTCAGGTAGGTGATCTACTCCTCCTGTATGATAGCGAATTCATGAAATTCCCTGGTAAATTTAAGATGCATTGGCTTGGCCCATATACTGTGATGCATGTTACTAACACTGGTGCAGTCCAGTTAGCCAATTTAGTTGGTGATACTTTGCCAACTTTGATAAATGGAAGCAGGCTAAAGCTATACCATGGTAAAATATATATATAAAGTGGAAGCCACGCAGTTGGAAATTTTTGGCACTGCGAAGAAGCCACGCAGTTGGAAATTTTTGGCACTACGAAGTAGCCGCGCAGTTCGGCGTAGCACCCAGAGAAAAATAGTTGTTGCATGTATTTTCAGAAAAATAGCCATTAGATGACCGTTGCAGCAACCGCTTCAGCATTTAAAGAAAAGATAGTCATTCTGAGCACGCTGACAACAGAAAGGACTAAAGGATCCTCTCAAATTCACCAACGGACACCACATTAAATGCTTATCTAGCAGTTGAAGGGCCCCAGAGAGGGTATGCCGCGCCTATAAATAACACTGTTGGGAGACTCGTGGGCATTACCGAGCACTTAGAATTTTCTTGCGATTAACCTCTCTGAGCTAGTAGCCATCTGCATTCTGTCTGCCTTAGCCTCTACCTCAATTGTGAATGTCCGAACCTCCCTTTAGAGAAGAATAAATGACCCTTGAAGAAGCCCTGAGGATCTTTCAGCAAGGAGGGATTCAGCAGTTAATGAAAACCCCAGTTAAGAAGGTCACCGTAGAACAAGGAGAAGGATCCCGTAGATCACCAAGAATTAATCCCACGATGCAGGAAAAACCAAAAGATAAGGGAAAAGTGGTAAGTGCACCTCGATCCAATATCATAAAGTTGGGATCCTCGGCACAGAAAGCACCAGCCTTTTAGACAGAACCTTTCAAGATGACACCTGAATATATCTCCCCGCGGGCACTGAATGCCCCTGTGTTTAAATTGCTCAAGAATGCAAGATACGACATCCCACTGTCACCCATGTCAAAGCATGTACACGTTGGTAAGAATCTGCTGGGAAAGATAGCAGATTGTAAATGGGAGGATTATGACCTCTTGGAAATGAGAAAGACGAGCCAGATGTTCCCAAATACCTGGATTTTGAACCAGACCAGTATATGTGCTGGAAAAAGGATGCCAAGGGAACTCTAAACTTTGTAGATGACAGTTGGTTAGCACATGTCATTTAGTTAAGGCTACTGAAATTGTTAAGATTACCACACTTTGACCGTTCCCCAGAACTGAATATCGTGGTTCGCACACTCATGGAACGAATCCATGAAGGTTATCTGTGGCTGGACAGAAACATGGATAATAATATTGATTTGATCCACTACATTACCGGGTTAAGCAAGCGCGGTAAGGATCCGAAGCATTTCTTCCAGGGGAAGAGCAAACAAAAAGAGGTTGTGGAGAAGATGAAGAAGACCCACTCTGTGGTAAAGGGAAAAAGAGGATTCCCGACATAAGACATAGAGGACCGAGCAAGAAGATTTGTAATGCAATTGCTCGCAGGAAAGATGCTCAAGACACAGCTAGACCTTCAAAGGTGCCTACGGGCACAATACTCCTTGGCGCCGCAGCGGTCGAAGGCCAGAGCTTCAATTGGTGTTAATTTCTGCTGAGTGAGTTCCTTGAAGAACTCAACGACACCCAGGTGAATGGCAGCCAGTTCCATTTCACCTGGCTCATCGTCTTGATTGCTTTGTGCGGATGGAAGGAGCCACGAGATTATGTGGGCGTCGTTATGGATCCCAAGGATCTTAGAGGGTTTAAATTTGTCAACCTCTGGGCAAACACAAATCCAGAGCGCCAGCATGCAACCATAGAAGCCTTTTACCAGTAATATATGCAGCTACGCGATGCAATCACGAAGACACCCCGCATTACAAAGCAGGTCACGACGAAGTATATCCACGTCATCGACTTTGAGGCGGATATGAAATGTATATTCATATCGCCGAAAGAACAAACGAGGAAACCGGAGTGGTTCCCAGGAAAGTACAACATGTACGAGCAAGATATTAAGGACCTAATGAAAGATTGGCCATCAGAATTCCGCATAGAGGTCATGGACGTGGAGACAGATTTAGAAGAAGATGAGGTGATCCCGCTCTCATGCCCAATCATTGAAGAAACAGGGAAGAGAAAAGAAGTTGAGACTTCGCAGAAGCCAAAGTCGAGGAAAAAGGTGAAGGATACAAAGCTTCAATCGGAGGCAGTCCTCAATGATGATGACTATGAGATGATAGCCAAAACAATCTCAGAGCAGATGAAGGAGTTGATGGCAGCTAAAGAAAATAAGGACAAGGTCATCCACGATGACCTGCACCAGATGAGGCTCGCAATGCAAGGCCTAATGAAGAAAATGGACGATGTCCAGAAAAGCCCTATTGTGCCGCAGGAAGCAGGGGCTGAAAGGAGGTCGACAGGAACCTCGCAGTAAGGAAGCCAGCAACTAGTAATAACGTTGTCGTCAAATACTAGGATTGTCCAAGTGGACCCATTGGCTGTTGCGTTGCCAATAGCAGAGCAAGTGGCCTTGGACACAATGGGAGTCGAGAGGGTAGAGCTCAACTTAGCCAAAATCCCGTTACCAGGATTGCACTTCATCCACACATAGATCGTGGAGGAGATGAATGAATGGACGGTTGAAGCGATGAAGTAGCAAGCAGATCTCACCAGAGCAAACAGACAAATTCAGCACAAGGGAGAAGTACAGCTACGCAACAAATAGGACCACTAACAAAATTTGGAGACCACCATATCCAATGTGGAGAAGGATATTAAAGACATAAACATCCAGGATGATCCTGCAGACACAGTTCTGAGGATCGGAGATAAGGTGAGATCCTTGCAGTCAGAGATGCAAGACAAATAAATTTATTATGAGGTCGATATTGCTACATTAAAGGAGAAGCTAAATAAGCAGGCGCCATTAAACGAACAGCAGATCAGAGAGAAAGCAGTCAGCGCCGCCTCGAAAAGCATCACAAGTGAGATGGCTAAGTGCCAATCTCTCCTGGATAAGGTTTCGCAGGAAATCACGACCCTTGAAGAGGATCAAGGGTTGCTGCAGGTCAAGACCGCGGTACAAGAAAAACAGACCGCGCTGGACAAGTTGAAAGCAGAGGTGAAAGCTCTGCCACCTAGAGAAAGGCTGTCGAGATACAAGTAGATATCCATCTTAAAGAAAGAAGTACAGGACTTACGACAAAAAGAGACTAAGATGGATAATCAATCGCAGCAGCTCCTAGAGAATGACATGGCGGTATCACAACAGATTGAAGATAAGTTAATAGAACTGCGCGATAACCAGGAGCAGGTACAAGATCAAATTGGACAAGAAATAACTCTAACACTGCTTGAGGCAATTAAATAGGTTGAGGAGGATACAAGAGAAGCGGTGGTGCAGTTGTGCGGTACATATGACGAGTTCACGACCAAGTTCGTCCCATCAGTCGCGGCGTAGAGTGAGACAGCTGAAATAATCAGTGGCTCGGGGATGAGCCACATGTAAGTTTTAGGGGCATGTTGGGCCCAAGTTGAGTTAACGTTTTGGGAAGCAACTTTTTGAAGCAGGCAGGGAAGGCTGAGCTAAGCGCAGCTCAGAAACATAATTTTGGCTAAGTATTGAGGATGCTGCGAAGTTGCGCACAACATCCAACTTTTGAAGAGACTGTGGAGTTGCACGCAGCATCGAATTTTTGGCCGTGATGCGAAGACCAGTACTGCGCAGAAGCAGTGTTGCGGAGTTAGGAGGCCATGTGGAGCCAACAAAGCAGTGTGCTGGACAAGTATCAAGTGTACTTATCGACTCGATCGGTAGCAGCCATTTTTTGAAAGATACTACAGGATTGCCGAGCGACGGACGTAGGCAAAATAGGAAGGCAGCCACACATGGGTTGTTAAGGAAAGCGACGTTTGGCACGCACAGAAGGTAAAACCATTAGAGAGAAATGGTTCGGCAGAAGCTACCTGTAGGCACGCGTGCGATAAGAAGGTCGATAACGATAGAATGAGGACATGGAGATCCACCATGATCAAGCAGACGCTACCAGGATCCAGCAAGACGGTTTGGAAAATCGACGCAGTTTTGGAAACCCTTAGGGTTGTGGGTTTTTAGGTCTTCAGCATTGTACAGACATGACCTTCGGGCATGATCTATTTAAGAAGACATTTTGTATGGGATGGGGGTTCTAGCTTTGTGGTTTGTTCTCTCTCTGTATTATTGTTATTCTTTTGTTGTTGCTGAGAACTTAAGGAGACACCCTTTTTGTATTGTAAAATCTCTCTGAGCTAAGAAGATTGTAAAGTCTCTGCAGTTGTGTGCGTAGAGACCTAGCCGAGAGAAGGAGAGTCTGCAGATGAGTGCATAGACTAAGAATGGTTGCCCCATCCCTTTTGAAAGAAATATATTACCAAACGTTCTTGTGGACGTAGCTTTCCATCCAGGGAAGTGAACCATGTTAAATCCTGTGTTATCTGTGTTATGCGATGATGTGTATGAATGAATGACTGGCTGTATTTTCTGTAGAATGAATGCTTGAATGTTTCCTTGCATGCTGTAAAATGAGAACTTTGATATGCATTTACCAATAGAAGAAGTTTGGGAATGATATGCTAGGTTCCGTGGAAGCAGATGAATGGTGAACACTTCAATTCTATGTTAAGGCCGTGAATCAGTCATTTAAGTATAACTACTTTCTTAAACACAGTGAACGAACGCAGTGCAGTTAATCATGTTTATCATTTCAATCATGTTGTAATAATCCAAGTTCTTAACGAATGCTAGAAATATAGCTAGTAAGTGCCTGAATTAATGGATGAGTGATATTCATTTCAGTGCCTTAACGCTTCCGAGATTTTCCAAGTAGAGGATGTTAATTTTTTTAGCATTAATTCACAATACTCTAGGATCTTCACTGAGAGAATAACATATACAGTGTATCAATGCATAGCAATCACAATAAGCATCACAAGCATCACAAGAATCAAAAGCATGAGAGACAAGAGACACAGAGTTTCCGTGGGGAAAACCCTAAGGTGAAAAACCCCACAACTTCCTCAGAGATAGAGAGAGCAATGGATCAACCAAAGTACAACCAAAATATACTGAGATAGTCTCCTAGTAGCAAATGATCCTCCTCCTCACTAGTGCGCCACTTTTTGAGTGAGAGAGAGATACTTTTCCGAATGATCTAAATAGGGATCTCCTGATCTCTATTTATACTAACCTGTTTGCCTAGTGACCTTATGGGGCTGACTTGTCTATCTAGATAAATCCACAATATAATATATATTTCAGGGCTGACCCCACACATGGTGGTCTAATAACCCATCGACAAGTACACACACTTGCGACACTTGTCAATCCACATGACAACACTTCGTTATACAGGAATAACACATCTCTGATAAGGGTACAATAAATATATATGAAATACATTCCGAAGTTACATATACATCAACACTCCCTCTTAACTAGGAAGGTATTTCACGACATAGATCTGCTAGACAAGTCTTCTTCTCGGGATCATCGTCATCGATGCATCATCATCAACATCATCACTGCTGCTACTATCTCAACCAATCTTTGACTCTACTTGTCATAGGAAGTTCTACAGAGCCGGTCCTTTTTCATACTAGATGTAGGCCCACCACCTGCAGGTCTTCGTCATCACTGGCCATACTGTGGAATCCTCAGGACTTATTACGTGCGTCACAAAACCTTGAAAGAGCATCCCAGGCTGTTACGAGCACGCAACTCTACCTATAGGATCTCACAGGGCCATATTATATGTGACCTCACCACAAAACCTCACAAGAGCATCCCAAGTTGTTACGAGCACACAGCTCTACCTATAGGATCTACCAGGGACAGATTATATGTGTTCATGGAAAAACCTCGCAAGAGCATCCCAGGACTTATTATGGGCACACAGCCCAACCTATCAGATCTCCCAGGGACATATATATGCCATAGGACAAAACCTCAAAAGAGCATCTGCCAGATATCCCAGGGCTAGATTATATGCCATAGGAAAAACCTTGAAAGACTATCTGCAGATCTCCCAAGGCCAAATTATATGCCCTCCAAGAGAAAAACCTCAAAAGAGCATTTGCCAGATATCCTAGGGGCAAATTATATGTTATAGGCAAAACCTCGAAAGACTATCTGCAAATCTCCCAAGGCCAAATTATATGCTCATCTACACAACCTGATCCACGGCCATAGAGTATCAACCTGATACTCACCATACATCATCCTGATGTACACATGATCATCCTGATCACCATCACTACAACATCCTGCTGCATGTCATCTGGAGCAACATCCTGAAGCTCGTCATCCATGATCATACAATGCATCTACCTGATGCATACCAAGTATCTACCTGATACATATCATCATACATTATCTACATGATCATACAGTGTATCCACCCGATACAAATACAAATACATGATACATATCACCATACATGATCTACATGATCATACAATGTATCCACCTGATACATATACAGATACATGGTCCAAGCATCCAACATGATGCATATACAAAATACATACAAATGATCCTACTGATCATATCCAACATCCAACATGATGCGTACATAAATATAAATGATCCAACTGATCATATCTAGCATCCAACATGATGCATACATACATATAAAAAAAATGATCCAACTGATCATACAAAGCAGAAACCAGAACATCATCCTGATGCTCATCATCCAGCACTTAGATCCATAGCCATGTGAAGGATCCTCCTTCCAACATGCTTGGAATGGCTTTAGCAAATGTGTCCATCACTTCTTCCTCGAAGTGTCATCAATCTAAAGAACACCAAGACTCTCCCTGAAGTACTCGAACTTCACCCTGGCTAGTGGCTTCGTCAGCACATCTGCAATCTACTCATCTATCGCAACATACAGGACCTTCACAGCTCCTCTCTGCACCATATCCCTGATATAGTGATATTTGATCTCTATGTGTTTTGACCTGTCATGAAACACTGGGTTCTCGAACAGCTTCAAACAACTCGGGTTATCACAGAAGATACCAATAGCATCAAACGGGAGATCAAATAACTCAGACAGCAGCTTCTGTAGCCATACTGCCTCACAACTAGCTGAACAGGCTGCAACATACTCTGCCTCAGCTATACTCAGTGCTACACAGGACTGCTTCGTGCTAAACCAAGAGATCACACCTGATCCCATACTGAAGTAGCACCTAGATGTGCTCTTCCTATCTGCAGTACTACCAGCCCAATCTGAATCAACATAACCCTGCAGGTTAAAATTTTGATTCGCCTCATACTTGAGCCCATAATCCACTGTACCCTTCAGGTACCTCAGAACATGCTTTACAACAACCAACTGAACACTCCTCGGATCTGTCAGGAACTGACTCAATGTGTTCACCGCAAAGCAAATATCTGGTCTCGTGTTCGTCAGGTACATCAAGGACCCAATCATCTGACGACACACAGAGACATCAACCGGCTCAGATGAAGCATCACATAGAAGCTTCAGATTCGATGCCATAGGTATGGCCATGGCCTTGCAATCCATCATCCCGAATCTCTTTAGGATATCTACTGTGTACTTCCCTTGACCAAGGAAGATCCCACCTGCACTCTGCCACACCTCCATACCTAGGAAATAATGCATCATTCCCAAATCTTTCATATCAAATTCAATAGCAAGCTTCCTCTTCGTATCTGTAATCAATCTATCAGCTCCTGTTACAAATAGGTCATCCACATACAGGAGTAGAATCACAGGATTCCCTTCCTCAACCTTGTAATAAAGGTTGGAATCTGCTTTACTCTTGGTAAAGCCCAAACTAGATAGGAAACTATCCATCCTACCATACAAAGTTCTGGGAGCTTGTTTCAAGCCATACAAGGCTTTCTTCAATCTGCACACATATGACTCCCTGTCATGTATTTCGAAACCGAGTGGCTGCTCCACATATACTTCCTCTTCAACTAAACCATTCAAGAAAGCAGTCTTGACATCCATTTGGTGTATTTTCCATTTCATCACTGCAGCTAGGGCAATTACTGTTCTGATGGAAGTATACCTGGCTACAGGTGCAAAAGTTTCTTCATAATCTATTCCCTCTTTCTGAGAGAAGCCACGAGCTATGAATCTTGCTTTGTATTTTTCTACACTACCATCTGCAGCATGCTTGATTTTGTAGATCCATTTGGAAGTCACAACAGACTTCTCTTTAGGTCTTGGGACAACATCCCAATCATCATTCTTCATTATTGATTGGTATTCCTCAACCATGGCATCCTTCCATTCTTTCTTTTCCGTTGCTTCTTCATAACTAGAAGGCTCTTTGTTCATAATGTCATAGAGCAAAGCAACATAGCTAGTATGTGATCTGGTTCTCTTCTTTGATCTATGTTCTTCTTCTGGAATGCCAAATAATTTTGTATCTTGAATGAGCTCTCTATCCCATGCAGGTTTCCTCTTGTAAAATTTATCCTCACGGGGTGGATCTACAGGTTCTTGCGGATCTTCAAACTCACGAACAACTTCTGGAACTACTTCAGTCATGGTAGTGTCTTGAAATCTAGTTTCCTTAGGTTCTTCATAAACTTCGATAGGTGCCTTCCTGGATTTGATGAATGCTGAGTTTCCATCAAATGTTACATCCCTGCTGACATCAATCTTCTTGAACCCTAGAAAGTATATTCTGTAAGCCTTCGAGCTTTCACTGTAACCCACAAAGATACCCTTCTTTCCTGAAGGATCTAGTTTAGTCCTCTTTTCCTTTGGGACATGAGTGTATACTAGACAACCAAATATTTTGAGATGGCTGACTTCAGGTTTCTTACTAGAAAAGACCTCTTCTGGTGTCTTGTTGTCCAATATCTTGTGGGGTGTTCTGTTCTGCACATATACAGCTGCTCTAGCTGCTTCTGCCCATAGATGCATAGGTAGATCCTAGTCATGCAACATTGCCCTTGCTGCTTCCATGATTGATCTATTCTTCCTTTCTGCAACTCCATTCTGTTGAGGATTATAAGGAGCAGTCAACTCCCTCTTAATCCCTGAATCACTACAAAGCTTCTTGAAGTCACCTAAGGTGAATTCTTCACCATTGTCGGATCTGAATGTTTTGATCTTCTTGTCAGTTTGATTCTCCATCAAGGTTTTGAATTCCTTGAATTTTATCAAACACCTCATCTTTGTTCTTCAAGAAGTATACCCAAGTCTTCCTGGAGAAGTCATCAATAAATGAGACATAGTAAACATACCCACTCAGAGAACTAGATGACATAGGACTACATACATCTGAGTGGATGATTTCTAGGATGTCTTTTTCCTTGCTTTCACTGCTTGGGAAAGCCTTCTTAATGTTCTTACCTTTTGCACATCCTTTGCAAACACCTTCATGTTTGGTCTTGATTTCAGGAAGACCCTCTACAGCCTTGCTTGCAATTGGAAGTGCCCTATAGTGCATATGAGCAAGTCTTCTATGCCAAAGTTCACTTGGCTCCATGGATTCATGTACCATGGCATGTTCAAGTTGTCCCTTCAATTTATACAAACCTCCCTCTTACTCTCCAATCACTACTGCATCATCTATGTTCTTTCCTTTTGGCCACATTAGGACTTGGTCATCCACAAATGCAACCCTCATACCTTTTGCATCCAATGCAAAGATGGAGAGTAAGTTCTTCTTGAGCCCAGGTACATAAAGGACTTCTTTCATCTTCAAAGATTTTCTAGAATCTAGGTTGTAGGAGGATTCACCACTTCCTTTGATTGGGTATTGATAATCATCCCCAAGTTTCACCTTATGGGGTGATTCATGTTCAGATATATTCACAAAAGATTCCTTAAAGCCATTCATGTGTTTGGAAGCCCCACTATCAATCCACCAATCATTACAACCATGGGAGATAGTACCTGTGAGAGCAGAGATTAGAACATACTCTTCTTCACTTGATGAGTCATCATCACTTTCTGCCCTAGCCTTCTTCTTGGGAGGTTCATCATCTTCGGCAACATGAGCATGGAAATTTCTTTTGATGCCCTTGTTCTTCTTGCTGAAGTTGTTGTTATTATCCCTTTTGTTCTTGGGACAATCTGAGGCAAAGTGACCCTTCTCATTGCATGTGAAGCATCTTAGATCCTTCTTATTCTTTTGATAGGATCTTTTGTAGCGAGAGTGCTCCTTCTTGGGCTTGCCTCTTTTGGTGTGAGTTGCGAGAGATTGATCTTCACCTCCCATCTTTTCCTCATGAGCTACAAGTCTAGCTTCTTCTTGAGAGCATTCCTCCCATAGTTTACTGAAAGAGATCAATTTCCTTCTTGCACAGATTCCTTGAATAAAGGAGTCCCATGACCTAGGTAGGCCATTCAGAGTGGTCATAACAACTTCACCATTGTCCACTACTTCATCCATAGCTTCAAGTTGCTCCTTGATCTGAGAGACCTTGGAGAAGTAAGATTGAATGGTTTCTCCATTCAACATCTTGACCCCTTTCAATTGATTTCGCAGAGTCATCTTCCGATTTATGTTCTTCCCTTCAAATGGCTTGGTTAAAGAGTCAAACATCTCCTTGGGTGTCTTTAGAGAAGACACATGGGGTATGAGATGGTGTTTGATAGAATCAGCAATGATTCTCTTTTCCTTGACCAAGTTCTTCTTATGCAAGACATTGGCCTCTTCATCCTTTGGGATAGGGATGTCTTCTTTTATATATGAGTCTAACTCATTCTCTTCGAGGACTAACCCAACCCTATACTTCCAAGCTCGGAAGTTATCATCCCCTTCAAGCTTATCCTCAAGCTTGGTGTGGTGAGACATCTTAAAGAGTACTTCAAATGGAAATAGAAAAGATTTAGGTCTTACCACTTGAAATGCTGAAAATTGGATTTGGTCCCAGATTAGGGTTTGTCGAAAAAACCCTAAAAATTCAAAAAGTAAATTTCAATTTTCTGAAAGGACAGAAAGATGCGCTTTGATGAGCTGATCAGCTTGGTGCATTCAGAATTTGATATTAGCAAATTTTTACCCTTTAGATTTGCCTTTTTGTCCTCTCGGGTTCACTAGGGAGAGCCCTGAATTAGGGTTTGAGTTTCCCGGAGATCTACCCAGCCAAAAATCTCGATCCAAAGCACTAAACATCGATTTTTGCATGGAGCTTCCAGCTATGTCTTTAGATTTTAGAAATTCCTATATTTGTGGAAACCCTAATTTTTAGTGCCAAATCTGAAAATACTCGAAATTGAATTCTGATTGGACAGATAGATGCGCCTTGATGAGTAGAGTCAATCTACTATACTGCTTTTCCAAAATCTGTGGAGAGAAACCCAATAAACAAGAAACTCAAGTTTCCGTCACTGCAAAATGTCTTCTTCTAAGGTTAGCTCTTATACCATGTTAAATTTTTGAGCATTAATTCACAATACTATAGGATCTTCACTGAGAGAATAACATATACAATATATCAATGCATAGCAATCACAATAAGCATGACAAGCATCACAAGAATCAAAAGCATGAGAGACAAGAGACAAAGAGTTTCTGTGGGGAAAACCCTAAGGTGAAAAACCCCACAACTTCCTCAGAGATAGAGAGAGCAATGGCTCAACCAAAGTACAACCAAAATACACTGAGATAGTCTCCTAGTAGCAGATGATCCTCCTCCTCACTAGTGCGCCACTTTCTGAGTGAGAGAGAGATACTTTTCCGAATGATCTAAATAGAGATCTCCTTATCTCTATTTATACTAACATGTTTGCCTAGTGACCTTATGGGGCCGACTTGTCTATCTAGATACATCCACAATATAATATATATTTCAGGGCCGACCCCACACATGGTGGTATAATAACCCATCGGCAAGTACACACTCTTGCGACACATGTCAATCCACATGACGACACTTCCTTATAGATGAATAACACATCTCTGATAAGGGAACAATATATATATATAAAATACATAGATGAAATACATTCCAAAGTTACATATACATCAACAGAGGATAATTGTGGGTGATTCACAGTTATAGTAGAAGATCTGCAGCAGTAAGAAACCCTTGGTGCGGCCCGCAGTGTTGCCTCCACCACGCAATACTGCTCGCAGCATAGATCCTGCTACCCACCGCATCACTTTGCCCTGCAGCGCACTCCTTCTGTCCTACGCTACGTAGCTTGTGCAGATAAAAAACTCATCATTTACTGTGGAAACCTGATTCGGCAGTACCCCATAAAGATACACCTTGGGTGAGACCTCAACCTGCTCACAGGTTGTTGCCGAAAGGGATGGTGCGAAGGGGTTTGTTGGTCAAAGGGAGAACCGCAAAGAACCTGGGTCTATTTGAAAAACCTCTGGATCAGTTCAAGCCAACACTCCCATCCCAATATTGCTTGTCCTCAAGCAATTTAAAACATGGATGTTTAAGAACCTCTTTCTTTCCAAAACATTGCTTCCAAAACTTTCTTTCCAAAACTCTGAGTAGCGGCACTCATGGACTACAATTGTGTGTTTCCAGAAGCAAGGAGATGTGGGTTTTATTTTTCTTATTGATATCCCCTGTAACATCACCACTAAACACCAAAACATTAATTAAATCCATCAAAACAAAGTTTGCACAATCACTCTTTACCTCTTTCATATTTGGAAACCCTTTCTTATACCACTGTATAATTCTTTGAAGTTTCCACTGAGTTTCCCAACTTTGAGTCTTCAAGATACCATGAAAATTTTAAAGAGGAACCACCATGCTTGTTGTTGCAGTACTCTGATTAAAATAAACTTATTAAGTAAGGACTCAACCTCCCATACTACTTGTTTCTCAAAAAATGTGAAACCAATGAGACTAAAAATTATTCGAGGGTCCCATTGCTTGTATTGCACTCCAACAATTACGAGTGCTCTCATTTCCTTGTATGCATTCTTCCAAACATCATAACTACAAAATATAGATCATCAAAGTACATAACAACATAATAAAAATGTACATCAAGGAGGTGCCTCATCAAAGAATCATTAAATTACTTGTACCACCAAGTAAGTAGACCACCATTTGCCAAGTGGATAAAAGCATCAAGTGGCCAATCAAATCTGCTCCAATGAAATAGGTGAGGATCCCATGTCCTATAATGCTTCTCCCAAAGGATATAAGATGCATCAAAATAATCAGCCATGTATTCTTTCATCCAAGAAGTGAATGAAGAATCTCCACTAAAATCTTAACCAAGTAGGGAGCAAAGAAAACAATGAGCCTTCAAGGGGCTCACAGAAGTACCATTTGTGCATCCATGAATATATGTATCATCATAAGGTAAAAAAGGATGTTGCTGCAAATGTAAATAAGAATGTGCTATAATCGTGTCATCATCTAAAGGAGAGATAGGAGTTTCATACTCCTCATGTGGCACCATCAAAAAGAAACTTTTCACTCATACTTCATTAGGATGAATGCTGCAAAATATGGAAGTGTAATATGTAGGAGAATGAACCAACTCTCCGAAATGATTAGAATATACAAAAGTTTCATCATTTGTAGGCTCCATAAGGGTAGGATCATGCACATCCCTCATAATGGAAAAAATTTCCTCATAGGTTGGTTCGAAGGTAGTGGAATCATACACTTCTTCAAAATTTGTATAACCATTTCCAAGAGGCAACCCAAGTTCCTCTTCCACCACAACAAGATCTTGTTTCTCATCAATCTCATCTTCAAACACATCAAGCACCTGTAAGTTTCCATGTTTCTCATGATCCATCATGTCATGAGAATCCTCCAAGCAATCTTCCATTTGACAATCTGAAACATAGGAGGAAGAACAAGTATCTTGCAACCTATCAAGAAGTTTCTCATTTTGAATTTTGGGCATATGAATATATTCATTATTATTCAAGTAGGCTCCATTTAACCATTCATTAAGCTCAACCAAATTGTTTCTATCAAAAAGCAAATACATGAAATTACCTCCGATGTTTCACATTTCTCTTTGAATCTTCTCCATGTCTTCAAGGAAGGATGAATCCTTCAATGAAGAACTCTCCAACAAGAATTTGACACCAATGCTTGAGTGTCATAGAGTATTTTGATGGTATCTTGGATATTCTTTTCATTCATATTTAATGACCCTTCAAGAAAATGAGTCTCTTGCAAATGAACTTCCTCGTCTTCTTCCTTCTTACTTGGACCAAATTCATGAAGCTCAAGTGGTGATGGGAAAGTTGATCTTGTTTCTTATTCAACTGCTACAATGATTTCATTTTCATGCTTAATGGAATTTTGACTTGCATCAACACTTTCAAAAGTGATCTCTACATCACCAACATAGAGGTGTGAGCACCCATCAATAGGTACTCATTCATAGTTCAAGCATCCATTGGTAGATTCTCTTTGATTCATGTCTAAGGTAGAATGTGTCTCGAAATGATCTTCAATATTTTCAATAGATTCTTCTTCATACTCATGTGATGTCTCTTCATATTTTTCAGAGTCACTTGGGAGTGACTTTTGATCCTCTTCATGTAAGGCTTCTTCTATGTTTAAGGAAGATTCACATTTGGTCCTCCTTTCTTCGCATTTCCTTTGATTGGTACTTTGTTTGTGCTCCTACAAGCAAGATGAATCATCTTTCCCCTTAGTTATCTTAGTATCAAGATTTTGGGAGTGTATTTTTGGATAAAATAAAAAAATTCTCTTCAAGTAGGAAACACTTGCACCCAATGAAGCTTTGGATATTTCACTGCTCTTTTCACTCAAACAGATATGATTTTCTCTCCAAGGTATTTTGAAAGAATAGAATAAAACTTTCTTCAATAACTCCACATCTTCAATATTGGGCCAATTTTCAAACACCGAATTAGCAAAGTCTTCAAAAGTAATGGCCTTTTGTGTACCTCCCTTATACAAATTAAGATATGCCTGATATTGTTGGGGCAAGGTTTTACATGTTGCTCTCAATCTTTGTAATTCATTCATGGAATTATACTTTGGTAGTGTGGCACAATCATCTTCATCAGATTCAAGGTCATAAGAATAACCCTCATTCCTTATGAAATTGTAAGAAGTGTTGCGTGATGGCACCTCTTCCTCAAACCATTCACATTCTGCTTCATATTGCTCACAATCATATTCATATTGCTCATAAAAATTGCACTCATAGGAATAATCATAATAGTGAGAAATGGTTGCAATTTATTCTTCAATGGATGACCTAATGCATAGGTGCAAGGACCATGCTCTGATACCACTGTAATGTCCCCAATTTGAAATTATTCCCAATTCGACCAATTTTCGAAACTTGCACCAATAAAGCCCCAAACTGTCCCAAATGATCCCAAATATTTTAGAATGGTGTATGGAGTTGATTGATAAGTATTTGGACACATTAAATCATCTATTATATGCTTGGACACTTTATAAATACTTCAGCAACTTGCATTTGCAATTAGAGAATGAAAGGAAAAATTACTAGGAAAATCGATATTGAAACCCCAAATGGTAGATGGCTCCAAACGACTCCTAAGGATTTTGATTTGGGACTGATATTGTTTGAAAGGTATTGAGACACAAACATGAAGTTTATGGTTTCTTGGAAACTCCCAAACTAATTCTGCAACATTCATTTAACTTCAGGAGAAAATAGGGAAATTTACTAGTAAATTCGAGGTTCAAACCCCCAAGGGTAGAGGGCACTAATGGATTCCCCAATGAAGTATAACCCTCCAAAATTTCAGAAAAGAGACATGGAGTAGTTAAATGACTTCAATGGTCACCCAAATTCATCATTAATCAGTTTCTAAAGGCTATTGAAACTCCCATAAATGAGAGGTTTGTGGACATGTCTTCACATAGTGGGGAATGATAGGAAACTTCACCACTAGCTATGAAATTTGAGATTTGTGTTCCAAAGGATTATGTAATGTATATGAACATTATTCAGGAAATTAATGACTCTCCATACATCATAAAAATCATAGATATTAACTGATACAAATCGAAATATAGCAACTTCAAGCTCTCATAACAAGATATAGGGAAAATGGCACCATTTTTGCATTGTTTGGTATTTTTACATAGTTTCAGTTGGTATTTGGACCTGAGTATATTCTGAGCATCAAATATAGATAAAATATATCAGATTAAAAATAAATGGTGTATCTTTGACTCTCACAACGATATCATCATCTCACCATGTGCGACCTTCCTCCAAGAGTCAAAATATGCAGATAAATGTGAGATAGAGATGGGAACAAGTTGAAGAATATAGAATCATGAGCTTCCCTGTAGATTCAACCTGCAACAAATAAATCCATTGTATCTCCAAATGAAGTTCTGAATGGCCTCTCCAATTTCCAATTAGGGTGGAAATCTTTCACCCTCGAAATTGGTATTAAGGGAAGTAGAGTAAACACTCCACTAGCATGGACAAGCTAGAAGCTCTCCAAATTGCAAAGATGCAAATAAAAAATGATCAAAACTTGCTTTCATTATTTTTTCTTTTCTTTTATAAACTTACAAAGGCCTCCTTAGCTCGAATTCCATCCAAGAGACTCATGCCAACTCAAGTTGGGAAGAGATTCCAATGTGTGCCACTTGTCCAACAATTCCTAGTCTCCATCTTCCCTCAATTCGAATGGGGGAGCTTCTTCGATTCCATAAATCCCTTGTGCACCCTCTTAGAGGCTATTTTTATCCCTCACATGTGATATATGTCATATGTTAGCAATAAGGTTTTAACTTTTTCATAGGTTTCATAGAATCTTCATCATTGTTGTTAGATGAGTTAGGGAATCTAGCTCCAAGTGTCACAATTCTTCTAAGATGTCTCTTCCACTTCCATGGGAGTTATTATTCCACTCCAATTCAACCTTACATGACTCATGCCATGAATAATACCTCTTAAAATTCCCCAATTATTTTACCCTTCATCTTGAACTCGAATTGGTGAGAGAATCATGCCAAGTCTAGTGGGGAATCTTGTCACATGTGGGTCCCACAACCTCTTATGTGCCCTCGAGATACAATGCCACCTTATTTTATTTGTATTATTATTTAATTGGCCCATTTAATGTGAATTTGTAATTCTAAGGTCATTTATGGTCTTGTAGCTCCTTTACTCCAACTTTTAATGCTTCCACCCCCAACCTAGGGAGCTAGTAATTTTCTTCCATGATAGTTCATTTGGATGGGAATATTACAACTTTGAATTGGAAATTTTCTGTTAATGTGACCCACCTTGTCCATTTGGATCTAATTTTACATTATTACTAACTTGGACATCATTCTTGGCAATTATTTGACACTTAGCACCAATTTTACAAACTATCATGAGTATGGCCAAGAGTCTTAGGCCATTGTGACCCAATGAAATTTTTTGGGACATGATAGTATCTTTCAGAGATCCTGATTATGTTGTTATTGTGAATAATGTATTGAATGCTAATTAATTTTCAATCTAGTTTATGGTAGCATATAATCTTAACATGTTTCATGTGCAAATACTAAAAAAAGAATTGCAATATCCACTATGATCGAGGATCATGTATTATTTGTCTGAACGGATATAATTTCACTTTTGTACTAACTGTTATCAACTTAATGGATTTACTTGGTCTTTCAATTTTATACTTAAACACCTCTGGACTTACTAAGACTTGTTTCTTGTTGCTATCTAGATCTCTTACTGTTGGTATAGTTTTTCCTAATTAGTCTTGCTACTGCTGATATATCTTCAATTGTTAAATGTGTGCTTAAATTTTAACACAGTGACTTTGGGAGTGTTGAGGTTGAAAGAGATGAAAATTATGTTTTTAATTATCAGATCTAAACTTTTATGTTGAACTAATTTGTTTTCATTATTATATATGTAATTTATTTCTACATTAAAGTATTTTTTTTAAATTTTCTTTAGTCAATGGTATCAAGAGGAGTGCCTCAAAGACTATGCACATCAAATACTGTGAATGCACACTGGAATTGGACTGACGATCATGGAACCAAAGACTGGACTATTTGTTCTAAGTGTACATCAACTCTTCTATAAATTACATATTTTATTTTGTCATTGATTTGTTAAATTGGTGCTACTACTAGACCTGTTTAAATCATTGATCATATTTATAGGCTTGAATTCCAAAGAGATGTCAGTTGTATATGCACACATATTTTCACTTCCTTTTTCAATGTGATATGTGTGTATGAAATAATGAATAATATGTAATTATTCCATGACTGATGAAAGCATCCCAAATTTCAAAGTGGCCCTCCACAAATGTTTTACGTGCATTGGTGTTTTTGTCTTAAACATTGTAAAATTAAACTTGGCAATCAAATAAACTAATTGTATTAGTAGATCCTACCATACAATCATATCTACAAAGCATCAAGACAAAATATTTATATTCTCCAATTTAAAAATACTTGCATATTATCATCGAGAGTCTAGACAACCAACCGCATGGTGAATATGGGAGTTTTGAGATTCAATTGGCTAACAAGGAAAACTCTCCTCGAGAGCAAAAGATGCAACAAAGAAAGCCTTCCTTGTTCTTCTTAAGGGAAAAAGGGGATTAAAATTACATTTCATGTGTACTTGGGGGAGGCAAATTGCATCTTCAGAAAACCTTTTCGATTGCATCATGAAAGCCTTGGAATTTCTTCTATGAAGTAATCATGTCCCTATCTAAGGTTTCTCCTACTATATGGCATCTGTCTAGGGTGGTGTAGTCTACCAGTATGTATTCCACAGCTTTCTTGGAGATATTGGGGGGAATGATTGCATTTTGTTGTTCCCATGCTGCAATGCCATCCATATTGGTTTTAAGCTCAATAGTATTTTGATTGCTTTCTCGAGTTTTGGCCCCTATATCATGAAGTTTATTTGCTTCCTTTTGAACATCAAAAAACATCTCCATCACTCATTCCTGTATTCCCAGGTATTCTTCTTGTAACAAAAGGGTGTACTCATTGAATCCTAATAAACCTTGTGTACCTTTCCTCGAAGCTTCCACCTCTATGGGAAAAGTATCTCTCTCTTTCTGCAAACATTCTATTTGATTGGTAGAGATTTCCCTTACTGCTTCAAGCTTGTTCACTTTTGCTGACATCTCATCCTAAACCTTAGTAAGTCTTTGTATAAGATCTCCACTGCTTGTTTCTCCACTTTCAATGCATCATTGTCGTGTTTCAATTCTGTGCTTGCTCTTCTTGCATCTAGGAGGAGATCCTCTAGTAAGCTTATCCTTTGATTGGACTGCTATGCTTCTCCTAACAATTTGTCAATATTGTCATCTGTGGCCATGGAAACGGCCATGATGATATATGAAAAGGAATTAGGAATTTTTTCGGTGTCCTGAAAGGCAGGCACTTCGGTCACAATGACCATCTTAGGATGCGCAACGATCTGAAGCCTTATTTCTATCTTTTGCACAATTTGCTTCTTCCTTGGGTTAAATTGATAAGAACTAAGCTTAGCTACTGAAGTTTCTTTGGAGGGGTTGTACATTACAATCCCAAGCTCACCTTCTTGAGGTTTCCATTGTAGACCCAGGTACTTCATGGTTCAAGGAACCAACCAAACCCCAATTCACTGGCCCTTTTGGCAATAGGCTGCGCGCAGCCTGAGGCCTCACCCGAGGCGAAGCTAAGGGGGTTTGTTGTGGAATCAAGTTTCCACAATCGGGTGATGCGATGGGAGGAAAGCTAATAAGCAACACAATGCCTTACGGGTTGCATGGATAGATAACTGCATGAACCTTCTGTTCCACGTTGGATACTTCAGTGCATAACTGCACTCGCACCTTCAATGACTGTGCGATATAGGATACCTTTGCGTTACGAAAATAAGCTATCAAGAGCTTACCTCGTAGGAACCTTCAATGAATCGATGCATCAACGAGACTGCGCATCCTTGCCAGGATGTTCAATTCTAACCATTCTACTAAACGTCCTTTATCCCTTTATTCCGTTCAAATTCTTATCAGTAAATTGTGGATGGTTTAATAACATACATTACTGCGCGCTCCAACGCTGCGCTTAAACTCAGTGTTCACTACTTGACCAATAAACAGATTCATACATGTTGAATACTTATCATTCCTCTGTGCATGCATTACTTAACATATTATTCCCATTCACTGTGGCGAATGCATATAAAAGCAATCACATAACAGAAGTTTCTAGCATTAAAAATTCATACCAAGCAATCAAACAATCACAAAAACACATTGGTCACACAACATGGAATTTAACGTGGTTCACCCCCCGGATGGAGGCTACGTCCATAAGAATGGTTGTTAATATTTCTCTTAATGGGAAGGGTACAACTGTTCTTAGTCTGCGCACTCAGCTGCATACTCTCTTCTCTTTCTCGGATAGGTCTCTACGCAATCAGTTGCAGAGCCTTTACAATGGCTTCTCTAAGCTTAAGATTCTACAATAATCACACTTAGCCAAAATGAAGAGTTTAACAACCCAACCAACCAACAACCCTTTCCCATACAAAATCATGCCTATTTATAGATTATGCCTGTGGGCATATCTTTAAAACCGACATGGCCAACTGCCAGCTTAGCTTTCGTCATTGACATCTTACTCCACGTGCTCTAACTGGGCCACTCGTGGCTCACACACTCTTCTGACAGTCTCATTCCTCCAAACGGTTACAACTGCATCATGGCCTATCCCTTTCCACTCCTTCATCTTCCTGTTTCCATCGGCATCATGGCCTATCTTCTCAACTACTTGCCCCCACACGTTCGAACAGGTCACTTTCATCTTTCATCCACCTATTCCTTACCCAAACTAGGTCATATCCTCGTCTGACCTATACCCATGTTCTTCCCAAAAATAGCTTATGCACTACCATGCGAATCGTCCTACTTGTGCGACCATGCCTTAGTCATTGCCATCATGTGACACACGCAAAACCTCAACATTGTTCATCGCCTACCGCCACGCGCAATGCGCTTTCACGAAAACTGCTTTCTCTTCCTGTCGCAGCGTGCAATGTGCAATTATCAAAATTGCCTTTTCTTCCTGCTGCAGTACGCTACGTCCGATTTTCCATACTTGTATATTTTTCCAACCCACTTGGGCCCATCCCAATAGGCCCCTAACACTCACTTGTGGCTCGTCCCGAGCCACTTCCACCTACGGACCCTGGTGCCGCGTCTTCCATCGTTCCAAGCTTTATTGTGAAGCTTTGCAGAGTTTCTTCTAACTCCACAACTATGTTCTTTGCTTTCTATTCGAACCCTTGAAGCATCTCCAGAGTAGCCTGTGAGACCTTCTCCCGAGCCACTTGTTCCTGCATAGTGCCTTCTACCGTCTGAAGTTCTACGAACTTTGCATCGAATTGTTGCATTAATTCAAGGCCTTCTTGCTCAATAGGTTGTAACCTGTCCGATGCGGCAGCCTCTTTCTCCCTTAGTTTTGCCATCTCTTTCTGTAGGTCCTTGACCTAATTGATATAGGTATCCGGCCTAAACTATGGGTAACTTTTCGGTGTTACCAGTGTATTCTCTAGTAATTCTTGGTCATCCAGCTTGCAGCCTGGTATGCCACCCATCAGATTCTCCTCAATCTTAACCCTGGTAGAAATATCGGGTAGCGGGATTTCATATTTGAGTTCTTTTCTATGTTTACTGGTGCGGCATTGAGCTTCCTTGGGGGAATGTAGTCAGGCACTGGATAAAATGGCAAAACTTGTGCCGAAGCTGTCTGCTGTAGTGGCACTTTGGAGCCCCCCTTCTCTGGAACTGCTGTCTCTTTGCCCTTGCTACTTCCTGCAGCCTGTCATGCTGAACTTCTGGATGGACCTGGTTTCGTTGACATCATTGCTGCTGGAATACCTTCTTGCTCAAATAAACAAGAAAGATATGCTAACTCAACCGAGTCGCTCATACAATGCTCTGGTCGCTCGAATCTCGACTAGTTCAAACACTTCGTAAAAATGGTTAAGTGGCCGAGCGAGGTCTATTTATAGCCATTGCTAGGTTTCTACGTGGCATTCCGCAGCGCCTGAGGCCCTTCAAGCCATCTTGATTGCCAATTCATGCGTATTATCTTGGGCCTGTCAGCCGATCATTCTCGTGATGCGAACGCTGTTTCCTTCAATCCCCAACGGTTTCCTGTCAAGTCAGCTTGTCAAATCCATTGAATCCGCGTTAATGGCTTAGCCTGCCATCCGGATTTCGGTATGAACTGGTCACTTTGGTCTTTAATGGGTTCCAAAATGTCCCATCCACCTTTAAATTGTGAGTTTCCCTATTGCTGCCAATTTGGTTAACGGCCCACTAACCGATCGACAAATTTCATGGTAATGGTTTCCGTTATAATGTGCTGGTGGTCTAATTAGATGTTTGGTACAGGACACACACTGGTTGTTATCTTCTACGCAATTGACGGTCCACCTTTTCTACGCGATGAGCTTCTGGACTTGCTCTGCGCGTCCACTCTTCTCTTGCCTCTTTTCTTCTTCTTCTTCTTCTTTTTTTTTTCACGCACAACTTCAGCAGTGTTGCGCGGTACACTTCCCTGATCATATAGGATTCTGCACAGCCAGACTATCACGGTAAAGCTTTAGTCTGCTACCATTTATCAAACTTAGAAAAGTATCTCCGGCTAATGTAGCTAACTGGATTGCGCCACCATTAGTAACACGCATTACAGTATACGGGCCAAGCCAATGCATCTCAAATTTTCCAAGAAATTTAATGAATTTGCTATCATACAGGAGGACTAGATCACCTACCTGAAAGTTCTTGTTCTTGGTGTGGCGATCATGCCAAGCTTTTTTACGCTCTTTCTAGACTTGTTGGTGGAAGCCTGCGACAAAGCGATCTTCCTCTAGCCCAATCAAGTGTAGGAGTCTTTCTTCGAGTGTTACGCGATCGACCATGCCTATAAATGCTACTATTCTCAAGCTGGGAACAATGTAATTCATCGGCATTATTGCTTCTTGTCCATAGGCCAACCTGAAAGGTGTATGGCCAGTTAGTTTCTTGCAGGTAGTCCTGTATGCCCATAGTACAAATGGGATGCGCAGGTCCCAATCGTCCCGATTGACATTACATATCTTTGTTAGTGCCTTCTCCAACACTTTGTTAAATGTTTCAATAGTTCCATTCACCTATGGATGATAAGGCGTGATGCACTGATGATGAACATGGAACTCTTTGGTTAAAGCCTCAATGGTCTTATTCAGAAAATGAGTGCCTTGATCACTCATCAATATCTTTGAGCATCCGAACCTTGTAAGAATATTCTCATATATAAACTCTGCGCCTGTATTTGTGCTACAGTCTTTGACTGGCTTTGCTTCTGCCCATCTGGTGAGGTAATCGGTAGCAGTAATGATACACTTCGCACCAGTTCTTTTTCCTGGTGGGTTAATAGGACCCACAAAATCAATGGCCCACTTCTCAAAGGCCTGCAATGTCAGCTGTGGATTTAATGGCATTTCATCTCTGTGTGACGGCTTCCCGGTCCTCCGACAGACATTGTAATTCTGGAGTGTTCCTTCGAATCTTTATGAATTGTAGGCCACCATAGCCCTGTGCGCAATATATTCTACGCAGTAGCTCTTCCTGCATAATGGCCTCCTGCGACTCATGAGTGCGCATCAGCTAGTATAAACGGTTTCTCATGCTCTAGCACACATCTGTGCAATACTTCATCCGGTCCCAATTTGTATAGCTAACCTGCAACTATAGTGAATTCTGCTGCATGCACTACTAGCTGCTTCTTCTGCTAGTAGTGAACTCTGCGGGTGCGAATCCAGTGGTCAAAAAATCAATGATGTCCTGGTAGTACTCATCTGTAACTTGTATGGCAGACAACTGCGCATCAGGTAGATTGTCCTCCAAATTCGTAGGCTCTTCTCCTGACTCGATTCTTGACAGATGATCAGGTCCCAAATTCAATCTACCTGGCTTAACAACAATCTCAAAATCATACTCCTGAAAGAGTAGTAACCATCTGCATATGCGCCCCCCTAACAATGGCTTATTAACTAGGTATTTCAAGGCAGAATGGTCAGCAAACATGGAGAAGTGCGCACCAAGAAAGTAGTGCCTAAACTTCTGCAGTGCATATACCATTGCAAGTCCTTCTCTTTCAGTAGTAGTATAGTGCTTCTCAGCAGATGATAACTTTCTATTGGAAAAGGAAATGGGATGATCAATACCTCCCTGTCCTGGTTACGCAAGAACAATACCCAATGCTATGCATGATGCATCCACATGGACGTGAAAAGGCTTCTCCCAGTTTGGAAAAACTAGGATCAACGCAGTGACCATTTTCTCCTTCAAAGTGTTGAAGCCTTTCTCACAATCCTCATTCCAAATGAATGGTACATCTTTCTTCAACAGTTTTTCCATAGTTGCGGTTATCTACGCATACCCTTTTATGAACTTCCTGTAGTAACCGATATGCCCCAGTGCAATGTGCAATTGCTTAACTAAATTGGGTGTAGGAAATTTTACAATGACTGCGATCTTAGCAGGGTCTACCATCAAGCCTTGTTTGCATACAATGTGTCCCAACAAGACTCCTTAGGGTACACAGAAGAAACACTTCTTCAAGTTTAATGAAATTTGGTGCTATCTACATTTTTCCAGCATCATCCTGAGGTTCGTGGCATGGTTCTTTAATAGCCCGAAAATGGTCCAATCATCAAAGTAAACCTCTAGAAACTTATGTATAAAATCCTTAAATGCTGGGACGATCACTCTAGAGAATATGGCGGGTGCATTCTTCAGACCAAAGGGCATTACTATGTATTGGCATGACCCCCATTCTGTAGCAAAAGTCGTCTTTTTCCTATCTGCGCAATCAATCCTAATCTGATGGTAACCATAGAATCCATCAGTAAATGAATACGCCTCATTCCCTCCAACATTAGCTAGCACTTCATCTATAAAAGGTGTAGGGAATGGATCATGCATTGAAGCATCATTGAGTTTTCTGAGATCCATATAAATTCTGATCTCGCCCTTTGTTTTCTTGTCCTGGATAACCATCGAGCTTATCCATTCAGATTCTTCAACTCGCTCAATGATCCCTGCGTCGAGCATCTTATCGAGTTATTCCCTAACTCGTTATTTATACCGTGGGTTCAGTCTGTATGGTCTTTGTTTCACAGGTTTCGTGCCAGGATTAAGAGTAATTTTCATCACTCCTAAGTCTCCCAAGATACCTTTCATCTCTGTGAACTTGATCGGGAATAGTTCTTGATATTCCTATAATATACCCACGACCTCTTCAACTATATCTTCATCTCAATAATCTCCAATAGATGCAAACCTTGGGGCTTCGCTGGTGCAAATGTTCACTTTCCTTGTTTTCACGGGTCCACTCATGTCTGGAATTTCTAGTGGAGGTCCTTCTACCTCATGTGATCCCTCTGACTTAGGTATATGTATGTTGCACGGGTCCTCCTCGTCACTATCAGTTGTATCCTTGGTTTCTCCATCAATGTGATAAAAATCAAGAGCATGTTCTAGCCGCTCTTCCCATTCAGGTTGTAGGCGCTCAGGTATGCAGTCTGTGCCGAAGAATTCTTCTAGTGTCATGTTCCCTTATGTACAATCTGGACTGAATATTTTTTTCTTAATTATCTACAGCATGTCATTGATACTTGAATGCTCGTCTTCGAAGCTGAAATCCTACTGGAAGGTTGCAGTGAGGCCCAACCAGTCCGTTGTGCCTCTGCACAACTCCAGGTCTAGGTAGCATTTCTTCGGAATCGGTTCTTCTAACGTGTGCACAAACAGATGTACCCATTCTGTCTGTGGTCTTTCCTTCCATGCTCTTGAAGAGACCCAAATATGCTCTCTTGGATCCGTCTGTCCATTATATTTCTCAAAGGATAGGGTATCCTTATCAGCAAACCTGATTTGCATCTTAATTCTACACTGATCCCATGTTTTCAGTATCTTCTTATGCACAGCCCACCACTTGGCAGGTATGCCACGCAATGCCATGTCTAGAGGTGAGACATGGTGTTCATCCGGAATTGTTGCAGTATATTCTTTGATAAAAAAATACACATTAATGTCAAAATCGACATAGCTACACACTCCATCAATGTCAACAATGGTGTTGGGTAATCTTCCCAAAGGTATAACTATCCCTTGGTTAGCCATCCTCAACAGTAGAGGTGACCACTGTAACTTGGGTTTACCCATTTGATGCCATGTCTGCTTGGTCAAGACATTTACTTCGGATCCAAGATCGAGAATGATCTCATCCATCTCATAGTCCCCAATCTGTGCAGTGAGTCTCATTTCCCTTCCTGTTCTCTTAGGACTCCTAATATTGTGGACTGCGCCATTGGCAACCCCCTTGTCATTGCTTGGCTCATACTACCTTAGTAGCTTTTCAAATTCTGTAAAAGCATCTGCGCTCTTTAGTAATTTCATGCAGCTGTGTAAGAACTGCGCAACAGAGGTTCCTGCATCTGTTGCGGCATTTGTTTGATCTTGCACCATTGGAATATTCTCTCTTTGTGGTACTTCACTGCACAACTGTGTTCTAGGGGAGCCAGGTGGCGGTGCCCTGAACATGTTTCGTGCTTCCTCAAATGCTCCCTTATTTTTCTGTAAATCTAGACCCGGTGCTTTCCCAAAATCTTTCCTAGTCCATACCGGCTCTCCAGGATTCTGTCTAGGGTCGCGCATTCCGGAGGTCGAAGCTTATGCGCCTCTATCCCTTCCTGTATCAGCGCCACTGCGCATTACCACGTTTACACTTGGATCCGCAGTTCTGCTCTGTGCTGCAATCAACTGAAATTGGGATTTGGTGGTTCTGTCCTTCTTCTCTTCTGCATTTCTACCTCAAGCACAGGGAAATCTTCAATAACATGCTCAAATGATTTACAGTAATTGCACGTAGTGCATGGGTTGGTACAATCTCTAGAAAAATGACCTGGCTGGCCACAGTTGTAACAGATTACCTACCCACGGCCTCTTCCTTGTGCCGGTCCTCTCCCGCGGTATCCACCACCATGGCCTCTATATCCCCCTTGATCATATTGGGTGTTTTCTTGTTTTGGCTAAGTTTCCTCTTGAATGCAATACATCCCAGCACTTTGCATTGCTTCTATGTCGCACTTTCTTTCATTCATGAGCTCATATGCGCGACAGTTGGATTCGTCATGTCCCACTGATTTACAAAAATTACAATACAAGCTCTTAGGTGTTCTGACATATTTATGTATTAGGTAACAGTCTTCCGGCATGTGTCCTTTGGTTCTGCAGATTTCACACAACGGCTCCGGATTGTGGTTCATATTGATTGGGTTTGGTGCGCCACTGTCAAGATAATCCCAAAATAGAGGGCAATGTTCTCTGGTATGGCCTTCTCCTTTGCATCCGGTGCACCAAACTTCACGTCTGTGTTCATATATTTGCTCCTTCCCATTTTTCATATCCTATAATTCTAACGTCAACATAGTCAGCTAGTTTTGAATCTGTGACATCCCAGCGCTACTCTCACCAATAGGTGAAGCCTCTAACTACATTGCAATCTCTAAGACCTCTGCCTGTGATGCAATCTTCTTTGGCATCAATGGTTGTCTGATGTGAGGCAATAGCGCAGCGATGAACCATTCCTTGTGCTGTTGTGGAGCTATCACGAAACTAACTTGGTCTAACAATGTTTTAAATTTTTGGTCAAATTCTCAGACCGATTCGGTAGGATTCTGTTTGATTTCCTTTAATTCTGTTATGCACTGCAATTCTGACTTTGGCTTCTTAAACTCTGCGACCAGTGCAGCCTGAATTTTTGTTAGGGTTCTCGGCTGTGCCTGAGAATATTTCATAAACCAATGCAACGCATGGTCTCTGAAAGTAGTGATGAGATGCGCTCTCTTCATAGCATCATCCTAGATTTGCTTTAAACTCCATATGGCTTCACATAGAAACCAGTGCTGCTCATGGTCTTCTAGACCCGTTCCTTTGAATATTGGCAGTTTTATATTGTTATCGATCATTCTCCTTCCTGGTTGTGCACTGCTCTAAGTAGTGCTAACTATCTACCCGGAGGAAACAAAGGGAATATTTGGAATACTGGGATTCTCCGGATTGGGCTATGAGACACTTGCAGTGGGTGGGTTCTAGTCTAAGGGTGGCACGGTCTCTAAAACCGGTAGATTCTGAGGTGTGATAGGATGAATAGTGGCTAATAGCGGCGCGGTCTGATTGTTAAGATCACATTGGAGTTCGGCATCTGTGCGGAGTCCAGGTCCTCCAGGATTCTTTTCTTTATTAAACTTATATCTCTTTCCACTTCTTAGATTATGTGTCTCTTCATCAGAATCGACATAAATGTTATTGACCATGATAGATGTAAAAACATTACTACATCCTTAAAACTCCTTTCTCAGCTAAAAGCATTTTAATGTATAGACTGAGATTGTTTAAGAACTTACCTCTGAATCCTTCGAAGAAGTATGCCTCTGCTTGACTGTAGGACTTTAGCATGTCGACAGCAAATTCCATTATGAATCCTTCAAGTATGCTATCGACCCAAACGTTGACTACTCGCGATAGTGGGCTATCTATTGCTTTGAGATACGCTGTGAGATCTAGAGTCCACTCGGTAGGTACTCCTCCTTGAAAACAGTTTTTATTTTCTGTGAGTTGCGAGATCCACTCATGCAACTCGTTTCCAAATGAAGCCCAAAAAATATGGCGAATCTCTCTCCACAAGTATCTGTTCAACCATTGTACGTCGGTGAGACGCGGATGTCTGTTCTCTTTCTTCACAAAATCTCTTTCAATCTTGTCACACCAGTCCCAAATCTCTTTCTTTTCAGGATGCCAATTGTCTGATCCTTCCGAGAACTGGTATTCTTCTTCACACATTACTTTCTAACACTCTATCGCATCACTGGTCTTAGCAGAGCAACGGAACCATTTGTTGGCTGTAGATCACCTTCTTGAGGTTTACAGTGTAGACCCAAGTACTTCACGGTTCAAGGAACCAACGAAACCCCAATTCATCGGCCCTTTCAGCAACAAGCTGCGCGTAGCTTGAGGTCTCACCCGAAATGAATCTGAGGGGGTGGTTGCGGAATCAAGTTTCCACAACCGGGTGATGCGATGGAGGGGAAGCTAATAAGCAGCACAACGCCTTGCGGGTTGTGCGGATAGATAACTGTGCAAACCTTATGTTCTGCGTCGGATACTTCAACGTGCAACTGCGCTCGCACCTCCAATGACTGTGCGATACAGGATACCTCTATGTTACAGCAATAAGTTATCAAGAGCTTACCTCGCAGCAACCTTCAATGACTGGGCACATCAACTAGACTATGCATCCTTGCCAAGATGTTCAATTCTAACCATTCTACTTAACGTCCTTTATCCCTTTATTCCGTTCAAATTCTTATCAGTAAATTGTGGACTGTTTAATAACATACGTTACTACACGCTCCAATGTTGTGCTTAAACTCAGTGTTCACTACTTGACCAATAGATAGATTCATACATGTTGAATAATTATCATTCCTCTGTGCATGCATTACTTAACAAATTATTCCCATTCACTGCGGCGAACATATATAAAAACAATCACATAACAGAAGTTTCCAGCATTAAACATTCATACCAAGCAATCAAACAATCATAAACACACATTGGTCACACAACACAGAATTTAACGTGGTTCACCCCCTGGATGGAGGCTACGTCCACAAGAACGGTTGTTAATATTGCTCTTAATGGGAAGGGTACAACCATTCTTAGTCTGCGCACTCAGCTATAGACGCTCTTCTCTCTCTCAGATAGGTCTCTGCGCACTCAGCTGCAGAGCCTTTACAATGGATTTTCTAAGCTTAAGATTCTACAATAATCACACTTAACCAAAATGAAGAGTTCAACAACCCAACCAACCAGCAACCCTTTCCCATACAAAATCATTCCTATTTATAGATTATGCCCGTAGGCATATCTTTACAATTCGTAAGCAAAAACCCTTAGGTCCACAAAACCGGTGTGGCCAACTTCCAGCCTAGTTGTTGCCATCGACAGCTTACTCCGCTTGCTCCAGCTGGGCCACTCGTGGCTCACACGCTCTTCTGAAAACCGCAGTCCTCCAAACGGTTACAACTGCATCATGGCATGTCCATTTCCACTCCTTCGCCTTCCTGTCGCCATCGGCATCATGGCCTACCTTCTCAACTTCTTGCCGCCATATATTCGAACAGGTTGCTTTCATCTGTCATCCACCTATTCCCTACCCAAACTAGGTCATATCCTCATCTCACCTTTACCCATGTTCTTTCCAAAAAATAGCTTATGCGCTACCATGCGCATCGTCCTACTTGCGCGACCATGCCTTAGTCATTGCCATCGCGCGACACACGCAAAACCTCAACATTGTTCATCTCCTGTCGCCGCGTGCAATGAGCTTTCACCAAAACTGCTTTCTCTTCATGCTAGAGCACGCAATGCGCAATTCTCAAAATTGCATTTTCTTCCTGCTGCAACGCGCTGTGCGCGATTTTCCATACTTGTATATTTTTCCAACCCACTTGGGCCCAGCCCAACACCTGCAAAGGGAAATGTCCCCTGGTGAGTAGGATGTCAGAGCTAGTAGTAGGAATATCGTCATCCATGTCTTGTGGCATAGATTCTTTCGTTCTTTCTACTTCTTCAAGATCCTTAATTTGCATCCTTGTTTTGGGTTTTCAAGTCCTATGGCCCAGTTTGGTGTGTTCCTTTTGATTTTTCTAGTTCCTATTCTTCCTTCTCCCTAGTTTTCATGTCTCGTGGCCCAGTTTCCTGCATTCCTTTTGATTTCTCCAGTTCCTCTGCTCCCTTCTCTTGGGTTTCCATGTCATGTGGCCCACTTTCCTACGTTTCTTTTGATTTTTTTAGTTCCTCTGCTTCCTTCTTCTGGGTTTCCATGTCCTGCAACCTATTTTCTTGCTTTCCTTTTGCTTGACCTACTTCCTATGTTTCCTTCTCTATGGTTTCGATTTCCCGCAACCCGATTTCATGCATTCCTTTTGATTGGTCCAGTTCCTCTTCTTCCTTCTTATGCGTTTCCTCGTGTTACCTTCTTATGGGTTTCCAAGTGTTTTTACAATGTCTTCTTTTCTCATTTTGATTTGATGATATCCAAAATGGCGATCCAACATGGTAAATAAAATTGCTCCCTGTAATTATTCAATGACAGGAATAGGAAACTTAGATTCAATGGTCATCTTATTTATATCTCTATGATTTGGACACATACATTATGAAACTTTCTTTTTGCGAACCATCACCATTGGTGCAAAAACATCACTTTGGCTAGGTTGAATTATTTGTGCATCTAATATTCCTTGAACTATATTTTCAATCTCACTCTTTTGTTCATATGGGTACCTGTAGGGTCTAATGTTAGGTAGTGCACTTCTTAGTTACAAGTGAATAAGAGGGCCATGATCTCGAGGAGGTGGAATACCTTTTCGAATTTCTCGAAATACCTTGGAATTATTGTCAATAACTTGTTGGAGATCCATTGGAATATAGGGTATATATGCTTGAACATCTTGTGAGCACAATTATGCAATTACTTCATGTTGTCCTTTTATTAGTTTTTTTTCATGATGTTAGAGCTTATCACTTTATATGGTTTAGATGGAATACCTTTGAGTTAATGTCTTTGAAATTATCTTCACAGCTGATATTTGAGCCTAAATAGAGTAATAGTCCATCATTGACTCATAGAATGGATATATCTACTCATCTTGAGTATGTTGTAGTGACATCCACTCCAAGGGAGTGTTATTTTCCTAAATGGGTAACATATACTATTGAAGTTGTTGGTAGTACAATTGATTGGAGGAGAAATCAAAGTTGAAAACAACAAGATAATGTTGTAATCATGACATGTAGTACATATGATCAAACTATAGATTTTTTTTACAAAGTCGATCATTGAAGCTAAGGTTGTGAAACTTTGGTTGATGCTTGCACCCCATGATTAGGAGGTTTTCCTAAAGAATGGGTGTTGAAGTAAAACATATTATAATCCTCTAGTTGTGTTGAAGGAAGGATGTTGAATTATGATCATATTGGGGAATGTGTCAATCCAACTTATGGATCCACTTGAGGAACTAGTCAATCTTAGTTGATGGACCCACTAGAGTATCTGAAGTAGCCAATGAATTCAGCTTCATATCAATAAAAGAAAAAACTTTTCAAATAATATATTGAAGTGGTCCCAATCAAGTTAGAGGGACCACCCTAAGGAGATAATTTTCTAACTACTATAACATATTTTGTGGAATAATATAACCCATTGGGACTAGTATGAGTAATCATATTTGAAACAATGGTCCATGTTTCATCAAGATTTGATAGATCCTCAAGTATAAATACGTGAGATAATAGATGTGAAATAAATCATAAGAAATATGTTTCTCTATGTTACATCTATGTGTTTGAAGGTGCCTATGAATTCTTAATTAGTGTCTTTGCACACCACCTATTCATGCTCAAACAATATTGTTCTATTGTATCTTCAACATTCCTTCTATTTTTCAACATTTGGGGCGAGTCAACTAAGAGAAATGGGATGGAGCTCATTCCCCATGCAATCGAAAAGGGGAGTGAAGATATAAGGAATAAACCACTAGAATTCAAATAGGAGGCAAGACTTGAGAAACCATCTAAGGAAGCATATAAATAACATTAACGTAGAGGTTAGAAGCAATTCATACAACAAAGTGATGAATTCATACCACAACGATTCTTTTATATTTTCAATCAAAACACCAAATTTGGAGTGAATATTTGTCCATTAAGTGTAGAATTATTTAACATAATATTTGAAGAGTACAAGGAGAGGTTAGTTTAGTTAATAGATGGATATTGCAATGTAGTCACCAAGTCATCAATAGTAGTTAAAATATGTTTGAGAGGGTACCATTTGGTCCTAATTGATAACATACACTTATAATCATCATAACCTATACCTTTAACCATCGGTCAAAAATAGATTTTGACCACTTCCATGGGTGAGAATGTCACTAAGAAACTATGCATGCCCACACCTCCATCTAGTAGTAGTTATTTTGTTAGTAACTTACTATCACATTCTATGAGCATTCATTCACTTAAGGAATTTAACACCATCTGAAGTTCATAACTATGCATAACCATTTTAATGCAACTTGTGTAATACATACTCCATTCTCATTGTATCCATAATGAATTTTACAATTGATGAACTTTCATTACATTCGTATAAAGAAAATAACAGGACTTCAGATAATGTATGGTAATGAACTACTCTATCAAGTGCTTGATGACCATGTTGATGAAGTGAGATTTTTTTACTATCATTGATCAATTCCAAGGGACAACCAAACATCATGATGAACTTGGTGTACACAACCAATGAAATTATTTAAGCATCACTTTTGGGTGTAACAACATTCTCTAGACTTTTGGTGAAATTGTCAATGGAAACCAAGATAAAGGTATTTTAACAAAAGCTAACTAAAATAAGTCACAAGAAATCAATTTCCATCTCTAAAAGGAAGAAACTATGAAATGGAATGTAATCATCATTATGTGGGATCCCACAAGTTAACATAAATCAAAATTTTGAACATACTGAATTGTGCAAAATGAAACCATTTATAAACTACCATAATCCTACTAGTAGCATTTTATTCCTTGTCTATCATGAAACACTTACAACCATTTATTTCTTGATATGCACAAAGGACTTTCATAACCTAATCCAAAAAATGCTTTCCTATAAATATCATTGTTCACATCATACTTGTATAAAACACCTATAATGATATTAAATGGAAATGTATGTTGTGTAATCTTCCAATGTTGTTTTATGATATATAATTCTAAGAAGATTCCCTTGGGAAGGAACCAATATAAATATTGTACAATTGTGTCCCAATTTGCGTATGTATTCTAAATAATTGATTATTCATAAATTCATCATAGACATATCCTACATCCCTAGAACTGATCCAACAAAGGCAATCACTTGCGGCATGTATATTTCTTGGTTTTACAAAAGTAGTGAACTCATATACCTATAACAATAAATCTAAAACCTCAAATGTAATTGAGGAATTTTTTTGAGAATGTATATCAAGACCTAATGATCAACATAAATGTCACAAATTTTGCACCAAAATAAAATAGAAATATTTATGTATAACATAAACCATGGAATTAGTCACAAATTTTGCAACAAAATAAAATAGAAATATTTATGTATAACATAAACCATGGAATTAGCTTCACTTTGCGATGGTGTAATTCTTCTCGACAGCATTCAACTTCTTGATCACAAACTATATATGATGATCTAGAATATCATCATATGGTTTTTGTAATGCTATTAATCATGATGTTGGAAGCATCTATGTCAAGATGGAAGATTTTATCCCACCGTGGCTAGACCAAGGTTGGTGCTTCCACAATCTTCTGCTTGAGAGTATTTATAGAGGATTATCCATTCAAATTGGATATCTAACGTGATATGAGCATATAAAAAGAAAATTTGACAATAGCCATCGTGACCGAGGAGTGTGCACACTCATGCTGCATTAATCATGGGAGGTAAATCGATGATGATTTTGGGAGGTAAATCGATGATGGTTTTGACTTTCTTGAAAAGGTGAAGGATAACATTAAATTATTATGATTCATTAGTAAAGCAAATTGATAGCATGATTGTATCATTCATTTGAGTTATTAAACATGGTATCATATGAGTCTATGTAGAATACAGTAATCAACATAGATCACAAAGGAACATGTAGATAAAATCCTTGAAACGGTTTAGGATGGTGCAACTAAAAGAAACATGTGCATTTATAATTAAAGTGGTGGCCAAATTATGTAGTAGTAGGATCCCATCATATTACAAAGCAAGTATTTGGATTATGTTCCTTTCTAATATTGATTTGATGGTAATCACTAAGTTATATTTGGAAGAGTGGAATCTTGCATGAGCATTGTTGAATAGGTTCAGCATCAAGCTCAATGTTGGTGTTCACGATGTTGAAATATTCAAGAATATCTTTCAAATATTGATAAATTTAAGTGAATACATCACTATATTCAGTGAAATTGATATATTCAAAGGTATATCAATTTTACTCTAAGAATGTGCACTAATTGTTAAATTGGTCTCATAACTTCACATGATTTTGGGTGCACTATTGAAAATGTTCAAAACTCATTATTTGTATGCATTTTTTCATGAATCACCATAACACTCAACAAAGGAATAACTAAGTGAAACGATATTATCCAATATATTTATTTTGTTTGTTTTAGAACATGCGACCACTTAGCAAATGCTTTGCTCTTTAATTTTTTTGTGAATACTTTGCTACACAGTTCACTACGCTTGCGAAAATACTTAACTTCACAAAGTACTTTTGCGGAATACTTTACTTTGCATAAACTTAAGAACCGAAACATATGTTGAAGTTACTGTGCAATTAAACTAGGGCATTTCAACATTTATGCACGTCAATATGAAATAAATGTGCGGGAAGCATAAACCAACATTCTTGAGAATGAATACATAAAACTAAATACTTATATATATTACCGTAAAACAGAGTAACTTTGCCGCACTTACAGAGAGATGAGTTTTACTTCAATCTTTTACTTCTTACATAGAGCTTGGGCTCTTGAAACACTTCACTGATTTTCACTTCTTCTCTTCTTCTCTTTTGATTTTCATTTATAAAGTTTCATTATCACCGACTCAAGATCGCTTCTCTTGGAAGCTACAGGGTTACATTAAAGACTGTAATAAATTTCTACCTAAAAAGTTATGAGCCTACGAAATACAAACACGGCTTCTTAAATACTAACTTGCCGTGAGCCAAATTCGCTGCAAAAGATTGATTAACTGACTCACTAACTTCTGACATTGCAGACTGGGTGTCTCAGGTGCATATCAGATAGGCTATCAACTCATTAATTATGATATTTCCAACATGGAAATGGTTTCACTAACATTAGAAACATAAGATCTCTTGATTCTTGGTTAATATGATTTGCACGATGCTCTTGGTGTATGGCATGTATTTGTTGTTCCAAACCTAGAGTCAAGACAATGGTAAGTTCAAATGATTCCAAATCACAGTTGCAACACTACAAATTTTTCAATAAAGCACCTCTAATAAATTGCCAACTTACCTGCACCCTTTGTTCACTCCAATCCTTAAGAGAATCCCTAATCTAGTACGTCACTGCGTTACCTACTCCTTTTGTGAATTAGCTCGGTGAGTGGTGATCCTCTGTGTGTTATTCTTGAACCCTTTCTTATGTTGCATGCATACCTTCTTTGGCGTAACCATAATCCTGGTGACGTCACTTTACCTCATTGTTCTGAAAACCAACGACCATAGAACTCAGAAGTTCCTGGTGGAAGTGTGGCAGATAACTGTATTTTTCTTTGGAAGGGCAGCTTCTAAGTTGCTCACCTCTATAACAAGGATTCAATGCACTGCTCTGGTGGCAATTTTCATTGGTAAGTCTTCAGTGCGTAATTGTCCTGGGTTTCTTTGTCTCAAATGTCTCTGAGATACCACCATTTTTTAATACATCCATCAACCATCCTTCCTGGTACTGTGCCTTTTCTTTTCAAATGTAATAAGCAAACAAATTTGTGTGTCGATCGCTAAACGACATTGTCAAGCCCTAAATATAGGCCGCTACATCTTTATCTGGTTGGTGTTTTTCTATTGCCGGAAGTATAACTCTCCGCCTTTCTTTTTTCTGTCGTATTATTGCTTTCCATCTTGTTTTCGGTTTCTGTGCTTTGATTCAATCCGAATCTCAATACCTGAACATTAATTAACCTCAAACTCATCAATTAACCTCCTAATCTATCTATCTCGCTTACACGTAATACTTGGTTTCAAAGCCCTAAGGGAAGAACGTATCATAGTTTACCTTATTCCTTTAGATGTGTAGACATAAAATGATCTTGATTGCTTTACAATCATATTCGCAGAGAAGGAGATGCCTCACTCAAATCCATTCCTCCCTGATCCTAATGTTGTTCAATGATTCATGGATGGTGTTGTCATAAACAATCACATTTGAGAAGAAAGCATTTCTTTAAGAAGCTATAAGAGAACTAGAGATTCATTTTACTGAAGCTTCTTATTTTCATTCCTTAAATATTCTATTTGAGTAACAAAACGGGGACTGACCCTATTCTTGTTTTTCCATTCGGAGAATTGCAGGTTTATCAAAACTTCAAGGCCACCGTTAATTACTTTTTAGATTACTCAACGGGTAATGACAGTCAGTTGGCAACTAGTCAGCATTCCATTGGATATAGTAATCCACAAAGACAGATTCCTGGGCAGCTGAATCCAAGCTTTCGGTGCTTCAAGATTATTACAGAATGCCCTTTGATTACGATGATTATTTTTAAATTCCATCCAAAATATGTGAGCAACAGTGTTGCTATTCTTCTCCCTTTGATGGTCGGTGGAATATCCATTGCTGGTCCCGATTCTCAGCATGTTCCACCCCACCTGAAAAATCATTATGTTGAATTCAAGTATGCACAAGTCAAGGTCCATTTCTATCGTAATTAGTTTGCTTAGATCGAATTTAAATAATTAGCACTTCTCTACTGTATTCTTTTAAAGATTTTAGTTACATGAATCTAAAAATAATCATCGTAATCAAAGGGCATTCTATAATAATCTTGAAGGACCTAAAGCTTGGATTCAGCTGCCCAGGAATCGGTCTTTGAAGATTACTATATCCAACTGACTGTCATTACCCGTTGAGTAATCGAAAAAGTAATTAACGGTGGCTTTGAAGTTTTGATAAACCTGCAATTCCCCAAATGGAAAAACAAGAATACGGTCAGTCCCTGTTTTGTTACTCAAATAGAATATTTAATGAATGAAAATGAGAAGCTTCAGTAAAATGAATCTCTAGTTCTCTTATAGCTCTTCAAAAAATGTTTCTTAAAACCTGTTTGTATCAAAACACAATCGTCACCGCCTCCAATTGCATCTGTGTTTGCATTGTTTGCTGGAGAAGAGATCGAGCATGAAAGAGGGTTCACATTTCTCTCAAGATGGAAATTGACAAGATGGAAGCACTTCTTTGGTCCTGAAGATTCTAGATACCTGAATTCGATCACCTCGATCACCAGGAGGTTATCATGCTCTACATAAGCCAGCTTCTTGCTTTCTAGTGAAAGAGTAGTATTGATTTGTTCAAAACTCATTTGCATAGCGTTTTCAATAGTTCTTTTGCATTTTGAAATTAAGAATAAATTGAATTTGTAATAGTGTGCATTCTTAGGTGGTATCCAACACTCCTTAAATTTTTATTTTCTTTTGTTGACTTTGATTTTAAAGGGTCAAGTTGCAATAAATTCTTTAAAGTTTATTTTTGTGTTTAAATAACCAAAATTAAAGAACTCTTTCATTGCTACACACATAATTTAATACAACTTCGAGATCTACAATTTTTATGCATAAAAGAACTCTTACTGCAGTTTACAAGTCATGCACATGAAAGTTGATATGTTCAAAACTTAAAACAGGTCATTATCTAAAGAATTGAGTCTCCTTGGACAACAACATTCTGATTTTGGACTACAACAGTGAAAAAGGGAACATCAAACATATTCTTGTTCTGAATAAAATCAGGGAATTTGTTGAAGATGCACTGCATGAAGACACTAGAATAAGAAATGAAGACCTTAAGGTAGATTAGGAACTTAAGAAAACTGAAGATGAAGTCATTGAAAAGTCAAATAACAACATCATGAAAGATAATTAGACTAGTTTCGGGATGCATCTAAGATTATAGGATTAGTTTTACGATGCATCTAAGATTTTTAGACTTTGTTAATAACTTCTTTTAAAAAGAAATCGATATGGTTTAGGATATAAAATGATCATGATAATTTTTTTCATATTCTTTATTATAGCAAATCAATTAGATTTGTGAATATAGGGTTTCTTAATGATGATGATCTAATATTATTCTTAATATACAAATATAGAATAAAGATAACTTAATATTATTTTGTAACCAAAATCATCCCAGCAACTTTAAAACTTTTCATGATCATATAAGTCATAAAAAGAATGAGCATGTGATACATTAAAAAATGAATGGATGATGTCTACCCCACACATCAACACATAAAATAGTAAACTAAGAAAATCATTGCTTCCAAGAAGATCATGCAAGTATATAAGTAGGAACATGGAGTGAAAACATACATTTCAGTAGTAAAATGACAAATTATGGTGTATCAAATCCTAAGGAGGATTTTGGTGCAATAAAATAGTAAACTAAGAAAATTATTGCTTCCATGAAGATCATGCAAGGCAGGAACCTACCAGTGAAAAAAAACATTAGTAATAAAAAGACAAATTAGATATCTAAACAATAGTAGTAAAATGACAAATTAGATATCCCTACTGCATGTGGTGGTCTACCAAACCCTAGGGAGGCTTTTGGGTCTAACAGGCCATCAATAGATTGTGCACAAAGGAACATAAAGGGCTTGCTTTCATAGGCTTCCTAAAAGAAACCTTAGAAAAACAAGTTCTTATCAATGTTTGTCAGGCTTCAGGGAACTAAACAAAAAACAAGTAGTTGTAATTTGTAGTAACAATACTATAAAGAAGAGAACATAAGTAATCCATGTGCCTTGCTAGTGAAGAAGAGCCTGCATAAAAACAAATAGTAAATCACCTGAACAGATTCAATGTTGCATGAAAGTTACTTAAACCCATAACATGTTATCCCAATTGTTTTTTCTTCCATATTTCTAAACCCCTTTTAACAAAGACAAATTTGTAAATTATAATTACTCTCTTTTTTGCTCCAATGTCTTCCACCAAACAAACATGGAACTTCCTAGGTAAACTTCAATAGTCTAAAACCCAACTTTCTAAAGCACCAAAGCAAAGGCATCAGGATTTCAGAGTAACAAAATATTACTCCACTCCAGGTATGATTGACTTAAAAAAAACAAATTGGGTAACGAATTATCAGAACTTGCAATGTATCATGTTTAAATTATTAAAACGAGAAGAGTTGTCTAGTAGATGGGCCATCACAAGCTCATTTTCTTTATGAATCGTTCTTAAAATGATATCAAGTGAAATTGCACACAATGCTGGGAATCTGACATGGGATGGAAAGGATGAAATTGCACACAAAACTTGAAATGTGCTCTACATGGATATACTATTTGAACTTTTCCAGTTCAAACAAGTGCTCTTCAGAAGTAATATGCAAATGAACCCTTAGCTCTACTAGTAAAAGTTATGTTTTCCAGCTTAATGTTTTCTAGCACTAAAGACCCATAACACAGAACGATATGCATTTACTTCTAGCTGATGTGTAATATCATCTGCCAAGTGTTCATGGGCAGAGCTATACTTAGTAGCATGGCCATTACTGGCTTTCTGTTCTTCCATATTCATTCTGTCAATGGAGGAAATGGACAAAAAAAGTGTGACTTCCATCATCAAAGACGCTCTTTATTGTCAATATCCATTTTGGACTCCCTAGACAAAAAAGCCCTTATGTACACATAGTTTTGCAGGAAAAACTTCCGGCCTTGTTGCCTAAAAAATATGTTCAAGAAGATATTAGTAGTTACTCACTTGCAGAAGGATTTAACATCTTATGAAACAATCTTGAAATTAACACAAGTAGTCTGCAAAAGGATGTTTTCCCAAATTCAAGCAAAGCAGATAATAGAAAAATACACATGGAATATAATGCTTATAATCAACACAATTTCCCACTTTGCATAGAATTATCATCTTTAGTTTCAACTAGTGAAGTATGAACAATATGAAAGCCCAAACAAGGAGAGAGAAACTCCTACATTCCTTCACAGAACTCAACATAAACATATTTAAAAAAATCACCATAAATAGAAAGAAAAAAAGTTAAAACAACTCAAAACATACACAAACATATATGTAAACCAGTGTTTTCAAAGAGGTGTTCCCCACATTTTGCGTACAACTTACAGGACACCTCAGGGAATCATCCCCAATTTTTTTAACTTGTGTGGCTTTCACAATAAACTAACAACATTCCTTAAATCTATTCACAAATCCACAAAAAATCCCTTACAAATTGTTATCTAAGGCAAAACTCTTGCACATTCTACTAAAAATAATTTTTTGGTACTTGGTAATTACACTTATCAACCAAAAATATGGAAGGAATAAAGTAATGTCAAAGCATAAGTGACTTGGATAGGGGAATGACTTTGGTGAAGCCCTAAACCAAGATTATGACTACAACTCACAATATGTGAGCATAAGCATCAACAAATAAAACAGTTCAAAAAATGCTCAAGATGGACCTAAATAAAAAACAATCTGAAAAATGCTTAAGATAGACAATATTGGTCCAAAAAAACAATCAATGTCAAATTTGACTTGGTTGAACTCGTGAATTTCCAACTATTGGAGAGTTTAACCAGACTTGCGGAGCAATTTGGTTCAAATGGACAGATTTAACTAGTTATAGAGCCAAGCCAAGTAAATTTGTACATTATGCAACCATCCTCAAAAAGCCAAACCTTGGAGAAATATATATACATGAAAATAGTATTTATATATATCTATCCTCACACCTATGAAACAACCCTCCAAAATCACTTTTAATCAACGAGCAGCGAAGTAGACAGACTCACCTGAAAATCAGCAAAGATTAACGAAAAAAAAAGGACCCAAGATAAGAAAGCAAGCTAACATCTCTGCACTGCATAATCCCAGCGATCTTTCACATAGAATTCTTTCACAGAGAATATATGATAAGAAAACAAGCCAAATGTCTACCAGCAACTTTAAATGAAATGGACGCAGAAATACCTTTAACTCGATCTATTGCAAAGATACCTCAACTGCCGTAACAAGTCGAGTAGAACAAGTTATTTATATAGTTTGAGGTCCGAATCATGCATGACCTCGATTTAATGCATTTAATGAACAAACCTCTTCATGCATTTGAAAAACAAAAAAAAAATGAACAAACCTTCGTACGTGCCTGAGAACTGTCCAAACGCCCTCGATTTAAGGTCAAAGTATGATATTCTTACCGCTCAAAATGAGTGGTTTAGGGTGATTCAAAATTATTTATTTTGAATTGTCAATATTTAATTAGTAATTAATAGTAAGTTAGTTGAACTAGGTGTGTAAATTTTGTTTTTAATGTTTTGCATTAAGATTTAATAGTTATCATTAATATTTAGTTAATACTTCATAATAGTGGGTGGAATTACAGATGCAGCATTGTTGCTAAGCACGCCCTGGATTCAGTCTTTGTAAGGTCATAGTATGATGCTCTTATCGCTCAAAATGAGTGGTTTAGGGTGATTCAAATAAATTATTTTGAATAGTCAATATTTAGTTAGTAATTAATAGTAAGTTAGTGGAACTAGGTGTGTATATTTTGTTTTTAATGTTTTGGATTAATATTTAATATTTAGTTAATACTTTATAGTAGTGGGTGGAAGTAGAGATGCAACATTGTTGTTAAAGGTATATGTAGTGAGAAATCCCATTATAGGTGGTAAGCAATTAGTTAATAGTAATAAGAAATTGATGGAAATATAATACAATATTATTTGAAAATAAATCTCAATATTGATGTTTAATTTTTCATCTATATACAAATAATGAATGATAATAAGTTGTGGAATTAAGAGTGCATTATCAATGAAAAAAGATTATGCATTGACATTTGACTATTTATAATATGTGGCAAAAAAATTATGAAGTAGAATGCAACATTATTGGGAAAATAGATAACTCATTAGTACCTGTTTTGAATAAGCTTCCACAAAATTTCCAAGTTTCACAAGGGAATAAAAAGAAATGATTGCCAACTAAGTTGTATATGGAATTGAATAAGGAATGGACTTGTGTGAAGTTAAATAAAAACATTGTGCTTGATATAAGAATTTAATGTAAATCTCTACAAACCATAATCAAAGGAATACAAGGATATTATCGATCCATGTGTTAGTCAAGATAGACATGCGACGTCCTTGATCATGGCCAACTTGTGGTTCATAACAAATTTTATGATTCAAATTTGTTCCTTGTGATCTTCTCTTGAACCATCACACCCCCCTAATCTTTAGTTTGTCACATGCTCTTCTTCAACAAGGGATCTACATGTCAACACTAATAGGTTAGCAATCATGCAACCCTACCAACTTAGATCCAAATTACTTGGCAACATCATAAGGATATGCAGTTAAGGTTGTTAGCGTGTCCAACAAGCCCAATGTTCAAAGTCAATCATATACATGCTAATGCCTATAACATTGGACAAATATATTCCTTATCCAGGAATTTGTTAGTTCCATTGTTGACTTGGGAACCATTATATAAATGATGGTATTACATCCTATTGTTGTAAAAATATGTAACATTATTTATTGTAGAATATGTAAGGTGAGAACATGTAGGGTAAAAAATATAACGTTGTAGGTTGTAATAGGTTCCATACTATGTAAAATGCCCATAATGTTTTGTGGTGATCTATATTTGAACGATTGAACTAAACGTGTCATTTTTGTCATAGTGATAGATAATATCTTTGCATCACTTCAATCCTTGTCTCCTCTCTAATTTATTTGTAATCGAATAGAATTATACACTTGAGCCAACATGCATTGTATTAGGTTGCTTCTTTTGGTTTTTTGGCTCTTGTTATTCCTCTATGTTATATTATGCTAATACTTATTCCCTAGGTTTCATACAATATAATAAGCTCAAATAGGTTTATGCACTTCAACTTGATTGTGCATTACTATCACTTCCACCTAGTCAAGTTATTGTTTATACGCTCTTGCCATTCGTCACGATTGGACATTGTGATCTACTTCCAGTCATTGTGTAAACTAGACATACACTACAAGTATGATTGATGTCCTTCTGGTGAGGGTTTATGATCCTTGGGAAATTGATCCTATTAGTGGTTTGATTTATTGATATTAGAGCACTTATATGTGAAAGTTACTTTAAGTAGACCTAATTTATAAATTGGCAAAAGATCTTATGCAATCTAATGATTGGCATTTGCACTAACTTTACATGATTGCAAACCATGTATTGAAGATCTATATTCTCTCACAATTGAAAACAACAAGATCAATGCTAATTTTGATCACTCTTAACCATTGTTCTAAAGATTAGAATATCCATTTTGCAAATTGCTTGTAGATACAATGAATACAAAAAGAAAGTGAATGTAAGTTTGGATATAAATTGAGTATAAAAGGAAAAGAGCCACTCTTGAGTTCCTTTATAAATTCTTAACAACCTCAAAAATGTCAACCCATAATTCCATGATGCCAAACCAAAGAATTGTGCAAAATCTAATCAAAGTAGTTATGTGGAAATACCATAAAAAATACTAAACCCAAATTGTGGAATTATTTGAGAGAGTGTTACTTTAGAACTCCTAGTTCTTCATCTCAAGGATCAAGGTTGTTTAGAGATAAGGTCAATTTTTACCATAGCGTTCCACTATTTGTAAGGAATATTGATGCCAAAGCACTAGAAGATTGCTTCAGTTCCTTGCGCTCACAACTACAATAGAGGATGACAACTAAGAAGACTTCCATCACTCACAACTACAATACACTGCTATAGCATCACAAATATGCAATTGCATGGTCATTGATGCCCTATCAACCATATTCCATTATTTTTTCATGGCATGCTGCATGCTTTTTCATTGAGGATGCCTCGTCATTGCATCATGGTATGGTGCAAACAATGCTCAAATAAAAAATCACGTAATTCCTTGTCTATTGCACCATGATTCATCATAATTTGTGTTGTGTGCATTAGCTTGCCATGCAAAAAAATGACCAATAAAAGGATGGGTGCCATGGTTACATTGATAGTGAAAAAGTCAATATTTTATAATATCGTTATTGTATCAAGATACATCATTCTAATGCCATTCTTCCTAAGATATCCAACTCATCCTTAGTGGGAGGGTTCTAAAATCAATATCTTAAATGTGGTAGTGATGATTTGATTCTTGTACAATGTTACTTTATTATTTTCATAGGTTTACAATATTTCTTATTGGAGTTCTTCAAGATGATTTTACATGTCGTGGTCTATAAAAATTTAATAATAAATTATAATTTAAGTTAGAAATATTTTTTTAATACTTCTTAATTAATACAAATTATTATAATATGGGGTAGCATAAGCAAGAGGGGTTCTCTTAGTCCTGGGTGGAAATAAAGAAGTAAGCTTATCCTTGGGGCTTGGAATCGTCACAAATAACCAAGAAAAGTTGTATGCTCTTTATTTTGGATTGAATTTATTGCATGCTCTTCATATCAAGAAAGTAGTCGTCTTGGAGAATTATTTATTTTTTATACAACAAATGAACAAAAGGATGAACTAGGAGGGAACCTTGCCTCAAAGAATCATCCACAAAATCAAATAGAATATGGATGGGATTGATGAGTTCAAGTTCTATCACATGATACCGATCCATAATCAAACTGTAGATGAACAAGAAAATGTATCTCTGTACTTGGACAAAGGAATCTTGGTTAAAAATGGGGACCCCTTGTTAAGAAATAGATTCCTTAGCATTTGCATTACAACTTCATGGCTAAGCATTACTTCACCTTTTTCTTTTTGTAATTGTATGGATTGAACACTTGGAACAATAGTCATGAGTTAACAATGAAAGGTCTTCTCATTATTAATGGATAACACAAGGGAGGAATTACTCCCTCTCATTAGGCTTTGCTTCCTTACATGTTGCATGTACAATCCCTCTATTGAGATCTATGAATGTTGTGTGGTGAGTATTGTCAACGAAGGTGGGACATTATTCTGGAAGGGGAGGATTGCAATTGAAGTGAATAAAAAAAGAGATTTGGGTGAATATTTAAGGAAATTATAGGGAGTGGAGGCCTAGTGTGGCCTCATAGCTTTGCGTTATGACAATTTGACTTGTGTAGTCTCTCTCAATCCTCAAATGAGTGAAGGTCTATTCCTATATTTTCATGTGGAGATGATGTCTTGGAAATGCTCTCTCAATAAGTCAAATTGGAGTATTCAATTTTCTAATCATTTTAGAAAAAATATTTCCTTCCAAAAATACCAATGAAAATGGGATCTTTACCAGTTACAATAATCTTGGGAATTTCATGTATCTTCTAAATTGTTTCCATGAATGTTGCAACTACTATACTTTCTTTAAAAGGATGATAAGAGAGTAGAAATGGACATACTATGTGAGTCGATCCACTACTACCATGATAAAAATATTTCCTTCTAACTTTGGTAGACCTATGATAAAATCCATTGAGACCTATTCCCAACATTGACTTGGTATGGATGATGGTTGTAGAAGACTTGGTGTCTTGATTGTCTCTCTCCTTTGTTCTATTAGAAAACTTACCAAACATTATACCACAAAAGTTTGGACATCATTTTTAATACCTTCCCAAAAATATACTTCTTAATCCTATTGTAAGTTTTCAAAAACCCTGAATGTCTTCCTATCGAAGAAGTGTGCAATTCCAAAAGGACCTTTTGTTTGAGTTGAGAATTCTTACCTAAATATAGGTGATCCTTGTACCATAGTGAATCATTCATCCACACAAATTTATCTAGTAAACTAGGGTCCTCTTGTAGTTGTTGAATTATTTTTCATGCTTTATAATCTCTTTTCCATTTTTTCCTTACTTTTTCCAAGAAATTAGAATGAAAAATGGAAATAATACACAATAGTATTCCCTCCGTGTCATTTTGTTTCTTGAAAGTGCATCTTCCACAAGATTTTGTTTTTGTTTTTTGTAGATAATTTAAAAGTCACAACCTAGCATCTTTGTAACCCAGTTTGGTTGGTCTTATGAATATAATCGTTGTACCAAGAAGTACTTACAATTGTCATGATATGTTCTTACTTTGAAGTGTCTTCCTATTAGGTAAGGGCACAAGAGTTGTACACATAGCCACTTTAAGTTTCTCAAAATATTTGGTTTCTTCTTGAGTTCAAGAGAATGCCTCATTTTTCAATAGCCTTGTTAGACGTGCTTCTATTTGATCGTATTTCATAACAAACTTGTGGTAGTATCATTCCAATCCTAAGAATCCTCTAACATTCTTCAATGTTTTAGGAATTGGCCATTCCATGATAGCCTCAATTTTGTTAGGGTCCACTTTCACACCTTCATGAGATACAATATTACCCAAATATTTCACTTCCTAAACCCTACAAGCACACTTAGAAGGCTTGGAATATAGTTGGTTCTCCTCCTATAATTTTAATACCTAATCAACATGTTGTACATGCTCTTCCCAATATTTTATATAGATTAGTATATCATCAAAAAATACCAACACAAATTTTCTAAGCAACGGTTTAAAAATAAAATTCATTAATATTTGAAATGTAGAAGGTGCATTGGTAAGGCCAAATGGAATCACTAAAAATTCATGATGACCTTCATGTGCTTTAAAGGTTGTTTTTACAATGTCCTCTTTTCTCATTTTGATTTGATGATATCCAAAATGGCGATCCAACATGGTAAATAAAATTGCTCCCCGTAATTCTTCAATGACAAGAATAGGAAACTTAGCTTCAATGGTCATATTATTTAGCTCTCTATGATTTGGACACATACTCTATGAAACTTTCTTTTTGTGAACGATCACCATTGATGCAAAAATTTCACTTTTGCTAGTTTGAATTATTTTTTCATCAAATATTCCTTGAACTATATTTTCAATCTCACTCTTTGCTTATATGGGTACCTGTAGGGTCTAATCTTAGGTAGTACACTTCTTAGTTATAAGTGAATAGCATGGTCATGATATCGACGAGGTGGAATACCTTTTGGAATCTCTCCAAATACCTTGGAATTATTGTCAATAACTTGTTGGAGATGCATTATAATAGAGGGTATATATGCTTGAATATCTAGTGAGCACAATTATGCAATTACTTCATGTTGTCCTTTTTTTAGTTGTTTTTTCATGATGTTAGAGCTTATCACTTTAGAGGGTTTATATGGAATATCTTTGAGTTAATGTCTTTGAAATTAACTTCGCAATTGATATCTGAGCCTAAATAGAGTAATAGTCTATCATTGACTCATAGAATGGATAGATCTACTCATCTCAAGTATGTTGTAGTGACATCCACTCCAAGGGAGTGTTGTTTTCCTAAATGGGCAACATATACTATTGATTTTTTTGGTAATACAATTGATTGGAGGAGAAATCAAATTTGAAGACAACAAAATAATGTTTTAATCATGACATGTAGTACATATGATCAAACTATATATTTTTTTACAAATTCGATCATTGAAGCTAAGGTTGTGAAACTTTGGTTGATTCTTGCACCTCATGAATAGGAAGTTTTCCTAAAAAATGGGTGTTGAGGTAGAACATATTATAATCTTCTAGTTGTGTTCAAGGAGGGATGTCAAATTATGATGATATTGGGGAATGTGTCAATCCAACTTATGGATCCAGTTGAGGAACTAGTCAATCTTAGTTGATGGAACCACTAGAGTATTTGAAGTAGACAATGAATTCAGTTGGATATCAATCAAAGAACAAACTTATTCAAATAATATATTGAAGTGATCCCAATCAAGTTAGAGGGACCGCCTAAGGAGATAATTTTCTAACTACTATAACATTTTTGTGGAATAGTATAACCCATTGGGACCAGTATGAGTAATCATATTTGACATAGTGGTACATGTTTCATCAAGATTTGATAGATCCTCAAGTATAAATAGATGAGATAAGATATGTGAAATAAATCATAAGAAATGTGTTTCTCTATGTTACATCTATGTGTTTGATGGTGCGTATGAATGCTTAATTAGTGTCTTTGCACACCACCTATTCATGCTCAAACAATATTGTTCTGTTGTATCTTCAACATTCCTTCTATTTTTCAACATTTGGGGAGAAGCAACTAAGAGAAATGGGATGGACCTCATTCCCCATGGAATCGAAAAGGGGAGTGAAGATATAAGGAATAAACCACTAGAATTCAAATAGGAGGCAAGACTTGAGAAACCATCTAAGGAAGCATATAAATAACAGGAACGCAAAGGTTAGAAGCAATTCATAAAACAACATGAGAAATGCTACCACAATGATGCTTTTATATCTTCAGTCAAAACACCAAAATTGGAGTGAATATTTGTTGACATAATATTTGAAGAGTATGAGGAGAGGTTAGTTTAGTTAATAGATGGATATTGCAACTTGCTCACCAATTCATCAGTAGTAGTTAAAATATGTTTGAGAGGGTACCATTTGGTCCTAATTGATAACATACACTTATAATCATCATAACCCATACCTTCAACCATCTGTCAAAAATAGATTGCCACCATGTTGGATTACTATCTGGTTTATTTAGCTTTCTCATGTTGACCCAGGTTTTGCGTAGTTGTGGTCCAACAAAACCCTTCTTCACGGTCCCTTTTTGCAACAGCCTACGAACAAGCTGAGGTCTCACCCGAGGTGAAGTTTATGGGGGATTATAGAATCAAGTTTCTATAATCAGGTGATGTGGAGTTAACAGACTAGGGAACTGTGCGAAGTTTCATCCACTTCATGGATATCACTTATACTATAATGCACACTAGGACTGGGCACTTCGAAATGACCACTTAAACACTCGGACAGTGCAACTCCAGGATGCGTTACTTCTTAACAATTACACACCTTAAGACTTCACTGACTTAGTGTGATTATGCATTCAACATATTAGACTGTGCACTTCACGAACTCATGCAATACAGTGAAATACGATGCAATCGCGCACTTCTAGTGCTGCGCTTTCAGGGAATCGCACTTACACAGACTTTGCTGACTTAGTGTTACCCAAATAACTCAAGCATTCATCATATTCAGAATTACTTGCACATTTAATAGTCAAGTATATATATGTTTGACAATTAACATATTATTCTCATCACTCATTCATGTGGAAAATACATATAAAAGCGAAGATACACATAGCTATAAGCATGAACTTAACCATAAACAAAAGCAAACACACAAGATTCAATCACACAACACAGTATTTACATGGTTCACCCCCAGGATGGGAGCTACGTCCACATGAACTGTTGATTATATTAATGGGAAGGGTTCAACAGTTCCAGCTTGAGGAACATACACTTCTCTCTAGGAGCTTTGGCATGGCTTGTCGAAAGGAGCTGGAAGTGTTAAGGCTATGGTTGTAATTCTCTTTTCTATTGTACTCCTCACTTTTCAATACAGTTAATATAATTGCTTTCCATAAATGTTGTCTCCTTAATGATGTTTAGAGCTTTCCTCCTTAACTGCTAGCTTAGATCTATCATATGAGATATATGCTTTCACTTCTCATGGTCTGTCACATGTTCGACAGGTTTTAGCTACAAGCAATCTAGCAGTGCTGGAGCATCGGATCAACGAAGGAGAAAGGGATCTACAAATCTAAGGTAAATGATCTACTCTTACATTTGTATTTCTATATGATCTAGGAAAGTATTTTATGTTTTGTCTTATTTGTTCTAGACTTATGTTAAGCTAGGGATATCAAGCCTTGAGTCCGCTCTCGGTAGATTGTCCGCAAAACAAATCTGGCGACCATATTGGGGAATACATATTGTTCTGTAGTTGTCAATCTGAGAGTCATTTTTAGTTGATTGCTTGACACAAGCCTTCTTGTCATTTGCTTCTTGAGTTGATTTCACTATCAGATCTTCATCTTGAAGACTCTGATCTGCTTCCTTTGAGTTTGTAATACTCATTTTCAAACCATTTCATAGTTCATTGCTTGGATATTTGATTCATTTTTTAACTTAGACCTCGCCTGTCGCACCTGGTTAGTGAAAGCAGAGCGACACTGTGTCATTTCTGGTCTCTGTTCTTTGTGTGTTAGCCACTCATCGCAGTCCTTTCATTGGTATACTGCGACATCGTCACACTCCCCGCATTGGTGAACTGCGATGCCACACTGTGTACAAGCACAGAGTGCGTTGATTTGTCGAATTTAGCATGCAGGCATCCCCTCTCCATTTGTTAATCTGAGCTTTGGTTTGCTGTATGAACTCCCTCTGTGCTGCAAGATCCAGCTAGAGATCCCATCTTTGATTTGTGTGTTGAGTGTTTGGTTTTGTTTGGATTGGTTTTAGGTTCCATCTTGGACAAGTCTTAGGACCGGTAGTGGTGGATAATCTTGTCTCCTCCTCCTTCATCCGCTCACCCTTTCATTCCCCCCTCTCCTTAACTGATCTGATTATTACATTAGATCAGCTCCCAAACCTCATTTGCATTATTTTTTGAGCTTTGCTGGCTACTATCTGATTTTGAGTCTTGTGTGTCTTTGAGTTCGATTGAGTGCTTGTCTTTTCTTGAGTTTTCTGAGTGTACTGAGTGTTGCAAGTAGTGCTTTCCTCTCAGTCATTTAGATCTGAAAGTGTAGTTGTTATCAAGTTAATCTTTTGATGCATCCATTGACAAGTTAAAAGTGCTTCTTTCCCATCATTTGTCAAGCTTTGTTGTAGAAAACTGTTCATGCATTGGAATGTTTTGCTTATGCATCTTTTGGGAAAATTGAATGAATGTATGATCGCTCGTGTTTTTCTTGAATTATGAGCTTCTCATTTTTTCAAAAAATCCAAAGTATATTTCAGTTTTTGCAAAATTAGTTCCATGCTAAGGAAAGGTAGATGCATTTTTTATTTTCATTGCTTTTAGGCCATTGAAAGTGAAATTGAAAAGCTTGCATACTCCATCTTAGAACTCTCTCTTTTCATTACCTAGCATCATTTTCATTTTGAAAAGGAAAAGAAAAGGAAAAAATGTTGTGATTTGGATTAGTAGTGCTGTGATTTTTTGCGTTTTGCACAAAAATGCAAAGAATGGTTTTATAGTCAAACTTGTTTGAACTGGGAATTATTGCATTTGCTTTGGTAAAATTGTTGGAAAGAAAAATATTTCTCCCTCCCATAGGTAGCATTCATCGAAAGAAAATAATATTTCATGCACGTAGCTAGGACTTGCATTATGCTTCCGATCATGTACTCACCTCATGCATTCACCTAACCGTCCAGATAAAATTAATGGTAGAACTAGGTAAAATTTTTAGCAACTTGTGTGTAAGTTAGAGATGTGTTTCGGCGCCGTTTAGCGTGGAAGCTGTCATTATTTTCTAGCGCTGTATCCCAGGGGTATTGTAGTCTTCCACGTACTTCTCGGTATATCGAGATCCTTCACATACCCACCAAGTACCATAATACATACTTGGCATATATCGAAGGGTGTATCACGTACTCGGTAGTATATTAAAAGGTCTCTTGCCGAACGGTTGTGCATTGGATAGCACCACTATGGATTTGAGCTCCCACGTACCTTGCGTATATCGGGATACACCACTAGGATTCCTGAAACCAACTGAGTTAACCATTTGGCTGTCTTGGTAAAGCAATACACCGAGAACAACACTCGGGGAGATTATCACGCACGTATTGTCCAGATAATCGGGTATGTAGGCAAGGGTACGGTCCCAATCCTCCTTGTCACGTCATATTGTTGGACACTGCAGTATATAGCAGTTTGTGATGCCTTGATAATCCTGTGAGGTTTCAGACTTTGAATCCAATCTTATCACATAAGTTTGCTTGTAGCCTTATTTTGTGTAGGGTTTTGTCTAGTCTGCTTTTATTTTAGGTTACCTTAGGAGAAACTTTTTTTGTTTCAGTCACTCTGGGTGACTTTCCTTGGAGAAGGTACCGTAGAATCCAAAATTTTCCACCCAAATATCCCCTTAACCAGGAGGTAATTTCAAGGGTAAGGATGGATCCACATGCCAGGTTCAGGTCATAAGAAGTGGAAAACCGCACTTTTAATATTGGAGGACATTTGTTTCCACATACTCCTCCAGATTCACCTGCCTCTCATCCCCCGCAGGATGAAGAAGCACAAATCCCCACTTCACAAGACCTCTCTCCCATTATGTCGGGAGAACCTGGATCGTTGGAATGAATAAATCAACCCCAGGATGACCCCCCAGTAGCTATTGGTCCTTCAACAGCTTATTGATCATCTTCTACCGGTCACCCAGTGGCCCATTTTGCCGTTGCACCCCCACCCAATAAGGCTAGTCCTTACGATCACCTAACACCTTATCACGATAAATTGGCTCACTTATGTGCCATGGGTGAGGAGTTTCGAAGTCAGAACTTTCAAATAAGACTCGACGACCGACCATTCCTAGGTCCCGCTTTATCTTTCGAGTCATGGGAATCATCCACACAACACGCAACCACTACTGAAATTGGTCAACCATCCATCCCTGCACATGTATCTCCTAGACAGGAGACTAGTTCGGTACTTCCTACTACCCAACCTATTGAACAACAACAGTCCAACACACCCGCTACTACCTCAATTACTTTACCAGTTCCTCCCCCACCTCAAAATTCGAGGGGAGGATACTCCATTCCCCCAGATTATCTTATTGGTAACGTTACTACTACGGTAGCTAGTCAACAACCTATGTTGGTTCAACCTTTGTATAGTAGTCAGCCTATTGTGGCTGGGGGGAAGCCCCCATTTCCTAACCAGAATGTAGGCGATGGAATCCCCAACAGACCTCCCGTTGGACCTTCCCAACCCGTTAGATCATCCACCATGGGATTATCTCATGTTCGAGGGCCATCCAATGTAACTCAACCCTCATGGACTCAAGCATATCCAGGTTCCTTTAACCCTGCGTGGGGTCAATTTAATCCCGGAAATGCACCATACGAGATACCATATCCCGGAAACCCATACACTCTATGGGGGAAACAGACCATTTTACAACATAGACCCCAACCAACTATCCCTCAAGCACCACCACCCTCGATCATTCCATCCCCACCTCGCATCGGAGGTTGTGGGCCCCCACCCAACTTTGGAGGAGGTGGACCTCTCCCTTCTGGCGAAGGTCCAACTCATTCTACCAACAATGGCCCCCACCCTTCCGATGGTGGCGAGAATGGTCCACCACCCCACCTAGGAGGGGGCGATGGAGGACCACCCTATTATCGTGCAAGAGGACATTTCCCTTCGGGTGGTGGAGGTGGTCCACCATCCCCTCCAGGCGGAGGCAGTGGTGGATCCAATTATTACGGTGGCGGTGGTGGTGGTGGAGACCCTCATCCTTCCGATGGCGTAGGTGGAGGGGGCCCCACCATTCTGGTGGTGGAGGTGGTCCACCACCCCCTCCAGGAGGAGGTGGTGCAGGCCACCTTATTATGGTTATGGACCTCCACCTTTCCTTGGCGGTGGTGATGGATCTCCACCTCCTCCCGGTGGTAGAGGTGGAACCCCACCTTATTGGAATGGACCACCTTATGGTGGCGGACCCCCTTACGGTCTGGGTGGAACACCCCCCTGCAGTTAGTTGCCTTCGTGGTCACCCTTTAATCATTCAATACGAGGTCCTACTGGTCCTTACATGCCTTACCAGTACTACAAGTACCAGCAGCTTAATCGACAACTTCCCTTCTTGGATACTTTGAACCTACCTGATCTATCTTGACTGATGAATGACCCCATCTACCATGGAACTAACTGGCCCCCGATTCTAGTGAAACTTCCATCGGATATCCCTAAGTTTGACGCCAAGGAAGATGAGGATCCTAAACACCATGTGATGACATACCATTTATGGTGTTCATCCAACTCTCTGATGGACGACTTGATCCGTCTGAGATTATTTCAACGGAATCTCACTAGTTTGGCTGCCAAGTTGTATATCGAACTACCACCTCATTCTTTTCATGATTTCGGTTCTCTTGCTATGAACTTTTTGACTCATTTCCAACTGCCTATACGGTACGGACCTTCTCACCACTCTCTGCTAGAATACCGCTACTCATATCTCTACTCATATACATGAGTGGTAGAGGAGAAGATGCTTGATTAAGGCTCCCATTCCAAACCAACTCCTAGAAGATTGGTTTACGAAGTCTCTCATCCCTCACATAGCTTGAGATGTCGCCATGGGAGGTGCTGGACCAGTGAAGAACAAGCTATCGCTCGTGCCCATTACCTAGACTTTGTTTATGCTCAATTGAGCACATTGTTTGAGATTCTTCCCGACACACCTCGTGACACTTATGACCCCACGAAACCTCCTAAGGGACCCCAAACTGATGGCATCATTGGATCCCTTAACACCCAGCCTGCTCCTAACATTGTTGGATTGTTGAACCTTCATGGTTCCTCCCCATTACCAACTCAGGTTGGCCACAGCACCACCAAATCAACCACTCCTGCTATAACTGAAGAGGTGAATTCAATCCAATCAGCTTCATTTCAGAAGTATGGCGACAAGAAGAAGAACAAAGGGAAACCTAAGAAGTCTTCCTCCCAGCAGGAACAAAAGAGCACTCCTGATGATACCCAGCAGAAATGGAAGCTAAAGTATCCTTGTTTATTGTGTGGAGATGATCACTTCTCCAAAGAATGTACCCATAGAGACGAAGTCCAAAAGTTTATTAGGGGTAAACCGAATCCCACAGTCCTCAACAATCCATTTCCCACTAAAAACCAAGAGATGATTTCTCAACCTCCCCCAGCCCAGGGGGAACCATCCAATACCGCGCATGTTCTCATGGTGCGTAACGAGACAATCAATTTGAACACTCACTCACAATCATACGGAAAAAGCTTCCGACTCTTTACCTGATGTCACTATACAATCAACTTCTCTCACCGTTGAGAAGCTATCCTTAGATTCGATATTGTGACCACCCAAGAGCATGATTCAAAAATTTGTTTTCAATCCTAATGCTTAGGCAGCACAAAATTACAATATCATTGAGGACTTGGCATAAGCTCCTTGCACCATGTCCACACTGGAATTTTTGCAGAATTGTTTTAATCAATGCAAAACTCTCCTTGTAGCAATCGGTGTAGTCGACCCTGATTCTTTGAATACCATCATGTTCCGACTTGACTACTTCAAGCCGAGGATTTCCCATCAGCTCGCATTCCAAGTAGCTGCAAACATTGTTGGGAAAATCATCCATCGTACCCTTTTGGATGAAGGCACCTCTACTTCTGTCATGTCGATCACCTGTTGGAGAGCCATCGGCTCTCCCGAATTGAATCATTCTCCTACCATGTTGAAATCATTCGATGGGCATGGCTTTCAACCTCATGGGATCCTACAAGCTCTTGCAATTGAGTTGGGCAGAAAGACCGTAACCATTAATGTGGAAGTGGTCTCAGCCCCGATAGATTATAATCTCTTGCTTGGTCGCAATTGGTTTTATGCCATGCAGGCGGTAGCCTCTTCAATCTTCCCCATAGTACAATGCCCCCATCAAGGACGAATTGTTACTGTTGACCAATTAGATTTTTGCACACCGGACACTACTACTCATTTTGGTGACCATGTTCCTTCCATTGGACAAACATCAAAATAGTGTGAGAGTATAGGGGTTGGCCTTTTGAAAGATTCATCTCTCATGGGCGTTTTTCCGACTTTGGACCCCCCTAATCATGTTGCCTCGGTGAACATGATCTCCATAGAGATTTCATCTCACTCCACTGATACTTGGCTTGTACCTGATGAAGCCACAACACACCTGATTGGAAACGCAGTGCCTCTTTCACCCGCTGAATGCATTTACGAGGCTATCCAATCAGCACCGGAGGACCACTTAGCTATGGCCTCCCCATCTTGTTCTCTACGACGGGCATCATCTCTACCTGATCTCTTACTTCGGACTTTTCATTCAGACGAGTCCATCATCGAAGTTATGAATGTTGATGATAGTCCGTGGGATGACCTCCACCATAGGTCATTTTTTATTCTTCCTTTGGAGTACATAGAGGACAACATTAGCACCATCTTTTCACCGGATATCTACCTATTCCCTCATTCCCCCATACTCACATGTCTTTCGGACACTGAGGACAACTTGGCCAACATTGAGCCTACCACCCCAGTAGACATTTCAGTGAAACCTGGTATAGTGGAACACATTCGCATAGGCCAGAAGTGTTCCCTTAAAGAAATAGCTATTGGTATGGACTTATTTAAGCGATTTTGAGACGTATTCACTTGGTCCTATGAGGAGATGCCTGGGATAGACCCCGCCATTGTTTCCCGTGAAATAAAAACCTATCCCGACATCAAACCTATACGTCAAAAGTTGAAACCGGTACACCCCCGGAAGACTGCAGCGATCAAGGAAGAGATTGAAAAGCTCTTAAAGGCTGGCTTCATCTATCCTGTCCCATTGACGGATTGGGTCTCAAACGTCATCCCTATGAACAAAACGCAGGGTACCATTCGTGTCTGTGTCGATTATTGGGACCTCAACAAGGCTTGTCCAAAGGACAATTACCCGCCCCCGTTCATTGACCAGATTATCGACAATTGTGCTCGAAGCATCATCTTTTCATTCATGGATGGCTTTTCTGGTTACAACCAGATTGAGATCAACCCAGCCGACCAACATAAGACGGCTTTCATCTGTCCTTGGGGGACATTTGGATACCTCAAACTCTCGGTTGGCCTTAAAAACACTGGCGCCATGTTCCAACGATCCATGTCATATGCCTTCCATGATATTAAGGACTTTGTGGAACCTTACCTCGACGATCTCCCTGCTCATAGAAAGCAGTGTGAGTTCCACATGGATCATCTGATGGCCATTTTCCTCAAATGCAGATGGTACAATATCCGTCTCAATCCTCATAAGTGTATCTTTTGCGTTGAGTTTGGATGCCTCTTAGGGTTCATTGTCTTAAAGGATGGGATCCACATCGATCCCTTAAAGGTGGAAGCCTTTGTCAACCTACCACCTCCAACTAATGTGACTAAACTTCAAAGTCTTCAAGGGAAGGCAACTTATTTAAGGCGTTTTGTTTATAACTTCGTGGAGAAGACTAAGCGGTATATGAAACTGCTTAAGAAGGACGTCCTATTCATTTTGGACAATCAAGCTCAAAAATCGTTCGACAGCATCAAACATGCCATTAGGCATGCCCCCGTAATCCAACCGCCAAACTATTTCTGAGATTACATCTTATATCTTGCTGCTTCTGCTACCACTATCGCCATGGTTTTGGTATAGGAAGATCCAAACGCCCAGGAACATGTAATATACTATGCGAGTAAGGGTCTTGTTGACGCTGAAACTAGATATTCACATGTCAAGAAGCTTGCTCTCACAGCAGTCATCGCCATCCAAACATTTCACCACTATATCTTGCTCCACACCACCACCATCATCGCGGACTCGAACTCCATCTACCACACACTAACACGTCAGGTGCTTGGGGGAAAGTACTCACGCTGGATTGTGATACTGCAATAATTCGACCTTCTTTTCGAGAAAGCCAAGTCTAAAAGTCCTTGGTGTTTGCTGATCTTATTTGTGACCTTCCCCATTCTGATGTAGAAGTTGAGCACAATGACTCTTTTCTGGATGAATAATTGTTTCTCATGAGTACAAGTGATCCATGGTATGGAGATATTACGTTATATCTTCAAACCCAATGCTTCAACCCTCAACTCTCTCGCGATGACCGTCATAGAATACACCACCATGCGAAGTATTATCTAATCATCAGTGATACTTTGTACTGCCGTGGCATCGATTCAATTCTTCAACGTTGTCTAACTCACGATGGGGCTGAACGCGTTCTGAATGACTGTCATGCTGGGGCATGTGGCGGTCACCTCTCTGGGATGACTACGGCCCAGAAGATTTTGTACACAGGATATTATTGGCCTACTATCTTCAAAGATTGTATTAAGGCCGTGAAAAAATTTCCTCCATGTCAACACTTCCATACGAAGAAGCGCACCCATCCCACCCCATTACACCCGGTTATTGTCGTGGGCCTTTTCGCAAAATGGGGCATCAACTTTATGCATTGTAAGCCTACCTCAGTTGGGGGGCATAGTTACATCATTGTATATTTGGATTACTTTACAAAGTGGGTCGAGGCAATGCCTACATACCAAAACGATGGCAAAACCACCGCACTCTTCATGTTCAATCATGTAATAGCGCAGTTTGGAGTTCCTCAAGTGATAGTTACCGATCATGGTTCTCACTTTCAGAACCATATGGTTGATGAACTGAGCGATAGATTGGGTTTTCGCCATGAAAAATCAACAACCCACTACCCGCAGTCCAATGGACAGGTCGAGGCCATTAACAAGGTCTTGAAAACTATGGTCCAAAGGATGGTAGGCACGCATAAGTCCAACTGGCATAATATGCTCTTTTCAGCATTGTGGGCCTACAGAACTTCCATTAAAACCACCACAGGTTTCACTCCTTTTCAATTGGTGTATGGATTGGAGGCTGTCCTTCCTATAGAGTGCAAAATTCTGTCTCTACAACTTGCTGTCGAACTTATTCCTAACACTACTACTGAGGAAGAACGTTTCCTGTACTTAGCAAAACTTAACGAGTCCCGTCGAGATGGGACTCTTGCTAACGAAGCACACAAGAAACACATCAAAGCTCAATATGACAAGTCAATTGAACCTCGTATCTTCAACGAGGGTGACCTGGTCCTCACACACGACCAGAAACATGACAAACTAGGAGCAGGAAAGTTCGAGTCCATATGGCATGGACCTTACATTGTCAAACATGTTGTGGGAAAGGGATCTTACGAGCTTGAAGATTATGACGGAATATCTTTGGGTTAACCCCGTAATGGGCTTTACCTGAAGAGGTACTATGCTTGAACCTGTCATGCATAGACTTTATTGTATATACTGTACATGGCGTGTTTGCGTGTTTTTGTGTGGTGTGACGCACTTATGTTTTGAGTGTCTTTAGATCTTGTTTCGGCTTTGTATACCATGTTCTGTCTGCATGTGTAGATGGAAACATGCTATGGATTCGTGAACAGCGCCAGCCGCCATACCCGTAACCTTGCCTCGGCAGCCTGGGTACTATATTCCCCAACGGGCGAGTTCATCAGCTCAGGAGGAAGTTTCCTTGGATTCACAACCAACAATGTCGTAGAGTATCAGGCAGTAATTGGAACCCTAATCGATGTTATGTCCTTGGGTATGAACCACATTGTCATCCACATGGATTCTCAATTAGTGGTTTCCCATCTTAACTGGGCCTACGCTATCCATGATCCTACCCTACTCCGTCTCTTTAGATGAGTTTGTTTACTGGAAAGGTCATTTGAATCCATTCAATACCTGCACATTCCACAAGAGTTAAACACATTTGCTGACTCGATGGCCAACTTCATTCTAGATTGGTACATCGCACACACATAATACTCATAATATGTAAAAGCATTCACAACATGTAAATAATGCACGGTATAAAAAGCAAAGCATATGAACAAGATCACATCATTCGTCATTTTTGAAACACATAATGTATAAATCACCGCAATGTCTATATATATATATATGTAATTTCAAAAGATAGTGCTGATACAAAATTCTGAAGCACGATGGCTTTCAGTGAGTCTCTACAAAATCTGAATCCTCGTAGCTTTCAGTAGTACAAAAATATGAGGCCTCTAAGCTCTCAGTACACACACAGTAACAACATATGGCCTATCGCCTCGCCCGTACAACCCTAGGAGGTCTAGCAGCCCTAGCTTGTTGAGTTTGGAAACAGTCGACTGCTCTCGCAACCCTGTGAAGCAATGCATTGAAGCACGCAGCAGCTCCAACCGTGCATACCTGCATGGGCCGCAACACCTCATCTACCGATGGCTCAAGAACATCTGGTGTCAACCCACTCAGGTTGGCATAGACTCTATCCATCTCCGCGATGGCAGTGTGCACAGCCGGACCCACAACTGCTCCCTCTCCTCTCTCTCTCCTAGCCAGAAGAGAGGTCCCCACAGGTCGTATAGGTCCCACATCTACATAGACGTGTTGTTCATCTGTCAGCACTATATCAAAAAAAAATTATAAACGAGCAAAAATTAAAAATTATAAGGGTCATTTGTTCTTACCGAGGTCTCCCCTTATTGCTCCCTCTAGCAGCGGCAAGTTCGGGTCATCTCTAAATTCTGTGCCACTGTATGGGAAATCCTCCACCATCAGTAACTAGCCCTCCATCCAAGTGAAGAACTCAGGAGGGTATCCAATAATAGGGCCCCCAGCATGTTGGGCTATAACATCGGTCCACCTAGCCATGTGAGGATCTCTAGGATCCCTGTCCTCCAGTGGTACCTGAGGATGCAAAAGGGGAACCCGTTCCAGTAAGAATGAGATCACTATCGATCCATAGCCAAACTGTTTGAGCTCTCCCCACTGACACTTTGTGAGCTAAGATCGCATGTTTGCGAGGACTCCCTCAGACCAGTTGAAGATATTTGGAGACATACAGTCCTCCGCATAAAGCATCTGTGCCTTGGTGGCTAAGTGAGGAGCTTGGATCCCCTCCATCCTTGTAATGGTGAATAGTATGGCATGTAATGTGCGTTCCCGTACATCTTTAATGGGAATCTTCCCACTAGATGCACAGGTGTTGGGAACACAATGCTGTTGGATCATATCATCCACACTCCGGTCACTCCCACGTGATCCAATAAGTAGCACATTGTCCCCTCTTCAGGACAATCCCGTCAGAAAGTAGATGACCTCAACATCTATGGTAAGCTCATGCTCACCAATCATGAAGTATTGCTAGGTGGCATCCTAGCATCGGAGCATATGAGTTAATAGTGGGATTTGGGATCTCATCCACTAGATGCAGAAGAACTTGAGGAGCCCACATTTCCTCAATGCTTCCACGCATCGTGGATCATTTCAAGCTTGTTCATCATCCAACTCATGTTCCTGTTCTCTCCATTCCAGAACCATTTTGGATGCTTGGAACCTTCCAATAGGAGAATTTAGACAGTGTTAGAACTTGCTTCAACCACTGGCAGCCTTTCTTTTGAGCTTGGCTTGAGTTTGGGGATGGACGTCACCATTGTCACACCCCATTTTTACAAATAGAGCAATGTCGTCACAGTCCACCTGTGAGACCTTAGCGATGACTCAGCCTCAACGCAGTTCTCGAAAGGGCCAACTGAGACGAGCCGAGGGCGCAATGGCCCTTCCCAAATCAAGCTAAAACCCAAAAAAATGACTGAAATTAAAAAATCTAAACCAATACAATCTTGTTGGATGAATTTTAGGGTTACCTACTCCCTACGGTGAGTGAAATGGTTTCTCGTAGCTCCCGGAATCGACGAGTGAAAATTTGGCTCCAAATGGCACTACTCCTCCCAAATTTGCAAATGGAACAATGGTGACTATGTTTGGTTCTTATTTCTATTTATAAACAAAATGGAATATTCTGTTTTCAAATATTTGATGCCATTATGCCATTTGCTATAGTTTGGATCGGTTCTATTATATTTGAACGTTAGATTGACTATTTGACCTAGTTTTAGAGTGTGCAGGAGTTGTGAAGTGCCTTTCTACGCCATTTTCATATTCGAATGGTCATCTCAAGTATGAACACCCATTGTGTATTTTGTCGTTTATCTTTTCATTTCATTAGATTTTAATTATGATCATGAGCTTACTCTTTGTTCTTTCTTATGCTCTTGAAACTATGAGAATACGTTACCGAGTTACGATTTATCACTTTTCTGGGCTCGTTCAACTCCTACGGAAAAGGAACCCCCTGGAGTCTATCTTTAAGCTCTTTTTAGGCTCTCATAATACAAAAATATTGCCAAGCGAACTTGTTGCGTTCACGCTTGTAAAAGAATTTGAACGGTCGTCTTCCTAGTGATAGTTTACCCCTTTTTCAGACCAGGGGGCACTAGTTACGAAAAAGGTATAGTCCAGCCAATCATGACTCGAAGAGTCCTCTCTCGCATTGTTTTACCCTTTTTCGGGTGATGAGGCTAACTTTATGAAAAAGGACCTTTGGAGTCTTCTTCAGTTCTTTTCAAACTCTCTAAACATGAAATGACGACCGAGTTTACCTTCTATGTACTTGTTAAACTCTGACATTGAAGGCCCCGCCATGGGATGAACCCCTCCTATCCTAGGTTCGGAAAATATTTGGGATTCGACTGATCTATGAGATGAGCTATACCGAGCATCTGGTTACCCTCATCAAGCTCGTAAAAAACACATGAGGCACTCATCGTTCATGATGGGGAAAAATGAAATCTTTTGTATTACACCTTTATCAGTGGTAGTACCTAGTCATTCTTGAACATGGCACTCATCTGCATTTGCATACAACAGTTGGATCATCTATTTGTCCTCGAGTTTCGCTTACTTCCTGAGTCTTATTACTCCTTTGAGTCATTCAAAGAAAGCTTCCATCATCAGTTGCATTAGGAATTTGTACTCGTCATGTCAATACTGGTAAGCCATGCCATGCCCATGTTCAAGAATACTTTCACTATTCATCTATTTGCAGTCAGTACACCTTCAATCATGTCAGTCTACTCTGAGTCAGTTTTGTGTGTTACTGTACCATCCGATCCACTCTATGCACCCTTTGTCATGTTTCATGTCGATGATGGGGGATTCATCATGACCCTCCTTCGACAGATTCATCCTTGTCAACATCAACTCATCATCTAAGGATTGAATCTAGAAACCAACCAACTACCTTGGCCCTACATGCCTCAATGGGAGGCTACCTCGCTTTCCACATGAGTTTACATCATTGGATCTTGATCGAAAGATTTCATCTTGCGTTTGACTTCAACTCATTTGATCACGCTTGATGATATGTACTGCGATACCTTGAGAATCATTGACATCAATGGTGATTTCCCTCGTACTTGTTAATGGTATACATCAATGACTGGTAATCAAGTGGTTTCTACCATGTTCGATGTCAATACATTTGTAATCACATGGATATATTTGTATCATTGCGGGTTCAGTTTGTATTGAGTCATATTACACATATCCACATTTGTATTGGTCATGGTTGTGTTACCATCTCATCATGGATCTACACTTGTGTCTAGTAGCCATGATTGTGTTCAGTCGGTCATTACTACCATGGATCTGCATTGTATTGGTCAGAAGCCATGTTGTACATCATATGAGATTGTCAATTCAGAGTCAGTTGTACTGCATCAACGTCCTTCATCCGACAAGTCCATTGCCATTCCTTCTATCCATGCATTTCACCTATCCAATCTTTAAACAGCTTCATGCTTTGGGGGGCATTCTGTTACACCTAAAATATTACCACCACTAGATTCAGTGTATACACCCCTGGAGTTACCTTGATTGAGTGATTGACCTGCAAGGATTTGTACCCATTTGTACTAGGTTTTGAGAGGTCGTCCCAGGCTGCACTCTTGCAACCTGCGACGTCACACCTTACTCCATTACAAAGTGCGACGAAGTTAGTTAATAGACAAAAATATCCCTTCGATCTCTTTCTTAAAGCTTGCTGACTTGGGACCCTATCACTGACCTCTTGTGAGAGCTGGCACTTGATTCCTAACACCTTGGAAAGATCCCTTAAGTCTCTCCTATCATATCTCAACCTATCCTATCCATACCCTATCCACTTAGTCCTATTTAAATGAAGCTCACTCCCATCCTAGGGGGGGAAGTCTATGGTACTCTTATGCTGGTGAAATCAAGCCCAATAGATCTAACACTCTAGCTTGGGGAACATCCACTTCTTTCTAGGAGCTTTGGCATGGCTTGTCGGAAGGAGCTTACAGCATTAAGGCTATGGTTGTAATTCTCTTTTCTATTGTAGTCCTCACTTTTCAATACAGTTAATATAATTGCTTTCCATAAATGTTGTCTCCTTGATGATGTTTAGAGATTTCCTCCTTAACTGTTATCTTAGATCTATCATATGAGATATATGATTTCACTTCTCATGGTCTGTCACATGTTCGACAAGGTTTAGCTACTTGCAATCTGGCAGTGCCAGAGCATCGGATCAATGAAGGAGAAAGGGATCTACAAATCTAAGGTAAATGATCTGCTCTTACATTTGTATTTCTATATGATATAGGAAAGTATTTTATGTTCTGTCTTATTTGTTCTAGACTTACGTTAAGCTAGGGAGATTAGGTATTGAGTCTGCTCTTGGTATATTGTCCGCAAAACAGATGGTATCCAAAAAATCCATCAGTGAAAGAGTATGCCTCATTCCCTCCAACATTGTCTAAGACTTCATCTATGAATGGAGTAGGAAATGGGTCATGCAGTGACGCATCATTTAGCTTTCTGAGATCTACGCAGATCCTGATTTCGCCTTTAGTCTTTTTGTCCTAGATAACCATGGGACTTATCCATTCTGATTCTTCTACTAGTTCAATGATTCCTGCATCGAGCATCTTATTGAGCTCTGATTTTACTCTTTCTTTATATCTTGGATTAAGTTGGTAAGGTCTCTGCTTAATGGGCTTCGCATCCAGATTGAGAGGTATTTTCATAACCCCTGAGTTGCCCAAAATTCCTTTCATTTAAGAAAACTTTGTAGGAAAAAAGTCTTCATATTCGTGCAATAAATCTGCTATCTGCGCAACTGTTTCTTCATCCCAATAATCTCCTATAGAGACAAAATTTGGCTCTTCAGTGGTTCTAATGTTCACTTCCCAATTTTTTACAGGATTACTTAGATCCAAAATTTCTAATGGAGAGCCTTCAACTTCGCGCTTTCCTTCCGACTCAGGTATGTTTACATTGCGTGGGTCATCATCATTGCTTTCCTCTTCTTCTTCATCTAAAGAGAGATTGTAACATTCTAGGGCATGTTCTAGTTGTCTTTCCATTCTGGTTGGTGATAAACAGGTTCGGGTATGTCATTGAATACCTTCTTTTTGATGACTTGTAATGCCTCATTTATTCTTGGACATTCATCCTCAAAGTTGAAAGTTGCTTGGAAGTTCTTAATCATGACATACCATTCCACTGTTCCTCTATGCAGTTCTGTTTCCTTGCACCAATTCTTTGAAATCTTCTCTAGTGCGTGTACAAATAGATGAACCCATTATGTCTATGGTCTATGTGTCCATGCTTTCTTGAAACTGTCTATGTGATCCTTAGGATGAGTTTGTACATTAAATTTCACTTGCACCAACTCAGTTTCTGTTAGAAATATGATTTCCATCATATGCTTACATTCCTCCCATGTGGTCATATTCTGCTTATGCACAACCCACCATCTTGTAGGTGTAGTGCGCAGTGCTATATCCAATGCTGCTATCTTATGTTCATCTAAAACTAATATAATATATTCTTGGAAAAATCTACGGATGTTAGTCAATCCATCATAAGTAGGAATTGGGCTACCTCTGTTCCAATCTAGCGCAGTGATCTTGTGAGCTGCACTCATCTTCTTGTTGATATTTTGTGCATTTTGCTTTTCCAATTCTCCAATGCTACATCTAAGTATGATATGCAAGAGCTGTCATAGCTCCAACTCAATATTCCATCATCCATTGGGTTGACATAGTTTGCTTTATTCGCTGTCATCTTGTAGATATGATCCAGATCCTGAGCTCAACATTCTTCTCTGATTGGTTTAGTGTATTTGGTTCCTTTTGCAGGGTCTAATGGTGTGATGAACCTGATATCCTTTCCTTCGAATATTATCTACATCTTTTTTATATTGATGATGGTGAGGTTATCCATGGCCCAATCTATCCCTAATAGTGCAGGATAAGGTTTGCTATCATCTACGATCTCAATCACTCCGAAGTCTACTCTACTTCATACTCCATCAATGTCAACAAGGACAATTGATAACCTCCCAAAGCGTATAACCTTTTGTTTATTGGCTAACCTCAACTGTATTGGTGACCATGATAATTTCAGCTTCCCCATTTGTTCCCATGTCTGCTTGGTTCAGACATTCACTTATGAGCCTAAGTCAAGGATGATCTCATCCATTTCAAAATATTCAATTTGCACATTTAGTCTCATCTCTCTTCTAGTTCTTTTATGTCTCTTGATATGATGAACCACTATGTGTACTTCATTTACTATATTGCGCTGCTCATAATTACTCATCGGGCTTTTTAACTCTACTAAGGCATTCTCATGTTTTAACATCTTCATGCAGCTCTGTAACAACTATGCAACAGGGCTCATCGGGTCTGTTGCAGTGCACGATTGATCATATGCAACCGACATATCCTTCACAGGTGCAGTTTCACTTCGCAGCTGGATTCTTGGAGTTACAGGTGCTAGTTCCTTGAAGCTTTCCCTTGCTTTCATGAATACTTTTTTTTGTTTGTTCAGCTCGAAAGCAAGTGTTTTTCCCATTGCTTTCCTTATCCAAGTCCCTTCATTAGGATTTTTCCTAGCCTGATGATTCTCAGAATCCGAAGCTTCTGCTCTTTGATCTACCCCGGTCGTAGATCCACTTCGCGTCACAGCATGAATGTTGTAATCTGTATTCCTCTTTTTTGCTGTGATCACCTGTACATTCAGATTTTGTCCCTGTTTCCTTCTTTCCTGCATTTTCGCTTACCAAACAAGGCATTCTTCAATGACATGATCAAATGACTTACAATATTTACAAGTTGTACAGGCATTTGTGCAATCTCTGGATAAATGTCCAAGTTGAGCACAGTTATAACATACTATCTGACCTCTGCCTCTTCCCTGTCCTTGTCCAACATTTTGTCCTCTTCCTCTGAATCCACAACGTCCCCTATATGTGCCTTGATCATACCACGCACTATCATTTGTATGCGGTGTTTCTTCTTGTACTCGATAAACATCATGTTTTCTTTCCATCATTAGTTCATAGGCTCTACAATTGGAATCATCATGACCAACTGATTTACAGAATGTGCAGTATAAGTTCTTGGGTGTTCGCACATATTTCTGAATTAAATAACAATATTCTGAGCGATGTCCTCTACATCGACAAATTTAACACTATGGTCCTTACTGTTGATTCAGGCGGTTTGGAACTCTACTATCAAGGTAATATTTAAAGACCAGAAAGTGTTCCTTCGGGTGTCCTTCTGCTTTACACTTCGTACACCAGAATTCTTCTCTGGTTTCTTTCCCTTTATTCATGTCTTGTAGTTGTAGTGTTAGGCTTGCTAGCTGGGTCTGTATCTGAACCATTCCTGCGCTAGTCTCTGCTATTGGCGAAGTCTTTAGTTTCATCGCAATCTCTAGGGACTCTGTCTGCGAAGCAACTTTCTGTTGCATCAATGGTAGTCTGATATGTTGCAACAACGCAACTATGAACCACTCTTGGTGCTGTTGCAGTTCTATGTCAAAGCTCACTTGATCTAACAACGCTTTGAACTTCTGGTCAAATTCCCACACTGACTCGCTGGGTTTCTGCTTAATTTATTTGAGCTTTTTGATACACTGTGACTTAGACTTAGGTTTTTTAAATTCTCTTAGAAGGGAAGCCTTGATATCCACTAGGGTCCTATTATGTCCAACATAATACTTCATAAACCAATTCAAGGCTTTGCCCCTAAATGTTGTGACTAGTTGTGCTTGCTTAACAACATCATCATGGACTTGCTTAACGATCCACACGGCTTCACAAAGAAACGAATGTTGCTCAGGGTCTTCTAGACCCGTTCCTTTGAATATCGGCAGCTTGATGTCGTATGTCATTCTTCTTCTAGGAGGCACAGTGTTCTATGATGTGGTAGGTATACTATTTGTCGGAATGTTATGAGTACTTGTTGTTGTGATGTTACTACTATTGTTGTGTTGTGGGTTAGCAGTATTCCTATCATCAACTGGAGGATTATGTGGAGTGATGGGATGATAGGTAGCTACTCGAGGTTCTGTTTCGCTATCAATCTCATCTTGTAACTCAGTTTCTAAAGAGATGTGAATTTCATTCTCTTTAGGCCTCTTCTCAGTATTAGACTTGTATCTTTTACCAGTTCTTCTAGTGTGGATGTTTTCCTCGGTATCACTGTCTATATTATCGAACATTATAGAATAAAAAATTCTATGGATCTTACTGCATTCTTAAGACACCTTTCTCTGCTAACAACATTTTAATGTATAGATTGAGATTGTCCAGGTACTTACCTCTGAATCCTTTAAAGAAATATGCCTCTGCTGCGTTGTAACACTTCAATATGTCCACAACAAATTGTGTAATGTATCCTTCTAGTATATTGTCTAGCCAGAACTCTAATTCTCTTGATATTGGGATTTCCACCGCTTTAAGCCTCTGAATCAGTTCTGGAGTCCACGCTGTAGGTTCTCCTCCTTGATAGCAATTTTTCTGTTCTGCTAGTCTTGACAACCACTCATATAGGTCATTGCTTAAGGCTGTGAAGAAAATTTTGTAAATATCAGAATATAGGTATCTCTACAACCATTCTTCATAAGAGAAACATGAATGTTTGTTCTTCTTTATTACAAACTCTTTTTTTGTATTATCCACCCAATTCTGTATTTTTGTCCTCTCAGGATTCCAATATTCAAAATAGACCACTAGTTCAAGCACGGAAACAGAACCATTTGTTGGCTTAATATCTGGTTTCTTTAGCTTTCGCATGTTGACTCAGGTTCTACACAGTTGTGGTTGAACAAAACCCTTCTTCACCGGCCTTTTTGGAAATAGCCTACAAACAAGTTGAGGTCACACCCGAGATGAAGTTTATGGGGGATTACAAAATCAGGTTTCTGTAATCAGGTGATGTGCGGTTAAGAGACTGGGGGACTGCACGAAGTTTCACCTAATTTGTGGCTTTTAATTATACTATAGTGCACACTGGGATTGCACACTTAGAAACGACCACTTAAATAGTCGAACATCGCAACTCCAGGCTGCGTTACTTATTAGCATCCAAACACCTTAAGACTTCATTGACTTAGTGTGATTATGCATTCAACATATTAGACTGTGCACTTCGCGAACTCATGCAATATGGTGAAATACGATGCAACCGCACACTTCCAGTGCTGCGCTTTCAGGGAATCACACTTGCACAGAATTCGCTGACTTGGTGTTACTCGAATAACTCAAGCATTCATCATATTCAGAATCACTTGCACATTTAACAGTCAAGTATATATATCTTCGACACTTGAAATGTTATTCTCATCACTCAATCATGTGGAAAATACATATAAAAGCGAAGATACACACATCTATAAGCATGAACTTAACCATAAACAAAAGAAAACACACAGATTCAATCACACAACAAGGTATTTACATGGTTCACCCCTAGGATGGGAGCTACGTCCACAAGAACTGTTGATTATATTATTGGGAAGGGTTTAACAGTTCTATCTTGTGCACTCATCTGCAGGCTCTTCCCTCTACAATAGGTCTTTGCGCACCCAGCTGCAGAGCCTCTTTCTCTGTTCAGTGGGTCTCTGTGCACACAGCTGCAAATCCTCTTTACAATACTCAGTCCTTCAAGACAATACTATGAGAGATCAACAATCCACAAAAAATCAACCAAAATCAACTCATTCCCTTACAAAAATGACCCCTTTTATAGATCGTTCCCTTAGGTCATGTATTTACAATGCATATGGGCCAAAAACCCTAGAGTAACAAAAAATTGTGCAGTTACCTCGCCATATCGGTCTCTTGTAGTCGATAGTTTTTCCACTCGTCTCTGGCCGCTTTGTTGGGCCACTCCTGGCTCTGATGCCCTTCTAACAGCCGTAGTCCTCCTGGAACGGCTCTAACTGCATAGTGGCGTGTCACTTTCCGCCCCTCTCACCTTCATGTCGCTATCGACCCATGGATTTGCCTCTAATGGCTTCAGCTGCTCTAACTATCAGGTCACTTTCATCTGCTTGCACGCTGCTCCTTACCCAAATCTCGGGAATCATGGAGTCACTTATCAAAAATAGGTCGCTTTCGTCTGCTCGACCTTTACTTATATTCTTTGCCCAAAATTACCTGCTGCACTGGCACTACGTATCAGCAAAACTGCATTGTGCTTAGGTTTCACATTCCCAACTGCACCACTTGGACTTCGCAATCCGAAATGTGTCATTCCAAAAACTGTGCCACTTGAACTTCGCAATCTGAACTGCGCTTCTGCCAAAACTGTGCTTCCTCAAAATTGTGCCAACTTGGGCCATGCCCAACACACCACTTCCATCGGCGAGAATGTGACTAAGAAACTATGCATGCCCACACCTCCATCTAATAGTAGTTATTTTTTTGGTAACTTACTATCACAATTTGTGAGCATTCATTAACTTAAGGAATTTAACACCATCTGAAGTTCATAACTATACATAACCATTTTCATGCGACTTGTGTAATACATAACCCATTTTCATTGTATCCATAATGAATTTTACAATTGATGAACTTTCATTACATTCGTATAAAGAAAATAACAAGACTTCAAATAATGTATGGTAATGAACTACTCTATAAAGTTCTTGATGACAATGTTGATGAAGTGAGATTCTTTTTATCATTGATCAATTCCAAGGGACAACCAAACATCATGATGAACTTGGTGTACAAAACCAATGAAATTATTTGAGCATCACTTTTGGGTGCAACAACATTCTCTAGACATTTGGTGAAATTGTTAATGAAAACCAAGATAAAGCTATTTTAACAAAAGCTAACTAAAACAAGTCACAAAAAATCAATTTCCATCTCTAAAAGGGAGAAAAGATGAAATGGAATGTAATCATGATTATGTGGGATCCCACATGCTAACATAAATCAAAATTTTGAACATACTTGATTATGCAAAATGAAACCATTTACAAACTACCATAATCCTACTAGTAGTATTTTATTCCTTGTCTATCATGAAATAGTTACAACCATTTATTTATTGATATCTACAAAGGACATTCATAACCTAATCCAAAAAAAATACTTTCCTATAAATATCATTGTTCACAACATACTAATATAAAACACCTATAATTATATTAAATGAAAATGCATGCTGTCCAATCTTCCAATGTTGTTCTATGCTATATAATTCTAGGAAGATCCCCTCGAAAGAACCAATATAAATATTGTACAATTGTGCCCCATTGTGAGTATGTATTCTAAATAATTAAGAATCCATAAATTCATCATGAATAGATCCAACATCCCTAGAACTGATCCAAGAAAGGACATCACATGTAGCATGGATATGTCTTGGTTTTATGAAAGTAGTGAACTCATATACCCTTTACAATAAAATGTAGAAGCTCAAATGTAATTCGGGAATATTTTTTTGAGAATGTATATCAAAACCTAGAGATCAATATAAAATTCACAGCTTTTGCACCAAAATAAAATAGATATATATATGTATAACATAAACCATGGAATTAGCTTCGCTTTGCGATGGTGTGTCACGTCCCCTCCCATTCTGCCAGCTAGATGGAGAGGATCGTGAGGTTAAACCGGGCATCTAGCCCCATAAATTTTAAACCACTAAGCATTCACATAATACAACAGAGATATAAGGATGCGTAATTATTTGTTATTACACAACAGAGGAAATTTCAACTACTCATTCACCATACATTCAAGATATTCATCAATTAAGCAATTGAAAGATAGCATAAGAGAATACTTATCTAAAACCAAGTAGTTCCCGAGCAACCAGCAACGCTTCTGCAACGTTCCACCCAACCATAGGCTAGTGTGCTCCTCAATCTCTCAGCACCACTGCCACCCCCGAGCTGGGCATGATCTCCACAAGAAAAAGGGGAAAACAGGCTCTCACATAGCCAAAGGTATATCAAACTCAGCCAAGCCAATCAGCAATTGGATTTCTCAGGCTGTTAAGAGATGGGTGCATGCATCATCAAAAGCATAAGTGTTGGGCATGAGAAAAACGCCTATACGGTGAAGTTCCCAACAGTGGGTTTCTACCAGTTCCAGAAAAACGTGGGTAGACTCAAAACGAATTGGCCACTAGGAAAAATCGACTAGGCGAGCAACCCATTTCAGAAAAATGCCCCACGGGCAAAAACGACCTCTCCCGCAGTCCAAAATCACATCCCTCCTTCCCCAGCTACTCCAAAATACCAAAACGAGTTTCTGGGCATGGAAAAACGCAGGGTCATGGTAAAAAAAACGTGAGGATAAACTTCAGGGAGCTCCAACTGCGTGAGAGCCAGAATGGCCATGGGTGAAGAATGGCTTTTGGGCCAATTTCGTGGGGGTTTTCTTGCCCAACAAGCAAAAAACACGATTTCCCAAGTTGATGGCTTTCCCATGCACGAAAATTGACAGCCATACCTCTCCCATCCCAAGGCATTTATTGTCTCAACCAATTCTTGGAAGAATTAAATGATTGGGTGCATGAGACCAAATGGGTAGTTGAGAGTTCATGGGCTTTCTCATTGACACATGGATTAAAACCATTGGCTCAAGGGTTTGGTTATTTTCCCTCCCTCTTCCTTGTAAATATCATGCCCCCATCTCTTTTGTTGCATTGCGTAGCTGGTTGTGGGTTTTTCATTAAAATTGCATATTTACATGGTGTCCGATTTTACATTGTGCACTGCTAGCACAAGAACCATATGCATCTATTCTAATTGCCGATACATAAAACGATAAGTCAGTGGCGGGGCCTTGGCCTTGAGCTCCTCGCCATGACTAAATGACAATATTTACATCATTTACAATATTAATGTAATAGGGTTAAGCTGGGGACGTTACATGGTGTAATTCTTCTCGAAAGCATTCAACTTCTTGATCACAAACTATCATCATATGCTTTCTATAAGGCTATTAATCATGATGTTGGAAGCATTTGTGTCAAGCTCGAAGATTTTATCCCACTATGGCTAGACCAAGGTGGGTGCTTCCACAATCTTCTCTTTGAGAGTATTATATGATTATTGATAGAGAATTATTCATTCAAGTTGGATATCTTTGGTTAGGAGGTGATATGAGCATATAAAAAGAAAATTTGCCAATAGCCATCGTGACCTAGGAGTGTGCACACTCATGTTACATTAATCACGGGAGCTTAAATCCATTATGGTTTTGATTTTCTTGAAAAGGGGAAGGATAACAATAAATTATTAGGATTCATTAGTAAACCAAATTGATAGCACGATTGTATATTCATTTGAGTTTTTAAACATGGTATCATATGAGTCTATGTAGAACAAAGTAATCAAGATAGATCACAAAGGAACGTGTAGATAAGATCCTTGAAATTGTTTAGGATGGTGCAACTAAAAGAAACACGTGCATTTATGATTAAAATGGCCCAATTATGTAGTAGTAGAATCCCATTATATTACAAAGGAAGTATTTGGATTATGTTCCTTTCCAAAATTTATTTGATGGTAACCATTAAAGTTATACTTGGAATAGTGGAATCTTGCATGAGCATTGTTGAATAGGTTTGGCATCAAGCTCAAGGTTGGTATTCATGACGTTGAAATATTCAAGAATATCTTTCAAATCTTGATAAATCTAAATCTAAGTAAAAATATCAGTACATTCAGTAAAATTGATATATTTAAAAGTATATATCAATTTTACTCTAAGAACATGCACCAATTGTTAAATTGGTCTCATAACTTCACATGATTTTGGGTGCACTATTGAAAGTGTTCAAAACTCATTAGTTATATGCACTTTTTCATGAATCACCATAACACTCAACAAATGAATAACTAAGTGAAACAATATTATCCAAGGAATTGTACATTTGATCATAACCCATTTTGTTTACTAAAACATGTCTTTTCCAATTTCTCATAATTCCAAAATGTTGTAAATAGGTTTCTTAATAGTTCATGGGTGTGTGCTTCTTGTGTACTTCTTTGGTAATTAGGGGTGGAGACTAAATATTCCCATACCCCTTAATATTTATGTTTATCACTACCTAGACATTTGTTTATGGGAAACCAATTGTCTATAATTCAACATAGTACATGCATTCTAGGAATGTAGATTTCACAATCGCTCATAATTGTGGAAGATTTTTCTAGAAATAAAATGTGCACAGTTTTGAAACTTTCCCAGCATTTTGAGTAGGAACTAAACACTACAACATCATCGGGGAATTAGTCATAAGCTTAGAATAATGGAGAAGAGCAACCATTTAAGGATTTTAAATCGGTGAACAATTTTTGTAAAGCAAGATAATATGTAGATGAATTTGGAAGGTTGGTTTAGTTTAGTTTGTAGCCAGATACAAACCTTGATGTAATTTTTTTGTATACTTTGATTCTCAAGAATATCAAGTATATGTATTTTTTTGGGGGGGCGACAAGAGTTTAAATAGGTGTTAAATGGAGGTAGTCATTATACCTAAAAATTAAATGGCTTGTTTAATATTATAAAACAATTAATGAATTATTATTATTATTTTATATATATATATATATATATATATATATATATATATATATATATATATATATATATAGAGAGAGAGAGAGAGAGAGAGATAAAATTACCAAAAAATTACAAAATAGTTGAGTAGATAAGGGATGGAAGTGATCTCAAGAACCTTGTTAATTATTTTCCTTTGCTTCCCCTTTTCACCAACTATTTTGATTATGGAGTTTCCCTTCAAAATCTTGCATATTATTTTTCCCACATCCACACATATAGCATCCACTATGGAGTGTGGAGTCTTCTTTCTATTTTTTTCTTTCCTTTTCTTCAATTCCACATTTATGCATTCCGCATATGGAATGACAAGTGCAAAGACTCTTGTTTCCTTTTCCCACATTTCCAAGTTGAATCCTTGCATTCTTGCATCTTCACATCTAGTGAAAAGTGTAGAGAATATTTATTTCTATATGCCATATATCACATACCCATAATTTGCGCCCCTACATCACGCATCCTATGGAATCTAGTTTCAAAGTTTTTTCTTTCCTTTTCTACATTTATGCATTTAGACGTTCTGCATGTTGAATGTGGACGGATAAGAGTCCTGTTTCCCTCACACATTCCCAAGTCGAATACGTATTGTCTGACATGTCCACATCTAGTGTGGAGTGTGGAGCTTCTTTATTATGTGGTTTCATATATCATTTGTCATGATCCACACCCTCACATTCTACATCTATATTGTGTAGGAATTCCACTTCGATTGCCACATTTTGCATCATTCACAATGCATTCGCATCCTATTTTACCATTGTTATCAATTCGTATCTAATTAGTATTTTACAAAACATTTCTTATTTTAGTTAAATTACAATATTCAACTGGCCATTTATTCCTATGTATAATGACTACTTCCATTTAACACATGTTTAAGCCCATTCAATGGTTACTACTCTCCATTATTCTATGCTTATGACTAATCCTTTGATTATAGGTGGATTGTCCACTCGAAGCATTGGAAAAGTTTCAAAATTTAGACATAGTTTATTTCGAGAAGATCCTCTACAATAGTGTATGTAGTTTTTTACTTACATTGAATATAAAGTAATCATTCAAATGTTATTTATAGGTGCGTCATTGTGTTTGAATTTGACGTTTATGATGCTAAAATGTTCAAGAAAACCCTTTTTCTTTAATCTTTGTCTTCATAATAATAATAATATAATTTTAAGGTCATAGCCTAGGAAAACACCAAATTGGTGTATGAGACCCCCTTGTTTGTGGGATAAGGAACCCTCTTTGTGTAGTAATTTGACTACTAAAGTCAAGTGAACACATCATCATTTTCAAAAAAATAAACCTTTTCTTGTTGTATGACATCATTTTTCCAATAGTCACCAATGCAAAGTTTTCAACCATTATCTAAATCTAATGCATTTTAGTTGAATTCATCTCAATATGGTCATAGAGGATATTGAATGTCTTTCTACCCAATCTTCTCTTGGAACATTTGTGTTGGAATTTCCTCCTCCCTATTACATGCCGTAATTTGTAGGTGAGTGGTCAGGGACATTTAAGTAAAGATCACAAGGTGTCATGCAAACTTTTAATATTAAGGATGATAATTAATCGTTATTGTTGTAATCCCCCTTAGGACAATGTACATCTCGAGGGTTCCATTTTGTTTATGAATTTAGCACATGTACATAATCATGTTCAACAAAGATATATCAATTTCCATTACTATGTGACCATGCACAAATATTACACTAGTTCCATAGCTTCACATGATTTTGGGTGTGTTGGTTTAGACATTTAACATAGTATGTTAATACACACGTTTTTGCAATAGCTCACCAAATAACAAAATTGTTAGGTGAAGCAATATTTTCCAAGGAAATGGAAATCTAATCATTGCTCTTTTTGTTCATTGCAACATATATGTTTGCAAATTCTTCATCATCTAAAATTTTAGGATGGGATTTTTAATAGATTTCCATATATATTTTATGAAGCTTATATAGCTTCATTGGTCAATGGGGTTGAATGATGAGTATTCCAATACTCCTAGGTATTTGCATGCATTACTACCTAGACTTTTCCTTTAGGAGCCTCAATATGAAAAAAATGGTGGTGTATGTATTCATTCATTGTGTCAATATTAAGTAATCGTTATAATGTAATTTATAGTCTTACTACAAATTATAAGATATTGCATTGAATTGTGATGAGTTGGGCCTAAAAAATAGATAGTGTTTGTTCTACATTACTAAAAAGATGATTCATGGAGGTATGACCCCACACACCACTATTATGGCACAACATAAATGACAACAATAATCATTATTCTGACCTTGATTTTAATTTGAGTCTACCCCTATTCTAGTTCCTTCGATGCTTTGCACCTAGTAGATTACATATTATATAGATGACCAGTTTAAAGGAGTAACATTATAATATCCAATTCTATTTGGTGTTTCCCTAGTTTCTAAGGTTGTCATGCAATAACCAACTAAAGTATGAGTGGTTGAAAAGACATATGTGGAAGTTAGTGCATTGGAACAAACTGATTTACATTGGTACTAATGCAATATGTCGGTGTTAAAGAAGTCTACAATAATGGTGATAATATAATAGGTCTTTCTCTTGCTTGCATCATATGTGTCATCAACATGTGACAATTTATCTAGTTGTGCTTCCATGTGTTGTGAAAACAAAAGTAAGCTTCTTGAGTTGTTTTTAACACATGCTCCTTTTGTGAAGGTTTTCACTAAGTAGATAATGGAATTGTGATGCCCAATACGGGACATTAATTACGGAGATGGTTTCAGTGACATTAGAAACATATAGAAACATAAGATGTCTCGATTCTTGGATAATATGATTTGCACGATGCTCTTGGTGTATGGCATGTATTTGTTGTTCCAAACCTAGAGTCAAGACAATGGTAGGTGCAAATGATCACAATTGCAACACTACAAATTTTTCAATAAAGCACCTCTAACAAATTGCCAACTTACCTGCAGCCTTCGCTCACTCTACCAGTCCTTAAGAGAATCCCTAATCCAGTACGTCACTGCGTTACCTATTCTTTTTGTGAATTATCTTGGTGAGTGGTGATCCTCTGTGTGTTATTGTTGAACCCCTTCTTTGGCGTAACGATAACCTCATTGTTCTGAAAACCAACGACTATAGAACTCATAAGTTCCTGTTGAAAGTTGTTCACCTCTATAACAAGGATTCAATGCACTGCTCTGGTGGCAATTTTCATTGGCAAGTCTTCTGTGCGTAATTGTCCTGGGTTTCTTGGTCTCAAATGACTCTGAGATACCACCATTTTTTAATACATCCATCAACCCTCCTTCCTGGCGTTTTCTTTTCAAATGTAATAAGCCCATTCCTGTTGATACTGTAAAGATCGCTATACGACATTGTCAAGCCCTGAACAAATTTGTGTGTCGATCGCTAAATATAGGCCGCGACATCTTTATCTGGTTGGCGTTTTTCTATTGCCAGAAGTATAACTCTCCGCCTTTCTTTTTTCTGTTGTATTCTTCCTTTCCATCTTGTTTTCGGTTTCGGTGCTTTGATTCGATCCGAATGTTAATACCTCATTGCACCTACGTGTTGTCTCTATTGTATCATATTGACTACCTTTGATTTTTACGTTGGATTTTGAATTCATTTATCAAACTCATCAATTAACCTCCTAATATATCTATCTCGCTTAGACGTGATACGTTGATATCTTTTATTCCTTTAGACGTGATACGTTGATATCTTTTATTCGCAGAGAAGGAGATGCATGTTGTTCAATGATTCATGGACGGTGTTGTCATAAACAATCACATTTGAGAAGCAAGCATTTTTCTATCCTGTCAGAATGCTCTTACTGTAGTTGATATTATTTACTATAGTTGATTTTATGTACACTGATGCCTGAAAAACCTGTTTGTATCAAAACACAATCGTCACCGCATCCAATTGAGCAATCTTGTATTTCGACTGTGTTGGAGATGTATTGCAACTTGGTTGAGCGTTGTTTGCTCGAGAAGAGATCGAGCATGAAAGAGGGTTCACATTTCTCTCAATAATATGGTTTGAAATTGATGGAAATCATTTTTTCTCGATGTATGGAAGCACTTCTTTGGTCCTGAAGATTCTAGATACCTGAACTCGATCACCAGTTATGAAGCAAAGGTAAATATATGCAGGAGGTTATCATGCTCTAGATAAGCCAGCTTCTTGTTTTCCACTGAAAGCGTAGTATTGATTTGTTTAAAACTCATTTGCATAGTGTTTTCAATAGTTCTTTTGCATTTTGAAATTAAGGCTAAATTGAATTTCTAATAGTGTGCATTCTTAGGTGGTATCCAACACTCCTTTTAACTTTTCAGTTTAATATTTATTTAGTTGATTTTGATTTTGAAACCATGAAGTTTTTTTGAAGTTTACTTTTGTGTTTAAATAACTAAAATTAAAGAACTCTTTCATCTGCTACGCACATCTTTTAACACAACTTCCAGATCTACAATTTTTATGAATAAAAAAACTCTTACTACAGTTTACAAGTCATGCACATGAAAGTTGATATACATTCAAAACTCAAAACAGGTCATTATCTACATAATTAAGTCTCCTTCAACAACAACATTCTGATTTTGGATTACAACAGTGAAAAAGGGAGCATCAAGCATATTCTTGTTCTGAATAAAATTAAGGAAATTTGATGAAGATGCACTGCATGAAGACACTAGAATAACAAATGAAGACCTTAAGGTAAATTAGGAACTTAAAAAAATGAAGATGAAGTCATTGAAAAGTCAAATAACAACATCATGAGAGATGATTAGACCAGTTTCAGTTTCAGGATGCATCTAAGATTATAGGATTAGTTTTAGGGTCCATAGATAAGATTTTTAGACTTTGATAATAGCTTCTTTTAAAAATAAATGGTTATGGTTTAGGATATAAAAGGATCATGATAATTTTTTTTATATTCTTTATTATAGCAAATCAATTAAATTTGTGAATAGAGGCTTTCTTAATGATGTTGATCTAATATTATTCTTAATATAAAAATAAAGAATAAAGATAATTTAATATTATTTTCTGGCCAAAATCATCCCAACAACTTTAAAACATTTCATGACCATAGTCATAAAAAGAATGAGCATGAGATACATTAAAAATTGAATCAGTGATGTCTGCCCCACCCATCAGCACATAAAATAGTAAACTAAGAAAATTATTACTTCCAAGAAGATCATGCAAGTATATAATTAGGAACATGGAGTGAAAACATACATTTCAGCAGTAAAATGACAAATTATGGTGTATCAAATCCTAAGGAAGCTTTTGGTGCAATAAAATAGTAAACTAAGAAAATTATTGCTTCCATGAAGATCATGCAAGGCATGAACCTGATCATGCAAGGCAGGAACCTTCGAGTGAAAAAAAACATAAGTAGTAAAAAGACAAATTAGATATCTAAACATTAGTAGTAAAATGACAAATTAGATATCCCTACTGCATGTGGTGGTCTATCAAACCCTAGGGAGGATTTTGGGTCTAAGGGGCTATCGATAGATTGTGCATAGAGGAACGTAAAGGGCTTGCTTTCAGAGACTTCCTAAAAGAAACCTTAGAAAGAGAAGTTCTTATCAATGTTTCTTAAGCTTCAACAAACTAAACAAAAAACAAGTATTTGTAATTTGTAGTAACAATACTGTAAATAAGATAATAGAAGTAATCCATGTGCCTTGTTAGTGAAGACAAGCCTGCATACAAACAAATAGTAAATCAGCCGAACAAGAGTCAATGTTGCATGAAAGTTACTTAAACCCATAACATGTTATCCCAATTATTTTTTCTTCCACATTTCTAAACCTATTAACAAAGAAAAATTTGTAAATTATAATTACTCTTTTTTCTGCTCCAAAGTATTCCACCAAATGAACACCTAACTTCCTATATAAACTTCAATCAATAGTCTCAACCCCAACTTTCTGAAGCAAAAAAGCAAAGCCACAGGATTTCATAGTAACAGAATACTACTCCAAGTATGATTGACATTAAAATAATCAAATTGGGTAATGAATTATGAGAACTTGCAATGTATCATGTTTAAATTATTAAAACGAGAAGAGTTTTCTAGTACATGGTCCAGCACAGGCTCATTTTCTTTATGAATCGTACTAAAAATGATATTAAGTAAAATTGCACACAATGCTCAGAATCTGACATGAGCTAGAAAGGCTGAAATTGCATACTAAACTTGAAATGTGCTCTACATGGATATACTATTTGAACTTTTCCAGCTCGAACAAGTGCTCTTCAGAAGTAATATGCAAATGAACCCTCAGCTCTGCTAGTAAAAGTTCTGTTTTCCAGCTTAATGTTTTTCGAGCTCTAAAGACCTGTAACACAGAACGATATGCATTTACTTCTAGTGGATGTGTAATCTCATCTACCAAGTGTTCATGGGCCAAGCCAGTAATGTCTTTCTGTTCTTCCATATTCATTTTTCTGTGGACCGATGAATGGACAAAAGAAGTGCGACTTCCATCATCAGAAGGAGGACCCTCTTTATTGTCAATGTCCATTTTGGACTCCCTAGACAAAAAGGCCCTTACGTATTCAGGCCTTGTTGCCTGCAAAAGATGTTCAAGCAGAGATTAGTAGTTACTCACTTGCAGAAGGATTTAACATCTTATGAAACAATCTTGAAATTACTGCAAAAGGATGTTTTCCCAAATTCAAGCAAAGCAGATACTTGAAAAATACACATGGAATATAATGCTTATAATCAACGCAATTTCCCACTTCGCATAGAATTATATCTTTAGTTTCAACTAGTGAAGTATGAACAATAAGAAAGCCCAAACAAGGAGACAAAAACTCCAATATTCCTTCACAGAACTCAGAATAAACACAGCATTAGATTATAAGTTCAAAAAATCACCACAAAATAGAAAGAGAAAAGTTAAAACTCAAAACAAACACAAACATATATGTAAACCAGTGTTTTCAAAGAGGCCTTCCCCACGTTTTGCCTACAGGGACACCTGCAGGGATCATCCCCAATTTTTTTAACTTGTGTGTCTTTCACAATAAACTAACAACATTCCTTAAATCTATCTACAAAAGATCCCTTACAAATTGTTATCTAAAGCAAAACTCTTGCACATTCTACTGAAAATAATTTTTGGTACTTAGTAATTACACATATCAACCAAAAATACCGGAGGAATAAAGTAATGTCGAAGCGTAGGTGACTTGGATAGGGGAATGACTTTGGTGAAGCCTTAAACCAAGATTATGACTACAACCCAGAATTCGTGAGCAGAAGCATTAACCAATAAAACAGCTAAAAAAATGCTGAAGATGGACCTAAATAAAAAACAATCTGAAAAATGCTTAAGCTAGACAATATTGGTCAAAAAAACAATCAATGTCAAATTTGTCTTGGTTGAACTCGTGAATTTCCAACTATTGGAGAGTTTAACCAGACTTGCGGAGCAATTTGGTTCAAATGGACAGATTTAACTAGTTACAGAACCAAGCCAAGTAAATTTGTACATTATGCAACCATCCTCAAAAAGCCAAACCTTGGATAAATGTATATACACGAAAATAGTATTCATATATATCTATCCTCACACCTTTGAAACAACCCTGCAAAATCAGTTTTAATCAACGAGCAGCGAAGTAGAGAGACTCATCTGAATATCAGCAAAGATTAACGAAAAAAGAAGGAATGGGTATTTAAATCAGGCTCTAACTACAGCACCCAAGACAAGAAAGCAAGCTAACATCTCTGCACTGCATAATCCCAGCGATCTTTGATAAGAATTGCACCACAGCACAGGAATTGGATATATGATAAGAAACCAAGCCAAATGTCTACCAGCAACTTTAAATGAAATGGACGCAGAAATACCTTTAATTCGATCTATTGCCCTATTCTTCACGAGTTTACTACAACCCAAGATGGACGCAGAAATACCTTTAACTTTAAATGAAATGGACGCAGAAATACCTTTAACTCGATCTAAACCAAGATTATGACTACAACCCAGAATTCGTGAGCAGAAGCATCAACCAATAAAACAGTTCAAAAAATGCTCCAGATGGACCTAACAATATTGGTAAAAAAACAATCAATGTCAAATTTGTCTTGGTTGAAGTCGTGAATTTCCAACTGTTGGAGAGTTTAACCAGACTTGCGTAGCAATTTGGTTCAGATGGACAGATTTAACTAGTTACAGAGCCAAGCCAAGTAAATTTGTACATTATGCAACCATCCTCAAAAAGCCAAACCTTGGAGAAATGTATATACACGAAAATAGTATTTATATATATCTATCCTCACACCTATGAAACAACCCTGCAAAATCACTTTTAATCAACGAGCAGCAAAGTAGAGAGACTCATCTGAATATCAACAAAGATTAACGAAAAAAGAAGGAATGGGTATTTAAATCAGGCTCTAACTACAAGAAAGCAAGCTAACATCTCTGCACTGCATAATCGCAGCGATCTTTGATAAGAATTGCACCACAGCACAGGAATTGGATATATGATAAGAAAACAAGCCAAATGTCTACCAGCAACTTTAAATGAAATGGACGCAGAAATACCTTTAACTCGATCTATTGCAAAGATACCTCAACTGCCGTAACAAGTCGAGTAGAACAAGTTATTTATATAATTTGAGGTCCGAATCATGCATGACCTCGATTGCATGTAAGAGTGGAGTAAATGTAAGAGTGGAGTAAGAAGCTCTTCGTGCATTTAATGAACAAACCTTCGTACGTGCGTGAGAACTGTTCTTACCGCTCCGAATTATTTATTTTGAATTGTCAATATTTAGTTAGTAATTAATAGTAAGTTAGTTGAACTAGGTGTGTAAATTTTGTTTTTAAAGTTTTGCATTAATATTTAATAGTTTGAGCTCCGAATCCTATTCTTCACGCGTTTACGCAAAGATGCCTCAACCGGATCTATCTCCTACTGGGGTAACAAGTCGAGTAGAGCAAGTAATTTATATAGTTTGAGCTCCGAATCATGCATGACCTCGATTGCATGTAACAGTGGAGTAAGAAGCTCTTCATGCATTTAATGAACAAACCTTCGTACGTGCGTGAGCACTGTCCATACGCCCTCGATTTAAGGTCATAGTATGGTGTTCTTACCGCTCAAAATGATTGGTTTAGGGTGATTCAAATAAATAATGAACAAACGTGCTCGATTTAAGGTCATAGTATGATGAACAAACGCCCTCGATTTAAGGTCAAAATGACTGGTGTAGCGTGATTCAAATAAATAATTTTGAATTGTAAATATTTAGTTACTAATTAATAGTGAGTCACTGGAACTAGCTGTGTAAAATTTGTTTTTAAAGTTTTGCATTGATATTGAATAACTATCATTAATATTTAGTTAATACTCCATAGTAGTGGGTGGAAGTAGAGATGCAGCATTGTTGCTAAAGGTTTATGGAGTGGGAAATTCCATTTTTCGTCACTCGCAAGGGGCCATTTTATCACACGATGTGTCCAAATGCCCTCGATTTAAGGTCATAGTATGATGTTCTTACCGCTCAAAATGAGTGGTTTCTGGTGATTCAAATAAATAATTTTGAATTGTCAATATTTAGTTAGTAATTAATAGTAAGTTAGTTGAACTAGGTGTGTAAATTTTGTTTTTAAAGTTTTGCATTAAGAGTGGTTTAGAGTGATTCCAATAAATAATTTTGAATTGTCAATATTTAGTTAGTAATTAATGGTAAGTTAGTTTTTAAAGTTTTGCATTAATATTTAATAATTATCATTAATATTTAGTTAATACATCATAGCAGTGGGTGGAAGTAGAGATGCAACATTGTTGCTAAAGTTTTATGTAGTGGGAAATCCCATTATAGGTGGTAAGATATGGTATTATTTAGTTAATAATAGTAAGAAATTGATGGAAATATAATACAATATTATTATTTGAAAATAAATCTCAATATGGATGTTTAATTTGTCATCTATATTCAATTAACCACTGATAATAAGTTGTGGACTTAAGGGTGCATTATCATTGAAAAAAGATTATGCAACATTTGACTTTTTATGGATAGGTAATATGTGGCAAAAAAATTATGAAGTAGAATGCAATATTATTGGGAAAATAGAAATGATTGTCAACTAAGTTGTATATGGAATAGAATAAAGAATGGAATTGTGTGAAGTTAAATAAAAACATTGTGCTTGATATAAGAATTTAACGTAAATCTCTACAAACCATAATCAAAGGAATACAAGGATATTATTGATCCATGTGTCAATCAAGAGAGACATGCAACATCCTTGATCATGGCCAACTTGTGGTTCATAACAAATTTTATGATTGAAATTTGTTCCTTGTGATCTTCTCTTGAATCATCACACCCCCCCTAATCTTCAGTTTGTCACATGCTCTTCTTCAACAAGGGATCTACATGTCAACACTAATAGGTTAGCAATCATACAACCCTACCAACTTAGATCCAAAATACTTGGCAACATCAGAAGGATATGCACTTGAGGTTGTTAGTGTGTCCAACAAGCCCAATGTTCAAAGTCAATCACATACATGCTAATGGCCATAACATTGGACAAATATCTTCCTTATCCATGAATTTGTTAGTTCCATTGTTGACTTGGGAACCATTATATAAATGATGGTATTACACCCTCTTGTTGTATAAATATGCAACATTATTTATTGTAGAATATGCAAGGTGAGAAAATGTAAGGTAAAAAATGCAACGTTGTAGGTTGTAATAGGTTCCATACTATGTAAAATGCCCATAATGTTTTGTGGTGGTCTATGTTTGAAGGATTGAACTCAACATGTCATTTTTGTCATAGTGATAGATAATATCTTTGCATCACTTCAATCCTCGTCTCCTCTCTAATTCCTTTGTAATCGAATAGAATTATACAGTTGAGCCAACATGCATTGTATTAGGTTGCTTCTTTTGGTTTTTTTGTCTCTTGTTATTCCTCTACATTATATTATGCTAATACTTATTCCCTAGGTTTCATACCGTATAATAAGATCAAATATGCTTATGCACTTCAACTTGATTGTGGATTACTATCACTTCCACCTAGTCAAGTTATTGTTTATAGGCTCTTGACATTCGTCACGATTGGACATTGTGATCTACTTCCAGTCATTGTGTAAAGCTAGACATACACTACAAGGATGATTGATGTCCTTCTAGTGAGGGTTTATGATCCTTGGGAAATTGATCCTATTAGAAGTTTAAATTATTGATATTAGAGCACTTATATGTGAAAGTTACTTTAAGTAGACCTAATTTATAAATTGGCAGAAGATCTTATGCAATCTAATGATTGGCATTTGTATTGACATGACATGATTGCAAACCATGGATTGAATATGTACATTCTCTCACAATTGAAAACAACAAGATCAATGCTAATTTTGATGACTCTTAACCATTGTTCTAAATATTAGAATATCCATTTTGCAAATTTCTTGTAGATACAATGAATACACAAAGGATGTGAATGTAAGTTTGGATATAAATTGACTATCAAAGGAAAAGAGCCACTCTTGAGTGCCTTTATAAATTCTTAACAACCTCAAAAATGTCAACCCATAATTCCATGATGCCAAACCAAAGAACTGTGCAAAATCTAATCAAAGTAGTTATGTGGAAACACCATTAAAAATACCAAACCAAAATTGTGGAATTATTTGAGAGAGTGTTACTTTAGAACTCCTAGTTCTTCATCTCAAGGATCGAGGTTGTCTAGAGATAAAGTCAATTTTTACCATACCATTCAACTATTTGTAAAGAATATTGATGCCAAAACACTAGAAGATTGCTTCAGTTCCTCATGCTCACAACTACAATAGAGGATGCCAACTAAGAAGACTTCCATCACTCACAACTACAATATAGTGCTATAGCATCACAAATATTCAATTGCATGATCATTGATTCCCTATCAACCATATTCCATTATTTTTTCATGGCATGCTGCATGCTTTTTCATTGAGGATGCCTCATCATTGCATCATGGTATGATGCAAACAATGCTCAAATAAAAAAATCATGTAATTGCTTGTTTATTGCACCATGATTCATCATAATTTGTGTTGTGTGCACTAGCTTGCAATGCAAAAAATGATCAATAAAAGGATGGGTGCCATGGTTACATTGATAGTAAAAAAGTCAATATTTTATAATATCGTTATTGTATCAACATACATCATTCTAATGCCATTCTTCCTAAGAGATCCAATTGATCCTTAGTGGGAGGGTTCTAAAATCAATATTTTAAATGTGGTAGTGATGATTTGATTCTTGTACAATGTTACTTTATTATTTTCATAGGTTTACAATATTTCTTATTGGAGTTCTTCAAGATGCTTTGACATGTCATGGTCTATAAAAATTTAATAATAAATTATAATTTAAGTTAAAAATATTTTTTAATATTTCTTAATTAATACAAATTAATATAATATGGGGTGGCAGAAGCAAGAGGGGTTCTCTTAGTCCTTGGTGGAAATACAGAAGTAATCTTATCCTTGGGGCTTGGAATCACCACAAATAACCAAGAAAATTTGTATGCTCTTTATCTTGGATTGAATTTATTGCATGCTCTTCATATCAAGAAAGTAGTCGTCTTGGGTTATTATTTATTTTTTATACAACAAATGAAGAAAAGGATGAACTAGGAGGGCACCTTGCCTCAAATAACCATCCACAAAATCAAATAGAATTTGGATGGCATTGATAAATTCAAGTTCTATCACATGATACCAATCCATAATCGAACCGTAGATGAACAAGAAAATGTATCTCTGTACTTGTACAAAGGAATCTTGGTAAAAAAATGGGGACCCCTTGTTAGGAAATAGATTCCTTAGCATTTTCATTACAACTTCATGGCTAAGCATAACTTCACCCTTTGTTTTTTGGAATTGCATGGATTGAACACTTGGAACAATAGTCATGAGTTGACAATGACAGGTCTTCTCATTATTAATGGATAACACAAGGGAGGAATTACTCCCTCTCATTAGGCCTTGCTCCCTTATATGTTGCATGTACAATCCTGTATTGAGATTTATAAATGTTGTGTGGTGAGGATTGCCATCAAAGGTGGGACATTATTCTAGAAGGGGAAGCTTGCAATTGAAGTGAATAAAAAAAGACATTTTGGTGAATATTTAAGGAAATTATCGGGAGTGGAGGCCTGGTGTGGCCTCATACCTTTGTCTTCTCACAATTTGACTTGTGTAGTCTCTCTCAATCCTCAAATGAGTGAAGGTCTGTTCCCATCTTTTCATGTGGAGACGATGTCTTGGAAATGCTCTCTCAATAAGTCAAATTGGAGTATTCAATTTTCTAATCATTTTAGAAAAAATATTTCGTTCCAAAAATACCAATGAAAATGGGATCTCTACCATTTACAATAATCTTGGGAATTCCATGTATCTTCTAAATTGTTTCCATGAATGTTGCAACTACTATACTTTCTTTAAAAGGATGATAAAGAGAGTAGAAATGGACATACTATGTGAGTCGATCCACTACTACGATGATAAAAAGCTTTCCTTCTAACTTTGGTAGACATGTGATAAAATCCATTGAGACCTATTCCCAACATTGACTTGGTATGGATGATGGTTGTAGAAGACTTGGTGTCTTGATTATCTCTCCTTTGTTTTATTAGAAAACTTGCCAAACATTATACCACAAAATTTTGGACATCATTTTTAATACCTTCCCAAAAATATGCTTCTTAATCCTATGGTAAGTTTTCAAAAACCCAGAATGTCTTCCTATCGAAGAAATGTGCAATTGCAAAAGGACCTTTTGTTTGAGTTGAAAATTCTTACATAAATATAGGTGATACTTGTACCATAGTGAATCATTCATCCACGCGAATTTATCTAGTAAACTAGGGTCCTCTTGTAGTTGTTGAATTATTTTTCATGCTTTATAATCTCTTTTCCCTTTTTTCCTTATTTCTTCCAACAAATTAGAAAGAAAAATGGAAATAACACACAATAATATTCCCTTTGTGTCATTTTTTTCTTGAAAGTGCATCTTCCACCACATTTTGTTTTTGTTTTTTGTAGATAATTTAAAAGTCACATCTAGCGTCTTTTTAACCCATTTTGGTTGGTCTTATGAATATAATCGTTGTTCCAAGAAGTACTTACAATTGTCCTGATCTGTTCTTACTTTGAAGTGTCTTCTTATTAGGTAAGGGCACAAGAGCTGTACACATAGCCACTTTAATTTTCTCAAAATATTTGGTTTCTTCTTGAGTTCAAGAGAATGCCTCCTTTTTCAATAGCCTTGTTAGACGTGCTTCTATTTGATCGTATTTCGTAACAAACTTGTGGTAGTATCATGCCAATCCGAAGAATCCTCTAACATTCTTCAAGGTTTTAGGAATGGGCCATTCCATGATAGCCTTAATGTTTTTAGTGTCCACTTTCACACCTTCATGAGATACAATTTGACCCAAATATTTCACTTCCCGAACCCTAAAGGCAGAATTAGAAGGCTTGGCATATAGTTGGTTCTCCTCCTATAGTTTTATGACCTAGTCAACATACTGTACATGCTCTTCCCAAGGTTTTCTATAGATTAGTATATCATTGTAGGGACCCCCATTTCAGGTTCCCCCAAAAAGACTATTTATGTAATACTAACATCATATATACATTTTAAATGTTGAAAATCAAATATGAAACTATAATAAAAATGCGTAAACTCAACTTGTACATAAAAATGGAACATTTTACCTGATTCTGATGGTTGTAGGTTGTTGTAGTTGACATCCCTTGCCACTTTGATCCAGACATCCAATCTTCGGATTTACCGAAGACCTCTCGGTTGAACTCACTACCATATCGAGGGTACTCTTCTTTTCCCCGAACCCCGGAGCATTTTGGGGTCGTAAGAACACACAATGCAAGCTTTCCACGCGGACCCCCCAATCCACAGAAAGCTCAACCCAACTCACAAGAATCACAAGATAACTTCTCAATTACGGTGCCCATCCTACACTAGGGAGCAAGAGAGTCCATTCTCCTTATCCTCCCTTTCTTTTATAACCAAAATATCCATGCCAAGTGTCTCTTCAGGAAATATTATTATTTAATTTAATAATTCTCAATTATTTATTCTCATAAAACAAGTGTCACTTTATCTTTAAGTGTGCACCTAAATCCCTACAATGTCTCCTTGTTGTCTCCTTAGTTAATTTCTCTATTCCGTAAATCAGTGGGATGTAGGTGCAGTGGTTTCTACTAGAGTCCTAGTTGTATTTTGCTTACTAATAAGTTTATTCATTAATCTTTCTCATTCAAGTTTTCTCCTTTCCACAAATGAAATAAAATATTTCTTTTAGTAAATCTTTCACTTTCTTTCAAGTTTTCTTCTTTTCAAAAATAATAAAATGAAATAAAATATGTCTTCTAATAAATCTTTCACTTTCTTTCAAGTTTTCCCCTTTTCAAAAATAATGAAATAAAATATTTCTTCTAATAAATCTTTCACTTTCATTCAAGTTTTCCCCCTTTTCAAAAATAATAACATAAAATGAAATAAAATATTTATTCTAATAAATCTTTCACTTTCTTTCAAGTTTTCCCCTTTTCAAAAATAATAAAAATAAATGAAATAAAATATTTCTTCTAATAAGTCTTTCACTTTCTTTCAAGTTTTCTCCTTTCAAAAATAATAAAATAAAATGAATTTATTCTTTTATTATTGTTTTTATTTACTTTACATGTGGGATTTCCATTATGGAAAATTGATTGATAATCTCTTCTTGTTCTTGTCTAGGTACCCCTTCGGCAGGCCCTTTCGACAATTCCATTTTTTTCTTATTATTCTTGTCTAGATACCTCTACGACGGGCCCTTTCGACAATTCATTTTCTTTCTTCTTGTGAGGAGAACTATGTAGCGATTGGGAAGTCGTTACCGTGATCTCTCGACTACACTTCTTGGAGACTAAGGGCTACTGAGGGATAAGGTTCTCCTTATCGCGCTCCCCTCAACTCTCGTACATGACCAAGTCGGTATGGCCTCGTTCGTACGACACATGCTTCCCCAGGCCATCTCGCAAGCTTCTGATCCATGCATGGAGTGCTAATTCAGGGTCGACAACCTGTTGTCGTACCCCTTTGTGTTCTTTCCATTCTTATGACCCCTATAATTCCATTGTGGGTGAGTTGTTAAATCGTCTTACCTGCCACTACACATACACACACTCAAGCACACATTAAATAGTGTTGCACTATCAAATAATTTCATCATTCATCATCATAATATCTCAGTCAGCCGAGTATCTCTATCATTCTTCATTTTCACTATCAAAGCTTTTCATCAGTTGTCATAATATCTCAGTTGGTCGAGCATCTATTTCATTGAAATCATTTTTATTTCATAATTTCTCAATCTAGCATATATCATCTAATCACTTTCGTTTCCTAGTTTCTTAGTCATTCAAGCATATATTTCATTTAATCATCTCTATTTCATAATTCTCAATTTAGCATATATATCATTCATCATTCTATCTCAATCAATTGAGCATATCTATCATTCATCATTCTATCTCAGTCAGTCGAGCATATCTAACATTCATCATTCTATATAACATTCAGTCATCATTCATTTCATAAATTCACTAATCACTTAAGCAGAGCATTCATTATTAAGTAAGGTATCAATTTCTATAAGTGTCGTTCATTGCGTCGTTTTCATTTATCATTTGTCGTCATGGAAATCATCATGCATTCTTCATTCGTTTAAGCATTTTCAATATTCAAGGGACCAATTACTAAATTTTATTCGGCTGGGTCACTTGGCAAGTGTCCTCAAGTCTACAATCAGTCAATGTACCGAGGCAGGCATTACATACACCCCCTCTTATTAGAACTTCGTCCCGAAGTTAAACTTTTTTTCTTGTAATTTCAATGCTAGGCTTTACTTTAATTTGCTATTCACATCTTCTTGTCATTCTCTTCTATTTTTGTCAAACACCCATGGCCATAAATACTAGCTTTTCTATCATCACAAATTTTATGTTGCATCCAACAAAGTTCCAACGGATTCTCAATAATTTGACAATAATTTCATGTAATTTCAATCCAGTAGTACCTTTCAATAATTGTCAATGCTAACTCAAATTTCCAATACCTCTTAATCATCTACGATATTCAATTAAGTTAGATCTCATCAATAGCCTCATGGTAGGCAGCCAATCAACATCCAAGTAAGAATTCAAATCTATTTGGATATCCTCTTCCATGAGGTGAGAAGATAAACATTGCATAATATTTGGTGAGATAAAAAATTGGTACTTATATTCACGAATTAATGGTTCAAGGGAAATTATCCCATCATCACAAATCCATGCATAAGTCATTCTATATTCTCATAAGAATACTTCCAATTATGTAATTGATTATCAACTTGATACGAAAGTGTTGTAGCTTAGTGACTTGGATGAACATATGAACTTTAACGGCCTTGTCCTTTCATTAGTAAAATTATGTCTAGGTCAAGGAACTTATCATGTCCTTACCTCATTTTGTCATTTCCATTTTCATATGACCCATTCGGCATACTTTCAAAGTCACATATTGTGTGGGTCATCATGGTCTCATCAAGTCCTATCATCAAAGCTAGTCATTTTTAAGTTGCAACTTGTCAGATGGTTAGCATCATTGTGTTCAATTCATCGTCTAATCATCTTCATTCCTTGATTTACAAAAACAATCTTCATTTGGCCCTTTCGGCACATTTTCCAAGTTCTACCTTCCCTATTCTATATCAAAATCAAGTCAAGCTTATAGTTTTGCAATTTCGTTTAATCGTGTCACTATGCTGCAAAATCACCATTATTATGTTCATCTCTTCACAGTGGTCACATTGATATCTTGTTTTCCATATTTGGAGTTTGTTTGAACCTCTCGACAGTATGCCAAATTCTCAGAAAAAAAGAGTCCTTAGTCTAGTTCAATATTTCCCATCTTTTCTTTTTCTTTTTTTAAATCCACAACTTCGTTAATTTCCAAAACGTCCTTTTATCTAATAACTTCAATACATCTAACCCGACATCTTTTTCGCAAAAAAAATAAAAATAGTCATATTCTCTAAACTTGGTTTCATTCTTTCCAATGTATTTTAGTTGAATGTAATAAAAGAAATACTAGGTCAAATAATACTTATCGTGCTTACCCTCTAAATTTTTATAATAATATTAACATAGAATATGTTTATGACTATTCCTTACTTTCCTAGTGTAATATATAAAGTGATGTATTAAAATCTATAGCCCTTATCTATACTTGCATAGTGATATATATATATATATATAAATCTAAAATATAAGCATATATTTCTCATACTTTTCTGCTGTATACTAATTAAATATAACCTAAAATTTGAGCATTAATATCCAAGATGTCTCAATTATATATGTATATGAATATATGTGTATTTATATAAATCCTTCACTATCTAATCGATCATTAAGCGAGGGCTCATCAATGTAGTTGTAAAGCTTGGCTAAATCTTTTTTTATAGGGCATTTGTCGTCAATCCATGAACTTCACTTGGTTTATTACCAGTGTAGACCCATCTCAAACCCGGATCTATCAAGCACCGAGAGGGATCCAATTTCTTGAGGTGTAATTTTTTTTGTTTTATCTTAAATTTTTTACACATTAAGAAAAAATTACCCCTCAAGAAATTGGATCCCTCTCTTTAAATTTTTTAATTATTTATTTTTTATTTTTGATAAGTTATGAGTGAACATGAAATTTTCAATTACTTTTGATTTTTTATAAGTTATGAGCCGACATGGAAATGTAATGTGACAAATGTGACAAACGTTACAACATCTCCCCCATACTGGGTTGTAATGTAACATGACAAACGTGACAAATGTGACAAACGTTACAACATCTCCCCCATACTGGGTTGTAATGTAACGTGACAAACATGACAAATGTGACATGTGACATGTGACATCCGTTACAGGATCTTCTCCATACTACAAACATGACAAATGTGACATGTGACATGTGACATCCGTTATAGGATCTCCCCCATACTATTACTTTTTACATTTTATTACTTTTGAAAACGTTACATGTGACATCCGTTATAGAATCTCCCCCATACTGGGTTGTAAGCACCTTGTTTACACTCGGTGCAACTAGTTTTCAACTTACCAAATAGTTGGTAGTAAAAATATTTACATATGCTCTACCTAAGGGTAACACATCCATTGTCACAACTATATATATATATATATATATCATTGTGTTTTAACACTTATTAAAAGTATTTAAATACCATAATCTTTATGGTTGTAATATTTCTAAAAGCATACCGATGCAACCATATATAACACTATATGTTTAGGATTCTATCCATTTGACTTATGTAACATATTTGAGTACCTATAATTAATAGATAATTTATTTTTTTTCTTATTAATTCTAATATACATTTATATAAATTAAAAATAATTAATTTAACACAAGTCAATTGAACTATTAAACTCTTGTCATAGTATATATAATGATATAACACTCTTATAACATCAAAACATTTGCTCCCATAATTCGAAAGTCCACTTTCTGTCAAAATTATAATACCATATAAAGGGGCAACTCCTTTCAATACTCATAGATGTTTATAATCAATTCTATATAAATAGCACAGACTTTACAATTCCAAAATATAAATGTTTATTTTCGATCTTCGTATACACAATGTGTATAGTATTTCCTTTCAAAACTCGTACTTATAATGACTTACATGTTATATACTATATCCCCTTAATAGTCTAATAAGTAAAAATATATTAACGTTAATAGTCTTTCGCATTAAATGACAATTCTAAAATGCGAATAAGTATGATTAAATCGAAACTTAAATGTAAATTTCCTTTTTATATAACAACTATTCCGAGTCTTAGTCTGCTCATAGGGACTTACTCTGTTTCCTCTCATGATTGGATATTTAACCAAATCAATTGTATACATTACAACCACTTATGAACCAGACCCCTCGGATTTAACGTTTAGTTAAAAAAAAGCAGTATTAATAATAATTAATTAGATCAATAAGTTCGGTACTGTACCAGAATTTTAATTCGCACTGTCCTCTACCCTATACGCTCGGGATCTAAGATGGAATCCCACGCGCTGATTAGGGGGTGTCATGACAAATAGGCTGAAAATTTTGGCGTATCTAACAAGAAGAACTGCCAGGTATGCAAGAATTTATGTCAGGAACTCCGATAGGATCTGCTCCTATGTGGAAGAACGGTGTAAGGGTTAACTAAGGATTCATTCATTATCGACCATAGTTAAGTTTTTATACTTATTACCGTTCAAATTCAACATCTCTCAAATAAAAAATTGTATGACCGTGATTTCATGAAGGTGCTACACCTTAGCTAAAGTGTAAGGGGAGGCGAGCAGTGTTGGGCGCAGTCTTTTGGCGCACAAACTTTCTCGGCCTCAAATAGAGTTAAATATATATGAAACAAGTCACCGCTCGATGTTAATGGATTTGGCGCGCAGGTGTAGTGCGGTAGGCCCAAATCGGTGGACCTGGGAAGATAATGAAATACAAAAAGCATAGTAGCATAATTCTGCAGTATTGGTACTTCTGGTAAGGAAATTCGGAACAAATTTGAATTCCTCGAATATTAGTGGACAGGTGTAATACGGATACGAATTATTAGTGGACAATTAAATTTTGAAAACCAATTTGAAAACAAAACAATTTTCTTTTAATTATTTAAACACTATAAAATAGAAATAACATTCAATTTCATACTTTCTTATTAAAATAACTATTAATAAGTATTGCCGACTCTTACACTTCCATATGGGAAGTTGTTGAGATTTCATATTTTTGTTTTTTAAATATAGATTAAATTTTATTATATAAATGTCTATGTATATTTATAGTATATTTGTAAATATTCGATAAAAAATATTATATATAAGCAAACTACTTCCGTATTTTATCCGTACTAGATATTTTCATTACGTATTTTTTCCGTATCGAATCGTATTCGTACTCGAATTATGCTACTATGACAAAAAGTGATGACGCCGAGGCTAAGTGAGGTTGGAAGGATGTTTTAATACGTGGACAGAGGCGACTGTCTAGCATGGGTTAACATCAAGTAATCTTTTTATTTTTTTAATTAACAATATACATCCACTCTATTCTCTACAAACCAAGCACCTCAACTAGTTTTTAACTTGACTGCATTTAACTATATAGTTAACTACATCGAATCTATTGAAAACCATAGAACCCTGCGTTATCATTTTAGCATAAATTCTGTGTTTTTTTCATTAATTGATAATCAACTTCCATTATGCAAAATTGATTGATAATCTCTTCTTGTTCCTGTCTAGGTACCCCTTCAGCAGGCCCTTCCGACAATTCCATTTCTTTCTTCTCATTATTGTCTAGGTCCTCTTCGGCGGGCCCTTCTGACAATTCCTTTTCTTCCTTCTTCTGAGGAGAACTATGTCTAGGTCCTCTTCGGTGGGCCCTTCTGACAATTCCTTTTCTTCCTTCTTCTGAGGAGAACTATGTAGCTATCAGGGAGTCGTCACTGCGATCTCTCGACTTCTTGGAGGTTATCCTTATCGCGTGTCCCTCAACTCTCGTATGGGACCAATTCGGTATGGCCTCGCCCGTACGACACATGCTTCCCTGGGTCAGCTCGGAAGCTTCTGACCTGTGCAGTTCTAATTCAGAGTCCATAGTTTGTCGTCGTACCCCTATGTGTTATTTCCGTTCTTACGACCCCTATAATTCCATTGTGGGTCAATCGGTAAATCGTCTTACCTGCCACTGCAGACACACACACTCAAGCACACATTAAATAGTGCTACACTATCAAATCATTTCACATTCATCATCATAATATCTCAGTCAATCGAGTATCTCTATCATTCTTCATTTTCACTATCAAATCTTTTCAACAGTCATCATAATATCTCAGTCGGTCGAGCATCTATTTCATTCAATCATTTTTATTTCATAATTTCTCAATCTAGCATATATCATCTAATCACTTTCATTTCCTAGTTTATCATTCATTTGAGCATATATTTCATTTAATCATCTTTATTTCATAATTCTCAATTCAGCATATCTATCATTCATCATTCTATTTCAACCAGTCAAGCATATCTATCATTCATTATTCTATCTCAGTTAGTCGAGCATATCTAACATTCATCATTCTATATAACATTCAGTCATCATTCATTTCATAAATTTACTAATCATTTAAGCAGAGCATTCATTATTAAGTAAGGTATCAATTTCTATAGGTGTCATTCATTGTGTCGTTTTCATTTATCATTTATTGCCACGCAAATCATCATGCATTCTTCAGTTGTTCAAGCATTTTCAATATTCAAGGGACGAATTACTAAAGTTTATTCGGTCGGGTCACTTGGCAAGTTTCGTCAAGTCTACGGTCAGTCAAATTCCATTATCAATCAACTTCCATTATGCAAAATTGATTGATAATCTCTTCCTGTTCCTGTCTAGGTACCCCTTCGGTGGGCCCTTCTGACAATTCCATTTCTTTCTTCTTATTCTTGTCTAGGTCCTCTTCGGTGGGCCCTTCCGACAATTCCTTTTCTTCCTTCTTGTGAGGAGAACTGTGTAGCAATCAGGGAGTCGTTATCGTGATCTCTCGACTTCTTAGAGGTTCTCCTTATCACGCGCCCCTCAACTCTCGTACGGGACCAAGTCGGTATGGCCTCGCTCATACGACACACGCTTCCCCGAGCCAACTCGAAAGCTTCCGACCTGTGCGTGGAGTTCTAATTCAGGGTTGACAGTCTGTCATAGTACCCGTATGTGTTATTTCCGTTTTTACGACCCCTATAATTCCATTGTGGGTCAATTGGTAAATCGTCTTACTTGCCACTACAGACACACACACTCAAGCACACATTAAATAGTGCTACAATATCAAATCATTTCATGATTCATCATCATAATATCTCAGTCAGTTGAGTATCTCTATCATTCTTCATTTTCACTATCAAATCTTTTCATCAGTCATCATAATATCTTAGTCGGTCGAGCATCTATTTCATTCAATCATTTTTATTTCATAATTTCTCAATCTAGCATATATCATGTAATCACTTTCGTTTCCTAGTTTATCATTCATTCGAGCATATATTTCATTTAATCATCTCTATTTCATAATTCTCAATTCAGCATATCTATCATTCATCATTCCATCTCAATAAGTCGAGCATATCTATCATTCATTATTCTATCTCAGTCAGTCGAGCATATCTAACATTCATCATTCTATATAACATTCAATCATCATTCATTTCATAAATTCGCTAATCATTTAAGAAGAGCATTCATTATTAAGTAAGGTATCAATTTCTATAAGTGTCGTTCATTGCATCATTTTCATTTATCATTTATAGCCATGCAAATCATCATGCATTCTTCAGTTGTTCAAGCATTTTCAATATTCAAGGGACCAATTACTAAAGTTTATTCGGTCGGGTCACTTGGCAAGTTTCCTGAAGTCTATGGTTAGTCAATGTACCAAGGCGGGCATTACAATCATAAAAAAATACTAACACAAATTTTCTGAGCAAGGATTTAAAAATAAAATTCATTAATATTTGAAATGTAGAAGGTGCATTGGTAAGGCCAGATGGAATCACTAAACATTCATGATGGCCTTCATGTGCTTTAAAGGTTGTTTTTACAATGTCTTCTTTTCTCATTTTGATTTTATGATATCCAAAATGGCGATCCAAAATGGTAAAGAAAATTGCTCCATGTAATTATTCAATGACATGAATAGGAAACTTAGCTTTAATGGTCGTATTATTTAGCTCTCTATGATTTGGACACATACGCTATGAAAATTTCTTTTTTCAAACCATCACCATTGGTGCAAAAAAATCACTTTTGCTAGTTTGAATTATTTTTCATCTAATATTCCTTGAACTATATTTTCAATCTCACTCTTTTGTTCATATGGGTACCTGTAGGGTCTAATGTTAGGTAGTACACTTCTTAGTTCCAAGTGAATAACACTTGTCATGATATCGAGGAGGTGGAATACCTTTTGGAATCTCTCCAAATACGTTGGAATTATTGTCAATAACTTGTTGGAGATCCAATAGAATAGAGGGTATATATGCTTGAACATCTAGTGAACACAATTATGCAATTAATTCATGTTGTCCTTTTTTTAGTTGTTTTTTCATGATGTTAGAACTTATCACTTTAGAGGGTTTATATGGAATACCTTTGAGTTAATCTCTTTGAAATTAACTTCACAACTGATATTGGAGCATAAATAGAGTAATAGTCCATCATTGACTCATAGAATGGATAGATCTACTCATCTCGAGTATGTTGTAGTGAAATCCACTCCAAGGGAGTGTTGTTTTCCTAAATGGGTAACATATACTATTGAATTTTTTGGTAATACAATTGATTGGAGGAGAAAACAAAGTTGAAAACAACAAGATAATGTTGTAACCATGACATGTAGTACATATGATCAAACTATATATTTTTTTACAAATTCCATCATTAAAGCTAACTTTACGAAACTTTGGTTGATGCTTACACCCCATGATTAGGAAATTTTCCTAAAAAATGGGTGTTGAAGTAAAACATATTATAATCCTCTAGTTGTGTTGAAGGAGGGATGTCGAATTATGATGATATTGGGGAATGTGTCAATCCAACTTATGGATCCAGTTGAGGAACTAGTCAATCTTAGTTGATGGACCCACTAGAGTATCTAAAGTAGACAATGAATTCAGTTGGATATCAATCAAAGAAAAAACTTATTCAAATAATATATTGAAGTGGTCCCAATAAAGTTAGAGGGACCTCCCTAAGGAGATAATTTTCTAACTACTATAACATATTTTGTGGAATAGTATAACCCATTGGGAACAGTATGAGTAATCCTATTTGAAACAGTGGTCCATGTTTCATCAAGATTTGATAGATCCTCAAGTATAAATAGATGAGATAAGATATGTGAAATAAATAATAAGAAATATGTTTCTCTATGTTACATCTATGTGTTTAATGGTGCCTATGAATGCTTAATTAGTGTCTTTGCACACCACCTATTCATGCTCAAACAATATTGTTCTATTGTATCTTCAACATTCCTTCTATTTTTCAACATTTGGGGAAAAGCAACTAAGAGAAATGGGATGGACCTCATTCCCCATGGCATCGAAAGGGGAGTGAAGATATAAGGAATAAACCACTAGAATTCAAATAGGAGGCAAGTCTTGAGAAACCATCTAAGGAAGCATATAAATAACAGGAACATATATGTTAGAAGAAATTCATAAAACAAAGTGAGAAATGCATACCACAATGATGATTTTATATCTTCAGCCAAAACACCAAAATTGGAGTGAATATTTGTCCATTAAGTGCAGAATTAATTGACATAATATTTGAAGAGTATGAGGAGAGGTTAGTTTAGTTAATAGATGTATATTGAAACTTACTCGCAAATTCATCAGTAGTAGTTAAAATATGTTTGAGAGGGTACCATTTTGTTGTAATTGATAACATACACTTATAATCATCATAACCCATACCTTCAACCATCTGTCAAAAATAGATTGCCACCACTTCCATGGGTGAGAATGTCACTACGAAACTATGCATGCCCACACCTCCATCTAGTCGTAGTTATTTTGTTAGTAACTTACTATCACAATCTATGAGCATTCATTCACTTAAGGAATTCAACACCATCTGAAGTTCATAACTATACATAACCATTTTCATGCAACTTGTGTAATACATACCCCATTTTCATTGTATCCATAATGAATTTTACAATTGATGAACTTTCATTACATTCGTATAAAGAAAATAACAAGACTTCGGATAATGTATGGTAATGAACTACTCTATAAAGTGCTTGATGACCATGTTGATGAAGTGAGATTTTTGTTTTTATCATTAATCAATTCCAAGGGAAAACCAAACATCATGATGAACTTGGTGTACAAAACCAATTAAATTATTTGAGCATCACTTTTGGGTGTAACAACATTCTCTAGACTTTCGGTGAAATTGTTAATGAAAACCAAGATAAAGCTATTTTAACAAAAGCTAACTAAAACAAGTCACAAGAAATCAATCTCCATCTCTAAAGGGGAGAAAGGATGAAATGGAATGTAATCATGTGATTATGTGGGATCCCACATGTTAACATAAATCAAAATTTTGAACATACTTGATTGTGGAAAATGAAACCATATACAAACTACCATAATCCTAATAGTAGTATTTTATTCCTTGTCTATCATGAAATAGTTACAACCATTTATTTATTGATATCCACAAAGGACATTCATAACCTAATCCAAAAAAATACTTTCCTATAAATATCATTGTTCACCGCATACTTGTATAAAACACCTATAATTATATTAAATGGAAATGTATGTTGTCCAATCTGCCAATGTTCTTCTATGCTATATAATTCTAGGAATATCCCTTGGAAAGAACCAATATAAATATTGTACAATTGTGCCCCATTGTGAGTATGTATTCTAAATAATTAAGAATCCATAAATTCATCATGAACAAATCCTACATCCCTGAAACTGATCCAAGAAAGGACATCACATGTGGCATGGATATCTCTTGGTTTTACAAAAGTAGTAAACTCATATACGCATAACAATAAAATCTAGAAGCTCAAATGTAATTTGGGAATATTTTTTTAAGAATGTATATCAAACCCTAATGATCAATATAAAATTGACGACTTTTGCACCAAAATAAAATATAAATATTTATGTATAACATAAACCATGGAATTAGCTTCGCTTTGCGATGGTGTAATTCTTCTTGAAAACATTCAACTTCTTGATCACAAAGTAGATATGATGATCTAGAATATCATCATATGCTTTATGTAAGGCTATTAATCATGATGTTGGAAGCATTTGTGTCAAGCTGGAAGATTTTATCCCAGCATGGCTAGACCAAGGTTGGTGCTTCCACAATCTTCTCTTTGAGAGTATTATATGATTATTGATAAAGAATTATCCATTCAAATTGGATATCTTTGGTTAGGAGGTGATATGAGCATATAACAAGAAAATTTGATAATAGCCATCGTGACGTAGAAGTGTGCACACACATGTTACATTAATCATGGGAGGTAAATCCATAATGTTTTTGACTTTCCTGAAAAGGGGAAGGATAACAATAAGTTATTAGGATTCATTAGTAAACCAAATTGATAGCATGATTGTATCATTAATTTGAGTTGTTAAACATGATATCATAGGAGTCTATGTAGAACAAAGTAATCAATATAGATCACAAAGGAACGTGTAGATAAAATCCTTGAAATTGTTTGGGATGGTGCAACTAAAAGAAACAAGTGCATTTATAATTAAAGTAGCCAAATTATGTAGTAGTAGTATCCCATTATATTACAAAGGAAGTATTTGGATTATGTTCCTTTCCAATATTGATTTGATGGTAACCACTAAACTTATATTTGGAAGAGTGGAATCTGGTAGAGCATTGTTGAATAGGTTTGGCATCAAGCTCATTGTTGGTGTTCACGAAGTTGAAATATTCAAAAATATTTTTCAAAGCTTGATAAATCTAATTGAGTATATCACTATATTCAGTGAAATTGATATATTCAAAGGTATACCGATTTTACTTTAAGATCATGCACCAATTGTTAAATTGGTCTCATAACTTCACATGATTTTAGGTGCACTGTTGAAAGTGTTCAAAAATTATTATTTATATGCACTTTTTCATGAATCACCATAACACTCAACAAAGGAATAACTAAGTGAAACAATATTATCCAAGGAATTGTAAATTTGATCATAACCCATTTTGTTCACTAAAATGTGTTTTTTCCAATTTGTCATAATTCTAAAATGTTATAAATACGTTTCTTAATAGTTCACGAGTGTGTGCTTCTTCTGTCCTTATTTGGTAATTGGGGGTGGAAACTAAATATTCCCATACCTCTAAGTATTTATGTTTATCACTGTGTAGACATTTGTTTATGGGAGACCAATTGTCTATAATTCAACAATGTACATGCATTCTAGGAATGTAGATTTCACAATTGCTCATAATTGTAGAAGATTTTTCTAGAAATAAAATGTGCATAGTTTTGAAACTTTCGCATCATTTTGAGTAGGCACTAAACACTACAACATCATCGGGGGATTAGTCATAAGATTATAATAATGGAGAAGAGCAACCATTTAAGGATTTTAAATTGGTGAAGAATTTTTGTAAAGAAAGATAATATGTAGATGAAGTTGGAAGGATGGTTTAGTTCGGAATTCTCGTACTGAAGAGAATGAGAGAAAGTAACTCACCTTCACTCTTGATGTTTCATCCTGCTTGTCATTCTGATCCCGAAGTCCTCGCGATGAACCTGTTGAGATCAAACAATACACAAGCATACACAATTCTCCAATATCTCTGAATCACGAGTGAGAATCTAAATCCACATAGATACAAACCATGCAATTGAAATACAGTCAACACACATGAGTTGGGAAACAAGGCAAGTTAACTTTATTACAACTTGAATATTCTTACAAAGGTCGCTTGATGTCCAAGCCAACTCTAGCTCCAAGTCCTTCCTGTAGCTATCTCTGCAAAAGGCTTATGATCATAGGTTTGATGCCCCAAAAGTCCCCCCTTTGGCCCATGGAAGGCCTCTCCTTTATAGTGTTGGGAAGGGTAACCATAAGGAGAGTAAAATGGATCTAAAGAGTGTTTAGTGGATCAAGCCTACTAAACAGAGAGAGGGGTTGGGATCGAATCAAATATGTGCCCAAGAAAATATCTCGAAATGTAAGATCCCAAGATCCATCGAAAAAAGGCTAAAATGGGATTATCGTGCCCCCAGGTCTAAGCATAACGGCGTATTACCGTGCCCTAGTGTAGGAGAAAAATGCATTAACCCTAATTATCGCGCCCTCGTAGATGTGCAGAGCATGATAATTCCTACAGATTGGATCTGTCTGGGTGAAACTTGGTAGGTGAGATGTTGCTTTCAGTGTTCAGGAAATAGACTTCACTCCTGGGTGTCCAAATGATCATTAAGGGGAAGTGTCGTTTAGGTCGCTTGGTGTAAGGATGCGGCACTAGGATTTACTATGTAATATTGAGGTATAATAGTTCTGCATGTTGAATGTGGACTTATAAGAGTCTTGTTTCCCTAACACATTCCCAAGTCGAATACATATTGTCCTAAATATCCACATCTAGTGTCGAGTGTGGAGCTTCTTAATTCTATGGTTTCATATATCATATTCGTAGGATCCACACCGTCACATTCTATATCTAGATTGTGTAGGCCTTCCACTTCGACTTCCACATTTTGCATCATTCACAATGCATTCACATGTGATTTTAGCATTGTTATCAATTCGGATCCAATTAGTATTTTACAAAACATTTCTTATTTTAGTTAAATTAAAATATTCAACTAGCCATTTATTCCTATGTATAATGGTTACTTCCATTTAATACAGGTTTAAGCTCATTCAATGGTTACTCCTTTCCATTATTCTATCCTTATGAGTCATCCTTTGATTATGGGTGGATTGTCCACTCGAAACATTGGAAAAGTTACAAAATTTATACATAGTTTACTTCGAGAAGATCCTCCACAATAGTGTATGTGTTTTTTACTTACATTGAATATAAAGTACCCATTCTGATTTATAGATGTGTCATTGTGTTGGAATTTGACATTTATGATGCTGAAATGTTCAAGAAAACCCTTTTTTAAAATCTTTGTCTTCATAATAATAATAATAATATAATTTTAAGGTCATAGCCTAGGAAAACACCAAATTGGCACTACAAGAAAAAAGTTCATTGGTGAGGGTCCAAAAATGTCACCATAAGCTCATTTGGTGATGGTCAATGACCGATCATTGGTGAGGGTTGAGACATGTCACCATAATCTCATCGGTGATGGTGAAAAAGGAGGACGTCACCAAAATGTGAATGTCACCAATGGCTGTGTTCTCAAAAGTAGAGGTGGTGTGGTGACATTCAATGTTCGACACTAATAAGGATTATTAGTGACAAATAGTGACCCTCACCAATTTGTATGAAGTTTTGGTGATGGACCTAAGGGCCTCCATCACCAAAAAACTGAATGTCGCCAATGACATATGATGAGGGTCTTACAATGACCCTCACTATTGAGGATATTTCCATTAACATATCAATGGTGACAACCGCTATGAGATTGTCACTGCTTTTCATTTTTAAAATATTTTAAGGACGCAACATAAAGGACCGTTTCCATTGCAATTAAAATTGTAAAAAAAATAATTATAATGGTCCTTAAGGGATAACGGTTCAATGTCACCATCGCTTTCCACAATGGTGACAATGGTGAAAAACAATTGCTTAGAAGAGAAGTATGTCCAATCATTGTTGATAGAGCACCTTCCTTGTTGTTTTGGGCATCTTTTCAATTCAGCCTACATAGATTTGAAGGGATAGTTTTATGTTGTGTTGACTGTACCTTACAAAGGTATATTTCCTAAGTTTGTTGGTTGTAGTTTATAGGGGCAATTTTCTGAGTTGTTGGTTGTACTTGGCAAGGGAATATTTATGTTCTTGTTGATTGTACTTTACAATCATAGGAATTGTTACCTTGCATGGATTAGTACAACCAACAACTCAGCAGGCCTATAAACTTGCTTGCAAAAAATAAGGCAGTAGGCCTATAAATATTTAAACAATAAACTATGGTAATTAAAAATGTTCTCTAACTATGATTGCATCGTGCCTATTAAAATTCCTGGATCATAATTCTCTTGGCCATCATTATTTACAATTTGAGCAAATCCTATGGACATAAAAATTTACTATCTAAACTTAGTTTCACATGTTCCTTCTGAAGAGAATTTTGGAGAATGGATTCAATATGTTGGAACTCATTCTAGTATATTGATTAAAAAACATGCCTGTACCTGCTATATAATTTCATGTTGACTAACCTGCCAATATTAAAGACCTCTTTGGAACAAATCCATATGAACATAATTTTCTTCATTGTGGATTTTATATGACATCTTAGGTACATATGCCCCAAATTGGATGGTGTGGACCTCCCAAGCTAGTCAATGTAGACCCCCTAAGCCACAGTGAAAATGTCCGGACCTAAAAAGCAGAGAGACACATTTTAACCCTAATATTTTCCAACAAATAATCAAAAAAAATTCTATGGAGTCCAAGATATTTAATAAATTAAATGGTTTAGTAAGGGAGGCTATGCAAAAGATAGAGCCTCCAGCTTTAATTTGTATTTTTTTCTCGTTGTAATACTTGAGAATTTTCTCTTTATAATTGTCATGTTAGAGAATCCAAGCATTAGTTTCAGCAGGTATATAAACGTACTTGAATAAACAACAAAGTAGCATATCTTGTGAATTATCGGTGTTATGTCAACTTACATGCATTTTTTAATTATCATATATAACATAAATGTAGAGCACCTATAAAAGTGCAAAATTCCTAAGATTCATATTGGCATGAAATTACACATTTTTTGGGGGAAATGCTTCAAGAAACTTCCTCCGATGGGTTACATAGGGTAGACTTTCTTTGCTTACCTGCCCAATATGAGGTGTAGCTATACCCATCAAAATTGCTTGGGACTAGTACCCGGCCTCATCCCTTTTAAACTCGTGTCAATGAAGTGAAGCAAGTCACAAGCAGAATGTAACCCTAGTAGATGGTGATGACCAATGGCCTGCTAGAATAAATTGAACATTTGGTTATTATTATTATAACATTTTACTAATTTGGAAAAGCAAAAATATCACATTGTTATAAGTAAAGTAAATAGAACTGATTCACTAACTTGTTTACACAATAACTAAAATAGATATCTAAGATTTTTTAAGCATATGGAAACAAGATAGAAAAAGATGATATAAAATGCTGTAACAACAATTTAATAATGTATATCTACAGGCTTGACCTAAGCCTGTAAGATGAGTTGTTTTTTACACTTACAGATGCACAAATAGAAATCAGACATATGGGCCTTCTTTGGAATCATGTCACCCAACTCATCCTCTTGTTTGTTCCTCCAAGTTTGTTATAATGTTAACTGAGGAGCGGATTTATTGCAGACTGGTCACAGAACAAAGGAATCATAGTTTATGCTTCTATTGTGATGAAATGTTAATGAAGGTTAATGGAAACTAAACAAGCACTATAAATCAACACTATTGACAACAACAGAAGCACAAGAAACTATTAAAAAATCTATGAAAATTCTTACACAAATATGAATCCCAAACGAAAAAGATCAAATATAAAAAAATCCCAAAAGTCAGAAAGGAATCAAGAAAATTGAAAAACCCATTAGTAAACTCCATGGCATAATAACCCTTGAAGAATGTTCTAGAACTCAATTGTAAGCACCTAAATGGTCAAGTTTAAAAATAGTTTCGAGATAATACCTACCACCTGATAATTGTGAACAAGTATAAACTACATTCCATTGACAATCATAGAGCCTCTGAGATGCAGCTTCATCTGAATATTCTCTTAATGCCCAAATTTATGGCTTCACCATATCTAGCAAAAGTTGAATTAAACATGTTTCTATGGCACAGTGTGCACAAAGATTTAGGAGGAGCCTCTACAAAAGTTCTGTGTCTAATAGCTGGACATAGGAAAGGAACGAAATTAAGACTATTCTTTTAGAAAAATGACAGAATTATGAAAACTTGTAAAATGACAGAATTATGAAAACTTGTAAAATGTATCTGCAATCAAATGAGTTGTTTTTGGCATGACAAGTCTGACTGAAGGATAATATAAAGTCCTACACTTTAGTCAATTGCAAAATAAAAATCAAACTGGAAAAACAAACACATGCCATATTTGAATTTACACACACCCTCTCTCTTAAGAAACAACATAATAGCTTGAAGCCTACTCAAAAACACAACTCACTTACATGTTCATGACTGCCATGTTGATCAAATTCTGGAAAACTTGGTTGTTGTAGAAGTGCACCCTCAGCACATGCATATTTGCAGCATCTATGAAAGTGAAATACTTCAGAAAGATTGATCCAAAATATTTTCAGACATAAATTTACTTCCAAGGAGAGACTACTAGTTAGATGTATTACTGTCATACTAACATGCTTTCAACAATTAATGTTGAATTCACAGATCATTAGCAGTGAAGTAACTATTGGTAGGTTGTTCTTTTGCAAAAAAGGCCTCTAAATTAATGTCTACAGGCCAAATTGACAGTAGTATTAGGGAGCAACAATGAGTTTAGGAAAAAGGTGATATGTAGTGTGTTTTGTTCCAAAGAATTATCATAGTGTGTTTTTGTTTTTCGTTAGATTTGATATGCCTTGAACAAACAATTATGTCCAGGTTTGAAGCAAATTTGGGCATTTTTCCTTCACATTTTGGACACTTGACCCCAAACAGTGGTAAAAAACAACCCTAGAACAAATTTGGGAAGTGCTGAGTGTATATGTGGCAAGAAACATTGTGAATCGGTCATCCCTGTGCACCTTTCCACTACCAAACAGGCCTATCTCTAAAACTGGGCCGAATTGGAGGGTTAAAAGACAATTCTGGGCATGAACAGCCGATGAAAAGTGATTAACAGCCACCAACAATAGGTTTGGAGGAATGTTGGGTTGAATTTGAGGGTTGAAATGGCATTAATAAACAATTCTGGGCATGGATATCGACACGAAGAGCAGAACTAGGGATGGTAGTAATTTTGTGGAAAACTTAATTCAATACAAGGGGATGTTAAGGCTATCTTCAAAGCCAGGTCTGAAATCAACTCTGTGTGGCGCAGGAGTGGATGTTAAGGCTGTCTTCATGCCCATAATTGTTGCTACTTATCCAGAATTCATGGTTTTAGGGTTGTTCGTTGTTATTTATGCCCAGAACTTCAAAAAGGACCATTGTTTGGGGTTAAATATGTGCCCAGAATTACTTCATATTGGAAGAGATGAGAATTCATCATGAAAAGAGATCATAAATCTTCCTAGAATCACTTAAATCGCACGTAGACTTGGTTTTTAGGGTCTAAAATTAACTTAGATCTGCTTTTTTAGTTTTGTTTACACCATACTAGCCCATCACTCCAATTGTCCATCTCTTCGCTATCCTGCTTATGCAATAGATTCTGATGCTGCTTCACTGGATTCCCCAATTTCATGTTTGCAAAGAGGACAAGATGCATTTATTTTCAACCACTTATCAACGCATTCTACATGAAAGAAATGGGTGCACTGTAACTCCCTTAGCTCGTCATTGTCCTAGTATTTGCCCAAGCAAATGGAACAAATCTGCATTGGAAATAATACCAATATGGATATCATTACTTGGTTGCCAACTTTTCACCAACAATAATTAGAGTCTATTTAGATTTTATACAGAACATGAAACAACACATACCACATCTTCGCCTGAAATAATCTTTCTTTATCACTCCCAGCTGATATAAAGCCACCGTCACCTGAGCTTTCTGAGTCAAATTCACTCTTGTATTTACTTCCATTACATTCAGTAGATCTTTTTGCCTTGAGCTTGTAAGTTGGAAAAGAATTAAGCACTTCGGATGAAGCTCCTCTCATCTGACTCTGGTCCTCTCGAAATCCAAGAATATGTATAATACAAGGTAGGAAACAACATACTGTCACATAGAAAATGAATGGCATGGCATAACCTATACAACTAAATGTGAGAAACACAATACATAACCTGCAAACAAAGCAAATAACTAATCTGTAAGAATATTGCAGAGAGACAGAGTTAGAAAGGGGAGACAGAGAGGGTGTGAATCGCTGGGTGTTGAAGATCAAGTATGTAGACTTGATAGCTAGTTTCGGTAGGATGGAATGACAATGAAGACTTGTAGATTTCTGAAGTTATCAGGTTCTCTCTGTAGATGATTGAAACGAATGTATCGAGTGTTTTTTTTCCTTACAGTTAGAGTGCATACAATATATTTACATGCATACTAACATTACTCGACATAATCGATTCTTAGTCTAGTGAATTGTGGTTACGACTGTGTAAGGATTTAGTATTTTGACCAAACCACGGTTTTATATCCCAGGAGAGTTTTAGGCTGTTCAATGGAACAACGAATACTTATGCAGATCGTTGAAACCCATGAATTTATTTCTTGTCTATAAAGAAAGTGGGATTTTATGATCAATTTCAGAATTACTGTGTATAAAATTTTGATACACAGTCGCTTGTTAGAGTGGCTAAATGCTGGAGGGTCGAGGTCACGTTGTGTATTGAATCCAGTGATCCAAGACATGATTGGAATGCATCTACTATTAAAGAAATTCATGAGTCAAAGGGGTCAGACTCGTTTTGTAATCGAAATCAAGCATTAAAGGTTGAATTCTGGAAGCGCTGTGTATTCTTCATTTGTTATGGGCGCAGGGTAAAGAGTGTCACTATTGAATGGTTGAGGCAACATAATCTAGGTTTCATGTAAAACAATGGCCATTCATCCTATACCAATGAGGTTTGAGATGCACAAATCATGATAACTTGACAACCATAATCAAAGAATATGAATCGAAACCCTGAAAACATTAACACAAAGCATACATTCTGATAAACCCTACCAAAACCCCAAAAACCAAAACCCAATTCAAGGGGGGTTAAAAGAAGTTACTTGCTGTCTTGAAGTCTTTGTTTCATTGTTGGTAGATGCATCCCCCACAACATCAGTAACAAGAGACATGGGCCTTCTGTTCAATGATTGTATCCAGAATCCCAAACTCTTTGGCCTCATCAGGCGATATGAACATGTCCCTCTCCATGCATTCCTCAATATTATCAATACTTTGCTCAGTATGCTTGACATAGAGACTATTGAGCCTGTCTCTGGTCAGGAGGATCTCCTTGTCCGCAATCGATATGTCACTCGCCTTCCCAATCGCTGCTCTGAAGGGCTTGTGGGTCATGATCCTCGCATTGGGAAACGATCTCGAAGCTCTCCATTTTCCCCTGCTATCAACAGAAGAGACACCAATTAGGTTGTCTGCCCCATACAAAACGTGCTCATGAGGTTCCTTATGTACTGCATTGTGTCATATATTTCCATCCCTGCGGTCATGACTTGTCCAGGGGAATTTATGTAGAGGATGATGGGATTCACTGGATTTTCAGACTCCATGAATAGTAGTTGGGATACTACCACTGTTGCAGTGCCGTCCTCTATAATGCCATTGATACAAATCATTCTCTCCTTGAGAAGCCTTGAGAATATGTGGGTTTTCTGTGTGGATTCTCTCTTTTGGTTATTTTGGACATTTTGTATGATTTGAGAATGAGGTATTGATTGACTGAAAATGTGGGAATAGGGCACCGAAAATCATTGTCGTCGGGCATAATGGTTAAATCAGAGTCATGTTGCTATTTTTGTGAAGAACCCATCTGCTGCTATTGTGTGCTTAGCAAGATCCTCCTCCTCATTGTCAGGGGCCTAAAAAGGGTGGTCCTTGATTTGATTCAAAATGAGTTTGGCAGCACTCTTTCATATATTTGAATTTGAAATTCCTTGGATAAGAGCCATTTTTGTCACACAATTTGGTCACATAACGAGGTCATCACCCAGGATTAATATTTCAGTGACTTTAAATAACTATTGTTACAAGTGTTTTCGGAGAGGAACGAAGGGTTGACCAAGACCCACTAGCTAGTGCCCTAGTTTGCAAAAGTTTAAAATTTAGATTTTGAGACAAACATGCAATTTTCCAAATTTAGATTTTGAGACAAACATGCAATTTTCCTATGTGTGAACACAATTGGAGTGTTTTTAAATGTATACATACCAAAAAGCGAAACCATTTGAAGCAAAAACAATTGAATGATAGAAATATGTTCCTTTGCCTCAACATGAGTAGAAATTGTATTTTATTTGTGTTTTCAATTAAAAGACAAGGAAAGCAATATGGATAGGACAATAAATATGAATGTTAGGAAGAATGGAAATAAAGGAAAGGTAAACATGGTTTAAAGAGTGTGAATGATGATCCTTATGGCTAAATATATTCAATGACTACATTGACAATTGACAATTAACCCTTAAACCTAGATGGTTTTACTGTAAGGGAAAAATGAAAAATTTTGCATGAGGAAAATAATTATGGTAGATATTCAAAGAGACACATATTATGAATGATAAGCCTAATATTCCATGGCTATTCATATGCACAAACAAAAAAACTTCACAAACAAAACATATACATAATTCGAATAAGTTCCAAGGCACTTATCTTTTGAATGAAATATTTCCCAAAATCGTTGTGGGAGAGGCACACACCACCCAATATTAGGCAAGCTTGCAACCATTAATGTCTCAATGTAGATTCCACTCCCGACTGGAGTTATGAAATCACAAGGACATGGCTTCATGCTCACACTCCAGATCATATTCGAGGTAGTTTCCCTAGTCTGAAAATGATAGTATCCACAACGTTGCACCCTCCTTATGGTATCTCCTCTCTCCCTGCCTTCAAATTTTGTTCTAGTGAATAATAATCTTCTCCATGAGGAATCCCCCACCCCAGGGCTTATAAATCCTTTCACATGTGGAAATCATATCTCCTTCGATTTAGGTTTGCCACAGGTTTCCTTGCATAGTCAAATTTGGGTTTTATCTCACTTTTACTTAGCTATTACATAATATTCATGATTTGACATGCCTTTCTAGCACATGAATGATATATCCTACTTTCCTTCTTACAAACCAAACTATTTCACTATTGGAGACTTGGCCTAAGCTCCACATTATGAATATTTGTTACATATTTACATCAGTTACAACAACACCAGTCTAGGAAAAAATGGAGGAACAAAAATGACTTATGTAAATTTCATAATTTTGTAGATTTAAAATCAAGTGAAGAAGTCAGCCATAATGTTAAAGCACATGCACATGTTATCCATGAATCTATCCTCGAGAGTTAGCTCGAGTTGTCATGAGACAAACATGAGATATTTCCCTCAAAGCTAGGAAGGTCACTAGTTCAAATCTCTTGATCCCCTTATGATTAGGATCTATCATCGGGGTCATTGGTTTACCCCATTTAACATCCATGGATCATGAGGAAGTACTCAGAGGGCTTTCCGTGAGACTTTCCTCAGAAAATAAATATTATCCAAAAAGATAAATCACATGCACATCTTGATAGCGATTGGGAAATGTCCATGCACCATTGAAAAAAAATGTCACCAAGGAGTTGGAGTATAATGGTTTTTGGCATTATACACAAGACAAATAATAAGACAAGGTGTAATTTGGAACTTCAACAATCCATGATAAATCAATGACAAATTCATTTGAGAAAACGATTCGATCATTTAAGTATCCCACTACAACAAGTAACCCTTTTAGTGGTGGTTCACTACAATGATGGTCTTGTAAAAACCATCGCCAAATGTTTTTTGAGGGAGAGACTATAAAAAAGGCCTTAAAATTATTTTTAAGGGTGGTTATTATAAAACCACCCATAAAAACACATTTCCCATTCATGCCCTTTCCACTACATCCCAAAGAAATCCAAGATGAAATGGTCAAGTAAAATGTGGCCACTCGATGAAACCATGTGGACAAGAAGGAAATAAGCATCCCCACACCTTCTAAATGGTGCATAGTAGTACTATGGGAGTTTTATCACACTTCATAAAATGACAATGAAGGATTAGCCACCAACAATTAAATCCATGTGAAGCAAATAGGTGAGGACGTTTTGCATCACAATTAAGATGATAATAATTAAGATCACCAAATGCACACGCCAAACTCAAGCACATAATAGATTCACCTAACTCACATACATAAGTGACACACCAAACTCATGCACATAATAGATGCACCAATTCTATTTCAATTTGAATTTCACTAGAATAGCACCAATTCTATTTCAATAATTTTACAAAAAAAAAGTTAGATTTATATGATCAAGACAAAAGATTACAAACACTAGTTTTATATGCTTATAACCTTGAAAGATGGGAAAAGAAAAACTCAAAGCAGTGGTTTCTCTACTTATGACTTAGACAATTTCAAAAGCATCGCAAGACCAAAATGTAAGGATATGCCACACCCTTGGAGAGCAGTGGAAGTCCTAAAGAATCCATCTTTGACTAAGGCTAGATGTCACTAAAGGAGAGATGAATAGGGAGATTTTGATCCCCAATACACTAAGATTCCTCTACTGCAAATATATGGGAGGGCCCCTCCATATACTTTTTTTTTTGAGGTTCATACAATCAATTTTAAATCATGCTTTTGAATCTTGGAATCAATGATGAAAAACAATATCATCTTCAATTCATAGACATTGTTCTTCATGATGGATTGTCATTATAAAATGGTATATAGCATATTAACAAGAATCATACCTACCCTATCTTGAGAACTATGATATGTTCCCCATGGCTATGTTTGGGGTGACTAAAGGTGCAACTAGAACAATAGAGCTAGATTGTTAACTACCTTAAATATGAAAATGTTGTGAGCATTGATATTATAAACTAGGATTGGTTGGAGGTCAATGATGGTGTTTTCATGCTCTATTTGTTTTAAAAGATAGATAATTGGTTGGAGGAGGAATTCCAAGAGAGGAAGGTATAATGGTTAGCATGTGGTATATATGGGTTCTTAGTGCTTGATGCCAGTGCAAGACCCATTTAAACTAACTAGTTAATGTCTCTACCATGTGCTACATTGTATTTTGTAGTCTTTGGCCCATTGGTCACTTTGGTCTCAATGTCACCATTGTGTTTGGTCTCTACCTTGCTATAGGTATGCTTGAAGATTCATGTAAGGATGGAATATTTGAACCTAACTTAATAGGAAGAGGTATCAAAAATATTGAAATGGACACCATATCCTTCTTATAGGCCAACAATTACATACACAAAGGCTTATATGATGGATTAGGGTACACACATAGTCCATGCATCCTAGAGGAACCCACACATAGTCAATGCATCCTATAGGAACCCACACATAGTCCATGCATCCTAGAGGAAAATGTTGTGGATTCAAACTCTATGTTTTTATCTTGGACTGTGTCTAAATTCATGATAACCATCCTAAATGTGCCAAACTCAAAATGGCCATCATATCTTGATCACATGACAAAGATTCCCTTTACAGGACCTTTGTGGTGTACAAGGGACACAAGGATGTCTCACGAGCCCCAAGACAAATATTATTCTACAGTACCCTACATTTGGGCATTGAACCACATTACCGACACCAAGAACCATGTCTAGTGTTCTAAACTTCAAAATGAGTAGCATATCCCACTTCCAAGCCAAATATTCCCTATGGAGGGCCAGTAGCATATCCCGACAATAAGGGATTGGGTATCAAACCATGGATAAGTGATCAAGAAGCATCCATGATGTGAGAAACCTCAAAATGGCCAACATATCCCTATCATAGGAAAATATGGGCTAGGGCCTCATGGATGGCCTATGTAGAACCCGAAAGCCACATGTTATGGACTAAATATTCGGATATTCACCTTGGAACAAGATTTGGGTCGTGAGAACCATCCTTGTTGTATTAAACCTTCAAATGTGACACCACATCTTGCTCACATGCCAAATATTTACTATGCATGACCTATGTTGTGGCTTAAGGCCCCACACATGGCATGCAAGGCTTAGAGATAGATTCCATGGACTTAGAACCAAGGTTTTTGCACCAAAATATGCCCTTATCCCCAAGAAACATATCAAGTATTTCAAACTTGGAAATCACCACCATATCAAACTTGGAGGCCAAATAGTATGTATTATGGGCATGCATGATGCCCTGAGTAATGAAACATGGCATGTGAGCCTCATAGGGAATATATGTAGTGTATATTAACAAAATAGAGAATATTTGGCTTACAAGCAAGTTATGGTGGTCATTTCAAGATTTGTAACCCCTAGGATGGTTCTTATTTCCCATGGCATGGTTTTTGGTTGAAAGTAAGGGTCTAAGGCCATACCAATTTCCATTAGGGATCGTTTTTAATGTGTGATTGCCTAGACTACCACATCGGGCCTACATAGGGGATGTTTAACCTAGGAGTGGGATATAGTCAACATATTGACTAGCCTAGACACAAAGAAGCATATCGCAGGGTCTATAACGTCGGTTTTACATCCCAAATTGTGATATAGCCCTTGAGAACCATCCTTGATGAGCAAAACCTAGCAAGTTTAACTTTACAAGGCCTCCGTGGTGGTTTTGCATTATAAACGTGGTATATATTCCTTGCATGTAGGGAATGAATTAGATTTTGGAAAAAAATAAATTATGTGAACATCATACTCAAGGATTTAATCCCACTCTCACCTTTTGACTATCACTAACAAGTCATTCCAAGTGATCTCTAATGACATGATATGCCTATGCCTTCATTAAATCCCCCTAGTACCAGTTGAATCCTCCTAGATAATTCTTAGTCATATTTGTATTCCACTCCTCTATGATTGCTTGGAGGATGTATTTTCTCCTCATAACATCCTACTGCATTAACCCCTCCAAAACAATCATTCACCAAATGCTTTTTGTTTCCAAAGTTTTTGAGATGAGATTTAGTTTATTCAACCCTTATCCTTCTAATGGTTTTGGATATGCTAAGGTTTACCATTTGGCCAATGGGATACTTTCCTACTCCCTCCTTCTCAACCACATACACCTGCATGCCTTCTACTTGGTTTTTAAAAATATACTTTTCAAAATAGCTAAAATGGACATCCAATGAATTGATTTAGATTTAATGATGCTTTTAATAGGAAGCATACCCCCATTAGCAATGACATATTTCTCTATAAATCAAGCTACAAACCCAAACACTAAAACAAAGTCTCTCTGCTACAATGGAAAACTAGAAAGGACTCGTGGTAGTTTATCATCATGCATGTAGGCCCATCATCTTTCATGTTTTGTGAATGATATACCCACCAAAAACTACCAATTAAAATTTAGCTATATTAAAAATTGAAAAAAATCCCATCACACTAAAAATTCAAAAAACAAAAATCCCAAATTGTGAGGCGCCACATTTTGTAAAAAATTCCTCTTCATCTTTGTTGAAGAAGAGGGCACCAAATTTTGTTCAAATTGTCTCCATGGGTAAACCTGCTTCAAGCACTCGATCGGGGGGTTTCAACAAACCTCGATCATCCAATTTAGTTGCAGAAAATATGATCATGTTATTCAAAAATTTATTGACATTGATGGGGATGTAGCTGGGATAAAGAGACCGTGTTGACCACTATGGGGGCCATATTCATCATCTGGAGGCCACCTCTCCTTATCAGGGTTGTGTTCTTCCCTTGTTGTCTTATTTTTTTTAGTGGGAGGTTTGTGTTCTTCCCTTGTTGTCTGAGTGTTTTTTGTGGGAGGTCCGTGTCAACCTCTCAGAGGGCGTAGACCTATTTGGAAACCATTTGGAGGAGGATTGGGTCATTATACACCTGCTGGGAATTTTATTTAAAGTATGTTATTTACCAATAGTCTCAAACATCAACTCTAGGTAGTAGAGGAAGGTTGTTACAGCCATATGGTATTTGCTACTTCTTGTTATTCCTATAGAGATATTTTTGAGTTTGTAGAGGATGATTTCCCTTGTGAAGGTTGCACTCAAGTTGTTAGCAGTCCATTCATTCCAGATCTGATCCGTGGTTACACAAGAGGCTAGACACAATGCATCTTCAGTATATCAACTCATGGATGCCCAAATCTATGATCAGAGGTTAGAAATAATTATCTAGTTTAAGTTCTATATTAGTTTGTTGTTCACGAGACTTTATATCAGTAGTTGTTGGTTGGAAACTTGCTTATTTCATGCAATGTAATGAGAACGCTGTTGGTATATATCCTTTATGGTATCTATGAAAAATCACTTGGAGATGCATACCAACAATACACAAACTTAAATCAGTAGCAAGCAATCAAATATGCCACAAAAAATTATAACAGTAGCAAGAGGGGAAAATACAGTGGTTTAATAGCAATGGTGCCAGGTATTTGTGAAAGTGGCATTTAAATGATCCAAGTTGGGGAGGGTTGGCATCATTTGCATTAGCATTGCCAAAATAATAGTGATTAGAACTGATTATTGGCATTAGAAATATTGCCACAAGGATGGTTTTGAGTTTCAAACTATTCAAAATCATTAGAACTTCCATAACAATCTAAAACTGTAACTTCTCAATTATTTTTGTAGCATTATCACCACTATGATTGGCATAATTGATAATTGGCATGGGGAGGGTTTTGAGCATAAAACTCTTCATAATAATCAAAACTTTCGTAACCAACTAAAACTATAGCTTTGTTGATTTTTCTTAGCATTGTAATTTTTCATAGAAAATATGGAAATACTTGTTGAATATGCTTCATCAATCACAAAAATTTTCAATACGAATATGCAGGTCTGGAAATATAGGATTGATAGCTGATTTTGTGCATGGAGATGCTGAACTGAATATAATTATCATCAAATGCTAATTGACTCCTTCTTTCTGGATCTAATAAATGATTGAGAAGTCTCAAAATACTCTGCCACCTATATTTTAAATTGCCTTCATGGCTTGAAATGTTGGAAATGACTCTTTAATTGTTGTTTATTTTATCCCTAAAAATATGGGATTTAAAATTGATCACCGATATTCTGCCTGGAAATCTGGAAATAGTTGACCTTCCTGGGATTCTGAAGTTTCCAGTGCCTTTAACTGAAATCTTTGAAGGATTTTTGCTACCATCTGCTTTCCAACTTCCCCAACTAATTTAGGTAGTTTTCCCTTTTCTTGCTTCTGATTCTCTATGGTTAATCATAAGTGCCACTCTATCATATCTCTTATGAACAACCTTGTGATGCACCAAGAAAACAATCTTTATAACTGTATTGTAAAACAAATTATAGTTTATGAAAATGTCTAGATAAGGCGTGGCAAAGACAAGAGTATAAAGCTTTTATTCGAAGTGCATAATCGGTGCTCAAAGTAAGAGGATTAACCCAATGTCCATGCTCAACCACATTCATATTTTTCCAATAATCTGCCAACTATTGAAACCTTTGTTACTAGCATTTCCAACATTTTTGGAGAAATAAAGCCTCAATATATATAATGTCCTACCACAGAACACTAGGAATACTATATTGAATGGAAAGAATTTGCCTTGCATTTTGATCAATACATATTGCGTGTGCTGTTGGAAGAGTCCCAAATGGATTTTCTATAGGCATTAAAGATGTAACCATTTGATTGTATGTACCATGGTGTTGATAGATTATCTCCCCATAAATCTACATGCTTGTACAATGAGAAACTATTGTAGCTATTGAAGTAGCCTCAAAAAGAATTTTATGTATCCTATGCATCTAAAATTGGCAATTCTCGGATGACAATGCCTGTAATTGACGTAGTTAACTACTTTCCATAGTTTTGATCACCATATGTATTTCAGACTTTGAGTGCTCTTACAGTCCGAGGTGGAAGAGATACATCATGTGTCAATATGCTCGTCGTGGTTGGCCAAAGGTAACTGCACCTAAAGTCTGGACTGGGATAAATGGTTGCGAGCTACTGACATTAGAAGGCATTGTTTGTTGGCATCTAGTGCTCTCAAGTTGAGTGCGTAGTTAAGCTTTTAATATTTGTGCAGTGAGAATTACCCAAAATGAATTTTGTTGTTGATACATCCAATCTCATACAAGGCTTTTCAATGCTTAATGCACCATACAAATAATTGTGGAATTTGCCCTTGGTGCATTTGACACTTGGATTGGTGTACATCATTGGTATTGACTACGATGTTTGGTAGCGCACTTGGAAATTATCCTACATGTAATAAGAAACAAAGTCCTATTTCTTTATATTCCATGAACTATTGTATTACAATTGCAATATATGATCACCACCACAGGTTAAGAGAGCTAATATAGAGCTCTTTCTCAATCCCTTTTTTAGAGTAGTAATGTTGTCATTATTGAACCTTCAAAGCCAAAAGATGACAAGAATTTAGATCAGAATCTTAAGATTTAATGCCACTTTAGAAGCATGTGAGAGGGGTCGATTTCAAGGCTGATAGTGCATAGGTGTTGAAGCTAAAATGATGTTAAGAGCATGATTTGACTTTGGCTTAATTTGAGTTAAAGGGGCTTTTCTAATTATGTTTTTGAGTTGGATGGCTAAGTTTATTGAGGTTAACATATACACAATAAATTGAAGTGCATTAAGAAAATAAATGTCACACAAGATGAAATTAGCATGTTTAAAATTACAATGCTAAGAAAAATCAACGAAGTTATAGTTTTAGTTGGTTATGAAAGTTTTGATTATTATGAAGAGTTTTATGCTCAAAACCCTCCCCATGCCAATTATGCCAATCATAGTGGTGATAATGCTGCAAAAATAATTGAGAAGTTACAATTTTAGATTGTTATGGAAGTTCTAATGATTTTGAATAGTTTGAAACTCAAAACCATCCTTGTGGCAATATTTCTAATGCCAATAATGAGTTCTAATCACTATTATTTTGGCAATGCTAATACAAATGATGCCAACCCTCCCCTTTTTGCTGTCAATAACACTTCTTTTGATGGGCAGTCATATCATGAGACCTTGATTGTACGTTGTAAGGGATGAGGAGAAGAATAAAGGTATTTAAGTTTTATTAATGCTTGCGATTCGGGACTATAATTAGCACTATCAGCTGAACATAATCACCTTTAATCACCATGAATTAACTGTCAGTTGGAATTTTGAAAGTTCCTTTCAAAGTTTTGCGCAGTATTATGTCATTTCAAGGTTTTGGGTAGAGCATTAAAGATGATTCTGTCCCATAACTACCAAGGAGAAACTGTGATATCCAAATGGACAAGAAATTTAATTTATAAACCCCTTGGCTAGTCAAATAGCTAAGTCAAATGGGTCAACTAGGTCATGAAGGGTCAATGGGTCATGTTTGGGTCGTGTTTGAGTCAAATAGCTCAAACTATTTTGACTCATGTTTGATGGGTCATATATAGGTTTAACTACCACTCAATGGAGCCATGACTTGATATATCTTTATTGTAGTTTGCATAGTCTATAAGGTGGCCATCTTTCGTGCTTGGAGCAAATCTATTGATGCGCATAAAGTCCATAGTTTTTTTCCAGCATGATTGGAGCCTTTTGGCCTTTCGTTGACCATCATTCTCATTGCAAATTTAGATTTCCTAGCAAGTTTTGTAAGGCATGGAAGCTTCCAGTATCTCAATTGATGTTTTCTACCTCCTTTCCTTGCCAAAATAATGGATAGACCATGGTAGTGAATAGGACTTTGGTTCATCCACCAATACAACAAGCAGTGGGGTATTTATGTCCACATCTTGTAGTTCAGCTAGAACAAGTCATTCTCCATTTGAGGTATGTTATGTCTTTCAATTTCTTCCCCCTTTTATAGCTTCTCGCTTCTTTCCCTGCTTTGTACATAACCCACCAGCAGGAGGAGCAAGATGAGGGATTCTTCCTTTGTGCATTTTGGCCAAAAGTAAAAGTAGAGTCCATTGCATACTTTAGCAGACACAAACAAAAGATAAGGCACTACCTGAAAAGCATCATGTCCCTCCTCATTTTCAGTTTTGGGACAAAGTGGTATCATTTGGACAAACACAGGTTCAAAAATCAATAACATGGCAAGCTCAGACCAAGTCGGTATGTGCCATATACCATCACACAATAGGTGGGTCCCAATGCCTTCAAATTGAATATTCTAGCTCATCTAGGAATATTTTATGTAGTGAATTCCATTCAGCGCAATCTCATTAAGATCCCGCACACTTGGAGGAAGCAGTCCTAGTCAAACTTTTGGAGGCAGCCTTCCCTGGTAGTGAGGGTATAGCAATTGTTACCAATTCCTTCCAGACAAGGGCAATCTAGTTCCATGGACTTAATCAGCAATTTACCTACCACTCAGTGGAAGCATGACTATGTATTTGTTGTAGTTTGCATATTAGTCTCTAAGGTAGCAATCTTCCATACCTGCAGTAAATTTATTGATGACAGTAACGTGCAGAGTTGTTTTTCCAGCATCTTTAGAGCCATTTTGGCTTTCTATTGGCCATCATTTTGATTGTGACTCTAGATTTACTAGTAATTTTTGTAACGCATTGAAGCTTCAAGGATGTCAGTTGAATTTTTTTTATCTCCTTTCATCCCCAAAATTGATCGACATACCAAGGTAGTCAACAAGACTTTGTTGCTTTCTCTCCACATTTACCACCGATACAATGAATAGTGGGATATTTACTTGTACATCTTGCAGCTCAGCTAGAGAAATGTATTCTCCATTTGAGGTATGTTATGTCTTTCAGCTTCCTGCCCCTTGAGCTTCTAGTTTCTCTTCACCCACCGGCAGAAGGAAGATGAGGCTTCTTCCTTTGTGCATCTTGGCTAAAATACAAAGCAGAGTCCATTACATACTTTAGTAGACACATGTGAAAGATAGGGAACTGCATGACATACATCAGGGCCCTCTTGATTTTTAGTTTTGTGATAGAGTGTGGTCTCATTTTGACAAACACTGGTTTAAAAGTCAGCAAAATCACAAGCTCAAACCAATCTAGTATATGCCATATACCCTACACGATAGGCAAGTTTTGACACAACAACAATTAAAGTTCTTAAAGGGTACTAGCTCAATGGAAGAGCACTTTCCTTACAAGCAGGAGGTTGGTGGTTCGATTCCTCCGTGCCCTACCATAAATTAATAAATGATATTTCAATGTATTTCTAGGAGGGGGGTTCATAACTGAGGGGGGTTTCATAACCACCTCTATAGTTTTTTGTGAGGGTGGTTCATAAATGCCCCTATAGGTGGCTACGATGGGGGTTCTAAATTGCCCCTATTGGTGGCCACGAGGGCGGTTTTAAACCACTTCAATACATCTCTACGAGGGGGGTCTTGATATGCCCTCTTAAGCTACTACAAGGGGATTTTGGAATCCCCCTATAGGTCTCTACAAGGGGGATTTCAAACTTCAATGGTAGGACTTTACGAGGGGGGTTTCAAACTGCCTCCGTACGCCTCTATGAGGGGGGTTCCAAACCACCCCTATATGCATCTACGAGGGGGGTTTCAAACCGCCCCTATAGGCCTCTACGAGGGGGGTTTCAAACTGCCTCTATAGGCCTCTACAAGGGGGGTTAAAAACCGCCCCTATAAGCCTCTATGAGGGGGGTTATAAACTGCCCCTATAGGCCTCTACAAGGGGGGTTCCAAACCGCCCCTATAGGACTATACGAGGGGGGTTCACAACCACCCCTATAGGCCGCTACGAGGGGGGTTCCAAACCGCCCCTGTAGGTTTGTATGAGGGGACTTATGAGGGTATTCATAACCGCCATTGTAGGTCTCTATGAAGGGGGTTCAAAACTGCCCTCGTAGGTCTCTCTGAAGGGGTCTACAAGGTGGGTTTAAAATCGCCTCTGTAGACCTCTATGACGAGGGTCACAAACCGCCTACAAAAGTCACTTTTGGGGGTGGTTGCAATCTCTTCAAAAACCACCCTTAAAGGAAAAAACTTTTAACATCGGTGCCTTTAGGGTCGGTTTTTCCAAAATTGCCCCCAAAGCAAACCCCCCCCCCTCGTAAGTCAACTTTGGGGGCGGAAGACAACCTGCCTGAAAGGCCCAAAATGTAGTAGTGAGATCTAGGTTCCATTCCCTGTGGAGGGTGGGGGGTCGTAGTTCTTACCCATTGGTGAGGTTGGCACCCTCTAAGACCTTGTGTTGACACGGTGATAGTTTCAACCTCTGTTGGATAGATCATTCTTCTACCTAATACTAAGGTTGGGCCCAACCTGGGGTTTTCTCTACTACCGTGCGATTAAAATTGTTTGTTGGGTAGTGGTGGGAAGTGGTGGGGATTCCATGGGATACCATTCGATCCTTGCCTCTTTTTCACTCAATGTGCTTATTCACATAAAATGTTGGACAAGCCTAAGAGATTCCGCTTTTCTCTATCAACTTTATTTCTAGCAACTCTGCAATATCTTTCCTGCAGTATTTCTACTTTGCCGGACAATCTATTCATCGTCAATATTTTATTGAAAATTCTAAAAACACAGAAACTGCAGATTCTACAGGCTTGAGCGAAGCCTGTATTTGTCTACTAAAACATGTTGAACTGAAAATTCTTCAACGAAACCATTTGTGATGCAATCCAAACCATGTGAATTAAGGTGTTGGAGTAGAACATGGACGAGTAGACATCCCTCCATTAATACCAATTGGTGTTAAAGCATCAAAGTACAATCTAATAGGATATATGAATCAATTTTGTTGATGTCGAATACCCAAAAGATCAGATTGCTTATGGATCCATTTTGGAATGGTACTTATAAATTGTTAGTGGTTTTCCAGAGATTGCTTATAGACCTTATGAGTGGGTATTGTGACTAGTATGACCTTGGAAACATATTAATTACAAAGAATCCATAACAATACTAGCTGTCTTAAACCATTATATTCTTTTGTCGAAAAATATAGCAACACTCACATAGTGTCGCCAAAAACCAATTATAATGATAATTGGTGACAAACATTTACTACACTCACCAAAAGTAAAATAAACATGTATTAGTGAGGGCTACTAAAATATTGTCACTAGAAGTGTCACCAAAGAGAGGATCAATAACGGTCCTTTAACAACCCTCACCAAAACTGTCCCTGAAAAGGGATTTGGTGATGAGCCTTGAAGGACCATCTCAAAAGGAACTTATAATGATGATGTTTTAAAGACCATCATCATATACGACATTGGTGACAACCCTTAAAGGTCTGTCACAGGCATGACCCTCACCAATGACCATTTTTCTTGTAGTGTGGTGTATAAGACGCCCTTGTTTGTGGGATAAGGGACCCTCTTTGTTGTAGTAATTTGACTACAAAATGCAAGTGAACACATCATCATTTTAAAAAAAAGAAACCTTTTCTTGTTGTATGACATCATTTTTCCAATAGTTACCAATGTAAAGTTTCCAACCATTATCTAAATCTAACGTATTTTAGTTGAATTCATCTCAAAATGGTCATAGAGGATATTGAATGTCCTTCTACCCAATCTTCTCTTGGAACATTTGTGTTGGAATTTCCTCCTCCCTATTACATGCCATAATTTGTAGGTGAGTGGTGATGGACATTTAACTAAATATCACAACGTGTCATGCAAACTTGTAATATTAGGGATGATAATTAATCATTACTATTGTAATCCCCCTTAGCACAATGTACATATCAAGGGTTCCATTTTGTTAATGAATTTAGCACATACATAATCATGTTCAAGAAAGATATATCAATTTCCATTACTATGTGACCATGCACAAATATTACACTAGTTCCATAGCTTCACGTGATTTTGGGTGTGTTGGTTTAAGCATTTAACATAGTATGTTAATTCACCCTTTTTTGCAATAGCTCACCAAATAACGAAATTGTTAGGTGAAGCAATATTTTCCAAGGAAATGGAAATATAATCATTGATCATTTTGTTCATTGCAACATATATCTTTGCAAATTCTTCATCATCTAAAATTTTAGGATGGGATTTTTAATAATTTTCCATATATACTTTTATGAAGGTTATATAGCTTCATTGGTCAATGGGGTTGTATGATGATTATTCAAATACCCCTAGGGATTTGCATGCATTACTACCTAGAATTTTCCTTTAGGAGACTCATTCTACAAAAAGTGATGGTGTATGTATTCATTCATTGTGTCAATATTAAGCAACCGTTATAATGCAATTTATAGTCTAGTTACTACAAATTATAGGATATTGCATTGAATTGGGATGAGTTGGGCCTAAAAAAATAGACAATGTTTTTTTCTAAGGTTGTCATGCAATAACCAACTAAGGTGTGAGGAGTGGTACAAAAGACATAGGTGGTTGAACAAGTTAGTGCATTGGAACAAACCGATCTACATTGGGAATAATGCAATTTGTTGGTGTGAAAGAAGTCTACAATAATGATGATAATATAATAGGTATTTCTTTTGCTTGCATCATGTGTGTCATCAACATGTGACAATTTATCTATCTGTGCTTCCATGTGTTGTGGAAAAAAAAGTGAGTGTCTAGAGTTGTTTTTAACACGTGCTCCATTTGTGAGGGTTTTCACTAAGTAGATAATGGAATTGTGATGCCCAAAAGGGGACACTAATTACAGAGATGGTTTCACTAACATTAGAAACATTAGATCTTTTGATTCTTTGATAATATGATTTTCATGATGCTCTTGGTGTATGGAATGTATTTGTTGTTCCAAACCTAGAGTCAAGACAATGGTAGGTGCAAATGACTCCAAGTCACAATTGCAGCAATACAAATTTTTCAATAAAGCACCTCTAATAAATTGCCAACTTACTTGCAGCCTTCGCTCGCTATACCAGTCCTTAAGAGAATCCCTAATCTAGTATGTCACTGCATTACCTATTCCTTTCGTGAATTATCTCTGTGAGTGGTGATCCTCCGTGTTATTGTTGAACCCCCTTGTTATGTTGCATGCATACCTTATGTTGACCTAATTCCTTCTTCTTTGGTGTAACCATAATCCTCGCGACCTCACTCTACCTCATTGTTATGAAAACCAACGACCATAGAACTCATAAGTTCTTGGTGAAAGTGTGGAAGATAACTATATTTCTCTTTGGAAGGGAAACTTCTAAGTTTCTCACTTCTATAACAAGGATTCAATGCATTGCTCGGGTGGCAATTTTCATCGGTAAGTCTTCTGTGTGTAATTGTCCTGGGTTTCTTGGTCTCAAATGACTTTGAGATACCACCATTTTTTAATACATCCATCAACCATCCTTACTGGCATTTTCTTTTCAAATGTAATATTCCCATTCCTATTGATACTATAAAGATCCTCAACAAACAAATTTGTGTGTCGATCGCTAAATGACATTGTCAAGCCCTAAATATAGGCCACTAAATCTTTATCTGGTTGGTGTTTTTCTATTAGCAGAAATATAAATCTCCGCCTTTCTTTGTTCTATCGTATTCTTCCTTTCTGTTGGGAAAAATGTAATTAAGAGCTGATTGCGTATCTAGTCTGCGACGGCTTTGTCAGTCATTTTGTCAGTCTGCAGAAGCACAGATATGTCAGACAGTTAGTTAGTCTGTCATAAGGATTCTTGCACACTTCCTAGTACTTATGTAACTGCGTCTGTATTCCACAAGTCAAGAATTTCTTAGGTAGAAATTTATTTCAGTCTTTAATGTAACCCAGTAGCTTCCAGGTGAAGCGTTGTCAAGTTTGTGTATAAATAGAAGAAGAAGTAGTTAGGAAAAAAAAGAAAGATATAGAGGAACAGAAACTAATATAAGAAGAGATAAAGGAGAAGAAAGATAGGTTCACAATGTATTTGTGAGCCCAAGCTCATAGTTGCGAAGTGTTTTAAGAGCCCAAGCTCTGTGTGAAGGTGAAATATCATCTCTGTGTAATTCAGTCAAGTTACTATGCTTTACTACGGTAATATATAATTCCATAGTTTTATATATTCATTCTAAAAAATGTTAAATATTTCTTTGCGCACATCTTCTCCATATGTACTTGTGTAAATGTTGTTTACATTTACAATGTGTAGAAGGAATCAAGATTTCCAATATTTCACGGTGGTAAAATTTTTTTACATTTGATTGTAAAAACTTGTTTAAGATTGGGTTATGCGAAGTATGCGGAGTTAGTTTGTGCCAAGTTAATTTTCGTGAAGTGTGAAGTTCCATAAATGTGAAGTAAATTTATGCGAAGTTAACTGCGAAGTTTGTGAAGTTAAATTTATGAAATGCGAAGTTAATTTCAGCTCAGATGCGAAGTTAATTTTCGAGAAGCTTGTGTTTAGCGAGGTAATTGCTCGAAAAAGTGAAGTTAAAATTTGGGGTTCCTTGTTGTATGATCAGCGAAGTCCGAAGTGAAGAAAAAGAAAACATTCATTCACTGTGCAGTTCAATCTTCTTAATTGCGCGGTGTGATTTTCCCTCAATCTGGTATCAAAGCTTGGTTTACGGAAAGTAGGAATTCTATTTATAAGGGAAAAGTGATTAAGAATGGCTTCCATTTCTGGTAATTTGCAAAATCCAATCTTTTCAGGTAAAAATTATGAATACTAGTCTCTAACTATGAAAGCTTTGTTCAGAGGTCAAGATGTATGGGAAATAGTATAGAATGGCTATGCAGAACCAACAGATTTGACAGCATACAACAATCTCACACAAGTTGGGAAGGATGTCTTGAGGGAACAAAGGAAGAAAGATGGAAAGGCATTGTTCCACATACATTAAGTGACAGATGAATCCATGCTCCCAAGAATATCAGCAGTGATGTCAGGTAAGGAAGCATGGGACACACTGGAAACTTCTTATGAAGGCTTAAACAAGGTAAAGACTGCCAAACTACAAATTCTTAGAAGAGACTTTGAATCTTTGTTAATGAAAGATATAGATTCAGTAGAATCATTCTATACTCGTGTTATTGGTCTGGTTAATCAAATAAAGTCTCATGGAGAAAGTCTAGGTGACCAAAGAGTTGTTGAAAAAGTTATTAGAGTTCTTCCAAAGAAATTTTAATCATTAGTAGTGACCTTGGAGGAAAACAAAGATTTGTCCCAATTTACTATTGATGAGTTGCAAGCCTCATTACTCAATCATGAACATAGAATCATCAGTTCATATACATCATTAGAAGGTGCATTTGCAGCATAGTCATCCATAAGTCGTGGAAGAGGCAAAGGAAGATCAAACTGTAGAGGCAGAGGACGAAGTTCTTTTAGAAGAGGTCGCAATATGATCCCCAGTCAGCTAAGTGGACAAAGGTATGATAAATCAAAAATTCAATGTCATTATTGTAAGATGTTTGGACACTTCACATATGAATGCAGGAAGAAGCAGTATGACCAAGGAAATACAAGGCCAAACACAGTCAAGCAACAACAACACTCTGAACAACTCACTGTTCTTAGCATGTGCATCTCCACTTGAATGCAATGCTGTCCAAGAAAGTCCAAATGACATACGGTATTTAGAATCAGGCTATAGCAATCATATGACTAGTAATTTAAATCTATTCTCTAGTCTAGATAAATTAGTTCAAACTGATGTCACACTTGGAAACAATATTCAAGTTACTGTTTTGGGTAAGGGAACTGTTGATATTCTAACCAAACAGGGGGAGCATAAATTTATGCCTGATGTTTATTATGTTCAAGGTTTGAAGCATAATTTGATGAGAATTGGATAGCTGATGGAAAAAGGTTACAAAGTTCATATGTCAGGAAAGCATTGTCTGATCAAGTACATACATCCAAGCAATCAGTTAATAGCCGAAGTGCAGATGAAAAGCAATTGCTTGTTTCCTTTAAGGATAAGACCAAACATAAAAGGAAAAACAACTCAAGTTGTTCATAGAATTCAGAATGAAAATTCTAGAGCTACATTCAAAGCAGAAAGTAAAGAAGCAGAAATTCATTGTGACAAGAAAGAAAAAGACAGCGAAATGCAAGCTACATTTCAATCAGAAATATGGGATGAATCCTGGTTATGGCACTTCAGATTTGGACATCTGAATTTTGGTGGGATGAAGCTACTACACATGAAGGACATGGTGAAAGTATTTCCATTGATTGAAAATCCAGAAATAATTTCTGAAGGCTGTATTTTTGGAAAACAACATAGAGAGACTTTCCCAGTCGGAAAGTCATACAGAGCTCACACATCACTTGAAATTGTACACTCTGATATCTGTGGACCGATGCAAACACCATCCATGGGAGGATGCACTTACCTTCTAACATTTATTGATGATTTCACAAGAAAAACCTGGATATATTTTCTAAAACATAAATATGATGCGTTTGGTTGTTTTCAACAGTTCAAGGCACATGTAGAGAAGTAGAGTGGTTACAACATCAATATATTAATAACAAATAGAGGTGGTGAGTATAATTCAAATGATTTCTTAAACTTTTTTAAAAATCATGGCATACAGAGGCAATTCACTGCGTGGTATACACCGCATCAGAATGGTATTGCAGAGAGAAAGAACAGAACCATTATGGAGATGGCACGCAGTATGTTGGTAGGTATGCATCTATCAAATGAATATTGGGTTGAAGCAGTTGCAACTGTTGTATACATCATGAATTGATGTCTGACAAAGAGCATGAAGAACAAAGTTCCGTAGGAAGCATGGAGAGGTATGAAACATAGTGTTTCACATTTAAATTCTTTTGGTTCTGTAGCATATGCACATGTTCCAAATGAGCTAAGAAGGAAATTGGATAATAAAGGACAGAAATGCATTTTTATTGGGTATTCTAAAGACACAAAAGCATACAAGTTGTATGATCCTGTTGCAAGAAAAGTTATTATCAGTCAAGATGTTCAGTTTGCAGAAAATGAAGCATGGGATGGAACCGTAGAGAATAATTTTAAAATCGTCACATGTTGAACATGATGACATCGTAGAAGTTGTGGTCGAGACTCCGCATGTGAATCAGAACTTCACAGCTCTGTCTACTCTCAGGACAACGCAACATGTTTCAGCACAAGGAACTCTGACAAAAGTCTCAGTTCAAGCAAATCCGACAAGCATACCAAGTGTGCAGCAAACTCCATTGGGAATTTTGCGCAGTTCAACACCAACAACTCTGACAAAGACAAGAACTCTGCATGAGATATATGAGACTGGTACACCCAATTCATTCTTAGTTTTTGCATTATTTTCTCAAGTTAATGATCCGCTAACATTTGAAGAAGCTGTTGAAGATAAAGTTTGGGCACAAGCCATGAATAAAGAAATAGAATGCATTGAGAAGAATCAAACATGGGAATTAGTCGATGTTCCTAAGGAAAAGAATGTTATAAGCGTGAAATGGATTTATAAGACCAAGCAAGATGTTGATGGAAATGTATAGAAGCACAAGGCAATATTGGTAGCAAGAAGATTCACACAGCAGCCTGGCATAGACTTCAATGAAACGTTTGCACCTGTAGCACGAGTGGACACTGTCAGAACAGTTTTGGCCATCACAACACACAACAAATGGCATGTTTATCAAATGGATGTTAAGTCTGCAATTTTAAATGGCTATTTGGAGGAGGAAGCATATGTGGAGCAGCCACAAGGATATGAAGTTCCAGGATAAGGACACAAAGTATGTAGGCTAAAAAAGGCACTCTATGGTTTTAAGCAAGCTCCTAGAGCTTGGTACAGTCGCATTGACTCTTGCCTCATTCAGAATGGATTTCACATAAGTGAATGTGATCCAACGCTATACACAAAAATCAACAAGAAAGTTAATAAGGTTATTGTCTACCTGTATGTAGATGATTTAATATTTACTGGTGATTTTGGTATAGAGGAATTTAAATCAGTCATGGAAAGTGAATTTGAAATGACTAATTTGGGGCTTATGAAGTATTTTCTGGGCATTGAAGTCCATCAGACTGAGAAGGGTATATTTATATCTCAGTCAAAGTATGCAAGTGATGCCTTGAATAGATTTAAGATGTTAAATTGTAAGATAGCTCCAACACCAATGATAACAGGTTTGAAATTGAGAAAGGATGATGATGGATCCAATGTAGATCCTAGGCTGTTCAAAAGGATATTTGGCAACCTTATGTATCTTACAACAACAAGTCCAAACATCATGTATGGAGTCAGTTTAATCTCAAGATTCATGGAGTCACCAAAATAATCTCATTGGAAAACAGATAAAAGAACTCTGAGGTATGTAAGTGGAACAAAAGACTTTGGTATTTTGTATTCAACCTCAAACAATTTCAAACTCATTGGATACATTGACATTGACAATGGAGGAAACATGGATGATAGAAAAAGCACATCTAGGAATACATTTCATGTAGGAACAGGTGTTGTATCATGGACTTCAAAGAAACAACCCATAGTAACTCTTTCTTCAGTAGAAGCAGAGTCTGTCGCAGCTACAGGCGCTGCATGTCAAGATGTTTGGAGGTGGAGGATGGTAAGTGATCTGTCACAAAACCAACAAGAACCCACCATCATTTACTACAACAACAATTTAGCTATTGCACTGTCAAAGAATCATGTGTTCCACAAGAGAACCAAGCACATCGACAGAAGGTATCATTTTATCAGAGAATTGATAAATAACAAGGAAATTTGTTTAGAAATTTGCAGGTTTGAATATCAGGTAGCAGACATATTTACAAAACCATTGGCAAGGGACACATTCCAATATCTATGAAGTTGTCTAGGAGTGACAAGTTCTACACAGTGAACTTCGTCATGCACAGAGCATGTTTCAGCTCTGAAACGTTTTGTAAAATTTTATTTTTGTTTAATGATCCACATCCTCTCATAATTAAGGGGGAGTTTGGAAAAATGTAATTAAGAGCTGATTGTGTATCTAGTCTACGCCAGCTCTGTCAGTCACTGAGTCAGTCATTTTTTCAGTCCGCAAAAGTGCAGATATGTCAGACAGTCAGTCAATCTGTCATAAGGCTTCTTGCACACTTCCTAGTATTTATGTAACTGCATCTTTTTTCTGCAAGTCAAGAATTTCTTAGGTAGAAATTTATTTCAGTCTTTAATGTAACCCAGTAGCTTCGAGGTGAAGTGTTGTCAAGCTTGTGTATAAATAGAAGAAGAAGTAGTTAGGAAAACACACAGAGATACAAAGGAACAAAAAGGAACAGAAGAAGAGATAAAGTAGAAGAAAGATAGGTTCACAATGTGTTTGTGAGCCCAAGCTCATAGTTGTGAAGTGTTTTAAGAGCCCAAGCTCTGTGTGAAGGTGAAATATCATCTCTATGTAATTCAGTCAAGTTACTATGTTTTACTGCGGTAATACATAAGTCCATAGTTTTATATATTCATTCTCAAGAATGTTAAATATTGCTTCGTGCACATCTTCTCCATATTTACTTGTGTAAATGTTGTTTACATTTACAATGTGTAAAACAAATCAAGATTTCCAATATTTCACAGTGGTAAATGTTTTTTACATTTTATTGTAAAAACTTGTTTAATATTGGGTTACGCGAAGTATGCGAAGTTAATTTGTGCGAAGTTAATTTCCGTGAAGTGCAAGTTCCATAAATGCGAAGTAAATTTATGTGAAGTTAATTGCAAAGTTTGCGAAGTTAAATTTATGAAATGCGAAGTTAATTTCAGCTCAGATGCGAAGTTAATTTCTGAGAAGCTTGTGCTTATTGAAGTAATTGCTCGACAAAGTGAAGTTAAAATTTGGGGTTCCCTGTTTTATGATTGGTGAAGTCCGAAGCGAAGAAAAAGAAAACATTCATTCACTGTGTAGTTCAATCTTCTTAACTGCGAGGTGTGCTTTTCCCTTGACTCTCCATCTTGTTTTCGGTTTTTGTGCTTTGATTCATTCCGAATCTCAATACCTCATTGCACCTATGTGTTGTCTCTATTGTATCATATTGACTACATTTTATTTTTACGTTGCATTTTGAATCTTCATTTATCAAGCTAGATGTTGATATCTTTTATTGTTCAAGCTCATCAATTAACCTCCTAATCTATCTATCTCACTTAGACGTGATACTTGGTTTCAAATCCCTAAGGGAAGAAGGTATCATAGTTTACTTTATTCCTTTAGATGTCTAGACATAATATGATCTTGATTTCTTTAAAATCATATTCGTAGAGAAGGAGATGCCTCACTCAAATCCATTCTTCCCTGATCCTAATGTTGTTCAATGATTCATGGATGGTGTTGTCATAAACAATCACATTTGAGAAGCAAGCATTTTTCTATCCGCTCATAATGCTCTGATGCTTGAAAAACCTATTTGTATCAAAACAAAATTGTCGTCGCATCCAATTGAGGAATATTGTATTTCGACCGTGTTGGAGATGTATTGCATCTGAGTTTGCGTTGTTTGCTAGAGAAGAGATCGAGCATGAAAGAGGGTTCACATTTCTCTCAACAATATGGTTTGAAATTGACCCTGAGACTTCTGGTGAAAATTGATGGAAATAATTTTTTCTCGATGTATGGAAGCACTTCTTTGGCCGTGAAGATTCTAGATACCTGAACTCGATCAATAGTTATGAAGCAGAGGTAAATATATTCAGGAGGTTATCATGCTCTAGATAAGCCATCTTATTGCTTTCTAGTGAAAGCGTAGTATTGATTTGTTCAAAACTCATTTGCATAGTGTTTTCAATAGTTCTTTTGCATTTTGAAATTAAGACTAAATTAAATTTGTAATAGTGTGCATTCTTAGGTGGTATCCAACACTCCTTTAACTTTTGATTTTCTTTTGTTGATTTTCATGTTAAAGGGTGAAGTTGTAAGAAACTCTTTGAAGTTTACTTTTGCGTTTAAATAACCAAAATTAAATAACTTTTTCATCTGCTACACACATCATTTAACATAACTTCAAGATTTGCAATTTCTATGAATAAAAGAACTCTTACTGCATTTTAGAATTCATGCACATGAAAGTTGTTATGTTCAAAACTCAAAAAAGGGCATTATCTAAAGAATTGAGTCTCCTTGGACAACATTCTGATTTTGGATTACAATAGTGAAAAAGGGAGCATCAAGCATATTCTTGTTCGGAATAAAATTAGGGAATTTGATGAAGATGCACTGCATGAAGACACTAGAATAACAAATGAAGACATTAAGGTAAATTAGGAACTTAAGAAAACTGAATATGAAGTTGTTAAAAATTCAAATAACAACATCATGAGAGATAATTAGACCAGTTCCAGGATGCATCTAAGATTAAAGGATTAGTTTTAGGATGCATCTAAGATTTTTAGACTTTGATAATAACTTATTTTAAAAAGAAATCGATATGGTTTAGGATATAAAAGGATCATGATAATTTTTTTCATATTCTTTATTATAGCAAATCAATTATATTTGTGAATAGAGGCTTTCTTAATGATGATGATCTAATGTTATTCTTAATATAAAAATATAGAATAAAGATAATTTAATATTATTCTGTAGCCAAAATCATCCCAACAACTTTAAAACTTTTCATGACCATATTCATAAAAAGGATGAGCATGTGATACATTAAAAATTGAATCAATGATGTCTACCCCACCCATTAACACATAAAATAGTAAACTAAGAAAATTATTGCTTCCAAGAAGATCATGCAAGTATATAAGTAGGAACATGGAGTGAACACATACATTTCAGTAGTAAAATGACAAATTATGGTGTATAAAATCATAAGGAGGATTTTTGTGCAATAAAATAGTAAACTAAGAAAATTATTGCTTTCATGAAGATCACGCAAGGCAGGAACCTACGAGTGAAAAAAAACATTAGCAGTAAAAAGACAAATTAGATATCTAAACATTAGTAGTAAAATGACAAATTAGATATCCCTACTGCATGTGGTGGTATATCAAACCCTAGGGAGGATTTTGGGTCTAAGGGTCCATCAATAGATTGTGCACAGAGGAACATAAAGGGCTTGCTTTCAGAGGCTTCCTAAAAGGAACCTTAGAAAGAGAAGTTCTTATCAATGTTTTTCAGGCTTCAGGGAACTAAACAAAAAACTAGTTGTAATTTGTATTAACAATACTGTAAAGAAGAGAATAGAAGTAATCCATGTGCCTTTTTAGCGAAGAAGAGCCTGCATAGAAACAAATAGTAAATCACCTGAACAGAGTCAATGTTGCATGAAAGTTACTTAAACCCATAACATGTTATCCCAACTATTTTTTCTTCCATATTTCTGAACCCTTGTTAACAAAGACAAATTTGCAAATTACAATTACTCTCTTTTCTGCTCCAAAGTCTTCCACCAAACAAACATGGAACTTCCTATGTAAACTTCAATAGTCTAAAACCCAACTTTCTGAAGCACCAAAGCAAAGGCATCGAGATTTCAGAGTAACCGAATATTACTCCACTCCACATATGATTGAATTTTAAAAACTCAAGTTGGGTAATGAATTATCAGAACTTGCAATGAGAAGAGTTGTCTAGTACATGGGCCAACACATGCTCATTTTCTTTATGAATTGTACTAAAAATGATATCAAGTGAAATTACACACAATGCTTGGAATCTGACACGAGTTGGAAAGGATGAAATCACACACAAAATTTGAAATGTGCTCTACATGGATATACTATTTGAAAATTTCCAGCTCAAACAAGTGCTCTTCAAAAGCTATATAAAAATGAACCCTCATCTCTGCTAGTAAAAGTTATGTTTTCCAACTTAATGTTTTTCGAGCACTAAAGACCAGTAACATAGAATGATATGCATTTACTTCTAGTTGATGTGTAATATCATTTGCCAAGTGTTCATGGGAAGAACTATACTCGGTAGCATGGCCAATACTGTCTCTCTGTTCTTCCATATTCATTTTTATGTCGATGTATGAATGGACAAAAGAAGTGCGATTTCCATCATCAGAAGGAGGATGCTCATTATTGTCAATGTCCATTTTGGACTCCTTACACAAAAGGCCCTTAAGTACACAAAACTTTGCAGGAAAAAATTCCGTCCTTGTCGCCTACAAAATATGTTCAAGCAGATATTAGTAGTTACTCACTTGCAGAAGGATTTAACATCTTATGAAACAATCTTGAAATTAATACAAGTCGTCGGAAAAAGGATGTTTTTCCAAATTCAAGCAAAGCGGATAATAGAAAAATACACATGGAATATAATGCGCAATTTCTCACTTTGCATAAAATTATCATCTTTGGTTTCAATTAGTGAAGTATGAACAATATGAAAGCCAAAACAAGGAGAGAAAAACTCCAACATTCCTTCACAAAACTCAGAATAAACATAGCATTAGACTATAAGTTCAAAAAATCACCATCAAACATAAATAAAAAAGTTAAAACAACTCAAAACATACACAAACATATATGTAAACCAGTGTTTTCAAAGAGGTGTTCCCCACGTTTTGCGTAGAGGGACACCTCGGGGGATCATCCCCAACTTTTTTTACTTATGTGGCTTTCACAATAAACTAACAACATTCCTTAAATCTATCCACAAAAGGTCCCTTACAAATTGTTATCTAAGGAAAAAATCTTGCACATTCTACTGAAAATAGTATTTATATATACATGAAAATAGTATTTATATATATCTACCCTCACACCTATGAAACAAAACTGGAAAATCACTTTCAATCAACGAGAAGCGAAGTAGAGACACTCACCTGAATATCAACAAAGATTAAAGAAAAAAGAAGGAATGGGTATGTAAATCAGGCTCTAACTACAACACCGATGCACCAAAGACAAGAAAGCAAGCTAACATCTCTGTACTGCATAATCCCAACAATCTTTGAACCATAGTGGATGGGAATTGCACCACAACACAAGAATTCTTTCACACAGAATATATGATAAGAAAACAAGTCAAATGTCTACCAGCAACTGTAAATGAAATGGACGCAGAAATACCTTTAACTCGATCTATTTCCCTATTCTTCCCGAGTTTACGCAAAGATACCTCAACCTGATCTATCCCCTACTGCCGTAACAAGTTAGTAGAACAAGTTATTTATATAAATAATTTTGAATTGTCAATATTTAGTTAGTAATTAATAGTAAGTTAGTGGAAATAGGTGTGTAAATTTTGTTTTTATAATTTTTCCTTAATATTTAATAATTATCATTAATATTTAGTTAATACTTCATAGTAGTGGGTGTAAGTAGACATGCAACATTGTTGCTAAAGGTTGATGTAGTGGGAAATCCCATTATAGGTGGTAGGAAAGGTATTATTTAGTTAATAGTCGTAAGAAATTGATGGAAATATAATACAATATTATTTTAAAATAAATATCAACATTGAGGTTTAATTTTTCATCTATATGCAATTAATCAATGATAATAAGTTGTGGACTTAAGGGTGCATTATCATTGAAAAAAGATTATGCATTGACATTTGACTATTTATCGATAGGTAATATGTGGCAAAAAAATTATGAAGTAGAATGCAACATTATTGGGAAAATATATTACTCATTAGTATTTGTTTTGAATAAACTTCCACCAAATTTCCAAGTTTCATGAGGTAATAAAAAGAAATGATTGTCAACTAAGTTGTATATGGAATTGAATAAAGAATGGACTTGTGTGAATTTAAATAAAAACATTGTGCTTGATACAAGAATTTAATGTAAATCTCTACAAACCATAATCAAAGGAATACAAGGGTATTATTGATCCATGTGTCAATCAAGATAGACATGCAACATACTTGATCATGGCCAACTTGTGGTTCATAACAAATTTTATGATTGAAATTTGTTCCTTGTGATCTTCTGTTAAACCATCATAACCCCCCAATCTTCAATTTGTCACATGCTCTTCTTCAATAAGGGATCTACATGACAACATTAATAGGTTATAAATCATACAAACCTACCAACTTAGATCCAAATTACTTGATAACATCAGTATGATATGCAGTTGAGGTTGTTAGTGTGTCAAATCTCCTGCTAATGCCCATAACATTGATCAAATATCTTCCTTACCCAGGAATTTGTTAGTTTCGTTGTTGACTTGGGAACCATTATATAAATGGTGGTCTCACACCCTATTGTTGTATAAATATGTAACATTATTTATTATAGAAATGCAAGGTGAGAACATGTAGGGTAAAAAATTCCATGTTGTAGGTTGTAATAGGTTCCATACTATGTAAAATGCCCATAATGTTTTGTGGTGATCTATATTTGAAGGATTGAACTCAACATGTCATTTTTGTCATAATGATGATAATATATTTGCATCACTTCAATGCTTGCCTCCTCTCTAATTTCATTGTAATCGAATAGAATTATACACTTGATACAACATGCATTGTATTAGGTTGTTTCTTTTGATTTGTTGCGTCTTGTTATTCCTCTACGTTATATTATGCTAATACTTATTCTCTAGGTTTCATACCCTATAATAAGATCAAATAATCTTCTGCACTTCAACTTGATTGTGCATTACTATCACTTTCACCTAGTCAAGTTATTGTTTATAGGCTCTTGTCATTTGTCACGATTGGACATCGTGATCTACTTTGAGTCATTGTCTAAAGCTAGAAGTACACTACAAGGATGATTAATGTTCTTCTGGTGAGGGTTTATGATCCTTTGGAAATTGATCCTATTAGTGGTTTGAATAATTGATATTAGAGAAATTATATGTGAAAGTTACTTTAAGTAGATTCCAAGTCACTTTGAAGATGGGTCAAAAAAATCCTTTCTGAACCACAAAATGAAAGTTTCTAAAGTGCAAAATCTAGTTCCAAAAAGTGCCAAATCCAAGTTACAAAAGCATACTTTTCGTTTTGATATCGCCACTTTTGAAATTGGTTTTTGCACTTTTCCCATATGATAATTATGACAATGGCACTTTTAGAACCTAATCTTTCCCTTTTGCAAGGCTAATTTTGACACTTCCAATACTTAAATTTACAATTTTGAAAACCGATTTTGGCACTTTCAAGCACTGATTTTGCACTTTCGAAAACCAAACTTGACACTTTACAGGTATTATAATCACAGTGCAATTGAAAATACTAGTACAAACAAACATTCAAGTGTATTATTTAAAAAATACTTTCATTTTATTCACAATTGGCCTCACATCACTCACGCCATTTAGGTGCAACAAGCAAGGCCATAATTGATCTAACAAGAATGTGTCATTGACATCTTGGAAATTATACATTTTTGTTATAATACAATTCCCTTCCTCATTACAAACATGTTTTTATTTTGAGTCATCTACAATCACTGTATTTGTAGCATCCCAGCCATGGATCAAATCTCTGAAACTTTGTTTAAAGGCTTGATAAATACATAAGGATTTTCATCACCTTGATAACCCTCTCTGGCTATGCAAAAACTGTTGAATTATTGTAACTTCAAAGAATATTATATTTGTACTTTATTATTTTGGAGATGTTTCATTCCTCCGTGAAGATCTTATTGTATATACGGAGATGTTTATTCCTCCGTCGGAATGTGGTAACTTGGGTTATTAGACTTCCCTAGTGGGGGTAAGCCCTGTATGAGTTATGTGGGTCAAAGGGTTGTTAGACCACCCTAGTGGGGTTGGCCCAGTCAGTTGTAGTGGGGTATTTAACCCATTGGTAAAGTTGGGGCCGACCTAGTTAATATAAAGTACAATTCAGAGATGTGTATATATGGAGGAGGCATGTTCCTCATTTTACACACACTTCCCTCACTTGAAATGTAGTGCACTTGTGAGAGAGAGGTCTACTATGGAGGAGGAGGAGATCATGTCTTTGGTTTGCATCTTTCTATATTGCTGGTCATCTATATTGAGGAAGCTTTGCTAGGTTTTCTACCCCATGAGGGTTTCCCAGGATAAATATGTGTCTCTTGTGTTTATGTTGTGCTTGTTGTTTCTTTAGTGATCCTGTATATGCTATTATTGTGAAATGGAATGTAATGTTGATATTTTCTGTCTTAGCATATTGAATCTTAACATGGTATCAGAGCTAACCTAAAGAAAGGCAATGTATGGCACTTATGACACTTGCTTCACTTGCGACAATTTGAAGGTTAGGGTTTTGTATAGCAAAAACCGGTCATCATGGCTATAAATCCATTTTGGAAATGGTTCAGGATCTCAAACCTTTACAGGTCATAGAGAACATCCCCAGTTACTTGGTTTCCAAAGGACACCCTCAGATTCATTGTACTTTGTGAGTTATGATCCGTACAAGTTAGGGTTTCTGCCTCTTCCAGATCTCAGTCATAATCAGCTGACCTTGGAGAAAAGGGTCATAACATGGGATAGGAAGCTCCAAATGAAATTTAGTAAAAATTGACAGGTAGTACATAGACTATACTATCTCTAGAAATGTTTTCAGAGGACGAAGTTGAACCAGTGACACGCGGCACGCCGTACAAGTTCGCTCTCCTGTTTTATCCCATAAACAGGTCACATTGCGACACTTGACATAACTCTCTCTCAGAAAATACAATTGCGGTCAGACCTATCGGGATGGAAAGATGACAAGTCAGGCCACCACAAAAAAAAATTTCAGACCCTGTGGATCGAAAAGTTCGGATTTACAGCAGAAACAATCAGGTACATATTTCTGTCAAAACAAAATTATTTTTGGAGCACCTTCATTCATGGCTTTCGGAATTTAGGGTTTCGGAGAAAGTTAGAATTTTTGGAATTGGAGTCCATGGATGAATGCTACTCAGCAAAATCTAAATTTAGACACCAAGATCAAATTTTTTGGTTGGGTAGAAGACCGGGCTTGATCAAACCCCAGTTCGGGATTTTGATCGGAAAGATGGAAAATTGGGGCTTCAGCAAAAGTTGGAATTTTTGAAGTCTATGACCATGTGTGGAAGCTCCTCAGAAAAATAAGAGTTTAGAGCCTTGGATCGAACCTTTTGATTAGGCAGAAGGGTGGGCTTCATCAAACCCTAGTTCGAGATCTTGTCCAGAAGATCCAGAAGTTTCAAAGGCAATTTTTGAGGGGTGAAATTTTGGAGATTTCAAAATTGAAGTATGCAAGTTTGATCAGCTCAGCAAGACACATCCTTCCATCCATTCAGAAGTGTGAAAGTCAAAGATTGAATTTTTAGGGTTTCTCTAACAAACCCTAATCAAGCTCCACATCAAGTTTCAGCAGGAGTTGAGGCTAAGGCCTTGCATAAGAAGACTACAAGAAGTCTTCACAGGTATGACTTAAGGAGGTTCAGGTATGTCTTGAAATCTGATTCTTGATTAAGTTCATCATATGTTTGTCTTCATATTATTTATTAGTACAATCTTGATTAATGTTAGAATTGTCTTATCACCCTAGTAATAGTATGAATGCATGTGAATGATAGAAGACATTAATTGATTAGGGATATATGATTGTACTAATGCACTGTGGTGTTGTATGAGGTTGATGTTGTCTGCTAACAAGATACAGGTACATCACGAAAGACAAATCAAGATCCATGACCATGACAAAATGAAGACAAAGACTCATCCATAATCCTTGATCACATAGAAGTTCTACTTACAAGGTATGTATGACTTTGTTCTATTATGCTTAACCTATGAGATATGCAGGTTCCAGCACAAGATCTCTAAATCATTGAAGAGAACAAAGAAGATATTGATTAGGTATGTTAGACATAACTAAGCAGGTATACTAATCTAGGTATGTTTTCCTATATCAAGTTAAAATATTACCTTGTGTTAGGATCCCTTATATAAGTATACTTGGTATGATTGGCTATGCTTATTCATAAAGTTGGTAATCAAGGGTTTACGAATATTATGTCTCTTATCCTGATTGATGATTTAACTAACCAGATCAAACAAGAATATGCATGAGTAAAAGAAGACTTCCCTGAAACATTGAAGACTAATGTTTATTATCTATGATCATGGCTATACATATTCAAGATTATAATATACTAATGAATGTATGTTTGTGTATGAGATCATGAGGATGACACTAGTGCACACTTGAGCATGCACAATGGTACAAAATGAATAGAAGTTCAAAAGACATATAGAAGATCAAGCGGGAGGAAACCACAAAAACATAAAAGATAAGTATTTGAGTTGTTATTTGAAATGGTAAATGATATTGCTTGTAATAGGTTGTATGCATATTTGTATTCCTAGAATATATCATGCTGAGTGTAAACATTCATATAACATTGAACAATATACTACTAATATGCATATGATTGGTAAATTGGACAAACATTCCATTGTTGCTTGTCTAGAATGAAACCTCTTTGCTGACATGCTGAGAGCTGTGCACACACTCAATAGTATGTTCTAGTAGAGATGGAAGGCATCTAGATAGCCACTGTATGCATACAGGATATGGAAAAGTGTTGTGCCAAAGTATTGGTCAAGATAGTTGCATAACTATGTAAATAATATCTGTATGCATAATAGGTTATTATGTCAACATTATTTCATGATTATGAAGTATTACTAATCATGTACTTAATTTTGATTTGTAGGAAAGATCGTGAAGAATGATGAACACCGAACAAGTGATGGATGTTCAACAAGAAGATTTACAAATCAAACAAAATATAGAAGGCTCGTGGCTAGAAGATTCTCTTAGAAAGAGGAAGAGAATCATGATGAGATGTTTGCTCCAAGTGGATAGATAAGACCATTCTCTTAATGGTGTAATTAAAGAAGAAGTGTGAATCAGGTTCTGTATGGTTACCTAGGATCGATAGTCAATTGATGAGCTTAATGATCACCATGGATGATGTGGATCTCAACCTTTGCTACAAGGTTGAATATGGTTTCTATACACAGATGACATGGATGCAAGAAGGAACTCACCACAGAGTTCGAATGATATTGAGGCTCATATCAGTAGACCCATCTAATGAAAGATGGCATGGATAGATATGCAAAAGATCACTCAATGCAGAGTGTGAATGATGTTCAGGGAGAATTGATAGTTCTTGATAAGCTTGGGACTTACCAAAAGTAAAGCTAATCCATTACGAATGATGAACCTGTCATACTATTACTATATGTGGATGATCTATTTTTACAAATAGATCATGAAAAGCAAGAAGAAGATGGCTGAAGAATTGAAAATGAAAGATCTTAGATTGATGCATTACTTCTTAGGTCTGGAAGTATGGAAAGGCTCAGAAGGAATCTTTCTCATCCTGGGAAAGTATGCTGTGGAAATATTGAGAAAAATTGATATGTTAGAATGTGAACAACCATGGCCACTCTCATGGGTTCCGACTTGAAGCTGTTAACTGATGACTCATCAGAGTTAGTGGCTGTAACTCTGTACATACAGACTATTGGGTCATTGATATATCTAACGAATACTAGGTCAGATATATTCTTTGCTGTGAACACCTTTAGGAAGTATCTAGTGGAAACTAGATGTGTTCACCTGATAGTTGCAAAGCATGTGATGAGGTACCTAAAGGATACGATAGAATTTGATCTATGTTATCTTGGAGATCATGACTTTAGATGGGTAAACAGATGTTGATTGCACAGAAAGTGTATTAGACAGGAAGAGCACATCGAGAGGATGTTATTTTCTAGGCTCGTCCATGATCTTGTGGTTTATCAGGAAGCAATCTAGTGTGGCTTTCAGCACAAGCGGAATATATGGCTGCTTGCTCTACTAATTGTAAAGTAGTATTGCTTCAGGATTGTTTGACTTAGAGATAGACCCAACTGTGACAAACAAAGTTGTATCAAGATGGAAGAGAATCCAGTGTTCCATGATAAGTCAAAGAACATAGAGATCTGACATTTCTGTATACAATATATGGTGCAGAAAGGAACTATAACGTTTGAATTTGTAACCAGTTGCCGATGTACTAACCAAACCTCTACCTCAAGTGAACAAGTTACTGATGTACTAACCAAACCTCTACCTCAAGTAAATTTTGAGTATTTCCAGGACAAGCTTGGTGTAGTTCAGTAGGACCCTCCTCGAAAGGTGGAGTGATGTGGTCACTTATGATGAGATTGCCTGCATCGATAGTGAGGTCAATGATGTGGATACCTATATTGGTGATGCCGACAGAGAGTTTGGTGGATGGTCATTAGACAGGGTTTAAGTTGACAAGGGGATTGCATCATCCTTAAACACATGTTCTAAAAGGATCCATAGACATATGTATCTAAGAAAGAAGAGGGATTGCATCATCCTTGAACACATGTTCTAAAAGGATCCGTAGACAGATGTCTTCGAAAATGAAGTCTGTAGTGGACAGGTGGGGATTGTATCATCCCCGGACTTCGGTCCCTTGAATTGATCCATAGACATGTGTCTCCGAGAATGAAGTCCTGAAGTGGACAGGTGGGGATTGGATCATCCCCGGACTTCGGTCCCTTGAATTGAACCGTAGACATATGTCTCCGAAAATGAAGTCCTTGGTGGGCATGTGGGTATTGGATCCTCCCCAGACTTCGGTCCCTTGAATTGAACCATAGACATGGTGTCTCCGAAAATGAAGTCCTTGGTGGACATGTGGGCATTGGATCATTGCGGGACTTCTGTCCCTTGAATTGAACCGTAGATGTGATGTCTCTGAAAATGAAGTCCTTGGTGGACATGGGGGGATCGGATCGTCCCCGAACTTCGGTCCCTTGAATTGAACCATAGACATGATGTCTCCAAAAATGAAGTCCTTGGTGGACATGTGGGGATTGGATTGTCCTGGGACTTCGGTCCCTTGAATTGAACCGTAGACATGATGTCTCCAAAAATGAAGTCCTTGGTGGACATGTGGGGATTGGATCATCCCTGGACTTCAGTCCCTTGAATTGAGTTGTAGACATGATGTCTCTGAGAATGGGGATTGGATCATCCCCAGACTTCGGTCTCTTGAATTGAACCGTAGACATGATGTCTCTGAGAATGGGGATTGGATCATCCCTGGACTTCGGTCCCTTGAATTGAGTCGTAGACATGATGTCTCCGAGAATGGGGATTGGATCGTCTTCAGATTTCTGTCCCTTGAATTGAGCCATAGACAAGAGGTCTCTGAGAATTGAATGATAGGACTGGATCATCTTTGGACCTCAATTCAAAAGGTACATGATAGGACTGGATTGTCCCTGGACCTCGGTTCAAAAGGTACATGATAGGACTGGACCATCCTTGAACCTCATTTCAAAAGGTACATGGTAGGACTGGATCATCCTTGGACCTCGGTTCAAAAGGTACATGACAGGATTGCATCATCCATGGACCTATGTCCTAAAGAGAGTAGGATTGATCATCCTGTAATATGATCGTGTGTATTGCAGGGTATACGATGCTGATGATGATGACAATGCTGATGATCGTATGATGAGGATGCTAATGGTTGTATGATGACAATGTTGATGATCATGTGATTGTGATGCTGATGATCATGTGATGATGATGCTGATGATCATATGATGACGATGCTGATGATTGTGTGATGACGATGCTGATGATCGTGTGATGACGATGTTGATGATCGTGTGATGACGATGCTGATGATCATGTGATGACGATGCTAATGATTGTGTGATGACGATGCTGATGATTGTGAGGATCCAGATGTTGATGTTGTTGTAGCTATTCGAGTGCTACAGAAGATGAAGACTCAGTACTGAAGATGTTGATGTTCCAGTATTGAATATGTTCCAGTAACTGCTTGAGTTACTGATGATGTTGAGAAAGCTTCCAATGATTTATAGATGTATCATGTATGATGTTGATGACTCCTTGTTGGTGTAGATGCTATTATAATATCCTTCTCGTTAAGGGGGAGTGTTGAATTATTGTAACTTCAAAGAATATTATATTTGTACTTTATTATTTCGGAGATGTTTTAGTCCTCCGTGAAGATCTTATTGTATATCCGGAGATGTTTATTCCTCCGTCAGAATGTGGTAACTTGGGTTATTAGACTTCCCTAGTGGGGGTCGTCCCTGTATGAGTTATGTGGGTTAAAGGGTTGTTAGACCACCCTAGTGGGGTCGGCCCAGTTAGTTGTAGTGGGGTATTTAACCCAGTGGTAAAGTTGGGGCTGACCTAGTTAATATAAAGTACAAGTCGGAGATGTGTATATATAGAGGAGGTGTGTTCCTTGTTTTACACACACTTCCCTCACATGAAATGTAGCACACTTGTGAGAGAGAGGTCTGCTATGGAGGAGGAGGAGATCATGTCTTTGGTTTGCATCTTTGTATATTGCTGGTCATCTATATTGAGGAAGATTTGCTGGGTTTTCTACCCCATGAGGGTTTCCCAGGATAAATTTGTGTCTCTTGTGTTTATGCTTTGCTTGTTGTTTCTTCAGTGATCCTGTATATGCTATTATTGTGAAATGGATTGTAATGCTGATATTTTTTGTCTTAGCATATTGAATCTTAACAAAAAAAATATTCTTGTTTTAAAATTACTCTAAATTGTTCCCTTTGAATCCTATTCTTTGTAATAATGTTGTCAAAAACTCGTTAATGTTTTTTTGTTGTGCAGATTTCCATACCCCAACTTTAAATATACTAATGAATTTTTCAAAAAATTCCCAAAATCTTGGACATATAAAATAATAGTTTGTGGTTGATTCGATGTTTGGTGTTCGTGGAAATCCAATTTTTTTTATGAACTACATTTAACAAAACTCCATTGAAATCGGAAATAATCAATTGTTTACTAGTAACAAATATTCTAGTATCTGCAAACAAAAAAAACACACACACAACCCAGTCAATAAAATATTGTGTTTCAATGTTTGTAAGTATATTGCTTGCATGTTATTTAATTTTTCAAACACATCACTAGATTCATGATACAATGTCCATAAATAATATAAGAATTGTCCAAGATAAATATAGAAAAAAAATTACATCAATTTGTAGAGGTTGTCAAAATATACAAATCACTAAATGAATTGTTGTATATATAATATGACGGTCATTTGAAGTTGAATGTCTTTAACTAATGCCCCATTTTTTAACAAGGCCCGAGATAATTCAACAGAGAACACAACATTGGTTTTGTAGTTATTTCTCTCTCTTGTGAACCATCAAATGTCCAACTAGTTGGCATTTTCAAGTAGTTTTCCTTGTTATTATCTGTTGAATGATATTTCCCTTCATCTATAAACAATATGTCCATTTTTTTTATATATATCTCCATATTGGATAAGTACATCCTTGAACGAATTTTTGTATATGTGCAGTACTTCACCAACATTATAATATGCAGACATTGAGTAATTATAAATAGTACTATGTTTACATTTCTCTCGACCGCAAATAGATACAAAGTTTTCATTCTTCAACCATTTAAATATACCAATGAATTTTTTAATTTCCATGTTGTCGAGTGAGGAAAACCATAGAGCAATGTAGAATTGTTCTATGGAAACACTGATAATATCAGGGATGAACATCTATGCATAATAAAGATAGCAATTATGGACAAAATGAGGTTGTTTGGAAAAATATTCAATGTTGGATAACATCTGAACTCCAAAGAGAAATCCCTCTACTCCCAGGACCAAAAGTTTCTTTTGTGGTGATATCCAGACTATATACAAAAACCATGACTTTATATATAATCACAACAACAACATTTCGTTCATGAAGTTAATGATAACAAACATGCAACTGTAAATGAAGATTTTGATTTCCAAAAATTAATACAAAAATCAACCAAAATTTGACAGATTCAAATGATTTAATAAAAGCATCACACTAAACTGATAATTGTTGGTCGCCCTATATGCTAATTAATTTCAACTAACACACATGATGCTCAATATGAATTGTCAACCCAGGTAGGTCTTTTATTTCAACGACAATTAGCATAATCTATGCATAAACACTTCAAGTAGCTGATTTAATAAATGGAGATAAACTATCCTACCTATCTACTCAATCAAACTCATCTCATGGCTGAACTAATCTAATTTATCCATCTAGAAATTCAAAGTACATTTACCTTCCTACAATCATCACTCCAGCAATTACTGATCTAAGGAAAATTAAGCTAGACTTACTTTTGCAAGAAGTTAAATCCTAAAGATATCAGACTACAATGCATAAACCAGAATCTATTTAAGATTACCTAATCTAGGAAATTATAAATGACAGTAAGAAATCAAATCAATTGCAATCATAATCTAACTACTACAATAAACTTCAAGAAAGATTAAATAACATAAATGAACTAGAGTTTGAGCTTGACTATAACAGCTAACTAGCACACTTGCATAAAAGGACTAACCTGCACAGTCGACTGTCACACCACGCAGTTACATCTATTCCGTATGCAATGACTAACTACCAAAGGAAATGCAATTATAATTGTTGCAGCTTATCTATAAAATACATCTACTATAAATCCACACCACACAACTGAAAGTAAATTAAACTACCTACTTAAATTGACAATCTCTGTGAGAAGGAGGGCCCTGGCCTTCTAACATAGATGTCGTGAACTACCAAAAATTAAAACACAGAAATATGAATAACTCTTCTCCTTGTATTAAAGATAGTAATTCATAGTCTTAGCTATATGTTACAGCCCGTACAAAATAATCATCAACCAACCCTAGAATCTGAAAGCCTTCCCATATTTATACATGCGTAATACAAATCGTGACCCACTAATCTCATGCAACAATGAAGATCTCTAATCTTCAGGCTATTGAGTCACAACATAACTATTACAGCTGTGAATGAACTTTGAATGAGGCCTTGTGATATGAGGAACGTTGTCACTCTAGCTATCAATGGATCAATGGATTAACTGATTGGGAAGCATTCTGTCTGTTGCAGTGATGCTCTGTTGTAGCGAAGTCCTGTGACAGCTACCACGTGGAGAGAAGCAATGTTCCTATGAATGTGTGAAACTGAAATGAAGAGTAATAGCTAGCACCACGTGTGATTATTTCCCAAGGATTAGCAGTTGATACACCCGTGTCTATCAATGCTTTGAGCTTGACTTAATGAAATCAACACAAGTTAGCATAAACCAAAGGATAGAATTCATAACCATAACAATCTTAGGGATTAAATAAATGAAACAATAATGATTTATACCTGTCAGGATTCATGATCGATCTGGAAGAAAGACATATATCTAGTATATGGAAATAAGGTGTAATGGGAAAAAAAGGAGTAATAAGTGTGGTAAAAAAGGGACAATTCCATGACCCAACATCTCCCCCCAACTATCCAATTGCATGTCCTCATGCAACCGCCGACTAATTTGAATCTGAGTCTTATCCTCGTTGCATGTTGAGCAAAGAAATTAAAGGAAGTAGTAGGTCCCTGACCTAGATCCAAGAATCCCTTATAAGCATCCCAATGCTGCCAGCATTGGTTCTCTTCTGCTTTAGTCAGTGTGTGATTATCCCTGTATCGCCCTGCTGGCCATCATATGAGTGGAAATTGAACTTGGGTCCTAGATGTCACAGCATCTGCATTTTGTATTGGTAGTGTAGCAACTTCTTCTTCCATCAGTGTTGGAATAGCCTTGAAAATTAATTTTAGAAATGCTAGTTCTTGTGTAGCATCATCCCTCTTATGAGTCCCATCCTCAGCAGTTTCAGTTTGAGTTGCAATTTCAGCAAACACTTTTAAGAATGTTGGTTCTTGCATAGCAACATCCTTCTTTTGTATCTCAATCTCGGCATCCTCTATCTGAGTTGCATCTTCAAAAAATTTGAGGACACTCGTTCTTGTGTAATGTCTTGTTTCTCAATTCCTTTAGACTGTTGAGGTTACTTCTGAGTTACTTCAATTTTTTTTGAAATATGAGACTGACCTTCCTGGAGTGGTTCCTCCATTACTTGCCTTGCTTTTACAGATTTTTGTGTCGCTAAGTCCAACATCGTGACTTTATGCCTTGCCAATTTGAATATATCTCCACATTTCGGGCATACGATTTCCTTCTGTCCTTCATTACCCAGAACAAAAGATGGAGCCTCCATCTCCACCATCGTATTTACATGCTTCTTTGCCTGCTTCCTACATGCTTCTTTCCATTTCTCTAATTCTCCTCGAAGCATTTGCACTTATTCTTTTAGCAGCTCATTTTCATATAGAAGATTGTCCATTTGGGGTTCTTCCACAATAGGTTCTTGTGTAACAGTAGGTGATCGAGGTTTTAAAATGGGAATTTCAATATCTACCCCGATCAAATGCACCGGTTCTGCTGCAGTAACAATTCTGAATCTCCTCTTTATTGCTGGACTGGATGTCTGGCCCTTGTTCCTTGGTCCCTCCCTTCTCTTTTGTAATACAGAAGTCTCTATAGTTTCAGAAAAAGGGACGAATTCCTCCTCTTGAGTTATAGTTCCTCTTCTTTCAGGGGAGCATTCCACATCTAGAACCTCCATTTCGTCTCCTTTCACTGCCTCTGTTTGATGTTCCTCTTTTTCCATTGCAACTTCTGTAGCTACAACTTCTATTGTCGCAGCTTTTACAGCTGATCCAATTTCAGCTTCCTCTATATATATCTCCTCTTCATTACCCCCTACTTTCAAAGAAGGTGCACAGGGTACCCTTGGCCAAGCAAGAAATTGTTCCCATGTCAAATTCTGGTGTGCAAGGGCCCTTAAGACTAATAGTTTAAAGAACCCGTGATTTGAGAGGAATGATGAGGGATGTCGAGCACCTTTAACTTAATGAGCCATGTGTTGCATATATTTCAAAAGAAAATATGGCATATTTAACAATCTGCGATGATGTAAATGTGATAGGAGGACAAATTCATAGATGTAAACAACGTTGTACCTACCCTTGCATGTGATGTATTTCTTGAGAAAGATTGAAACCTAGTCCCAAGGACCTGGAAGGGTCTCCAACGCTATTCCTCTGCCCCATGGTTGAACACTTTCTCCTGCTGCCAGAAAATCTTCAGTTGCAGTCAAGTTATGGTGCTTCCGACCAAACCAGTGCATCCCAATTCTGGGCAATCCTGTTACTTCCTCCAGGATTTCCTCTATAACATCTATCCTTATACCTCGAACTTCTGAGTGGGTGTGGGTCATATTTTGAGCAAATTCAAGGGCCATTTCCTCATGGAAACCATTGAGACATTGAAAATAATCCATCCACCCAGCTTCTTGAAAGATAACGAAAACTTCTATGTTCTTGTGTAGGGATTCTATTGTTAAAGGTTCATATCTCACAGGGATACCCATATTGTTGAGTTTTTGTGAAATATACTAGCGAGTGCACCAGTTAGAGTTCATATGTTGAGACGACTACATGCAAACACGTTTGATGGATAGCTAAAGTTTGAATTGGGCATTTTTGGAAAGGTGGCACAATTATTTTGGGAAATTGGCGCGGTTATTTTTGGAATAAAATTGGTGGCAAGATTATTGCACAAGTAAGATATAATGATAGTCATAATCATAAGTATGAGTAACAGCTTAAGTATGGTTTTGGTTCCGTTGATTGTCTATGGATTGATGATAGGGATTAACGACAAATATAATCTTTATTGCTTGTTGCGTTAGCACATTCCTAATCATGGTGATGGTTAGAACTCGTACCTTTAAAATGAATGCTCGAGTTGTCATTTTGCCATGGTAGCACCATCTCACAATCACATCACTGGTGGAGAAATACATGCACACGTGCTTCCACGAGTTGGCTATCATCGACTAGACAGATGAAGTATATCAATGTTGATGTCAAATGACAAAAGTGCATGGTGGAGGTATAGAAAACTAACATGGACTAGCGAAGATAAGTTGAAATTGTAGAATTAACAGAGTCACAACCCAAGATCAGAAAGTTCTGGTGGAGTAATGGCTGGAAACTTATGAAAATTTGGCAAAATCAATGAGATATGGCAGAGTCACAGATACACGAAAAGGAAAAATGGACAAAAGTAACGGAGTCGTAGCTACACAAAAACTGAAAAATAGGTGAAATTTGGCAAAGTCACAGTTGTGCAAAAAGGGAGAAATGGATGAAAATAGTGGATTCACAGCTATGTGACTAGGGAAAATGGACAAGAGTTTTTAAAGAATCACAGCTGTGCGAAAAATGAAATGGGAAAAAATAACGGAGTCATAGCTACATGAAAAAAAAAGAAAATGAGAAAGATTTTAGCGGAGTCACAGCTACAAGAAAAATGGCAAATAGGTAATGAATGGTGGAGTCGTAGCTGCACAAAATGAAAAATAGGAAAAGTATGGCAGAGTTGCAGCTATGCAAAATTGCAAAATGGAAAAGGTATGATGGATTCGCAGTTGTGCGAAATGGAAAATCAGGAAGATCTTCGGCTGACTGGTGAATGTTGTTGAATCGTTAATTTTCTTCAAGGAGTTATTCGATCAGGAAAATAAGCTAAGGTGCCTACAATCATCTGGCCCAGTCGCGATGGCTGCTCCTCAAGTTAATTCCTGTACACAGTTCTTCAAAAGAAACCGATCAAAGAGTAAAAGGAAAATAAAAAAAAATGAGAAGAACAATTTATTTATATACAAATTTATGTGTGGAATTTGCTGTTTAAAAATTTACAAGGGCCGAGAAAAATTCCTGCCCTTGCGTTAACTGATAATTTGGATCAGCTGCAACATGTTGAATAAATGCATTTTTAGAAATCGGTTTATGGTACAGTCGCAGCTGGTGACCATTGGAAAATAATGGTGTCTTGTTTTCATCGATGGTGATCAACCAAACTGTTCCATTGTCAAACACTCTATCTATCTGGTAGGGACCCAACCATCTGATTCATAGTTTGCCTTTAAAATCCTTTTTAAACTGTGAATCATACAACATAGCCCAGTCTCCTTCATAGAAGAATTTCTTCTTTATAAATATATCATGCCATTTAGAGCGCTGCTGTTGGATTAAAGCTGTATGATGTACTACAGCTGTGCGCTTTTCATCCAGTTCATTTAGTTGATTCAGTTAGTTCAAGCTTCTGTTAAATCAAGGTTTGCTTCTATAGCTGTATTTAAAATTCTCATTTCGAATTCAATAGGGAAGACAACATTCTTTTCGTATACCAATTCATATGGGGAGAAACCAATAGTGTTGTGTCATGCAGTATGATAATTCCATAGTGCCTCTGGAAGTCTCTCATCCCAATCTTTACAGTGACTTTTCATCGTTTTTTGTTAAAATAGCCTCAATTACCTTATTTGTGCTTTCCACTTGGTCATTGTCCTATGGATGATATGGTGAGGTTATTTTGTGCTGAATGTGATACTTCTGTAACAGGGCTTCCAATTTGTGTGACACAAACTGTGGTCGTCTATCTGTAATTATTTCTTTGGGTACTCCAAAACGGGTGAAGATCTCTTCATACAAGAAATCCATTACAGCTTGATCAGTGGCTTTGGAAAAAGCCACAGCCTCCACCCATTTGGTCATGTAATATGTGCAAACCAGGATATAAACCTTTTGCTTCGAGGGAGGATTGATAGGCCCTACAAAATCTAGAGCCCATCTATCAAAAGGTTCAACCACAAGCTATGGCTGTAGAGGCATTTCATCTAATCTGTTTGGTTGGCCCATCCTCTGGCAGCTATCATAGGCCTGAACATACTTTTTCGCATCTCTGAACAATATCGGCCAAAAATATCCCATCTTTAAAACCTTATGACCTGTCCTTTTGTCATCAAAATGTACCCCACAGGGCTCATCATGGAAAGCTTTCAGGATACTGAAAATTTCATCTTCTCTTACACATATTCTGATTTCCAAATCAAGACCAGTGTAGAAAATATGTCCATCTATCTAGTAGTATCTAGCACTCTACTCTATGATCTTTCTTTTCTCTCTCTTTGACAGATGTGCTCAAAGCTTACCTGTAGCCAAAAAGTTAGCAATATCTACGTACCATGGGGAATGAGCTGATACTGCAAACAAATGCTCCTCACGGAAGGAATCTTCGACTGGTAAACTGTCATCATTGTTAGTAATTTGAGATAAAAAGCCAGCAACAACATTTTCCTTCCCTAGTCTATCAATAATTGTAATGTCAAATTATTGTAATAGTAACAACCATCTAGTTACTCTAGCATTCGTGATAGGTTTATTCATTAAATACTTGATGGCTGAGTGATCAGTGTGCACAAAAGTGGAATATCCAGTAATGTAGTGTCTAAATTTATTGATGGCATAAACTATGGAACGGAATTATTTCTCTATGACAGTATAGTTTAGCTCGGTAGGGGCCAGGTTCTTACTGATGTAATAAATGGCATATGGGGCATGACCTTCCTACTATCCTAATATTGCTCCAATGGTAGTATCTGAAGCATATGAGGAGATATGAAAAGGCAGAGCCCAATTGGGCCCTCGTAATATGGGTGTTGTGGAAAGCCTTTTGTTAAGTTCAGTAAAGATTGTTTGGCATGCATTATTCTAATCGAACTGGACATCCTTCATCAATAGGGTGAATACAGGAGAAGCTAGTTTGGAAACGTTTTCTATAAATATTTTGTAGTAACCAACATGCCCTAAGAAGCTACGTACCTCTTTTTGGGTTCGAGGAGTGGGTATGTTTTCAATTACCCTAATTTTGGATGGATCTACCTGGATACCATCAATAGAGATGAAGTGCCCCAGAACTACACCCTTGCTCATCATCATATGGCACTTTTCAGTGCTTAAAGATAACTGTGTTTGTTCACAATGTTCTAAAACATTCTCTAATTTATTCAATGCTTCGTCGAAACTACTACCATATGGAGTTAAGTCATCCATAAAAATTTCCATGTAGTGGTTTACCATCTCTGAAAAGATCCCAATCACTCGTCTCTGAAATGTGGCCAGTGCATTGCACAACCCGAAAGGAAGTACTTTGTATGCAAAAGTGCCCGAGGGAAAGGTGAAAGCGGTTTTGTCTTGGTCTTCTGGAGCAATCTGGATTTTGTTATAGCCACTAAATCCATCCAGAAAGGAAAAATTCTTCTTTCCAGACAAGGTATCAAGGACCTGATCAATAAAAGGTAGGGGAAAGTGGTATTTTTGCATTTCTTTATTCAATTCTATGTAATCTACGCAGACCCTCCATTTCCCATTCTTTTTTGGTACAATCACGAGTGGAGAAACCCACTAGCTGTCTGAAATTAGGTATATAAACCCTACTTCCAAAAGTTTTTGGATTTCCTCTTTCACTATGTCCCTTAGGTTCGGGTTCATCCTTCGTTGGGGTTGGCACACTAGTCTAGAGTCGCTTTTGATATAAATGTGATGGGTACACACATTAGAAGGAATACCCTTCATATCTGTGTATTCCCATGCGAAGGCTCCTTTGTGTTTTTTCAGCAAAGTGATCAGTTGTTCTAGCTCATTCGGTGCAAGATTCGGGTTGATTTTTAATGTTTTTCCTGGCTCAATTTCTACTGGGACACTTTTTCAAATTTTTAAGTACTGGAATTATGTTGGAATCACTGACTAGAGTCTCTTCCGTTAGATTTTCTTGTTCTTTCTCATCTAAAGTACTGTTTAGAATCTGGTACACATGTCTATTGACAGACGTGGGATCACTGATGAAACTGTTAATAGTATCGTCCTATGTTTCATACTTACAAGTTAAGGCTCTCCCTATCATTAATAATGGTTGAACGCCTTCTTCTTCCTCTAGATCCACCCATAGTGGAGTTTCATATTCTTGGCTTGGTCGGGCTGGAAGATATAATGTTAGGCTTTTAATATTAGTCCTGTCTGAGATAATCATAGACCCTGACCGACAGCTGATGCAAGCATCTACTATGGCTAACCATGGTCTTCCCAGGATCAATGGGTGTCCTCCCAGCTGTGACTTCGGTTGCAAAACCAATAAGTCTGCGGGGTACTCTTACGAATCGATAGTGACTACAAGGTCATCCAAAATTCCCTCGGGCTTGATTCTTGATCTATCAACAATTTCTAATATGGTAGGGGTTGGCCGAAGATTAGTGAGTCCAAGTTTCTTCACAATTTCAATGGTCATAACATTGATAGTTGTGCCTAAATATACCAATACGTTAGGTATCTGAGTGTGTCCTATGTGAAATGTAAGATTAGGGTTTCTAGGGTCATCATATTTGTCCAAGGGAGTCTTCCCCATTATTAATTCGGAAAGTTTTCCCATTACATGGACAATGGGAGGATCCCTAGGATTTATTCCTAGTTTCTTTACACACAAATGTCTAATGGTCTTGGCATAAATGGGCATGTCATGGAGGGCTTGTAACAGTGGAATTTTGACATACAGTTTTTTCAATTCCCCTAAGAGATTGAATCAAGGTTGTTCCACTGTTTTCTGCAGGGCCAATCGTTCAGGATATGGCGGTTCTCTTATCGATTATGTAGGTTGTGTTTCATTGTGTGTTATTCCTCAGTTTTAGCTAATGTTTCAGTAGGAGTGTCAGCATCCTCAATGATGGGGATTGTTGAGTTGACTGAATTCTCAAAATGTTGATCCATTCTTGCTTCAGTCACTAACGATGGAACATCCTCAATGATGATGGGTTCCACTACCCTCCCTGATCGTAAATGTATGTCATTGCAGGGAATTTGGGAAATGGAATACCAATGCATGTTGGCAGTCTCAAATTGATGAGTTTCTTTGTTATTTGGGTTGGGGTTAGGTTGTGCAGGTAGTTGTGGTCGCAGTGGTGCATTCATAGGTGCAGCGTTGTTTTGGAATTGCAGCTGTGGCTGCTGATACTGGTGGTGAGGATACTGTTGATATTGAGTCTGGAGATGAGGAAAATTATTTCCTTGGTAAGAGTTTCTCTAGTTAGGAGACCAGGGAGCTTGTTGGTTCGATTGTTGTGACCATGGTGCCCAAGGGTTAGGATTTTGAGATGGATGCCATTGGTTGTTAGAATAATGTGAAGGGAATTGTGTATTCATATTATTCATACCATTCAAATTGTTCAAGAAAAATGATGGATCTGGATTGATAACTTGATTCCATGGCTGGAAAGGTTTCTTTTGTGCAATAAAATAAGCTTGGTCCACATATGAAGTGGATTCCTGCAGGACTTCTTTGACCTTGGGTAATGAAGGACATTCCTTGGTATCATGCTCCAATTCACATATCATACATATCTCTACCTTGTCAAGCAGGAATTCCTTCAGTGGGTTCTTTTCTCTACATTTGTGATAGAATACACCAAGTGTCAAGTCTTCTACTATTTTCCTCTATTTAGCTCTCAAGACATCTAGTTCTGAGGAAATGGAACTCATCGTATCTATTTTTAAATTCTCTAGGAGGTTTCCTATTTCTGCTCGGGTGGCTCCTCTAGTAGCTGACTTCTGTGTTCTAGTGAAGGCATCCTGATCTTGATCTTTGTCCTGCTTGTTGGTTCTATAGGATCCCCTTGAATACCTTCGACATAAATCAATGATATTGTCAAAGGGTTCTTTTGAAATATCCCCTCTTCCTATTAAATTCAGCATATCTAGGAAATCCTCTCTAATTCCTCTCAGCAAGATGATCTTAAGTACATCTTTTCATATCTCTGTATGACCAGACCTCTGTAAATAGTACAACAACCTTTCAAAAAAATCTTCTAGGATCTCTTCTTCCTTTTGAACCATTTTAAACAACACTTCCTTTCTATCTTTGGTTCTACAATATTCTTGATATTTAGAAAGGAAAATTTGTTTCATTTGATCCCAAGTAGTGATGGTCTCACGACCTAGACTAATGAACCATTGTAGAGCATTTCCATTCAGGGTGCCTAGGAATAATTTAAGCTTATGCGCACTGGAGGTGTAGTCGTAACTATGACAGAGGATGTCTAGCTCAAAAATAAATTCATCAGGATCTTTGGAGGACTTACCATGGAAGTTCGGAAGAACTGATGGTGAAATATTTTTCATGGCAGTTGCCCCTAGTGTCTGAAGGATAGGGAATTTAAGTGTGACAAAAGTGTCACCATGTTGATTATCTTCCACCTCCTCCTCATGGTTATCCTAGCATTCATTTTCTCCTTCACGTTCCCTGTTAACCATGTTAGTCCAAAATTTGATTGTTTCTTTCACTCTTTCTTCCTCTGCTCTTGCTTCTTCTGCTTTCCTTTTTTATTTTCTCGCCTTCTCTCTACTTTTGCTTCTCAGCAAGTTTCCAACTACACTTCTTTAGTAACTCTGGTCTCGTTAATATGGTAGATCTCCTTTCTATCCGGTGCACCCACATCGCTTCCTTTGTCTTCAAGAGGTTTCTTCTCTGTAGCGGGAGTTGAAGGTCTCGTTACGTTCTCCATAGTTGATGTCGATGTTTCAATATTAGGAGGAACATATTTTCCTCTTCCTGTAGACACCTGCAGTAATATGGTAGAAGAATCAGCTCTAGCAATTATATCACCGATAAAAGTTTGTCTTCCCAGACCTGTGTTACGGCCACAACCTCTTCCACCTGCAATGTTAGTATTTGGATGGGGTTCCCGATTTGTTTTTCTTGTATTCATGCATGCTTCAAATAATCAAAACTAAAATGAAATCAATAAATCAACTACTATCTATGCCTATAAATTACCATCCCCGGCAACGATGCCAAAATGTTGGTCACCCTATATGCTAACTAATTACAACTAACACACAGCATGCTCAATATGAATTTTCAACCTAGGTGGGTCTTTTATTTCAATGGAAATTAGTACAATCCATACATAAACACTTCAAGTAGCTTATTGAATAAATGGAGATAAACTATCCTACCTATCTGCTCAGTAAAACTCATCTCATGGCTGAACTAATCTAATTTATCCATCTAGAAATTCAAAGTACATTTACGTTCCTACAATCATCACTCCAGCAATTATTGATCTAAGGAAAATTAAGTTAGACTTACTTTTGCAAGAAGTTAAATCCTAAAGATATCAGACTACAATGCATAAACCAGAATCTGTTTAAGATTATCTAATCTAGGAAATTATAAATGACAACAAGAAATTAAATCAATTGCAATCATAATCTGACTACTTCAATAAACTTCAAGAAAGATTAAATAACATAAATGAACTAGAGTCTGAGCTTGACTGTAACAGCTAACTAGCACACTTGGATAAAAGAACTAACCTACACAGTCAACTGTCACACCATGCAGCTACAGCTATTCAGTATGCAATGACTAACTACCAAAGGAAATGCAATTATCACTGTTGCAACTTATCTATAACATACATCTACTATAACTCCACACCACACAACTGAAAGTAAATTAAACTAACTACTTAACTTGGCAATCTCTGTGAGAAGGAAAGCCCTGGCCTTCTAACAGAGATGTCGTAAACTACCACAAATTAAAACACAGAAATATGAAGAAATCTGCTCCTTGTATTAAAGATGGTAATTCACAGTCTCAGCTCTCTGTTATAGCCCATACAAAATAATAATCAACCAACCCCAGACTCTGAAATCCTTCCCATATTTATACATAATTAATACAAATCATGATCCACTAATCTCATGCAGCAATGAAGATCTCTGATCTTCAGGCTGTTGAGTCACAATAGAACTGTTACAACCATGAATGAACTTTGAATGAGGTTGGATATGAGGGACATTGTTACTATGGCTATCAATGGATCAATGGATTAACTGATTGGGAAGCATTCTGTCTATTGCAGCGAAGTCCTATCACAGCTACCACATGGAGAGATGCGTTGTTCCTCTTAATGTGTGAAACTGAAATGAAGAGTAACAGATAGCACTACGTGTGATTCTTTCCCAAGGCTTAGTGGCTGATACACCTGTGTCTCTCAATGCTTTGATCTTGACTTAATGAAATCAACACAAGTTAGAATAAACCAAAGGATAGAGTTCATAACCATAACAATCTTAGGCATTAAATAAATGAAACAATAATGATTTATAACTGTAAGGATTCATGATCGATCTGGAAGAAAGACATATATATGGTATGTGGAAATAAGGTGTCACGGGGAAAAAAGGAGTAATAAGTGTGGTAAAAAAGGGACAATTCCAGGACCCAACAATAATATGTTAGATTCAGACGAAAATAGCAACATCACTGAAAAAAACAGAAAACACATTAAATGATTTAAAATGTCCATAGGTTACATCTATTGTTTCCCTCTCTTGAAAGAGGCAATGATAGGTCACATTTGATGGATTTAACTCAACTAGAAGACGGAATTGAAGGTTCTGATATCAGTTGATTCATGCATTTTACTAAATCACTTCCAAAGTCGATGTACCAATTCACTATCTATCCTAGCGAACGATGCAATAAAGGGCTTACTCAAAATACAATTTTCACATCATCACCCTCCAAAACAATCATTGATGTATTACTTTGTGAATATTTCATTGGGAACTCCTCCCACATTTTTGTGTGTATTTCCTTCTTTATCGTTGGTAGATCTCTCTCGAAACCATAAAAATAAAATTTGTTCCCCATATGTTTTATATGCATTACCTGCCCTCAAAAATTTTGTAAGCAATGACTTCTCCTCATTGACCCCACATTTAGATGACAAAATCCCAACACTGAATTTGTAAAGACATAATCCAAAAAATTGTATCGCATTTGTTCATGACTCATGGATTTTCTTTGTGATTAAATTCAAATTCACCAATAGTACTTTCTTCCCCCCTTTTTACTTTTTTTCCTCCAACAATATTTTTTTAATTTCCCTTTCTTTCTCTTTTGGAGTCATTTTCTGTGACTTTCTTGCGAAATAGAAAACCTTCCATTGCTAATATCAATAACATTTTTGTATGGAGAGCTGCACAAAAATATTGCTTGTCATTACATATTTCAAAATAAATTTGTTTGATCAATTTAAGTAGAAAATAATCTTTGTCTTTTACCTATCAATGACCTGCCAACATTTGAGTGGTGAGTAACATTGCTAGAGATACCGCGTTTTAACACCAAGCCCTTGCCTAGTTCATTATTATCCAAGGAACCCATCTCAATGTGATTTGTTGGCTAATATCGACAGACATCATCGATCCCAGCTCTGGTTGTGGGTGATCCACATGTTGAATAGCAATCCAATCATATTCACCTGGAAATTTGCAGGTATACATTTTATATAACTTTTTGCAAGTATTCAAGGTCACTATCCCCATTCATAATTTAGTTAATTTAACCAGGATCTTTGGAAAAGAAAAAAATTTCCTTCTTGTCCATCTTGTTCACCAGTTGGTAGTTCTTTGTGGATTCTCCATCATATTCAATGTCGTCATCGAATACTTTAATTCTATTGGACGATACAAGAGTGTGCTCTTTATTTGAAGCTGTAGTAGAATAGGAATTTGAAGAAGTTATTGAACATAAATGACCGAGAAAAGTAAAATGCAATGAAATAAGACATTTGAAAATGTTAATACAAATACCTTGGTTTATACCCAATTGATGATAGAATCTATTCATAAACAACGCTTGTTGTACTGTATCAACAATAGAAATAATTATTCTATCTGGCAACTCGATCAAAGAATGAAGAACTCTACCTCATGCATACAACAAAAGAACTGTACCTCGAGAAGAGACTAGTATGGAAACTATGTGATTCCAGAATTCTCGTTTCCTTTCTTTTTCAAAAACATGGGTTCTCAAACTATCATTGGTAACCTTGGGAAAAGGTAAATCAATCATTAGTAGGCACTCATCCTTCCAATCCATATCTATTTTAAAAGTAGACAAATTATCCTGATCCCTTCCAATTCTCCAACACTGTATAATAGAGAATACTATAAATAAGTCCTTGGATAAATATCTATAAAATACCTTGGTAGGATTCTGCGTTACTTTTTTTTTATTTCTTGCTTAAATGTGTGAAAGCTTTAGAAATCATACAATAGTTTTCCATATCAGCTAAAAAAATACAAATACATGCCGCTTCATTTTATTCTAAGTAGTACACCAACGCAGACATATCTTCTTCTGTCCAGGAACTATCACAATTACACATATCAACAATAACAAATTCACAGCTAATTACCGCACAAAAAATTGCAATGGATCTTAATGTGTTGACCAAATATGCAAGATTTACAACATTGACAAGGAAATTGTGAAATATCTTTGATGGATTCAATGGACATAACCATACCCTCTTTATTGATATATATGTTCAATATTTTCTCGGCATCATTTGGTAATTTGGTACCATTATCCTCTTCAGATTCTTTCTTTCTCTTTTTACCAGGAGATTTTCCTTGCTTTTTGGAGAATAACATACTAAATAGTTGTTGGAGATGATTTGGTGCAATTTTATAGATTTTAATGACATTATCGTCAGTGATAATCTGTGATCGAAAAGTATGAACATCATGAACTTTGAAATATTCAAAGATCGAATGCCTAGTTGACCTCTCGTCCTTGATTCGCTTGAAATATTGATATAAAGTCTATGTGCAAACATTTTTGTTGACTTATGTGCTCAGCCAAAATGATCTATTGATTATATTATCTGGCACAATGGTCAGTTCATCTTCATCAAGATCAGACAATGGTCTAAAAAAATTAGATCCATGATTCTTTATTTTATTTTGAACAAAATAAACCTAAGTGATGCTCTTGGGTGAGCATGGAAAGGGACTACTTTTGTAAAGCTCGAATACATAAATCCATTTGATTCGCAATTGATCCGATGTCAAAACAAGAGTTATCTTGTCTTTAAGGTTGTCCTCAACAAAGATATCCTTAGAGACTTTCACTAATAAGAAGATAAATTCTATACATGCCAATCATCACTAGAAGCATTTCCCTTTCCTAGGCAGGATGGCCTACCACAAGATATCCATTTCTCCCTTGCTTTTACAACTTCGGAAATGAATGGAGTGTCTGCAAATTCCTTGTTTGATAAATTTTGTTGTTTGCATAATTTGCTGATAATGTTTAGAGGAACATATTTATGCATAAGGTGAGTTGTTCGATGACGATACATTGAATGAACAAATTGATATTTATCAGTTTCAATGATTTTTTTTTGCGCTGAAATAGTATGTTGCCCATCCAAGATATAAATATTTACTGAAGGAAAATTAATTTTTCCTTCATTTCTAGGAAGAAATCCCAACGTGGTCTCCTTATCGAAAGGAAATACAATAGCATCTCTCAATGTTGTTGTAAAAGTTGAGAGAAGAGATAAAACCATATTTTCCATGACCTCCTCATCAAATTTTCGATATTGCAAATGTAGAGATGCAATAACACATCTTGCTACGTCAATAGAAAAAAATTTCTCATTGAGCAAAAAGTATTCGATATGTTCTTGTTGAACTTCTTTTGAACTTTCAAAGATCTGAGTCACTTTTCACATCATCGCTATAGAAGGACTTGAATTGAGTGCTTTGAAGGAATATTTGGTCACATATTTTTCAATATGATTGAGAAATTTTCTTCTTAGGTAGACAAGAATATTTTCATAGTCTAGATTTGTCAACTTCTTTTCAATATTCATGTAATGAAATACAAACGAGGTTTTCATAGCCATGATTCTTTTATTCCACACCGACAAAATTCATTTCTTCAAAGATGACGTGGTATTAATTCCGAACCAATTACAAACATCATACGAGGGAAAAACCCACCCTTGCTTCGCACAGGAAACTAGATCTGAATTGGGACCACTTTTCATTAGATCTGGTCGAAAATTACAAACTATAAGATAAACCTGTAGAAGGAAAGACCAGTCTCTCTCGACCACTTCAACTTGAACACGTAATAAATCAGTAGAAATGGGATCTATAGATGTCAATATTCCAGATCGAGTTGGAGCTCCTTCCTCATCCAAGGAGAATAGATATAAATACGAATACAAATTATCCAGTTCAGCCATCTCAACATACCATCCATTCTTGAATAAACCAAGGTTGTGATATTTAAAAAAATCAAGGAACGAGATTTCCTAGTATTGACTAAGGATCAACAATGAAGACATGTTTTATCAGCAAGACAATAAATATTGTGTAGTTAATATAAGAATGCATACAATGTTTATAATTATCAATTAGTGTTTTAATATTAGATGTATAATTGAAAATGTTCAGGAAAATGATCGATGGAGAAGGAATGATCGCTCATTTCCAAAATCAATTGATTGATTAAGAACAAATCTGCTTGTATTATCCATGAGAGATTGAATGCACATTTTATATAGTCATTTGAGATAGAATCGATCATAGAAGGAGCACTCATTATTTCATATTAATTGTCATTTTAATTTGGTATTTGTGCTAGAAATAAACAGATCGAGAATATTACAGGAAGTCACATTTCAATCAAGTGCTACTCCTTACCATTTAAATTGATCTTTATTGTGGTTTGTAGAAAATGGGTCGATGCAAGAGGTAGCATCCATTCCTTTCTGAAAGCTACTTTTGTCAAAGTTATTTAGGTAGAATATCTCCATGATATTCTTTATATTTGGAGAATATACCAAGGGGCGTCTGGTCCTTCTTGGACTTTCTTTTACTAATAATTCTATAATATAGAAAGGGTTGTTTGATTCTTCTTGGGTTCATCATTATGGATATAGGTGAATTGTTGGATGACCATTCATAGCTTCAATAGTTCTACAATTCTCTAATAAAAGAAGGGGGCGACCGATCCTTTCACTCCATGATATTCATGATATTTGGAGGATATAGGAAGGGGCACCCAATCCTTGTTGTGTTTTACATTTCTTTCATAAATGAAGGGGCGACTAACCCTTCTTGTGTTAAGTATTATTTTCGTAATAGTTCTATAATACAAGAAGGGTTAATTGTTCCTTCGTTTTTTCACCATTCTGGATATAGATGAATTGCTAGACGACCATTCCTTTTGCTCCATGATATTCTTTATATTTGGAGGATAGAAGAAGGGGTGCCTGATCCTTCTTGTGTTTACTATTCATGCTAATCCCACAATACAGGAAGGGTTGGCCATCCATTCTTGTGTTCACCATACTGGATATAGATGAATTGTTGGCCTATCCTTTGTAGAATAAATAGTTTTACATTTCTTTCATAAATAAAGGGTCGACCGACACTTCTTGTGCTCAGTATTCTTCCATTGTTCACCACTCTTTATATACATGAATTGTTGGCCTAGTCTTCAAAGGTTAAATATTTTTACATTTTTCTTATAACTTAAGTGGCAACCATACCTTCATGTGCTAAGTATTATTTTCATAATAGTTCTAGAGTACAATAAGGGTCAGTCGTTTCTTCTTGTGTTCACCATTTTGGATATAGGTGAGTTTCTGGATGATTATTTGTAGGTTCAATATTTTTACAATTCTCTACTAAATGAAGGGGTGGTCGATCCTTTCTCTCCATGATATTCTTGATATTTGGAAGATATAAGAAGCAGTTCCCTAACCTTATGGTGTTTACTATTTCTACTAATCCTACAATACATGAATGGTCGACCATTCTTTCTTATGTTGACCATTCAGGATATAGCTGAATTGTCGTCCTAGCCTTAATAGATTAAATATTTTTACATTTATCTCATAAAGGAAGGGTTGTCTGACCCTTCTTATGCTGAGTATTCTTTCAATGTTCACCATTCTGTATATACATGAATTGACATCATAGCCTTCGTAGGTTGAATATTTTTAGAATTCTCTCATAAATGAAAGGGCAATGGACCCTTCTTCTGCCCAGTATTCTTTTCAAAATAGTTCTAGACTGCAAGAAGGGTCAGTCAATCCTTCTTGTGTTCACCATTTTGGATATAGTTGAATTGTTGGATATAGGTATTCACATTTCTCTACTAAACTAAGGGGCATCCAATCCTTCTTGTCGGAAGTTGGAAGTCAAGACAAATATTTTTTATATGTTATAACTTAGCCGATGTCCCAATCCCTACTATTTACTACGGAAGTCGGAAGTCGGGAATTGTAGGCCTAGCCTTCATAGATTAAATATTTTTAGATTTCTCTCATAAATGAAGGGTCGACCGACCCTTCTTGTGCTCAGTATTCTTCTAGTGTTCACCATTCTGGATATACATGAATTGATGGCCTAGCCTTCGTACGTTGAATATTTTTACAAATCCCTCAAAAATGAAGGGGTGACCGACCCTTCTTTTGCCCAATATTATTTTCATAATACTTCTATAATGCAAGAAGGGTCGGTCGATCCTTCTTGTGTTCACCATTCTTGATATAGGTGAATTGTCTGATATAGGTGTTCACAATTCTCCACTAAACGAAGGGGCGGTTGATCCTTCTTGTCAGAAAAAGTAAGTCAGGATAAAAAAAATTTATATGTTACCGCATAACTGATGTCCCGATCCATACTATTTACAGCGGAAGTTTGAAATTGGGAATTGTTAGCCTAGCCTTCGTTGATTAAATATTTTTACATTTCTCTCCTAAATAAAGGGTCGGCCGACCCTTATTCTGCTCAGTATTCTTCCAGTTTTCAACATTCTTGATATAAATGAATTGATGACCTAGCCTTCGTAGGTGGAATATTTTTACAATTCTCTCATAAATGAAGGGGAAAATGACCCTTCTTTTGCCAAATATTCTTTTCATAATAGTTCTATACAACAATAAGGGTCGGCTGATCCTTCTTCTGTTCACCATTCTGAATATAGGTGAATTGTTGGATATAGGTCTTCACGATTCTCTACTAAACAAAGGGGCAACTGATCCTTTCTCTTCATCATATTCTTGGTATTTTGAGGATATAAGAAGGGGTTCCAAATCCTTTTGGTGTTTACTATTCCTACTAATCCTAAAATACAGGAAAGGTCGACCATTCATTCTTCTGTTTTCTCTCATAAATGAAGGGTCGACCGACACTTCTTGCTGGAAGTCGAAAGTCGAGAATTTGTTTTTATATGTTATCTAATGGTCACTCATAATGATTCACCCTTTTAAAACAATGGCTAGATATTTAGTTACAATATACAGTTTAACAAAGTGTTTGAATCAAAAACAAAATCCATTGGGTATGGAGTCAACACACGCATTTCTCAAAAATATTTAAGAGCTCGGTGGTAGGATAAATCTTTCACAAAGGCAAAGTAGGTATCATTTTTCCAGGAAAATAACAATTTTAGGAATGATAGAAGATTAAAGAAACCAATATATTAATAACACAAAGCATCTAACTGGTATGAACTCTACATTAATTTGGAAGAAAGAACATTGACAATATTTAAATGTGTGAATCATAGCATATAAAATGAATTCTAACTCACATAGTTCAGTCAAATATGATTCAAAGTGATAAGATAGTGTAACAGAAAATACATCCACAAAAGAGAAATTAACAGACTAAAGAACGTGACAACACATGAATCTATATTTTCGATAGACCTGTACTGATGCTCTTCATTAAAGTCTTCAAAAAATATTACATCATTGTGTTTTTTTCTCTCGGATCAAGCCTCAATTACTTTGTAAAATCAAAATTTATACAAAATTTTCTTTGAATAAACCTTAACTCATTCTTTGCTAAACATAAAAATTTCAAAGAAATCTCTAAACTCCAGGACCATTTGTTTTGTTGTCGACCAAGCTGGTGTCTTGTTGCTTTGATTTCGGTTGATGTAACACTCGGTAATTTAACAAAAGAACAACAACTTAATTTCAAATTAAGACACTTGAATATTCATTCTTGATATAACCTGTATTTTGTTTTCTCAAAATTTTCGACAATTTTCCATTTCTCTTGATTTGGGATTTCATAATCCATCATTTCTTTCACCATCACCTCCAATTCTATGCATGTTGTGTAACATACAGCTGTAAGATCCTTCTTAATAATTAGAAATTGATCAAATATTTCAAAATCATTGGTCAATTTATCAATTATTGTCTTTCCAGTTAATCCTTTGACCAAACCTTCAAATTTAGAGTGATCCATACGAGCTTGTAGTATCAAACTGTGATAATTTTCTTGAGTCATTAATTTTCCATCATCACTCCAAAAAGAAGGTAGACCATTTTAAAAAATCCCCTGAAATAATTTCTTAAAATTTTGAACTTTAAGGAGCATCTGTTGCGCTTTGTCTTGTACTTATTTAACATGATCATGCTTGCCAATCATTATTCTTGCCCAAATAATGATTGTTGGTATGTCTTTGATTCCAAAAATCTGCATATCTGATTGAGATAGAGTGTTTAAAAAACTGATTGTATTTTGAGTTATTTCTTAAGGCCTTTTTCTTAATGTCTCGTTTTCCACTTTACACCTCTGGAGAGCTATGTTTGCTATAACATCTTTATTTTCCATAAAATTCAAATGTGACCATAATTTGGTGATATCCACTGATATCGCATCCCATATAAGGTGTTTATCTCCTTTTAATGGAAGCTTAAATGTCAATCTATCTTTTAATTCATCAAATTTATTTTGCAACTATTTTCTATCACTCAAAGTTTTTTTTATTTTCTTCATAATTTTGAATTACTTCATGTTTAAACTTCTGGTTTTCTTCTTTCAACTCTTCTATCTCTACGTATTTTAGAATAATTTGTGACATAGCACTGGTCAGTTACTCTATGGAGGACTTATCCATTTGTACTTCATCCGTACATAGAGATTGATCCCTTGGCTTCTCTGGAACTTGCACATTTTCAATCTGATTGGTATTTAACACTGAAATTTGTGACAACAATTAAATCCTTTCTTTTTCCCAAGCATGCTTTTCATCTTGCAACTTTAACATTTTACCTTTGTGATCCATCATTTCTTGATATATGGATTCATTTTCTTGTTTTAATTCTGTCAACTCTGGAGATTGCACATGTTGATTATTTGGCACCTTCAATTTTTTCTTAAGCATTTGAATGGTATTTTATTTGTCATCAAGGATTGTTTTGGAACACTAAGTGTTCCTTGGCTTAGCTCCCACAGTCACAAGGTCCATTTGTAGTCTTTTACTATGGACCAAATTTGCTTTCTTTTTTTCCTTCTATTGCCTTAATTGACTCTCCCGCTTTGCTATCATGGACTACAATTTAGAAATTTTAAAAGTGAATTGTAATAAATCAGAATACAGGACATCTCTTGTTTGTCTATGCAATTGAATCTTATCGGGTATATCAATCTCATTAAGCTTAAATTCCATTTCAGAAACTTTCTCATCATTCACCACTGCAAACCTTATAGTGTTTCTTTTTGGATCCTTAACTATAAGAAGGGAAAATTTTGGTTCTGTCAAATTTCTTACTTGAGGGAGCAATTTTTGAGTTTATAACAAAGACTGCTTCTTCTTTTCTACATATTGTGAAAATAAATCAGATCTGGATTTATACTGAGAGTTACTTCCAGATTCCTTTATTTCTGAAAAAGAATATTGTTGCATATTTATAGGTGGTTTCGAAATCAAAGTAGTTTTTTCTAGACTAATTAAATCTCGTTCCTCCATACTAATAATCGCCTTCTGTTGCTCCACTTTGATTTCCTGATTGAAACTTCTTCATCGACTTCTATACTATCAACTTCTGAAATAGTTCTCTTATTGGTGATATCAAGTTTAGCTGGTGTCTGAACCAACATTGTCAAATTGCTTGTTTGTTCCATATTCACTTCTTTCTTATCTTGTTCAAATTTGAATAAGTTTTCCATTTCTTTTAATCCTTCAATTTTTTGATGACCAAAAGTCTAGTTTCTATTTTTTTGTCTCCTTTGCGATATAATTTGATGAGGATCATAATTAATCCTTTCATTCTATTGGAAATCCGTGCTCTTCAATAATTTTTCTACTCTAGATAGGGCTTCCTTAGTCTTAATGGTGAATGGAACAACTTTAAGAGGGAATTTCACATTTGATGATTTTTTAAAACACCAAAATGTTCTTCTAAATGCAACCTTTGTCTAATAAATTCTAAGGAAAAAATCCATGGTGTTAAAAAGGTTGGCAACAGATATGGTGCTTAGTAAACCATACACTCTAATTATAGTATGTTCTTTATACAAGAACCAATCACCTATTTGGCCTTCTGGTGTAGGCTACAACATTTATTTCATTTCTTCTAACACTCGGGGAAATTCAGCATTAAAAATAATTATGTAAACTTCTTCCATGATTGTATTGGTGAAATCAAACATATTGATTTGTTTAAAAAGGTCATGAGACAACATGGTACCAAGAAACTTCAATTCAAAAATATCTGAACACAAGAATAGGTTCAGGAAATATCACTGATATCTGAAATGCTTCAACTTGTGGAAATTCACCAAATGGACATGAATTGCTTCATCTAGGAATTCATCAAAATTAAAACTACATACCAGAATCGAATGTGACTCGGGTGAAATGACTTGCAGAAGGAAACCTAACATAACTTCTATGATTGACTTATCACTATCTAGACCTAAAATTTGACTCAACAAGGACAAAACTAATTGGGCATCTCATTGATATACATCAATAATCAAAGTGGAGGATAGGTTTTCATGGACTAACCATCTTTCAAGGATTGTATTAAAAACTTTTATTTTTCTTCCAGGCTGCAAGTTCTATAAAACCTTACCAATTTTACTTCGTTAAACGACTCAGCCCTCAAGGCATTTGGAAAATGTTTCAGGTAAACCTAGAACCTCACGGATAGTTTGCACATTAACTTGGCATAGAATTTTGGTTGTATTTACATTAATGATTACCCTTTTGGCTTGTGAATAAATGACCGCACACCAACCAAAAAATTCAGGGAAGTGTAGGGTTTGTTCGACACAAAAATTATACAAAAAAGAGCCAAAAACATTAAATATATCCTTTCCCTATGACTTAAATTACATGAATTTCTCTTTAGACTATGAAATACTACCCACAGAAAAAACAGGGTCAAAAATATCCCTTTCCCTGTCAACTACAACCTCCTCCTTTTCATCTAAACTTTCATTGAACAGAACAAGGTCTTCAATTTTCTCCATTTCTGAATCAAACTCTGAAAAGTGAGGGTTTCGAGCTACCTGTGAAGTGAGGTTACGAACAGGAGAACATTGGAGTTGACTTCTATGCTTGTTGACGAAGACAAGAGATGTGTTATCGGCAGCTTCTTCTCGTCTAGGCAATAATCAACAAATGCCTTTTTTCAAACTTCGAACAAACCTTTATATAACATATCCTTAGGTGGTTTCCGAACTTGCGATGAGCTATTTAAATTTTACTGCTTTTCATAGCGGACTCCACCATCGCTTTCCACATTGTATGTGGTTTAATTTCCGCTCCAACTTTCCAAGTTTAACCACTATGCACTTTCTAGCACTGAAACCCCTTTCCACCGACAAGTTGCTTCTGGGTGGGTCTACATCATTATTCTGCCACAGATTTACACGTTTGCAACTTTTGGTGTGATTTTTTCAATTGTTTAGCGCCTTTCCCATCTTCTCCCTTTGTCATTTGAAGCCCTTGTGTGCAATCATGAATCCCATGAAGTTGACTTGCAAAGAACATTGTCGATCTCGGAGGAATCAAATCCAATGGATCACGATTTTTGTTGAGTTAACATGCACAAAGGTCAACCCAAGAATGTGACCCAAAATCGACTTTTCAAGTCCACCGTCAATCTTGGATGGGGCAATCCAATGGTACATGACAATTTCACTGGGTTAAGTTGTTTAGATTTTAAAGCTGAGGATGTGATGCGAAATCTTTATGAAATCTAGCTAAGCACATTTTGAAGTCCACCATTGATGTGGATTGACAAAGATCCAACAGTTTTGAATCATTTTTCTCTTGAAAGATGCTCGAGGGTTGATTAAAAGGACCAGACGTGAAATATTTGTAAATCTTAGTTGACCATTGTGTTGTTGCTGCAACATCCCCCTCCGAAATTTTGTAAATATTGGAGTGCCTCCTTCTTGTTTTTAGAAAAGGTTTGCTTAGGCGTTGAGTCCTTCGTAGAAATTCTTTTGCACTTAGTTTGTTCTAGAAAAGCAAGTCCTTGAGTTTGTTTTTTGTTTCTTTTCTGCTAATTAAAACTCAGTTTTTGTGGCCAAAACGGTGGCTAAACTCACTCAGTTGAGATGCAATATGTGGACCTTTTTGTTAAGTTTTTGATCTTTCCCTGTTGCGGACGAACTTTCCCAGTCCCACAGTAATGGCCGCTCCAACTCAACTTGATCATATGAAATGTGGCCTTTGTCTTTGTCTTTTCCCAAATATTTGCGTTGCGGCAAAACTCGCCAACTTGCTCCGAAGTAACTCATGCATGTGATCCGAACCGGCTAGACGCTCCACCAAACTTAAGCCTTTTTCGGAAGAACTCAACCAATGCTACTGAAAGTGTCACCTCTAAACCATGAGCCCTGCTGATAAAAGACAATGTAACAGAAAGCGAAAAAACTCAACTTGTCTTGCCGAAACGAGATAGAAGGTGCCCGGTTTTAAGCCAACACCCGTCTCACCAAAGTCTGCCGGCCCGTTGTGGAAGAACTCAGCCAATGCTGCCGAAGCTATCACTCCAACCCGCAGAAAGCTTTCGGTTGACGGCTCACATTTAATGCTAAAGCGGTGCCGAAAATGACCTCGGTGACATTACCGTAACAGTGTTTTAATGCCCCATTAACCCATTTTAATGCCCACACGTGCCCTTTTTCTTTATATAGTAAGTTGGGTTTTAGGTAGGTCATCTTAGTTGTTTTCTATTATCGTTAGAGTCTTTGGAGAGAATGTCGTTCAAGGTCGAGATAGCCATTCAGGAACAGTAAAGTATGCAACTCGTCAGCTTCACCCAAGCCAATCGTCCGCTGCCAAGTAAGTAACTTCACCAGGTTTTTGTACTTTGTTTTCAGAAGCCTAAGTTTTTTTTTTCTTTTCGTTATTACTATTTTCCACGGCCAACCTCGCCCATGCTAGAGATTTTGCGCCCACCTGATTATTCATAGAACCATTGAGATGCCTGACTAAGCCCTGGTCCCTACCCATCTGTTTGTCCTCCCGAATTTTTGGTAGCCCGAGCCTTGTGGATGTCCATACCTGGCCGCAATATTTCGAGTGCACTCACCTTTGTCCTGTTATCACCTTCCTAGAGCTCCTAGTTAGAAAGTTGTGCATTAGTGCTATGGTTTTCATTATAACACTGGTAGGGAAAGCTAGTCTTGACAATTTTTGTTTTAGCAGTTGCTTATCATGGATTCGTTTGCTTAGTTGCTTGCATTTTGTGTGAAGCGTAATATCACTATCGGAGTTGTTTAATAACACTTTCTTATTGCTATGTAGGCTGTCGTAATGAATTTTTGTCTCAATACTTAGTTTGCATTCTGGTTTTATCATTTATCTACTCATGTATTGTTTTGGGCAGGTGTAACGCACAATGCCGAAATGTGGCAAGAGGAAAGCAAAGATGGTCAAATTGGAGTCAAGTGATATTGAAGCAAGGATAGATACATTATATGAAGACACCAAGCCATTTATGGGCACTACACCCGAGTTTAAATGTGTATATTTACATCACATGATCAGAGACCAGGAAATTCCTGAGTCAGTCTTGGAGGAGATGTACCTATACCAGAACATCAGAAACTCTGGCATTACCAAAGCAGCAATGCGCCATGAGCTCTTTCCCTGTGTAGAAGTTATTGGGTGGATCCTAGTGCGTGCAGACATTGAATCAAGAGTCTTATCTAACAGCAAAGGAGAGGCATTCCCCTCATTTCACCCAACACATATCTCGGCAACCTACAAATTTCCCTGCACTCAACAGCTGTTGAACGATGCATGGCTAGAAAGTATCAATGTGGATTTTGTGGAAATGGCTAGAAAATTGTTAATTCAAGGTAGGCAACTGAGGGTGAAGGACAGTGATGACTATGAAGTTCAGGCACTCAGGCCTCCCTTCAGAGTTATTTCCCTCATGCTGAGCACAATTTTTTGCAGAGCTGATGGAACGACTTATGAGCTGCACTGGGCACCTCTAATCCACTATGTAGCATTCAAAGGCATGGTGTTCAATTGGGCATTCATCCTCTTGGATAGTATATCTAAAGCCATAGTTGCTGCTAAGGAAGGACTATATTGGGGAAAAACAAAGTTTTACATGTCATCTTACTTTATGGATTGTATTTTGGCAAGGGATTCGTTCCCAAGGTTAGGATGTGTGTGGAACAAAGCCAATAGCCCTGTTTATATTGGTTACAAGATCTTATGGACCCAAAATTACAAAAGGCATTACAAGATCATATGTGAAGAATTGATCTTGCCACTATATGAGCTAATGTTCAATGAGGAACCCAATTGAGTATCTGAGAATGCCATGGCCATCTTAGAGAGGTATGGTGATCTTTATCTATCGGAAGAAGGAACCTACATAAGAATGTATGGAGGTTCCAAACCCCCATACCTCCTGCCTAAGTATGCTACTGATTTTGTCATTCATAAAGAGGTAGTCAGACAAGTGTTTATAGATGGAATCGGTCATGCCCTAAAGAAAGTAAATAAATCCTCCTTCCCGGTACAACCCTTCTATGTGGGAGCATACAAGTTTTCTAAAGTTAGCTCAGCTAAAGAATTTGTTCATGAGCTAAGGTATTTTTACTTCGGAGAAAGGATATTTGCAAAGAATGATAGGCTAAATAAGGTCGTGGATCACTACAGAATTGTCAATGCACACTTTGAGTACGCCCATTATTTTTATGAAGACGAAGAAGCTTTCAGAGGGGTCAATAATATGACCGAACTCCAAAGATGCATTCACCTTAAGAGCGTAGCTGGTACTAGTTCCTCTGCAACCCAAGCTGTTAAGGAACCAAAATTGTGGAGATAGAAAGAGGAAGCCGAGGATCTGACGAAGGAAAAGCAGAGGCTCAAAGCTGAGGTCAAAAAGCTCCAAAAGCAAACAACAGAAAAAATGAAAAAGGATCAAGAAGATAAGCTTCAAGAGGAAGAAGATCAGAGGCTTCAGGATGAAGAGCTAGAGAAGATAAGAAAGGAAGAAGCTTCCAAAGAGCAAGAGGAAAGAGAAGAAGTTGAGAAGCAAATGAAGGCCTAAGAAGAAGAGAGACAGCTTAAGGATGAGGAGGAAAATAAGGCCAAGGAGGATGCGCAAGCTAAGGGCTGGAAGACACAAGACATGGACATAGACTCGTCCCAAATGGTTCAGACCCCGCCCACGGAAGAGGACATCCCTATAGAAGATCGTCCAATTGTCCCTTTCACTCGATCAAAGGATCATAGTGTGACCCAGTGGAATGAATTTGAATTTGATAAGAAAAGGAAGCCATTATACGAAGGACTGAGGCAAGGTTGAAGAAGCCTTTCCACCCGGACATAATTACCAGGCGAGAAACCACTCTTATGCAGGGCACACAGAATGCTCCTGTGGCCATGGAATCCGCTACTGTAGTTGCCACCAAGGAAAGTGAAGACAATGTACTCAAGATAGTAAATGAGTTGGATGCAACCAAAAAAGGGCTCGCATGTTGCAGCTCATTGTGGTTAATGAGAATGCCTATAGGGACTTAGTGGTGAAGAAATATAATCGCCTTTTGTCAGATCAGAAGGAATTGTTTAATAAATATCAGCACTTGAAAGAAGAAAAGGAACACTTGGCAGTCCAGATGATGATAGTGGAAGGAGAGAACAATGATTTTGAAGCTAGAATCATTCAATTAGAAAGAGAGAAAGAGTTGATGGAAAAGCAGCTGGAACAAGCAAGCAGCCAGGAAATGGACCTGATTCCATTTCATGAACAATCGTGCAACATACTAAAGCAGATGCATGAGTCACAGGAACTGCTTACTGAAGAAATTTGCAAGTTGAAGGCTATGGTGGACATGATGAAGGAAATTAACTCTGAAGCCATTAGGCTCAAGAAAAAATATACATGGGTAAAAGAAGATATTGTAAAGAAGATGGAATGGAGAGAGGGAAAGGCGGAATTTCCCACACACCTCCCTCTCAAATCTGTGGCCGAGTTTAAAGAGGATATAGGATTCATGGAGTTTTGTAAGAAATGCGGTGTGAAATTAATCTCTGTGATCCAAGTAACTATCGGAAGATCCAGCAGTCTCTATCAGAAGATTCGGGAAGTTCATGGAAGGTGCAAAATAGCGATTCCCCATACTCTTGAAGACTTTCCGAGCAAAGAACAGTGCCTATCTGATTTGAAAGGTGAACTGAGCACCCATATGGAGTACGTGAGGAAAATATATGTGTTAACAACAGATGATATTCATCAGTGCATCGTGCAACCCTCCGTCCACTCTCACATGTTTCAGGAGATTCTCCAGACCACAACAACAGAAGTGCAAGAAATAGAAGTAGAGCTGGCCAAGAATGTGATTTCCCAGAAAATCATGCTCTGTGCCCCTGCTATTACAGTTGTGCAACACACGGGTATTTGGCTAAGATATATAGCAGGAGCTAATAACCAGACTGCAAACGAAATGCCATTAGAAGCAGCAGCTCCAGCAGGGACAGAAACGCCATTTGGCGGTTGACTTAGCATTTGTAGATGTCTAATTTTGGGCCAAGGTTTTATAGTTTTGCTCTTATTCAATTGTAAAGTTAAAAGCAGAGCTGAGTTTTTGACTTTTGTGTAAAAAGCTTTTGGGAATTATTCCAATTTTGTAAAGGGCATTAAAAGACAAATTTGAAGTTTTGTTGAAATAGGGACACGTGGCATCTCTTCAAGTATTTTGTAAAGCTATATATATGGATGAACATATATTAGGAAAGGACTTTTGGAAGGTGAAAATACATTTTCTATCTTGTACGTGAACTGATTTGCTGCATAATGAAGGAATTCGATTTTCACCTAAAGAAAGCTTGGGAGACTGCGCTTTTGCCTAAAAGATGTGTTAAATGTTTGTTGGATTATTCCTGTGTCATCTACACATTACTGTGAGATCATTCCTTGTTGTTATGAATTGCTTCTATGTGATGAATTTTCTCATAATTTTCTGTGCAAATATGTTTATCTCAAATGAGTAATAGAATGTGTTAATTAAATCAAAGCTATCTTTGATATCTTCCATCTTCTGTTGGAAATGCATATGTATGATGAAATAGCTATATGTAGAATCTTTAGATGTTTCTTTTAGTTTATTACTCATATTTACAATTTGCTCCTTGCAAGGATAGATTAGATTTGCTTATACAAGTTTAGATTAATTCTACTTAGTTACCTGCATTTAGTTTAGAGCACTTGCACATCATCTTTAAAATAAAATACATAAAGGGTGGATCGGGCCGCAACCGGTGCAAATGATACAAATCTTTAAGTCTTACACGGTAGCTAGAACTATTAACAAGATGGATTCCCCATTCTAAATGGTGAGCGATCTAATTGGGCTTGCTTACCGGGGAGAATCCCTTGCTGATTGATGCTACGATTTTCAAGGCATCAATAGTTTTTGGCGCTAGAAGGAGGGACACCAGTGCATGGATGGCAGAGGAGATTCTTCCCTTAGAGTAGATCTTACTGGAAACCCGGTTGAAACAACAATTTTGGATAATTTAGATATGGAAATAATAAATCAAGAAGATCCCAATTTTGAGAACGAACAGCCAGAAACACTCTATGCTATCCCTTTTGCTGAAGTAGCGAATTTAGGAAGGCATACCCACACTTATGTTAGGAATCTTGGTGGTTTGAACGCAATTCCCTTACTCACTAGAAGAAGAGATCCTAGAGGGGAAAGGCAGTATACATGAGATTCAGTTCTTGTTTAGAATCTTGAAGAATTAGTTGATCTATCTTTAGAAGAATTTACAGAACCTCTTGGAGAAATTAGACTTGAAACTCCTCCAAATTTAGAAGAACCACACACTCCACATAATTCTCTGCCTCATACTCCACGAGATTCTCCACCGAGTTCTCCACATGGAGCCATGGCTGTACCTACATGGAGAGCAAGAGGAGCATTGAATTTGGCTGGACCATTTCATAACCTTCCTAAGAATCCAAAGAATTTTTTGCCTAAGTATGACCCTAGGAAAGGTATCTCTGCTGAAGATCACCTTAAGAGATTTTATTTAGCTCTAATCCTTCTGAACGTGCAATGAGAAGATGTAGTCTGTATACTCTTTCCCTATACTTTCGAGCCTAAGGTATCCTCCTGGTACTTTAGTTTACAAGCTAGCTCGATATCAAATTGGGAAAATTTTGAGAAATGTTTTCTAAAGAAATATGGAAATCAGAAAACAATTGCTACTCTTATGAAAGAATTGTTCTCCATGAGAATGGAAAAGAAAGAGAAGGTGCAAGAATTTAACCAAAGATTCACTACACTGTTAAATAATTTTAGTGAAGTAGCTAGATCCGCAGAGGAGTCTTTGGTTGAATATTACACAACAACACTTGATCCTCCCATACCAATGTTTGTCAAAAGAACTAAGAAAACAAACCTGATAGAGAACTTTGAAGAAGCCAAGAAGGTGGAGGAAGAAGCAGACAACATCGCTAAACATGCTCTTGATGCATAAATAAAACCAACTACCACTAAGAAAATGCTACTGCTAACCAGGAACAAAGAAGAACCATCAACAGATATGGAAAATGTGGTTAAAATGATTCAAAAGTTGTCCAATAAAATTGTAGATCTTTAGAAAGATAAGGCAGCTAGCACATTTAGGAAGCCATTTAAACCATTCTACAAGAAAAAAGAATAAAATGATCAGCCTCTTCCACCTATAAACAACTCTAATGTTTTGAATTTGAATGAGGTAGGAATGGATCATTTTTGCACTTTCCTTCAGGAACCACACTCTGAGAAAAGCTGTCTGCAATGGATAAATTCAATGAGTTTGGTAATGAACCAATTGTTGGATGTGCAAATGACAGATCAGGAGGATCGTCAGGAAGAGCAGGCCCTAGAACAAGAGGAACCCGCTCTAGACACTGCTATGGTATTATGGGATTGGGTGCCTTTAACCGAATTAATTGAAGATGACCTTGAAGAAAGTCAAGTTTCAGCTCTGAATGTCACTACTCATAGTAAGGGTCCAATCACTGATCCGAAATCAACTGCTCCCAAACCCAAGGCCTCCAAAGAAGTACCTAAAAGGAACATCATTGTTATTCCACCACAGCCTAAGGCACATCCAGCACCTACCAAAGAACCAAACGTAGAAATAACAAAACAGTCGAAAGCTACTTCAAACAAAGTAGAAAATCAATCTAAAGTTGTAAAGGAAACTGACATGGGATATGATATAATCGAAGACATAAAGAAAGCAAAAGAAAATATTTCCATATTTGATATGTGTAGTTTGCCACAACAACGAACAAAGCTGTTACAAGCTCTTGACCCTCAATCTAGCACTCCGTTAGCAAGTACTCAGGAAGACCCTGAAATAAATGAAGCTAGTATTGGCGGGGAAGTCTAAATCTCAAACCTTTCCATTTATCTTAACTTTCAAAATTTTCAATCATAATGTGCATAACAGTTTGGTAGATTCCAGGTCATCCTCGAATGTCATGCCACTGTCAATTTGCAAAAAGATTAGTGGACATCCAGCTCCATGCCCAGCCCAAATCATATAGTTAGATAGAATTGCCATTAAAGTTATTGGATTGTCAGCAGATCCTAGAGTGTGTTAGTTTATTGATATAATGGTGGTTGATATTCTTGAAGCTTATGGTTTGATCTTGAGCAGGGACTAGCCTACAAAACTGAATGGTTATTTCGCAATAGACTGGTCTCACCTGTGGTTATCATATAAGAATAGGAAAAATCAAATTAAAATGCTAAGAGAACCACACATGAAGTAGAACGTAACTCAGCTAGAGGAAAAGAATGAAGCTGTAGCTTTCTCATCTTCAGTTTTGGGAAACTATTTCTTAGAAATTGAACCGAGTAACTATCAATCAGAAAATGTTAGCCATGATTCAGATAAACAGTCCGATCTCCTTCAATTCTCTCAAACTGATGATATTGACTATAACATAGTTACATTAGTTATTGACTTAGATGGTAAGGATAATAACTTAGTTAAATTGGAAAAAAAAAATTGGGTTCTATACTTTGACGGTTCCAAAACTCAAGAAGGATCCGGAGCTGGTTGTGTTTTAAGTGATCCTGAAAACAACAAACACTTCTTATCTTGTAGATTAGAGTTCGAATGCACTAATAGCACTACTGTATGTGAAGCTTTGTTCCATGGATTAAAGAAAGCAATTGGTCTGAATGCCAAATACTTGAAAGCCTTTGGTGGCTCAGAAATAGTCTCCAGACAGGTGAGAGATACAATTCATTGTCTTTCACCAAATTTAAAGGGTTATCAGTCTGAGGTATGGGATTTAATTTCTCACTTTGAAGCTTTTAATATAAATTCTATTCCTAGATTACAGAACATTGCCGCTGATTTGTAAGCTACTTTTGCTTCTAGGTTGGTGCCTACTAATAATAAGTGCTCTATCGAATTGGTTTTCAGGCCGTCAATTCCAGAGAATGTTACAAATCTTAGAGTGTTTGATGATGATGATCAGATCATCAGTTTCCTCATGAATGAGAACGCTTTTCGGGAAGCTGTCATAGATGAAGAAAATCATGATTATGATCTACAAAACAAGGACGTAGTCAAAGGAAACTTCATGCCCAAAGGAATGAGATCACTCGAAAGTTTATTTAATTTGCAAGGCAAGTTCAAGAAGCCAACAAATGTTAAAACTCATAGCTCCTCTATGCAGCATGAATTGGTAAATATGGGCACAGACGTTGAACCAAAGTATGTCAATCTCGGTAAATGCTTCTGACCAGGTGAAAGAAATAAGTTCATTAAACGTTTTCGGCAATATAAGGATGTTTTTGCATGGACTTATGAATATCTGAAAACATATGATACTCGCATCATTCAGGATGTCATACCAATGAAGGCAGGTGTTAACCCATTTCAGCAGCAACTAAGAAGAATGCATCCAACTCTCAAACCTTTAATTCAAAAGGACTTGAAGAAATTGTTAGATGCCAAGATCATTTTTAAAGTCTGGCACTCAGAGTGGGTTGCTAATCTAGTTCCCGTGAGGAAGAAGTTAGGATAAATAAGACTATGTGTATATTTTCGAAATTTGAATAGAGCCTTTGATAAATATAACTATCCCATGCCTTCAATGGAACAAATTCTACAGATGGTGTCAGGATCAGAACTTTTCTCTCTTCTAGAAGGTTTCTCTGGCTATAATCAAGTATTAGTAGCTGAAGAAGACCATCTTAAGACTACTTTCCGCACTAAGTGGGGAACATTTGCATACTGAAGGATGCCTTTCAGCTTGATAAACGCAGGAGCTACATTCCAACGAGCAATGGACATTGCCTTTCAAGGATTGGGAGGTCATTGCATTGTAGTTTATCTAGATGATGTGACAGTTTTCTCAAAGAAGAGGGAATATCATGTTTCTCATTTGAAGCAGATTTTTTATCACTGTAGGAAATATGGTATTTCTTTAAACCCCAAGAAAAGTGTTTTCGCCATTCTTGAGGGCAAGCTTTTGGGTCATATCATTTAAAAAAAAGGAATTTTGATAGATCAAGAGAGAGTGCAATCCATCAACAAGATTCCCATGCCCCACAACAAAAAATCTATGCAATCATTTATGGGAACCATTAATTTTGTTCAAAGGTTCATTCTTGACTTCGCTCAAACCATTAAACCTTTGCAGCTGTGCTTACGCAAAGGGTGGAATCAGGAGACGAATACCCAATTTCCTTCATGAGCATTGGTCTGCAAGGCACTGAACTAAACTACCCTATTGTAGACAAACAAGCATACACCGTATTCAAAGTGGTATTATATTCTTAAGAATAGAACTAAAGTTGTGGTTCCTCACCCCATCGTCAGATCCCTTTTCGCTCAAAATGAATTGGGAGAAAGAAGAGGAAAGTGGGTCACCGCTCTTCAGGAATATGATTTATAATTTAAACTGGCCACCATCATTAAAGGTCAAGGTTTATGCAAATTACTCACTGAACATCTAGTTGATGAAGAGCGAAATTCGGAAAATGAAGTTGAGCTGAACATGATTGAGGTGTGCCCCATTTTCACAGCTCCTGAATCTTGGTATAGGGACTTAGTGCATTATTTGTAGCAAGGGTACTTGCCAGAGCACTGGAGTTCTAAGCAAAGGAGAGCACTTCATTTGAAATCAACAGCTTATCAAATCATTGACGGAGTACGTTTTAGAAGAAATTATGATGGCATTTTTCTTAGATGTCTAGAGAAGGAAGATGGAAGTAAAGTAGTCAAAGAATTACACGATGGAACTGCTCACAAAATACTGAGGGTTGGATATTATTGGCCCACCTTGTTCAGAGATGCTCACACCTATGCTAGGAATTGTGATGTGTTCCAAAGGAGTGCTCGGAAAATACCCAAGGTAGCAGGACCGTTGCAGCCAGTTATTATCTTAGAACGTTTCGAACAATGGGGCATAGATGTCATTGGAGAAATAAAATCGAATTCTTCCCTGTAGCACTGGTACATCCTGATGGCCACAAACTATTTTACAAGATGGACAGAAGTTGCTCCATTGTGTAAAATCAATGAGGATGTGGTTATTAATTTCTTAAAGGAAAACATCATAACCAGGTTTGGGGTTCCAATTTCCCTAGTCTTTGATAATGCAACTTATTTTTCGTCTTTTAAGATAAATGAATTTTTTTATGAGAGAGGAATTAAGTTACATTATTCAGTCAATTACTATCCCTAAGGAAATGGATTAGTTGAATCTTCGAACAAAAACCTTATCCGGATCCTTAAGAAAACTGTGATTGAAAATCAAAGAAGCTGGCACACAGCTCTCCCAAATGCTTTATGGGCAGATAGAGTCACTCCAAAGAATGCTTTAGGAGTTTCCCCATATACCCTTGTTTATGGTAGAGAAGCCATCCTTCCTCCCAACATCTTGTTTCCATCTTTGCAATTGGCCCAAGCTTCCCGAGGTTCCAGCAGTCAAGTTTTACAATCTAGAATTGACACCCTGCTGAAACTTGAAGAGTCCAGGCAAAAAGCCAAAGACCATTTTCACCAACACCAAGATATAGAGAAAAGGTGGTTTGATAAAAGAAAGCCTGGCAAAAGAATTTTTGAAGTAGGTGACTTTGTTCTGAAATGGGACCATCCACACGAAGGTAAGGGAATGCACATAAAGTTTCAACATTTATCGGTTCGCCCTTACCAAATTTTTGAAACGCTTGGCCCGACGACATACAAGATGAAAGATTTACAAGGAGAGGAAGTAACTCTACCTCTAAATGACCTCGCTTTGAAGAAGTACTTCACTTAGTCCTATGAAGGCTCTTTTGTACATAAATAAACACTCTCGTTTATTTCTTGTCTACTTGTTTTGTTTTTGTTTGCTATTATTTTCTTCAGTTAGCTTGGTTTTTTTTCCACCTCGCTCTTTGTTTAAATTTTTCTTTATTCTTTCAAATAAAGCTTAGCCTAACTTTTGGTGTAGAGGTAAGACAGAGCTTCGAACAAGACTCAAAATCCTGTAAGGCAGAAACCTACTTACAAAGAAATGTTTTTGTGACTTTGTTTTCACTGTTGAGATTCCAGGAATGAAGAGATCCTTTTTTTGTTTGTCAAAATAACCCTGTTTTAAATAACTGAGATTCAACATTTCCTTCTTACCATCTTGGGGCTCCATTCACTCTAACATTAATAACTGTCTCGAGAAGTTCACTATGATAGACCCATGGAAAGGAAGCATGTCTCACAGATATATAGTATTTAAAATGATCCCATGCTGCAAATGAAAGCCAAAAGAGCTTATATTAAAGAGTCTGATTTCCAGAAATTCTGGCCTCAATCAAAGCACAGCAGAGAAGAGCAAAGTACATTCAATTAAGGAAGTTGTTCAAATAAATTAACCTAGCAAGGTTCTTCTCCATCCGTGAAGCATGATAATCAAATAAATTTCTTGCTCACACAAAAGGACATTATGTATTGAAGAACCTAAATCAAATATGGAAGCTGAAGAAATTCATTTCTGGAAGGCTCAAACGGAAAAAGTCGTCAATCAAGAAACATCCAAAAGGATTCAAATAGCATGGCAATGAGGAACAAACAAATATGTCTCTGAGATATTGCTACAATCTTGTGGAGTCTTTTTAGTTGACATCTAGAAGGAAGAATTTAAAAAAGAACTCCATACTCAGGCCCTAAGAGAGTTGTAAATAAGTATGATTCTAAGTTGTCTTCTCCCAAAATGACCATGATGATGAGAGTGATCAATGCATTCACAGAAGATGAACTATGAAGACATTGTTACCCATATAAATCAGCAGTTTGTAAGTTTTCTACCCCTAAGGAGAGTTTTTTCAGAGATCTGTGTTCACTAGGGAATCGCCAATTGTTGTTGCTGCAACATCCCCCCCAAAAAAATTTCTAAATATTGGGGCACCTCCTTCTTGTTTTTAGAAAATGTTTGCTTAGGAGTTGAATCCTTCCTAGAAATTCTTTTGCACTCAGTTTGTTCTAGAAAAGCAAGTCCTTGAGTTTGTTTTTTGTTTCTTTTCTACTAAGTAAAACATATTTTTTGTGGCTGAAATGGTGGCTAAAATCACTCAGTTGAGCCGCAATGTGCAGACCTTTTTGTTAAGTTTTTGAGCTTTCCCTGCTGCAGACGAACTCGCCAATTTCTGTCGTAGTAAATGGACCTTTTGTTTAAGTCCTCTAAAGTATTTTGTTGTGGATGAACTTGCCCAGTCCCGCTGTAACGACCGTTCCAACTCACCCTAATCATCCGAAATGTGGCCTTTGTCTTTGTCTTTTTCCAAAGATTTGCGTTGCGGCAAAACTTGCCAAGTTGCTCCGAAGTAACTCATGCATGTGATCCAAACCGGCTAGACGCTTCGCCAAACTTAAGCCTTTTTCAGAAGAGCTCAGCTAATGCTACTGAAAGTGTCGCCTCTAAACCATGAGCCTTGTCGATAAATGGAGATGTAATGGCAAGCAGCAAAACTCAACTTGCCTCACCGAAATGAGATAGAAGGCACTCGGTTTTAAGCCAACACCTGTCTCACCAAAGTCTGTAGGCCCATTGCAGAAGAAATTAGCCAATGCCACTGAAGCTATCGCTCCAACCCGCAGAAAGCTTCTGGTTGACAAATCTCAGTTAATGCTAAAGTGGCACCGAAAATGACCCCGATCGCATCGTCGTAATGGCGTTTTAACACCCCATTAACCCATTTTAATGCCCACAAGTGCCATTTTTCTTTATATAGTAAGTGGGGTTTTAGGCTAGTCATCTTAGTTGTTTTATGTTATCGTTAGAGTCTTTGGGGAGAACGTCGTTCAAGTTTGAGATAGCCATTCAGGCATAGCCATGTTTGCAACTTGTCAGCTTCACCCAAGCTAATCTCCCGCTGCCAGGTAAGTAACTTCACCAGGTTTTTGTACTTTGTTTTCAGAAGCCTAAGTTTGTTGTTTCTTTTCATTGTTACTATTTCCCACGACTAGCCTCATCCATGCTGGAGCTTTTTCACCCGTCTGATTATTCATAGAACCATTGAGAAGCCTGACTAAGCCCTGCTCCCTACCCATTTGTTTGTCCTCCCAAATTTTTGGTAGCTCGAGCCTTGTGGATGGTCGTAACCAGCCGCAATCTTTCGGCTACTCTCACCTTTGTCCTGTTATCACCTTCCTAGAGCTCCTAGTTAGAAAGTTGTGCATTAGCGCTGTGGTTTTCATTGTAGCACTGATAGGGAACGCTAGTCTTGACAAGTTTTGTTTTAGTAGCTGCTTATCATGGAATCATTTGCTTAGTTGCTTCCGTTTTGTGTGAAGTTTAATATCACTATCGGAGTTGTTTAATAGCACTTTCTAATTGCTATGTAGGCTGTAGTAATGAATTTTCGTCTCAATAATTCATCCACATTTTGGTTTTATCATTTATCTACCCATGTATGGTTTTGGGCAGGTGTAACGCACAATGCCGAAAGGTGGCGAGAGGAAAGTAAATATGGCAGAATTGGAGTCAAGTGGTATTGAAGCAAAGATAGAGACATTATATGAAGACACCAAGCCAGTTATGGGTGCTACACCCGAGTTTAAATGGGGAGATTTACATCACATGATCAGCGACTAGGAAATTCCCACGTCATTCCTGGAGGAGATGTACCTGTACTAGAACATCAAAAGCTCTGGCATTACCAAAGAAGCAATGCACCCCAAGCTCTTTCCTTGCATGGACGTTATCGGGCAGATCCTAGCGCATGCAAACACTAAATCAAGAGTCTTATCTGACAACGAAGGAGAGGCATTCAACTCATTTCACCCAACCCATATCTCAGAAACCTACAAATTGCCCTGCACTCAACAGCTGTTGAATGATGCATGGCTAGAAAGTCTCAAGGTGGATTTTGTGGAAATGGCCAGAAAATTGTTAATTCAAGGCAGGTAGCTGAGGGTGAAGGACAATGATGACTATGAAGTTCAAGCACTCAGGCCTCCCTTTAGAGTTATTTCCCTCATGCTGAGAAGAAGTTTTGGCAGAGCTGATGGAAGCACTTATCAGCTACACTGGGTACCTCTAATCCACTATGTAGAATTCAAAGGCATGGTGTTCAATTGGGAAGAAATCCTCTCGGATAGTATATCCAAAGCCATAGTTGTTGCTAAGGAAGGATTGTCCCAGGGAAAATTGGAGTTTTATATGTCATCTTACCATATGGATTGTATTTTGGCAAGGCATCCATTCCCAAGGTTAGTATGCGTGTGGAACAAAGCTGACACACCTGTTTATATTGGTTACAAGATCTTATGGGCCTAGAATTACAAAAGGCATTACAAGATCATATGTGAAGAATTGATCATGCCACTATATGAGATAATGTTCAATGAGGAACCCAGTTGCGTATCTGAGAATGCCATGGCCGTCTTAGAGAGGTATGGTGATTTTTATCTGTTGGAAGAAGGCACCTACATAAGAATGTATGGAGGTTCCAAACCCCCATACCTCCTGCCTAAGTATGCTATTGATTTTTTCATTCATAAATAGGGAGTCAAACAAGTGTTTATAGATGGAATCGATCATGTCCTAAATAAAGTAAAGAAAGCCTCCTTCCTAGCACTACCCTTCTATGTGGGAGCATAAAAGTTTTCTAAAGTCAGCTCAGCTGAAGAATTTGTTCAGAAGCTAAGGTATTTTAACCTCGGAGAAAGGATCTTTGGAAAGAATGATAGGCTAAATAAGGCCGCGGATCACTGCAGAATTGTCAATGCATACTTTGAGTACGCCCATTATTTTGATGAAGACGAATAAGTTTTCAGAGGGGTCAATAATATGACCAAACTCCATAGACGCCTTCTCCTCAAGAGCAGAGATGGTACTAGCTCCTCTGTATCCCAAGCCGTTAAGCAAGTAGAATTGCAGAGACAAAAAGAGGAAGCCGAGGCTCTGACGAAGGAAGAGAAGAGGCTCAAAGCTGAGGTCGAAAAGCTCCAAAAGAAAACAACAGAAAAGATGCAAAAGGAGCAAGAAGATAAGCTTTGAGAGGAAGAAGCTCAGAGGCTTCGGGATGAAGAGCAAGAGAAGATAAGAAAGGAAGAAGATGCCAAAGAGCAAGAGGAAAGAGAAGCAGTTGAGAAGCAAATGAAGGCCGAAGAAGAAGAGAGACCACTTAAGGCTGAGGAGGAAAATAAGGCCAAGGAGGATGCACAAGCTAAGGGCTCGAAGACACAATACATGGACATAGACTCATCCCAAATGGTTTAGACCCCCCCCCGTGGAAGAGGACATCCCAATAGAAGATCTTCCACTGGTCCCTTTCACTCCATCAAAGTATCATATTGTGACCTAGTGGGATAAATTTGCATTTGATAAGAAAATGAAGTCCATTGTACGAAGGACAGAGACAAGGTTGAATAAGCCTTTCCACCCAGACATCATTACTAGGCGAGAAACCACTGTTATGCAGGTCACACAAAACGCTCCTATGGCCATGGCATCTGCCACTATAGCTTCCGCCAAGGAAAGTGAAGAAAATGTACTCAAGATAGTAAATGAGTTGGATGCAACCAAAAAAGGGCTCGCATGTTGCAACTCACTGTGGTTAATGAGCAGCCCTATAGGGACTTATTGGTGAAGAAATATAATCACCTTTTGTTAGATCAGAAGGAATTGTCGGATAAAGATAAGCACCTGGAAGAAGAAAAGGAACACTTGGCAGTCCAGATGATGATAGTGTAAGGAGAGAAAAATGATTTTGAAGCCAAAATCATTCAATTAGAAAGAGAGAAAGAGTTGATGGCCGAGCAACTGGAACAAGAAAGCAGCAAGGCAATGGACCTGAGTCCCTTTCATGAACAATCCCGCGACATACTAAAGCAGATGCATGAGTCAAAGGAACTGCTTACTGAAGAAATTTGCAAGCTGAAGGCAATGGTGGACAGGATGACGGAAATTAACTCTGAAGCCATTAGGCTCAAGAAAAAATATACACGGGTAAAAGAAGATATTTTAAAGAAGATGGAATGGAGAGAGGGAAAGATGGAATTTCCCACACACCTCCTTCTCAAATCCGTGGCCGAGTTTAAAGAGGATATAGGATTTATGGAGTTCTATAAGAACTGCGGTGTGAAATTAATCTATGTGATCCAAGTAAGTATTGGAAGATGCAACAGTCTCTATCAGAAGATTCAGGAAGTTCATGGAAGGTGCAAAATAGAGATTCCCCAGACTCTTGAGGACTTTCCAAGCAAAGAACAGCGCCTGTCTAATTTGAAAGGTGAACTGAACACCCAGTGTTGATGTATATGTAACTTCAGAATGTATTTCATCTATGTATTTCATATATATTTATTGTACCCTTATAAGAGATGTGTTATTCCTCTTTAAGGAAGTGTCGTCATGTGGGTTGACAAGTGTCGCAAGTGTGTGTACTTGCCGATAGGTTATTAGACCACCATGTGTGGTGTCGACCCTAAATTATATATTATATTGTGGATGTATCTAGATAGACAAGTCGGCCCCATAAGGTCACTGGGCAAACACGTTAAGTATAAATAGAGATTGGGAGATCTCTATTTGGATCATTCGGAAAGACACACTTCTCTCACTCAGAAAGTGGCACACTAGTGAGGAGGAGGATCATTTGCTCTACGAGACTATCTCAAGTGTATTTTGGTTTTACTTTGGTTGATCCATTGCTCTCTCTATCTCTGAGGAAGTTGTGGGGTTTTTCACCTTAGGGTTTTCCCCACGGAAACTCTGTGTGTCTTGTCTCTCATGCTTTTGATTCTTGTGATGCTTGTCATGCTTATTGTGATTTTTATGCATTGATATACTGTATATGTTATTCTCTCAGTAAAGATCCAAGAGTATTGTGAATTAATGCTCAATATTTAACATGGTATCAGAGCTAACCTAAGAAGAAGACATTTTGCAGTAACGAAAACTTGAGTTTCTTCTTTATTGGGTTTCTCTCCACAGTTTTTGGAAAAGCAATATAGTAGATTGACTCTACTCATGAAGGAGAATCTATCTGTCCAATCAGAAATCAATTCTGAGCATTTTCAGATTTGGCCCTAAAAATTAGGGTTTCCACAAAAATAGGAATTTCTGAAATCTGAAGCCATAGCTGGAAGCTCCTTGCAACAATCGAATTTTAAAGCTTTGGATCAAGATTTTTGGATCGGTAGATCTCCGGGAAACTCAAACCCTAATTCAGGGCTCTCCCAAGTGAACCGAGGAGGACAAAAAGGAAAATCTGAAGGGTAAAGCTTTGTTGATCTCAAATTCTGAATACACTAGGCTGATAAGCTCATCAAGGCACATCTTTCTATCCTTTTAGAAAGTTGAAATTCACATCTTGAATTTTTAGGGTTTTTCTGACAAACCCTAATCCCGGACCAGATCTAGTTTTCAGCATTTCAAGTGGTAAGACCTAAATCTTTTCTATTTCATTTGAAGTACTCTTTAAGATGTCTCACCACACCAAGCTTGAGGATAAGCTTGAAGGGGCTGATAACTTCCAAGCTTGGAATTATAGGATTGGGTTAATCCTGGAAGAGAATGAGTTGGACTCATATATAAAAGAAGACATCCCTATCCTAGAGGATGAAGAGGCTAAGGTATTGCATATGAAGAACTTGGTCAAGGCAAAGAGAATCATTGTTGATTCTATCAAAGACCATCTCATACCCCATGTGTCTTCTCTAAAGACACCCAAGGCTATGTTTGACTCTTTGATCAAGCTACTTGAAGGAAAGAACATAAATCGGAAGATGACCCTGCAGAATCAATTGAAAGGGGTCAAGATGTCGAATGGAGAAACCATTCAATCCTATTTCTCCAAGGTCTTTCAGATCAAGGAACAACCTGAAGCTGTAGATGAAATGGTGGAGAATGGTGAAATTGTTATGACTACTTTGAATGGCCTACGTAGGTCACGGGACTCTTTTATCCAGGGGATCTATGCCAGAAAGAAGTTAATCTCCTTCAGTAGATTTTGGGAGGAATGTTCTCGAGAAGAAGTAAGGCTTGAGGCAAGAGAAGAGAAGATGGGAAATGAAGATCAAGCTCTCACACCTCACACTAAGAAGGGCAAGTTCAAGAGGGAGCCATCCCATCACAAGAAGAAATCTTCTCATCATTTTCACAAAGACAAGAAAGATCTAAGGTGTTTCACTTGTAATGAGAAGGGTCACTTTGCTTCAGAATGTCCCAAGAACAAAAGGGACAACCACAACAACAACAACTCCAGCAAGAAGAAGAAGGGTAACAAAAGAAGGTACCATGCTCATGCTGTTGAAGATGATGAACCTCCAAAGAAGAAGGCTAAGGAAGAAAGTGATGATAGTAATGATGACTCATCAAGTGAAGAAGAGTATGTTCTAATCTCTGCTCTCACAGGTACTATCTCCCATGGTTGTAATGATTGGTTAATTGACAATGGGGCTTCCAAACACATGACTGGGTTTAAAGAATCCTTTGTAAATCTGTCTGAACATGAATCACCACATAAAGTGAAACTTCGGGATGATTATCAATATCCCATAAAAGGAAGTGGTGAAGGCTCCTACAACCTAGATTCTGGAAAATCTTTGAAGATGAAAGAAGTCCTTTATGTACTTGGCTCAAGAAGAACTTACTCTCCATCTTTGCATTCGATACAAAAGGTATGAGGGTTGCATTTGTGGATGGACAAGTCCTGATGTGGCCAAAGGGAAAGACCATAGATGATGCAGTTGTGATTGGAGAGCAAGAGGGAGGTTTGTATAAATTAAAAGGACAACTTGAACATGCCATGGTGCATGAATCCATGGAGCCAAGTGAACTTCGGCATACAAGACTTGCTCATGTGCACTATAGGGCACTTCCAATTGCAAGCAAGGCTATAGAGGGTCTTCCTGAAATCAAGACCAACCATGAAGGTGTTTGCAAAGCATGTGCAAAAGGTAAGAATATTAAGAAGGCTTTCCCAAGCAGTGAAAGCAAGGCAAAAGATATCCTGGAAATCATCCACTCAGATGTATGTGGTCCTATGTCATCCAGTTCTCTAAGTGGGTATGTTTACTATATCTCATTTATTGATGACTTCTCCAAGAAGACTTGGGTATACTTCTTGAAAAACAAAGATGAGGTGTTTGATAAGTTCAAGGAATTCAAAAACTTGATGGAGAATCAAACTGACAAAAAGATCAAAACATTCAGATCCGACAATGGTGGAGAATTCACCTCAGGTGACTTCAAGAAGATTTGCAGTGATTCAGGGATTAAGAGGGAGTTGACTGCTCCTTATAATCCTCAATAGAATGGAGTTGCCGAAAGGAAGAACAGAACAATCATGGAAGTAGCAAGGGCAATGCTGCATGACCAGGATCTATCTATGCATCTATGGGCAGAAGTAGCTAGAACAGCTGTATATGTGCAGAACAGAACACCCCAAAAGATATTGGACAACAAGACACCAGAAGAGGTCTTTTCTGGTAAGAAACCTGAAGTCAGCCATCTCAGAATATTTGGTTGTCCAGTATACACTCATGTCCCAAAGGAAAAGAGGACCAAACTAGATCCTTCAGGAAAGAAGGGTATCTTTGTGGGTTACAGTGAAAGCTCGAAGGATTACAGAATATACTTTCCAGGGTTCAAGAAGATTGATGTGAGAAGGGATGTAACATTTGATGAAAACTCAGCATTCATCAAATCAAAGAAGGCACCTATCGAAGTTTATGAAGAACCTATGGAAACTAGATTTCAAGACACTACCATGACTGAAGCAATTCCAGAAGTTGTTCGTGCGTTTGAAGATCCGCAAGAACCTATAGATCCACCCCGTGAGGATAACTCTCACAAGAGGAAACCTGCATGGGCTAGAGAGCTCATTCAAGATGCAGAAAGATTTGGCATTCCAGAAGAAGAACACAAAGCAAAGCAAAGAACCAGATCACATACTATCTATGTTGCTTTACTCTGTGACATTATGAACAAAGAACCTTCCAGTTATGAATAAGCAGCGAAAAAGAAAGAATGGAAGGATGGCATGGTTGAGGAATACCAATCAATAATGAAGAAAGATGTTTGGGATGTTGTCCCAAGACCTAAAGAGAAGTCTGTTGTGACTTCCAAATGGATCTACAAAATCAAGCATGTTGCAGATGGCAGTGTAGAGAAATACAAAGCAAGATTCGTAGCTCGTGGCTTCTCTCAGAAAGAGGGAATAGATTATGAAGAAAATTTTGCACCTGTAGCCAGGTATACTTCCATCAGAACAGTACTTGCCCTTGCTGCAGCAATGAAATGGAAAATACACCAGATGGATGTCAAGACTGCTTTCTTGAATGGTGTAGTTGAAGACGAAGTATACGTGGAGAAGCCACTCGGTTTTGAAATACACGATAGGGAGTCATATGTGTGTAGATTGAAGAAAGCCTTGTATGGCTTGAAGCAAGCTCCCAGAACTTGGTATGGTAGGATGGACAGTTTCCTATCTAGCTTGGGCTTTACCAAGAGTAAAGTGGATTCCAACCTCTACTACAAGGTTGAGGAAGGGAATCCTGTGATTCTACTCCTGTATGTGGATGACTTATTTGTAATAGGAGATGACAGATTGATTGCAGATACTAAGAGGAATCTTGCTGCTGAGTTCGATATGAAAGATTTGGGAATGATGCATTATTTCCTAGGTATGGAGGTGTGGCAGAATTCAGGTGGGATCTTCCTTGGTCAAGGGAAGTACACAGTAGATATTCTGAAGAGATTTGGGATGATGGATTGCAACGCCATGGCCACACCCATGGCATCGAATCTAAAGCTTCTATCTAATGCTTCATCTGAGCCGGTTGATGTCTCTATGTATCGTCAGATGATTGGGTCCTTGATGTATCTGATGAACACAAGACCAGATATTTGCTTTGTAGTGAACACATTGAGTCAGTTCCTGACGGATCTGAGGAGTGTTCATCTGGTTGCTGTAAAGCATGTTCTGAGGTACCTAAACAGAACAGTGGATTATGGGCTCAAGTATGAAGCGAATCAAAAGTTTAACCTGCAGGGTTATGTTGATTCAGATTGGGTTGGTAGTGCTGCAGATAGGAAGAGCACATCTGGGTGCTGCTTCAGTATGGGATTAGGTGTGATCTCTTGGTTCAGCAGGAAGTAGTCCTGCGTAGCGCTGAGTACAATTGAGGCAGAGTATGTTGCAAGCCTGTTTAGCCAATTGTGAGGCAGTATGGCTATGGAATCTACTGTCTGAGTTATTTGATCTCCCATTGGATGCTACTAGTATATTCTGCGATAACCAGAGTTGTGTGAAGCTGTCTGAGAAACCAGTGTTTCATGACAGGTCGAAACACATAGAGATCAAATATCACTATATCAGGGATATGGTGCAGAGAGGAGCCATGAAGCTCCTGTATGTTGCGACAGACGAGAAAATTGCAGATGTGCTGACGAAGCCACTATCCAGGGTGAAGTTCAAGTACTTCAGGGAGAGGCTTGGTGTTCTTTATATTGATGACACTTCGAGGAAGAAGTGATGGACACATTTGCTGAAGCCATGCCAAGCATGTTGGAAGTAGGATCCTTCACATGGCTATGGATGTAAGCACTGGATGATGAGTATCAGGACGATGCTCCCATTACTGCTCTGTATATGCATCATGTTGGATGCTAGACATGATCAGTTGGATCATTTATATTTGTATGTATGTACGCATCGTGTTGATGATGGATATGATCAGTTGGATCATTTATATTTGTATGTATGTATGCATTGTGTTGATGCTGGATATGATCAGTTGGATCATTTATATTTGTATATATGTATGCATTGTGTTGATGTTGGATATGATCAGTTGGATCATTTATATGTATGTATGCATCATGTTGGATGTTGGATATGATCGGTTGGATCATTCATATGTATTTGTATATGCATCATGTTGGATGCTTGGACCATGTATATGTATCAGGTGGATACATTGTATGATCAGGTAGATCATGTATGTTGATATATATCATGTATTTGTATTTGTATCAGGTGGATACACTATATGATCAGGTGGATCATGTATGATGATATGTATCAGGTAGATACTTGGTGTGCATTAGGTGGATGCATTGTATGATCAGGTTGATCATGATGATGAGCTTCGGGATGTTGCTCCAGATGATATGTAACATGATGGTACAAGTGATGATGATCAGTATGATCATGGGCATCAGGATGATGCCTCGTGCGATGATGATCCATTGGATCATGAGTATCAGGTTGATACTTGGAGGTCAGAGATGATATGTGGCAGGTTGTGCAAATAGCATGTAATCAATCCTAGGAGATCTTGCCGGTCGTGCTGCAGCACATAAATGTTCCTGGGGTACTCTTTCCAGTATTGCTATGTAGTATGTAATCAGTCCTCAGATATCCGATAGGTTGAGCTGTGTGCTCGTAATCAATCCTGGGCTGAGGTATTACTACGGAGACATGTAATCAGTCCTAGAGATCCGATAGGTTGAGCTGTGTGCTCGTAATAAGTCTTGGGATGCTCTTTAGAGATCTTATTGGTCGTGTTGTGGCACATAAATGTTCCTGGGATGCTCTTTAAAGGTTTTGTCTATCCACATGTAATCAATCCTGGAGATCCGAGAGGTTGAGCTGTATGCTCGCAATAAGTCCTGGGATGCTCTTTAGAGATCTTGCTAGTGCTGCTGCTTCTGCTGGCGTTTTGGATGGGTTTTTTTCTTTTGTGTAAAAAGCTTTTGGGAATTATTCCAATTTTGTAAAGGGCATTAAAGACAAATTAGAAGTTTCCTTGATATAGGGACACGTGGAATCTCTTGGAGAATTTTGTAAAGCTATATATATGGATGAACAGAGATTAGGAAAGGACTTTTGGCAGGTGAAAAGACATTTTCTATCTTGTACGTGAACTGATTTGTTGCATAATGAAGGAATTCGATTTTTGCCTAAAGAAATCCTGGGAGACTGCGTTTTTTCCTGAGAGATGTGTTAAATGGTGGATTATTCCTGTGTCATCTACACATTACTATGAGATCATTCCTTGCTATTATGAATTGTTCTATGTGATGAATGTTCTCTTAATTTTCTGTGCAAATATGTTTATCTCAAATGAGTAATGGAATGTGTTAATTAAATCAAATCTATCTTTGATATCTTCTATTTTCTGCTAGAAATGCATCTGTATGATTAAATAGCTATATGTAGAATCTTTAGATGTTTCTTTCAATTTATTACTGTTGGTAGAATTTTTCCCTACGGATAAGTCAAAATTCTCTTAACTTAAAGCAGATTTCTAACTGACTCTAAGGTAAGAACAAAACAAAACAAATGCTACCTTGAAATTCCTGAACTAACTTTTACAACAAGATTGCATGCATTCAGAAACAATGAAAGATATGACTCACCTTTCAATTTGACGTTTGTCCTGCTTCTAGCTCTTGATCCAAAAGCTCCAATGTAGAACCTGTTGAGATCAAACAAAGAACAAGCATACAAGCTTCCAAATACCTTGAAGTAAAGATTAGCTTCAAATCTAGATTAGATACATTCCATGCTAAAGACTTGTACAATACACATGAAATGGAAAAACAAGACAAGTTATCTTTATTACAAACTTGAAGAATGCTTACAAAGGTTGCTTGATGTCCAAGCCAATCCTCCAGCTCCAAGTGCTTCCTCCTCTAGCTATCTCCACAAGGCTGCAAGATCATAGGTTTGATGCTTCTAAGAGTCCTCCCTTTTTCCCATGGAATGCCTCTCTTTTATAGTGTATGGTGAGGTTAACCAACAAGAGAGATGGGTGGATCTAGGGAGCACTTAGTGGATCAGGGTTTCTAATCACAGAAAATGAGTTAGGATCGAATTAGAGATCCCAATCCTCCAATATCTCTCGAAAATCCAAAATCCCACAAGCCATGGAAAAAAGGCTATAAAAAAAGTACCGCGCCCAGAAATCTGAGCATAACACGGTAGTACCACGTGGAAGGGACAAAGCATAGCATGGTAGTGTGGACTAACGCGCTTCTAAGACAGAGCAAAATGCGGTACTTAGGGTAAATAAAGTCTCAGTTGGGTTAATTCTTGACAGGGTGGATTTACCTTCAAGGATTATTCATCTTCTGGGTTGTTCAAATAGTAGGGGAAGTGTCATCAGCTCTTTTTGTGGTGGAGATGCGACACTGTGGAACATGGAGGTATAACAGATGCCCCCTAAAGTGTGAGGTCAGAAGGAACTGATGGCCAAAAGACTTTACAAATATAGTGTGCAGAGATAGCATCGAGGAGAGAAACAAGGAGCTGAAACATAAACAAGGTGTTAGACATACCACCGAGGCGGGCATCCCCATGCTCGGAAACAAATGACTCAAAGCATGGCTGCCAATGAATACATTGCAGATCTATGAGTACTGAGATGATATAGACTGTGGACAAATCATGGCTACTATGAACAAGCGTAGATCCATGAGACAGTAATAACACAGCCACGACTAATACAAAAAGTGGATCTGTGTGACAATACAAAGGACATCCCCATCGCAACCTGGACGCAATCAAGATACAAGGGTGTGCCCAGGGTCTTCTACTCGATCGCAAATGAGACGAATCTAGCCATGTGATTACAAAGTGTTGAAGTCGAACATGGTAGAAACCATTTGATTACCGGTCAATGATGTGAACTGTTAACAAATGTGAGGGAAATCATCAATGATGACGATGATCCCCAAGGTATCTGAAGTACATCTCAATGAAATGCGAATATATGAGTTGATGTCGAGCATTTGAGAGATTGTTCGATCAGAGGTCAGTGATGTGAACCTACTGTCGAACACGAGGAAACTTTCCATTGAGGCATGTAGGTACCAAGGTACTAATGGTTGATCTCTAAGTCCAATTCTCGGATAGTGATTTGGCGTCGACGAGAATAGACTCATCGAAGGTGGGCCATAATGATTCCCACATCATCGACACGAAATCGAAACGAACGATAAGATGATGAAACAATGGAGTATGTGCTAACATAGCAGAGGCCCGACACAATGAACGACTCTGAACAATGCAACCCTTTGAACATATAACGACATGTAACATGACTTGGCAGCAGGGATTATTGGAAGCAGAGGATAGACACCAAATGAGTAGGCTCGTGGCCAGGGAGACGACTCAGTATGATGACCATAACTCAGTGAAAAATGATACCCATTATAGACAAGGGACAGACACATGCCATGTTCAAAGGTAATGACTGACAAGCTGCCAAAAATAAACTTGACTTGTTCTCCCATATTCCCCCGACATGATGGACGAGTACCTCTTTGTTGTTTTTCGAGCTTGAAGAGGATAACAGATGCTCGGTGTAGCTCATCTCATGGATGAGTCCAATCTCACATGTTTTATGAACCTGAGAAAGGAGGGGTTCGTCCCAAAGTGGGTTCTTCGATGTTAAATTTTAATGAGTCCAAGGAAGGAAAACTCGGTAGTTTTTCATATTTAGAGAGCCTGAAAAAACTTAAATGAAGCTTCGCAATGTACTTTTTCATAAATTTAGTCCCTCGATCCTGAAAAAGTGTAAAACAATTCTCGAGAGAACTCTCCTAGCCAGAATTGACTAAGGTATACCTTTCTCGTAAATAGTCTAGACGGGCCGAAAAAGGGGTAACCTATCACCGAATAGACGACCTTTCAAATACTTTTACAACTATGAAAGAGTCAAGGTCACTTGGCAATCTTTTCAATTTTAGGGAGTCTGAAAAGAGCTTAACTATGGACTCCAATGGTCTTTTTCGTAATTTTTTAATTATTCTGGTCCGAAAAGAGAATAAAATACAACCAGGATAATACTTTCCTCATCATTTTAACGAGCATGGATAAAGCTGACCGAACTCCACACCATTTACTTGAGTTTGACAAGCACGACATGGGTGTGAAAGCACTTGGAATCTTTTTCAAGTTTTGATCTAGAGCACGAAAAAGATAAAGTAGGCTCAAAATGTCTTTTTCAAGTTTTAATCCAGAGCGCAAAAAAGATAAAGTAGGCTCAAAATGAAGGTCAATCAGTGAATAAATGCCAGTATGAATATATCGCTTTTTAAAGGAGATCCTGTCAATAAAGTGCTCATAAAACCAGATATTAGTAATGTGAAATGGGTTTTATTTTAACCATATAAAATAATAGGTAAAAAATCAGTGAAAAGCTATATAAAGAGTAGGTAAAAGGAGAAAGTTACCATTTCACTTGTGTTTTTACCAAAAGAGGAGATTTTACCCACTTGAGGAGCAAAACTTCAAGGATCCATATCGGGAGTTTCAGGGCACCGTTTCAACAACCGTCTATGCTAGGTGAGAACTCTCAAGCTCCTTTTTCATTTGATGTATGAACAATTTGCTTTCAGTAAGAAAAATTGATTTTTTGGGCTAGCCCTATTGGGAAAAAATCGCCCTCCATGGTACCCGCGCTTGGGGTATATCGGGAAACGCGGTACTGTTTGACAATACCGCGCTGTGTCTCTAAAGCGAAACGTAGTACTGTGCAGTACCGCGCAGTAAGATCTGCCCCACGCACGATGAAGGCAAAATTTAAGATGAAAAAATCGATTTTTCTCAAATTTTTTGCAGAAACCAAGTTGTTAAATAGTTAGTAAATGTTTCCCATGACCTTTTGCAGGAGTTTGCAATTCTTTTGGATCAAAATGGTCAGTTGGAAAGAAAGAGAGAATGAAGTAGATGATTTGGCGGCCGAAAATGACCTACCGACTGTGACTGCATTGCCGGAGTGCGGTTTGTTGAAATTCTTCAAGACCAAAGGCATTCATCAGCAACCCAAACTTCTTACCCATCTTATTCAATTGTGGGACCCTGACATTCAAGCTTTCCGAGTGGGAGAGCACATCCTTGAAATTCAACTCAAGGACATTTATTTTCTCACAGGCCTCTCAAAAAGAGGGGCCCGGGTGAACTTTACCAGATACACAGCCTCAAAATCGAGCACAGATGCTTTGATCGCTCGGTATTGCCATCAGGGTTAGAGTAAGAAAAGTGGGAAGGTGGTCATCAAAGATGTTACAGAACTTCCTTTAAAAACTGTTTTGTTCACCATCACACGTGCAGCAGGGAGTGTGGGGTCCGCATCAGGTGTCCCGTACACAGATGAACCTGGCAGTGGATTGTATGGCGGGAACAATATTTAACTGGTGTGAGGCGGTGTTGACCAATCTCAAAGAACAAGTGCACAAGTGTAGGGTTGGAGAGAATTCCCAATTTGTCTATGGGAGCGTCCTAGTCACCTTCTTTTTGGCGAGGGTGCCATTATTGCGCCCCACAGATAGCTATACCCCCCCGTCCACCTACCGAGCCATGGATGGCTCGATGGAGTGATTATGCAGGACGTCTTAGGGGACCTCAGCGCTTGGCTTTTGGTGAGAACTTCTTCTCCTGGCTTGATGAACAAATAGTTATGATTGATGACTACCCCTATGCAGGGGTGGACTTCCACAAGGACATCGACTTGGCACTGCCAGAAGACGAGGATTGGGACAACTCAGGTATGACCTTCATGGATATATTTTTTCTTTTTTGAATATATGATTTTTATTTCTTTTTTAGAATGTGTAAAAGACTTCTAATGCATGTTTGTATGCATGTTGCAGATCGTGGACCACAGAGACCGGCTGGGTACTCGCCATTATGTCGCGGTGGTGTTGATCGCCAAGCTGCTCCAGAAGAGGAGGAGGACGAAGATGAAGCAGGGGGGAGTCCGGGATATAGAGAGGAACTTACAGGGCTTAACTCATGGTATCCCTGCTATGAGGATGGATGACGTCCCTTTGCATCTCCAGCGGCATATTGCAGGTGTGCCTAGTCGGATTGGTCAACTTATTCGTAGGGTGGCTCGAGCTGTAGTGTGCTATCACCAGCAGCGCGAGGAATCTAACAAGGGACATGATAGATCTCCTAGATCTCCTTAGATGGTCTTTTTGTGGCATGTATACGATATGTAGGCTTTGAGAGCCAAATTTTTGTATGGGATTTGGTCCCAAATTTTGTCTTTGACACAAACTCTATGTATTTTTGGAAAAAACACTCTTATATACAGTGATATGGACCTATTTATGATCTAATTATTTACAATGACTTGTGCATTTTTTATGATGTGTTTATGTATGGGCAAGATGCCAATCCAAAATGTAATTAGCCAGTGAATCAGCTATACAATTGAATTCTCTCGGTATGTGTTGATATGAAATGAAATTAAACGATCGTTCCAAGAGGCGTACTCTCCGAAATAAATGAAGTAGTATAGGATCACGAACTATGTAAACATGGTTTAGATGAGAAACCACGAGTTGGGAGTCTAAAAAGACTGATAGGGAGTCAATTCCGAGTGAAGCAACCTCCGTTAAGAGACTAATGACTGCATGGAACTCCGCGATATTGTTGGTTGCAGGACCTAAACAATTGGCTCCTGAAGAAATCAACTCGCCAGTGGGGGAATAGATTACCCATGCTGCGGAAGCGAGATTCTGGGTATGTCGGCTTACACCATTGGTGAATCCAAAGTAGGCAGACATCTGCGCATGAAATCACGAGTCAAAGTAAGAATGGATACATGAGGTCCACGCGCACACCAAAAAATGAGTAAAAGCAAACTAAGTATATTATGTACAATAAGTAACCCGCATAGGGAAACCTTACGCGTAGAAGTGTTTTAGGTATAGCCCATTGTGGGGCCGTGCCAATGGCGTACCATCACAATCGATTAGTTCATAGGCTCCTTTTTCCAAGACACGTTTTACAACAAAGGGGTCGTACCACATAGATTCAAGTTTTCCTTTTCCGAGCTTATCGTGCATTTGATCATATGTAAGTATGAGGTCACCTTCATTGAAGATCCGAGGTTGAACAGATTTGTCATATTGAGCTTTGACGTGTTTTTTATGAGCTTCATTAGCTAAAGCAGCGTCGCGGCGGGTTTCATCTAGCTTGGCTAGGTATAGAAACCGTTCCTCTTTGGAAGTGGTGTGGGGAAGTATCTCTATGGCTATCTTAAGTGATGGAATTTCACATTCAATCGGAAAAATGGCTTCTAGGCCATACACCAGTTGGAATGGTGTAAACCCAGTAGCTCTTTTCACTAAGGTTCGATATGCCCATAGTGCTGAGAATAGAGCTGAGTGCCAGTTGGATTTCTGGGTACCCACAATACGCTGAATCATTCGTTTCAGGATTTTGTTAATGGCTTCAACTTGGCCATTAGCTTGTGGGTAATACGGGGTTGAATTTTCATGGTGAAAACCCAACTTGGCACTTAGTTCTTCGATCATATGTTTCCTGAAATGGGAGCCATGATCGGTCACAATGGATTGTGGGACACCAAATCTAGCTATAATATGATTGAATATGAATTGTTCTGTTGTTTTGCCGTCCTCAGCGTATGTAGGCATCGCTTCAGCCCATTTTGTGAAATAGTCGACAGCTACTATGACATAGCTATGCCCCCTGGCTGAAGTGGGCTTACAATACATGAAATCTATGCCCCATTTGGAAAAAGGGCCAATGGCAATAACAGGATGGAGTGGAGCAAGGTGCGAGTGTGCTTTACTATGAAAGAATTGACATGGCGGACACTTCTTGATTGTTTCAATGCAGTCTTTGAAAATTGAGGGCCAGAAGTATCCTGCTCGGAGTATTTTCTGGGCCATAGCAATCCTAGAGAGATGACCACCACATGCTTCAGTGTGGCAGTCATTAAGAACGTGTTTCGCCTCATCTAAGGTCAAACAGCGTCGAAGAACGGTGTCGACACCACGTCGATAAAGAGTATCGTTGACTATGAGGTAGTATTTTGCGTGATGTCGGATGCATCGACGTTCATCGCGAGTGAGGTTCGGGCAGAAGTGTTGGGTTTGGAGATATAATAGAATATCCCCGTACCATGGATCAGACGTGCTAATGAAGAACAATGATTCATCAGGAAGAGAATCGATGGGCTCGGATTGCTCGGTAGCACGGGGCAAGGTACAAATCAACTCTGCAAAGACCAAAGACTTCTTGGACTTGGCTTTGAAAAATTCCAAGTCAAACTCCTGAAGGATGACAATCCAATGAGAATATTTGCCCCCAAGCACTTGACGTGTGAGGATGTAATACATTGGATTGAAATTGGCTATAACAGTGGTCCAGCGGAGTAGAATGTAATGACGAAATCTCTGGACAGCAAATACTGTTGCCAGAGCAAGTTTTTCAACATGTGAATAACAAGTTTCGGAGTCGAGAAGACTCTTACTAAGATAGTATACCACATGTTCTATGCCATTGTGGTCTTCCTGGACTAGCACCATACCGATGGTGGAAGTTGAGGCTGCGAGATAAAGAATGTAATCCCGTGTGTAATTGGGGGGTTGGATCAAAGGATCTTTGGTTAAGGCTGCCTTTAGATTGTCAAAGGAGCGTTGGGCTTCATCATCCCAGATAAAGGGAACGTTCTTCTTGAGAAGCCTCATGTAGCCTTTTGTTATCTCAGAAAGATTGCAGATGAAATGGCGTAGAAAGTTTGCATGCCCTTGCAAACATTGAAGTTTTGGAATATTGGTGGGTGAAGGCAGGGCTAAGATAGCTTCTACCTTCACAGGATCTAAACGTATCCCACTTTTGGAGACTATGAAGCCCAACAGCTTTCCGGCTTCTACACAAAAGACGCACTTATGCGGATTGAAACGTATATTGTAGCGACGACACCTTTCGAAAATGGCACTTAAGTGGTCAGGATGGTCTTCCCGGGTCCAAGAGTGAGCGGGAAGATCATCAAGATATGGTTCTACAATATGTTTGATGTGGTGAAATGCATAGGACATCGCCCGTTGGAAAGTTGGCCCGACATTTTTAAGTCCAAAAGGTAACTTTCGATATGCAAAAATCCCCCAAGGCCAGATAAAGGCTGTTTTGTGCTGGTCGGTTGGGAGGATATCGATCTGATTATAGCCAGAAAAGCTATCCATAAATGAAAAGATGACACTCCCGGCATAGTTATCAATGATCTGGTCAATGAACGGAGTTGGGTAGTTGTCCTTTGGACAAGCCTTGTTAAAGTTGCGGTAATTGACACAGACTCTAATCATTCCTTGTTTCTTGGCTACGAGAACGATGTTGGATACCCATTCTGTCAATGGGATAGGATAGATAAAACTAGCACACAAAAGTTTTTCAACTTCTGCTTTAATAGCGGCTGCCTTACGAGGATGGACGGGTCGAAGTTTTTGTCGAATAGGTCGGGTGCCAGGGAATGTTGGAATTTCATGGACCACGATCGAGGGGTCGATTCCTGGCATTTCTTCATAACTCCAAGCAAAAACATCGCGGAAAGTTTTGAAGTAGGCACTATAGAACTCCATTTCAAGGGGAGTACATGTTTTGCCGATATGTATATTTTCCACGATACCAGGCTTCACTAAAATATCAATGGGAGTGGTTGCCATAAGGTTATCCAAGTTGCCTTCGGAAAATACCTCGTCGAGGGAAGTGGGGAACTTGGTTTGAACCATCCCAAGTGAAGTACTGGGTTTTGTATCAGGATCAAGTGGATGAATGATGGGGAATGAAGATCGATGATGAAAATTTCCCCATGGTGGCTCATCACCGCACATAACCTCCATAATTGATTCGTCAATGGGAAAAATCAAATTGAGAGGATCGATAAGTGGTGGGTTTGGATGAGTTTCAGCTGAGAGCTGTGCCATGGTGTGATGAGTAGGATAGTCGACCCAATCAGTGGCTGACTGGATCGCTTGATATGCTGTGAGGTTTCTGTTGAGAGGCATAGAGTTGTCGTAGTCTTCAATCTGAGAGGGACTTGGAATCACCCATGAATCATTGGAAGGGGTGACATTCGATGAAATCATGTTGATTGGTTGAACATGGGTTCCCAGCTCTGGAAAAACTCCAATGAGGGAATAATCCTTCATGAGACCAACACCAATGTCTTGGAACCGGTACCGAGGTTGATCCAATAATGGGACAGTGTTGGTGGAGTTCGGATGGGAGTCTAGGATACAATAATCGAGTTGATCAATAGTGACAATTTTCCCTTCATGAGGAAATTACGCAATCCGGAAGACTGTAGATGCTATGGTGGTCATGGCATAAAACTAGTTCCAACCAAGTAGGAGATTGTTATCCAATGGTGCATCTACGACTTCAATATGTATGAATACTATTTTGCCCCCCAGTTCAACACCAATTGAGGGAATGAGTCCATAGGGTTGAAAACCGTGTCCATCAAACGCCCTGAGATTAGTAGGAGAAGTTGTGACTTTGGGTGAACCTAAAGCTATCCAGTAGTTCAAAGACATGATTGACGTGGAAGCACCTTCGTCTAAAACAGTGCGATGGATGCTATTTCCATGGATTTTTGTGTGAACTTGGAAGGCTAATTGGTGAGAAAGCTGAGGTTTGGCGTGTTCCAAGTTAAACATGATAGAGTTTGAAGTATCTGGGTCCATTGCCCCCAGTGTTGAAAGTAAGGTTCTACGTTGCATGGGGCAGTGTTGAAGAACCTCGAGAGTCGACATGGCGCAAGGTGCTTGAGCCAAATCCTCAACAATGTTGTAATTTTAGGCAGCTCGCGCATTGGGATTAAATGTCACCTTTCGTATGGTGCCCTTGGGTGGGCGTAGCACTGTGTCCGTAAGCGGTCTCTCGATATGGAGATGGCCGGTAGTGGGGGGGATAGGAGTCGTATCTTCAATAGGAGATTTGCCTTTAGCTATCTCGGGTTGTTTGTTTGAACTTGGAGGGTTGTCGTACGTCTTTGAACGAGTGGTTATATGAATCTCTTCATTACTCATCATCAGGATTTCGCG